>OY751336.1:12500-1285148 GCA_963564715.1 Catocala sponsa
CCCTCTCCGATAGATATGCCCCGACTATGCGGCGGAGGTAGGTTGGCACTCGATGGAAAACGAGTGCCTCCCTAATACAACTCCAGGGCAAGGTGTTAAAGGCATTCGCGATGTCAAGAGACACCGCGAAGACGACCTCGCCCCGGGACACCGCATCCTCCGCCAGGCTCCTCACTCGCTGAACAGCGTCAATAGTGGAGCGCCCGCGGCGGAAACCATATTGGTTCTCCGCCAGATCCGGACCCACTGAAGAAAGACGCTGGACGAGGCGCTCCGCAATAATAAACTCAAAGAGTTTAGCCACCTCGTCCAGCAACACAATGGGCCGGTAGGCGGACGGAGAGTCCGCCGGGCGCCCCTCCTTCCTGATCAGGACCAGTTTCCCCACCTTCCACTGGCGCGGAAACTGGCCCCGCTGAAGACACTCACTGAGGAGCCCCCTGAGTCGGGGCGCGAGCTCCTCCAGGACCAGGGCCAACGCAAGGCCTGGAATGCCATCGGGCCCTGGGGCGGTGTTTTTCGAGCGAAGTCTCGACACCGCCGCTCGCAACTCTACTTGGGTCACTTCGGGAACCACGTCGTCGTCAAAGTCCGCGCTGGACGCCATGGAAAGCGGAACCATAGACGGAGGAGTGTGCTCCGCCTGTAAAGGAAACAGAGCGGCCACCACCTCCTCCACCAACTGTGGAACCTTTTTTTTTTTTTTTTTTTTTTTTTTTACGTGGGGGAATGCTTTGACGCATACCCCTCCGCGGGGGCGGGCGGAGGGGTTATGTCGGACTCGCCGGGGTAAAAGAAAGATGTTGAAAATAATAATGTACCTCCCGGAATACCGACTAAACCTACCACGGTGTTCCTCAACAAACCACTGTCGACGGGGCCGCGCGAATCACTTTCACATGCAGTCGCGACCCCGCCGAGGTTACGGCCCACCGTGTGAAACGGCAGGCCACTACACAAAAGATCTACCCGCTGGTACCTCTACATATTCCCTACTGTCTCCCCCCTAGAGGGGAGACGGACTCGACATAGAGGCGCGCGTGGGAACACGCACGCCGCCTCTCGGACCTGGTGCTGAACGGATGGCGGGCAGGCCCACAAAGCCCGCCACCCCCAGGTTAAACCTCACGGTGGCTGGAGGTCGTCTCGCGCCCTCCGGCGCCCGGCTCTGCGGTTGGGGAGAGGGTTTAAACGCTCCCTCTCCCGCTCCGCCGCCTCCTTGATGGAAATGACTTCCTCACAAAAGGAGGCGACGGCGTTCCACGACCTCTCACTCCGGACCATAGACAGAACTACGGCCGGGAGCGAGAGGGCAACCGATCCGACTGCCGCGATCAACTCACGGCGCTGCGATGCCCAGGCGGGGCAAACCGCCAGTGTGTGCAGCGCCGTGTCCTCCACAACATCGCGGCAGTCACCGCAGTGGTGACAACCGGGCGTCTCTTGCCGGCCTATGCGACACAGGAACCGGCCAAAACAACCATGGCCGGTCAAAACCTGTGTCAGCCGGAAGGTGAGGGCACCATGCCGCCTCTCCAGCCACTCCTCAAACACGGGACTTACCGCCACAATCGTGGCGTGCCCGGCACTGGGGTGCACAAGTCGCTCCTTCCAATTCGCCACTAGGACCTGGCGGAGCTCGGACCTCGCCGCCTCGACAGCGGAAAGAGAAGGTCCTTCGCCCCGAGCTAGCGCCTCCTGGCGCCAACGATAGAGCGACGCCAGGAGCGCCGCTTCCAGGTCCCATGGCATCGATCCGGCGAGGAGGCTCGCAGCCTCGAACGAGATCGTGCGGTATCCTCTTATAAGCCTGACGGCCATGGCGCGCTGTGGCGCACGAAGCGCCGAAATGTTTCGGGCCGTCAGGCTGTTTGCCCAAACTGGGGCCCCATATAGGGCCATGGACCGCACGACCCCCTCGTAGAGCCTCCGGCAGGAGGTATTTGGCCCCCCAAGGTTGGGCAGCAGACGCGCGAGCGCGCCTGCAGCGCCCCGAAGAATGGGGGCCAAACGTCGAAAATGGGCTGTAAAGTCCCATCGGCCGTCGAGCAAGAGACCTAAATACTTTAGGGTTGATTCGACGCCGATGCGGACCCCTCCTACCATAATATGGGCCTCTGGAGGTGGCCGGTTCCGAGGGCCGTGAAAACAAACGGCCTCGGACTTGGACAGGGCCACCTCGAGGCCCAACCGCCGGATACGATTGACGACTTGTGCGACCCCAGCGGTCGCCAGTATGGCCGCCGCCCGGTGCGACTTACCCCTCGCAGTAACAAGCGTGTCGTCAGCGTAACATATGACGCCGACGCCACGGAGGAGCGCACCTCGCAGCACCCAGTCGTAACCGATGTTCCACAGGAGCGGACCCAGAACCGATCCCTGTGGAACACCGCACGACATCTCTCGCCGACTCCAACCGTCGTGACCCGGGTAGACTACTACCCTCTCTGATAAATATGCCCCGACAATGCGGCGGAGGTAGGTCGGCACTCGATGAAAAATGAGTGCCTCCCTAATGCAACTCCAGGGCAAGGTGTTGAAGGCATTCGCGATGTCTAGAGACACCGCGAAGACGACCTCGCCCCGGGACACCGCATCCTCCGCCAGGCTCCTCACACGCATGATTGCGTCTATAGTTGAGCGCCCGCGGCGGAAACCATACTGGTTCTCCGCCAGATCCGGGCCCACTGAAGACAGACGCTGGACGAGGCGCTCCGCGATGATAAACTCAAAGAGTTTAGCCACCTCGTCCAGCAACACAATGGGCCGGTAAGCGGACGGAGAGTCCGCCGGGCGCCCCTCCTTCCTGATCAGGACCAGTTTCCCCACCTTCCACTGGCGCGGAAACTGGCCCCGGTGAAGACACTCACTGAGGAGCCCCCTGAGTCGGGGCGCGAGCTCCTCCAGGACCAGGGCCAACGCAAGGCCTGGAATGCCGTCGGGCCCTGGGGCGGTGTTTTTCGAGCGAAGTCTCGACACCGCCGCTCGCAACTCTACTTGGGTCACTTCGGGAACCACGTCGTCGTCAAAGTCCGCGCTGGACGCCATGGAAGGCGGAACCATCGACGGAGGAGTGTGCTCCGCCTGTAATGGAAACAGAGCGGCCACCACCTCCTCCACCAACTGTGGCCGGAGACTCTGGGACAAGGGGGGCGCCCAGGGACGAAGCTTGCCCCTGACCATAAGGTATGGACGCCCCCAGGGATTACGGTCCAGAGTCCCCAGCAGCTCTTGGCGGGCCTGATCTTTGGCCCGCTTGATGGAGATCTTCAGGGTCTTCTTGGCCGCTCTGTAGACCTCGTACAGTTCCGCCTCCCTGGCGTCAAAATCGGGAGGGCGGCGACGCCTCCTTCGAAGCCGGATGTACTGGCGCCTGGCCGCCACGCACGCATGGCGCAGGACGGCGATATGGTCCGACCACCAGTACACCCGACGCCTAGCTGTTACAGTTAGAGGAACTCTTGGCATCGCCGCATCACAAACTTGCGTTACGGCCTCCCGGAACCACTCGGCCTCCATATCAACGTTCTCAGGCCTGGCCGGTGCTGGCACCCAGGCCTGAACGATGGAGGCTTCCAGGAGGACCTCCCGATTTAGCTTCCTTAAAGCCCAACGCGGACCGCCCCCAATCGGGGTACTCGGGGCTGGGGGGTCGGAGGTCTGGGCGGAGACGTCGAACCGTATATAACGATGGTCCGACAACGTCTCCACCCCCTCGACGACGCGCCAGCCTTGGACACGGCGTGCTAGTGCGGGGCTAGCAAAAGAAACATCGATGACAGAGCCGCCCCGCTGACGCACGCACGTGTGCACTGACCCACGATTGAGGACTAGCAGGCCGTTTTCTACGGCCCACTCCTCGAGCAATTCACCCCTCGCGTCCGTGGTCGCGGAACCCCAAGCCGAGGATTTGGCATTGAGGTCCCCGACGAAGAGCACGGGCCGAGGGTGGCTTCGAGCGACGACGACGTTCAGTTCGAGGAGATACTCGAAGTCGGCGAGAGGTCGGTTGGGTGAGAAGTAGCCGCCCACCACAACCGCTTCTCCTACGAGTGCTGCGACGCAGCCCCGTCCTCGGATGATGTTCTCGAAGGACGGGGTGCCGGCGGCGGCCGGCGAAATTAGCGCCACCAAGCCATCGAGGTCCCCTACCCAGTCAGCCCTGGGAGGGACAAAATAGGGCTCGGCGACGATGGCGACATGAATTGACCACTGCGCCATGCTCTGGAGGAGAAGGTCCTGAGCCCTGGCGCAGTGGTTTAAGTTACACTGGAGGAGACGGAGGCGTGGAGACATTATGTCTCCATACTGACCTCCGCCCCTCCGACCGCGGGAGCGGCGACCTTATTCGCTGCCGAAGACGAGGCAGGCGATTTTGGGGGTAACTTTTTGAGGGTGGCGGCACACTGCTTGCCACCCGCCCGGTGCTCCGCAGATTTGCCCGCCGCCGCACACAAAATACAGTGCGGCGGGGCCTCACATGTTGCGGCCATGTGACCAGGCCGACCGCAACGGAAACAACGGCCGGTGCAGTCAGCCTGTGAGGGGCACATGACGCCCACATGGCCGCTGGATAGGCAGCGGTAGCACCGGGCAAGCCTGGGCTCCAGCAGTTTCACCTGCGCCGACACCCACCCCACCAGAAGGCGACGGCCATCGGTCAGTTTCTTGGCGGCGGCGACGGGACAGCTAATAATGGCCGTCCCCATACCGGAGCGGCCCTGCTTGATTTCTCCACACTTTACTTGATCCGCAGGGCACGCCTCGGTCCTGGCGACGGCAGCGACGACCTCTTCCTTAGTAATGGAGTCATCCAGGCCCGTGATGCGCATATCTACGCACTTTTGGGGCCTGGAGACGCGGACCTCTTCTGCCTCTAAAACCTGGCGGAGACTTTCCGCCAGGCGGTCCGCCTGGTCGCCGCTTGCGACTCCCGGCACCTCAATAAGGCGGGCGCCGGTCTGAGTAGTCCGGCACCTTAAGCCCGCCGTTATCCCCAACTTGCCGGGGTCGATCGCCGTCCGCGCCTTTTTGAGGAGCTCCGCGTATGTTGTCCCTCGCTCTATCGCAGCCGGCTGCAGTGTAAGGACCACTGCAGTTGAGCGAGGGGCTTGGAGCTTCCTCGCTGCCTTTTTCGCCGCCTGCCTGGCCTTCTTGGCCGCCTTCTTCTTCTTTTTGGCCTCCTGTTTCTTTTCGCCAACAACCTCCCAGTTGTTGGCTTCGCGTGCAGTGGGAGTGGGTTGCTCCCTAGGAGCTGCAGGGCGCTGCGTTGGAGCCGCGGGTGCATTCTTCGTTGGCTGTCTTTTCCTGCCCTTACGCTTGGCAGGAACACTTGTAACAGCCGCTGGAGCCATTTCATGAGGCCGCGAGGCCCTTACTTTAGCCGCATATGTTGGCGGCACAGTCGTCGGGGGAGAAGCACAAGGCAGCTCTCTGGCTCTGTCTGCGGCCAGGGGAGGACGCAGCAGCCGGCCCTCCATGACTGAGAGCTTGGCACGAAATTCGCCAAGCTCCTGTCGGACGAGGGCCACGAGCTCCGACTCCCTCTTGTTGGAGTCCTGGTCCTGCCGCTTCTCATACTCCTCCTGACGTCGCTTGAGCTCGGACAACTCTGCCGCCAAGCGAGCATTTTCCACCTGCAGCTTTTGCACCTCTTCATTGGCTGTGCGGCTGAAGACGGCCTCCGCAATGTCTCTAATTGCCTCGATGGACTCCTTAAGGGTCTTCTGGCACGTGCCTTTTAGCCCCTTGGACTTTCTTGAGACCAAGCGAATCGCCTCTAAGGCGTCCTCAAGCTTGGCCTTGAGCTGAGTCACCGGCAAGTCCTCGGCATCAGACTCCATCAGCGGCCGCTTCTGCCCCGCAGCGACTCGTCGGGCTGCCGCAGCAATGAGGCTGTCCTCCTCGGACGTGCGCTCCTCGGCGTCCGCCTTCCGCAATGCGGCAGCAAGATCGGCCTTCGCTTGGCCCAGGCCCACGTATCTTCCGTGGGTGGGCGGACGACCGCGTCCTCGTCGCGCTGTCGCGACCTTCGGCGCCGGTATTGCGTCCTCGCTTGAGCCGTCTGACTCAGACTGCTGCGCAGTCCGCGACCGTTTGCGCGGAGCTCTCTCCGGACTAACCTCCGAAGATAAGACTTCTACCTCGTGCTCCGACGGCACGTACTCCTCGTCGGAACGCGCAATACTGGGCGTGCGCGACCTACTCTTCCTTAACGTCTCTTTTTTTTTTAAGATAGATTTGATTACTGGTTCCATAATGAATCCCACGAGAATGGGAGAAATAAAAGTCGACCCGGGCAGAGATCCCGATACCCGGGCAAGCCTAATACTACAGGGGGACGGCAGGTACCCTGAGGGGCCGCACTAACGACTGAACTACCCATCAGCCATGCATCTCCTCGCCGTGCGGCAGCAACTTGAGATTCGGGGTGGTTTTTATAGAGGGCCACTCCCTCGCAGTCCGGGCGGTGAAGCCAAGACCCTCGCTCCCGTCAGCAGCCGCGAGACGTGATCCACGACACTGCACAATACGGGGTTACGATTTGCTCTAGACGGTGACAACGGGGACAAAAGACAAAAGAAAGGGGGAACAACGAAAACAAAAGGAGACAAAACAAAATGGACGCAGAACCAAAAGGAACAAAAAACAAAAAGGGACAAACCAAAAATAAAAGACAAAAATAAAAGGGGAAACGAAAAGTGGGGGAGAGTCGTCAGAGCGACGAGAAGGGACCCCGTTGTCTGTTCAGCGGCAGGGTGAGTGCACGCCAAACCCGTCAAAGAGGCTCTCCCATGTCCACTCTAAAACAGAGCGGTACTGGGAGAGCCGGGCCCAAAGATAGGGCCTCCGGCCTGGGGATGGGACTAGCGTCCATCCCCCCGCCACCGGTGCCGAACGCGACGGCACAAGGCACCGGTTGTCAGAATATTAGCCGCCAGCAATAATGAAGAGCATTATTGCCAACGTTGCCCAGGGTGTACCACGAGGAGGTTTTC
Source organism: Catocala sponsa (assembly GCA_963564715.1). Lineage (NCBI taxonomy): Eukaryota > Metazoa > Arthropoda > Insecta > Lepidoptera > Erebidae > Catocala > Catocala sponsa. The sequence goes on from OY751336.1 coordinate 19,499, forward strand.
TGACCCACACCCCCACCAACTGTGGAACCTAACCTTTTTTTTTTTTTTTTTTTTTTTTTTTTTTTTACGTGGGGGAATGCAATGACGCATACCCCTCCGCGGGGGCGGGCGGAGGGGTTATGTCGGACTCGCCGGGGTAAAAGAAAGATGTTGAAATAATAATGTACCTCCCGGAATACCGACTAAACCTACCACGGTGTTCCTCGACAAACCACTATCGGCGGGGCCGCGCGAATCACTTTCACATGCAGTCGCGACCCCGCCGAGGTTACGGCCCGCCGTATGAAACGGCAGGCCACTACACGAACGATCTACCCGCTGGTACCTCTACATATTCCCTACTGTCCCCCCCCTAGAGGGGAGACGGACTCGAAACAGAGGCGCGCGTGGGAACACGCACGCCGCCTCTCGGACCTGGTGCTGAACGGATGGCGGGCAGGCCCACAAAGCCCGCCACCCCCAGGTCAAACCTCACGGTGGCTGGAGGTCGTCTCGCGCCCTCCGGCGCCCGGCTCTGCGGTTGGGGAGAGGGTTTAAACGCTCCCTCTCCCGCTCCGCCGCCTCCTTGATGGAAATAACTTCCTCACAGAAGGAGGCGACGGCGTTCCACGACCTCCCACTCCGGACCATAGACAGAACTACGGCCGGGAGCGAGAGGGCAACCGTTCCGACTGCCGCGATCAATTCACGGCGCTGCGATGCCCAGGCGGGGCAAACCGCCAATGTGTGCAGCGCCGTGTCCTCAACAACGTCGCGGCAGTCGCCGCAGTGGTGACAACCGGGCGTCTCTTGCCGGCCTATGCGACACAGGAACCGGCCAAAACAACCATGGCCGGTCAAAACCTGTGTCAGCCGGAAGGTGAGGGCGCCATGCCGCCTCTCCAGCCACTCCTCAAACACGGGACTTACCGCCACGATCGTGGCGTGCCCGGCACTGGGGTGCACAAGTCGTTCCTTCCAATTGGCCACTAGGACCTGGCGGAGCTCGGACCTCGCCGCCTCGACAGCGGAAAGAGAAGGTCCTTCGCCCCGAGCTAGCGCCTCCTGGCGCCAACGATAGAGCGACGCCAGGAGCGCCGCTTCCAGGTCCCATGGCATCGATCCGGCGAGGAGGCTCGCAGCCTCGAATGAGATCGTGCGGTATCCTCTTATCAGCCTGACGGCCATGGCGCGCTGTGGCGCACGAAGCGCCGAAATATTTCGGGCCGTCAGGCTGTTCGCCCAAACTGGGGCCCCATACAGGGCCATGGACCGCACGACCCCCTCGTAGAGCCTCCGGCAGGAGGTATTTGGCCCCCCAAGGTTGGGCAGCAGACGCGAGAGCGCGCCTGCAGCGCCCCGAAGAATGGGGGCCAAACGTCGAAAATGGGCTGTAAAGTCCCATCGGCCGTCGAGCAAGAGACCTAAATACTTTAGGGTTGACTCGACGCCGATGCGGACCCCTCCTACCATAATATGGGCCTCTGGAGGTGGCCGGTTCCGAGGGCCGTGAAAACAAACGGCCTCGGACTTGGACAGGGCCACCTCGAGGCCCAACCGCCGGATACGATTGACGACTTGTGCGACCCCAGCTGTCGCCAGTATGGCCGCCGCCCGGTGCGACTTACCCCTCGCAGTAACAAGCGTGTCGTCGGCGTAACAAATGACGCCGACGCCACGGAGGAGCGCACCTCGCAGCACCCAGTCGTAACCGATGTTCCACAGGAGCGGACCCAGAACCGATCCCTGTGGAACACCGCACGACATCTCTCGCCGACTCCAACCGTCGTGACCCGGGTAGACTACTACCCTCTCCGATAGGTATGCCCCGACAATGCGGCGAAGGTAGGTCGGCACTCGATGGAAAACGAGTGCCTCCCTAATGCAACTCCAGGGCAAGGTGTTGAAGGCATTCGCGATGTCTAGAGACACCGCGAAGACGACCTCGCCCCGGGACACCGCATCCTCCGCCAGGCTCCTCACACGCATGATTGCGTCTATAGTTGAGCGCCCGCGGCGGAAACCATACTGGTTCTCCGCCAGATCCGGGCCCACTGAAGACAGACGCTGGACGAGGCGCTCCGCGATGATAAACTCAAAGAGTTTAGCCACCTCGTCCAGCAACACAATGGGCCGGTAAGCGGACGGAGAGTCCGCCGGGCGCCCTTCCTTCCTGATCAGGACCAGTTTCCCCACCTTCCACTGGCGCGGAAACTGGCCCCGCTGAAGACACTCACTGAGGAGCCCCCTGAGTCGGGGCGCGAGCTCCTCCAGGACCAGGGCCAACGCAAGGCCTGGAATGCCGTCGGGCCCTGGGGCGGTGTTTTTCGAGCGAAGTCTCGACACCGCCGCTCGCAACTCTACTTGGGTCACTTCGGGAACCACGTCGTCGTCAAAGTCCGCGGTGGACGCCATGGAAGGCGGAACCATCGACGGAGGAGTGTGCTCCGCCTGTAATGGAAACAGAGCGGCCACCACCTCCTCCACCAACTGTGGCCGGAGACTCTGGGACAAGGGGGGCGCCCAGGGGCGAAGCTTGCCCCTGACCATAAGGTATGGACGCCCCCAGGGGTTACGGTCCAGAGTCCCCAGCAGCTCTTGGCGGGCCTGATCTTTGGCCCGCTTGATGGAGATCTTCAGGGTCTTCTTGGCCGCTCTGTAGACCTCGTACAGTTCCGCCTCCCTGGCGTCAAAATCGGGAGGGCGGCGACGCCTCCTACGAAGCCGGATGTACTGGCGTCTGGCCGCCACACAGGAATGGCGCAGGTCGGCTATGTGGTCCGACCACCAGTACACCCGACGCCTAGCTGGAATATTTAAAGGCACTCTAGGCATCGCCGCATCGCAAACTTGCGTTATGGCCTCCCGGAACCACTCGGCCTCCACATCAACGTTGTCAGGCCTGGCCGGTGCTGGCACCCAGGCCTGAACTATGGAGGCCTCCAGGAGGACCTCCCGATTTAGCTTCTTCAAAGCCCAACGCGGACCGCCCCCAATCGGGGCCCTCGGGGCCGGGGGGTCGGAGGTCTGGGCGGAGACGTCGAACCGTATATAACGATGGTCCGACAACGTCTCCACCCCCTCGACGACGCGCCAGCCCTGGACACGGCGTGCTAGTGCGGGGCTAGCAAACGAGACATCAATGACTGACCCGCCCCGCTGACGCACGCACGTGTGCACTGACCCACGATTGAGGACTAGCAGGCCGTTTTCTACGGCCCACTCCTCGAGCAATTCACCCCTCGCGTCCGTGGTCGCGGAACCCCAAGCCGAGGATTTGGCATTGAGGTCCCCGACGAAGAGCACGGGCCGAGGGTGGCTTCGAGCGACGACGACGTTCAGTTCGAGGAGATACTCCTCGAAGTCGGCGAGAGGTCGGTTGGGTGAGAAGTAGCCGCCCACCACAACCGCTTCTCCTACGAGTGCTGCGACGCAGCCCCGTCCTTGGACGATGTTCTCGAAGGACGGGGTGCCGGCGGCGGCCGGCGAAATTAATGCCACCGAGCCATCGAGGTCCCCTACCCAGTCAGCCCTGGGGGGGACAAAATAGGGCTCGGCGACGATGGCGACATGAATTGACCACTGCGCCATGCTCTGGAGGAGAAGGTCCTGAGCTCTGGCGCAGTGGTTTAAATTACACTGGAGGAGACGGAGGCGTGGAGACATTATGTCTCCATATTGACCTCCGCCCCTCCGACCGCGGGAGCGGCGACCTTATCCGCTGCCAAAGACGAGGCAGGCGACTTTGGGGGTAACTTTTTGTGGGTGGCGGCGCACTCCTTGCCACCCGCCCGATGCCCAACTGGTTTGCCCGCCGCCGCACACAAGATACAGTGCGGCGGGGCCTCACATGTTGCGGCCATGTGACCAGGCTGACCGCAGCGGAAACAGCGGCCGGTGCAGTCAGCCTGTGAGGGGCACTTGACGCCCACATGGCCGCTCGAAAGGCAGCGATAACATCGGGCAGGCCTGGGGTCCAAGACTTTGACCTGCGCCGACACCCAACCCACTAGAATTCGGCGGCCATCGGCCAGCTTTTTGGCGGCGGCCACGGGACAGCTGATAATTGCCGTCCCCATTCCGGCGCGGCCCTGTTGGATTTCATTGCACCTTACTTGGTCCTCAGGGCACCCTCCGGTTTTGGCGACGGCAGCGACGACCTCTTCCTTAACAACTGAGTCATCTAGGCCCGTAATACGCAAATCCACACATTTTTGCGGCCTAGAGACGCGGACCTCCTCTGATTCGAAAACCTGGCGGAGACTTTCCGCCAGGCGGTCCGCCTGGTCGCCGCTTGCGACTCCCGGCACTTCGATAAGGCGGGCACCGGTCTGGGTAGTCCGGCACCGCAAGCCTGTCGTTATCCCTAGTTTGCCGGGGTCGATCGCCGTCCGCGCCTTCTTGAGGAGCTCCGCGTAAGTGGTCCCTCGCTCAATCGCAGCCTGCTGCAGTGTAAGAACCACTGCAGTGGAGCGAGGGGCCTGGAGCTTCCTCGCCGCCTTTTTTGCCACCTGCCTAGCTTTCTTGGCCGCCTTCTTTCTCTTCTTGGCCTCCTCCTTCTTCTTGCCGACGACCTCCCAGACGTCGGCTCCGCGTGGGGTGGTAGCAGGTTGCTTCCCTGTAGCGGCGGGGCGCTCCTTAGGAGTAACAGGTATGCGCTTCCCCTGCGTCCTTTTCCTGCCTTTTTGGCCTGCTGGAGCTGTCGTATCGGCCACTGGAGCAGTTGAAGGAGGCCGCGAAGCCCTCACTTTAGCCGCATACGACGCAGGCGGCGCAGGCGTCGGGGGAGCAGGACGGGGAGGCTCTCTGGCTCTGTCCGCTGCCAAAGGAGGGCGTAGCAACCGACCCTCCATAACCGAGAGCTTGGCGCGAAATTCGGCAAGCTCCTGCCGGACCAGAGCCACGAGCTCCGACTCCTTCTCGCTGGCGTCCCGGTCCTGCCGCTTCTCAAAGTTCTCCTGACGCTTCTTGAGCTCGGAGACCTCCTGCGCCAATCTGGCATTTTCAGCCTGCAGCTTTGAGACTTCGTCGTTGGTTGTGCGGCTGAAGACGGCCTCCGCAATCTCCCGAATGGCCTCCATTGACACCTTAAGGGTCTTCTGGCACGTGCCTTTCAGACCCTTTGACTTTTTGGAGACCAGACGGATCGCCTCCAAGGCGTCGTCTAGCCGGGACTTCAGTCGCGTTACCGGCATGTCTTCAGCATCCGGCTCCACCACCTGCTGCTTCCTTGCTGCAGCTACTCGCTGGGCTGCCGCAGCAATTACGCTGTCCTCTTCGGACGTGCGCTCCTCGGCTTCGGCCTTCTGCAACGCGGCAGCAAGTTCGGCCTTCGCCTGGCCCAGACCCACGTACCTGCCGTGGGTGGGTGGACGTCCGCGTCCACGTCGCGCTGTCGCAACTTTCGGCGCCGGTACCGCGTCCTCACTTGAGCCGTCTGACTCGGATTCCTGGGCAGACCGCAACCGTTTGCGAGGAGCCTTCTCCGGAGTAGCCTCCGAAGTGAGCTCCACGATGTCACTGTCGTGCTCTGACGGCACGTAATCATCGTCTTCTTCAGATCGCGCAGAACTAGGCGTGCGCGACCGACTTTCTACTTCCTTCGACTTTTTTTTCAAAATAGATTTAATAGGTTCCATAATAATACCCACGAGAATGGGAGAAATAGAAGTCGACCCGGGCAGAGATCCCGATACCCGGGCAAGCCTAATACAACAGGGGGACGGCAGGTACCCTGAGGGGGCCGCACTAACGACTGAACTACCCATCAGCCATGCATCTCCTCGCCGTGCGGCAGCAACTTGAGATTCGGGGTGGTTTTTATAGAGGGCCACTCCCTCGCAGTCCGGGCGGTGAAGCCAAGACCCTCGCTCCCGTCAGCAGCCGCGAGACGTGATCCACGACACTGCACAATACGGGGTTACGATTTGCTCTAGACGGTGACAACGGGGACAAAAGACAAAAGAAAGGGGGAACAACGAAAACAAAAGGGGACAAAACAAAATGGACGCAGAACCAAAAGGAACAAAAAACAAAAAGGGGACAAAACCAAAAACAAGAGACAAAAAACATAAAACAAAAAGGGGGGGCAAAGAAAGGGGAGAGAGTCGTCAGAGTGACGAGTAGAGACCCCGTTGTCTGTTCAGCGGCAGGGTGAGTGCACGCCGAACCCGTCAAAGAGGCTCTCCCATGTCCACTCTAAAACAGAGCGGTACTGGGAGAGCCGGGCCCAAAGAAAGGGCCGCCGGCCTGGGGATGGGACAAGCGTCCATCCCCCCGCCACCGGTGCCAAACGCGACGGCACAAGGCACCGGTTGTCAGAATATTAGCCGCCAGCAATAATGAAGAGCATTATTGCCAACGTTGCCCAGGGTGTACCACGAGGAGGTTTTCTGACCCACACCCCGTGGAACCTAACCTAACCTAACCTTTTTTTTTTTTTTTTTTTTTTTTTTTTTTTTTTACGTGGGGGAATGCTATGACGCATACCCCTCCGCGGGGGCGGGCGGAGGGGTTATGTCGGACTCGCCGGGGTAAAAGAAAGATGTTAACAATAAAATGGACCTCCCGGAATACCGACTAAACCTACCACGGTGTTCCTCGACAAACCACTGTCGACGGGGCCGCGCGAATCACTTTCACATGCAGTCGCGACCCCGCCGAGGTTACGGCCCGCCGTATGAAACGGCAGGCCACTACACGAAAGATCTACCCGCTGGTACCTCTACATATTCCCTACTGTCTCCCCCCTAGAGGGGAGACGGACTCGACATAGAGGCGCGCGTGGGAACACGCACGCCGCCTCTCGGACCTGGTGCTGAACGGATGGCGGGCAGGCCCACAAAGCCCGCCACCGCCAGGTCAAACCTCACGGTGGCTGGAGGTCGTCTCGCGCCCTCCGGCGCCCGGCTCTGCGGTTGGGGAGAGGGTTTAAACGCTCCCTCTCCCGCTCCGCCGCCTCCTTGATGGAAATGACTTCCTCACAGAAGGAGGCGACGGCGTTCCACGACCTCTCACTCCGGACCATAGACAGAACTACGGCCGGGAGCGAGAGGGCAACCGATCCGACTGCCGCGATCAAATCACGGCGCTGCGATGCCCAGGCGGGGCAAACCGCCAATGTGTGCAGCGCCGTGTCCTCAACAACGTCGCGGCAGTCGCCGCAGTGGTGACAACCGGGCGTCTCTTGCCGGCCTATCCGACACAGGAACCGGCCAAAACAACCATGGCCGGTCAAAACCTGTGTCAGCCGGAAGGTGAGGGCGCCATGCCGCCTCTCCAGCCACTCCTCAAACACGGGACTTACCGCCACGATCGTGGCGTGCCCGGCACTGGGGTGCACAAGTCGTTCCTTCCAATTTGCCACTAGGACCTGGCGGAGCTCGGACCTTGCCGCCTCGACTGCGGAAAGACTAGGTCCTTCGCCCCGAGCTAGCGCCTCCTGGCGCCAACGATAGAGCGACGCCAGGAGCGCCGCTTCCAAGTCCCATGGCATCGATCCGGCGAGGAGGCTCGCAGCCTCGAACGAGATCGTGCGGTATCCTCTTATTAACCTGACGGCCATGGCGCGCTGTGGTGCACGAAGCGCCGAAATGTTACGGGCCGTCAGGTTATCCGCCCAAACTGGGGCCCCATACAGGGCCATGGACCGCACGACCCCCTCGTAGAGCCTCCGGCAGGAGGTATTTGGCCCCCCAAGGTTGGGCAGCAGGCGCGCGAGCGCACCTGCAGCGCCCCGAAGAATGGGGGCCAAACGACTGAAGTGGGCTGTAAAGTCCCATCGGCCGTCGAGCAAGAGACCTAAATACTTTAGGGTTGACTCGACGCCGATGCGGACCCCTCCTACCATGATATGGGCCCCTGGAGGTGGCCGGTTCCGAGGGCCGTGAAAACAAACGGCCTCGGATTTGGACAAGGCCACCTCGAGGCCCAACCGCCGGATACGATTGACGACTTGTGCGACCCCAGCGGTCGCCAGTATGGCCGCCGCCCGGTGCGACTTACCCCTCGCCGTGACAAGTGTGTCGTCGGCGTAACAAATGACGCCGACGCCACGGAGGAGCGCACCTCGCAGCACCCAGTCGTAACCGATGTTCCACAGGAGCGGACCCAGAACCGATCCCTGTGGAACACCGCACGACATCTCTCGCCGACTCCAACCGTCGTGACCCGGGTAGACTACTACCCTCTCCGATAGATATGCCCCGACTATGCGGCGGAGGTAGGTCGGCACTCGATGGAAAACGAGTGCCTCCCTAATACAACTCCAGAGCAAGGTATTAAAGGCATTCGCGATGTCAAGAGACACCGCGAAGACGACCTCGCCCCGGGACACCGCATCCTCCGCCAGGCTCCTCACTCGCTGAACAGCGTCAATAGTGGAGCGCCCGCGGCGAAAACCATACTGATTCTCCGCCAGATCCGGACCCACTGAAGAAAGACGCTGGACGAGGCGCTCCGCAATAATAAACTCGAAGAGTTTAGCCACCTCGTCCAGCAAAACAATGGGCCGGTAGGCGGACGGAGAGTCCGCCGGGCGCCCCTCCTTCCTGATCAGGACCAGTTTCCCCACCTTCCACTGGCGCGGAAACTGGCCCTGCTGAAGACACTCACTGAGGAGCCCCCTGAGTCGGGGCGCGAGCTCCTCCAGGACCAGGGCCAACGCAAGGCCTGGAATGCCGTCGGGCCCTGGGGCGGTGTTTTTCGAGCGAAGTCTCGACACCGCCGCTCGCAACTCTACTTGGGTCACTTCGGGAACCACGTCGTCGTCAATGTCCGCGCTGGACGCCATGGAAGGCGGAACCATCGGCGGAGGAGTGTGCTCCGCCCGTGAGGGAAACAGAGCGGCCACCACCTCCTGAACCAACTGTGGCCGGAGACTCTGGGACAAGGGGGGCGCCCAGGGGCGAAGCTTGCCCCTGACCATAAGGTATGGGCGCCCCCAGGGGTTACGGTCCAGAGTCCCCAGCAGCTCTTGGCGGGCCTGATCTTTGGCCCGCTTGATGGCTAACTTAAGAGCCTTCTTGGCCGCTCTGTAGGCCTCGTACAGTTCCGCCTCCCTGACGTCAAAATCGGGAGGGCGGCGACGCCTCCTACGAAGTCGGATGTACTGGCGCCTGGCCACCACGCAAGAATATCGCAGCTCAGCGATATGGCCCGACCACCAGTACACCCGACGCCTAGCTGGTAAATTACGAGGAACTCTAGGCATCGCCGCATCACAAACCTGAATTAGGGCCTCCCGGAACCACTCGGCCTCCATATCAACGTTGTCAGGCCTGGCCGGTGCTGGCACCCAGGCCTGAACAATGGAGGCCTCCAGGAGGACCTCCCGATTTAGCTTTTTCAAAGCCCAGCGCGGACCGCCCCCAATCGGGGCCCTCGGGGCTGGGGGGTCGAAGGTCTGGGCGGAGACGTCGAACCGTATATAACGATGGTCCGACAACGTCTCCACCCCCTCAACGACGCGCCAGCCCTGGACACGGCGTGCTAGTGCGGGGCTAGCAAAAGAGACATCAATAACTGACCCGCCCCGCTGACGCACGCACGTGTGCACTGACCCACGATTGAGGACTAGCAGGCCGTTTTCTACGGCCCACTCCTCAAGCAATTCTCCCCTCGCGTCCGTGGTCGCGGAACCCCAAGCCGAGGATTTGGCATTGAGGTCCCCGACAAAGAGCACGGGCCGAGGGTGGCTTTGAGCGACGACGACGTTCAGTTCGAGGAGATACTCCTCGAAGTCGGCGAGAGGTCGGTTGGGTGAGAAGTAGCCGCCCACCACAACCGCTTCTCCTACGAGTGCTGCGACGCAGCCCCGTCCTCGGACGATGTTCTCGAAGGACGGGGTGCCGGCGGCGGCCGGTGAAATTAACGCCACCGAGCCATCAAGGTCCCCTACCCAGTCAGCCCTGGGAGGGACAAAATAGGGCTCGGCGACGATGGCGACATGAATTGACCACTGCGCCATGCTCTGGAGGAGAAGGTCCTGAGCTCTGGCGCAGTGGTTTAAATTCCCTTGGAGGAGACGGAGGCGTGGAGACATTATGTCTCCATACTAACCTCCGCCCCTCCGACCGCGGGAGCGGCGACCTTTGTAATTGCCGATGATGAGGCAGGGGACTTAGGGGGTAATTTCTTATGGGTGGCGGCGCACCCCTTGCTACCCGCCCGATGCTCCGCTGGTTTGCCCGCCGCCGCACACAAAATACAGTGCGGCGTGGCCTCGCATGTAGCGGCCATGTGACCAGGCTGACCGCAGCGGAAGCAGCGGCCAGTGCAGTCAGCCTGTGAGGGGCACATAACGCCCACATGGCCGCTGGATAGGCAGCGGTAGCACCGGGCAAGCCTGGGCTCCAGCACTTTTACCTGCGCCGACACCCACCCCACCAAGAGACGACGGCCATCGGCCAGTTTTTTGGCGGCGACGACGGGACAGCTAATAATGGCCGTCCCCATACCGGAGCGGCCCTGCTTTATTTCTCCACACTTTATTTGATCCGCAGGGCATGCTCCGGTCCTGGAGACGGCAGCGACGACCTCTTCCTTAGTGATGGAGTCATCCAGGCCCGTGATGCGCATATCTACGCACTTTTGGGGCCTGGAGACGCGGACCTCTTCGGCCTCTAAAACCTGGCGGAGACTTTCCGCCAGGCGGTCCGCCTGGTCGCCGCTTGCGACTCCCGGCACCTCAATAAGGCGGGCGCCGGTCTGGGTAGTCCGGCACCGCAAACCTGTCGTTATACCCAGTTTGCCGGGGTCGATCGCTGTCCGCGCCTTTTTGAGGAGCTCCGCATAAGTGGTCCCTCGCTCGATAGCAGCGGGCTGCAGTGTAAGGACCACTGCAGTTGAGCGAGGGGCTTGGAGCTTCCTCGCCGCCTTTTTGGCCGCCTGCCTGGACTTTTTGGCCGCCTTCTTCTTCTTCTTGGCCTCCTGCTTCTTCTGGCCGACGACCTCCCAGTCGTCGGCTTTGCGTGCGGTTGTAGCGGGCTGCTTGCTGGAAACGGCAGGGCGATCTTGGGCAGCTACGGGTGCGCGCTTTGCCTTCGGCCTTTTCTTTCCCTTTTGTGTGGCCGGAGCTGTAGCACCGGCCACTGGGCCAAATGCAGGAGGCCGCGAAGCCCTCACTTTAGCCGCGTACGACGTTGGCGGCGCAGGCGTCGGGGGAGAAGCACGGGGCAGCCCTCTGGCTCTGTCTGCAGCCAGAGGAGGGCGTAACAGCCGGCCCTCCATGACTGAGAGCTTGGCGCGAAACTCGCCAAGCTCCTGTCGGACGAGGGCCACAAGGTCTGATTCGGCCTTGTTTGCGACCTGGTCGTGTCTCTTCTCGAACTCCTCCTGTCTTCTTTTGAGGTCGGCAAGTTCATGTGCTAATCTGGTATTTTTAGCCTGCAGTTTCTGGACTTCTTCGCTGGCTGTGCGGCTGAAGACGGCCTCTGCGATCTCCCGGATGGCCTCCAATGACTCTTTAAGGGTCTTCTGGCATGTGCCTTTAAGTCCCTTCGACTTTTTGGAGACCAAACGGATCGCCTCCAAGGCGTCGTCCAGCCTGGTCTTTAATTGTATCACCGGCAAGTCCTCTGCATCCGGCTCTACAACTTGCTGCTTCCTTGCTGCAGCAACTCGTCGGGCTGCCGCAGCAATTACGCTGTCCTCTTCAGACGCGCGCTCCTCGGCGTCGGCCTTCTGCAACGCGGCAGCAAGTTCGGCCTTCGCCTGGCCCAGACCCACGTACCTCCCGTGGGTGGGCGGACGACCGCGTCCACGTCGCGCTGTCGCGACCTTCGGCGCCGGAATCGCGTCCTCACTGGAGCCGTCCGACTCCGATTCTTGCGCAGACCGCAAGCGTTTGCGTGGAGCTTTCTCCGGAGTAGCCTCCGAAGTAAGCTCCACAACGTCACTGTCGTGCTCTGATGGCACGTAATCTTCATCATCGTCAGATCGCGCAGAACTGGGCGTGCGTGACTGACTTTCTTCTACCTTCGACTTCGTTTTTTTTAAAATAGATTTAATTTGTTCCATAATTAGACCCACGAGAATGGGAGAAATAAAAGTCGACCCGGGCAGAGATCCCAATACCCGGGCAAGCCTATTACTACAGGGGGACGGCAGGTACCCTGAGGGGCCGCACTAACGACTGAACTACCCATCAGCCATGCATCTCCTCGCCGTGCGGCAGCAACTTGAGATTCGGGGTGGTTTTTATAGAGGGCCACTCCCTCGCAGTCCGGGCGGTGAAGCCAAGACCCTCGCTCCCGTCAGCAGCCGCGAGACGTGATCCACGACACTGCACAATACGGGGTTACGATTTGCTCTAGACGGTGACAACGGGGACAAAAGACAAAAGAAAGGGGGAACAACGAAAACAAAGAGGGGGACAAAACAAAATGGACGCAGAACCAAAAGGAACAAAAAACAAAAAGGGGACGAAACCAAAAACAAGAGACAAAAACAAAAAACAAAAAGGGGGGACAAAGTAAGGGGGGAGAGTCGTCAGAGTGACGAGAAGGGACCCCGTTGTCTGTTCAGCGGCAGGGTGAGTGCACGCCGAACCCGTCAAAGAGGCTCTCCCATGTCCACTCTAAAACAGAGCGGTACTGGGAGAGCCGGGCCCAAAGATAGGGCCTCCGGCCTGGAGATGGGACTAACGTCCATCCCCCCGCCACCGGTGCCAAACGCGACGGCACAAGGCACCGGTTGTCAGAATATTAGCCGCCAGCAATAATGAAGAGCATTATTGCCAACGTTGCCCAGGGTGTACCACGAGGAGGTTTTCTGACCCACACCCCAACCTAACCTAACCTAACCTTTTTTTTTTTTTTTTTTTTTTTTTTTTTTTTAACGTGGGGGAATGCTATGACGCATACCCCTCCGCGGGGGCGGGCGGAGGGGTTATGTCGGACTCGCCGGGGTAAAAGAAAGATGTTAAACAATACAATGGACCTCCCGGAATACCGACTAAACCTACCACGGTGTTCCTCAACAAACCACTGTCGACGGGGCCGCGCGAATCACTTTCACATGCAGTCGCGACCCCGCCGAGGTTACGGCCCGCCGTATGAAACGGCAGGCCACTACACAAAAGATCTACCCGCTGGTACCTCTACATATTCCCTACTGTCCCCCCCCTAGAGGGGAGACGGACACGACACAGAGGCGCGCGTGGGAACACGCACGCCGCCTCTCGGACCTGGTGCTGAACAGATGGCGGGCAGGCCCACAAAGCCCGCCACCCCCAGGTCAAACCTCATGGTGGCTGGAGGTCGTCCCGCGCCCTCCGGCGCCCGGCTCTGCGGTTGGGGAGAGGGTTTAAACGCTCCCTCTCCCGCTCCGCCGCCTCCTTGATGGAAATAACTTCCTCACAAAAGGAGGCGACGGCGTTCCACGACCTCTCACTCCGGACCATAGACAGAACTACGGCCGGGAGCGAGAGGGCAACCGATCCGACTGCCGCGATCAATTCACGGCGCTGCGATGCCCAGGCGGGGCAAACCGCCAATGTGTGCAGCGCCGTGTCCTCAACAACGTCGCGGCAGTCGCCGCAGTGGTGACAACCGGGCGTCTCTTGCCGGCCTATCCGACACAGGAACCGGCCAAAACAACCATGGCCGGTCAAAACCTGTGTCAGCCGGAAGGTGAGGGCGCCATGCCGCCTCTCCAGCCACTCCTCAAACACGGGACTTACCGCCACGATCGTGGCGTGCCCGGCACTGGGGTGCACAAGTCGTTCCTTCCAATTTGCCACTAGGACCTGGCGGAGCTCGGACCTTGCCGCCTCGACTGCGGAAAGACTAGGTCCTTCGCCCCGAGCTAGCGCCTCCTGGCGCCAACGATAGAGCGACGCCAGAAGCGCCGCTTCCAGGTCCCATGGCATCGATCCGGCGAGGAGGCTCGCAGCCTCGAACGAGATCGTGCGGTATCCTCTTATTAACCTGACGGCCATGGCGCGCTGTGGTGCACGAAGCGCCGAAATGTTACGGGCCGTCAGGTTATCCGCCCAAACTGGGGCCCCATACAGGGCCATGGACCGCACGACCCCCTCGTAGAGCCTCCGGCAGGAGGTATTTGGCCCCCCAAGGTTGGGCAGCAGGCGCGCGAGCGTACCTGCAGCGCCCCGAAGAATGGGGGCCAAACGACTGAAGTGGGCTGTAAAGTCCCATCGGCCGTCGAGCAAGAGACCTAAATACTTTAGGGTTGACTCGACGCCGATGCGGACCCCTCCTACCATGATATGGGCCCCTGGAGGTGGCCGGTTCCGAGGGCCGTGAAAACAAACGGCCTCGGATTTGGACAAGGCCACCTCGAGGCCCAACCGCCGGATACGATTGACGACTTGTGCGACCCCAGCGGTCGCCAGTATGGCCGCCGCCCGGTGCGACTTACCCCTCGCCGTGACAAGTGTGTCGTCGGCGTAACAAATGACGCCGACGCCACGGAGGAGCGCACCTCGCAGCACCCAGTCGTAACCGATGTTCCACAGGAGCGGACCCAGAACCGATCCCTGCGGAACACCGCACGACATCTCTCGCCGACTCCAACCATCGTGACCCGGGTAGACTACTACCCTCTCTGATAGATATGCCCCGACTATGCGGCGGAGGTAGGTCGGCACTCGATGGAAAACGAGTGCCTCCCTAATACAACTCCAGGGCAAGGTGTTAAAGGCATTCGCGATGTCAAGAGACACCGCGAAGACGACCTCGCCCCGGGACACCGCATCCTCCGCCAAGCTCCTCACTCGCTGAACAGCGTCAATAGTGGAGCGCCCGCGGCGGAAACCATATTGGTTCTCCGCCAGATCCGGACCCACTGAAGAAAGACGCTGGACGAGGCGCTCCGCAATAATAAACTCAAAGAGTTTAGCCACCTCGCCCAGCAACACAATGGGCCGGTAGGCGGACGGAGAGTCCGCCGGGCGCCCCTCCTTCCTGATCAGGACCAGTTTCCCCACCTTCCACTGACGCGGAAACTGGCCCTGCTGCAAACACTCACTGAGGAGCCCCCTGAGTCGGGGCGCGAGCTCCTCCAGGACCAGGGCCAACGCAAGGCCTGGAATGCCGTCGGGCCCTGGGGCGGTGTTTTTCGAGCGAAGTCTCGACACCGCCGCTCGCAACTCTACTTGGGTCACTTCGGGAACCACGTCGTCGTCAAAGTCCGCGCTGGACGCCATGGAAGGCGGAACCATCGACGGAGGAGTGTGCTCCGCCTGTAATGGAAACAGAGCGGCCACCACCTCCTCCACCAACTGTGGCCGGAGACTCTGGGACAAGGGGGGCGCCCAGGGACGAAGCTTGCCCCTGACCATAAGGTATGGACGCCCCCAGGGATTACGGTCCAGAGTCCCCAGCAGCTCTTGGCGGGCCTGATCTTTGGCCCGCTTGATGGAGATCTTCAGGGTCTTCTTGGCCGCTCTGTAGACCTCGTACAGTTCCGCCTCCCTGGCGTCAAAATCGGGAGGGCGGCGACGCCTCCTTCGAAGCCGGATGTACTGGCGCCTGGCCGCCACGCACGCATGGCGCAGGACGGCGATATGGTCCGACCACCAGTACACCCGACGCCTAGCTGTTACAGTTAGAGGAACTCTTGGCATCGCCGCATCACAAACTTGTGTTACGGCCTCCCGGAACCACTCGGCCTCCATATCAACGTTCTCAGGCCTGGCCGGTGCTGGCACCCAGGCCTGAACGATGGAGGCTTCCAGGAGGACCTCCCGATTTAGCTTCCTTAAAGCCCAACGCGGACCGCCCCCAATCGGGGTACTCGGGGCTGGGGGGTCGGAGGTCTGGGCGGAGACGTCGAACCGTATATAACGATGGTCCGACAACGTCTCCACCCCCTCGACGACGCGCCAGCCTTGGACACGGCGTGCTAGTGCGGGGCTAGCAAAAGAAACATCGATGACAGAGCCGCCCCGCTGACGCACGCACGTGTGCACTGACCCACGATTGAGGACTAGCAGGCCGTTTTCTACGGCCCACTCCTCGAGCAATTCACCCCTCGCGTCCGTGGTCGCGGAACCCCAAGCCGAGGATTTGGCATTGAGGTCCCCGACGAAGAGCACGGGCCGAGGGTGGCTTCGAGCGACGACGACGTTCAGTTCGAGGAGATACTCCTCGAAGTCGGCGAGAGGTCGGTTGGGTGAGAAGTAGCCGCCCACCACAACCGCTTCTCCTACGAGTGCTGCGACGCAGCCCCGTCCTCGGATGATGTTCTCGAAGGACGGGGTGCCGGCGGCGGCCGGCGAAATTAGCGCCACCAAGCCATCGAGGTCCCCTACCCAGTCAGCCCTGGGAGGGACAAAATAGGGCTCGGCGACGATGGCGACATGAATTGACCACTGCGCCATGCTCTGGAGGAGAAGGTCCTGAGCCCTGGCGCAGTGGTTTAAGTTACACTGGAGGAGACGGAGGCGTGGAGACATTATGTCTCCATACTGACCTCCGCCCCTCCGACCGCGGGAGCGGCGACCTTATTCGCTGCCGAAGACGAGGCAGGCGATTTTGGGGGTAACTTTTTGTGGGTGGCGGCACACTGCTTGCCACCCGCCCGGTGCTCCGCAGATTTGCCCGCCGCCGCACACAAAATACAGTGCGGCGGGGCCTCACATGTTGCGGCCATGTGACCAGGCCGACCGCAACGGAAACAACGGCCGGTGCAGTCAGCCTGTGAGGGGCACATGACGCCCACATGGCCGCTGGATAGGCAGCGGTAGCACCGGGCAAGCCTGGGCTCCAGCAGTTTCACCTGCGCCGACACCCACCCCACCAGAAGGCGACGGCCATCGGTCAGTTTCTTGGCGGCGGCGACGGGACAGCTAATAATGGCCGTCCCCATACCGGAGCGGCCCTGCTTGATTTCTCCACACTTTACTTGATCCGCAGGGCACGCCTCGGTCCTGGCGACGGCAGCGACGACCTCTTCCTTAGTAATGGAGTCATCCAGGCCCGTGATGCGCATATCTACGCACTTTTGGGGCCTGGAGACGCGGACCTCTTCTGCCTCTAAAACCTGGCGGAGACTTTCCGCCAGGCGGTCCGCCTGGTCGCCGCTTGCGACTCCCGGCACCTCAATAAGGCGGGCGCCGGTCTGAGTAGTCCGGCACCTTAAGCCCGCCGTTATCCCCAACTTGCCGGGGTCGATCGCCGTCCGCGCCTTTTTGAGGAGCTCCGCGTATGTTGTCCCTCGCTCTATCGCAGCCGGCTGCAGTGTAAGGACCACTGCAGTTGAGCGAGGGGCTTGGAGCTTCCTCGCTGCCTTTTTCGCCGCCTGCCTGGCCTTCTTGGCCGCCTTTTTCTTCTTTTTGGCCTCCTGTTTCTTTTCGCCAACAACCTCCCAGTTGTTGGCTTCGCGTGCAGTGGGAGTGGGTTGCTCCCTAGGAGCTGCAGGGCGCTGCGTTGGAGCCGCGGGTGCATTCTTCGTTGGCTGTCTTTTCCTGCCCTTACGCTTGGCAGGAACACTTGTAACAGCCGCTGGAGCCATTTCATGAGGCCGCGAGGCCCTTACTTTAGCCGCATATGTTGGCGGCACAGTCGTCGGGGGAGAAGCACAAGGCAGCTCTCTGGCTCTGTCTGCGGCCAGAGGAGGACGCAGCAGCCGGCCCTCCATGACTGAGAGCTTGGCACGAAATTCGCCAAGCTCCTGTCGGACGAGGGCCACGAGCTCCGACTCCCTCTTGTTGGAGTCCTTGTCCTGCCGCTTCTCATACTCCTCCTGACGTCGCTTGAGCTCGGACAACTCTGCCGCCAAGCGAGCATTTTCCACCTGCAGCTTTTGCACCTCTTCATTGGCTGTGCGGCTGAAGACGGCCTCCGCAATGTCTCTAATTGCCTCGATGGACTCCTTAAGGGTCTTCTGGCACGTGCCTTTTAGCCCCTTGGACTTTCTTGAGACCAAGCGAATCGCCTCTAAGGCGTCCTCAAGCTTGGCCTTGAGCTGAGTCACCGGCAAGTCCTCGGCATCAGACTCCATCAGCGGCCGCTTCTGCCCCGCAGCGACTCGTCGGGCTGCCGCAGCAATGAGGCTGTCCTCCTCGGACGTGCGCTCCTCGGCGTCCGCCTTCCGCAATGCGGCAGCAAGATCGGCCTTCGCTTGGCCCAGGCCCACGTATCTTCCGTGGGTGGGCGGACGACCGCGTCCTCGTCGCGCTGTCGCGACCTTCGGCGCCGGTATTGCGTCCTCGCTTGAGCCGTCTGACTCAGACTGCTGCGCAGACCGCGACCGTTTGCGCGGAGTTCTCTCCGGACTAACCTCCGAAGATAAGACTTCTACCTCGTGCTCCGACGGCACGTACTCCTCGTCGGAACGCGCAATACTGGGCGTGCGCGTCCTACTCTTCCTTAACGTCTCTTTTTTTTTTAAGATAGATTTGATTACTGGTTCCATAATGAATCCCACGAGAATGGGAGAAATAAAAGTCGACCCGGGCAGAGATCCCGATACCCGGGCAAGCCTAATACTACAGGGGGACGGCAGGTACCCTGAGGGGCCGCACTAACGACTGAACTACCCATCAGCCATGCATCTCCTCGCCGTGCGGCAGCAACTTGAGATTCGGGGTGGTTTTTATAGAGGGCCACTCCCTCGCAGTCCGGGCGGTGAAGCCAAGACCCTCGCTCCCGTCAGCAGCCGCGAGACGTGATCCACGACACTGCACAATACGGGGTTACGATTTGCTCTAGACGGTGACAACGGGGACAAAAGACAAAAGAAAGGGGGAACAACGAAAACAAAAGGGGACAAAACAAAATGGACGCAGAACCAAAAGGAACAAAAAACAAAAAGGGACAAACCAAAAATAAAAGACAAAAATAAAAGGGGAAACGAAAAGTGGGGGAGAGTCGTCAGAGCGACGAGAAGGGACCCCGTTGTCTGTTCAGCGGCAGGGTGAGTGCACGCCGAACCCGTCAAAGAGGCTCTCCCATGTCCACTCTAAAACAGAGCGGTACTGGGAGAGCCGGGCCCAAAGATAGGGCCTCCGGCCTGGGGATGGGACTAGCGTCCATCCCCCCGCCACCGGTGCCGAACGCGACGGCACAAGGCACCGGTTGTCAGAATATTAGCCGCCAGCAATAATGAAGAGCATTATTGCCAACGTTGCCCAGGGTGTACCACGAGGAGGTTTTCTGACCCACACCCCAACCTAACCTAACCTAACCTTTTTTTTTTTTTTTTTTTTTTTTTTTTTTTTTAACGTGGGGGAATGCTTTGACGCATACCCCTCCGCGGGGGCGGGCGGAGGGGTTATGTCGGACTCGCCGGGGTAAAAGAAAGATGTTGAAAATAATAATGTACCTCCCGGAATACCGACTAAACCTACCACGGTGTTCCTCAACAAACCACTGTCGACGGGGCCGCGCGAATCACTTTCACATGCAGTCGCGACCCCGCCGAGGTTACGGCCCGCCGTGTGAAACGGCAGGCCACTACACGAAACTCCTACCCTAGGTATACCACTCCAAAAGCCCTACTGTCCCCCCCCTAGAGGGGAGACGGACACGACACAGAGGCGCGCGTGGGAACACGCACGCCGCCTCTCGGACCTGGTGCTGAACGGATGGCGGGCAGGCCCACAAAGCCCGCCACCCCCAGGTCAAACCTCATGGTGGCTGGAGGTCGTCCCGCGCCCTCCGGCGCCCGGCTCTGCGGTTGGGGAGAGGGTTTAAACGTTCCCTCTCCCGCTCCGCCGCCTCCTTGATGGAAATGACTTCCTCACAAAAGGAGGCGACGGCATTCCACGACCTCTCACTCCGGACCATAGACAGAACTACGGCCGGGAGCGAGAGGGCAACCGATCCGACTGCCGCGACCAACTCACGGCGCTGCGATGCCCAGGCGGGGCAATCCGCCAATGTGTGCAGCGCCGTGTCCTCAACAACGTCGCGGCAGTCGCCGCAGTGGTGACAACCGGGCGTCTCTTGCCGGCCTATCCGACACAGGAACCGGCCAAAACAACCATGGCCGGTCAAAACCTGTGTCAGCCGGAAGGTGAGGGCGCCATGTCGCCTCTCCAGCCACTCCTCAAACACGGGACTTACCGCCACGATCGTGGCGTGCCCGAACCTAACCTTTTTTTTTTTTTTTTTTTTTTTTTAACGTGGGGGAATGCTATGACGCATACCCCTCCGCGGGGGCGGGCGGAGGGGTTATGTCGGACTCGCCGGGGTAAGAGAAAGATGTTAAACAATACAATGGACCTCCCGGAATACCGACTAAACCTACCACGGTGTTCCTCGACAAACCACTGTCGACGGGGCCGCGCGAATCACTTTCACATGCAGTCGCGACCCCGCCGAGGTTACGGCCCGCCGTGTGAAACGGCAGGCCACTACACGAAACTCCTACCCTAGGTATACCACTCCAAAAGCCCTACTGTCCCCCCCCTAGAGGGGAGACGGACACGACACAGAGGCGCGCGTGGGAACACGCACGCCGCCTCTTGGACCTGGTGCTGAACGGATGGCGGGCAGGCCCACAAAGCCCGCCACCCCCAGGTCAAACCTCATGGTGGCTGGAGGTCGTCTCGCGCCCTCCGGCGCCCGGCTCTGCGGTTAGGGAGAGGGTTTAAACGTTCCCTCTCCCGCTCCGCCGCCTCCTTGATGGAAATGACTTCCTCACAAAAGGAGGCGACGGCATTCCACGACCTCTCACTCCGGACCATAGACAGAACTACGGCCGGGAGCGAGAGGGCAACCGATCCGACTGCCGCGACCAACTCACGGCGCTGCGATGCCCAGGCGGGGCAATCCGCCAATGTGTGCAGCGCCGTGTCCTCAACAACGTCGCGGCAGTCGCCGCAGTGGTGACAACCGGGCGTCTCTTGCCGGCCTATCCGACACAGGAACCGGCCAAAACAACCATGGCCGGTCAAAACCTGTGTCAGCCGGAAGGTGAGGGCGCCATGTCGCCTCTCCAGCCACTCCTCAAACACGGGACTTACCGCCACGATCGTGGCGTGCCCGGCACTGGGGTGCACAAGTCGTTCCTTCCAATTGGCCACTAGGACCTGGCGGAGCTCGGACCTCGCCGCCTCGACAGCGGAAAGAGAAGGTCTTTCGCCCCGAGCTAGCGCCTCCTGGCGCCAACGATAGAGCGACGCCAGGAGCGCCGCTTCCAGGTCCCATGGCATCGATCCGGCGAGGAGGCTCGCAGCCTCGAACGAGATCGTGCGGTATCCTCTTATCAGCCTGACGGCCATGGCGCGCTGTGGCGCACGAAGCGCCGAAATGTTTCGGGCCGTCAGGCTGTTTGCCCAAACTGGGGCCCCATATAGGGCCATGGACCGCACGACCCCCTCGTAGAGCCTCCGGCAGGAGGTATTTGGCCCCCCAAGGTTGGGCAGCAGACGCGCGAGCGCACCTGCAGCGCCCCGAAGAATGGGGGCCAAACGTCGAAAATGGGCTGTAAAGTCCCATCGGCCGTCGAGCAAGAGACCTAAATACTTTAGGGTTGACTCGACGCCGATGCGGACCCCTCCTACCATAATATGGGCCTCTGGAGGTGGCCGGTTCCGAGGGCCGTGAAAACAAACGGCCTCGGACTTGGACAGGGCCACCTCGAGGCCCAACCGCCGGATACGATTGACGACTTGTGCGACCCCAGCGGTCGCCAGTATGGCCGCCGCCCGGTGCGACTTACCCCTCGCCGTGACAAGTGTGTCGTCGGCGTAACAAATGACGCCGACGCCACGGAGGAGCGCACCTCGCAGCACCCAGTCGTAACCGATGTTCCACAGGAGCGGACCCAGAACCGATCCCTGTGGAACACCGCACGACATCTCTCGCCGACTCCAACCGTCGTGACCCGGGTAGACTACTACCCTCTCCGATAGATATGCCCCGACTATGCGGCGGAGGTAGGTTGGCACTCGATGGAAAACGAGTGCCTCCCTAATACAACTCCAGGGCAAGGTGTTAAAGGCATTCGCGATGTCAAGAGACACCGCGAAGACGACCTCGCCCCGGGACACCGCATCCTCCGCCAGGCTCCTCACTCGCTGAACAGCGTCAATAGTGGAGCGCCCGCGGCGGAAACCATATTGGTTCTCCGCCAGATCCGGACCCACTGAAGAAAGACGCTGGACGAGGCGCTCCGCAATAATAAACTCAAAGAGTTTAGCCACCTCGTCCAGCAACACAATGGGCCGGTAGGCGGACGGAGAGTCCGCCGGGCGCCCCTCCTTCCTGATCAGGACCAGTTTCCCCACCTTCCACTGGCGCGGAAACTGGCCCCGCTGAAGACACTCACTGAGGAGCCCCCTGAGTCGGGGCGCGAGCTCCTCCAGGACCAGGGCCAACGCAAGGCCTGGAATGCCATCGGGCCCTGGGGCGGTGTTTTTCGAGCGAAGTCTCGACACCGCCGCTCGCAACTCTACTTGGGTCACTTCGGGAACCACGTCGTCGTCAAAGTCCGCGCTGGACGCCATGGAAAGCGGAACCATAGACGGAGGAGTGTGCTCCGCCTGTAAAGGAAACAGAGCGGCCACCACCTCCTCCACCAACTGTGGCCGGAGACTCTG
Organism: Catocala sponsa; assembly: GCA_963564715.1. Taxonomy (NCBI): domain Eukaryota; kingdom Metazoa; phylum Arthropoda; class Insecta; order Lepidoptera; family Erebidae; genus Catocala; species Catocala sponsa. Next base: position 41,988 of record OY751336.1, read on the forward strand.
GGACAAGGGGGGCGCCCAGGGGCGAAGCTTGCCCCTGACCATAAGGTATGGACGCCCCCAGGGGTTACGGTCCAGAGTCCCCAGCAGCTCTTGGCGGGCCTGATCTTTGGCCCGCTTGATGGAGATCTTCAGGGTCTTCTTGGCCGCTCTGTAGACCTCGTACAGTTCCGCCTCCCTGGCGTCAAAATCGGGAGGGCGGCGACGCCTCCTTCGAAGCCGGATGTACTGGCGCCTGGCCGCCACGCACGCATGGCGCAGGACGGCGATATGGTCCGACCACCAGTACACCCGACGCCTACCTGTAACATTTAAAGGTACTCTAGGCATCGCCGCATCACAAACTTGCGTTATGGCCTCCCGGAACCACTCGGCCTCCATCTCGATGTTGTCAGGCCTGGCCGGTGCTGGCACCCAGGCCTGCACGATGGAGGCTTCCAGGAGGACCTCCCGATTTAGCTTCTTTAAAGCCCAACGCGGACCGCCCCCAATCGGGGCCCTCGGGGCTGGGGGGTCGGAGGTCTGGGCGGAGACGTCGAACCGTATATAACGATGGTCCGACAACGTCTCCACCCCCTCGACGACGCGCCAGCCTTGGACACGGCGTGCTAGTGCGGGGCTAGCAAACGAGACATCAATGACTGACCCGCCCCGCTGACGCACGCACGTGTGCACTGACCCACGATTGAGGACTAGCAGGCCGTTTTCTACGGCCCACTCCTCGAGCAATTCACCCCTCGCGTCCGTGGTCGCGGAACCCCAAGCCGAGGATTTGGCATTGAGGTCCCCGACGAATAGCACGGGCCGAGGGTGGCTTCGAGCGACGACGACGTTCAGTTCGAGGAGATACTCCTCGAAGTCGGCGAGAGGTCGGTTGGGTGAGAAGTAGCCGCCCACCACAACCGCTTCTCCTACGAGTGCTGCGACGCAGCCCCGTCCTCGGACGATGTTCTCGAAGGACGGGGTGCCGGCGGCGGCCGGCGAAATTAGCGCCACCGAGCCATCGAGGTCCCCTACCCAGTCAGCCCTGGGAGGGACAAAATAGGGCTCGGCGACGATGGCGACATGAATTGACCACTGCGCCATGCTCTGGAGGAGAAGGTCCTGAGCCCTGGCGCAGCGGTTTAAATTCCCTTGGAGGAGACGGAGGCGTGGAGACATTATGTCTCCATACTAACCTCCGCCCCTCCGACCGCGGGAGCGACGGCCCTTGCTGCTGCCAACGAGGAGGCAGGAGAACGTGGGGCTAGTTTTTTCTGGGTGGCGGCGCACTCCTTGCCACCCGCCCGGTGCTTCGATGATTTGCCCGCCGCCGCACACAAAATACAGTGCGGCGTGGCCTCGCATGTAGCGGCCATGTGACCAGGCTGACCGCAGCGGAAGCAGCGACCAGTGCAGTCAGCCTGTGAGGGGCACATGACGCCCACATGGCCGCTGGATAGGCAACGGTAACACCGGGCAAGCCTGGGCTCCAGCACTTTTACTTGCGCCGACACCCACCCCACTAACAGACGACGGCCATCGGCCAGTTTCTTGGCGGCGGCGACAGGACAGCTAATAATGGCCGTCCCCATACCGGCGCGGCCCTGCTTGACTTCTCCACACTTAATTTGATCCGCAGGGCACGCCCCGGTCCTGGCGACGGCAGCGACGACCTCTTCCTTAGTGATGGAGTCATCCAGGCCCGTGATGCGCATATCTATGCACTTTTGGGGCCTGGTGACGCGGACCTCTTCTGCCTCTAAAACCTGGCGGAGACTTTCCGCCAGGCGGTCCGCCTGGTCGCCGCTTGCGACTCCCGGCACCTCAATAAGGCGGGCGCCGGTCTGTGTAGTCCGGCACCGCAAGCCCGCCGTTATCCCCAACTTGCCGGGGTCGATCGCCGTCCGCGCCTTCCTGAGGAGCTCCGCGTAAGTGGTCCCTCGCTCGATGGCAGCCGGCTGCAGTGTTAACACAACTGCAGTGGAGCGAGGGGCCTGGAGCTTCCTCGCCGCCTTTTTGGCCGCCTGTCTGGCCTTCTTGGCCGCCTTCTTCTTCGTTTTTGCTGCCTGTTTCTTCTGGCCGACGACTTCCCAGTCGTCGGCTTGGCGTGCGGTCGTAATTGGCTGCTTGCTCGGAGCGGCAGGGCGTTCCTGGGCAGCTGTGGGTGCGCGCTTCGCCTTCGTCTTTTTCCTGCCCTTTTGGCTTGCCAAATTTGTGGTGCCGGCCGTTGGAGCAGCCGCCGGTGGCCGCGAAGCCCTTGCTTTAGCCGCGTATGTTGGCGGCGCAGGCGTCGGAGGAGTAAGCGGGACAGGCTCTCTGAGTCTGTCTGCTGCTAGAGGAGGGCGCAGCAGCCGGCCCTCCATAACGGAGAGCTTGGCGCGAAATTCGCCAAGCTCTTGCCGGACCAGAGCCACTAGCTCCGACTCCTTCCTGTTGGTGTTTTGGTCCTGCCGCTTCTCAAACTGCTCCTGACGTAACTTGAGCTCAGCAACCTCCTGCGCTAATCTAGAATTTTCGGCCTGCAGTTTTTGGACTTCCTCGCTGGCTGTGCGGCTGAAGACGGCCTCCGCAATCTCCCGAATGGCCTCCATCGACTCTTTAAGGGTCTTCTGGCACGTGCCTTTCAGACCCTTCGACTTTTTGGAGACCAGACGGATCGCCTCCAAGGCGTCGTCTAGTCGGGTCTTCAGCCGCGTCACCGGCTCGTCCTCAGCATCTGGCACGACCACCTGCTGTTTTCGTCCTGCGGCAACTCGCCGGGCCGCTGCACCAATTAGTCTGTCCTCTTCGGACGTGCGCTCCTCAGCTTCGGCCTTCTGCAACGCTGCAGCAAGTTCGGCCTTCGCCTGCCCCAGACCCACGTACCTCCCGTGGGTGGGCGGACGACCGCGTCCACGTCGCGCCGTCGCAACTTTCGGCGCCGGAACCGCGTCCTCGCTGGAGCCGTCCGACTCCGATTCCTGCGCAGACCGCAAGCGTTTGCGTGGAGCTTTCTCCGGAGTAGCCTCCGAAGTAAGCTCCACAACGTCACTGTCGTGCTCTGACGGCACGTAATCATCATCTTCGTCAGATCGCGCAGAACTGGGCGTGCGTGACTGACTTTCTTCTACCTTCGACTTCGTTTTTAAAATAGATTTAATTTGATTTTCCATAATTAGACCCACGAGAATGGGAGAAATAAAAGTCGACCCGGGCAGAGATCCCGATACCCGGGCAAGCCTATTACTACAGGGGGACGGCAGGTACCCTGAGGGGCCGCACTAACGACTGAACTACCCATCAGCCATGCATCTCCTCGCCGTGCGGCAGCAACTTGAGATTCGGGGTGGTTTTTATAGAGGGCCACTCCCTCGCAGTCCGGGCGGTGAAGCCAAGACCCTCGCTCCCGTCAGCAGCCGCGAGACGTGATCCACGACACTGCACAATACGGGGTTACGATTTGGTCTAGACGGTGACAACGGGGACAAAAGACAAAAGAAAGGGGGGAACAACGAAAACAAAAACAAAAGGGGACAAAACAAAATGGACGCAGAACCAAAACAAAACAAAAAACAAAAAGGGGGACAAAACCAAAAACAAGAGACAAAAATAAAAAGGGGGGACAAAATAAAGAGGGACGAAGAAAGAGGGGAGAGTCGCCAGAGTGACGAGAAGGGACCCCGTTGTCTGTTCAGCGGCAGGGTGAGTGCACGCCGAACCCGTCAAAGAGGCTCTCCCATGTCCACTCTAAAACAGAGCGGTACTGGGAGAGCCGGGCCCAAAGATAGGGCCTCCGGCCTGGGGATGGGACTAACGTCCATCCCCCCGCCACCGGTGCCGAACGCGACGGCACAAGGCACCGGTTGTCAGAATATTAGCCGCCAGCAATAATGAAGAGCATTATTGCCAACGTTGCCCAGGGTGTACCACGAGGAGGTTTTCTGACCCACACCCCGCCCGAACCTAACCTAACCTAACCTAACCTAACCTAACCTTTTTTTTTTTTTTTTTTTTTTACGCGGGGAAATGTGCAATCACATTCCCCATCGCCGGTTTTGGGGCGGGCGATGGGGATATGTCGGGATCCAGCCCCTATGATGGATTTGGGCTGAACCGACTAAAACCACCGCGGTGTTCCTCACACCTTTATGGCGGAGCCGCGCGAATCGCTCTCACATCCAAATCGCGACCCCGCCGAAGGTTCGACCCGCCGATGGACATGGCGGGTCCCACACAACCATCTAACAAACAAAAGATTGGGGGACCTTGTCCCCTACGACAAAACGGGGGACCTGTTCCCCCTTCCGTCATCGAGAGGCGTGCGCGGAACACGAACGCCGCCTACTCGGACCTGCGCTGATCGGGCGGTGGACGGCCCCAATGGGTCCACCGCCCGCAGGCTTCTACTCAAGGTGGCTGGAGGTCGTCTCGCGCCCTCCTGCGCCCGGCTCTGCGGTTGGGGAGAGGGATTGAACGTTCCCTCTCCCTCTCCGCCGCCTCCTTCACTAACATCACCTCCTCACAGAAGGAGGCAACGGCATTCCAAGACCTCTCACTCGAAACCATGGACAGAACCATAGCCTCGAGCGAGAGGACGACCCTACCGACTGCCGCGTGCATGACACGGCGTTGCGTGGCCCAAGCAGGGCAATCCGCCAATGTGTGCAACGCCGTGTCTTCGACAACGACGCGGCAGTCGCCGCAGTGATGACAACCGGGCGTCTCCTGTTTGCCTATTCGACACAGGTACCGACCGAAACAACCGTGGCCGGTCAGCACCTGCGTCAGACGAAACGTGAGGGCGCCATGACGCCTCTCCAGCCACTCTCTGAGCACGGGTCTTACCGCCACGATTGTGGCGTGCCCGGCGCTGGGATTGACAAGTCGTTCCTCCCATTCTGCCACTAGGACCCCGCGGAGCTCGCGCCGCCGCACCTCGATATCGCGATGCGACGGCACTTCACCCCGTACCAGTGCCTCCTGGCGCCATTGAAATAGCGACGCCAGGAGCCCGGCCTCTAGGTCCCAGGGCGATGATCCGGCAAGGAGGCTCGCTGCCTCGAAGGAAATCGTGCGGTAACCTCGAATTGCCCTGACGGCGATGACGCGTTGTGGCCGCCGAAGAGCGGCCACATTTTTGGCCGTCAGGGTGTTGGCCCATACGGGTGCTCCGTATAGGGCCTTAGACCGCACGACCCCCTCGTAGAGCCTCCGGCAGGAGGCGTTTGGCCCCCCTAAATTGGGCAGCAGGCGCGCTAACGCGCCTGCAACGCCCAGAAGACTGGGGGCCAAACCCCGAAAATGTGCAGCAAAGTCCCACCGGCTGTCGAGTACGAGTCCCAGATACTTGAGAGTCGACCCGACGCCGATGCGGACCCCTCCTACCATAATGTGGGCCCCTGGAGGTGGCCGGTTCCGAGGACCATGAAAGAAAATGGCCTCGGACTTAGAAAGAGCCACCTCCAGGCCCAACCGCCGGATACGACCAACGACTTGTGCAACCCCAGCGGTCGCCAACATGGCCGCCGCCCGGTGCGACTTACCCCTCGCCGTGACTAAGGTATCGTCGGCGTAACAAATGACGCCGACGCCACGGAGGAGCGCACCTCGCAGCACCCAGTCGTAGCCGATGTTCCACAGGAGCGGACCCAGAACCGATCCCTGTGGAACACCGCACGACATCTCTCGCCGACTCCAACCGTCATGACCCGGATAAACAATAAATCTATTATTTAAGTAAGCCCCGACTATGCGACGGAGGTAGGGAGGCACGCAATGGAAAACTAACGCCTCCCTAATACAACTCCAGGGCAAGGTATTAAAGGCGTTGGCAATGTCGAGTGACACCGCCAAGACGACCTCGCCCCGGGCAACTGCTTCCTCCGCCAAACTCCTCACACGCTGAATCGCGTTGATGGTGGAGCGCCCGCGACGGAAGCCATACTGACTGTCCGCCAAATCCGGGCCCACCGAAGACAAGTGCCGGACGAGGCGCTCCGCGATAATTCTCTCAAACAATTTAGCGACCTCGTCCAGCAAAACAATGGGCCGGTAGGCGGACGGACTGTCCGCCGGACGCCCCGGCTTCCTGAGGAGGACCAGTTTCCCAACCTTCCACTGACTCGGGAACTGGCCCTCCCGAAGACACGATGTGAGGAGTCCCCTGAGTCGGGGCCCGAGCTCCTCAAGGGCCAGGACCCACGCACGGCCTGGAATACCGTCGGGTCCTGGGGCGGTGTTCTTCGCACGAAGTCGTGACACCGCCGCTCGTAATTCTACCCGGGTCACTTCGGGAACAACGTCGTCGTCAAAGTCCGCGTTGGACGCCACGGAAGGCGGAACCATAGGCGGAGGAGGGTGCTCCGCTCTGGAAGGAAACAGAGCGGCCACCACCTCTCGCAGGAGCTCCGGACGGAGACTCTGGGTCAAAGGGGGCGCCCATGGGCGAAGCTTCGACATTACCATAAGGTATGGACGCCCCCAGGGATTCCGGTCCAGAGTCTCTAGAAACTCCTGGCGGGCCTGATGTTTGGCCCGCATAATCTCAGCTTTTAACGATTGTTTGGCCGCTCTGTAGGCCTCATAGAGTTCCGCCTGTCTCTCCGTGAAATCGGGAGGGCGGCGACGCCTTCTGCGCAGCCGGATGTACCGGCGTCGCGCAGCTACACAGGAATACCGTAGCCGCGCGATATAATCCGACCACCAGTACACCCGGCGCCTCGATGGAGTAGATCTTACTCGCGGCATCGCCGCATCGCAAATTTGACTCATTGCCTCCCGGAACCACTCAGCCTCCATCTCGATGTTTTCAGGCCCAGCCGGAGAACGCACCCAGGCCTGAACGATGGAGGCTTCCAGGAGGACCTCCCGATTTAATTTAGACAAGGCCCAACGCGGACCGCCCTCAATCGTATACCTTCGAACGGGCGCGCCGGAGGTCTGGGCGGAGACGTCGAACCGGATGTAACGATGATCCGACAACGTCTCCACCCCCTCGACGACACGCCAGCCTACGACACGGCGCGCTAGAGCGGGGCTCGCAAAGGACACGTCCACGATGGAACCGCCCCGCTGACGCACGCACGTGTGCACTGATCCACGATTGAGGACTTGCAGGCCGTTTTCAACGGCCCACTCCTCAAGCAGTTCACCCCTCGCATCCGTGGTCGGTGAACCCCAAGCCGAGGATTTGGCATTGAGGTCCCCGACGACGAGCACAGGCCGAGGGTGGCTGCGAGCGACGACGACGCTAAGTTCGAGGAGATACTCCTCGAAGTCGGCGAGAGATCGGTTGGGTGAGAAGTAACCGCCCACCACAACCGCTTCTCCTATTTGTGCTGCGACGCAGCCCCGTCCTCGAACTATGTTCTCGAAGGACGGGGTGCCGGCGGCGGCCAGCGAAATGATCGCCACCGAGTCACTGAGGTCCCCTACCCAGCCATCACTGGGAGGGACAAAGTAGGGCTCGGCGACGATGGCGACATTAATTGACCACTGCGCCATGCTCTGGAGGATAAGATCCTGAGCCCTGGCGCAGTGGTTTATGTTACTTTGGAGGAGGCGGAGGTATGGATCCATTAATTGGTATCCATTACTATCCCCGCCCCCTCGACCGCAGAAGCGGCGACCTTTACGACTTTCGTCGACTTTATGGCCGACTGGCCCCTATTCGATTTGGGTGCGGCGCATCCCCTACCCCCGGCCTGGTGATCAGCCGGCCTTCCTGACGCCGCACATAGAATGCAGTGCGGCGTCGCTCTACACGAGCCGGCCAAGTGACCAGACTGACCGCAGCGAAAACAACGTCCGCTGCAGTCGACCTCTGAGGTGCATTTCACCCCAACATGACCACCGCTGAGGCAGCGGTAGCATCTCATTGGTCGAGGGTCAAGGAGCTTGACCTGCGCCGACACCCAACCTATTAAAACTCTTCGGCCGTCGGCCAATTTCTTAGCCGTCGCCACGGGACAGCTAACTACTGCTGTTCCCATGCCGGCGCGGCCAGGGCGAATGTCACCGCACCGGACTTGATCGGGAACACATTCCCCGACCCTAGCGACGGCTGCTACAACCTCCTCCACTGTGATTGAGTCATCCAGGCCCGCAATACGCAGCTGTGCGCATTTCTGCGGCCTGGACACTCTGACGTCCTCCTCCGGTAATATTTTGCGGAGGCCTTCCGCGAGGCTATCGGCCTGATTGCCACTAGCGACCCCAGGCACTTCAATGAGGCGGGCTCCGGTCTGAGTGGTTTTGCACCGCAGACCCGCCGTGATTCCCAGTGCACTGGGATCAATGGCGGAGCGCGCCTTCCTCATAATCTCCGCATATGTTGTGCCTCGTTCCAGTGCTGCCGGTTGCAGCGTTAACACCACTGCTGTGGAACGAGGCGAGCGGAGCTTCTTGGCCTTCTTCGCCTTGCGCGCTTCCTTCCGCCTCTTCTTTGACGCCTTCTTCTTAGCGCCGACCTTTTGCCATCCATCTCCTGTTGGGGCAGCGGACGACGCCTGGGCCTGGTTAGCGGACGAGACAGTCGGGGCCTGGCTTTTAGGCCTGCTCTTCCTCCTCTTTTTCTTTCCCTCCATCTGGGTTGGTTGAGGGACTACTTGAGGGGCACCTTGTTTTATTGGTGCCACCCGCTTTGTCGCCGCCTTTGCCGCGTATGATGTTATTTGCGGCGGGGGCGGTGGGGGACGCTGATGTACCTGCGCTGTGCGCTGGTCACTCCGGCGGTCCGCTGCCAATGGGGGCCGAAGAATTCGTCCCTCCATGACCGATAGGGTCCGTCTAAATTCAGCCAGCTCCCGACGCAAGGAGGCCAACTCTGAATCGCCTGTATCTGCCCTCTCACGAATTTGTGTCCTAGGGTTGGCACGCATCTCCTCCAGGAGAAACCTAACCTAACCTAACCTAACCTAACCTAACCTAACCTAACCTAACCTAACCTAACCTAACCTAACCTAACCTTTTTTTTTTTTTTTTTTTTTTTTTTTTTTTTTTTGGTACCCAGGAAAAATGCTTGATGCACTACCCGCCGGCTAGGGGACGGCACCGGCGGGGCGTGTGGGACTCCCCAGCAAGAAAAAAAAAAAGCGCTGGTATACCCACTAAAAAAAAAAACCTGGGGTGTTCCCTCTCTCATCCAATGGGGGGGGGGCCTGTTGGGAGCTCTTAAAAGAATTGACTCATCCATAGCAGGCCCCCCCGTGTGGGTGCGGGCCGGGTCATTTTTTTTTTTTTTTTTTTTTTTTTTTTTTTTTTTTTTTTTAGGACCCGACCCCCTCTTGTCCCCAGGGGAGAGCTTCACCGCTCTCCCCTATCGACGTTGGAAGGCGCGCGGGAACACCGCGCGCGCCCTCTCGGGGTTCTTAGTTTACGGGTGGCAGGCCCCCCTGAGGCCTTGCCACCCGGAACCCTTAAGTGGGGGGCAGGAGAGCGACATAAGCGCGTCTCCTGCGCCCCCTCCTCCGGCGGCGGACTTCCGGGGCGTAAGGATCGTCCTCACGCCCCCGCTCCGCCGCCTCCTTCTGCGAGATGACAGACTCGCAGAAGGACCTCATTGCGCCCCAGCACCTGTCGTCGCCGACCATCTTGGATATGACGGTCGGCAAGGAGAGGTCGGGGCCAATCACAGCGACCAGGGCACAGCGCTCCGCGGCCCACGCCGGGCACTCCTCCAGCGTGTGCTGCGCCGTGTCCCGGTCACACTCCTCACAATGGTGACACCTGGTTGTCAGCTCCCTACCGGCTATCTTGCAAAGGTACTCTCCGAAACAGCCGTGTCCGGAGAGCACCTGAGCAAGCCGGTAGGTGAGCGGTCCGCGCCGTCTGTCCGTCCACTGCCTTATCACCGGACGGACAGCCTCGACGGTCCTCACCCCATAGCGGGGCTGGGCCAGTCTATTCTCCCACTTTTCCACGAGGACCAGTCGAGCCTGGGACCTTCGCGTCTCCACCGCCCTGTGCGTGGGTTCTTCACCCTGGAGCCGGAGGTCAGCGCGCCAGTAATACACTGACGCTTGGACCTCCGCCTCCAAATCCCAGGGCGGCGATGCCGCCAAAACGCACGCCGCCTCAAAGGAGACGGTGCGGTACGCCCGTGACACCCTGATCGCCATCGCCCTCTGAGGTCTCCTGAGGAGGGCGATATTTTGGCGATCAAGGGCGCCAGCCCAGATGGGCGCTCCATATAGGGCCATCGACCGCACCACCCCCAAATAGAGGCGGCGGCAGACGACACTGGGCCCCCCGATATTCGGCAGCAGAGAGCTAAGCGCTCCCGCTGCCGCCATCAGGCGGGGGGCCAGACGGCTAAAATGGACGCGAAAGTTCCAGCGGCCGTCGAGGTAGAGCCCCAAGTATTTCATGCTTGGCTCCACCCCGATGCGGACCCCTCCAACGATGATGTGGGCATCGGGAGGTGGCGCCCGCCGAGGCCCGTGAAATAACAGGGCCTCGGATTTATCTAGCGCCACCTCCAGTCCCAACATCCTAATCCTGCCGACAACCAGGGCCACTCCAGCCGTGGCAAGACGGGCAGCTGCCCCGTAATCCGCTCCCCGGGCCGTAACCAACGTGTCGTCGGCGTAACAAGTTACGCCGACGCCCGGGGGCAGGGCGCCCCGCAGCACCCAGTCGTAGCCGATGTTCCACAGTATCGGACCCAGAACCGAACCCTGTGGAACACCGCACGACATCTCCCTCCGGAACGTCTCTCCGTTCCGCCCCACACAAAACACACTCCTCTGGTGCAGGTAGTCCCCGACTATTCGGCGTAGATAGGGAGGCACCCCATGAAATCGGAGCGCCTCCCTAATAGTCGCCCACGGCAGGGTGTTAAAAGCGTTGGCGATGTCCAAGGACACCGCCAATACCACCCCGCGCGAGGCGACCGTCTCTTCCGAGAGGGCCTTGACGCTGCTGATCGCGTCAATCGTCGATCGGCCCTCCCGGAATCCGAACTGGCGTTCGGATAAGTCGGGGCCCACCTGCACCAGGTGCTTGGAGAGGCGGGCAACAACTACGCGCTCAAAGAGCTTGCCCACCTCATCCAACAGCACTATGGGGCGGTACGCGGAGGGAGAATCCGCGGGGCGGCCCTCCTTTCTCAGGAGGACCAGCTTGCCCGTCTTCCACATGGAAGGGAACCGTCCCGACTCCAAACAGGCGCTGAACAGCCTGAGGAGCCGGTCCCCTAGGGCGTCGAAGGCCAAAACCCAGGCGCGGCCAGGAATTCCGTCCGGCCCCGGGGCGGTGTTTTTGCCCCGAAGCCGCATCACTGCCGCGCCGAGCTCCGCCATTGTAACTTCTGGCGCCCCGGCATCGGCACCGCCCTCCTCAATTTCGGGTGGTGCCATTACGGGAGGCGTGTGCTCCGCCCTCGAAGGAAAGAGAGCGGAGATCACACCCTCCAATTGCCGGGGCTGGAGACTCTCGGTGACCGGCGGGGCCCAGGGGCGCAACTTGCCCCTGACTGTCTTGTACGGACGGCCCCACGGATCTGCCTCGAGAGTCCCCAGGAACTCTTCCCATCTTTGGGTTTTGGCCTCGCTGATGGCGGACTGCAGGGCGTACTTCCGCTGTTTGTACGCGTCCCGCAGCCGTGCCTCCACGGTCGGGTCACGGTACCGCCTGCGTCGGCGGTACCTAGTGTACTGGCGACGCGCCGCAATGCACGCGGCGCGTTTCCGGCTGATGTCGTCAGACCACCAGTACACCTGACGCCTCGGAGGCTGAGCACTGGCCCGGGGCATTGACGCGTCGCAAATCTGCGTCATCGCGCCCCGGAACCACTCCGCTTCTTGCTCAACCTCCACAGGCCCTTGGACCATCGGGGTCCAGGCCTGCACGATGGAGGCTTCCACCAGCACGTCTGCATCGAGACGTTTCAACGCCCATCGTGAGGACGACGGGGTGTGCGCTCTCCTCGGGCGATCGTCCGGGATCGCTGGCGAGGCAGAGATGTCGAACCGCACGTAACGGTGGTCCGACAGAGACTCCGCCTCAACCAGCACTTGCCAGTCCCGGACGCGGCGCGCTACGGCAGGGCTAGCGAACGAGATGTCCACAATGGACTCGCCCTGCCATCGCACGCATGTGGCGACCGACCCCCGATTAAGAACGACGAGGCCGGTCGCAATCGCCCACTCCTCCAACGCGTCGCCGCGAGCGTCGGTGACAGGGGATCCCCAAGCCGTTGATTTGGCATTGAAGTCCCCCGCCACCACAACCGGACGCGATGGGTACCGATTAATCACGGCCCCCACCGCGCCCAAAAATCGCTCAAACTCGGCGAGGCGCCGGTTCGGAGAGAAATACACCCCGATCAGGACGGTTCCCTCCCAATCAACACATATATACCCTTCGCCCCTGTCTGTCATCACCAGGAGCGAGGGACCAGACGAAACAATGGCCGCCAAGCCCCCGAGGTCCCCAAACCAGTTGTGTCGGCTGGGGACGCAGTAAGGCTCGGCGACCACGGCGATTTCTATTGACCACTCCGCCATGTGCTGCAGCAAGATATCCTGCGCCCTGGCGGAGCGGCCAACGTTCGCCTGTAGGAGGCGATGGGCCATAATTAATTATGTGTCCATCGCCGTCCCACTGCTCCCTGCTTGGGGAGGGGCCTGGGCGGCCGGAGTCCCGGCGACCGCCCCTCTGGCCCTGCGTCTTTTTGGAGGGGAGCAAGATTTGCTCCCCATCCGGTGCTCCGCTGGCCTTCCCGCAGCCGAGCAGATGCTGCAGGAAGATTTTGCAGCGGAGCAGGCGGCGGCCTTGTGGCCGGGCTGGCCGCAGCGGTAGCAAAGGTCGCTGCGGTCAGTTTCAGCGGTGCATTGCTGCCTCACGTGCCCCGGTTCGAGGCAGCGGTAGCACCGCCTAGGCCTCGGCTCCAGAAGGTTAACCTGAGCCGAGACCATCCCGACCAGCAAACGGCCGGCCGCTACCTTCTTCGCCGCGGCGATGGGGCAGCGCACCACCACCGTGCACAAACCACTTTCGCCGCGGCGCATCTCCCCCACCTTAACCTGTGCCTGAGGGCAGGCTCCGGCTTGTGCCACCGCAACGGCGACATCCTCGGAGGAGGCCGAGTCGTCCAGCCCGGTTACTCGCATTTCTGCGGATTTCACCGGGCGGGAGACCCTGACCTCCTCAGGCGTGAACAGGGACCGTAACGTAGCTGCTATCCTGTCCGCCTTGTCGCCGGAGGTGGCACCTGGGACCTCTAAGATCCTGGCCCCAGTGGCGGCAACCTTAAATACGACGCCTGCGGCAAGGCCCATCTCAGCGAGATTACCTTTCATGGCCTGAGTGGCCTGCCGGAGGACGCCTGCATAGCTGCCGCCCTGCCGGAGCCCCTCCTCCGTCAGCTCCACCACAACGGCGGTGGAGCGCGGGGGCCGCAGGTCGGCCGGGCGGAGGCCTTTCTTCTTATTGGCGACCGGGGGCGCCCGGGAGGCCTTCTTCTTCTTCTTCCTCTTCCGTTTGGTGACCTCCGTCCATGGCTGTTCAGCCGAGGTAGAAGCCACCGGGGCGGGTTGGAGCTGTGGGGCAGGGCGCGGTGGCACCACAGTGGCCACCGCCCTCCCCTTGCCCTTCCCTTTCCATATCCCCTTGGAAGAGGAAGCCGACGGTGTGGGGGCAGACATCTGCCGTGCCACCGGTTGGCCGGAGGGCGCGGGGCCCGCCGGCGCTCCTCCAACCATTCGGGGGCGGCCCCCAAGCGGAGGGCCCGGGGTCGGCACGGGCGCGAGGCCATAGTTGGCCAGGCACGCCTCCACGACATTGCGTGCCTGAGCCACCGTGGCCCGCATCAAATCCTCCGCCCAGGCGGGACGCCGGTCCTCCGCGGGAGTGACGGGCTGCACTGTGCGCCGGGGGAGGGGCGGAAACTCCTCGCGCGGCCCCCTGGCAGGCGCCCCGGCAGCGGCCGAGGGCGCTTTTGCGGCGACGGCCCGAGCGGCAGTGGCAGTGGCCGCCTTCATAGCCGCTACCTCCGCCCGGAGCTCCGCCAGCTGCCGATGCAGCCCCTCATTCTCTGCCCTCCAGCGCCTCTGGAGGTCAGAAGAGGTCTGCCCCCACAGATTGAAGAAGGCCTCCTTCATATCTGCCGTTGCAGTCTTCAGGTCCCGGATGAACCCCCCCTTCAGGTTGCCGGACCGGGCCGCCACCCTCAGGACGGTCTCGGCGCCAGCCTCAAATCGTTGCCTGAGGTCGGCAACCGAGTCTCCCCCGGAGGGGGACGCATCCGGGACCCCAGCCCTCTTGAGGAAGTCTCGACGGGCAGGCAAAGGCTGCCCGAGGAGCTTCCTCGCGGAGGGAGGTGGCATCGGGGAATCAGCCCTTCCTACACAGGGCGTCCCCTCCACTACCTCCACCTCCGTGTCCGAGCCAGAATCGGACGGCGCGTGATGAGACGTCTTCCGGCGCTTCGCGGAAGCGCCGGGCGTCACTCGAAACTTGAGGGCGAGGGAAGCTGGGCTATCCCTCCCCTCCTCACTCTCCCGTAGAGCCGCTGACGAGCACCCGCTCCGAGGCCGACTGGCTTCCGAGCCCGAGCCCGCCCGCGACTCGACGTCCATGTCAGTGCCGGTGCCGGCGCTGTACACACTCGACGCGGAGTCGCTGCGTGCCAGCGCCGCAACCCGACACCTCGACCGTGTCCTCACGGCCGGGACTCCATCCACAGCTCTTGGCGGGGGCATATCCCCCCCAACCTTCCCCTTTTGCCCCTTTGCAGGGGTTTTGGTGCCAGATGTTTCGCGCGGCACTACGCTGGAATGGCGGTTGCCCCCCCCAGAATACGAGGGGCTGACGGAGCCAGATGGCTCCGTGAGGGATTCTCCGGGCGCGGCGCGCCCGGTACCCTCCTGGGGTAGTCTATGACCTTTATCCGACATTTTCATTATTTTTAATTGGGTGGCCCTAATGGCTGGGTTCCCCCCAGCCATACAGCCCCTCGCCGGGCCACAAAAGCTTAAGCTTTGGGTTATTTTTATAGAGGTTTTCTTCCTCGCAGCCCGAAGGCCCCCGGTCCTGTCAGTTCAGGATTACGGGTTGGGCCGGATGGGGGTCCATGCTGGACCAATCCACCCGCCCCAAGAGCGCCCGCCTGGGCAGGAAACCCATGGTTCCCACCTCGGCCTGACGGCCCCCACTAGTAATTTTTTAGAGAGGTTTTCTTCCTCTATCCCCTCCCCCCGTATTGGGCCGGATGGGGGTCCATGCTGGACCGATCCACCCGCCCCAAAACTGCCCGACTGGGCAGGACGCCTACGCACCCCACCCCGGCCTTACAGCCCCCACTGGTGATTTTTTAAAGAGGTTTTCTTCCTCTATCCCCCCCGTCTCAAATCCACGTGTCCTCTGCTAATCAGAGGAACACGTGGAGAGACCCCCAAACGCGGCCCTCGCGGGCCGATAACCCCGAGACAAGATGCCTCGGGTTCCCTACGCGCGTGCCAGAGTATTAGCCACGAGTAATAATGCCCCCGAAAGGACATGATTACCCGTGTTGCCCGGGGTGTACCGGCCCAACGTCTGCCGTTCCCATCCACGGAAAATGTGGAAAGGACTAGCAACCGTCAGGCACACTAGGAGGTTCTCTCTGGCCACACACCCCAACCTAACCTAACCTAACCTTTTTTTTTTTTTTTTTTTTAACGTGGGGGAATGCTATGACGCATACCCCTCCGCGGGGGCGGGCGGAGGGGTTATGTCGGACTCGCCGGGGTAAAAGAAAGATGTTGAAATAATAATGTACCTCCCGGAATACCGACTAAACCTACCACGGTGTTCCTCGACAAACCACTATCGGCGGGGCCGCGCGAATCACTTTCACATGCAGTCGCGACCCCGCCGAGGTTACGGCCCGCCGTATGAAACGGCAGGCCACTACACAAAAGATCTACCCGCTGGTACCTCTACATATTCCCTACTGTCTCCCCCCTAGAGGGGAGACGGACTCGACATAGAGGCGCGCGTGGGAACACGCACGCCGCCTCTCGGACCTGGTGCTGAACGGATGGCGGGCAGGCCCACAAAGCCCGCCACCCCCAGGTCAAACCTCAGGGTGGCTGGAGGTCATCTCGCGCCCTCCGGCGCCCGGCTCTGCGGTTGGGGAGAGGGTTTAAACGCTCCCTCTCCCGCTCCGCCGCCTCCTTGATGGAAATAACTTCCTCACAGAAGGAGGCGACGGCGTTCCACGACCTCTCACTCCGGACCATAGACAGAACTACGGCCGGGAGCGAGAGGGCAACCGTTCCGACTGCCGCGATCAATTCACGGCGCTGCGATGCCCAGGCGGGGCAAACCGCCAATGTGTGCAGCGCCGTGTCCTCAACAACGTCGCGGCAGTCGCCGCAGTGGTGACAACCGGGCGTCTCTTGCCGGCCTATGCGACACAGGAACCGGCCAAAACAACCATGGCCGGTCAAAACCTGTGTCAGCCGGAAGGTGAGGGCGCCATGCCGCCTCTCCAGCCACTCCTCAAACACGGGACTTACCGCCACGATCGTGGCGTGCCCGGCACTGGGGTGCACAAGTCGTTCCTTCCAATTGGCCACTAGGACCTGGCGGAGCTCGGACCTCGCCGCCTCGACAGCGGAAAGAGAAGGTCCTTCGCCCCGAGCTAGCGCCTCCTGGCGCCAACGATAGAGCGACGCCAGGAGCGCCGCTTCCAGGTCCCATGGCATCGATCCGGCGAGGAGGCTCGCAGCCTCGAATGAGATCGTGCGGTATCCTCTTATCAGCCTGACGGCCATGGCGCGCTGTGGCGCACGAAGCGCCGAAATATTTCGGGCCGTCAGGCTGTTCGCCCAAACTGGGGCCCCATACAGGGCCATGGACCGCACGACCCCCTCGTAGAGCCTCCGGCAGGAGGTATTTGGCCCCCCAAGGTTGGGCAGCAGACGCGCGAGCGCGCCTGCAGCGCCCCGAAGAATGGGGGCCAAACGTCGAAAATGGGCTGTAAAGTCCCATCGGCCGTCGAGCAAGAGACCTAAATACTTTAGGGTTGACTCGACGCCGATGCGGACCCCTCCTACCATAATATGGGCCTCTGGAGGTGGCCGGTTCTGAGGGCCGTGAAAACAAACGGCCTCGGACTTGGACAGGGCCACCTCGAGGCCCAACCGCCGGATACGATTGACGACTTGTGCGACCCCAGCTGTCGCCAGTATGGCCGCCGCCCGGTGCGACTTACCCCTCGCAGTAACAAGCGTGTCGTCGGCGTAACAAATGACGCCGACGCCACGGAGGAGCGCACCTCGCAGCACCCAGTCGTAACCGATGTTCCACAGGAGCGGACCCAGAACCGATCCCTGTGGAACACCGCACGACATCTCTCGCCGACTCCAACCGTCGTGACCCGGGTAGACTACTACCCTCTCTGATAAATATGCCCCGACAATGCGGCGAAGGTAGGTCGGCACTCGATGGAAAACGAGTGCCTCCCTAATGCAACTCCAGGGCAAGGTGTTGAAGGCATTCGCGATGTCTAGAGACACCGCGAAGACGACCTCGCCCCGGGACACCGCATCCTCCGCCAGGCTCCTCACACGCATGATTGCGTCTATAGTTGAGCGCCCGCGGCGGAAACCATACTGGTTCTCCGCCAGATCCGGGCCCACTGAAGACAGACGCTGGACGAGGCGCTCCGCGATGATAAACTCAAAGAGTTTAGCCACCTCGTCCAGCAACACAATGGGCCGGTAAGCGGACGGAGAGTCCGCCGGGCGCCCTTCCTTCCTGATCAGGACCAGTTTCCCCACCTTCCACTGGCGCGGAAACTGGCCCCGCTGAAGACACTCACTGAGGAGCCCCCTGAGTCGGGGCGCGAGCTCCTCCAGGACCAGGGCCAACGCAAGGCCTGGAATGCCGTCGGGCCCTGGGGCGGTGTTTTTCGAGCGAAGTCTCGACACCGCCGCTCGCAACTCTACTTGGGTCACTTCGGGAACCACGTCGTCGTCAAAGTCCGCGCTGGACGCCATGGAAGGCGGAACCATCGACGGAGGAGTGTGCTCCGCCTGTAATGGAAACAGAGCGGCCACCACCTCCTCCACCAACTGTGGCCGGAGACTCTGGGACAAGGGGGGCGCCCAGGGGCGAAGCTTGCCCCTGACCATAAGGTATGGACGCCCCCAGGGGTTACGGTCCAGAGTCCCCAGCAGCTCTTGGCGGGCCTGATCTTTGGCCCGCTTGATGGAGATCTTCAGGGTCTTCTTGGCCGCTCTGTAGACCTCGTACAGTTCCGCCTCCCTGGCGTCAAAATCGGGAGGGCGGCGACGCCTCCTACGAAGCCGGATGTACTGGCGTCTGGCCGCCACGCAGGAATGGCGCAGGTCGGCTATGTGATCCGACCACCAGTACACCCGACGCCTAGCTGGAATATTTAAAGGCACTCTAGGCATCGCCGCATCGCAAACTTGCGTTATGGCCTCCCGGAACCACTCGGCCTCCACATCAACGTTGTCAGGCCTGGCCGGTGCTGGCACCCAGGCCTGAACTATGGAGGCCTCCAGGAGGACCTCCCGATTTAGCTTCTTTAAAGCCCAACGCGGACCGCCCCCAATCGGGGCCCTCGGGGCCGGGGGGTCGGAGGTCTGGGCGGAGACGTCGAACCGTATATAACGATGGTCCGACAACGTCTCCACCCCCTCGACGACGCGCCAGCCCTGGACACGGCGTGCTAGTGCGGGGCTAGCAAACGAGACATCAATGACTGACCCGCCCCGCTGACGCACGCACGTGTGCACTGACCCACGATTGAGGACTAGCAGGCCGTTTTCTACGGCCCACTCTTCGAGCAATTCACCCCTCGCGTCCGTGGTCGCGGAACCCCAAGCCGAGGATTTGGCATTGAGGTCCCCGACGAAGAGCACGGGCCGAGGGTGGCTTCGAGCGACGACGACGTTCAGTTCGAGGAGATACTCCTCGAAGTCGGCGAGAGGTCGGTTGGGTGAGAAGTAGCCGCCCACCACAACCGCTTCTCCTACGAGTGCTGCGACGCAGCCCCGTCCTTGGACGATGTTCTCGAAGGACGGGGTGCCGGCGGCGGCCGGCGAAATTAATGCCACCGAGCCATCGAGGTCCCCTACCCAGTCAGCCCTGGGGGGGACAAAATAGGGCTCGGCGACGATGGCGACATGAATTGACCACTGCGCCATGCTCTGGAGGAGAAGGTCCTGAGCTCTGGCGCAGTGGTTTAAATTACACTGGAGGAGACGGAGGCGTGGAGACATTATGTCTCCATATTGACCTCCGCCCCTCCGACCGCGGGAGCGGCGACCTTATCCGCTGCCAAAGACGAGGCAGGCGACTTTGGGGGTAACTTTTTGTGGGTGGCGGCGCACTCCTTGCCACCCGCCCGATGCCCAACTGGTTTGCCCGCCGCCGCACACAAGATACAGTGCGGCGGGGCCTCACATGTTGCGGCCATGTGACCAGGCTGACCGCAGCGGAAACAGCGGCCAGTGCAGTCAGCCTGTGAGGGGCACATGACGCCCACATGGCCGCTGGATAGGCAGCGGTAGCACCGGGCAAGCCTGGGCTCCAGCACTTTTACCTGCGCCGACACCCACCCCACCAAAAGACGACGGCCATCGGCCAGTTTCTTGGCGGCGACGACGGGACAGCTAATAATGGCCGTCCCCATACCGGAGCGGCCCTGCTTTATTTCACCACACTTTATTTGATCCGCAGGGCATGCTCCGGTCCTGGAGACGGCAGCGACGACCTCTTCCTTTGTGATGGAGTCATCCAGGCCCGTGATGCGCATATCCACGCACTTTTGGGGCCTGGAGACGCGGACCTCTTCGGCCTCTAAAACCTGGCGGAGACTTTCCGCCAGGCGGTCCGCCTGGTCGCCGCTTGCGACTCCCGGCACCTCAATAAGGCGGGCACCGGTCTGGGTAGTCCGGCACCGCAAACCTGTTGTTATACCCAGTTTGCCGGGGTCGATCGCTGTCCGCGCCTTCTTGAGGAGCTCCGCATAAGTGGTCCCTCGCTCGATGGCAGCGGGCTGCAGTGTGAGGACCACTGCAGTTGAGCGAGGGGCTTGGAGCTTCCTCGCCGCCTTTTTGGCCGCCTGCCTGGCCTTTTTGGCCGCCTTCTTCTTCTTCTTGGCCTCCTCCTTCTTCTTGCCAACGACCTCCCAGTCGTCGGCTCCATGTGGGGTTGCAGCTGGTTGATTCCTGGCAGCGGCCGGGCGCTCCTTGTTAACCACGGGTGCGCGCTTTGCCTTTGTCCTTTTTCTGCCCTTTTGGCTTGCCGGAGGTGTGGTATCGGCCACTGGAGCAGTTGCAGGAGGCCGCGGGGCTCTTGCTTTAGCTGCGTACGACGTAGGCGGCGCAGGCGTCGGGGGAGTAGGACGGGGAGGCTCTCTGGCTCTGTCCGCTGCCAAAGGAGGGCGCAGCAGCCGGCCCTCCATAACCGAGAGCTTGGCGCGAAATTCGCCAAGCTCCTGCCGGACCAGAGCCACGAGCTCCGACTCCTTCTTGTTGGCGTCCTGGTCCTGCCGCTTCTCAAAGTTCTCCTGACGCATCTTGAGCTCGGCGACCTCCTGCGCCAATCTGGCATTTTCAGCCTGCAACTTCAGGACTTCGTCACTGGCTGTACGGCTGAAGACGGCCTCCGCAATCTCCCGAATGGCCTCCATTGACTCCTTAAGGGTCTTCTGGCACGTGCCTTTCAGACCCTTCGACTTTTTGGAGACCAGACGGATTGCCTCCAAGGCGTCATCTAACCGGGACTTCAGCCGCGTTACCGGCATGTCTTCAGCATCGGGCTCCACAACCTGCTGCTTCCTTGCTGCAGCAACTCGCCGAGCTGCCGCAGCAATTACGCTGTCCTCTTCGGACGTGCGCTCCTCAGCGTCGGCCTTCTGCAACGCGGCAGCGAGCTCGGCCTTCGCCTGCCCCAGACCCACGTACCTCCCGTGGGTGGGCGGACGACCGCGTCCACGTCGCGCTGTCGCGACTTTCGGCGCCGGAATCGCGTCCTCACTGGAGCCGTCCGACTCCGATTCTTGCGCAGACCGCAAGCGTTTGCGTGGAGCTTTCTCCGGAGTAGCCTCCGAAGTAAGCTCCACAATGTCACTGTCGTGCTCAGATGGCACGTACTCCTCATCCTCTTCGGAACGCGCAGTACTGGGCGTGCGCGACCTACTCTCTCTCAACGATTGTTTTTTTAAAATAGATTTAATTTGTTCCATAATTAGACCCACGAGAATGGGAGAAATAAAAGTCGACCCGGGCAGAGATCCCAATACCCGGGCAAGCCTATTACTACAGGGGGACGGCAGGTACCCTGAGGGGCCGCACTAACGACTGAACTACCCATCAGCCATGCATCTCCTCGCCGTGCGGCAGCAACTTGAGATTCGGGGTGGTTTTTATAGAGGGCCACTCCCTCGCAGTCCGGGCGGTGAAGCCAAGACCCTCGCTCCCGTCAGCAGCCGCGAGACGTGATCCACGACACTGCACAATACGGGGTTACGATTTGCTCTAGACGGTGACAACGGGGACAAAAGACAAAAGAAAGGGGGAACAACGTATACAAAAACAAAAGGGGACAAAACAAAATGGACGCAGAACCAAAACAAAAACCAAAAACAAAATGAACGCAGAACCAAAAACAAAAAGGGGACAAAACCAAAAACAAGAGACAAAAAACACAAAGGGGGACAGAAAAAAGGGGGGGAGAGTCGTCAGAGCGACGAGAAGGGACCCCGTTGTCTGTTCAGCGGCAGGGTGAGTGCACGCCGAACCCGTCAAAGAGGCTCTCCCATGTCCACTCTAAAACAGAGCGGTACTGGGAGAGCCGGGCCCAAAGAAAGGGCCTCCGGCCTGGGGATGGGACGAACATCCATCCCCCCGCCACCGGTGCCGAACGCGACGGCACAAGGCACCGGTTGTCAGAATATTAGCCGCCAGCAATAATGAAGAGCATTATTGCCAACGTTGCCCAGGGTGTACCACGAGGAGGTTTTCTGACCCACACCCCAACCTAACCTAACCTAACCTTTTTTTTTTTTTTTTTTTTTTTTTTACCTGGGGGAATGCTATGATGCATACCCCTCCGCGGGGGCGGGCGGAGGGGTTATGTCGGACTCGCCGGGGTAAGAGAAAGATGTTAACAATAAAATGGACCTCCCGGAATACCGACTAAACCTACCACGGTGTTCCTCAACAAACCACTATCGGCGGGGCCGCGCGAATCACTTTCACATGCAGTCGCGACCCCGCCGAGGTTACGGCCCGCCGTATGAAACGGCAGGCCACTACACGAACGATCTACCCGCTGGTACCTCTATATATTCCCTACTGTCCCCCCTCTAGAGGGGAGACGGACTCGACACAGAGGCGCGCGTGGGAACACGCACGCCGCCTCTCGGACCTGGTGCTGAACGGATGGCGGGCAGGCCCACAAAGCCCGCCACCCCCAGGTCAAACCTCACGGTGGCTGGAGGTCGTCTCGCGCCCTCCGGCGCCCGGTTCTGCGGTTGGGGAGAGGGTTTAAACGCTCCCTCTCCCGCTCCGCCGCCTCCTTGATGGAAATGACTTCCTCACAGAAGGAGGCGACGGCGTTCCACGACCTCTCACTCCGGACCATAGACAGAACTACGGCCGGGAGCGAGAGGGCAACCGATCCGACTGCCGCGATCAATTCACGGCGCTGCGATGCCCAGGCGGGGCAAACCGCCAATGTGTGCAGCGCCGTGTCCTCAGCAACGTCGCGGCAGTCGCCGCAGTGGTGACAACCGGGCGTCTCTTGCCGGCCTATGCGACACAGGAACCGGCCAAAACAACCATGGCCGGTCAAAACCTGTGTCAGCCGGAAGGTGAGGGCGCCATGCCGCCTCTCCAGCCACTCCTCAAACACGGGACTTACCGCCACGATCGTGGCGTGCCCGGCACTGGGGTGCACAAGTCGTTCCTTCCAATTGGCCACTAGGACCTGGCGGAGCTCGGACCTCGCCGCCTCGACAGCGGAAAGAGAAGGTCCTTCGCCCCGAGCTAGCGCCTCCTGGCGCCAACGATAGAGCGACGCCAGGAGCGCCGCTTCCAGGTCCCATGGCATCGATCCGGCGAGGAGGCTCGCAGCCTCGAATGAGATCGTGCGGTATCCTCTTATCAGCCTGACGGCCATGGCGCGCTGTGGCGCACGAAGCGCCGAAATATTTCGGGCCGTCAGGCTGTTCGCCCAAACTGGGGCCCCATACAGGGCCATGGACCGCACGACCCCCTCGTAGAGCCTCCGGCAGGAGGTATTTGGCCCCCCAAGGTTGGGCAGCAGACGCGCGAGCGCGCCTGCAGCGCCCCGAAGAATGGGGGCCAAACGTCGAAAATGGGCTGTAAAGTCCCATCGGCCGTCGAGCAAGAGACCTAAATACTTTAGGGTTGACTCGACGCCGATGCGGACCCCTCCTACCATAATATGGGCCTCTGGAGGTGGCCGGTTCCGAGGGCCGTGAAAACAAACGGCCTCGGACTTGGACAGGGCCACCTCGAGGCCCAACCGCCGGATACGATTGACGACTTGTGCGACCCCAGCGGTCGCCAGTATGGCCGCCGCCCGGTGCGACTTACCCCTCGCAGTAACAAGCGTGTCGTCGGCGTAACAGATGACGCCGACGCCACGGAGGAGCGCACCTCGCAGCACCCAGTCGTAACCGATGTTCCACAGGAGCGGACCCAGAACCGATCCCTGTGGAACACCGCACGACATCTCTCGCCGACTCCAACCGTCGTGACCCGGGTAGACTACTACCCTCTCTGATAAATATGCCCCGACAATGCGGCGAAGGTAGGTCGGCACTCGATGGAAAACGAGTGCCTCCCTAATGCAACTCCAGGGCAAGGTGTTGAAGGCATTCGCGATGTCTAGAGACACCGCGAAGACGACCTCGCCCCGGGACACCGCATCCTCCGCCAGGCTCCTCACACGCATGATTGCGTCTATAGTTGAGCGCCCGCGGCGGAAACCATACTGGTTCTCCGCCAGATCCGGGCCCACTGAAGACAGACGCTGGACGAGGCGCTCCGCGATGATAAACTCAAAGAGTTTAGCCACCTCGTCCAGCAACACAATGGGCCGGTAAGCGGACGGAGAGTCCGCCGGGCGCCCTTCCTTCCTGATCAGGACCAGTTTCCCCACCTTCCACTGGCGCGGAAACTGGCCCCGCTGAAGACACTCACTGAGGAGCCCCCTGAGTCGGGGCGCGAGCTCCTCCAGGACCAGGGCCAACGCAAGGCCTGGAATGCCGTCGGGCCCTGGGGCGGTGTTTTTCGAGCGAAGTCTCGACACTGCCGCTCGCAACTCTACTTGGGTCACTTCGGGAACCACGTCGTCGTCGTCAAAGTCCGCGCTGGACGCCATGGAAGGCGGAACCATCGACGGAGGAGTGTGCTCCGCCTGTAAAGGAAACAGAGCGGCCACCACCTCCTCCACCAACTGTGGCCGGAGACTCTGGGACAAGGGGGGCGCCCAGGGGCGAAGCTTGCCCCTGACCATAAGGTATGGACGCCCCCAGGGGTTACGGTCCAGAGTCCCCAGCAGCTCTTGGCGGGCCTGATCTTTGGCCCGCTTGATGGAGATCTTCAGGGTCTTCTTGGCCGCTCTGTAGACCTCGTACAGTTCCGCCTCCCTGGCGTCAAAATCGGGAGGGCGGCGACGCCTCCTACGAAGCCGGATGTACTGGCGTCTGGCCGCCACGCAGGAATGGCGCAGGTCGGCTATGTGATCCGACCACCAGTACACCCGACGCCTAGCTGGAATATTTAAAGACACTCTAGGCATCGCCGCATCGCAAACTTGCGTTATGGCCTCCCGGAACCACTCGACCTCCACATCAACGTTGTCAGGCCTGGCCGGTGCTGGCACCCAGGCCTGAACTATGGAGGCCTCCAGGAGGACCTCCCGATTTAGCTTCTTTAAAGCCCAACGCGGACCGCCCCCAATCGGGGCCCTCGGGGCCGGGGGGTCGGAGGTCTGGGCGGAGACGTCGAACCGTATATAACGATGGTCCGACAACGTCTCCACCCCCTCGACGACGCGCCAGCCCTGGACACGGCGTGCTAGTGCGGGGCTAGCAAACGAGACATCAATGACTGACCCGCCCCGCTGACGCACGCACGTGTGCACTGACCCACGATTGAGGACTAGCAGGCCGTTTTCTACGGCCCACTCCTCGAGCAATTCACCCCTCGCGTCCGTGGTAGCGGAACCCCAAGCCGAGGATTTGGCATTGAGGTCCCCGACGAAGAGCACGGGCCGAGGGTGGCTTCGAGCGACGACGACGTTCAGTTCGAGGAGATACTCCTCGAAGTCGGCGAGAGGTCGGTTGGGTGAGAAGTAGCCGCCCACCACAACCGCTTCTCCTACGAGTGCTGCGACGCAGCCCCGTCCTCGGACGATGTTCTCGAAGGACGGGGTGCCGGCGGCGGCCGGCGAAATTAGCGCCACCGAGCCATCTAGGTCCCCTACCCAGTCAGCCCTGGGAGGGACAAAATAGGGCTCGGCGACGATGGCGACATGAATTGACCACTGCGCCATGTTCTGGAGGAGAAGATCCTGAGCTCTGGCGCAGTGGTTTAAATTACTCTGGAGGAGGCGGAGGCGTGGAGACATTACGTCTCCATACTAACCTCCGCCCCTCCGACCGCGGGAGCGGCGGCCCTGGCTATTGCCGGCGTCGAGGCAGGCGACCGTGGCGGAAGTCTTTTACTGGTGGCGGCGCACCCCTTGCCACCCGCCCGGTGCTCCGCTGGTTTGCCCGCCGCCGCACACAAAACACAGTGCGGCGTGGCCTCGCACGTTGCGGCCACGTGACCGGGCTGACCGCAACGGAAACAGCGGCCGGTGCAGTCAACCCGAGAGGGGCACATGACACCCACGTGGCCGCTGGACAGGCAGCGGTAGCACCGGGCGAGCCTGGGCTCCAGCGCTTTAATTTGCGCCGAAACCCACCCCACCAAAAGACGTCGGCCATCAGCCAGTTTCTTGGCGGCGGCGACCGGACAGCTAATAATGGCCGTCCCCATACCGGAGCGGCCCTGCTTAATGTCCCCGCACTTAATTTGTTCCGCAGGGCACGCGCCGGTCCTGGCGACGGCAGCGACGACCTCTTCTTTCGATACAGAGTCATCCAGGCCCGTTATGCGCATATCTACGCACTTTTGGGGCCTGGAGACGCGGACCTCTTCTGTCTCTAAAACCTGGCGGAGACTTTCCGCCAGGCGATCCGCCTGGTCGCCGCTTGCGACTCCCGGCACCTCAATAAGGCGGGCGCCGGTCTGGGTAGTCCGGCACCGCAAGCCCGCCGTTATCCCCAACTTGCCGGGGTCGATTGCCGCCCGCGCCTTCTTAAGGAGGTCAGCATATGTTGTCCCTCGCTCGATGGCCGCCGGCTGCAGTGTTAATACAACTGCAGTGGAGCGAGGGGCTTGCAGCCTCCTTGCCGCCTTTTTAGCCGCCTGCCTAGCCTTCTTGGCCGCCTTCTTTTTCTTCTTAGCTGCCTCCTTTTTCTGGCCGACAACCTCCCAGTCGCCAGCCTCGCGTGGGGTGTCAGTAGGTTGTTTTCTGGCAGCGGCGGGGTGTTCCTTGGGAACAGCGGGTGCGCGTTTCGCCTGCGCTCTTTTCCTGCCTTTTTGGCCTGCTGGAACTTTGGTATCGGCCGCTGGAGCAGCTGCAGGAGGCCGCGGAGCTCTTAGTTTAGCCGCGTACGATGTAGGCGGCGCAGGCGTTGGGGTAGTAAGACAGGGAGGCCCTCTGGCTCTATCTGCAGCCAAAGGAGGGCGCAGCAGCCGGCCCTCCATAACGGAGAGCTTGGCGCGAAACTCGCCAAGCTCCTTTCGGACGAGGGCCACAAGGTCTGATTCGGCCTTGTTTGCGCCCTGCTCGTGCCGCTGCTCAAGCTCTTCCTGTCGCCTTCTAAGATCGGCCACTTCCTGAGCCAGACGAGAATTTTCGGTCATCAGTTTCGTAACCTCCTCAGTGGCCGATCGGCTGAAGGCCACCTCTGCTATTTCCCGAATTGCCTCGACTGAATCTTTAAGGGCCTTTTGGCAAGTACCCTTCAGGCCCTTCGATTTTCTTGAAACGAGCCGTATGGCTTCTAAGGCATCAGTGAGCCGGGTCTTGAGGTGGGACACGGGCAGATCTTCGGCATCCAGCTCCACCACTGGCTGCTTCATTCCCGCAGCAACTCGCCGGGCAGCCGCAGTAATGAGGCTATCCTCCTCGGACGTGCGCTCTTCGTCTTCGGACTTTCGCAGTGCAGCGGCAAGTTCGGCCTTCGCCTGGCCAAGACCCACGTATTTACCGTGGGTGGGTGGACGACCGCGTCCGCGTCGCGCTGTAGTAACCTTCGGTGCCGGAACCGCCTCTTCACTTGAGCCGTCTGACTCCTCCGATAGCTTCGCAGACCGCAAGCGTTTGCGTGTAGCCTTCTCGGGAGTATTCTCCGAGTCGAGCTCTACAACGTCACTATCGCGCTCCGACGGCACGTAGTCTTCATCTACATCTACTTCAGAACGCGCAGAACTGGGCGTGCGCGACCTGCTCTCTCTCAACGTCTTTTTTTCTAAAATTGATTTTATTGATGATTCCATATTTGAACCCACGAGAATGGGAGAAATAAAAGTCGACCCGGGCAGAGATCCCGATACCCGGGCAAGCCTATTACTACAGGGGGACGGCAGGTACCCTGAGGGGCCGCACTAACGACTGAACTACCCATCAGCCATGCATCTCCTCGCCGTGCGGCAGCAACTTGAGATTCGGGGTGGTTTTTATAGAGGACCACTCCCTCGCAGTCCGGGCGGTGAAGCCAAGACCCTCGCTCCCGTCAGCAGCCGCGAGACGTGATCCACGACACTGCACAATACGGGGTTACGATTTGCTCTAGACGGTGACAACGGGCACAAAAGACAAAAGAAAGGGGGGAACAACGAAAACAAAAACAAAAGGGGACAAAACAAAATGGACGCAGAACCAAAACAAAAACAAAAGGGGGACAAAACCAAAAACCAGAGACAAAAAACCAAAAGGGGGGGACAAAATAAAGAGGGACGAAGAAATGGGGGTAGAGTCGTCAGAGTGACGAGAAGGGAACCCGTTGTCTGTTCAGCGGCAGGGTGAGTGCACGCCGAACCCGTCAAAGAGGCTCTCCCATGTCCACTCTAAAACAGAGCGGTACTGGGAGAGCCGGGCCCAAAGATAGGGCCTCCGGCCTGGGGATGGGACTAACGTCCATCCCCCCGCCACCGGTGCCGAACGCGACGGCACAAGGCACCGGTTGTCAGAATATTAGCCGCCAGCAATAATGAAGAGCATTATTGCCAACGTTGCCCAGGGTGTACCACGAGGAGGTTTTCTGACCCACACCCCAACCTAACCTAACCTAACCTTTTTTTTTTTTTTTTAACGTGGGGGAATGCTATGACGCATACCCCTCCGCGGGGGCGGGCGGAGGGGTTATGTCGGACTCGCCGGGGTAAAAGAAAGATGTTAAACGATATAATGAACCTCCCGGAATACCGACTAAACCTACCACGGTGTTCCTCAACAAACCACTATCGGCGGGGCCGCGCGAATCACTTTCACATGCAGTCGCGACCCCGCCGAGGTTACGGCCCGCCGTATGAAACGGCAGGCCACTACACAAAAGATCTACCCGCTGGTACCTCTACATATTCCCTACTGTCTCCCCCCTAGAGGGGAGACGGACTCGACATAGAGGCGCGCGTGGGAACACGCACGCCGCCTCTCGGACCTGGTGCTGAACGGATGGCGGGCAGGCCCACAAAGCCCGCCACCCCCAGGTCAAACCTCATGGTGGCTGGAGGTCGTCCCGCGCCCTCCGGCGCCCGGCTCTGCGGTTGGGGAGAGGGTTTAAACGCTCCCTCTCCCGCTCCGCCGCCTCCTTGATGGAAATGACTTCCTCACAAAAGGAGGCGACGGCGTTCCACGACCTCTCACTCCGGACCATAGACAGAACTACGGCCGGGAGCGAGAGGGCAACCGATCCGACTGCCGCGATCAATTCACGGCGCTGCGATGCCCAGCCGGGGCAAACCGCCAATGTGTGCAGCGCCGTGTCCTCAACAACGTCGCGGCAGTCGCCGCAGTGGTGACAACCGGGCGTCTCTTGCCGGCCTATCCGACACAGGAACCGGCCAAAACAACCATGGCCGGTCAAAACCTGTGTCAGCCGGAAGGTGAGGGCGCCATGCCGCCTCTCCAGCCACTCCTCAAACACGGGACTTACCGCCACAATCGTGGCGTGCCCGGCACTGGGGTGCACAAGTCGCTCCTTCCAATTCGCCACTAGGACCTGGCGGAGCTCGGACCTCGCCGCCTCGACAGCGGAAAGAGAAGGTCCTTCGCCCCGAGCTAGCGCCTCCTGGCGCCAACGATAGAGCGACGCCAGGAGCGCCGCTTCCAGGTCCCATGGCATCGATCCGGCGAGGAGGCTCGCAGCCTCGAACGAGATCGTGCGGTATCCTCTTATCAGCCTGACGGCCATGGCGCGCTGTGGCGCACGAAGCGCCGAAATGTTTCGGGCCGTCAGGCTGTTTGCCCAAACTGGGGCCCCATATAGGGCCATGGACCGCACGACCCCCTCGTAGAGCCTCCGGCAGGAGGTATTTGGCCCCCCAAGGTTGGGCAGCAGACGCGCGAGCGCGCCTGCAGCGCCCCGAAGAATGGGGGCCAAACGACTGAAGTGGGCTGTAAAGTCCCATCGGCCGTCGAGCAAGAGACCTAAATACTTTAGGGTTGACTCGACGCCGATGCGGACCCCTCCTACCATGATATGGGCCCCTGGAGGTGGCCGGTTCCGAGGGCCGTGAAAACAAACGGCCTCGGATTTGGACAAGGCCACCTCGAGGCCCAACCGCCGGATACGATTGACGACTTGTGCGACCCCAGCGGTCGCCAGTATGGCCGCCGCCCGGTGCGACTTACCCCTCGCCGTGACAAGCGTGTCGTCGGCGTAACAAATGACGCCGACGCCACGGAGGAGCGCACCTCGCAGCACCCAGTCGTAACCGATGTTCCACAGGAGCGGACCCAGAACCGACCCCTGCGGAACACCGCACGACATCTCTCGCCGACTCCAACCGTCGTGACCCGGGTAGACTACTACCCTCTCCGATAAATATGCCCCGACTATGCGGCGGAGGTAGGTCGGCACTCGATGAAAAACGAGTGCCTCCCTGATACAACTCCAGGGCAAGGTATTGAAGGCATTCGCGATGTCTAGAGACACCGCGAAGACGACCTCGCCCCGGGACACCGCATCCTCCGCCAGGCTCCTCACTTGCAGGACAGCATCGATAGTGGAGCGCCCGCGGCGGAAACCATATTGATTCTCCGCCAGATCCGGGCCCACTGAAGACAGACGCTGGACGAGGCGCTCCGCGATGATAAACTCAAACAGTTTAGCCACCTCGTCCAGCAACACAATGGGCCGGTAGGCGGACGGAGAGTCCGCCGGGCGCCCTTCCTTCCTGATCAGGACCAGTTTCCCCACCTTCCACTGACGCGGAAACTGGCCCTGCTGCAAACACTCACTGAGGAGCCCCCTGAGTCGGGGCGCGAGCTCCTCCAGGACCAGGGCCAACGCAAGGCCTGGAATGCCGTCGGGCCCTGGGGCGGTGTTTTTCGAGCGAAGTCTCGACACCGCCGCTCGCAACTCTACTTGGGTCACTTCGGGAACCACGTCGTCGTCAAAGTCCGCGCTGGACGCCATGGAAGGCGGAACCATCGACGGAGGAGTGTGCTCCGCCTGTAATGGAAACAGAGCGGCCACCACCTCCTCCACCAACTGTGGCCGGAGACTCTGGGACAAGGGGGGCGCCCAGGGGCGAAGCTTGCCCCTGACCATAAGGTATGGACGCCCCCAGGGATTACGGTCCAGAGTCCCCAGCAGCTCTTGGCGGGCCTGATCTTTGGCCCGCTTGATGGAGATCTTCAGGGTCTTCTTGGCCGCTCTGTAGACCTCGTACAGTTCCGCCTCCCTGGCGTCAAAATCGGGAGGGCGGCGACGCCTTCTACGTAGCCGGATGTACTGGCGCCTGGCCACCACGCAGGAATGGCGCAGTTCGGCGATATGGCCCGACCACCAGTACACCCGACGCCTACCTGTAACATTTAAAGGTACTCTAGGCATCGCCGCATCACAAACTTGCGTTACGGCCTCCCGGAACCACTCGGCCTCCATCTCGATGTTGTCAGGCCTGGCCGGTGCTGGCACCCAGGCCTGAACGATGGAGGCTTCCAGGAGGACCTCCCGATTTAGCTTCTTTAAAGCCCAACGCGGACCGCCCCCAATCGGGGTCCTCGGGGCCGGGGAGTCGGAGGTCTGGGCGGAGACGTCGAACCGTATATAACGATGGTCCGACAACGTCTCCACCCCCTCGACGACGCGCCAGCCCTGGACACGGCGTGCTAGTGCGGGGCTAGCAAACGAGACATCAATGACTGACCCGCCCCGCTGACGCACGCACGTGTGCACTGACCCACGATTGAGGACTAGCAGGCCGTTTTCTACGGCCCACTCCTCGAGCAATTCACCCCTCGCGTCCGTGGTCGCGGAACCCCAAGCCGAGGATTTGGCATTGAGGTCCCCAACGAAGAGCACGGGCCGAGGGTGGCTTCGAGCGACGACGACGTTCAGTTCGAGGAGATACTCCTCGAAGTCGGCGAGAGGTCGGTTGGGTGAGAAGTAGCCGCCCACCACAACCGCTTCTCCTACGAGTGCTGCGACGCAGCCCCGTCCTCGGACGATGTTCTCGAAGGACGGGGTGCCGGCGGCGGCCGGCGAAAATAACGCCACCGAGCCATCGAGGTCCCCTACCCAGTCAGCCCTGGGAGGGACAAAATAGGGCTCGGCTATGATGGCAACATCAATTGACCACTGCGCCATGCTCTGGAGGAGAAGATCCTGAGCTCTGGCGCAGTGGTTTAAATTCCCTTGGAGGAGACGGAGGCGCGGAGACATTACGTCTCCATGCTGACCTCCGCCCCTCCGACCGTGGGAGCGGCAACCTTAGCTGCTGCCGAAGACGAGGCAGGCGACCTTGGGGGTAGCTTTTTGTGGGTGGCGGCACACTGCTTGCCACCCGCCCGGTGCTCCGCAGATTTGCCCGCCGCCGCACACAAGATACAGTGCGGCGGGGCCTCACAGGTTGCGGCCATGTGACCAGGCTGACCGCAGCGGAAACAGCGGCCGGTGCAGTCAGTCTGTGAGGGGCACTTGACGCCCACATGGCCGCTCGAAAGGCAACGATAGCATCGGGCGGGCCTAGGGTCCAAGACCTTGACCTGCGCCGACACCCAACCCACTAAAATTCGGCGGCCATCGGCCAGCTTTTTGGCGGCGGCCACGGGACAGCTGATAATTGCCGTCCCCATTCCGGCGCGGCCCTGCTGGATTTCGCTGCACTTTATTTGATCCACAGGGCACCCTCCGGTCTTGGAGACGGCAGCGACGACCTCTTCCTTAACAACTGAGTCATCCAGGCCCGTAATGCGCAAATCTACACATTTTTGCGGCCTGGAGACGCGGACCTCCTCTGATTTGAAAACCTGGCGGAGACTTTCCGCCAGGCGGTCCGCCTGGTCGCCGCTTGCGACTCCCGGCACTTCGATAAGGCGGGCACCGGTCTGGGTTGTCCGGCACCGCAAGCCTGTTGTTATACCCAGTGTGCCGGGGTCGATCGCCGTCCGCGCCTTCTTGAGGAGCTCCGCATAAGTGGTCCCTCGCTCGATGGCAGCCGGCTGCAGTGTTAACACAACTGCAGTGGAGCGAGGGGCCTGGAGCTTCCTCGCCGCCTTTTTGGCCGCCTGCCTGGCCTTCTTGGCCGCCTTCTTCCTCTTCTTGGCCTCCTCCTTCTTCTTACCGACGACCTCCCAGTCGTCGGCTCTGCGTGGGGTGGCTGCAGGTTGCTTCGTAGCAGTGGCGGGGCGCTCCTTGGGGGCAACGGGTGCGCTCTTCACCTGCTTCTTTTTTCTGCCCTTTTGGCCTGCTGGAGCTGTAATATCACCCGCTGGAGCAACAGGAGGAGGCCGCGGGGCTCTCGCTTTAGCCGCGTACGACGTAGGCGGCGTAGACGTCGGGGGAGTAGAACGGGGAGGCTCTCTGGCTCTGTCCGCTGCCAACGGAGGGCGCAGCAGCCGGCCCTCCATAACCGAGAGCTTGGAGCGAAATTCGCCAAGCTCCTGCCGGACCAGAGCCACGAGCTCCGACTCCTTCCTGTTAGCGTCCTGGTCCTGCCGCTTCTCAAAGTCCTCCTGACGTCTTTTGAGCTCGGCAAGCTCCTGCGCTAATCTAGAATTTTCGGCCTGCAGTTTTTGGACTTCTTCGCTGGCTGTGCGGCTGAAGACGGCCTCCGCAATCTCCCGAATGGCCTCCATCGACTCTTTAAGGGTCTTCTGGCACGTGCCTTTCAGACCCTTCGACTTTTTGGAGACCAGACGGATCGCCTCCAAGGCGTCGTCTAGTCGGGTCTTCAGCCGCGTCACCGGCTCGTCCTCAGCATCTGGCACGGCCACCTGCTGTTTTCGTCCTGCGGCAACTCGCCGGGCCGCTGCACCAATTAGTCGGTCCTCTTCGGACGTGCGCTCCTCGGCGTCGGCCTTCTGCAACGCTGCAGCAAGTTCGGCCTTCGCTTGCCCCAGACCCACGTACCTCCCGTGGGTGGGCGGACGACCGCGTCCACGTCGCGCCGTCGTAACTTTCGGCGCCGGAATCGCGTCCTCGCTGGAGCCATCCGACTCCGATTCCTGCGCAGACCGCAAGCGTTTGCGTGGAGCTTTCTCCGGAGTAGCCTCCGAAGTAAGCTCCACAACGTCACTGTCGTGCTCTGACGGCACGTAATCTTCATCTTCGTCAGATCGCGCAGAACTGGGCGTGCGTGACTGACTTTCTTCTACCTTCGACTTCGTTTTTAAAATAGATTTTATTGAAGGTTCCATAATGAATCCCACGAGTATGGGAGAAATAAAAGTCGACCCGGGCAGAGATCCCGATACCCGGGCAAGCCTAATACTACAGGGGGACGGCAGGTACCCTGAGGGGCCGCACTAACGACTGAACTACCCATCAGCCATGCATCTCCTCGCCGTGCGGCAGCAACTTGAGATTCGGGGTGGTTTTTATAGAGGGCCACTCCCTCGCAGTCCGGGCGGTGAAGCCAAGACCCTCGCTCCCGTCAGCAGCCGCGAGACGTGATCCACGACACTGCACAATACGGGGTTACGATTTGCTCTAGACGGTGACAACGGGGACAAAAGACAAAAGAAAGGGGGAACAACGAAAACAAAACGGGGACAAAACAAAATGGACGCAGAACCAAAAGGAACAAAAAACAAAAAGGGGACAAAACCAAAAACAAGAGACAAAAACAAAGAACAAAAAGGGGGCAAAGAAAGGGGGAGAGTCGTCAGAGTGACGAGAAGGGACCCCGTTGTCTGTTCAGCGGCAGGGTGAGTGCACGCCGAACCCGTCAAAGAGGCTCTCCCATGTCCACTCTAAAACAGAGCGGTACTGGGAGAGCCGGGCCCAAAGATAGGGCCTCCGGCCTGGGGATGGGACTAGCGTCCATCCCCCCGCCACCGGTGCCGAACGCGACGGCACAAGGCACCGGTTGTCAGAATATTAGCCGCCAGCAATAATGAAGAGCATTATTGCCAACGTTGCCCAGGGTGTACCACGAGGAGGTTTTCTGACCCACACCCCAACCTAACCTTTTTTTTTTTTTTTTTTTTTTTTTTTACGTGGGGGAATGCTATGACGCATACCCCTCCGCGGGGGCGGGCGGAGGGGTTATGTCGGACTCGCCGGGGTAAAAGAAAGATGTTGAAATAATAATGTACCTCCCGGAATACCGACTAAACCTACCACGGTGTTCCTCGACAAACCACTGTCGACGGGGCCGCGCGAATCACTTTCACATGCAGTCGCGACCCCGCCGAGGTTACGGCCCGCCGTATGAAACGGCAGGCCACTACACGAACGATCTACCCGCTGGTTCCTCTAAATATTCCCTACTGTCCCCCCCTAGGGGGGAGACGGACTCGACACAGAGGCGCGCGTGGGAACACGCACGCCGCCTCTCGGACCTGGTGCTGAACGGATGGCGGGCAGGCCCACAAAGCCCGCCATCCCCAGGTCAAACCTCAGGGTGGCTGGAGGTCATCTCGCGCCCTCCGGCGCCCGGCTCTGCGGTTGGGGAGAGGGTTTAAACGCTCCCTCTCCCGCTCCGCCGCCTCCTTGATGGAAATGACTTCCTCACAAAAGGAGGCGACGGCGTTCCACGACCTCTCACCCCGGACCATAGACAGAACTACGGCCGGGAGCGAGAGGGCAACCGATCCGACTGCCGCGATCAAATCACGGCGCTGCGATGCCCAGGCGGGGCAAACCGCCAGTGTGTGCAGCGCCGTGTCCTCAACAACGTCGCGGCAGTCGCCGCAGTGGTGACAGCCGGGCGTCTCTTGCCGGCCTATGCGACACAGGAACCGGCCAAAACAACCATGGCCGGTCAAAACCTGTGTCAGCCGGAAGGTGAGGGCGCCATGCCGCCTCTCCAGCCACTCCTCAAACACGGGACTTACCGCCACGATCGTGGCGTGCCCGGCACTGGGGTGCACAAGTCGTTCCTTCCAATTGGCCACTAGGACCTGGCGGAGCTCGGACCTCGCCGCCTCGACAGCGGAAAGAGTAGGTCCTTCGCCCCGAGCTAGCGCCTCCTGGCGCCAACGATAGAGCGACGCCAGGAGCGCCGCTTCCAGGTCCCATGGCATCGATCCGGCGAGGAGGCTCGCAGCCTCGAACGAGATCGTGCGGTATCCTCTTATTAACCTGACGGCCATGGCGCGCTGTGGTGCACGAAGCGCCGAAATGTTACGGGCCGTCAGGTTGTCCGCCCAAACTGGGGCCCCATACAGGGCCATGGACCGCACGACCCCCTCGTAGAGCCTCCGGCAGGAGGTATTTGGCCCCCCAAGGTTGGGCAGCAGACGCGCGAGCGCACCTGCAGCGCCCCGAAGAATGGGGGCCAAACGACTGAAGTGGGCTGTAAAGTCCCATCGGCCGTCGAGCAAGAGACCTAAATACTTTAGGGTTGACTCGACGCCGATGCGGACCCCTCCTACCATGATATGGGCCCCTGGAGGTGGCCGGTTCCGAGGGCCGTGAAAACAAACGGCCTCGGATTTGGACAAGGCCACCTCGAGGCCCAACCGCCGGATACGATTGACGACTTGTGCGACCCCAGCGGTCGCCAGTATGGCCGCCGCCCGGTGCGACTTACCCCTCGCCGTGACAAGTGTGTCGTCGGCGTAACAAATGACGCCGACGCCACGGAGGAGCGCACCTCGCAGCACCCAGTCGTAACCGATGTTCCACAGGAGCGGACCCAGAACCGATCCCTGTGGAACACCGCACGACATCTCTCGCCGACTCCAACCGTCGTGACCCGGGTAGACTACTACCCTCTCCGATAAATATGCCCCGACTATGCGGCGGAGGTAGGTCGGCACTCGATGGAAAACGAGTGCCTCCCTGATACAACTCCAGGGCAAGGTGTTAAAGGCATTCGCGATGTCAAGAGACACCGCGAAGACGACCTCGCCCCGGGACACCGCATCCTCCGCCAGGCTCCTCACACGCTGGACAGCGTCAATAGTGGAGCGCCCGCGGCGGAAACCATATTGGTTCTCCGCCAGATCCGGACCCACTGAAGAAAGACGCTGGACGAGGCGCTCCGCAATAATAAACTCGAAGAGTTTAGCCACCTCGTCCAGCAACACAATGGGCCGGTAGGCGGACGGAGAGTCCGCCGGGCGCCCCTCCTTCCTGATCAGGACCAGTTTCCCCACCTTCCACTGGCGCGGAAACTGGCCCTGCTGAAGACACTCACTGAGGAGCCCCCTGAGTCGGGGCGCGAGCTCCTCCAGGACCAGGGCCAATGCAAGACCTGGAATGCCGTCGGGCCCTGGGGCGGTGTTTTTCGAGCGAAGTCTCGACACCGCCGCTCGCAACTCTACTTGGGTCACTTCGGGAACCACGTCGTCGTCAAAGTCCGCGCTGGACGCCATGGAAGGCGGAACCATCGACGGAGGAGTGTGCTCCGCCTGTAATGGAAACAGAGCGGCCACCACCTCCTCCACCAACTGTGGCCGGAGACTCTGGGACAAGGGGGGCGCCCAGGGGCGAAGCTTGCCCCTGACCATAAGGTATGGACGCCCCCAGGGGTTACGGTCCAGAGTCCCCAGCAGCTCTTGGCGGGCCTGATCTTTGGCCCGCTTGATGGAGATCTTCAGGGTCTTCTTGGCCGCTCTGTAGACCTCGTACAGTTCCGCCTCCCTGGCGTCAAAATCGGGAGGGCGGCGACGCCTCCTACGAAGCCGGATGTACTGGCGTCTGGCCGCCACGCAGGAATGGCGCAGGTCGGCTATGTGATCCGACCACCAGTACACCCGACGCCTAGCTGGAATATTTAAAGGCACTCTAGGCATCGCCGCATCGCAAACTTGCGTTATGGCCTCCCGGAACCACTCGGCCTCCATATCAACGTTGTCAGGCCTGGCCGGTGCTGGCACCCAGGCCTGAACTATGGAGGCCTCCAGGAGGACCTCCCGATTTAGCTTCTTTAAAGCCCAACGCGGACCGCCCCCAATCGGGGCCCTCGGGGCCGGGGGGTCGGAGGTCTGGGCGGAGACGTCGAACCGTATATAACGATGGTCCGACAACGTCTCCACCCCCTCGACGACGCGCCAGCCCTGGACACGGCGTGCTAGTGCGGGGCTAGCAAACGAGACATCAATGACTGACCCGCCCCGCTGACGCACGCACGTGTGCACTGACCCACGATTGAGGACTAGCAGGCCGTTTTCTACGGCCCACTCTTCGAGCAATT
Source organism: Catocala sponsa (assembly GCA_963564715.1). Taxonomy (NCBI): domain Eukaryota; kingdom Metazoa; phylum Arthropoda; class Insecta; order Lepidoptera; family Erebidae; genus Catocala; species Catocala sponsa. The sequence continues at coordinate 79,871 of OY751336.1, forward strand.
CACCCCTCGCGTCCGTGGTCGCGGAACCCCAAGCCGAGGATTTGGCATTGAGGTCCCCGACGAAGAGCACGGGCCGAGGGTGGCTTCGAGCGACGACGACGTTCAGTTCGAGGAGATACTCCTCGAAGTCGGCGAGAGGTCGGTTGGGTGAGAAGTAGCCGCCCACCACAACCGCTTCTCCTACGAGTGCTGCGACGCAGCCCCGTCCTTGGACGATGTTCTCGAAGGACGGGGTGCCGGCGGCGGCCGGCGAAATTAATGCCACCGAGCCATCGAGGTCCCCTACCCAGTCAGCCCTGGGGGGGACAAAATAGGGCTCGGCGACGATGGCGACATGAATTGACCACTGCGCCATGCTCTGGAGGAGAAGGTCCTGAGCTCTGGCGCAGTGGTTTAAATTACACTGGAGGAGACGGAGGCGTGGAGACATTATGTCTCCATATTGACCTCCGCCCCTCCGACCGCGGGAGCGGCGACCTTATCCGCTGCCAAAGACGAGGCAGGCGACTTTGGGGGTAACTTTTTGTGGGTGGCGGCGCACTCCTTGCCACCCGCCCGATGCCCAACTGGTTTGCCCGCCGCCGCACACAAGATACAGTGCGGCGGGGCCTCACATGTTGCGGCCATGTGACCAGGCTGACCGCAGCGGAAACAGCGGCCAGTGCAGTCAGCCTGTGAGGGGCACATGACGCCCACATGGCCGCTGGATAGGCAGCGGTAGCACCGGGCAAGCCTGGGCTCCAGCACTTTTACCTGCGCCGACACCCACCCCACCAAAAGACGACGGCCATCGGCCAGTTTCTTGGCGGCGACGACGGGACAGCTAATAATGGCCGTCCCCATACCGGAGCGGCCCTGCTTTATTTCACCACACTTTATTTGATCCGCAGGGCATGCTCCGGTCCTGGAGACGGCAGCGACGACCTCTTCCTTTGTGATGGAGTCATCCAGGCCCGTGATGCGCATATCCACGCACTTTTGGGGCCTGGAGACGCGGACCTCTTCGGCCTCTAAAACCTGGCGGAGACTTTCCGCCAGGCGGTCCGCCTGGTCGCCGCTTGCGACTCCCGGCACCTCAATAAGGCGGGCACCGGTCTGGGTAGTCCGGCACCGCAAACCTGTTGTTATACCCAGTTTGCCGGGGTCGATCGCTGTCCGCGCCTTCTTGAGGAGCTCCGCATAAGTGGTCCCTCGCTCGATGGCAGCGGGCTGCAGTGTGAGGACCACTGCAGTTGAGCGAGGGGCTTGGAGCTTCCTCGCCGCCTTTTTGGCCGCCTGCCTGGCCTTTTTGGCCGCCTTCTTCTTCTTCTTGGCCTCCTCCTTCTTCTTGCCAACGACCTCCCAGTCGTCGGCTCCATGTGGGGTTGCAGCTGGTTGATTCCTGGCAGCGGCCGGGCGCTCCTTGTTAACCACGGGTGCGCGCTTTGCCTTTGTCCTTTTTCTGCCCTTTTGGCTTGCCGGAGGTGTGGTATCGGCCACTGGAGCAGTTGCAGGAGGCCGCGGGGCTCTTGCTTTAGCTGCGTACGACGTAGGCGGCGCAGGCGTCGGGGGAGTAGGACGGGGAGGCTCTCTGGCTCTGTCCGCTGCCAAAGGAGGGCGCAGCAGCCGGCCCTCCATAACCGAGAGCTTGGCGCGAAATTCGCCAAGCTCCTGCCGGACCAGAGCCACGAGCTCCGACTCCTTCTTGTTGGCGTCCTGGTCCTGCCGCTTCTCAAAGTTCTCCTGACGCATCTTGAGCTCGGCGACCTCCTGCGCCAATCTGGCATTTTCAGCCTGCAACTTCAGGACTTCGTCACTGGCTGTACGGCTGAAGACGGCCTCCGCAATCTCCCGAATGGCCTCCATTGACTCCTTAAGGGTCTTCTGGCACGTGCCTTTCAGACCCTTCGACTTTTTGGAGACCAGACGGATTGCCTCCAAGGCGTCATCTAACCGGGACTTCAGCCGCGTTACCGGCATGTCTTCAGCATCGGGCTCCACAACCTGCTGCTTCCTTGCTGCAGCAACTCGCCGAGCTGCCGCAGCAATTACGCTGTCCTCTTCGGACGTGCGCTCCTCAGCGTCGGCCTTCTGCAACGCGGCAGCGAGCTCGGCCTTCGCCTGCCCCAGACCCACGTACCTCCCGTGGGTGGGCGGACGACCGCGTCCACGTCGCGCTGTCGCGACTTTCGGCGCCGGAATCGCGTCCTCACTGGAGCCGTCCGACTCCGATTCTTGCGCAGACCGCAAGCGTTTGCGTGGAGCTTTCTCCGGAGTAGCCTCCGAAGTAAGCTCCACAATGTCACTGTCGTGCTCAGATGGCACGTACTCCTCATCCTCTTCGGAACGCGCAGTACTGGGCGTGCGCGACCTACTCTCTCTCAACGATTGTTTTTTTAAAATAGATTTAATTTGTTCCATAATTAGACCCACGAGAATGGGAGAAATAAAAGTCGACCCGGGCAGAGATCCCAATACCCGGGCAAGCCTATTACTACAGGGGGACGGCAGGTACCCTGAGGGGCCGCACTAACGACTGAACTACCCATCAGCCATGCATCTCCTCGCCGTGCGGCAGCAACTTGAGATTCGGGGTGGTTTTTATAGAGGGCCACTCCCTCGCAGTCCGGGCGGTGAAGCCAAGACCCTCGCTCCCGTCAGCAGCCGCGAGACGTGATCCACGACACTGCACAATACGGGGTTACGATTTGCTCTAGACGGTGACAACGGGGACAAAAGACAAAAGAAAGGGGGAACAACGTATACAAAAACAAAAGGGGACAAAACAAAATGGACGCAGAACCAAAACAAAAACCAAAAACAAAATGAACGCAGAACCAAAAACAAAAAGGGGACAAAACCAAAAACAAGAGACAAAAAACACAAAGGGGGACAGAAAAAAGGGGGGGAGAGTCGTCAGAGCGACGAGAAGGGACCCCGTTGTCTGTTCAGCGGCAGGGTGAGTGCACGCCGAACCCGTCAAAGAGGCTCTCCCATGTCCACTCTAAAACAGAGCGGTACTGGGAGAGCCGGGCCCAAAGAAAGGGCCTCCGGCCTGGGGATGGGACGAACATCCATCCCCCCGCCACCGGTGCCGAACGCGACGGCACAAGGCACCGGTTGTCAGAATATTAGCCGCCAGCAATAATGAAGAGCATTATTGCCAACGTTGCCCAGGGTGTACCACGAGGAGGTTTTCTGACCCACACCCCAACCTAACCTAACCTAACCTTTTTTTTTTTTTTTTTTTTTTTTTTACGTGGGGGAATGCTATGATGCATACCCCTCCGCGGGGGCGGGCGGAGGGGTTATGTCGGACTCGCCGGGGTAAGAGAAAGATGTTAACAATAAAATGGACCTCCCGGAATACCGACTAAACCTACCACGGTGTTCCTCAACAAACCACTATCGGCGGGGCCGCGCGAATCACTTTCACATGCAGTCGCGACCCCGCCGAGGTTACGGCCCGCCGTATGAAACGGCAGGCCACTACACGAACGATCTACCCGCTGGTACCTCTATATATTCCCTACTGTCCCCCCTCTAGAGGGGAGACGGACTCGACACAGAGGCGCGCGTGGGAACACGCACGCCGCCTCTCGGACCTGGTGCTGAACGGATGGCGGGCAGGCCCACAAAGCCCGCCACCCCCAGGTCAAACCTCACGGTGGCTGGAGGTCGTCTCGCGCCCTCCGGCGCCCGGTTCTGCGGTTGGGGAGAGGGTTTAAACGCTCCCTCTCCCGCTCCGCCGCCTCCTTGATGGAAATGACTTCCTCACAGAAGGAGGCGACGGCGTTCCACGACCTCTCACTCCGGACCATAGACAGAACTACGGCCGGGAGCGAGAGGGCAACCGATCCGACTGCCGCGATCAATTCACGGCGCTGCGATGCCCAGGCGGGGCAAACCGCCAATGTGTGCAGCGCCGTGTCCTCAGCAACGTCGCGGCAGTCGCCGCAGTGGTGACAACCGGGCGTCTCTTGCCGGCCTATGCGACACAGGAACCGGCCAAAACAACCATGGCCGGTCAAAACCTGTGTCAGCCGGAAGGTGAGGGCGCCATGCCGCCTCTCCAGCCACTCCTCAAACACGGGACTTACCGCCACGATCGTGGCGTGCCCGGCACTGGGGTGCACAAGTCGTTCCTTCCAATTGGCCACTAGGACCTGGCGGAGCTCGGACCTCGCCGCCTCGACAGCGGAAAGAGAAGGTCCTTCGCCCCGAGCTAGCGCCTCCTGGCGCCAACGATAGAGCGACGCCAGGAGCGCCGCTTCCAGGTCCCATGGCATCGATCCGGCGAGGAGGCTCGCAGCCTCGAATGAGATCGTGCGGTATCCTCTTATCAGCCTGACGGCCATGGCGCGCTGTGGCGCACGAAGCGCCGAAATATTTCGGGCCGTCAGGCTGTTCGCCCAAACTGGGGCCCCATACAGGGCCATGGACCGCACGACCCCCTCGTAGAGCCTCCGGCAGGAGGTATTTGGCCCCCCAAGGTTGGGCAGCAGACGCGCGAGCGCGCCTGCAGCGCCCCGAAGAATGGGGGCCAAACGTCGAAAATGGGCTGTAAAGTCCCATCGGCCGTCGAGCAAGAGACCTAAATACTTTAGGGTTGACTCGACGCCGATGCGGACCCCTCCTACCATAATATGGGCCTCTGGAGGTGGCCGGTTCCGAGGGCCGTGAAAACAAACGGCCTCGGACTTGGACAGGGCCACCTCGAGGCCCAACCGCCGGATACGATTGACGACTTGTGCGACCCCAGCGGTCGCCAGTATGGCCGCCGCCCGGTGCGACTTACCCCTCGCAGTAACAAGCGTGTCGTCGGCGTAACAGATGACGCCGACGCCACGGAGGAGCGCACCTCGCAGCACCCAGTCGTAACCGATGTTCCACAGGAGCGGACCCAGAACCGATCCCTGTGGAACACCGCACGACATCTCTCGCCGACTCCAACCGTCGTGACCCGGGTAGACTACTACCCTCTCTGATAAATATGCCCCGACAATGCGGCGAAGGTAGGTCGGCACTCGATGGAAAACGAGTGCCTCCCTAATGCAACTCCAGGGCAAGGTGTTGAAGGCATTCGCGATGTCTAGAGACACCGCGAAGACGACCTCGCCCCGGGACACCGCATCCTCCGCCAGGCTCCTCACACGCATGATTGCGTCTATAGTTGAGCGCCCGCGGCGGAAACCATACTGGTTCTCCGCCAGATCCGGGCCCACTGAAGACAGACGCTGGACGAGGCGCTCCGCGATGATAAACTCAAAGAGTTTAGCCACCTCGTCCAGCAACACAATGGGCCGGTAAGCGGACGGAGAGTCCGCCGGGCGCCCTTCCTTCCTGATCAGGACCAGTTTCCCCACCTTCCACTGGCGCGGAAACTGGCCCCGCTGAAGACACTCACTGAGGAGCCCCCTGAGTCGGGGCGCGAGCTCCTCCAGGACCAGGGCCAACGCAAGGCCTGGAATGCCGTCGGGCCCTGGGGCGGTGTTTTTCGAGCGAAGTCTCGACACTGCCGCTCGCAACTCTACTTGGGTCACTTCGGGAACCACGTCGTCGTCGTCAAAGTCCGCGCTGGACGCCATGGAAGGCGGAACCATCGACGGAGGAGTGTGCTCCGCCTGTAAAGGAAACAGAGCGGCCACCACCTCCTCCACCAACTGTGGCCGGAGACTCTGGGACAAGGGGGGCGCCCAGGGGCGAAGCTTGCCCCTGACCATAAGGTATGGACGCCCCCAGGGGTTACGGTCCAGAGTCCCCAGCAGCTCTTGGCGGGCCTGATCTTTGGCCCGCTTGATGGAGATCTTCAGGGTCTTCTTGGCCGCTCTGTAGACCTCGTACAGTTCCGCCTCCCTGGCGTCAAAATCGGGAGGGCGGCGACGCCTCCTACGAAGCCGGATGTACTGGCGTCTGGCCGCCACGCAGGAATGGCGCAGGTCGGCTATGTGATCCGACCACCAGTACACCCGACGCCTAGCTGGAATATTTAAAGACACTCTAGGCATCGCCGCATCGCAAACTTGCGTTATGGCCTCCCGGAACCACTCGACCTCCACATCAACGTTGTCAGGCCTGGCCGGTGCTGGCACCCAGGCCTGAACTATGGAGGCCTCCAGGAGGACCTCCCGATTTAGCTTCTTTAAAGCCCAACGCGGACCGCCCCCAATCGGGGCCCTCGGGGCCGGGGGGTCGGAGGTCTGGGCGGAGACGTCGAACCGTATATAACGATGGTCCGACAACGTCTCCACCCCCTCGACGACGCGCCAGCCCTGGACACGGCGTGCTAGTGCGGGGCTAGCAAACGAGACATCAATGACTGACCCGCCCCGCTGACGCACGCACGTGTGCACTGACCCACGATTGAGGACTAGCAGGCCGTTTTCTACGGCCCACTCCTCGAGCAATTCACCCCTCGCGTCCGTGGTAGCGGAACCCCAAGCCGAGGATTTGGCATTGAGGTCCCCGACGAAGAGCACGGGCCGAGGGTGGCTTCGAGCGACGACGACGTTCAGTTCGAGGAGATACTCCTCGAAGTCGGCGAGAGGTCGGTTGGGTGAGAAGTAGCCGCCCACCACAACCGCTTCTCCTACGAGTGCTGCGACGCAGCCCCGTCCTCGGACGATGTTCTCGAAGGACGGGGTGCCGGCGGCGGCCGGCGAAATTAGCGCCACCGAGCCATCTAGGTCCCCTACCCAGTCAGCCCTGGGAGGGACAAAATAGGGCTCGGCGACGATGGCGACATGAATTGACCACTGCGCCATGTTCTGGAGGAGAAGATCCTGAGCTCTGGCGCAGTGGTTTAAATTACTCTGGAGGAGGCGGAGGCGTGGAGACATTACGTCTCCATACTAACCTCCGCCCCTCCGACCGCGGGAGCGGCGGCCCTGGCTATTGCCGGCGTCGAGGCAGGCGACCGTGGCGGAAGTCTTTTACTGGTGGCGGCGCACCCCTTGCCACCCGCCCGGTGCTCCGCTGGTTTGCCCGCCGCCGCACACAAAACACAGTGCGGCGTGGCCTCGCACGTTGCGGCCACGTGACCGGGCTGACCGCAACGGAAACAGCGGCCGGTGCAGTCAACCCGAGAGGGGCACATGACACCCACGTGGCCGCTGGACAGGCAGCGGTAGCACCGGGCGAGCCTGGGCTCCAGCGCTTTAATTTGCGCCGAAACCCACCCCACCAAAAGACGTCGGCCATCAGCCAGTTTCTTGGCGGCGGCGACCGGACAGCTAATAATGGCCGTCCCCATACCGGAGCGGCCCTGCTTAATGTCCCCGCACTTAATTTGTTCCGCAGGGCACGCGCCGGTCCTGGCGACGGCAGCGACGACCTCTTCTTTCGATACAGAGTCATCCAGGCCCGTTATGCGCATATCTACGCACTTTTGGGGCCTGGAGACGCGGACCTCTTCTGTCTCTAAAACCTGGCGGAGACTTTCCGCCAGGCGATCCGCCTGGTCGCCGCTTGCGACTCCCGGCACCTCAATAAGGCGGGCGCCGGTCTGGGTAGTCCGGCACCGCAAGCCCGCCGTTATCCCCAACTTGCCGGGGTCGATTGCCGCCCGCGCCTTCTTAAGGAGGTCAGCATATGTTGTCCCTCGCTCGATGGCCGCCGGCTGCAGTGTTAATACAACTGCAGTGGAGCGAGGGGCTTGCAGCCTCCTTGCCGCCTTTTTAGCCGCCTGCCTAGCCTTCTTGGCCGCCTTCTTTTTCTTCTTAGCTGCCTCCTTTTTCTGGCCGACAACCTCCCAGTCGCCAGCCTCGCGTGGGGTGTCAGTAGGTTGTTTTCTGGCAGCGGCGGGGTGTTCCTTGGGAACAGCGGGTGCGCGTTTCGCCTGCGCTCTTTTCCTGCCTTTTTGGCCTGCTGGAACTTTGGTATCGGCCGCTGGAGCAGCTGCAGGAGGCCGCGGAGCTCTTAGTTTAGCCGCGTACGATGTAGGCGGCGCAGGCGTTGGGGTAGTAAGACAGGGAGGCCCTCTGGCTCTATCTGCAGCCAAAGGAGGGCGCAGCAGCCGGCCCTCCATAACGGAGAGCTTGGCGCGAAACTCGCCAAGCTCCTTTCGGACGAGGGCCACAAGGTCTGATTCGGCCTTGTTTGCGCCCTGCTCGTGCCGCTGCTCAAGCTCTTCCTGTCGCCTTCTAAGATCGGCCACTTCCTGAGCCAGACGAGAATTTTCGGTCATCAGTTTCGTAACCTCCTCAGTGGCCGATCGGCTGAAGGCCACCTCTGCTATTTCCCGAATTGCCTCGACTGAATCTTTAAGGGCCTTTTGGCAAGTACCCTTCAGGCCCTTCGATTTTCTTGAAACGAGCCGTATGGCTTCTAAGGCATCAGTGAGCCGGGTCTTGAGGTGGGACACGGGCAGATCTTCGGCATCCAGCTCCACCACTGGCTGCTTCATTCCCGCAGCAACTCGCCGGGCAGCCGCAGTAATGAGGCTATCCTCCTCGGACGTGCGCTCTTCGTCTTCGGACTTTCGCAGTGCAGCGGCAAGTTCGGCCTTCGCCTGGCCAAGACCCACGTATTTACCGTGGGTGGGTGGACGACCGCGTCCGCGTCGCGCTGTAGTAACCTTCGGTGCCGGAACCGCCTCTTCACTTGAGCCGTCTGACTCCTCCGATAGCTTCGCAGACCGCAAGCGTTTGCGTGTAGCCTTCTCGGGAGTATTCTCCGAGTCGAGCTCTACAACGTCACTATCGCGCTCCGACGGCACGTAGTCTTCATCTACATCTACTTCAGAACGCGCAGAACTGGGCGTGCGCGACCTGCTCTCTCTCAACGTCTTTTTTTCTAAAATTGATTTTATTGATGATTCCATATTTGAACCCACGAGAATGGGAGAAATAAAAGTCGACCCGGGCAGAGATCCCGATACCCGGGCAAGCCTATTACTACAGGGGGACGGCAGGTACCCTGAGGGGCCGCACTAACGACTGAACTACCCATCAGCCATGCATCTCCTCGCCGTGCGGCAGCAACTTGAGATTCGGGGTGGTTTTTATAGAGGACCACTCCCTCGCAGTCCGGGCGGTGAAGCCAAGACCCTCGCTCCCGTCAGCAGCCGCGAGACGTGATCCACGACACTGCACAATACGGGGTTACGATTTGCTCTAGACGGTGACAACGGGCACAAAAGACAAAAGAAAGGGGGGAACAACGAAAACAAAAACAAAAGGGGACAAAACAAAATGGACGCAGAACCAAAACAAAAACAAAAGGGGGACAAAACCAAAAACCAGAGACAAAAAACCAAAAGGGGGGGACAAAATAAAGAGGGACGAAGAAATGGGGGTAGAGTCGTCAGAGTGACGAGAAGGGAACCCGTTGTCTGTTCAGCGGCAGGGTGAGTGCACGCCGAACCCGTCAAAGAGGCTCTCCCATGTCCACTCTAAAACAGAGCGGTACTGGGAGAGCCGGGCCCAAAGATAGGGCCTCCGGCCTGGGGATGGGACTAACGTCCATCCCCCCGCCACCGGTGCCGAACGCGACGGCACAAGGCACCGGTTGTCAGAATATTAGCCGCCAGCAATAATGAAGAGCATTATTGCCAACGTTGCCCAGGGTGTACCACGAGGAGGTTTTCTGACCCACACCCCAACCTAACCTAACCTAACCTTTTTTTTTTTTTTTTAACGTGGGGGAATGCTATGACGCATACCCCTCCGCGGGGGCGGGCGGAGGGGTTATGTCGGACTCGCCGGGGTAAAAGAAAGATGTTAAACGATATAATGAACCTCCCGGAATACCGACTAAACCTACCACGGTGTTCCTCAACAAACCACTATCGGCGGGGCCGCGCGAATCACTTTCACATGCAGTCGCGACCCCGCCGAGGTTACGGCCCGCCGTATGAAACGGCAGGCCACTACACAAAAGATCTACCCGCTGGTACCTCTACATATTCCCTACTGTCTCCCCCCTAGAGGGGAGACGGACTCGACATAGAGGCGCGCGTGGGAACACGCACGCCGCCTCTCGGACCTGGTGCTGAACGGATGGCGGGCAGGCCCACAAAGCCCGCCACCCCCAGGTCAAACCTCATGGTGGCTGGAGGTCGTCCCGCGCCCTCCGGCGCCCGGCTCTGCGGTTGGGGAGAGGGTTTAAACGCTCCCTCTCCCGCTCCGCCGCCTCCTTGATGGAAATGACTTCCTCACAAAAGGAGGCGACGGCGTTCCACGACCTCTCACTCCGGACCATAGACAGAACTACGGCCGGGAGCGAGAGGGCAACCGATCCGACTGCCGCGATCAATTCACGGCGCTGCGATGCCCAGCCGGGGCAAACCGCCAATGTGTGCAGCGCCGTGTCCTCAACAACGTCGCGGCAGTCGCCGCAGTGGTGACAACCGGGCGTCTCTTGCCGGCCTATCCGACACAGGAACCGGCCAAAACAACCATGGCCGGTCAAAACCTGTGTCAGCCGGAAGGTGAGGGCGCCATGCCGCCTCTCCAGCCACTCCTCAAACACGGGACTTACCGCCACAATCGTGGCGTGCCCGGCACTGGGGTGCACAAGTCGCTCCTTCCAATTCGCCACTAGGACCTGGCGGAGCTCGGACCTCGCCGCCTCGACAGCGGAAAGAGAAGGTCCTTCGCCCCGAGCTAGCGCCTCCTGGCGCCAACGATAGAGCGACGCCAGGAGCGCCGCTTCCAGGTCCCATGGCATCGATCCGGCGAGGAGGCTCGCAGCCTCGAACGAGATCGTGCGGTATCCTCTTATCAGCCTGACGGCCATGGCGCGCTGTGGCGCACGAAGCGCCGAAATGTTTCGGGCCGTCAGGCTGTTTGCCCAAACTGGGGCCCCATATAGGGCCATGGACCGCACGACCCCCTCGTAGAGCCTCCGGCAGGAGGTATTTGGCCCCCCAAGGTTGGGCAGCAGACGCGCGAGCGCGCCTGCAGCGCCCCGAAGAATGGGGGCCAAACGACTGAAGTGGGCTGTAAAGTCCCATCGGCCGTCGAGCAAGAGACCTAAATACTTTAGGGTTGACTCGACGCCGATGCGGACCCCTCCTACCATGATATGGGCCCCTGGAGGTGGCCGGTTCCGAGGGCCGTGAAAACAAACGGCCTCGGATTTGGACAAGGCCACCTCGAGGCCCAACCGCCGGATACGATTGACGACTTGTGCGACCCCAGCGGTCGCCAGTATGGCCGCCGCCCGGTGCGACTTACCCCTCGCCGTGACAAGCGTGTCGTCGGCGTAACAAATGACGCCGACGCCACGGAGGAGCGCACCTCGCAGCACCCAGTCGTAACCGATGTTCCACAGGAGCGGACCCAGAACCGACCCCTGCGGAACACCGCACGACATCTCTCGCCGACTCCAACCGTCGTGACCCGGGTAGACTACTACCCTCTCCGATAAATATGCCCCGACTATGCGGCGGAGGTAGGTCGGCACTCGATGAAAAACGAGTGCCTCCCTGATACAACTCCAGGGCAAGGTATTGAAGGCATTCGCGATGTCTAGAGACACCGCGAAGACGACCTCGCCCCGGGACACCGCATCCTCCGCCAGGCTCCTCACTTGCAGGACAGCATCGATAGTGGAGCGCCCGCGGCGGAAACCATATTGATTCTCCGCCAGATCCGGGCCCACTGAAGACAGACGCTGGACGAGGCGCTCCGCGATGATAAACTCAAACAGTTTAGCCACCTCGTCCAGCAACACAATGGGCCGGTAGGCGGACGGAGAGTCCGCCGGGCGCCCTTCCTTCCTGATCAGGACCAGTTTCCCCACCTTCCACTGACGCGGAAACTGGCCCTGCTGCAAACACTCACTGAGGAGCCCCCTGAGTCGGGGCGCGAGCTCCTCCAGGACCAGGGCCAACGCAAGGCCTGGAATGCCGTCGGGCCCTGGGGCGGTGTTTTTCGAGCGAAGTCTCGACACCGCCGCTCGCAACTCTACTTGGGTCACTTCGGGAACCACGTCGTCGTCAAAGTCCGCGCTGGACGCCATGGAAGGCGGAACCATCGACGGAGGAGTGTGCTCCGCCTGTAATGGAAACAGAGCGGCCACCACCTCCTCCACCAACTGTGGCCGGAGACTCTGGGACAAGGGGGGCGCCCAGGGGCGAAGCTTGCCCCTGACCATAAGGTATGGACGCCCCCAGGGATTACGGTCCAGAGTCCCCAGCAGCTCTTGGCGGGCCTGATCTTTGGCCCGCTTGATGGAGATCTTCAGGGTCTTCTTGGCCGCTCTGTAGACCTCGTACAGTTCCGCCTCCCTGGCGTCAAAATCGGGAGGGCGGCGACGCCTTCTACGTAGCCGGATGTACTGGCGCCTGGCCACCACGCAGGAATGGCGCAGTTCGGCGATATGGCCCGACCACCAGTACACCCGACGCCTACCTGTAACATTTAAAGGTACTCTAGGCATCGCCGCATCACAAACTTGCGTTACGGCCTCCCGGAACCACTCGGCCTCCATCTCGATGTTGTCAGGCCTGGCCGGTGCTGGCACCCAGGCCTGAACGATGGAGGCTTCCAGGAGGACCTCCCGATTTAGCTTCTTTAAAGCCCAACGCGGACCGCCCCCAATCGGGGTCCTCGGGGCCGGGGAGTCGGAGGTCTGGGCGGAGACGTCGAACCGTATATAACGATGGTCCGACAACGTCTCCACCCCCTCGACGACGCGCCAGCCCTGGACACGGCGTGCTAGTGCGGGGCTAGCAAACGAGACATCAATGACTGACCCGCCCCGCTGACGCACGCACGTGTGCACTGACCCACGATTGAGGACTAGCAGGCCGTTTTCTACGGCCCACTCCTCGAGCAATTCACCCCTCGCGTCCGTGGTCGCGGAACCCCAAGCCGAGGATTTGGCATTGAGGTCCCCAACGAAGAGCACGGGCCGAGGGTGGCTTCGAGCGACGACGACGTTCAGTTCGAGGAGATACTCCTCGAAGTCGGCGAGAGGTCGGTTGGGTGAGAAGTAGCCGCCCACCACAACCGCTTCTCCTACGAGTGCTGCGACGCAGCCCCGTCCTCGGACGATGTTCTCGAAGGACGGGGTGCCGGCGGCGGCCGGCGAAAATAACGCCACCGAGCCATCGAGGTCCCCTACCCAGTCAGCCCTGGGAGGGACAAAATAGGGCTCGGCTATGATGGCAACATCAATTGACCACTGCGCCATGCTCTGGAGGAGAAGATCCTGAGCTCTGGCGCAGTGGTTTAAATTCCCTTGGAGGAGACGGAGGCGCGGAGACATTACGTCTCCATGCTGACCTCCGCCCCTCCGACCGTGGGAGCGGCAACCTTAGCTGCTGCCGAAGACGAGGCAGGCGACCTTGGGGGTAGCTTTTTGTGGGTGGCGGCACACTGCTTGCCACCCGCCCGGTGCTCCGCAGATTTGCCCGCCGCCGCACACAAGATACAGTGCGGCGGGGCCTCACAGGTTGCGGCCATGTGACCAGGCTGACCGCAGCGGAAACAGCGGCCGGTGCAGTCAGTCTGTGAGGGGCACTTGACGCCCACATGGCCGCTCGAAAGGCAACGATAGCATCGGGCGGGCCTAGGGTCCAAGACCTTGACCTGCGCCGACACCCAACCCACTAAAATTCGGCGGCCATCGGCCAGCTTTTTGGCGGCGGCCACGGGACAGCTGATAATTGCCGTCCCCATTCCGGCGCGGCCCTGCTGGATTTCGCTGCACTTTATTTGATCCACAGGGCACCCTCCGGTCTTGGAGACGGCAGCGACGACCTCTTCCTTAACAACTGAGTCATCCAGGCCCGTAATGCGCAAATCTACACATTTTTGCGGCCTGGAGACGCGGACCTCCTCTGATTTGAAAACCTGGCGGAGACTTTCCGCCAGGCGGTCCGCCTGGTCGCCGCTTGCGACTCCCGGCACTTCGATAAGGCGGGCACCGGTCTGGGTTGTCCGGCACCGCAAGCCTGTTGTTATACCCAGTGTGCCGGGGTCGATCGCCGTCCGCGCCTTCTTGAGGAGCTCCGCATAAGTGGTCCCTCGCTCGATGGCAGCCGGCTGCAGTGTTAACACAACTGCAGTGGAGCGAGGGGCCTGGAGCTTCCTCGCCGCCTTTTTGGCCGCCTGCCTGGCCTTCTTGGCCGCCTTCTTCCTCTTCTTGGCCTCCTCCTTCTTCTTACCGACGACCTCCCAGTCGTCGGCTCTGCGTGGGGTGGCTGCAGGTTGCTTCGTAGCAGTGGCGGGGCGCTCCTTGGGGGCAACGGGTGCGCTCTTCACCTGCTTCTTTTTTCTGCCCTTTTGGCCTGCTGGAGCTGTAATATCACCCGCTGGAGCAACAGGAGGAGGCCGCGGGGCTCTCGCTTTAGCCGCGTACGACGTAGGCGGCGTAGACGTCGGGGGAGTAGAACGGGGAGGCTCTCTGGCTCTGTCCGCTGCCAACGGAGGGCGCAGCAGCCGGCCCTCCATAACCGAGAGCTTGGAGCGAAATTCGCCAAGCTCCTGCCGGACCAGAGCCACGAGCTCCGACTCCTTCCTGTTAGCGTCCTGGTCCTGCCGCTTCTCAAAGTCCTCCTGACGTCTTTTGAGCTCGGCAAGCTCCTGCGCTAATCTAGAATTTTCGGCCTGCAGTTTTTGGACTTCTTCGCTGGCTGTGCGGCTGAAGACGGCCTCCGCAATCTCCCGAATGGCCTCCATCGACTCTTTAAGGGTCTTCTGGCACGTGCCTTTCAGACCCTTCGACTTTTTGGAGACCAGACGGATCGCCTCCAAGGCGTCGTCTAGTCGGGTCTTCAGCCGCGTCACCGGCTCGTCCTCAGCATCTGGCACGGCCACCTGCTGTTTTCGTCCTGCGGCAACTCGCCGGGCCGCTGCACCAATTAGTCGGTCCTCTTCGGACGTGCGCTCCTCGGCGTCGGCCTTCTGCAACGCTGCAGCAAGTTCGGCCTTCGCTTGCCCCAGACCCACGTACCTCCCGTGGGTGGGCGGACGACCGCGTCCACGTCGCGCCGTCGTAACTTTCGGCGCCGGAATCGCGTCCTCGCTGGAGCCATCCGACTCCGATTCCTGCGCAGACCGCAAGCGTTTGCGTGGAGCTTTCTCCGGAGTAGCCTCCGAAGTAAGCTCCACAACGTCACTGTCGTGCTCTGACGGCACGTAATCTTCATCTTCGTCAGATCGCGCAGAACTGGGCGTGCGTGACTGACTTTCTTCTACCTTCGACTTCGTTTTTAAAATAGATTTTATTGAAGGTTCCATAATGAATCCCACGAGTATGGGAGAAATAAAAGTCGACCCGGGCAGAGATCCCGATACCCGGGCAAGCCTAATACTACAGGGGGACGGCAGGTACCCTGAGGGGCCGCACTAACGACTGAACTACCCATCAGCCATGCATCTCCTCGCCGTGCGGCAGCAACTTGAGATTCGGGGTGGTTTTTATAGAGGGCCACTCCCTCGCAGTCCGGGCGGTGAAGCCAAGACCCTCGCTCCCGTCAGCAGCCGCGAGACGTGATCCACGACACTGCACAATACGGGGTTACGATTTGCTCTAGACGGTGACAACGGGGACAAAAGACAAAAGAAAGGGGGAACAACGAAAACAAAACGGGGACAAAACAAAATGGACGCAGAACCAAAAGGAACAAAAAACAAAAAGGGGACAAAACCAAAAACAAGAGACAAAAACAAAGAACAAAAAGGGGGCAAAGAAAGGGGGAGAGTCGTCAGAGTGACGAGAAGGGACCCCGTTGTCTGTTCAGCGGCAGGGTGAGTGCACGCCGAACCCGTCAAAGAGGCTCTCCCATGTCCACTCTAAAACAGAGCGGTACTGGGAGAGCCGGGCCCAAAGATAGGGCCTCCGGCCTGGGGATGGGACTAGCGTCCATCCCCCCGCCACCGGTGCCGAACGCGACGGCACAAGGCACCGGTTGTCAGAATATTAGCCGCCAGCAATAATGAAGAGCATTATTGCCAACGTTGCCCAGGGTGTACCACGAGGAGGTTTTCTGACCCACACCCCAACCTAACCTTTTTTTTTTTTTTTTTTTTTTTTTTTACGTGGGGGAATGCTATGACGCATACCCCTCCGCGGGGGCGGGCGGAGGGGTTATGTCGGACTCGCCGGGGTAAAAGAAAGATGTTGAAATAATAATGTACCTCCCGGAATACCGACTAAACCTACCACGGTGTTCCTCGACAAACCACTGTCGACGGGGCCGCGCGAATCACTTTCACATGCAGTCGCGACCCCGCCGAGGTTACGGCCCGCCGTATGAAACGGCAGGCCACTACACGAACGATCTACCCGCTGGTTCCTCTAAATATTCCCTACTGTCCCCCCCTAGGGGGGAGACGGACTCGACACAGAGGCGCGCGTGGGAACACGCACGCCGCCTCTCGGACCTGGTGCTGAACGGATGGCGGGCAGGCCCACAAAGCCCGCCATCCCCAGGTCAAACCTCAGGGTGGCTGGAGGTCATCTCGCGCCCTCCGGCGCCCGGCTCTGCGGTTGGGGAGAGGGTTTAAACGCTCCCTCTCCCGCTCCGCCGCCTCCTTGATGGAAATGACTTCCTCACAAAAGGAGGCGACGGCGTTCCACGACCTCTCACCCCGGACCATAGACAGAACTACGGCCGGGAGCGAGAGGGCAACCGATCCGACTGCCGCGATCAAATCACGGCGCTGCGATGCCCAGGCGGGGCAAACCGCCAGTGTGTGCAGCGCCGTGTCCTCAACAACGTCGCGGCAGTCGCCGCAGTGGTGACAGCCGGGCGTCTCTTGCCGGCCTATGCGACACAGGAACCGGCCAAAACAACCATGGCCGGTCAAAACCTGTGTCAGCCGGAAGGTGAGGGCGCCATGCCGCCTCTCCAGCCACTCCTCAAACACGGGACTTACCGCCACGATCGTGGCGTGCCCGGCACTGGGGTGCACAAGTCGTTCCTTCCAATTGGCCACTAGGACCTGGCGGAGCTCGGACCTCGCCGCCTCGACAGCGGAAAGAGTAGGTCCTTCGCCCCGAGCTAGCGCCTCCTGGCGCCAACGATAGAGCGACGCCAGGAGCGCCGCTTCCAGGTCCCATGGCATCGATCCGGCGAGGAGGCTCGCAGCCTCGAACGAGATCGTGCGGTATCCTCTTATTAACCTGACGGCCATGGCGCGCTGTGGTGCACGAAGCGCCGAAATGTTACGGGCCGTCAGGTTGTCCGCCCAAACTGGGGCCCCATACAGGGCCATGGACCGCACGACCCCCTCGTAGAGCCTCCGGCAGGAGGTATTTGGCCCCCCAAGGTTGGGCAGCAGACGCGCGAGCGCACCTGCAGCGCCCCGAAGAATGGGGGCCAAACGACTGAAGTGGGCTGTAAAGTCCCATCGGCCGTCGAGCAAGAGACCTAAATACTTTAGGGTTGACTCGACGCCGATGCGGACCCCTCCTACCATGATATGGGCCCCTGGAGGTGGCCGGTTCCGAGGGCCGTGAAAACAAACGGCCTCGGATTTGGACAAGGCCACCTCGAGGCCCAACCGCCGGATACGATTGACGACTTGTGCGACCCCAGCGGTCGCCAGTATGGCCGCCGCCCGGTGCGACTTACCCCTCGCCGTGACAAGTGTGTCGTCGGCGTAACAAATGACGCCGACGCCACGGAGGAGCGCACCTCGCAGCACCCAGTCGTAACCGATGTTCCACAGGAGCGGACCCAGAACCGATCCCTGTGGAACACCGCACGACATCTCTCGCCGACTCCAACCGTCGTGACCCGGGTAGACTACTACCCTCTCCGATAAATATGCCCCGACTATGCGGCGGAGGTAGGTCGGCACTCGATGGAAAACGAGTGCCTCCCTGATACAACTCCAGGGCAAGGTGTTAAAGGCATTCGCGATGTCAAGAGACACCGCGAAGACGACCTCGCCCCGGGACACCGCATCCTCCGCCAGGCTCCTCACACGCTGGACAGCGTCAATAGTGGAGCGCCCGCGGCGGAAACCATATTGGTTCTCCGCCAGATCCGGACCCACTGAAGAAAGACGCTGGACGAGGCGCTCCGCAATAATAAACTCGAAGAGTTTAGCCACCTCGTCCAGCAACACAATGGGCCGGTAGGCGGACGGAGAGTCCGCCGGGCGCCCCTCCTTCCTGATCAGGACCAGTTTCCCCACCTTCCACTGGCGCGGAAACTGGCCCTGCTGAAGACACTCACTGAGGAGCCCCCTGAGTCGGGGCGCGAGCTCCTCCAGGACCAGGGCCAATGCAAGACCTGGAATGCCGTCGGGCCCTGGGGCGGTGTTTTTCGAGCGAAGTCTCGACACCGCCGCTCGCAACTCTACTTGGGTCACTTCGGGAACCACGTCGTCGTCAAAGTCCGCGCTGGACGCCATGGAAGGCGGAACCATCGACGGAGGAGTGTGCTCCGCCTGTAATGGAAACAGAGCGGCCACCACCTCCTCCACCAACTGTGGCCGGAGACTCTGGGACAAGGGGGGCGCCCAGGGGCGAAGCTTGCCCCTGACCATAAGGTATGGACGCCCCCAGGGGTTACGGTCCAGAGTCCCCAGCAGCTCTTGGCGGGCCTGATCTTTGGCCCGCTTGATGGAGATCTTCAGGGTCTTCTTGGCCGCTCTGTAGACCTCGTACAGTTCCGCCTCCCTGGCGTCAAAATCGGGAGGGCGGCGACGCCTCCTACGAAGCCGGATGTACTGGCGTCTGGCCGCCACGCAGGAATGGCGCAGGTCGGCTATGTGATCCGACCACCAGTACACCCGACGCCTAGCTGGAATATTTAAAGGCACTCTAGGCATCGCCGCATCGCAAACTTGCGTTATGGCCTCCCGGAACCACTCGGCCTCCATATCAACGTTGTCAGGCCTGGCCGGTGCTGGCACCCAGGCCTGAACTATGGAGGCCTCCAGGAGGACCTCCCGATTTAGCTTCTTTAAAGCCCAACGCGGACCGCCCCCAATCGGGGCCCTCGGGGCCGGGGGGTCGGAGGTCTGGGCGGAGACGTCGAACCGTATATAACGATGGTCCGACAACGTCTCCACCCCCTCGACGACGCGCCAGCCCTGGACACGGCGTGCTAGTGCGGGGCTAGCAAACGAGACATCAATGACTGACCCGCCCCGCTGACGCACGCACGTGTGCACTGACCCACGATTGAGGACTAGCAGGCCGTTTTCTACGGCCCACTCTTCGAGCAATTCACCCCTCGCGTCCGTGGTCGCGGAACCCCAAGCCGAGGATTTGGCATTGAGGTCCCCGACGAAGAGCACGGGCCGAGGGTGGCTTCGAGCGACGACGACGTTCAGTTCGAGGAGATACTCCTCGAAGTCGGCGAGAGGTCGGTTGGGTGAGAAGTAGCCGCCCACCACAACCGCTTCTCCTACGAGTGCTGCGACGCAGCCCCGTCCTTGGACGATGTTCTCGAAGGACGGGGTGCCGGCGGCGGCCGGCGAAATTAATGCCACCGAGCCATCGAGGTCCCCTACCCAGTCAGCCCTGGGGGGGACAAAATAGGGCTCGGCGACGATGGCGACATGAATTGACCACTGCGCCATGCTCTGGAGGAGAAGGTCCTGAGCTCTGGCGCAGTGGTTTAAATTACACTGGAGGAGACGGAGGCGTGGAGACATTATGTCTCCATATTGACCTCCGCCCCTCCGACCGCGGGAGCGGCGACCTTATCCGCTGCCAAAGACGAGGCAGGCGACTTTGGGGGTAACTTTTTGTGGGTGGCGGCGCACTCCTTGCCACCCGCCCGATGCCCAACTGGTTTGCCCGCCGCCGCACACAAGATACAGTGCGGCGGGGCCTCACATGTTGCGGCCATGTGACCAGGCTGACCGCAGCGGAAACAGCGGCCAGTGCAGTCAGCCTGTGAGGGGCACATGACGCCCACATGGCCGCTGGATAGGCAGCGGTAGCACCGGGCAAGCCTGGGCTCCAGCACTTTTACCTGCGCCGACACCCACCCCACCAAAAGACGACGGCCATCGGCCAGTTTCTTGGCGGCGACGACGGGACAGCTAATAATGGCCGTCCCCATACCGGAGCGGCCCTGCTTTATTTCACCACACTTTATTTGATCCGCAGGGCATGCTCCGGTCCTGGAGACGGCAGCGACGACCTCTTCCTTTGTGATGGAGTCATCCAGGCCCGTGATGCGCATATCCACGCACTTTTGGGGCCTGGAGACGCGGACCTCTTCGGCCTCTAAAACCTGGCGGAGACTTTCCGCCAGGCGGTCCGCCTGGTCGCCGCTTGCGACTCCCGGCACCTCAATAAGGCGGGCACCGGTCTGGGTAGTCCGGCACCGCAAACCTGTTGTTATACCCAGTTTGCCGGGGTCGATCGCTGTCCGCGCCTTCTTGAGGAGCTCCGCATAAGTGGTCCCTCGCTCGATGGCAGCGGGCTGCAGTGTGAGGACCACTGCAGTTGAGCGAGGGGCTTGGAGCTTCCTCGCCGCCTTTTTGGCCGCCTGCCTGGCCTTTTTGGCCGCCTTCTTCTTCTTCTTGGCCTCCTCCTTCTTCTTGCCAACGACCTCCCAGTCGTCGGCTCCATGTGGGGTTGCAGCTGGTTGATTCCTGGCAGCGGCCGGGCGCTCCTTGTTAACCACGGGTGCGCGCTTTGCCTTTGTCCTTTTTCTGCCCTTTTGGCTTGCCGGAGGTGTGGTATCGGCCACTGGAGCAGTTGCAGGAGGCCGCGGGGCTCTTGCTTTAGCTGCGTACGACGTAGGCGGCGCAGGCGTCGGGGGAGTAGGACGGGGAGGCTCTCTGGCTCTGTCCGCTGCCAAAGGAGGGCGCAGCAGCCGGCCCTCCATAACCGAGAGCTTGGCGCGAAATTCGCCAAGCTCCTGCCGGACCAGAGCCACGAGCTCCGACTCCTTCTTGTTGGCGTCCTGGTCCTGCCGCTTCTCAAAGTTCTCCTGACGCATCTTGAGCTCGGCGACCTCCTGCGCCAATCTGGCATTTTCAGCCTGCAACTTCAGGACTTCGTCACTGGCTGTACGGCTGAAGACGGCCTCCGCAATCTCCCGAATGGCCTCCATTGACTCCTTAAGGGTCTTCTGGCACGTGCCTTTCAGACCCTTCGACTTTTTGGAGACCAGACGGATTGCCTCCAAGGCGTCATCTAACCGGGACTTCAGCCGCGTTACCGGCATGTCTTCAGCATCGGGCTCCACAACCTGCTGCTTCCTTGCTGCAGCAACTCGCCGAGCTGCCGCAGCAATTACGCTGTCCTCTTCGGACGTGCGCTCCTCAGCGTCGGCCTTCTGCAACGCGGCAGCGAGCTCGGCCTTCGCCTGCCCCAGACCCACGTACCTCCCGTGGGTGGGCGGACGACCGCGTCCACGTCGCGCTGTCGCGACTTTCGGCGCCGGAATCGCGTCCTCACTGGAGCCGTCCGACTCCGATTCTTGCGCAGACCGCAAGCGTTTGCGTGGAGCTTTCTCCGGAGTAGCCTCCGAAGTAAGCTCCACAATGTCACTGTCGTGCTCAGATGGCACGTACTCCTCATCCTCTTCGGAACGCGCAGTACTGGGCGTGCGCGACCTACTCTCTCTCAACGATTGTTTTTTTAAAATAGATTTAATTTGTTCCATAATTAGACCCACGAGAATGGGAGAAATAAAAGTCGACCCGGGCAGAGATCCCAATACCCGGGCAAGCCTATTACTACAGGGGGACGGCAGGTACCCTGAGGGGCCGCACTAACGACTGAACTACCCATCAGCCATGCATCTCCTCGCCGTGCGGCAGCAACTTGAGATTCGGGGTGGTTTTTATAGAGGGCCACTCCCTCGCAGTCCGGGCGGTGAAGCCAAGACCCTCGCTCCCGTCAGCAGCCGCGAGACGTGATCCACGACACTGCACAATACGGGGTTACGATTTGCTCTAGACGGTGACAACGGGGACAAAAGACAAAAGAAAGGGGGAACAACGTATACAAAAACAAAAGGGGACAAAACAAAATGGACGCAGAACCAAAACAAAAACCAAAAACAAAATGAACGCAGAACCAAAAACAAAAAGGGGACAAAACCAAAAACAAGAGACAAAAAACACAAAGGGGGACAGAAAAAAGGGGGGGAGAGTCGTCAGAGCGACGAGAAGGGACCCCGTTGTCTGTTCAGCGGCAGGGTGAGTGCACGCCGAACCCGTCAAAGAGGCTCTCCCATGTCCACTCTAAAACAGAGCGGTACTGGGAGAGCCGGGCCCAAAGAAAGGGCCTCCGGCCTGGGGATGGGACGAACATCCATCCCCCCGCCACCGGTGCCGAACGCGACGGCACAAGGCACCGGTTGTCAGAATATTAGCCGCCAGCAATAATGAAGAGCATTATTGCCAACGTTGCCCAGGGTGTACCACGAGGAGGTTTTCTGACCCACACCCCACCCCTTTTTTTTTTTTTTTTTTTTTTTTTTTACGTGGGGGAATGCTATGACGCATACCCCTCCGCGGGGGCGGGCGGAGGGGTTATGTCGGACTCGCCGGGGTAAAAGAAAGATGTTAACAATAAAATGGACCTCCCGGAATACCGACTAAACCTACCACGGTGTTCCTCGACAAACCACTATCGGCAGGGCCGCGCGAATCACTTTCAC
Source organism: Catocala sponsa (assembly GCA_963564715.1). Lineage (NCBI taxonomy): Eukaryota > Metazoa > Arthropoda > Insecta > Lepidoptera > Erebidae > Catocala > Catocala sponsa. The sequence goes on from OY751336.1 coordinate 102,390, forward strand.
ATGCAGTCGCAACCCTGCCGAGGTTACGGCCCGCCGTATGAAACGGCAGGCCACTACACGAAAGATCTACCCGCTGGTACCTCTAAATATTCCCTACTGTCCCCCCTCTAGAGGGGAGACGGACTCGACACAGAGGCGCGCGTGGGAACACGCACGCCGCCTCTCGGACCTGGTGCTGAACGGATGGCGGGCAGGCCCACAAAGCCCGCCACCCCCAGGTCAAACCTCATGGTGGCTGGAGGTCGTCCCGCGCCCTCCGGCGCCCGGCTCTGCGGTTGGGGAGAGGGTTTAAACGTTCCCTCTCCCGCTCCGCCGCCTCCTTGATGGAAATGACTTCCTCACAAAAGGAGGCGACGGCATTCCACGACCTCTCACTCCGGACCATAGACAGAACTATGGCCGGGAGCGAGAGGGCAACCGATCCGACTGCCGCGACCAACTCACGGCGCTGCGATGCCCAGGCGGGGCAATCCGCCAATGTGTGCAGCGCCGTGTCCTCAACAACGTCGCGGCAGTCGCCGCAGTGGTGACAACCGGGCGTCTCTTGCCGGCCTATGCGACACAGGAACCGGCCAAAACAACCATGGCCGGTCAAAACCTGTGTCAGCCGGAAGGTGAGGGCGCCATGCCGCCTCTCCAGCCACTCCTCAAACACGGGACTTACCGCCACGATCGTGGCGTGCCCGACCCACACCCCACCCCAACCTAACCTAACCTAACCTAACCTAACCTAACCTAACCTAACCTAACCTAACCTAACCTAACCTAACCTAACCTAACCTTTTTTTTTTTTTTTTTTTTTTTTTTTTTTTTTTTTTTTTTTTTTTTTTTTTTTTTTTTTTTAACGTGGGGGAATGCTATGACGCATACCCCTCCGCGGGGGCGGGCGGAGGGGTTATGTCGGACTCGCCGGGGTAAAAGAAAGATGTTAACAATAAATGGACCTCCCGGAATACCGACTAAACCTACCACGGTGTTCCTCGACAAACCACTATCGGCGGGGCCGCGCGAATCACTTTCACATGCAGTCGCGACCCCGCCGAGGTTACGGCCCGCCGTATGAAACGGCAGGCCACTACACAAAAGATCTACCCGCTGGTTCCTTCTACATATTCCCTACTGTCCCCCCTCTAGAGGGGAGACGGACTCGACACAGAGGCGCGCGTGGGAACACGCACGCCGCCTCTCGGACCTGGTGCTGAACGGATGGCGGGCAGGCCCACAAAGCCCGCCACCCCCAGGTCAAACCTCAGGGTGGCTGGAGGTCATCTCGCGCCCTCCGGCGCCCGGCTCTGCGGTTGGGGAGAGGGTTTAAACGCTCCCTCTCCCGCTCCGCCGCCTCCTTGATGGAAATAACTTCCTCACAGAAGGAGGCGACGGCGTTCCACGACCTCTCACTCCGGACCATAGACAGAACTACGGCCGGGAGCGAGAGGGCAACCGTTCCGACTGCCGCGATCAATTCACGGCGCTGCGATGCCCAGGCGGGGCAAACCGCCAATGTGTGCAGCGCCGTGTCCTCAACAACGTCGCGGCAGTCGCCGCAGTGGTGACAACCGGGCGTCTCTTGCCGGCCTATGCGACACAGGAACCGGCCAAAACAACCATGGCCGGTCAAAACCTGTGTCAGCCGGAAGGTGAGGGCGCCATGCCGCCTCTCCAGCCACTCCTCAAACACGGGACTTACCGCCACGATCGTGGCGTGCCCGGCACTGGGGTGCACAAGTCGTTCCTTCCAATTGGCCACTAGGACCTGGCGGAGCTCGGACCTCGCCGCCTCGACAGCGGAAAGAGAAGGTCCTTCGCCCCGAGCTAGCGCCTCCTGGCGCCAACGATAGAGCGACGCCAGGAGCGCCGCTTCCAGGTCCCATGGCATCGATCCGGCGAGGAGGCTCGCAGCCTCGAATGAGATCGTGCGGTATCCTCTTATCAGCCTGACGGCCATGGCGCGCTGTGGCGCACGAAGCGCCGAAATATTTCGGGCCGTCAGGCTGTTCGCCCAAACTGGGGCCCCATACAGGGCCATGGACCGCACGACCCCCTCGTAGAGCCTCCGGCAGGAGGTATTTGGCCCCCCAAGGTTGGGCAGCAGACGCGCGAGCGCGCCTGCAGCGCCCCGAAGAATGGGGGCCAAACGTCGAAAATGGGCTGTAAAGTCCCATCGGCCGTCGAGCAAGAGACCTAAATACTTTAGGGTTGACTCAACGCCGATGCGGACCCCTCCTACCATAATATGGGCCTCTGGAGGTGGCCGGTTCCGAGGGCCGTGAAAACAAACGGCCTCGGACTTGGACAGGGCCACCTCGAGGCCCAACCGCCGGATACGATTGACGACTTGTGCGACCCCAGCGGTCGCCAGTATGGCCGCCGCCCGGTGCGACTTACCCCTCGCAGTAACAAGCGTGTCGTCGGCGTAACAAATGACGCCGACGCCACGGAGGAGCGCACCTCGCAGCACCCAGTCGTAACCGATGTTCCACAGGAGCGGACCCAGAACCGATCCCTGTGGAACACCGCACGACATCTCTCGCCGACTCCAACCGTCGTGACCCGGGTAGACTACTACCCTCTCTGATAAATATGCCCCGACAATGCGGCGAAGGTAGGTCGGCACTCGATGGAAAACGAGTGCCTCCCTAATGCAACTCCAGGGCAAGGTGTTGAAGGCATTCGCGATGTCTAGAGACACCGCGAAGACGACCTCGCCCCGGGACACCGCATCCTCCGCCAGGCTCCTCACACGCATGATTGCGTCTATAGTTGAGCGCCCGCGGCGGAAACCATACTGGTTCTCCGCCAGATCCGGGCCCACTGAAGACAGACGCTGGACGAGGCGCTCCGCGATGATAAACTCAAAGAGTTTAGCCACCTCGTCCAGCAACACAATGGGCCGGTAAGCGGACGGAGAGTCCGCCGGGCGCCCTTCCTTCCTGATCAGGACCAGTTTCCCCACCTTCCACTGGCGCGGAAACTGGCCCCGCTGAAGACACTCACTGAGGAGCCCCCTGAGTCGGGGCGCGAGCTCCTCCAGGACCAGGGCCAACGCAAGGCCTGGAATGCCGTCGGGCCCTGGGGCGGTGTTTTTCGAGCGAAGTCTCGACACCGCCGCTCGCAACTCTACTTGGGTCACTTCGGGAACCACGTCGTCGTCAAAGTCCGCGCTGGACGCCATGGAAGGCGGAACCATCGACGGAGGAGTGTGCTCCGCCTGTAATGGAAACAGAGCGGCCACCACCTCCTCCACCAACTGTGGCCGGAGACTCTGGGACAAGGGGGGCGCCCAGGGGCGAAGCTTGCCCCTGACCATAAGGTATGGACGCCCCCAGGGGTTACGGTCCAGAGTCCCCAGCAGCTCTTGGCGGGCCTGATCTTTGGCCCGCTTGATGGAGATCTTCAGGGTCTTCTTGGCCGCTCTGTAGACCTCGTACAGTTCCGCCTCCCTGGCGTCAAAATCGGGAGGGCGGCGACGCCTCCTACGAAGCCGGATGTACTGGCGTCTGGCCGCCACGCAGGAATGGCGCAGGTCGGCTATGTGATCCGACCACCAGTACACCCGACGCCTAGCTGGAATATTTAAAGGCACTCTAGGCATCGCCGCATCGCAAACTTGCGTTATGGCCTCCCGGAACCACTCGGCCTCCACATCAACGTTGTCAGGCCTGGCCGGTGCTGGCACCCAGGCCTGAACTATGGAGGCCTCCAGGAGGACCTCCCGATTTAGCTTCTTTAAAGCCCAACGCGGACCGCCCCCAATCGGGGCCCTCGGGGCCGGGGGGTCGGAGGTCTGGGCGGAGACGTCGAACCGTATATAACGATGGTCCGACAACGTCTCCACCCCCTCGACGACGCGCCAGCCCTGGACACGGCGTGCTAGTGCGGGGCTAGCAAACGAGACATCAATGACTGACCCGCCCCGCTGACGCACGCACGTGTGCACTGACCCACGATTGAGGACTAGCAGGCCGTTTTCTACGGCCCACTCCTCGAGCAATTCACCCCTCGCGTCCGTGGTCGCGGAACCCCAAGCCGAGGATTTGGCATTGAGGTCCCCGACGAAGAGCACGGGCCGAGGGTGGCTTCGAGCGACGACGACGTTCAGTTCGAGGAGATACTCCTCGAAGTCGGCGAGAGGTCGGTTGGGTGAGAAGTAGCCGCCCACCACAACCGCTTCTCCTACGAGTGCTGCGACGCAGCCCCGTCCTCGGACGATGTTCTCGAAGGACGGGGTGCCAGCGGCGGCCGGCGAAATTAGCGCCACCGAGCCATCTAGGTCCCCTACCCAGTCAGCCCTGGGAGGGACAAAATAGGGCTCGGCGACGATGGCGACATGAATTGACCACTGCGCCATGCTCTGGAGGAGAAGATCCTGAGCTCTGGCGCAGTGGTTTAAATTACTCTGGAGGAGGCGGAGGCGTGGAGACATTACGTCTCCATACTAACCTCCGCCCCTCCGACCGCGGGAGCGGCGGCCCTGGCTATTGCCGGCGTCGAGGCAGGCGACCGTGGTGGAAGTCTTTTACTGGTGGCGGCGCACCCCTTGCCACCCGCCCGGTGCTCCGCTGGTTTGCCCGCCGCCGCACACAAAACACAGTGCGGCGTGGCCTCGCACGTTGCGGCCACGTGACCGGGCTGACCGCAACGGAAACAGCGGCCGGTGCAGTCAACCCGAGAGGGGCACATGACACCCACGTGGCCGCTGGACAGGCAGCGGTAGCACCGGGCGAGCCTGGGCTCCAGCGCTTTAATTTGCGCCGAAACCCACCCCACCAAAAGACGTCGGCCATCAGCCAGTTTCTTGGCGGCGGCGACCGGACAGCTAATAATGGCCGTCCCCATACCGGAGCGGCCCTGCTTAATGTCCCCGCACTTAATTTGTTCCGCAGGGCACGCGCCGGTCCTGGCGACGGCAGCGACGACCTCTTCTTTCGATACAGAGTCATCCAGGCCCGTTATGCGCATATCTACGCACTTTTGGGGCCTGGAGACGCGGACCTCTTCTGTCTCTAAAACCTGGCGGAGACTTTCCGCCAGGCGATCCGCCTGGTCGCCGCTTGCGACTCCCGGCACCTCAATAAGGCGGGCGCCGGTCTGGGTAGTCCGGCACCGCAAGCCCGCCGTTATCCCCAACTTGCCGGGGTCGATTGCCGCCCGCGCCTTCTTAAGGAGGTCAGCATATGTTGTCCCTCGCTCGATGGCCGCCGGCTGCAGTGTTAATACAACTGCAGTGGAGCGAGGGGCTTGCAGCCTCCTTGCCGCCTTTTTAGCCGCCTGCCTAGCCTTCTTGGCCGCCTTCTTTTTCTTCTTAGCTGCCTCCTTTTTCTGGCCGACAACCTCCCAGTCGCCAGCCTCGCGTGGGGTGTCAGTAGGTTGTTTTCTGGCAGCGGCGGGGTGTTCCTTGGGAACAGCGGGTGCGCGTTTCGCCTGCGCTCTTTTCCTGCCTTTTTGGCCTGCTGGAACTTTGGTATCGGCCGCTGGAGCAGCTGCAGGAGGCCGCGGAGCTCTTAGTTTAGCCGCGTACGATGTAGGCGGCGCAGGCGTTGGGGTAGTAAGACAGGGAGGCCCTCTGGCTCTATCTGCAGCCAAAGGAGGGCGCAGCAGCCGGCCCTCCATAACGGAGAGCTTGGCGCGAAACTCGCCAAGCTCCTTTCGGACGAGGGCCACAAGGTCTGATTCGGCCTTGTTTGCGCCCTGCTCGTGCCGCTGCTCAAGCTCTTCCTGTCGCCTTCTAAGATCGGCCACTTCCTGAGCCAGACGAGAATTTTCGGTCATCAGTTTCGTAACCTCCTCAGTGGCCGATCGGCTGAAGGCCACCTCTGCTATTTCCCGAATTGCCTCGACTGAATCTTTAAGGGCCTTTTGGCAAGTACCCTTCAGGCCCTTCGATTTTCTTGAAACGAGCCGTATGGCTTCTAAGGCATCAGTGAGCCGGGTCTTGAGGTGGGACACGGGCAGATCTTCGGCATCCAGCTCCACCACTGGCTGCTTCATTCCCGCAGCAACTCGCCGGGCAGCCGCAGTAATGAGGCTATCCTCCTCGGACGTGCGCTCTTCGTCTTCGGACTTTCGCAGTGCAGCGGCAAGTTCGGCCTTCGCCTGGCCAAGACCCACGTATTTACCGTGGGTGGGTGGACGACCGCGTCCGCGTCGCGCTGTAGTAACCTTCGGTGCCGGAACCGCCTCTTCACTTGAGCCGTCTGACTCCTCCGATAGCTTCGCAGACCGCAAGCGTTTGCGTGTAGCCTTCTCGGGAGTATTCTCCGAGTCGAGCTCTACAACGTCACTATCGCGCTCCGACGGCACGTAGTCTTCATCTACATCTACTTCAGAACGCGCAGAACTGGGCGTGCGCGACCTGCTCTCTCTCAACGTCTTTTTTTTTAAAATTGATTTTATTGATGATTCCATATTTGAACCCACGAGAATGGGAGAAATAAAAGTCGACCCGGGCAGAGATCCCGATACCCGGGCAAGCCTATTACTACAGGGGGACGGCAGGTACCCTGAGGGGCCGCACTAACGACTGAACTACCCATCAGCCATGCATCTCCTCGCCGTGCGGCAGCAACTTGAGATTCGGGGTGGTTTTTATAGAGGACCACTCCCTCGCAGTCCGGGCGGTGAAGCCAAGACCCTCGCTCCCGTCAGCAGCCGCGAGACGTGATCCACGACACTGCACAATACGGGGTTACGATTTGCTCTAGACGGTGACAACGGGCACAAAAGACAAAAGAAAGGGGGGAACAACGAAAACAAAAACAAAAGGGGACAAAACAAAATGGACGCAGAACCAAAACAAAAACAAAAGGGGGACAAAACCAAAAACAAGAGACAAAAAACCAAAAGGGGGGGACAAAATAAAGAGGGACGAAGAAATGGGGGTAGAGTCGTCAGAGTGACGAGAAGGGAACCCGTTGTCTGTTCAGCGGCAGGGTGAGTGCACGCCGAACCCGTCAAAGAGGCTCTCCCATGTCCACTCTAAAACAGAGCGGTACTGGGAGAGCCGGGCCCAAAGATAGGGCCTCCGGCCTGGGGATGGGACTAACGTCCATCCCCCCGCCACCGGTGCCGAACGCGACGGCACAAGGCACCGGTTGTCAGAATATTAGCCGCCAGCAATAATGAAGAGCATTATTGCCAACGTTGCCCAGGGTGTACCACGAGGAGGTTTTCTGACCCACACCCCAACCTAACCTTTTTTTTTTTTTTTTTTTTTTTTTTTTTTTTACGTGGGGGAATGCTATGACGCATACCCCTCCGCGGGGGCGGGCGGAGGGGTTATGTCGGACTCGCCGGGGTAAATGAAAGATGTTAAACGATAAAATGAACCTCCCGGAATACCGACTAAACCTACCACGGTGTTCCTCAACAAACCACTGTCGACGGGGCCGCGCGAATCACTTTCACATGCAGTCGCGACCCCGCCGAGGTTACGGCCCGCCGTATGAAACGGCAGGCCACTACACAAAAGATCTACCCGCTGGTACCTCTACATATTCCCTACTGTCTCCCCCCTAGAGGGGAGACGGACTCGACATAGAGGCGCGCGTGGGAACACGCACGCCGCCTCTCGGACCTGGTGCTGAACGGATGGCGGGCAGGCCCACAAAGCCCGCCACCCCCAGGTCAAACCTCACGGTGGCTGGAGGTCGTCTCGCGCCCTCCGGCGCCCGGCTCTGCGGTTGGGGAGAGGGTTTAAACGCTCCCTCTCCCGCTCCGCCGCCTCCTTGATGGAAATGACTTCCTCACAAAAGGAGGCGACGGCGTTCCACGACCTCTCACTCCGGACCATAGACAGAACTACGGCCGGGAGCGAGAGGGCAACCGATCCGACTGCCGCGATCAATTCACGGCGCTGCGATGCCCAGGCGGGGCAATCTGCCAAAGTGTGCAGCGCCGTGTCCTCGACAACGTCGCGGCAGTCGCCGCAGTGGTGACAACCGGGCGTCTCTTGCCGGCCTATCCGACACAGGAACCGGCCAAAACAACCATGGCCGGTCAAAACCTGTGTCAGCCGGAAGGTGAGGGCGCCATGCCGCCTCTCCAGCCACTCCTCAAACACGGGACTTACCGCCACGATCGTGGCGTGCCCGGCACTGGGGTGCACAAGTCGCTCCTTCCAATTCGCCACTAGGACCTGGCGGAGCTCGGACCTCGCCGCCTCGACAGCGGAAAGAGAAGGTCCTTCGCCCCGAGCTAGCGCCTCCTGGCGCCAACGATAGAGCGACGCCAGGAGCGCCGCTTCCAGGTCCCATGGCATCGATCCGGCGAGGAGGCTCGCAGCCTCGAACGAGATCGTGCGGTATCCTCTTATCAGCCTGACGGCCATGGCGCGCTGTGGCGCACGAAGCGCCGAAATGTTTCGGGCCGTCAGGCTGTTTGCCCAAACTGGGGCCCCGTACAGGGCCATGGACCGCACGACCCCCTCGTAGAGCCTCCGGCAGGAGGTATTTGGCCCCCCAAGGTTGGGCAGCAGACGCGCGAGCGCGCCTGCAGTGCCCCGAAGAATGGGGGCCAAACGTCGAAAATGGGCTGTAAAGTCCCATCGGCCGTCGAGCAAGAGACCTAAATACTTTAGGGTTGACTCGACGCCGATGCGGACCCCTCCTACCATAATATGGGCCTCTGGAGGTGGCCGGTTCCGAGGGCCGTGAAAACAAACGGCCTCGGACTTGGACAGGGCCACCTCGAGGCCCAACCGCCGGATACGATTGACGACTTGTGCGACCCCAGCGGTCGCCAGTATGGCCGCCGCCCGGTGCGACTTACCCCTCGCAGTAACAAGCGTGTCGTCGGCGTAACAAATGACGCCGACGCCACGGAGGAGCGCACCTCGCAGCACCCAGTCGTAACCGATGTTCCACAGGAGCGGACCCAGAACCGATCCCTGTGGAACACCGCACGACATCTCTCGCCGACTCCAACCGTCGTGACCCGGGTAGACTACTACCCTCTCCGATAGGTATGCCCCGACTATGCGGCGGAGGTAGGTCGGCACTCGATGGAAAACGAGTGCCTCCCTGATGCAACTCCAGGGCAAGGTGTTGAAGGCATTCGCGATGTCTAGAGACACCGCGAAGACGACCTCGCCCCGGGACACCGCATCCTCCGCCAGGCTCCTCACACGCATGACTGCGTCTATAGTGGAGCGCCCGCGGCGGAAACCATACTGGTTCTCCGCCAAATCCGGGCCCACTAAAGAAAGACGCTGGACGAGGCGCTCCGCGATGATAAACTCAAACAGTTTAGCCACCTCGTCCAGCAACACAATGGGCCGGTAGGCGGACGGAGAGTCCGCCGGGCGCCCCTCCTTCCTGATCAGGACCAGTTTCCCCACCTTCCACTGACGCGGAAACTGGCCCTGGTGCAAACACTCACTGAGGAGCCCCCTGAGTCGGGGCGCGAGCTCCTCCAGGACCAGGGCCAACGCAAGGCCTGGAATGCCGTCGGGCCCTGGGGCGGTGTTTTTCGAGCGAAGTCTCGACACCGCCGCTCGCAACTCTACTTGGGTCACTTCGGGAACCACGTCGTCGTCAAAGTCCGCGCTGGACGCCATGGAAGGCGGAACCATCGACGGAGGAGTGTGCTCCGTCTGTAAAGGAAACAGAGCGGCCACCACCTCCTCCACCAACTGTGGCCGGAGACTCTGGGACAAGGGGGGCGCCCAGGGGCGAAGCTTGCCCCTGACCATAAGGTATGGACGCCCCCAGGGATTACGGTCCAGAGTCCCCAGCAGCTCTTGGCGGGCCTGATCTTTGGCCCGCTTGATGGAGATCTTCAGGGTCTTCTTGGCCGCTCTGTAGACCTCGTACAGTTCCGCCTCCCTGGCGTCAAAATCGGGAGGGCGGCGACGCCTCCTACGAAGCCGGATGTACTGGCGCCTGGCCACCACGCAGGAATGGCGCAGTTCGGCGATATGGTCTGACCACCAGTACACCCGACGCCTAGCTGGTAAATGGTGAGGAACTCTAGGCATCGCCGCATTACAAACTTGAGTTAGGGCCTCCCGGAACCACTCAGCCTCCACATCGACGTTGTCAGGCCTGGCCGGTGCTGGCACCCAGGCCTGAACGATGGAGGCTTCCAGGAGGACCTCCCGATTTAGCTTTCTTAAAGCCCAACGCGGACCGCCCCCAATCGGGGTCCTCGGGGCTGGGGGGTCGGAGGTCTGGGCGGAGACGTCGAACCGTATATAACGATGGTCCGACAACGTCTCCACCCCCTCGACGACGCGCCAGCCTTGGACACGGCGTGCTAGTGCGGGGCTAGCAAAAGAAACATCGATGACAGAGCCGCCCCGCTGACGCACGCACGTGTGCACTGACCCACGATTGAGGACTAGCAGGCCGTTTTCTACGGCCCACTCCTCGAGCAATTCACCCCTCGCGTCCGTGGTCGCGGAACCCCAAGCCGAGGATTTGGCATTGAGGTCCCCGACGAAGAGCACGGGCCGAGGGTGGCTTCGAGCGACGACGACGTTCAGTTCGAGGAGATACTCCTCGAAGTCGGCGAGAGGTCGGTTGGGTGAGAAGTAGCCGCCCACCACAACCGCTTCTCCTACGAGTGCTGCGACGCAGCCCCGTCCTCGGACGATGTTCTCGAAGGACGGGGTGCCGGCGGCGGCCGGCGAAATTAACGCCACCGAGCCATCGAGGTCCCCAACCCAGTCAGCCCTGGGAGGGACAAAATAGGGCTCAGCGACGATGGCGACATGAATTGACCACTGCGCCATGCTCTGGAGGAGAAGGTCCTGAGCTCTGGCGCAGTGGTTTAAATTCCCTTGGAGGAGACGGAGGCGTGGAGACATTATGTTTCCATACTAACCTCCGCCCCTCCGACCGCGGGAGCGGCGGCCCTTGCTGCTGCCAACGAGGAGGCAGGAGAACGTGGGGCTAGCTTTTTCTGGGTGGCGGCGCACTCCTTGCCACCCGCCCGGTGCTTCGAAGATTTGCCTGCCGCCGCACACAAAATGCAGTGCGGCGTGGCCTCGCATGTAGCGGCCATGTGACCAGGCTGACCGCAGCGGAAGCAGCGGCCAGTGCAGTCAGCCTGTGAGGGGCACATGACGCCCACATGGCCGCTGGATAGGCAGCGGTAGCACCGGGCAAGCCTGGGCTCCAGCACTTTTACCTGCGCCGACACCCACCCCACCAAAAGACGACGGCCATCGGCCAGTTTCTTGGCGGCGACGACGGGACAGCTAATAATGGCCGTCCCCATACCGGAGCGGCCCTGCTTTATTTCACCACACTTTATTTGATCCGCAGGGCATGCTCCGGTCCTGGAGACGGCAGCGACGACCTCTTCCTTTGTGATGGAGTCATCCAGGCCCGTGATGCGCATATCCACGCACTTTTGGGGCCTGGAGACGCGGACCTCTTCGGCCTCTAAAACCTGGCGGAGACTTTCCGCCAGGCGGTCCGCCTGGTCGCCGCTTGCGACTCCCGGCACCTCAATAAGGCGGGCACCGGTCTGGGTAGTCCGGCACCGCAAACCTGTTGTTATACCCAGTTTGCCGGGGTCGATCGCTGTCCGCGCCTTCTTGAGGAGCTCCGCATAAGTGGTCCCTCGCTCGATGGCAGCGGGCTGCAGTGTGAGGACCACTGCAGTTGAGCGAGGGGCTTGGAGCTTCCTCGCCGCCTTTTTGGCCGCCTGCCTGGCCTTTTTGGCCGCCTTCTTCTTCTTCTTGGCCTCCTCCTTCTTCTTGCCAACGACCTCCCAGTCGTCGGCTCCATGTGGGGTTGCAGCTGGTTGATTCCTGGCAGCGGCCGGGCGCTCCTTGTTAACCACGGGTGCGCGCTTTGCCTTTGTCCTTTTTCTGCCCTTTTGGCTTGCCGGAGGTGTGGTATCGGCCACTGGAGCAGTTGTAGGAGGCCGCGGGGCTCTTGCTTTAGCTGCGTACGACGTAGGCGGCGCAGGCGTCGGGGGAGTAGGACGGGGAGGCTCTCTGGCTCTGTCCGCTGCCAAAGGAGGGCGCAGCAGCCGGCCCTCCATAACCGAGAGCTTGGCGCGAAATTCGCCAAGCTCCTGCCGGACCAGAGCCACGAGCTCCGACTCCTTCTTGTTGGCGTCCTGGTCCTGCCGCTTCTCAAAGTTCTCCTGACGCATCTTGAGCTCGGCGACCTCCTGCGCCAATCTGGCATTTTCAGCCTGCAACTTCAGGACTTCGTCACTGGCTGTACGGCTGAAGACGGCCTCCGCAATCTCCCGAATGGCCTCCATTGACTCCTTAAGGGTCTTCTGGCACGTGCCTTTCAGACCCTTCGACTTTTTGGAGACCAGACGGATTGCCTCCAAGGCGTCATCTAGCCGGGACTTCAGCCGCGTTACCGGCATGTCTTCAGCATCGGGCTCCACAACCTGCTGCTTCCTTGCTGCAGCAACTCGCCGAGCTGCCGCAGCAATTACGCTGTCCTCTTCGGACGTGCGCTCCTCAGCGTCGGCCTTCTGCAACGCGGCAGCGAGCTCGGCCTTCGCCTGCCCCAGACCCACGTACCTCCCGTGGGTGGGCGGACGACCGCGTCCACGTCGCGCTGTCGCGACTTTCGGCGCCGGAATCGCGTCCTCACTGGAGCCGTCCGACTCCGATTCTTGCGCAGACCGCAAGCGTTTGCGTGGAGCTTTCTCCGGAGTAGCCTCCGAAGTAAGCTCCACAATGTCACTGTCGTGCTCAGATGGCACGTACTCCTCATCCTCTTCGGAACGCGCAGTACTGGGCGTGCGCGACCTACTCTCTCTCAACGATTGTTTTTTTAAAATAGATTTAATTTGTTCCATAATTAGACCCACGAGAATGGGAGAAATAAAAGTCGACCCGGGCAGAGATCCCAATACCCGGGCAAGCCTATTACTACAGGGGGACGGCAGGTACCCTGAGGGGCCGCACTAACGACTGAACTACCCATCAGCCATGCATCTCCTCGCCGTGCGGCAGCAACTTGAGATTCGGGGTGGTTTTTATAGAGGGCCACTCCCTCGCAGTCCGGGCGGTGAAGCCAAGACCCTCGCTCCCGTCAGCAGCCGCGAGACGTGATCCACGACACTGCACAATACGGGGTTACGATTTGCTCTAGACGGTGACAACGGGAACAAAAGACAAAAGAAAGGGGGGGACAACGAAAACAAAAACAAAAGGGGACAAAACAAAATGGACGCAGAACCAAAACAAAACAAAAGGGGGACAAAACCAAAAACAAGAGACAAAAAACCAAAAGGGGGGGACAAAATAAAAAGGGACGAAGAAATGGGGGTAGAGTCGTCAGAGTGACGAGAAGGGAACCCGTTGTCTGTTCAGCGGCAGGGTGAGTGCACGCCGAACCCGTCAAAGAGGCTCTCCCATGTCCACTCTAAAACAAAGCGGTACTGGGAGAGCCGGGCCCAAAGATAGGGCCTCCGGCCTGGGGATGGGACTAACGTCCATCCCCCCGCCACCGGTGCCGAACGCGACGGCACAAGGCACCGGTTGTCAGAATATTAGCCGCCAGCAATAATGAAGAGCATTATTGCCAACGTTGCCCAGGGTGTACCACGAGGAGGTTTTCTGACCCACACCCCACACCCCAACCTAACCTAACCTAACCTAACCTTTTTTTTTTTTTTTTTTTTTTTTACGTGGGGGAATGCTATGACGCATACCCCTCCGCGGGGGCGGGCGGAGGGGTTATGTCGGACTCGCCGGGGTAAATGAAAGATGTTAAACGATAAAATGAACCTCCCGGAATACCGACTAAACCTACCACGGTGTTCCTCAACAAACCACTATCGGCGGGGCCGCGCGAATCACTTTCACATGCAGTCGCGACCCCGCCGAGGTTACGGCCCGCCGTATGAAACGGCAGGCCACTACACAAAAGATCTACCCGCTGGTACCTTCTACATATTCCCTACTGTCCCCCCTCTAGAGGGGAGACGGACTCGACACAGAGGCGCGCGTGGGAACACGCACGCCGCCTCTCGGACCTGGTGCTGAACGGATGGCGGGCAGGCCCACAAAGCCCGCCACCCCCAGGTCAAACCTCAGGGTGGCTGGAGGTCATCTCGCGCCCTCCGGCGCCCGGCTCTGCGGTTGGGGAGAGGGTTTAAACGCTCCCTCTCCCGCTCCGCCGCCTCCTTGATGGAAATGACTTCCTCACAAAAGGAGGCGACGGCGTTCCACGACCTCTCACTCCGGACCATAGACAGAACTACGGCCGGGAGCGAGAGGGCAACCGATCCGACTGCCGCGATCAACTCACGGCGCTGCGATGCCCAGGCGGGGCAATCCGCCAATGTGTGCAGCGCCGTGTCCTCAACAACGTCGCGGCAGTCGCCGCAGTGGTGACAACCGGGCGTCTCTTGCCGGCCTATCCGACACAGGAACCGGCCAAAACAACCATGACCGGTCAAAACCTGTGTCAGCCGGAAGGTGAGGGCGCCATGTCGCCTCTCCAGCCACTCCTCAAACACGGGACTTACCGCCACGATCGTGGCGTGCCCGAACCTAACCTTTTTTTTTTTTTTTTTACGTGGGGGAATGCTATGACGCATACCCCTCCGCGGGGGCGGGCGGAGGGGTTATGTCGGACTCGCCGGGGTAAATGAAAGATGTTAAACGATAAAATGAACCTCCCGGAATACCGACTAAACCTACCACGGTGTTCCTCGACAAACCACTGTCGACGGGGCCGCGCGAATCACTTTCACATGCAGTCGCGACCCCGCCGAGGTTACGGCCCGCCGTATGAAACGGCAGGCCACTACACGAAAGATCTACCCGCTGGTACCTCTACATATTCCCTACTGTCTCCCCCCTAGAGGGGAGACGGACTCGACATAGAGGCGCGCGTGGGAACACGCACGCCGCCTCTCGGACCTGGTGCTGAACGGATGGCGGGCAGGCCCACAAAGCCCGCCACCCCCAGGTCAAACCTCACGGTGGCTGGAGGTCGTCTCGCGCCCTCCGGCGCCCGGCTCTGCGGTTGGGGAGAGGGTTTAAACGCTCCCTCTCCCGCTCCGCCGCCTCCTTGATGGAAATAACTTCCTCACAAAAGGAGGCGACGGCGTTCCACGACCTCTCACTCCGGACCATAGACAGAACTACGGCCGGGAGCGAGAGGGCAACCGATCCGACTGCCGCGATCAATTCACGGCGCTGCGATGCCCAGGCGGGGCAAACCGCCAATGTGTGCAGCGCCGTGTCCTCAACAACGTCGCGGCAGTCGCCGCAGTGGTGACAACCGGGCGTCTCTTGCCGGCCTATCCGACACAGGAACCGGCCAAAACAACCATGGCCGGTCAAAACCTGTGTCAGCCGGAAGGTGAGGGCGCCATGCCGCCTCTCCAGCCACTCCTCAAACACGGGACTTACCGCCACGATCGTGGCGTGCCCGGCACTGGGGTGCACAAGTCGTTCCTTCCAATTGGCCACTAGGACCTGGCGGAGCTCGGACCTCGCCGCCTCGACAGCGGAAAGAGTAGGTCCTTCGCCCCGAGCTAGCGCCTCCTGGCGCCAACGATAGAGCGACGCCAGGAGCGCCGCTTCCAGGTCCCATGGCATCGATCCGGCGAGGAGGCTCGCAGCCTCGAACGAGATCGTGCGGTATCCTCTTATTAACCTGACGGCCATGGCGCGCTGTGGTGCACGAAGCGCCGAAATGTTACGGGCCGTCAGGTTGTCCGCCCAAACTGGGGCCCCATACAGGGCCATGGACCGCACGACCCCCTCGTAGAGCCTCCGGCAGGAGGTATTTGGCCCCCCAAGGTTGGGCAGCAGGCGCGCGAGCGCACCTGCAGCGCCCCGAAGAATGGGGGCCAAACGACTGAAGTGGGCTGTAAAGTCCCATCGGCCGTCGAGCAAGAGACCTAAATACTTTAGGGTTGACTCGACGCCGATGCGGACCCCTCCTACCATGATATGGGCCCCTGGAGGTGGCCGGTTCCGAGGGCCGTGAAAACAAACGGCCTCGGATTTGGACAAGGCCACCTCGAGGCCCAACCGCCGGATACGATTGACGACTTGTGCGACCCCAGCGGTCGCCAGTATGGCCGCCGCCCGGTGCGACTTACCCCTCGCCGTGACAAGTGTGTCGTCGGCGTAACAAATGACGCCGACGCCACGGAGGAGCGCACCTCGCAGCACCCAGTCGTAACCGATGTTCCACAGGAGCGGACCCAGAACCGATCCCTGTGGAACACCGCACGACATCTCTCGCCGACTCCAACCGTCGTGACCCGGGTAGACTACTACCCTCTCCGATAGATATGCCCCGACTATGCGGCGGAGGTAGGTCGGCACTCGATGGAAAACGAGTGCCTCCCTGATACAACTCCAGGGCAAGGTGTTGAAGGCATTCGCGATGTCTAGAGACACCGCGAAGACGACCTCGCCCCGGGACACCGCATCCTCCGCCAGGCTCCTCACTCGCTGAACAGCGTCAATAGCGGAGCGCCCGCGGCGGAAACCATACTGGTTCTCCGCCAGATCCGGGCCCACTGAAGAAAGACGCTGGACGAGGCGCTCCGCAATAATAAACTCAAAGAGTTTAGCCACCTCGTCCAGCAACACAATGGGCCGGTAGGCGGACGGAGAGTCCGCCGGGCGCCCCTCCTTCCTGATCAGGACCAGTTTCCCCACCTTCCACTGGCGCGGAAACTGGCCCCGCTGAAGACACTCACTGAGGAGCCCCCTGAGTCGGGGCGCGAGCTCCTCCAGGACCAGGGCCAATGCAAGACCTGGAATGCCGTCGGGCCCTGGGGCGGTGTTTTTCGAGCGAAGTCTCGACACCGCCGCTCGCAACTCTACTTGGGTCACTTCGGGAACCACGTCGTCGTCAAAGTCCGCGCTGGACGCCATGGAAGGCGGAACCATCGGCGGAGGAGTGTGCTCCGCCCGTGGAAACAGAGCGGCCACCACCTCCTGAACCAACTGTGGCCGGAGACTCTGGGACAAGGGGGGCGCCCAGGGGCGAAGCTTGCCCCTGACCATAAGGTATGGGCGCCCCCAGGGGTTACGGTCCAGAGTCCCCAGCAGCTCTTGGCGGGCCTGATCTTTGGCCCGCTTGATGGCTAACTTAAGAGCCTTCTTGGCCGCTCTGTAGGCCTCGTACAGTTCCGCCTCCCTGACGTCAAAATCGGGAGGGCGGCGACGCCTCCTTCGAAGCCGGATGTACTGGCGTCTGGCCACCACGCACGAGTGGCGCAGGTCGGCTATATGGTCCGACCACCAGTACACCCGACGCCTACCTGTAACATTTAAAGGTACTCTAGGCATCGCCGCATCACAAACTTGCGTTACGGCCTCCCGGAACCACTCGGCCTCCATCTCGATGTTGTCAGGCCTGGCCGGTGCTGGCACCCAGGCCTGAACGATGGAGGCTTCCAGGAGGACCTCCCGATTTAGCTTCCTTAAAGCCCAACGCGGACCGCCCCCAATCGGGGTCCTCGGGGCTGGGGGGTCGGAGGTCTGGGCGGAGACGTCGAACCGTATATAACGATGGTCCGACAACGTCTCCACCCCCTCGACGACGCGCCAGCCTTGGACACGGCGTGCTAGTGCGGGGCTAGCAAAAGAAACATCGATGACAGAGCCGCCCCGCTGACGCACGCACGTGTGCACTGACCCACGATTGAGGACTAGCAGGCCGTTTTCTACGGCCCACTCCTCGAGCAATTCACCCCTCGCGTCCGTGGTCGCGGAACCCCAAGCCGAGGATTTGGCATTGAGGTCCCCGACGAAGAGCACGGGCCGAGGGTGGCTTCGAGCGACGACGACGTTCAGTTCGAGGAGATACTCCTCGAAGTCGGCGAGAGGTCGGTTGGGTGAGAAGTAGCCGCCCACCACAACCGCTTCTCCTACTAGTGCTGCGACGCAGCCCCGTCCTTGGACGATGTTCTCGAAGGACGGGGTGCCGGCGGCGGCCGGCGAAATTAACGCCACCGAGCCATCTAGGTCCCCTACCCAGTCAGCCCTGGGAGGGACGAAATAGGGCTCGGCTACAACGGCGACATGTATTGACCACTGCGCCATGCTCTGGAGGAGAAGATCCTGAGCCCTGGCGCAGTGGTTTAAATTGCACTGGAGGAGACGGAGGCGAGGAGACATTATGTCTCCATACTGACCTCCGCCCCTCCGACCGCAGAAGCGGCGGCCTTGGCTGCTGCCGACGATGAGACAGCGGGTAGTTTTTTGTGGGTGGCGGCGCACTCCTTGCCACCCGCCCGATGCTTAGCTGATTTGCCCGCCGCCGCACACAAGATACAGTGCGGCGGGGCCTCACAGGTTGCGGCCATGTGACCAGGCTGACCGCAGCGGAAACAGCGGCCGGTGCAGTCAGTCTGTGAGGGGCACTTGACGCCCACATGGCCGCTCGAAAGGCAACGATAGCATCGGGCGGGCCTAGGGTCCAAGACCTTGACCTGCGCCGACACCCAACCCACTAAAATTCGGCGGCCATCGGCCAGCTTTTTGGCGGCGGCCACGGGACAGCTGATAATTGCCGTCCCCATTCCGGCGCGGCCCTGCTGGATTTCGCTGCACTTTATTTGATCCACAGGGCACCCTCCGGTCTTGGAGACGGCAGCGACGACCTCTTCCTTAACAACTGAGTCATCCAGGCCCGTAATGCGCAAATCTACACATTTTTGCGGCCTGGAGACGCGGACCTCCTCTGATTCGAAAACCTGGCGGAGACTTTCCGCCAGGCGGTCCGCCTGGTCGCCGCTTGCGACTCCCGGCACTTCGATAAGGCGGGCACCGGTCTGGGTTGTCCGGCACCGCAAGCCTGTTGTTATACCCAGTGTGCCGGGGTCGATCGCCGTCCGCGCCTTCTTGAGGAGCTCCGCATAAGTGGTCCCTCGCTCGATGGCAGCCGGCTGCAGTGTTAACACAACTGCAGTGGAGCGAGGGGCCTGGAGCTTCCTCGCCGCCTTTTTGGCCGCCTGCCTGGCCTTCTTGGCCGCCTTCTTCCTCTTCTTGGCCTCCTCCTTCTTCTTACCGACGACCTCCCAGTCGTCGGCTCTGCGTGGGGTGGCTGCAGGTTGCTTCGTAGCAGTGGCGGGGCGCTCCTTGGGGGCAACGGGTGCGCTCTTCACCTGCTTCTTTTTTCTGCCCTTTTGGCCTGCTGGAGCTGTAATATCGCCCGCTGGAGCAACAGGAGGAGGCCGCGGGGCTCTCGCTTTAGCCGCGTACGACGTAGGCGGCGTAGACGTCGGGGGAGTAGAACGGGGAGGCTCTCTGGCTCTGTCCGCTGCCAACGGAGGGCGCAGCAGCCGGCCCTCCATAACCGAGAGCTTGGAGCGAAATTCGCCAAGCTCCTGCCGGACCAGAGCCACGAGCTCCGACTCCTTCCTGTTAGCGTCCTGGTCCTGCCGCTTCTCAAAGTCCTCCTGACGTCTTTTGAGCTCGGCAAGCTCCTGCGCTAATCTAGAATTTTCGGCCTGCAGTTTTTGGACTTCTTCGCTGGCTGTGCGGCTGAAGACGGCCTCCGCAATCTCCCGAATGGCCTCCATCGACTCTTTAAGGGTCTTCTGGCACGTGCCTTTCAGACCCTTCGACTTTTTGGAGACCAGACGGATCGCCTCCAAGGCGTCGTCTAGTCGGGTCTTCAGCCGCGTCACCGGCTCGTCCTCAGCATCTGGCACGGCCACCTGCTGTTTTCGTCCTGCGGCAACTCGCCGGGCCGCTGCACCAATTAGTCGGTCCTCTTCGGACGTGCGCTCCTCGGCGTCGGCCTTCTGCAACGCTGCAGCAAGTTCGGCCTTCGCTTGCCCCAGACCCACGTACCTCCCGTGGGTGGGCGGACGACCACGTCCACGTCGCGCCGTCGTAACTTTCGGCGCCGGAATCGCGTCCTCGCTGGAGCCATCCGACTCCGATTCCTGCGCAGACCGCAAGCGTTTGCGTGGAGCTTTCTCCGGAGTAGTCTCCGAAGTAAGCTCCACAACGTCACTGTCATGCTCTGACGGCACGTAATCTTCATCTTCGTCAGATCGCGCAGAACTGGGCGTGCGTGACTGACTTTCTTCTACCTTCGACGCCCGAACCTAACCTAACCTAACCTAACCTAACCTTTTTTTTTTTTTTTTTTTTTTTGGGAGGGGGGAAATGCTCCTGATGCATACCGTCCCACTCGGGGAGGTGGGACGGTTATGTCGGGCTCTCCGGCCTAGAGCGAACGGCCGGCATACCGACTAAAACCCCCCTGTGCACCGTCGCCTCGCCTTAGCGGGTGGGCCACCGGAACCTGATACAACATCAGCGACCCACCCAGCGACTGCCCACGACCCGCGGGCACCAATACTTGCGGCGGCGTCTGGGTGCACCAGAGACGCCGCGCCTACACGGAAGGGTGCGGGTGGGAGAAAAAATACCCCGATCTCCCACCCTCAGCCATCGCTAGGGGGGCATCAGACGCGCATCGGCGCGCCGACGCCGCCCAGCTCGCCGGCGACGGATCGGGTCAGCGAGGAGACTTTCCTCCCTGGCCCGCTCCGCCGCCTCCTTCTGCGAGATGACGTTCTCGCAGAAGGATGCGACCGCACACCAATTCCTGTCACTATCGGCCATGGAGCGGATTATGGCCGATAGCGAGAGATCCACACCGATGGTCTCGACGAGGGCACGACGCTGCTGCGCCCACGCCGGGCAGAACTCCAGCGTATGCTGCGCCGTGTCCTCGCCACAATCGCAGTGGTGACAGGCGGGACTCGATTCCCTCCTCGCGACCTTGTGCAGGTAGTATCCAAAGCACCCGTGCCCGGATAACACCTGCACCAGCCGGAAGGAAAAAGTCCCGTGCTGTCGCCCCACCCACAACGAAAGGACCGGCCGGAGCGCCTCCACCGTGCGAAGACCCGCACGTGGAGCCTCCAGCCGGGCTGACCATCGGGCCACGATGGCTCGGCGAGCGGCCTCGCGCCACTCGCGCACCTGCTCGAGCAGAGGGCGACCGCCTCCGCCTGCTCGAAATTCGGCCGTTCGCCGATAAACGTCGGCGAGCACTTCCGCCTCCAAATCCCACGGGGGTGTACCGGCCAGCGCGCATGCCGCGTCTGCGGACACGGTGCGGTACCCGCGTATTGCCCTGACCGCCAAAGTGCGCTGCGGTCGGCATAACCGCGCGCGGTTCTGGGCGGTCAGGGACCCCGCCCACACCGGTGCGCCGTACAGCGCCATCGACCGGACTACCCCCGTGTAGAGCCTCCGGCACGCCAAACTGGGTCCGCCCAGGTTGGGCAATAATCGGCCCAGGGCGGACGCCGCGCCGTCCAGCTTCGGCTCAAGCTGGCGGAAGTGCTCGTCGAAGAGCCATCGCCCATCCAACACCAGGCCCAGATATCTCATCTGGGCCTGAACCGGTACGAGGACCGAGCCGACGGTGATCGAGGCGCCGGCAGGCGGCCCGCGACGGGGCCCATGGAACAACAGGGCCTCCGTCTTGTTGAGGGCCACCTTAAGTCCCAGCGCCTCGATTCGCCCGACCACCTGAGAGACCCCCGTGGTGGCCAGGCGAGCCGCCTCCTCAAAGTTGCGTCCCCGGGCTGCTACCAACGTGTCGTCAGCGTAACAGAATACGCCCAGCCCGGGGGGCAAGACTCCGCGCAGGGCCCAGTCATAGCCGATGTTCCACAGGAGAGGGCCAAGGACGGACCCCTGTGGAACACCGCGCGATATCGCCCTGCGCACTTCGTCGCCTGCTCGGTCCTCGCACAACACAAACCTCCGCTCCAAATAGTCTGCCATCAGCAGCCTCAGGTATGCGGGCACCCCATGGAATCGGAGTGCCTCTCTGATGCTGCCGAATGGCAGAGTATTAAATGCGTTGGCGATGTCTAAGGACACCGCCAACAGTACGCCGCCTCCCCTGACGGCTTCCTCGGTCGCGGCCCTCAGGGCCAGAATGGCGTCGATCGTCGAACGCCCGGCGCGGAAACCAAACTGGGCGTCCGACAGATCGGGCCCCACCTCCTCGAGGTGCCGGACGATGCGGGCAGCGAGAATCCTCTCCAGCAACTTCCCCGCCTCGTCCAGCAGTACGATAGGCCTGTAGGCCGCGACCGAGTCCGGGGCTCTCCCAGGTTTGGGCAGGAGCACCAGCTTCCCCACCTTCCAGCACTCAGGGAACCTCCCCGACGACAGACACGCGTCATACAGTTCCCTGAGGCGGTCGCCCATGTGGTCAAGGGCAAGGGCCAACACTCGGGCCGGAATTCCGTCCGGCCCGGGGGCGGTCCGCTTCGAGCGAATGCGCAGAACGGCCGCCCCCATCTCCGCCTCCGTGACAGGCGGAACCACCACCTCTTCGTCGGCCTCCCGGACTTCGGCCTCTGCGGCCATCGCCGGGGGCGTGTGCTCCGCCTGTGGTGGGAATAGGCCCTCGACCACTTCGGTGAGGAAGCTAGGCTGAAGGGACTCGGTAAGGGGGGGGCCCGTCGCGCGGAGCTTGCTCAGCGCCGCGCGGTATGGGCGACCCCAGGGGTCACGATCGAGACCCTCCAGCATCTCCTGCCGCGACTGCTCCTTGGCGCGACAGATGGCCAGCTTCAGAGCCTCACGCGCTGCTTGGTACGTTTCGTACAGCTGGCCCTCCCCGTTATCATCGCGGCGTCGCCGCCGGCTGCGGGTGTAGGACCTCCGGGCACGAATGCAGGCCTCGCGGAGGTCCACCAACTCCCGGGACCACCAGTAGACCTCCCTCCTAGGAGGCCGACGTCGGACGCGCGGCATGGCCGCATCGCACACCTGCGTAAGCGCAACACGAATGCGACCCGCCGCAGCATCAACCCCCTCGTCAGGAGGCACTGGAGACAGCCACGACTGCACTATGGCTGCCTCCTCTAACAGGTCCCGGTTCAAACGACCCACAGCCCACCACGGAGACCGGGGAGCTCTGTCCGCCATGTGACCCCTAACTGGGTCCTGAGGATTCCGGGAGATCTCTGCTCGGATATAGCGGTGATCCGAGAGAGTCTCGACCTCCTCTAGGACTCGCCAGTTAACCTAACCTAACCTAACCTAACCTAACCTAACCTAACTTTTTTTTTTTTTTTTTTTTTTTTTTTTTTTTTTTTTTTTTTTTTTTTTTTTTTTTTTTTTGGTGATCAGCCGGCCTTCCTGACGCCACACATAGCATGCAGCGCGGCGTCGCTCTACACGAGCCGGCCAAGTGACCAGACTGACCGCAACGAAAACAACGTCCGCTGCAGTCAACCTCTGAGGTGCATTTTACCCCAACATGACCACCGCTGAGGCAGCGGTAGCATCTCATTGGTCGAGGGTCAAGGAGCTTGACCTGCGCCGACACCCAACCTATTAAAACTCTTCGGCCGTCGGCCAATTTCTTAGCCGTCGCCACGGGACAGCTAACGACTGCTGTTCCCATGCCGGCGCGGCCCGGGCGAATGTCACCGCACCGGACTTGATCAGGAACACATTCCCCGACCCTAGCGACGGCTGCTACAACTTCCTCCACTGTAATTGAATCATCCAGACGCCCGGGGGCAGGGCGCCCCGCAGCACCCAGTCGTAGCCGATGTTCCACAGTATCGGACCCAGAACCGAACCCTGTGGAACACCGCACGACATCTCCCTCCGGAACGTCTCTCCGTTCCGCCCCACACAAAACACACTCCTCTGGTGCAGGTAGTCCCCGACTATTCGGCGTAGATAGGGAGGCACCCTATGAAATCGGAGCGCCTCCCTAATAGTCGCCCACGGCAGGGTGTTGAAAGCGTTGGCGATGTCCAAGGACACCGCCAATACCACCCCGCGCGAGGCGACCGTCTCTTCCGAGAGGGCCTTGACGCTACTGATCGCGTCAATCGTCGATCGGCCCTCCCGGAATCCGAATTGGCGTTCGGATAAGTCAGGGCCCACCCGCACCAGGTGCTTGGAGAGGCGGGCAACCACTACGCGCTCAAAGAGCTTGCCCACCTCATCCAACAGCACTATGGGGCGGTACGCCGAGGGAGAATCCGCGGGGCGGCCCTCCTTTCTCAGGAGGACCAGCTTGCCCGTCTTCCACATGGAAGGGAACCGTCCCGACTCCAAACAGGCGCTGAACAGCCTGAGGAGCCGGTCCCCTAGGGCGTCGAAGGCCAAAACCCAGGCGCGGCCAGGAATTCCGTCCGGCCCCGGGGCGGTGTTTTTGCCCCGAAGCCGCACTATTGCCGCGCCGAGCTCCGCCATCGTAACTTCTGGCACCCCGGCATCGGCACCGCCCTCCTCAATTTCGGGCGGCGCCATTACGGGAGGCGTGTGCTCCGCCCTCGAAGGAAAGAGAGCGGAAATCACACCCTCCAATTGCCGAGGCTGGAGACTCTCGGTGACCGGCGGGGCCCAGGGGCGCAACTTGCCCCTGACCGTCTTGTACGGCCGGCCCCACGGATCTGCCTCGAGAGTCCCCAGGAACTCTTCCCATTTTTGGGTTTTGGCCTCGCTGATGGCGGACTGCAGGGCGTACTTCCGTTGTTTGTACGCGTCCCGCAGCCGTGCCTCGGAGGCTGAGCACTGGCCCGGGGCATAGACGCGTCGCAAATCTGCGTCATCGCGCCCCGTAACCACTCCGCTTCTTGCTCAACCTCCACAGGCCCTTCGACCATCGGGGTCCAGGCCTGCACGATGGAGGCTTCCACCAGCACGTCTACATCGAGACGTTTCAACGCCCATCGTGGGGACGACGGGGTGTGCACTCTCCTCGGGCGATCGTCCGGGATCGCTGGCGAGGCGGAGATGTCGAACCGCACGTAACGGTGGTCCGACAGAGACTCCGCCTCGACCAGCACTTGCCAGTCCCGGACGCGGCGCGCTACGGCAGGGCTAGCGAACGAGATGTCCACAATGGACTCGCCCTGCCAGCGCACGCATGTGGCGACCGACCCCCAATTAAGAACGACGAGGCCGGTCGCAATCGCCCACTCCTCCAGCGCGTCGCCGCGAGCGTCGGTGACAGGGGATCCCCAAGCCGTTGATTTGGCATTGAAGTCCCCCGCCACCACGACCGGACGCGATGGGTACCGATTAATCACGGCCCCCACCGCGCCCAAAAATCGCTCAAACTCGGCGAGGCGCCGGTTGGGAGAAAAATACACCCCGATCAGGACGGTTCCCTCCCAATCAACACATATATACCCCTCGCCCCTGTCTGTCATCACCAGGAGCGAGGGACCAGACGAAACGATGGCCGCCAAGCCCCCGAGGTCCCCAAACCAGTTGTGACGGCTGGGGACGCAGTAAGGCTCGGCGACCACGGCGATGTCTATTGACCACTCCGCCATGTGCTGCAGCAAAATATCCTGCGCCCTGGCGGAGCGGCCAACGTTCGCCTGTAGGAGGCGATGGGCCATAATTAATTATGTGTCCATCGCCGTCCCACTGCTCCCTGCTTGGGGAGGGGCCGGGGCGGCCGGAGTCCCGGCGACCGCCCCTCTGGCCCTGCGTCTTTTTGGAGGGGAGCAAGATTTGCTCCCCATCCGGTGCTCCGCTGGCCTTCCTGCAGCCGAACAGATGCTGCAGGAAGATTTTGCAGCGGAGCAGGCGGCGGCCTTGTGGCCGGGTTGGCCGCAGCGGTAACAAAGGTCGCTGCGGTCAGTTTCAGCGGTGCATTGCTGCCTCACGTGCCCCGGTTCGAGGCAGCGGTAGCACCGCCTAGGCCTCGGCTCCAGAAGGTTAACCTGAGCCGAGACCATCCCGACCAGCAAACGGCCGGCCGCCACCTTCTTCGCCGCGGCGATGGGGCAGCGCACCACCACAGTGCACAAACCACTCTCGCCGCGGCGCATCTCCCCCACTCTGACCTGAGCCTGAGGGCAGGCTCCGGCTTGTGCCACCGCAGCGGCAACATCCTCGGAGGAGGCCGAGTCGTCCAGCCCGGTTACTCGCATTTCTGCGGACTTCACCGGGCGGGAAACCCTGACCTCCTCAGGCGTGAACAGGGACCGTAACGTAGCTGCTACCCTGTCCGCCTTGTCGCCGGAGGTGGCACCTGGGACCTCAAGTATTCTGGCCCCAGTGGCGGCAACCTTGAATAGAACGCCTCCAGCAAGGCCCATCTCGGCGAGATTGCCTTTCATGGCCTGAGTGGCCCGCTGGAGAACGCTCGCGTAGCTCACGCCTTGCCGGAGCCCCTCCTCCGTCAGCTCCACCACGACGGCGGTGGAGCGCGGGGGCCGCAGGTCAGCCGGGCGGGGGCCCTTTTTCTTATTTATGACCGGGGTAGCCCGGGAGGCCTTCTTCTTCTTCTTCTTCCTCTTCTTCTTGGTGACCTCCGTCCACGGCTGTTCAGCCGAGGTAGAGGCCACCGGGGCGGGTTGGAGCTGTGAGACAGGGCGCGGTGGCGTCACAGTGACGATCGCCTTCCCCTTGCCCTTCCCTTTCCCTTTCCCTTTTGAAGAGGAAGCCGGGACCGACGGTGTGGGGGCAGACATCTGCCGTGCCACCGGTTGGCCGGAGGGCGCGGGGCCTGCCGGCGCTCCTCCGACCATTCGGGGGCGGCCCCCAAGCGGAGGGCCCGGGGTCGGCACGGGCGCGAGGCCATAGTTGGCCAGGCACGCCTCCACGACATTACGTGCCTGAGCCACCGTGGCCCGCATCAAATCCTCCGCCCAGGCGGGACGCCGGTCCTCCGCGGGAGTGACGGGCTGCACTGTGCGCCGGGGGAGGGGCGGAAACTCCTCCTGCGGCCTCCCGGCAAGCGCCCTGGCGGCGGCCGAGGGCGCCTTTGCGGCGACGGCCCTAGCGGCAGTGGTAGCGGCCGCCTTCATGGCCGCTACCTCCGCCCGGAGCTCCGCGAGCTGCCTATGCAGCCCCTCATTCTCCGACCTCCAGCGCCTCTGGAGGTCGGAAGAGGTCTGCCCCCACATCTTGAAGAATGCCTCCCGCATGTCCTCCGTCGCAGTTTTTAGGTCCCGGACGAACCCCCCCTTTAGGTTGCCAAACCGGGCCGCCACCCTCAGGACGGTCTCGGCGCCAGCCTCGAACCGTTGCCTGAGGTCGGCAACCGAGTCCCCCCCGGAGGGGGACGCATCCGGGACCCCAGCCCTCTTGAGGAAGTCTCGACGGGCAGGCAAAGGCTGCCCGAGGAGCTTCCTGGCAGAGGGAGGCGGCATCGGGGAACCAGCCCTTCCTACACAGGGCGTCCCCTCCACTACCTCCACCCCGCCGAAGGTTCGACCCGCCGATGGACATGGCGGGTCCCACACAACCATCGAAACAAAAGATTGGGGGACCTAGTCCCCTACGGTAAAGCGGGGGACCTGTTCCCCCTTCCGTCATCGAGAGGCGTGCGCGGAACACGAACGCCGTCTACTCGGACCTGCGCTGATCGGGCGGTGGACGGCCCCAATGGGTCCACCGCCCGCAGGCTTCTACTCAAGGTGGCTGGAGGTCGTCTCGCGCCCTCCTGCGCCCGGCTCTGCGGTTGGGGAGAGGGATTGAACGTTCCCTCTCCCTCTCCGCCGCCTCCTTCACTAACATCACCTCCTCACAGAAGGAGGCAACGGCATTCCAAGACCTCTCACTCGAAACCATGGACAGAACCATAGCCTCGAGCGAGAGGACGACCCTACCGACTGCCGCGTGCATGACACGGCGTTGCGTGGCCCAAGCAGGGCAATCCGCCAATGTGTGCAACGCCGTGTCTTCGACAACGACGCGGCAGTCGCCGCAGTGATGACAGCCGGGCGTCTCCTGTTTGCCTATTCGACACAGGTACCGACCGAAACAACCGTGGCCGGTCAGCACCTGCGTCAGACGAAACGTGAGGGCGCCATGACGCCTCTCCAGCCACTCTCTGAGTACGGGTCTTACCGCCACGATTGTGGCGTACCCGGCGCTGGGATTGACAAGTCGTTCCTCCCATTCTGCCACTAGGACCCCGCGGAGCTCGCGCCGCCGCACCTCGATATCGCGATGCGACGGCACTTCACCCCGTACCAGTGCCTCCTGGCGCCATTGAAATAGCGACGCCAGGAGCCCGGCCTCTAGGTCCCAGGGCGATGATCCGGCAAGGAGGCTCGCTGCCTCGAAGGAAATCGTGCGGTAACCTCGAATTGCCCTGACGGCGATGACGCGTTGTGGCCGCCGAAGAGCAGCCACATTTTTGGCCGTCAGGGTGTTGGCCCACACGGGTGCTCCGTATAGGGCCTTAGACCGCACGACCCCCTCGTAGAGCCTCCGGCAGGAGGCATTTGGCCCCCCTAAATTGGGCAGCAGGCGCGCTAACGCGCCTGCAACACCCAGAAGACTGGGGGCCAAACCCCGAAAATGTGCAGCAAAGTCCCACCGGCTGTCGAGTACGAGTCCCAGTTACTTGAGAGTCGACCCGACACCGATGCGGACCCCTCCTACCATAATGTGGGCCCCTGGAGGTGGCCGGTTCCGAGGACCATGAAAGAAAATGGCCTCGGACTTAGAAAGAGCCACCTCCAGGCCCAACCGCCGGATACGACCAACGACTTGTGCAACCCCAGCGGTCGCCAACATGGCCGCCGCCCGGTGCGACTTACCCCTTGCCGTGACTAAGGTGTCGTCGGCGTAACAAATGACGCCGACGCCACGGAGGAGCGCACCTCGCAGCACCCAGTCGTAGCCGATGTTCCACAGGAGCGGACCCAGAACCGATCCCTGTGGAACACCGCACGACATCTCTCGCCGACTCCAACCGTCATGACCCGGATAAACAATAAATCTATTATTTAAGTAAGCCCCGACTATGCGACGGAGGTAGGGAGGCACGCAATGGTAAACTAACGCCTCCCTAATACAACTCCAGGGCAAGGTATTAAAGGCGTTGGCAATGTCGAGTGACACCGCCAAGACGACCTCACCCCGGGTAACTGCTTCCTCCGCCAGACTCCTCACACGCTGAATCGCGTTGATAGTGGAGCGCCCGCGACGGAAGCCATGCTGACTGTCCGCCAAATCCGGGCCCACCGAAGACAAGTGCTGGACGAGGCGCTCCGCGATAATTCTCTCGAACAATTTAGCGACCTCGTCCAGCAAAACAATGGGCCGGTAGGCGGACGGACTGTCCGCCGGACGCCCCGGCTTCCTAAGGAGGACCAGTTTCCCAACCTTCCACTGACTCGGGAACTGGCCCTCCCGAAGACATGATGTGAGGAGTCCCCTGAGTCGGGGCCCGAGCTCCTCAAGGGCCAGGACCCACGCACGGCCTGGAATGCCGTCGGGTCCTGGGGCGGTGTTCTTCGCACGAAGTCGTGACACCGCCGCTCGTAATTCTACCCGGGTCACTTCGGGAACAACGTCGTCGTCAAAGTCCGCGTTGGACGCCACGGAAGGCGGAACCATAGGCGGAGGAGGGTGCTCCGCTCTGGAAGGAAACAGAGTGGCCACCACCTCTCGCAGGAGCTCCGGACGGAGACTCTGGGTCAAAGGGGGCGCCCACGGGCGAAGCTTCGACATTACCATAAGGTATAAACGCCCCCAGGGATTCCGGTCCAGAGTCTCTAGAAACTCCTGGCGGGCCTGATGTTTGGCCCGCATGATCTCAGCTTTCAACGATTGTTTGGCCGCTCTGTAGGCCTCATAGAGTTCCGCCTGTCTCTCCGTGAAGTCGGGAGGGCGGCGACGCCTTCTGCGCAGCCGGATGTACCGGCGTCGCGCAGCTACACAGGAATACCGTAGCCGCGCGATATAATCCGACCACCAGTACACCCGGCGCCTCGATGGAGTAGATCTTACTCGCGGCATCGCCGCATCGCAAATTTGACTCATTGCCTCCCGGAACCACTCGGCCTCCATCTCGATGTTTTCAGGCCCGGCCGGAGAACGCACCCAGGCCTGAACGATGGAGGCCTCCAGGAGGACCTCCCGATTTAATTTAGACAAGGCCCAACGCGGACCGCCCTCAATCGTATATCTTCGAACGGGCGCGCCGGAGGTCTGGGCGGAGACGTCGAACCGGATGTAACGATGATCCGACAACGTCTCCACCCCCTCGACGACACGCCAACCTACGACACGGCGCGCTAGAGCGGGGCTCGCAAAGGATACGTCCACGATGGAACCGCCCCGCTGACGCACGCACGTGTGCACTGATCCACGATTGAGGACTTGCAGGCCGTTTTCAACGGCCCACTCCTCAAGCAGTTCACCCCTCGCATCCGTGGTCGGTGAACCCCAAGCCGAAGATTTGGCATTAAGGTCCCCGACGACGAGCACGGGCCGAGGGTGGCTGCGAGCGACGACGACGCTAAGTTAGAGGAGATACTCCTCGAAGTCGGCGAGAGATCGGTTGGGTGAGAAGTAACCGCCCACCACAACCGCTTCCCCTATTTGTGCTGCGACGCAGCCCCGTCCTCGAACTATGTTTTCGAAGGACGGGGTGCCGGCGGCGGCCAGCGAAATGATCGCCACCGAGTCACTGAGGTCCCCTACCCAGTTATCACTGGGAGGGACAAAGTAGGGCTCGGCGACGATGGCGACGTTAATTGACCACTGCGCCATGCTCTGGAGGAGAAGATCCTGAGCCCTGGCGCAGTGGTTTATGTTACTTTGGAGGAGGCGGAGGCATGGATCCATTAATTGGTATCCATTACTATCCCCGCCCCCTCGACCGCAGAAGCGGCGACCTTTGCGACTTTTGTCGACTTTATGGCCGACTGGCCCCTATTCGACTTGGGTGCGGCGCATCCCCTACCCCCGGCCTGGTGATCAGCCGGCCTTCCTGACGCCACACATAGCATGCAGTGCGGCGTCGCTCTACACGAGCCGGCCAAGTGACCAGACTGACCGCAACGAAAACAACGTCCGCTGCAGTCAACCTCTGAGGTGCATTTTACCCCAACATGACCACCGCTGAGGCAGCGGTAGCATCTCATTGGTCGAGGGTCAAGGAGCTTGACCTGCGCCGACACCCAACCTATTAAAACTCTTCGGCCGTCGGCCAATTTCTTAGCCGTCGCCACGGGACAGCTAACGACTGCTGTTCCCATGCCGGCGCGGCCCGGGCGAATGTCACCGCACCGGACTTGATCAGGAACACATTCCCCGACCCTAGCGACGGCTGCTACAACTTCCTCCACTGTAATTGAATCATCCAGGCCCGCAATACGCAGCTGTGCGCATTTCTGCGGCCTGGACACTCTGACGTCCTCCTCCGGTAATATTTTGCGGAGGCCTTCCGCGAGGCTATCGGCCTGATTGCCACTAGCGACCCCAGGCACTTCAATGAGGCGGGCTCCGGTCTGAGTGGTTTTGCACCGCAGACCCGCCGTGATTCCCAGTGCACTGGGATCAATGGCGGAGCGCGCCTTCCTCATTATCTCCGCATATGTTGTGCCTCGTTCCAGTGCTGCCGGTTGCAGCGTTAACACCACTGCTGTGGAACGAGGCGTGCGGAGCTTCTTGGTCTTTTTCGCCTTACGCGCTTCCTTCTGCCTCTTCTTTGCCGCCTTTTTCTTAGCGCCGACCTTCTGCCATCCATCTCCCGTTGGGGCAGCGGACGACGCCTGGGGCTGGTTAGCGGACGGGACAGGCGGAGCCTGGCTTTTAGGCTTGCTCTTCCTCCTCTTCTTCTTTCCCTCCATCTGGGTTGGTGGAGGGACTACTTGAGGGGCACCTTGTTTTATTGGTGCCACCCGCTTTGTCGCCGCCTTTGCCGCATATGATGTTATTTGCGGCGGGGGGCGGTGGGGGACGCTGATGTACCTGCGCTGAGCGCTGTTCACTCCGGCGGTCCGCTGCCAATGGAGGCCGAAGAATTCGTCCCTCCATGACCGATAGGGTCCGCCTAAATTCAGCCAGCTCCTGACGCAAGGAGGCCAACTCTGAATCGCCCGTATCTGCCCTCTCACGAATTTGTGACAATCCTAACTGGGCTGTATGTGCCAGCAGTGCTCATGCTCTTTTCGGAGCCATCTGAGGGGACAAACTCAACGTCATCCTCCGATCGCGCAGTACTAGGCGTGCGCGAACCCGACCGCCGAACTTCGACGCTTTCTTCTGATCGCGCAACACTGGGCATGCGCGACCTGATATTAGTGGCTAATGCCGTCTTAATTTTTAAATTGGTATCCATATTACGACCCACGAGTATGGGAGAAATAAAGGTCGACCCAGGCAGAGATCTCGATACCCGGGCAAGCCTAATACAACAGGGGGACGGCAGGTACCCTGAGGGGGCCGCACTAACGACTGAACTACCCATCAGCCATGCATCTCCTCGCCGTGCGGCAGCAACTTGAGATTCGGGGTGGTTTTTATAGAGGGCCACTCCCTCACAGTCCGGGCGGTGAAGCCAAGACCCTCGCTCCCGTCAGCAGCCGCGAGACGTGATCCACGACACTGCACAATACGGGGCTACGATTTGCTCTAGACGGTGACAACGGGGACAAAAGACAAAAGAAAGGGGGAACAACGAAAACAAAAAGGGTACAAAACAAAATGGACACAGAACCAAAACAAAAAGGGGACAAAACCAAAAACAAGAGACAAAAAGTCACAAAGGGGGGACAAAGAAAGGGGGAGAGTCGTCAGAGTGACGAAAAGGGACCCCGTTGTCTGTGAAGCGGCAGGGTGAGTGCACGCCGAACCCGTCAAAGAGGCTCTCCCATGTCCACTCTAAAACAGAGCGGTACTGGGAGAGCCGGGCCCAAAGAAAGGGCCTCCGGCCTGGGGATGGGACTAGCGTCCATCCCCCCGCCACCGGTGCCGAACGCGACGGCACAAAGCACCGGTTGTCAGAATATTAGCCGCCAGCAATAATGAAAAGCATTATTGCCAACGTTGCCCAGGGTGTACCACGAGGAGGTTTTCTGACCCACACCCCACCCCAACCTAACCTAACCTAACCTAACCTTTTTTTTTTTTTTGGTACCCAGGAAAAATGCTTTATGCACTACCCGCCGGCTAGGGGACGGCACCGGCGGGGCGTGTGGGACTCCCCAGCAAGAGAAAAAGGCTGGTATACCCACTAAAAAACCTGGGGTGTTCCCTCTCCATCCAATGGGGGGGGCCTGTTGGGAGCTCTTAAAAGAATTGAGTCATCCATAGCAGGCCCCCCCGTGTGGGTGCGGGCCGGGTCATTTTTTTTTTTTTTTAGGACCCGACCCCCTCTTGTCCCCAGGGGAGAGCTTCACCACTCTCCCCTTTCGACGTTGGAAGGCGCGCGGGAACACCGCGCGCGCCCTCTCGGGGTTCTTAGTTTACGGGTGGCAGGCCCCCCTGGGGCCTTGCCACCCGGAACCCTTAAGTGGGGGGCAGGAGAGCGACATAAGCGCGTCTCCTGCGCCCCGTCCTCCGGCGGCGGACTTCCGGGGCGTAAGGGTCGTCCTCACGCCCCCGCTCCGCCGCCTCCTTCTGCGAGTCTGTCATCTCGCATTCGACCTCATTGCGCCCCAGCACCTGTCGTCGCCGACCATCTTGGATATGACGGTCGGCAAGGAGAGGTCGGGGCCAATCACAGCGACCAGGGCACAGCGCTCCGCGGCCCACGCCGGGCACTCCTCCAGCGTGTGCTGCGCCGTGTCCCGGTCACACTCCTCACAATGGTGACACCTGGTTGTCGGCTCCCTACCGGCTATCTTGCAGAGGTACTCTCCGAAACAGCCGTGTCCGGAGAGCACCTGAGTAAGCCGGTAGGTGAGCGGTCCGCGCCGTCTGTCCGTCCACTGCCTTATCACCGGACGGACAGCCTCGACGGTCCTCACCCCATAGCGGGGCTGGGCCAGTCTATTCTCCCACTTTTCCACGAGGACCAGTCGAGCCTGGGACCTTCGCGTCTCCACCGCCCTGTGCGTGGGTTCTTCACCCTGGAGCCGGAGGTCAGCGCGCCAGTAATACACTGACGCTTGGACCTCCGCCTCCAAATCCCAGGGCGGCGATGCCGCCAAAACGCACGCCGCCTCAAAGGAGACGGTGCGGTACGCCCGTGACACCCTGATCGCCATCGCCCTCTGAGGTCTCCTGAGGAGGGCGATATTTTGGCGATCAAGGGCGCCAGCCCAGATGGGCGCTCCATATAGGGCCATCGACCGCACCACCCCCAAATAGAGGCGGCGGCAGACGACACTGGGCCCCCCGATATTCGGCAGCAGAGAGCTAAGCGCTCCCGCTGCCGCCATCAGGCGGGGGGCCAGACGGCTAAAATGGACGCGAAAGTTCCAGCGGCCGTCGAGGTAGAGCCCCAAGTATTTCATGCTTGGCTCCACCCCGATGCGGACCCCTCCGACGATGATGTGGGCATCGGGAGGTGGCGCCCGCCGAGGCCCGTGAAATAACAGGGCCTCGGACTTATCTAGCGCCACCTCCAGTCCCAACATCCTAATCCTGCCGACAACCAGGGCCACTCCAGCCGTGGCAAGACGGGCAGCTGCCCCGCAATCCGCTCCCCGGGCCGTAACCAACGTGTCGTCGGCGTAACAAGTTACGCCGACGCCCGGGGGCAGGGCGCCCCGCAGCACCCAGTCGTAGCCGATGTTCCACAGTATCGGACCCAGAACCGAACCCTGTGGAACACCGCACGACATCTCCCTCCGGAACGTCTCTCCGTTCCGCCCCACACAAAACACACTCCTCTGGTGCAGGTAGTCCCCGACTATTCGGCGTAGATAGGGAGGCACCCCATGAAATCGGAGCGCCTCCCTAATAGTCGCCCACGGCAGGGTGTTAAAAGCGTTGGCGATGTCCAAGGACACCGCCAATACCACCCCGCGCGAGGTGACCGTCTCTTCCGAGAGGGCCTTGACGCTACTGATCGCGTCAATCGTCGATCGGCCCTCCCGGAATCCGAACTGGCGTTCGGATAAGTCGGGGCCCACCCGCACCAGGTGCTTGGAGAGGCGGGCAACCACTACGCGCTCAAAGAGCTTGCCCACCTCATCCAACAGCACTATGGGGCGGTACGCGGAGGGAGAATCCGCGGGGCGGCCCTCCTTTCTCAGGAGGACCAGCTTGCCCGTCTTCCACATGGAAGGGAACCGTCCCGACTCCAAACAGGCGCTGAACAGCCTGAGGAGCCGGTCCCCTAGGGCGTCAAAGGCCAAATCCCAGGCGCGGCCAGGAATTCCGTCCGGCCCCGGGGCGGTGTTTTTGCCCCGAAGCCGCACTATTGCCGCGCCGAGCTCCGCCATCCGCCAACTTCTGGCACCCCGGCATCGGCACCGCCCTCCTCAATTTCGGGCGGCGCCATTACGGGAGGCGTGTGTTCCGCCCTCGAAGGAAAGAGAGCGGAAATCACACCCTCCAATTGCCGAGGCTGGAGACTCTCGGTGACCGGCGGGGCCCAGGGGTGCAACTTGCCCCTGACCGTCTTGTACGGCCGGCCCCACGGATCTGCCTCGAGAGTCCCCAGGAACTCTTCCCATCTTTGGGTTTTGGCCTCGCTGATGGCGGACTGCAGGGCGTACTTCCGCTGTTTGTACGCGTCCCGCAGCCGTGCCTCCACGGTCGGGTCACGGTACCGCCTGCGTCGGCGGTACCTAGTGTACTGGCGACGCGCCGCAATGCACGCGGTGCGTTTCCGGCTGATGTCGTCAGACCACCAGTACACCTGACGCCTCGGAGGCTGAGTACTGGCCCGGGGCATTGACGCGTCGCAAATCTGCGTCATCGCGCCCCGGAACCACTCCGCTTCTTGCTCAACCTCCACAGGCCCTTCGACCATCGGGGTCCAGGCCTGCACGATGGAGGCTTCCACCAGCACGTCTGCATCGAGACGTTTCAACGCCCATCGTGGGGACGACGGGGTGTGCACTCTCCTCGGGCGATCGTCCGGGATCGCTGGCGAGGCGGAGATGTCGAACCGCACGTAACGGTGGTCCGACAGAGACTCCGCCTCGACTAGCACTTGCCAGTCCCGGACGCGGCGCGCTACGGCAGGGCTTGCGAACGAGATGTCCACAATGGACTCGCCCTGCCAGCGCACGCATGTGGCGACCGACCCACGATTAAGAACGACGAGGCCGGTCGCAATCGCCCACTCCTCCAGCGCGTCGCCGCGAGCGTCGGTGACAGGGGATCCCCAAGCCGTTGATTTGGCATTGAAGTTCCCCGCCACCACGACCGGACGCGATGGGTACCGATTAATCACGGCCCCCACCGCGCCCAAAAATCGCTCAAACTCGGCGAGGCGCCGGTTCGGAGAGAAATACACCCCGATCAGGACGGTTCCCTCCCAATCAACACATATATACCCCTCGCCCCTGTCTGTCATCACCACGAGCGAGGGTCCGGACGAAACAATGGCCGCCAAACCCCCGAGGTCCCCAAACCAGTTGTGTCGGCTGGGGACGCAGTAAGGCTCGGCGACCACGGCGATGTCAATTGACCACTCCGCCATGTGCTGCAGCAAGATATCCTGCGCCCTGGCGGAGCGGCCAATGTTCGCCTGTAGGAGGCGATGGGCCATAATTAATTATGTGTCCATCGCCATCCCACTACTAACTGCTTGGGGAGGGGCCGGGGCGGCCGGAGTCCCGGCGACCACCCCTCTGGCCCTTCGTCTTTTTGGAGGGGAGCAAGATTTGCTCCCCATCCGGTGCTCCGCTGGCTTTCCTGCAGCCGAACATATGCTGCAGGAAGCTTTAACGGCGGAGCAGGCGGCGGCCTTGTGGCCGGGCTGACCGCAGCGATAGCACAGATCGCCGCGATCAGTTTCGGCGGTGCATTGCTGCCTCACGTGCCCCGGTTCGAGGCAGCGGTAGCACCGCCTAGGCCTCGGCTCCATAAGGTTCACCTGAGCCGAGACCATCCCGACCAGCAAACGGCCGGCCGCCACCTTCTTCGCCGCGGCGATGGGGCAGCGCACCATCACTGTGCACAGACCGCTCTCGCCGCAGCGCATCTCCCCCACCTTAACCTGTGCCTGAGGGCAGGCTCCGGCTTGTGCCACCGCAACGGCGACATCCTCGGAGGAGGCCGAGTCGTCCAGCCCGGTTACTCGCATTTCTGCGGATTTCACCGGGCGGGAGACCCTGACCTCCTCAGGCGTGAACAGGGACCGTAACGTAGCTGCTATCCTGTCCGCCTTGTCGCCGGCGGTGGCACCTGGGACCTCTAAGATCCTGGCCCCAGTGGCGGCAACCTTAAATACGACGCCTCCGGCAAGGCCCATCTCAGCGAGATTACCTTTCATGGCCTGAGTGGCCTGCCGGAGGACGCCTGCATAGCTGCCGCCCTGCCGGAGCCCCTCCTCCGTCAGCTCCACCACAACGGCGGTGGAGCGCGGGGGCCGCAGTTCGGCCGGGCGGAGGCCTTTCTTCTTATTGGCGACCGGGGGCGCCCGGGAGGCCTTCTTCTTCTTCTTCCTCTTCCGTTTGGTGACCTCCGTCCATGGCTGTTCAGCCGAGGTAGAAGCCACCGGGGCGGGTTGGAGCTGTGGGGCAGGGCGCGGTGGCACCACAGTGGCCACCGCCCTCCCCTTGCCCTTCCCTTTCCCTTTCCCCTTGGAAGAGGAAGCCGACGGTGTGGGGGCAGACATCTGCCGTGCCACCGGTTGGCCGGAGGGCGCGGGGCCCGCCGGCACTCCTCCGACCATTCGGGGGCGGCCCCCAAGCGGAGGGCCCGGGGTCGGCACGGGCGCGAGGCCATAGTTGGCCAGACACGCCTCCACGACATTGCGTGCCTGGGCCACCGTGGCCCGCATCAAATCCTCCGCCCAGGCGGGACGCCGGTCCTCCGCGGGAGTGACGGGCTGCACTGTTCGCCGGGGGAGGGGCGGAAACTCCTCGCGCGGCCCCCTGGCAGGCGCCCTGGCAGCGGCCGAGGGCGCTTTTGCGGCGACGGCCCAAGCGGCAGTGGCAGTGGCCGCCTTCATAGCCGCTACCTCCGCCCGGAGCTCCGCCAGCTGCCGATGCAGCCCCTCATTCTCTGCCCTCCAGCGCCTCTGGAGGTCAGAAGAGGTCTGCCCCCACAGATTGAAGAAGGCCTCCTTCATATCTGCCGTTGCAGTCTTCAGGTCCCGGATGAACCCCCCTTTCAGGTTGCCGGACCGGGCCGCCACCCTCAGGACGGTCTCGGCCCTCCACTACCTCCACCTCCGTGTCCGAGCCAGAATCGGACGGCGCGTGATGAGACGTCTTCGAAACTTGAGGGCGAGGGAAGCTGGGCTATCCCTCCCCTCCTCACTCTCCCGTAGAGCCGCCGATGAGCACCGGCTCCGAGGCCGACTGGCTTCCGAGCCCGAGCCCGCCCGCGACTCGACGTCCATGTCAGTGCCGGTGCCGGCGCTGTACACACCCGACGCGGAGTCGCTGCGTGCCAGCGCCGCAACCCGACACCTCGACCGTGTCCTCACGGCCGGGACTCCATCCACAGCTGTTGGCGGGGGCATATCCCCCCCAACCTTCCCCTTTTGCCCCTTTGCAGGGGTTTTGGTGCCAGATGTTTCGCGCGGCACTACGCTGGAATGGCGGTTGCCCCCCCCCAGAATACGAGGGGCTGACGGAGCCAGATGGCTCCGTGAGGGATTCTCCGGGCGCGGCGCGCCCGGTACCCTCCTGGGGTAGTCTATGACCTTTATCCGACATTATCATTTTTTAATTGGGTGGCCCTAATGGCTGGGTTCCCCCCAGCCATACAGCCCCACGCCGGGCCACAAAAGCTTAAGCTTTGGGTTATTTTTATAGAGGTTTTCTTCCTCGCAGCCCGAAGGCCCCCGGTCCTGTCAGTTCAGGATTACGGGTTGGGCCGGATGGGGGTCCATGCTGGACCAATCCACCCGCCCCAAGAGCGCCCGCCTGGGCAGGAAACCCATGGTTCCCACCTCGGCCTGACGGCCCCCACTAGTAATTTTTTAGAGAGGTTGTCTTCCTCTATCTCCCCCGTGTTGGGCCGGATGGGGGTCCATGCTGGAGCGATCCACCCGCCCCAAAACCGCCCGACTGGGCAGGACGCCAAGGCAACCCGCCCCAGCCCTACGGTCCCCACTGGTGATTTTTTAAAGAGGTTTTCTTCCTCTATCCCCTCCCCCCGTATTGGGCCGGATGGGGGTCCATGCTGGACCGATCCACCCGCCCCAGAACCACCCGACTGGGCAGGACGCCTACGCACCCCACCCCGGCCTTACAGCCCCCACTGGTGATTTTTTAAAGAGGTTTTCTTCCTCTATCCCCCCCGTCTCAAATCCACGTGTCCTCTGCTAATCAGAGGAACACGTGGAGAGACCCCCAAACGCGGCCCTCGCGGGCCGATAACCCCGAGACAAGATGCCTCGGGTTCCCTACGCGCGTGCCAGAGTATTAGCCACGAGTAATAATGCCCCCGAAAGGACATGATTACCCGTGTTGCCCGGGGTGTACCGGCCCAACGTCTGCCGTTCCCATCCACGGAAAATGTGGAAAGGACTAGCAACCGTCAGGTACACTAGGAGGTTCTCTCTGGCCACACATTTTTTGGGAGGGGGGAAATGCTCCTGATGCATACCGCCCCACTCGGGGAGGTGGGACGGTTATGTCGGGCTCTCCGGCCTAGAGCGAACGGCCGGCATACCGACTAAAACCCCCCTGTGCACCGTCGCCTCACCTTAGCGGGTGGGCCACCGGAACCTGATACAACATCAGCGACCCACCCAGCGACTGCCCACGACCCGCGGGCACCAGCACTTGCGGCGGCGTCTGGGTGCACCAGAGACGCCGCGCCTACACGGAAGGGTGCGGGTGGGAGAAAAAATACCCCGATCTCCCACCCTCAGCCATCGCTAGGGGGGCATCAGACGCGCATCGGCGCGCCGACGCCGCCCAGCTCGCCGGCGACGGATCGGGTCAGCGAGGAGACTTTCCTCCCTGGCCCGCTCCGCCGCCTCCTTCTGCGAGATGACGTTCTCGCAGAAGGATGCGACCGCACACCAAATCCTATCGCTATCGGCCATGGAGCGGATTATGGCCGATAGCGAGAGATCCACACCGATGGTCTCGACGAGGGCACGACGCTGCTGCGCCCATGCCGGGCAGAACTCCAGCGTATGCTGCGCCGTGTCCTCGCCACAATCACAGTGGTGACAGGCGGGACTCGATTCCCTCCTCGCGACCTTGTGCAGGTAGTATCCGAAGCACCCGTGCCCGGATAACACCTGCACCAGCCGGAAGGAAAGGGTCCCGTGCTGTCGCCACACCCACAATGAAAGGACCGGCCGGAGCGCCTCCACCGTGCGAAGACCCGCACGTGGAGCCTCCAGCCGGTCTGACCATCGGGCCACGATGGCTCGGCGAGCGGCCTCGCGCCACTCACGCACCTGCTCGAGCAGAGGGCGACCGCCTCCGCCTGCTCGAAATTCGGCCGTTCGCCGATAAACGTCGGCGAGCACCTCCGCCTCCAAATCCCACGGGGGTGTACCGGCCAGCGCGCATGCCACGTCTGCGGACACGGTGCGGTACCCGCGTATTGCCCTGACCGCCAAAGTGCGCTGCGGTCGGCATAACCGCGCGCGGTTCTGGGCGGTCAGGGACCCCGCCCACACCGGTGCGCCGTACAGCGCCATCGACCGGACTACCCCCGTGTAGAGCCTCCGGCACGCCAAACTGGGTCCGCCCAGGTTGGGCAATAATCGCCCGAGGGCGGACGCCGCGCCGTCCAGCTTCGGCTCAAGCTGGCGGAAGTGCTCGTCGAAGAGCCATCGCCCATCCAACACCAGGCCCAAATATCTCATCTGAGCCTGAACCGGTACGAGGACCGAGCCGACGGTGATCGAGGCGCCGGCAGGCGGCCCGCGACGGGGCCCATGGAACAACAGGGCCTCCGTCTTGTTGAGGGCCACCTTAAGCCCCAGCGTCTCGATTCGCCCGACCACCTGAGAGACCCCCGTGGTGGCCAGGCGAGCCGCCTCCTCAAAGTTGCGTCCCCGGGCTCCTACCAACGTGTCGTCAGCGTAACAGAACACGCTCAGCCCAGGGGGCAAGACTCCGCGCAGGGCCCAGTCATAGCCGATGTTCCACAGGAGAGGGCCAAGGACGGACCCCTGTGGAACACCGCGCGATATAGCCCTGCGCACTTCGTCGCCTGCTCGGTCCTCGCACAACACAAACCTCCGCTCCAAATAGTCTGCCATCAGCAGCCTCAGGTATGCGGGCACCCCATGG
The DNA here is from genome assembly GCA_963564715.1 of Catocala sponsa. NCBI lineage: Eukaryota > Metazoa > Arthropoda > Insecta > Lepidoptera > Erebidae > Catocala > Catocala sponsa. The sequence continues at coordinate 143,394 of OY751336.1, forward strand.
AATCGGAGTGCCTCTCTGATGCTGCCGAATGGCAGAGTATTAAATGCGTTGGCGATGTCTAAGGACACCGCCAACATCACGCCGCCTCCCCTGACGGCTTCCTCGGTCGCGGTCCTCAGAGCCAGAATGGCGTCGATCGTCGAACGCCCGGCGCGGAAACCAAACTGGGCGTCCGACAGATCGGGCCCCACCTCCTCGAGGTGCCGGACGATGCGGGCAGCGAGAATCCTCTCCAGCAACTTCCCCGCCTCGTCCAGCAGTACGATAGGCCTGTAGGCAACGACCGAGTCCGGGGCTCTCCCCGGTTTGGGCAGGAGCACCAGCTTCCCCACCTTCCAGCACTCAGAGAACCTCCCCGACGACAGACACGCGTCAAACAGTTCCCTGAGGCGGTCGCCCATGTGGTCAAGGGCAAGGGCCAACACTCGGGCCGGAATTCCGTCCGGCCCGGGGGCGGTCCGCTTCGATCGAATGCGCAGAACGGCCGCCCCCATCTCCGCCTCCGTGACAGGCGGAACCACCACCTCTTCGTCGGCCTCCCGGACTTCGGCCTCTGCGGCCATCGCCGGGGGCGTGTGCTCCGCCTGTGGCGGGAATAGGCCCTCGACCACTTCGGTGAGGAAGCTAGGCTGAAGGGACTCGATAAGGGGGGGGCCCGTCGCGCGGAGCTTGCTCAGCGCCGCGCGGTATGGGCGACCCCAGGGGTCACGATCGAGACCCTCCAGCATCTCCTGCCGCGACTGCTCCTTGGCGCGACAGATGGCCAGCTTCAGAGCGTCACGCGCTGCTTGGTACGCTTCGTACAGCTGGCCCTCCCCGTTATCATCGCGGCGTCGCCGCCGGCTGCGGGTGTAGGACCTCCGGGCACGAATGCAGGCCTCGCGGAGGTCCACCAACTCCCGGGACCACCAGTAGACCTCCCTCCTAGGAGGCCGACGTCGGACGCGCGGCATGGCCGCATCGCACACCTGCGTAAGCGCAACACGAATGCGACCCGCCGCAGCATCAACCCCCTCGTCAGGAGGCACTGGAGACAGCCACGACTGCACTATGGCTGCCTCCTCTAACAGGTCCCGGTTCAAACGACCCACAGCCCACCGCGGAGACCGGGGAGCTCTGTCCGCCATGTGACCCCTAACTGGGTCCTGAGGATTCCGGGAGATCTCTGCTCGGATATAGCGGTGATCCGAGAGAGTCTCGACCTCCTCTAGGACTCGCCAGTTCCTTACGTTGTTCGCGACAGCAGGGCTAGCGAACGAGAGGTCCACTATCGACCCGCCCTGCTGCCGAACACAAGTGTCGGTGGTGCCTCTGTTGAGCAGACAGAGGCCCACCGAATTTGCCCACTCTTCCACCGCTCTACCGCGGGCGTCCGTTCTGGGAGACCCCCACGCGCCGGACTTTGCGTTGAAGTCCCCCATCACCAGGACGCGGCCTGATGCCAAACGCCGTATCGAGGTCTCCAAAGATGTGAGGAAGACCTCGAAATCAGCCAGACTCCGATTGGGGGAGAAGTACACCCCGAAAACGAGTACTCCCCCCCATTCGGCCGCCACGTATCCCGAGCCCCTATCTTTGAGCGACAAGGGCGGGGAACGCGGGGCCGTGGAGCTGATGACTGCCACGGAGCCGTCCCGGTCACCCACCCAGTTTGGGCGGGGAGGAACATAATAGGGCTCCGCGGCTACGGCCACACCAATCGACCACTGCGCCATGGATTGCAGGAAGAGATCCTGCGCACCGGCGCAGTGGTTGAGGTTCGCCTGGAGGAGATGGGTGCAGTCGTGGTCCATTATTGGGCCGAAGTACTTCCTCCTCCATCCGCGACGGCGAAAGAGCGGCGACGACGACGGGGGTAGCCTGGGTCGATTGGCTACCCGCGACGTTCTTGGGCTTGGAAGCCCGGGGAGGGTTGCATCCCCTTCGCCCCATAATATGATTGGCGGGCAATTTACCCGCCGCACACGCGGGGCAATGGGGGGCGGCGGAACAATCCGTCGCCTTGTGCCCCGGCTGGCCGCAGCGGAAGCATAGTCCGCTGCAGTCGAAGCCACTTCTGCATGTGGCGCGCACGTGCCCCTCGGCCATGCATTTATGGCACCTCGCAGGCCTGGCCGCCAACAAAGAGACCTTGGCGGAACTCCAGCCTACGAGGAGCCTTCCTCCAGCAACCAAAGTGTTGGCTGCTGCGACGGGGCACTGCGCTACCACAGCTCCGACACCGCCAGGACCGGGGCGGATTGCGCCAACCTTGACGTTGTCCAGGCTGCATCCAGTTTTAGCCTGGATAGCCTCCCGGACATCGTCAGGCGTGATCGAATCGTCCAGGCCAGTGACACGGAATTCCACGCACTTCACGGGCCTGGCGATCTTTACGCCTTCCTCCGCCCCGAACAACCCTCGCAGCCTTTCCGCGATTGTGTCCGCCGTCTTTGCGCCCTCCGCACCGGGGAACTCAAGAATGCGAGCCCCCGTTTGGGCAAGGCGGGTCTTGATGCCGGTGGGGCCTAGGTCCGCCACACCGACGCTCTTCCGCGCCTTCTTAAAGACGGCGGCGTAGGAAAGGCCGCGCTCCGCCGCCTCCGGCGACACCGTTACGACCACGGCGGCCGATCTTGGCGGCCGGAGCTTCCCGGGCCTCTTCTTTTTCGCCTTCTTGCTCTTCTTCACTTCTTTTTGCCGCTCGGCAGCCGCAGCCCTTGCAGCGCTCCTGCGTTCGCGCCTCTTCCGACGCCGAATCTCCATTTTCTCCCCGGCCGTCTGCCAGCCCTCATTAGAAGACGCAGACGGACCAGGGACAGAAACCAGTCTTGGCGCACCCGTGGTTGTTGCGGGTGCCCGTTCCTTCGGCGCCGGGGCGCGTCTTGAGCCCGCAGGTGTTGAACTCAAGGGCGGGAAGTCCCTCTGGGACTGGGAAGGGGCTTTGGAAGTCCCCTTCTTCCCGGCTGCAGGTCTCGACCCCGCGGGGACGCTGGCCGACGCTGACGCCGCCGTCGCGTAGGACCGCTGGCCCGACGTGACCACTGGGTCCCTAGCAGCGGGCGCATGGTTATCCGCTGCGAGTGGTGGACGGCGGCGCGGTTCTGGAGGTAATCTTGCCTCCAGACTCCCCAGCCGCACGTTGATCATGGTCCCAACGGACGACATGACCTGGCGCAGCTGCGCGTCGGTCAGCAGGGAGCACTGCTCCTCTCCTTGCCGAGGTATGGCATTTGGCTGCCGCAAGCACTCCTTAAGTTGGCTGAGCTCAGCACGGAGCTCAGCCACCTCCCCTGCCAGGCGGTCGTTTGCCGCCCGCAACCGCCTCGTCTCGTCGGAGGTGGTGCGCTCCGCGAGCGTTTGCACCACCTCCTGGAGGTGAGAGGCCGCCTTTTTGAGGGCATTAACAAAGGTGCCCTTCAAATTTTTGCTTTTTGTGGCCACCGTGATTATGGCGGCCACAGAGTCTGCGGCGGACTGGACGAGGTCTACATCAGAGCTCGAGCTCTCGTCCAGGAGCTGCGCAACAAATTGCTCTGCTGCGCGCTCCCCCTCTTGTCGGGTGCGGGCGACCGATTCCCGCCTACTAAATGGGTCCTGGGTCACTGACCGTGACCCATATACCGGCGAACTGGGGGCGGGCACCTTGATCGCTGGTGCGTTGCGCTCCGCCTCTGGCGACCTGCTCCTGCTACGCTTCCGGGTCCTAGAGACCCGACCGCTGAGGTCGCGGGAGTCCAGGTCCTCGGACTCGGACTCGACACCGAGGCTCACGGAGCTCCTCCGGCTTCCGTTCGGCGTCGACGCCAATGACGTCCGGCTCTCTGAAGGACACGCACTGGTGGGCGTGCATGCCCTCATTCTTCCGCCATCGCTGGCGCGTGGTCGTAAAGGGCGCTTAAAGCGCCCTTTGGAGTCGCGCAAAAGGACTCCTTGCTCCTCCGTCTTCTTCTCCTCCTTCTCATCGAGTTTTTGGTTTTGTACTGAATTATCCATTAAATTCCCACGAGTAGAGACGATCTATAATCGACCCTCGGGTGACGCTCATTCCGAGGGAAGGCCTACATACTGCTGGGGGACGGCAGGTACCCAGAGGTTTTTACAACTTCGCTGTTGGGTGGTCTGAGTTTTCCTTCTCGCGGGCCGGCCAACTAAGGCAAGCCCCTCGGTCCCGTTGAGCCGCTAGACGTGATCAACGACACTCAACGGGTAACGATGTGAAGACGGAGGCAGGGTTAGGTTTCCCTTCCCCTATGTGCCACCGCCTAATGCCAGAACTACTGGCAGCCCTCAACTCTCAACTCCACGCACAATCCATCCATATCAGATGTGGTATCCGACTACAGGCGCTTGTGTGCTACTAGTACTACTAGTGCAAACAATGTAAACAAAATAAATTAAGTAAAAATAAAATAAAATATACTAAAATAAAGTAAATAAAATAGAATAAAGTAAATAAAATAAACCGCCCCGGCCTTACGGCCCCCACTGGTGATTTTTTAAAGAGGTTTTCTTCCTCTATCCCCCCCGTCTCAAATCCACGTGTCCTCTGTTGATCAGAGGAACACGTGGAGAGACCCCCAAACGCGGCCCTCGCGGGCCGATAACCCCGAGACAAAACGCCTCGGGTTCCCTACGCGCGTGCCAGAGTATTAGCCACGAGTAATAATGCCCCCGAAAGGACATGATTACCCGTGTTGCCCGGGGTGTACCGGCCCAACGTCTGCCGTTCCCATCCACGAAAATGTGGAAAGGACTAGCAACCGTCAGGCACACTAGGAGGTTCTCTCTGGCCACACACCCCAACCTAACCTTTTTTTTTTTTTTTTTTTTTTTTTTTTTTTTTTTTTTTTTTTTTTTTTTTTTTGGGAGGGGGGAAATGCTCCTGATGCATACCGCCCCACTCGGGGAGGTGGGACGGTTATGTCGGGCTCTCCGGCCTAGAGCGAACGGCCGGCATACCGACTAAAACCCCCCTGTGCACCGTCGCCTCGCCTTAGCGGGTGGGCCACCGGAACCTGATACAACATCAGCGACCCACCCAGCGACTGCCCACGACCCGCGGGCACCAGCACTTGCGGCGGCGTCTGGGTGCACCAGAGACGCCGCGCCTACACGGAAGGGTGCGGGTGGGAGAAAACATACCCCGATCTCCCACCCTCAGCCATCGCTAGGGGGGCATCAGACGCGCATCGGCGCGCCGACGCCGCCCAGCTCGCCGGCGACGGATCGGGTCAGCGAGGAGACTTTCCTCCCTGGCCCGCTCCGCCGCCTCCTTCTGCGAGATGACGTTCTCGCAGAAGGATGCGACCGCACACCAATTCCTGTCGCTATCGGCCATGGAGCGGATTATGGCCGATAGCGAGAGATCCACACCGATGGTCTCGACGAGGGCACGACGCTGCTGCGCCCACGCCGGGCAGAACTCCAGCGTATGCTGCGCCGTGTCCTCGCCACAATCGCAGTGGTGACAGGCGGGACTCGATTCCCTCCTCGCGACCTTGTGCAGGTAGTATCCGAAGCACCCGTGCCCGGATAACACCTGCACCAGCCGGAAGGAAAGGGTCCCGTGCTGTCGCCACACCCACAACGAAAGGACCGGCCGGAGCGCCTCCACCGTGCGAAGACCCGCACGTGGAGCCTCCAGCCGGGCTGACCATCGGGCCACGATGGCTCGGCGAGCGGCCTCGCGCCACTCGCGCACCTGCTCGAGCAGAGGGCGACCGCCTCCGCCTGCTCGAAATTCGGCCGTTCGCCGATAAACGTCGGCGAGCACTTCCGCCTCCAAGTCCCACGGGGGTGTACCGGCCAGCGCGCATGCCGCGTCTGCGGACACGGTGCGGTACCCGCGTATTGCCCTGACCGCCAAAGTGCGCTGCGGTCGGCATAACCGCGCGCGGTTCTGGGCGGTCAGGGACCCCGCCCACACCGGTGCGCCGTACAGCGCCATCGACCGGACTACCCCCGTGTAAAGCCTCCGGCACGCTAAGCTGGGTCCGCCCAGGTTGGGCAATAATCGCCCGAGGGCGGACGCCGCGCCGTCCAGTTTCGGCTCAAGCTGGCGGAAGTGCTCGTCGAAGAGCCATCGCCCATCCAACACCAGGCCCAAATATCTCATCTGAGCCTGAACCGGTACGAGGACCGAGCCGACGGTGATCGAGGCGCCGGCAGGCGGCCCGCGACGGGGCCCATGGAACAACAGGGCCTCCGTCTTGTTGAGGGCCACCTTAAGCCCCAGCGTCTCGATTCGCCCGACCACCTGAGAGACCCCCGTGGTGGCCAGGCGAGCCGCCTCCTCAAAGTTGCGTCCCCGGGCTCCTACCAACGTGTCGTCAGCGTAACAGAACACGCTCAGCCCAGGGGGCAAGACTCCGCGCAGGGCCCAGTCATAGCCGATGTTCCACAGGAGAGGGCCAAGGACGGACCCCTGTGGAACACCGTGCGATATAGCCCTGCGCACTTCGTCACCTGCTCGGTCCTCGCACAACACAAACCTCCGCTCCAAATAGTCTGCCATCAGCAGCCTCAGGTATGCGGGCACCCCATGGAATCGGAGTGCCTCTCTGATGCTGCCGAATGGCAGAGTATTAAATGCGTTGGCGATGTCTAAGGACACCGCCAACATCACGCCGCCTCCCCTGACGGCTTCCTCGGTCGCGGTCCTCAGAGCCAGAATGGCGTCGATCGTCGAACGCCCGGCGCGGAAACCAAACTGGGCGTCCGACAGATCGGGCCCCACCTCCTCGAGGTGCCGGACGATGCGGGCAGCGAGAATCCTCTCCAGCAACTTCCCCGCCTCGTCCAGCAGTACGATAGGCCTGTAGGCCGCGACCGAGTCCGGGGCTCTCCCCGGTTTGGGCAGGAGCACCAGCTTCCCCACCTTCCAGCACTCAGGGAACCTCCCCGACGACAGACACGCGTCAAACAGTTCCCTGAGGCGGTCGCCCATGTGGTCAAGGGCAAGGGCCAACACTCGGGCCGGAATTCCGTCCGGCCCGGGGGCGGTCCGCTTCGATCGAATGCGCAGAACGGCCGCCCCCATCTCCGCCTCCGTGACAGGCGGAACCACCACCTCTTCGTCGGCCTCCCGGACTTCGGCCTCTGCGGCCATCGCCGGGGGCGTGTGCTCCGCCTGTGGCGGGAATAGGCCCTCGACCACTTCGGTGAGGAAGCTAGGCTGAAGGGACTCGGTAAGGGGGGGGCCCGTCGCGCGGAGCTTGCTCAGCGCCGCGCGGTATGGGCGACCCCAGGGGTCACGATCGAGACCCTCCAGCATCTCCTGCCGCGACTGCTCCTTGGCGCGACAGATGGCCAGCTTCAGAGCGTCACGCGCTGCTTGGTACGCTTCGTACAGCTGGCCCTCCCCGTTATCATCGCGGCGTCGCCGCCGGCTGCGGGTGTAGGACCTCCGGGCACGAATGCAGGCCTCGCGGAGGTCCACCAACTCCCGGGACCACCAGTAGACCTCCCTCTTAGGAGGCCGACGTCGGACGCGCGGCATGGCCGCATCGCACACCTGCGTAAGCGCAACACGAATGCGACCCGCCGCAGCATCAACCCCCTCGTCAGGAGGCACTGGAGACAGCCACGACTGCACTATGGCTGCCTCCTCTAACAGGTCCCGGTTCAAACGACCCACAGCCCACCGCGGAGACCGGGGAGCTCTGTCCGCCATGTGACCCCTAACTGGGTCCTGAGGATTCCGGGAGATCTCTGCTCGGATATAGCGGTGATCCGAGAGAGTCTCGACCTCCTCTAGGACTCGCCAGTTCCTTACGTTGTTCGCGACAGCAGGGCTAGCGAACGAGAGGTCCACTATCGACCCGCCCTGCTGCCGAACACAAGTGTCGGTGGTGCCTCTGTTGAGCAGACAGAGGCCCACCGAATTTGCCCACTCTTCCACCGCTCTACCGCGGGCGTCCGTTCTGGGAGACCCCCACGCGCCGGACTTTGCGTTGAAGTCCCCCATCACCAGGACGCGGCCTGATGCCAAACGCCGTATCGAGGTCTCCAAAGAGGTGAGGAAGACCTCGAAATCAGCCAGACTCCGATTGGGGGAGAAGTACACCCCGAAAACGAGTAATCCCCCCCATTCGGCCGCCACGTATCCCGAGCCCCTATCTTTGAGCGACAAGGGCGGGGAACGCGGGGCCGTGGAGCTGATGACTGCCACGGAGCCGTCCCGGTCACCCACCCAGTTTGGGCGGGGAGGAACATAATAGGGCTCCGCGGCTACGGCCACACCAATCGACCACTGCGCAATGGATTGCAGGAAGAGATCCTGCGCACCGGCGCAGTGGTTGAGGTTCGCCTGGAGGAGATGGGTGCAGTCGTGGTCCATTATTGGGCCGAAGTACTTGCAACCACATCCTCCTCCATCCGCGACGGCGAAAGAGCGGCGACGACGACGGGGGTAGCCTGGGTCGATTGGCTACCCGCGACGTTCTTGGGCTTGGAAGCCCGGGGAGGGTTGCATCCCCTTCGCCCCATAATATGATTGGCGGGCAATTTACCCGCCGCACACGCGGGGCAATGGGGGGTGGCGGAACAATCCGTCGCCTTGTGCCCCGGCTGGCCGCAGCGGAAGCATAGTCCGCTGCAGTCGAAGCCACTTCTGCATGTGGCGCGCACGTGCCCCTCGGCCATGCATTTATGGCACCTCGCAGGCCTGGCCGCCAACAAAGAGACCTTGGCGGAACTCCAGCCTACGAGGAGCCTTCCTCCAGCAACCAAAGTGTTGGCTGCTGCGACGGGGCACTGCGCTACCACAGCTCCGACACCGCCAGGACCGGGGCGGATTGCGCCAACCTTGACGTTGTCCAGGCTGCATCCAGTTTTAGCCTGGATAGCCTCCCGGACATCGTCAGGCGTGATCGAATCGTCCAGGCCAGTGACACGGAATTCCACGCACTTCACGGGCCTGGCGATCTTTACGCCTTCCTCCGCCCCGAACAACCCTCGCAGCCTTTCCGCGATTGTGTCCGCCGTCTTTGCGCCCTCCGCACCGGGGAACTCAAGAATGCGAGCCCCCGTTTGGGCAAGGCGGGTCTTGATGCCGGTGGGGCCTAGGTCCGCCACACCGACGCTCTCCCGCGCCTTCTTAAAGACGGCGGCGTAGGAAAGGCCGCGCTCCGCCGCCTCCGGCGACACCGTTACGACCACGGCGGCCGATCTTGGCGGCCGGAGCTTCCCGGGCCTCTTCTTTTTCGCCTTCTTGCTCTTCTTCACTTCTTTTTGCCGCTCGGCAGCCGCAGCCCTTGCAGCGCTCCTGCGTTCGCGCCTCTTCCGACGCCGAATCTCCATTTTCTCCCCGGCCGTCTGCCAGCCCTCATTAGAAGACGCAGACGGACCAGGGACAGAAACCAGTCTTGGCGCACCCGTGGTTGTTGCGGGTGCCCGTTCCTTCGGCGCCGGGGCGCGTCTTGAGCCCGCAGGTGTTGAACTCAAGGGCGGGAAGTCCCTCTGGGACTGGGAAGGGGCTTTGGAAGTCCCCTTCTTCCCGGCTGCAGGTTTCGACCCCGCGGGGACGCTGGCCGACGCTGACGCCGCCGTCGCGTAGGACCGCTGGCCCGACGTGACCACTGGGTCCCTAGCAGCGGGCGAGTGGTTATCCGCTGCGAGTGGTGGACGGCGGCGCGGTTCTGGAGGTAATCTTGCCTCCAGACTCCCCAGCCGCACGTTGATCATGGTCCCAACGGACGACATGACCTGGCGCAGCTGCGCGTCGGTCAGCAGGGAGCACTGCTCCTCTCCTTGCCGAGGTATGGCATTTGGCTGCCGCAAGCATTCCTTAAGTTGGCTGAGCTCAGCACGGAGCTCAGCCACCTCCCCTGCCAGGCGGTCATTTGCCGCCCGCAACCGCCTCGTCTCGTCGGAGGTGGTGCGCTCCGCGAGCGTTTGCACCACCTCCTGGAGGTGAGAGGCCGCCTTTTTGAGGGCATTAACAAAGGTGCCCTTCAAATTTTGGCTTTTTGTGGCCACCGTGATTATGGCGGCCACAGAGTCTGCGGCGGACTGGACGAGGTCTACATCAGAGCTCGAGCTCTCGTCCAGGAGCTGCGCAACAAATTGCTCTGCTGCGCGCTCCCCCTCTTGTCGGGTGCGGGCGACCGATTCCCGCCTACTAAATGGGTCCTGGGTCACTGACCGTGACCCATGTACCGGCGAACTGGGGGCGGGCACCTTGATCGCTGGTGCGTTGCGCTCCGCCTCTGGCGACCTGCTCCTGCTACGCTTCCGGGTCCTAGAGACCCGACCGCTGAGGTCGCGGGAGTCCAGGTCCTCGGACTCGGACTCGACACCGAGGCTCACGGAGCTCCTCCGGCTTCCGTTCGGCGTCGACGCCAATGACGTCCGGCTCTCTGAAGGACACGCACTGGTGGGCGTGCATGCCCTCATTCTTCCGCCATCGCTGGCGCGTGGTCGTAAAGGGCGCTTAAAGCGCCCTTTGGAGTCGCGCAAAAGGACTCCTTGCTCCTCCGTCTTCTTCTCCTCCTTCTCATCGAGTTTTTGGTTTTGTACTGAATTATCCATAAAATTCCCACGAGTAGAGACGATCTATAATCGACCCTCGGGTGACGCTCATTCCGAGGGAAGGCCTACATACTGCTGGGGGACGGCAGGTACCCAGAGGTTTTTACAACTTCGCTGTTGGGTGGTCTGAGTTTTCCTTCTCGCGGGCCGGCCAACTAAGGCAAGCCCCTCGGTCCCGTTGAGCCGCTAGACGTGATCAACGACACTCAACGGGTAACGATGTGAAGGCCACCGCCTAATGCCAGAACTACTGGCAGCCCTCAACTCTCAACTCCACGCACAATCCATCCATATCAGATGTGGTATCCGACTACAGGCGCTTGTGTGCTACTAGTACTACTAGTGCAAACAATGTAAACAAAATAAATAAAGTAAAAATAAAATAAAATATACTAAAATAAAGTAAATAAAATAGAATAAAGTAAATAAAATAAACCGCCCCGGCCTTACGGCCCCCACTGGTGATTTTTTAAAGAGGTTTTCTTCTTCTATCCCCCCCGTCTCAAATCCACGTGTCCTCTGTTGATCAGAGGAACACGTGGAGAGACCCCCAAACGCGGCCCTCGCGGGCCGATAACCCCGAGACAAAACGCCTCGGGTTCCCTACGCGCGTGCCAGAGTATTAGCCACGAGTAATAATGCCCCCGAAAGGACATGATTACCCGTGTTGCCCGGGGTGTACCGGCCCAACGTCTGCCGTTCCCATCCACGAAAATGTGGAAAGGACTAGCAACCGTCAGGCACACTAGGAGGTTCTCTCTGGCCACACACCCCACCCCAACCTAACCTAACCTAACCTAACCTAAAGGTGCTTGGAGAGGCGGGCAACAACTACGCGCTCAAAGAGCTTGCCCACCTCATCCAACAGCACTATGGGGCGGTACGCCGAGGGAGAATCCGCGGGGCGGCCCTCCTTTCTCAGGAGGACCAGCTTGCCCGTCTTCCACATGGAAGGGAACCGTCCCGACTCCAAACAGGCGCTGAACAGCCTGAGGAGCCGGTCCCCTAGGGCGTCGAAGGCCAAAACCCAGGCGCGGCCAGGAATTCCGTCCGGCCCCGGGGCGGTGTTTTTGCCCCGAAGCCGCATCACTGCCGCGCCGAGCTCCGCCATTGTAACTTCTGGCGCCCCGGCATCGGCACCGCCCTCCTCAATTTCGGGTGGTGCCATTACGGGAGGCGTGTGCTCCGCCCTCGAAGGAAAGAGAGCGGAGATCACACCCTCCAATTGCCGGGGCTGGAGACTCTCGGTGACCGGCGGGGCCCAGGGGCGTAACTTGCCCCTGACCGTCTTGTACGGACGGCCCCACGGATCTGCCTCGAGAGTCCCCAGGAACTCTTCCCATCTTTGGGTTTTGGCCTCGCTGATGGCGGACTGCAGGGCGTACTTCCGCTGTTTGTACGCGTCCCGCAGCCGTGCCTCCACGGTCGGGTCACGGTAACGCCTGCGTCGGCGGTACCTAGTGTACTGGCGACGCGCCGCAATGCACGCGGCGCGTTTCCGGCTGATGTCGTCAGACCACCAGTACACCTGACGCCTCGGAGGCTGAGCACTGGCCCGGGGCATTGACGCGTCGCAAATCTGCGTCATCGCGCCCCGGAACCACTCCGCAACACACACACAACCTAACCTAACCTAACCTAACCTAACCTAACCGGTGGACACTAAGAGGCGCCGCATCAGAAACGCAGCACCGGTTCGTAGAGAACACGTAGTCGGCATATACCTGAAAGAAAAAGAAAATTATGAAAGGGAAGTGCAACTGGCAATAACGGATAGCTGGAAGGATTTCTGTGGGAAGCAGGAGAAGGAAGGAATGTGGGAAGGAATCTATCGGGTTATTGCCAGGTCTGCAAAAAGGAAAGAGGATATGCCGCTGCGTGAAGGAAACAGAACCCTAGATGCGAAGCAATCGGTGAGGCTGTTAGCTGAGACCTTTTATCCTGAGGATAGAGGGGAAAATGACGATGCAGACCACAAACGTATCCGAGAACAAGCTGAAACAGTAAACTCGCGGAGTCATGGTGATCATGACCCGCCTTTCACTTCTAGCGAACTCGAAATGGCTGCAAAGTCATTTAACCCCAAAAAGGCTCCAGGAGCCGACGGCTTCACCGCCGATATATGCGTGCGGGCCATAGATTCCGATCCTGCCTACTTTTTAGCCTTGCTAAACAAGTGTATGGCACTTGAGCACTTCCCTAAGATCTGGAAGGAAGCAACAGTAGTCGTCCTAAGAAAGCCGGGAAAGAGCTCGTATACCGAACCCAAATCGTACAGGCCGATTGGTCTTTTGCCTGTGCTGGGTAAGATATACGAGAAAATGTTGGTTGCTCGCCTCAAATTCCACCTGCTGCCGAGGATTAGTACTCGCCAATACGGATTCATGCCCCAAAAAAGCACCAAAGACTCCCTCTACACACTAATGCAGCACATCCGTGCTAAATTGCATCTTAAAAAGATTGTGACATTAGTGTCACTTGACATCGAGGGAGCCTTCGACAGTGCATGGTGGCCGGCTATAAGGGTCCGGTTGGCTGAGGAAAACTGTCCGATCAATTTGAGGCGAATAATCGACAGCTACCTGAGTGACAGGAAAGTCACGGTGAGGTATGCGGGGGAGCAGCACGAACGAAGTTCGAGCAAAGGATGCGTGCAAGGATCCATTGGTGGGCCCATCCTTTGGAACGTTCTGCTGGATCCTCTCCTCCAACAACTCGAGGGCAGGGGCGACTGCTGTCAGGCGTTCGCCGATGATGTCGTGATGGTTTTCTGTGGTGAGACAGCACGAGACATAGAACGACAAGCCAATGCCGCTCTCGACCATGTTCGAACGTGGGGTATCCGAAATAAGCTGAAGTTCGCGCCGCATAAGACTTGCGCGATGGTTATAACGCGTAGGCTCAAGTACGATACACCACGTTTGAGCATGGGCGGGATCGACATTGGAATGTCCCCACAGATGAAACTGCTGGGTCTCACCATTGACGAAAACCTCACTTTCAACACCCACGTCGGGAACGCCTGTAAAAAAGCGATCGGGATTTATGGCCAGCTCGTTAGAACAGCCCGCGTAAGCTGGGGGCTAAACCCCGAAGTGCTGCGCTCTATCTATACAGCGGCGGTCGAGCCAGTGATCCTTTACGCCGCAAGTGTCTGGGCGCCAGCTGTAGATAAGCTTGGAGTGCGAAAGCAGCTAAACGTAGTTCAGCGGGGCTTTGCACAAAAACTGTGCAAAGCATATCGCACTGTATCCCTGAACTCGGCACTGGTGCTGGCCAGGATCCTCCCATTGGACCTTCGTATAAAAGAGGTGGCTCGTTTATACGAAGCCAAAAAGGGGATATCTCGGTCAGCAGTAGTTGACCGAGAGGTGGAAATTATGTCACCATTTTTCGAGGCTCCGCACCCAGCCGATAAACTGCCCCTAAAATACAAATGCCTGATAAACCAGGAACAGTACCAAAATCATTGCGATTTTGCGGTGCGCATTTACACTGACGGCAGTAAAATTGAGGGCAAAGTTGGAGCGGCGCTATCCGTTTGGGTCGGCGACGTCGAAAACAGAGCCCTCAAGTTTACCTTGCCGTCATACTGTACGGTTTATCAGGCAGAACTGTTGGCACTTTTCAAGGCAGCGGGCGAGGCCTTGAAAATGGACGAATCCACCCTCGACATCTACTGTGACTCCAGAGCAGCCCTAGAGACTGTAGCTAACCCAAACTCGACCCATCCACTAGCAGCGGAAACCAGAAACGCCATAAGACGCTGTAGGCTCCAGAACAAGTGCGTCTCCTTGTTCTGGATAAAAGCCCACGCTGGTCTGGATGGGAACGAGAGAGCAGACCAATTAGCGAAGGAGGCTGCTCTGAAGTCAAAGAAGAAGCCAGACTACGATCTTTGCCCTATCTCATTCGTCAAACGTATGCTCCGTCTGCATACGATTGAGGAATGGGATAGAAGGTATAAATCTGCCGAAACCGCCTCCATTACAAAGTTGTTCTTCCCAGACGTCCTGACGGCGTATAGTGTTGTGAGAAAATTTGTACCAACGAGCATCACCACACAAATCATGACAGGACACGGTGGGTTCTCCTCATACTTGAAACGATTTAAGTGTAAGGAGAGCTCATCGTGTGCCTGCGATCCGGCGGCCGATGAAAGTGTACCGCATCTGATTTTTGAATGCCCAATGTTCATTCGCGAACGTTACGACCTGGAACAGGAGCTGGGAGTAAACATGTCTGCAGAAAACCTGTCGCATATAATGGCAGGATGCCAACGAAACAAACTAATAAATTACTGCACGAAAATAGCAGCAACAGTTTTAAAAAGAAATAAAAGCGTATAAATAAAACATATGATATCATTATAATGATACATAATGAATGTCACATAGTTAATAAACATAGATACAAAATAACGGATATACAATAAAAAAAGAATAAAACACTAAAGTGTCCTCAAAAAATTAACCACGATACATCTACCCTTAATGGGTTCTTAAAAGAAACACGATACAAGAAAACTAAAGGCAATAAAAATAAAACATCATATAACAAAGGCCTTATCTATGATAGGGGAAATTAGAAACAATCAAAAAAAAAAAAAAAAAAAACCTAACCTAACCTAACCTAACCTTTTTTTTTTTTTTTTTGGTACCCAGGAAAAATAGCTTGATGCACTACCCGCCGGCTAGGGGACGGCACCGGCGGGGCGTGTGGGACTCCCCAGCAAGAGAAAAAGGCTGGTATACCCACTAAAAAACCTGGGGTGTTCCCTCTCTCATCCAATGGGGGGGCCTGTTGGGAGCTCTTAAAAGAATTGAGTCATCCATAGCAGGCCCCCCCGTGTGGGTGCGGGCCGGGTCATTTTTTTTAGGACCCGACCCCCTCTTGTCCCCAGGGGAGAGCTTCGCCACTCTCCCCTTTCAGCGTTGGAAGGCGCGCGGGAATACCGCGCGCGCCCTCTCGGGGTTCTTAGTTTACGGGTGGCAGGCCCCCCTGAGGCCTTGCCACCCGGAACCCTTAAGTGGGGGGCAGGAGAGCGACATAAGCGCGTCTCCTGCGCCCCCTCCTCCGGCGGCGGACTTCCGGGGCGTAAGGATCTTCCTCACGCCCTCGTTCCGCCGCCTCCTTCTGCGAGATGACAGACTCGCAGAAGGACCTCATTGCGCCCCAGCACCTGTCGTCGCCGACCATCTTGGATACGACGGTCGGCAAGGAGAGGTCGGGGCCAATCACAGCGACCAGGGCACAGCGCTCCGCGGCCCACGCCGGGCACTCCTCCAGCGTGTGCTGCGCCGTGTCCCGGTCACACTCCTCACAATGGTGACACCTGGTTGTTGGCTCCCTACCGGCTATCTTGCAAAGGTACTCTCCGAAACAGCCGTGTCCGGAGAGCACCTGAGTAAGCCGGTAGGTGAGCGGTCCGCGCCGTCTGTCCGTCCACTGCCTTATCATCGGACGGACAGCCTCGACGGTCCTCACCCCATAGCGGGGCTGGGCCAGTCTATTCTCCCACTTTTCCACGAGGACCAGTCGAGCCTGGGACCTTCGCGTCTCCACCGCCCTGTGCGTGGGTTCTTCACCCTGGAGCCGGAGGTCAGCGCGCCAGTAATACACTGACGCTTGGACCTCCGCCTCCAAGTCCCAGGGCGGCGATGCCGCCAAAACGCACGCCGCCTCAAAGGAGACGGTGCGGTACGCCCGTGACACCCTGATCGCCATCGCCCTCTGAGGTCCCCGTAGCTGCCCCGTAATCCGCTCCCCGGGCCGTAACCAACGTGTCGTCGGCGTAACAAGTTACGCCGACGCCCGGGGGCAGGGCGCCCCGCAGCACCCAGTCGTAGCCGATGTTCCACAGTATCGGACCCAGAACCGAACCCTGTGGAACACCGCACGACATCTCCCTCCGGAACGTCTCTCCGTTCCGCCCCACACAAAACACACTCCGCTGGTGCAGGTAGTCCCCGACTATTCGGCGTAGATAGGGAGGCACCCCATGAAATCGGAGTGCCTCCCTAATAGTCGCCCACGGCAGGGTGTTGAAAGCGTTGGCGATGTCCAAGGACACCGCCAATACCACCCCGCGCGAGGCGACCGTCTCTTCCGAGAGGGCCTTGACGCTATTGATCGCGTCAATCGTCGATCGGCCCTCCCGGAATCCGAACTGGTGTTCGGATAAGTCGGGACCCACCCGCACCAGGTGCTTGGCGAGGCGGGCAACAACTACGCGCTCAAAGAGCTTGCCCACCTCATCCAATAGCACTATGGGGCGGTACGCGGAGGGAGAATCCGCGGGGCGGCCCTCCTTTCTCAGGAGGACCAGCTTGCCCGTCTTCCATCTGGAAGGGAACCGTCCCGACTCCAAACAAGCGCTGAACAGCCTGAGGAGCCGGTCCCCTAGGGCGTCCAAGGCCAAAACCCAGGCGCGGCCAGGAATTCCGTCCGGCCCCGGGGCGGTGTTCTTGCCCCGAAGCCGCATCATTGCCGCGCCGAGCTCCGCCATTGTAATTTCTGGCGCCCCGGCATCGGCACCGCCCTCCTCAAATTCGGGCGGTGCCATTACGGGAGGCGTGTGCTCCGCCCTCGAAGGAAAGAGAGCGGAGATCACACCCTCCAATTGCCGGGGCTGGAGACTCTCGGTGACCGGCGGGGCCCAGGGGCGCAACTTGCCCCTGACCGTCTTGTACGGACAGCCCCACGGATCTGCCTCGAGAGTCCCCAGGAACTCTTCCCATCTTTGGGTTTTGGCCTCAACCTAACCTAACTTAACCTAACCTACCTACCTACCTACCTACCTACCTACCTACCTACCTACCTACCTACCTACCTACCTACCTACCTACCTACCTACCTACCTACCTACCTACCTACCTACCTACCTACCTATCTACCTACCTACCTACCTACCTACCTACCTACCTACCTACCTACCTACCTACCTACCTACCTACCTACCTACCTACCTACCTACCTACCTACCTACCTACCTACCTACCTACCTACCTACCTACCTACCTACCTATCTACCTACCTACCTACCTACCCACCTACCTACCTACCCACCTACCTACCTACCTACCTACCTACCTACCTACCTACCTACCTACCTACCTACCTACCTACCTACCTACCTACCTACCTACCTACCTACCCACCTACCTACCTACCCACCTACCTACCTACCCACCTACCTACCTACCTACCTACCTACCTACCCACCTACCTACCTACCTACCTACCTACCTACCTACCTACCTACCTACCTACCCACCTACCTACCTACCCACCTACCTACCTACCTACCTACCCACCTACCTACCTACCTACCTACCCACCTACCTACCCACCTACCTACCTACCTACCTACCTACCTACCTACCTACCTACCTACCTACCTACCTATTATATACCTACCTATTAGCGCCCTATATGTGCGGCACGCGGCGCGGCGCGGCGGTCAGATCGTTTTTCCTAATATTGTATATTATAGAAAATATCCGTGACAAGAGAAACATAATAATAAATTTATTTCACAAAAAGCAGAAGTACATTATAAAAGAAGTTGACATTTTCAATTTATCCATAATCTCAGATATCTTTATGGCATCTGTGCCTGAAATAGATAAATTAATATCTTTATTTCAGGCAGCAGCGCTATTATTATTATATACATTGTATCTAGAGTACTACTCCTTTTGTCCTAAGTTAAATAAAAAATGAACCCGGCAAATGTATATCTGGTGCTCGAGCGTGTCAGATATCTAATCCGAATAGAGCGCGTGAGGGCGCGCGCGGCACGTGCGCGCAGCACGGGTGATGACCTCTGATGACGGGGATGGTCTCGCCGTGACCATAGCTGCTGAAAAGCAACCGAAACGTCGGGGAAAGTGTAAACATAAATATAAATAGTATAGTAATAGTATAAATAATTTCAATAATTTAATTAGCTTAAACATTAGTACAGTTTAATAGTAATAGTAGTGTAACAGTTTTGTTTCTGTTGGCCTCAACCTAACCTAACTTAACCTAACCTACCTACCTACCTACCTACCTACCTACCTACCTACCTACCTACCTACCTACCTACCTACCTACCTACCTACCTACCTACCTACCTACCTACCTACCTACCTACCTACCTACCTACCTACCTACCTACCTACCTACCTACCTACCTACCTACCTACCTACCTACCTATCTACCTACCTACCTACCTACCCACCTACCTACCTACCCACCTACCTACCTACCTACCTACCTACCTACCTACCTACCTACCTACCTACCTACCTACCTACCTACCTACCTACCTACCTACCTACCTACCTACCTACCCACCTACCTACCTACCTACCTACCTACCTACCCACCTACCTACCTACCTACCTACCTACCTACCCACCTACCTACCTACCTACCTACCTACCTACCTACCTACCTACCTACCTACCCACCTACCTACCTACCCACCTACCTACCTACCTACCTACCCACCTACCTACCTACCTACCTACCCACCTACCTACCCACCTACCTACCTACCTACCTACCTACCTACCTACCTACCTACCTACCTACCTACCTACCTATTATATACCTACCTATTAGCGCCCTATATGTGCGGCACGCGGCGCGGCGCGGCGGTCAGATCGTTTTTCCTAATATTGTATATTATAGAAAATATCCGTGACAAGAGAAACATAATAATAAATTTATTTCACAAAAAGCAGAAGTACATTATAAAAGAAGTTGACATTTTCAATTTATCCATAATCTCAGATATCTTTATGGCATCTGTGCCTGAAATAGATAAATTAATATCTTTATTTCAGGCAGCAGCGCTATTATTATTATATACATTGTATCTAGAGTACTACTCCTTTTGTCCTAAGTTAAATAAAAAATGAACCCGGCAAATGTATATCTGGTGCTCGAGCGTGTCAGATATCTAATCCGAATAGAGCGCGTGAGGGCGCGCGCGGCACGTGCGCGCAGCACGGGTGATGACCTCTGATGACGGGGATGGTCTCGCCGTGACCATAGCTGCTGAAAAGCAACCGAAACGTCGGGGAAAGTGTAAACATAAATATAAATAGTATAGTAATAGTATAAATAATTTCAATAATTTAATTAGCTTAAACATTAGTACAGTTTAATAGTAATAGTAGTGTAATAGTTTTGTTTTCAAAATTTTGATTCTATGTCCAACTTCTTGTATGGGGACGATCCACTGTGCGCCGGCGTCCGCGCCGCCGTGACTATGACGTTTGTTACGGGGAAACAATACAACAGGCTGACTGTAGTACCTACTAGTATCTTAGTCTTGTAAGGATCTCTTTACAATATTACAATATTACCTATAGACAAAGGGATCGTTTGTATGCTCGGCAAATTATATCACGCTCATATTACTCGAATGAATTTATTGTTTCACTGGTCATAACATACATACATGAGATACAATTTTAAAATTCGAAATACATAATTATGAATAAAATCGAATGTTTCTTGCCGAGATTATTATTGCCTTTAGCGTTTGTTTTGACACAGTGCCTTGAAGCTTAAGTGTTTTTCGTCCGTAGGTGAGTCGTTTTAAGTAGAACTTGGACCGCAGGATCAAGTTTATGCGACTAATCAAGATATCCTCTGTCTAATTACTCCCGAGGCGGAGTGTTCATCTTAGCGTCAGCCGTTAATTTTCGCGCTAATCGGGGACCAAAGTCCTCGGGCCTCGATATTCCAGGACGGGCAACTAATAAGTAAGTCGTGTCTCTCCCGGAAAATAATGACTCTGTGGCGACACATGAAGTGCGCCAAGCTCAGATTAAACACGAAGGACATGTGCGAGAAATATATCACACACAGGTTTCACCATTCAATGCTTGTGCTGGCTACCGGCTCTTAGCTCAACTAAACTTTAAGGGTCACTTTGAAAAGTTATCTATGTAATTTGTCGGCGCGACGTTCGTATATTATGAAAGTGATAACACTCGCCACCGCATAAAACCGACCGGCGACCTAGTGAAAAATATGTGATTACCATTTGGCATGATTTTTTATTATCTCAAATTATGTCTAAACATTTTAAACCGACTTTAAGACAATTTGATCTTTAATTTGTCTAGTTTTATGTTACAGATGACCCGTCGCTTCGGGCTATGGAACTAGAAATAGTCAGGTCCTACTATCTTAAGTTTTTTATGTGGATTGCCCATTGAGGATATCAAAGCAACCTTCATTTGAATAAGCTTTTCATAAGAGAATATGTAAAGCTAGCTGGCACAGTCTTTCGTTTATTTAGTACTTTTAGTATAATTATTACAAACATCATTTGGATTGTTATTTACTTTATAACTTAGACGCTAGAGTAATACCTTATCCTTATGATTTAATATAATTAAAAAAAATGTTTCCCCTAAAACAAACTTTGTTAACTTAGCGACAAAATACATGGCGCAGAATGTACATTTTTTATTATTATGTATAAGAAATTATTTATAAAACATTAATCATAATTACCGTAATTGCTGCAGCCAATCATTGGATGGCAGTACGACAAAGCTGACCCGCTCGGTATGTACATATGTTCCATCCTTCGACATAAGAAGGCCAGTGTATCCCCCCAGTGTGTAAGTGTTTCAGAGACGGGCGCGCGGCGACGCCCAAGACGTGTCCCTCACAGTCGGGTGGGTCGTATGCCTGTTTGTTGTTGGTGTATAAAACATAATCATTTGGTTGGCAATGCCCGAGTGCAGAAAATGAGAGATGAGATGATTGATATGGACATTAAAAACTATGTGTAGAATTGTGTATATCCATGGAAAATCTAGAATAGAGAAAAGTTGGAAATCGAAACAAGTAAAACAGGATCACGACTGGACACGCAAAATGTCAACAATTTTCGTAATAGTAGGATTCGATTCAACATTTAGTCTTCATAGGGAAAATGGATTCTAAAATGGAGTGTTTGGAAACATTGTTACAATAAACGCTTTTGGAATTGGAACGGAAATTAAATCGCTTTTCAACAATTCTATAAAAAAGGAAGATTCTCCCTTCGGAAAATGCGTAACAAGTCTATTTAAGGTACTGAAATTCAACAATTTTATATTTAAAATTTGTGTAACAGGCATTTATACGATCATTGATCTACATCACGACCGAAATTGAACGCTATAAAACACTATTTTAATAGCAAGATAATGTCCGTTTGGGCCATCAATTATTGTTCTCAACCAACACCGACGAGTCGACGAGAACCTTTCACCGCCATCGTGTCTGTCTTCGTTGGGCTCTTCCGCTCGACATACTACTACTCTACTTGACCGTGACATGACGGATATTGCCTGAGGTTCATATGGTGGCTGGCGCTGTGCTGCAGCACTCGCGCTGTGCGTCGTAGCACACCACGGGGTGCACTTTTACTTGTTAGCCTCTTACACGATAACTGCAACACACTTGTTATAATAGTTACAAATAGTTCATTTGTTACTATAAATTAACTATTGAGCCTCGCTGATTTCAGCATGAATGTGCCGGCTCGACCGGGGAAGGAATACCCTCTCACAGAATATCCACGTGAAATACCAGTATTCCTACTGTTGTGTTTCGTTCGGTGAGTGAGAGTGCCGGAGGCCCAATCACCCTCTTTCCTCCTTCCCGCTCCTCCTCTTTCCCACTTCCTTTCCTAAAGGGTCGGCAACGCGCAAGTGATGCTTTTGGTGTTGCAGGAGTCCATAGGCTACAGTCACCACTTACCATCAGGTGGGCCGTATGCTTGTTTACCGCCTTATTCGTATAAAAAAAAACATAACGAAAATGCTTCATTTAGCGAGCAACAATCTGTCACCATGTTTTCATGTGATGAAGAACGCTCCAAATATGGCTCAACTAAAGGTTAAGGGACGTGTACGTCTACGACGCCAACGTTCTAATATTTGTCGTTGTTTCACGTGAGCATTTAAATGTTTATCATCGCCGCTTATATAGATACTACTAAACAGTAATACTAATGCTTAAATACTATTTGCTATATATACTTAAAAATCCTACAGTGCTCTCCGGGTCCAATATAACAATGCGTTCAGGGTGCTCACAGCGCTGCCACCATTCTGTAGTGCATCGGGAATGTTCGCGGAATATCGTTTAGATTGCGTTCATGCCACGATGCGTAAGAGATGCATTGCCCTGGCGCGCGCGCGCAGAGTGACTGTACATATGTACATAATATATCAATCGTTGTTGCGCAGTTTCCAATGGAATTGCGCAACAACGACTGTTAATGATGTATGTATATATTATCTTATTGTTTACCTATTTTGTATTATGTTATATTGTGTTACTAATACTAGTTTAAGTTAATTGCTACTAACAAATGGTATGTATTAATAATCTAAAATATATAAATAATAATAATAAGCAGCAGCAGCAGTGTATCGCGTCGTTGGTTATTAATGAGCTGTGCACTCGAAGGTGCCGCTGCAGCAGGCGCGCGACGTGTACCAACTCAGTTAGAGAGCATGCGCTCTACAGCGGCACGAGTACCGCACACGGCACACGTGCAGTGAGCTCGCCGCGTACGCGCTGCGGTCTCGCCCCTCCGGGAGATCGTCGAGCAAAACATTACAATAAAAGAGCCCTAAGTACTATTTAAATAAAATATTAAACCCTACGAAGTCATCAATGAACCAAGCTTTAACGCAGTTTATTTTGCTTTAAATTTGCACTTTACTAGCTTTTTAATAAACTAGTTGACAAAACATAACCTCCAAAACTTTAAACTGGAATATATTTGAATACCTGACTTATTCTTTTTGTATAATGAAGACAAAACTGATCGGGAATTTTAAAATTATCTCTTTCTTAAAAAATCAAGTCAGCATAAAAAATGATGCGAGATCGCCGTTCTTGTTAGCGTTAGTTTCATTATTGTTGTCCATAGTTAGCTAAGTCGTATGAATTATTATTCTACAAACGACTACGTTTATAACAATTAACATAAACAGTTGTTAGTATCGTTGCCGTCGCGCGTCGTACGTCCTTCCCCGTAGTTCAAACTACCTTTACATTATACTTCCATTAAAATGTAATCATTGGTTGTGAATCATTGTGATGATTGAGCAAAATCATCGAAACTTACAATTTTACGATATTAGTGGCATAGTATTGAAGCTTTCAGTGAGTGTCATGTTTTATATAAAAATATTATTATAAAATATAAAATCCAATCTTGTTTTTTATTTTGTATCAATCAAGGTTGAACATTGAGAAACAGGAGTTAGTTTTCAGAACGGAATATCATGTATTTGTATGTAAAGTTATCGGTTTCCCAATGCCAATGCGTGTATGAACACCCAGTGTGTATAAATAATAATAATATATTTGATTCAAACATATATTGGTATAAGTACTGCAGTAATAGGTCACAATTAGGTAATCATCATATTCTGACACACGTTTCGAGTGATAAGAGCGAGCATCAATTTAAACACCTTTCTGTGTTCTGTTTGTAAACAGCTGGTAATTATCATTCCGTGAAGTTTCCTCTCCAGAAACAAGTGTACGTAATAGATCCTAATAAGAGTGTCATCTCAACGAGAAAATAAGGAGAGCCGCGTGCCACACGTCAGGCGCCGGCGCCGCCTTGTGACGTGTTTAAGGCTGTATAACAGGTGGTCGAAGCGCCGCTAGGCAGACACAATCAGAACTAGTTCTATACGTGATAGAGCGAATTGTGCTAGATAACTTTCATTACCATACATTATTCAGTTTACAAAATATGGCAAATAGGGCTATTATATTGATGTTGTGAGATGTGTGAATCAACAAACGAATAACACATGCTCAATTCGGAACAGTGTCACAGAATGTGCGGTTTAGTATATTTTTTTAATATTATTCTCATAGGCTTGCCTTTGCCTGAACCTAGCAACTGACCTAAATGTAGCTTCAGTAACTTAGTAAACTCACTGACCTATATACTTTGACGTTCATAAGTGTTACCTTGTGACTTAAATTAATAAATAATTTAGACTTTGACCTTGACTATCTAGGGTGGAATCTTTTCAAAGTATTGATACGACAACCCAGTGTATATTCATCACCACGCAGTAGTTTCTTTATAGTGTATTGTGGTTAGAAGAACTTTGATGAGCGACGGCGGTATAATAAGGTTGATTTAATTATTGAATATTGTGTATAGTAGGCACGCGCGCACGGTGCAATCTACTATTGTGCCCTTATCAAAAACCGCCAGTAAGTAGCTATGTCACCTTAGATCATACGGTTAAGCACCTCAATACAGAGACCAAACATTGATGGGCCGGCGCAGGCATATTTGTTGTGGGCAAATAAGTAGTGTTTGTGTTCGTATCGACCGAATATTTCTTTCAGCCACGACACGAGTATGATGTCACGCTAACATACAACGTTTGCTTCGCGAACTAAAATGTGTCTAAGTGCCAGAGCTAGCTTTAGATGTGATGAATGCCCGTTCCGCGTGTATTGCTGTGACTCGTCCAGCCCGTCGATTGGTATGCTCTCTTAAAATTAAATTATGTTTTATTTATTCCGTCGAGAATGGCCAGATCTCTGCGCGCCACTTCTGCAGCGGAGTCTCGCGGCCGCTGCCTCCAGCTCTACCTCAGCGTTGCCGGCTGTCCGGAACTATTTTGTGCATTATACGGGTAACATATTTATTCCTTAATGGGTGGCAAATATTTCTAACAAAATATAAACGAGTTAAAGTTTCGTAGCGAAATGTGTAGTAACTCGGTAACTGGGCCATACTCGAGTCGTTTCGGGGGTCACCGGCTACAATTTATTTGAAAAGCATTCTGTTATGTTACGGCGCAGTGAGAGTGATCTGACGTCATTATAAATGATAGCTTTTGTAATTTAGGCGGCTTTTATATGTTGATCTCGACCATTCGGTTTCGACCATCGACGTCGAGACTTGTTTACATAAATGTATATATACATAATCTTAAGTACAAATACACACCTTAAATAATGTTTTGTGCGTAGTATTTTTTATTTAATTCTAATACACACAAATCACGAAAAGATGATGGATGTCACTTACAGTTGATGTGTTAAGTAAAACATAAACTGGTATGAGCTTGTGACCATCCATTGTTCCAAACTTAAAGGCTTTATACAACCAACCTTATCTTGTTCCAAACTCTGACAGTAAACGTGACTTCACACATCACCGTTAGTAGTAGTCATTTTGAAATTCATAATTATTCGTTATTGTACACGAATAGACGCATGTTCACATCACAGCTGGCTCGAGGCTATGATATTGGCTTTTTAAGATCATGTTCGGTAGTAGCACACACACACAGTCGGACACGGGGCTGATAGACGGTCACAGGGTCTCCTCTATGAGGTGGACCCTTCAGTAACAGCTCTTCTTAGCGCTTTAGGATTTACAAGTGTGGCGTGATGTTATCGATATTAATTACGCAAAACTAAATTTAACTGATGGCCGTGTGATAACGTTTGCATCGCTGAACCGGTGAATGCATTTTCATTAAATAAAAACTTAGAAAGCAGACAATTTTAATTCATTGCATAAGACATAGTACTGTTTTAAATGACACGAATGAAGTCGCGGATCACGACTAGTGTTACACATAGCAACGAAAATCAAGGTTTAAATAGTTGATATAAGCCTAGGTACCTAAACAAACGAACAAAGTCTCCGGCATGTTATGTTAGACGCTGAGAAGCTAAGTAATGTTACGTGGTGCTTTAGATACAAAGGCACTTTATTGAATGTGGAGACAATCTAGAAAGTATGATATTTTAATCTCGATTATGATTAAAAACCGCTCGAGCACCGAGGACAACCAGAAGGTTTGTGGTTCGACCGCGTGACAGAACAGTTCAATGTTAAATATAATTCCAAGTTTTTATGTTACGGCGCTTCGGATAAGTTTATCAGAGAAAACCATTTTGTTTTAATACTCTATATGACTGATGGTTGTACATAGTTAAACAAGTCTCCCGTCCCTGTAGCGGCTGTAGAGTGTAGTGTAGTGTTACCTGAGGATTGTGACTTGTGCTTCTGCAAATGAGCTTTAACTACCACATAGCGAGTTAGGCCGTTAGCTCATATGTCAATATAGGCAATGAAAGAAGTACATAATATAATATTCTATTACATACACACAACACCGTCTAGCCCAAACTAAGCAGAGCTTGTACTATGGGTACTAGACAATGGATAAACAGACATATATACTTATTTTTGTAAATACATGCATATTATACATAGAAACACCCAGACCAAGACAAACATCCATGTTCATGCACACAAATGTTTGACTTGAGCGGGAATCGAACCTGTGGCAGTCGGTTACACTAACCACTATGCCATCAAGGCCGACATTATTGGCCTATATGTATATATGGTCTATAAGACTTTGATTTGTTAAATGATCTATGTACTTACCAATAACCACTTCGACCTTTGTGCAGTGCCGTAGAATAGACACAGGCATTTTCAGTTTTGTTGGCACGAACAAATATATACCCATCTATTATCGGATTTAACGTCTTACAAACGTTCTATTTCTGCCAACAGTAAAAAATAATTCTGAAGAAGTAAAAGTCTCATCGTTGGGTTCGTTGAAACAAGGAGTTGTGTTACTGAGTTCTCCGTCATATAAAATTCATAAAAGTAGTAAAAGTCACATTATTGCATATAAAATCTATATCAGTGAATGTACAACTAAACAAGGACCAAATTAGTGTTTAAACTGTAACTGTGCACAAAGAAACTTAGAAGATATTGCCTAAAAACAGTTTAAAAATATCAGTTTTAGTGTTGTGTTGGTGAGCAGTGACATTGAAAAACAATAGTGAAGGTCATCGTTCTCAAAGTACCTGCTAAAGTTAATTTAACTAGGAAAAAGTTTTGCTAGGATTTACTCACCTATTTCACCTAGCGCAAGTAGAGTCTGGTGGCTGAGCGCGGCAAGCGTGCAGAGTGGAAGACCTGCGTAACCGTATGCGTACGCGAGTTCAAATCCGACTGCAGAGATTACTTTTTGCCCTTATATTTTAAACAACGGTGCAATTATCGTTAGTTATTTGAGTTCGAATCCTACTCACTACATAATTTACTAGGCTTCATTTTGTTTTATTATTTAATTTATCAAAATGAAATGCTGTGGATGCCTTAAGAATACCAAAGATACAAGCTATATAACATGCTCATCTGCCAACTGCGACAAAAGTTTTTGCGCATTATGTATTAATTTATCAACATTGCCGGTAGACAAAAAGAAGGTCTGGAAATGTCCTGATTGTTGTGCTACTCAAAGAAAAGGTGGTGATAACAGCTTAACACCCATACGATCTGTGGAGGATAACGTCACTAAGCGAAAGAAGACTGACATAAACATGACTCGCAACACTAGCTCAGAAGAAGTAAAAGAACTTGTCGCAGAAGTTCGTAGCCTCACCCATGAGATTTACTCACTTAAGAAGCAACTTGAAAATGCTACAATGTCACTGACCTCTTGTCAAACCAAGTTGGAGGAATTGGGTCTATCTATAGCTGCCAACGACACAAGGATAAAAAACCTGGAGAGCCGTGATCTTGACGTGAAACTGCTTGAATCAAAAGTGACAATGCTGCAACAAGAAATCAATGTGCAAGCTCAACACCACTTGTATAATGAATTGGAACTTATAGGTATACCCGAATATGAAAGTGAAAATCTACACCATATTGCCCTATTAGCCGCGCGAAAGGTGGGTGTCGACCTAGATGAACAGGACATCGACTGGGTAGCTAGAGCCGGTCCTCGCATCATATCAGCGCTATCCGCTGACCGCAACACAAAGTTCCCAAGACCTGTGGTCGTGCGCCTTCTTCGTCGGAGCAAGCGGGACCAGATTATAAGGGCATCAAAGTCAAGAAAGAATATCACTAGCTCTGACTTGGATATACCTGGTGCACCGAAGAAAATATTCTATAATGAACGATTAACAAAAGCAAATAGAGTGCTTTTTCGAACGGCAAGAGCGAAGTCAAGGGAGTATGGTTACTCCTACTGCTGGTGTGCCAACGGCAATATTCTCGTTAAACAACGTGAAGGTAAACCTGCCATACTTATTCGCACCAATGATGATCTTTGTCGTATATTTGGCGTTTCGAGTGAAAATGAAAATAACACCATCTGAACATAAATTCTCGCTGCAAGGAATTATTACATTATTGATAAATATTAGACTCCCGAAAAAAAACTCTTTATGTACTTTACTTCTTATTTTAATTATAATTTTGTATTCTTTAATTCCATCGCTACACATACATATTATTCATCATTACTATGGTACTTACAATCAACTACAATATGATATTTATTTATTATTCTATATGTTCTACATGACTTACACAATATACAGTAGCGCGAATTCTATGATGTTTTTTTTTTTTTTTTTTTTTTTTATTTTTTATTATCAGAAAAATACCTTAAGACTAATTACATTTGAAATTCGCCAAACATATTGTTTAACGGCGAGATACGCTCTTATCATTAGTACTAATCTACATTACAAAACTATTTTAAAATATAAAGTATGTTAACTATAAGAATAAACATAAAAATAAAATTTCTAAGATAAATATCATAAAACAGGTAATTTCACTTATAATATATGAGTAACAATTATTATTTAACTTTTATGTAGGTATTGTAATATTTTTAGAGTACTTGAGACTGTAAAAGGATATCTTTTAATCTTTTTTTAAGGCAGCCATAACTAATTTTTGGCACCTCTCTTAATATAGGCAAATTATTAAATATTGAAGGTACAATATACTTGTTTGTTCGTTGGCCGTAATAATTTGTTACTTTTGGTTTCACAAGTTTGTGTTCCCTTACTCTTCTAGTATTATATTTATTTTCAACAAAATGTTTGTACTGATCACTATAGTAATATTCTAGGCTTATTAAGTATTCAACCTTTTTTTCAATTGGCAGGATTTTACAGATAGGAAACAATCTGCTATAATCCTTATTACACATATTTTTATCCTGCTTACTAACTAAGTATTTTATCAGTCTCATTTGGAGGTTTTTTATGTCGTTTAAGTAGGTGATAAAAGTTCGCCCGTATACAACCAGTCCGTAGTTTATCAGTGAGTCTGCAAGGGCAAAGTATACTATTTTTATAGTCTCTGCATTTAATACTGTTTTAAGCTGGTAGAACTTGGCCAGTACAGATCTCAACCTAGCGCATATATCAGATATATGCATAGCCCAATTGAAGTTCTTATCGATCCTTAATCCTAAATATTTAAAATTGTCAACATATTGTAAAGTAGCGCAACTACAATTTAATTTGTTTCTATGTAGGCATTCGTATGTATGTCCTATTATGTTGAGGTTATCAGTACTTGTGTTCTTCGCGATCTGATTGTATGGAGAGTGAAGATGCATGCATTTCGTTTTATTGAGATTAAGTATGATGCCATTGTCATGAGCCCACTTCGTTATATTTTCAAAATCTGACTGTATATTTGTTTGTACCTGCGATATATCTTTGGAGGCGTAAAGGACACACATATCGTCTGCATACATATACACATTACATTCGGCTACTACGTTCGACACACTGTTTACATGCATAATATACCCTACGGGACCAAATACTGAACCAGTAGGCACGCCCGAACTGACAACAGCGTCTTCCCCAGTCACTCCATTGACAACAGTACGTATTTTTCTATTATATAAATAGTTTCTGAACCAAGTATTGGTGGGGCCACGTATGCCACACTCATTCATAGCCTGCAATAGTATATCATGATCCAGTGTATCGAACGCTTTTTTGTAATCAATAAAAAGTGCTATCAGTTGTTTCCCTGAATCCAAACATTCATTTATGTAATCTGCAAAGCTCGTCAGGGCAGACACAGTACTCTTACCCCTTCTAAAACCGTGCTGGATGTGAGTGAGTATGTTATTTGATTCTAGAAATGTACCAATCTGTGACACAACCATTTTTTCGACTATTTTGTCTATAACAGATAATATTGCTATTGGCCTGTAATTAACATATTCCAAGTGGCTTCCGGACTTATAAATTGGGCGTATTATGGCGCTTTTCAGCTGATCGGGGTATATACCTTTTGTTAAGCACATATTGATAAAGTTAGCTAGTATGGGACTAATTTGTTTGCGCAGGTACCTTACATCTTCTACTCTTATTCCATCTAGGCCAGGTGATTTTTTGCCAGATAACATGTTAATTACTTTTTCAACGTCTGATGGACTTACTTTTTTAAATCTAAAGCTCACGTCAGACGGATACACATATTTCTCCCTATCTAAAAATTTTATATTACAAATATGCTTAATATTTTGTATTTCTTGTGTAAATGTATGAGTAAACTTGTTACATATATTACTCATATTTTCTATTTTACCTAAATGCTTCAATATAACACTTTCTAAACTAGGTTTTTGCCGGCCTAGCCATGAATTTATATTTTCCCATATCTTTCTAAAATCCCCCTTACATTTTATTATTTCAGACTGCCGATATTTATTTTTAGCCTCGATTATTAATTTGTTTACTTTATTCCTAAATTTTGTGTATTCTAAACGTTTAATCATACTTTTAGGTTCCGCTTTCCATACTTTAAATAAATGGTTTCTACGCAATAACATTGTATACAATTTTTTATCTATCCATGGCTCTATTTTTCTCTTACGTTGTTGCGATGCTAGTACAGTACTTTCTTGATAGAAATTATCGAACACTTTACATAATAATTGAAATAATAACAAAGGGCAGGATAATACATACAGTTGAGTCCAGTCATATTCATCAAACTTCTGTCTTAGTATTTTGTCACTAATCACTTTTCGCACACCGTTTTTATTATTATACAGTAGTTTATTAACACAATTTTCGTTACTTCCAAATAATTCGAAGGACAGCCCAACTGCATGGTGATCGGACACCTGCGTTTCAAGGACGTATGACGTCACGCCGCACTCGCTGCGTCTCGTTCGCACCCACACGTGATCCAAGCACGACGTCTCGCTCCGCCCGTCCACTATCGCGTCGCGTGTCGACTCCGTACTCGGTATAACAGACTGCAGGCCGTATTCACACAGGGTGCTTTTGTAGTTCGTCGTGGTTGGGTTTATAACGTTATTTAATGTGTTTATGTTTGTATCGCCGATCACTATGATGTTATCTGTACTAGGGATAGTCTTTACAATTGTCTCTAGTTCGTTTATAAATATACATTTATTTTTCTGTGGCGGCCTGTATAAAGCAATTATATGCGTTTTAATGTTTCTTCTAGTTGTTAGCTGACCATGAAGGGTTTCAAATGATCCAGTGTTCAGTCTTTGGGCCTCGAATATGAGATCATCCTTTGCGTATATCAGTATACCTCCTCCTCTAGTTTTTTCTCTGGTTAGTATGTGTGTGTTATAACCTTGTATTTGGTACAAGTCAGCTTCATCCTTTTTTATATTTATTTCAGATAACATTAAAATGTGTATGTTGAATGAGTTTTCTTCTAACATTATGAGTATTTCGTTAAAATGTTTGCGCAGCGATCGTATATTAAGATGCATTATATGTAAGTGTCCTTTTTTATCAAATAAGTCTTTACTTAATGTTTTCATGTCATAATACCTTTTATAAGTAAACTCATTAAAAATATCTTCATCTATGAGATCGAATGTTTATATATAAAAGTCACCCGTGTGTACTGATCGTGCCACCTGCACTGTTTACTGGGAATTATGCAATTCGTGGAATCCGTCTAAATCTTTCTCAGATATAATATTGTAAATTCTTTTTTCTTCACTATTCTTCTTAACTAGAATATTGCCATTTTGAACCCAAATGTATTGAAAACCTTTTGGTTTTAACTTATTTCTCACTGTCCATAAGAGTTGACGTTTGAACTTTGGTAGGGCTTCGTTGATGAATATTTGGTCATTGTTATTATTGCGATAGACTGTACTGTTGGTAATCTTCTTATTTTTCTTCGCCAACATCCAACTTCTACGTATATTTTTGGATCTCAAGGTGGCTACTACGATTTTAGGTCTATTGTCGTTCGGTTTTTGTTGTCCTACCCTCGTTGCGTCTTCGATATCATCCGGGTTGACGTGTAATATTTGGGCTATGTCCTGAACAACGGATTTAATGTCTTCATTATCGTGTACCTGCAGTCCATGTATTTCTATTTCCTTTTCTTTATCCTTAAGCTTTGTTTTTTGTTGTTAAGTAATATTACAATTTTGTACTCATTAATTCTATCACTATACATACATATTATTCAGTATTACAACAAAGTACGATATGATATTTATTTATTATTATTTAATATTATTCACCATTACAATAGTATTTACAATAAACTACATTATGATAATTATTTACTATTACATATGTTTTACATGACTTACGTAATATACTGTATCACAACTTCTATTATGTTGTTAAGTCATCAGTTGCTGGCATCATGTGTAGCGGCACAACACTGCCTATGCAGCCATTTAAGCAGCTATCGAAAAATTATACAATATTATGTTTTACGAGATGACCAGGCAAGCTTATTTCAGATCAAAATATATTCTAAGCTTTTTGAGATAAAGTTTATCAAGCACAACCTAGTACTTTACATAATGACTTATTCAGGCAGTATTTATTGTTTGGTGTTGAATGGCTATTCTAAGCGAATAGTAAAAACTTTTATTAAAACAAACATTTGCCGAAGTGAATATGATTGATGATAATATTGTCGAGGAGATAGACTCGGTGCGTATAAAGTGCCATATAGTACAGGCGCCTGAACAATGTCACATGGCAATAACACAGAACTACAGCTTTAAAATACTTACTTTTAATATAAGGAGCTTGCATAAAAATTTTGAGTATTTTAGTATAACGTTAAAAAGACTTGGCATTATTTTCGATGTTATCATTTTAACCGAATGTTGGCTCGACAATTCAACAATTATACCTCAAATGCAGCCATACAGTAGCTACAGAACAAATAAAATTATTAACCAAAACAGTGGAGTGGTTGCTTATGTTAGAGAGTCACTGAGTCTCTTAGTCTCTGAACCTAATATTGAAGATGCAAATTGCTTGGAGCTGGTTCTGCCTAATGCTACTACGATATTGGGAATATATCGCCCACCGTCTTTTAAAAATACTAGCAATTTTCTATGCTCCCTGGACTCTGTGCTTGGTAAATTGCCAAATAAGTCCAACACGCTAATCGTTGCTGGTGACATTAACATTGATTTGTTATCCAGCACTAGTAATCAGGATCTGGAATACTTGTGTCTCACTGCAGAACATGGTCTTTTCCCAGCTATTACAAAGCCAACTAGAGGCGGTGCTTGTCTTGACCATATATTTATAAACAAATTAAATAACGTTATAGGTGTTGTATGCAGTTCCGACATAACTGATCATGACCTGGTCATGCTCGGCTTATCCGTCAAACATCAGTCAAAAGTACGACCCACACGACTTACCATTAAACGGGACATATAAGCAATTAAATATGAGCTTTTGGATGTAGACTGGTCACGAATACTAGAAGGTACAAACTTAGATAAGACTGTACAGAATTTCTGTAATCGCCTAGGAGAAATAATTAGTAAGCACACATATAATACTAAAACAAGCCATACTAAATATAACATCAAACCCTGGATCACGCCTGGTCTCATACGTTGTATGCAGCACAGAGATAGGTTACATTTAAAATCACGCAAGTCACCGAACGACTTGCTCCTTCGTGTTGTATACACTCGCTACAGAAACTTCTGTAATGATTTGTTACGCAAGTTAAAAAACCAGTATGATAATGAAGAACTTGCCCGCAGTTCAAAACACCCTAAAAAATTGTGGAAAGCTATTAAAACTGTATGTCACCTTTCACAAAACAAGAAAGAGCCTAGCGACCTACTTGCAATTGATGGCAGTTTGAACGCCAAGGACTCAGTAGACACTTGCAACTCATATTTCACAACGGTTGGGCAAACTCTGGCAAATGATATACTTACTGACTTAAATTTGAATCAAGATCGCCTGGCAGGAAAGGTTCACAGTAGCATGTTAACGAACTCCTTCTTTTTGGAACCAACCGACGAGGCGGAAATAGAATCGCTTATACTCTTGCTACAAAATGAAAAAGCACCAGGTATCGACGGCATAACAAATGCGCTCCTTAAAGAAATTAGGAACAGCATTATACCAGCCTTAACAAAAATATTTAACCTTAGCCTGGCATCAGGTACTTTTCCAGATGCGTGGAAGGTGGCAGTGGTTACGCCTATATATAAATATGGTCCTAAAGACTCACCGAGTAGCTATCGTCCTATTTCTCTTCTAACAGCATTTTCAAAATTGCTAGAAAAAGTTGTAAACATAAGACTGGTTAAATACATCGAACGTAACAATCTCATTTCCGACAAGCAGTTTGGTTTCAGAAAAAGGAAATCGACTGATGAAGCCGTTATGTTGTTAACTTCTACAGTGCCATCATATCTAGACAGGAATACTCATAGCATAGGTGTTTTCCTAGATCTTGCTAAAGCCTTTGATACTGTGTCTTTTCCAATACTACTTCGAAAGCTAGAACATCACTTTGGCATTAGAGGAATAGCTCTCGATTGGTTCAAAAGCTACCTGTTGGACAGGACACAGTGTGTAAAGGTATGTAATATCAAAAGTGATCCTAGGGTGGTCAAGTTTGGTGTTCCGCAGGGAAGTATCCTTGGACCAACCCTCTTCATAATGTATATGAATGACATACACAACTGTACACAAAATGACATAATCTGTTACGCGGATGATACAGTGGTTATTTTTGGTGGCACTACGTGGGCCGATACGTTCTCAAAGGCTGAATCGGGAATGAAACATATATCTACATGGCTACGCCATAACTTATTAACGCTAAATGCCGATAAAACAAAATACATATGTTTTCACAAGACAGCTGTTACATCTCCAGGTTCCTCATTTGATCTCAAGTTACATATTTGTAAAAACAACGTGAACTGTAACTGCAAAAGTATTACAAAAACCGATCAAATTAAGTACCTTGGCGTGATTATTGATAAAAATTTAAGTTTTAAAGCTCACATCACAGCACTATCTAGTCGAGTACGAAAAACAGTTAATATTATGAAAATGCTTCGTTCGTCTGCCTCCAAAGCCGTTTTGAAAACTGTTTATTTTGCGCTTAGCCAATCGTTGATAACTTACTGTATAAGCTGCTGGGGGAATGCTGCTAAAACTGTACTAATACAAGCTGAAAGAGCTCAACGCTCAGTTCTTAAAACAATGCTCCAAAAGCCTTTTCGGTATCCCACTAAAGAACTATACAAAGAATGTAAAATACTAAATGTTCGCCAGCTCTATATTCTTACTTTATTAGTAAAAATGCATAAAGAAGTAGTAAACTCTCAAGAATACACAGAACTTTTAAATAGAAGGGTATACAGAGTGAAAGTGCCAAAAGTACAAACCTCATTCGCTAGACGATTCAGTCCATACATAGAACACTTCTTATATAACAAATTAACAAACTCTTGTGATATTAAACAGAGCTCAGTGAAAGAAGCAAAGGTAAAAATAACAGATTGGTTGCTTTCACTCTCGTACAACTCTACTGAAAACCTTTTAACTCATCCGCTATAAATCCAGATCAAATTATCATAAGTATTTATTATATTTCTCTATCTATTTATTTATTATATTTATTATTATCATATATATGTATATAGACACACTCATGCTCATACATAGACTTACATAATATATATTAAAGTTAGTTATAACATGAATATCATAATAATATGCAGATATAGAAAGATTTTAGTTTTTACGTACTTACACAAAAAATAAAAAATGTACCATAATAATTTGTAAAACTTGTTCATACATTATTGTTAAACTAGTTATAAATGATTAAGGTTTAATGATGTCGATTGAGCCCAATATGTTAATTTAAATGGTAAATCAAAATAGGTACCCACAGGACAGGCTTGCCTAGTGTGGGGCCGCTGGTAATAACACATAATGTAACACTTTTTTGTAATAAATACTTTTTATTTTTATTTTTTTTTAATATGAAATGTTAGTTCATTATCTGCATATTTCGCTTTAATGAAATGACAATGACAACCTTTTACTATCTATTTCAATATCTAATGGTTATTCATCCGTTAAAATGATTGATATTAAGTATATACAGATATTCGGGCAACTAATTGTTCAATCTACCTGATCTAACTAAGTACAAGCCATTTGTATAATTGGCTGATCGTTGACTCTACAGTAACCTAACGCAGTTCGATCCTGGCCTTTTATAAGTTTGAAGCTGTCTTTTGGGAATAGTTGGTTCGTTCGGAGAATTGGCCGCTGTAGCCAGTCGCATGTGAGGAGTACATTACTGTCAGGCGGCGTATTACGGTGAGCGATCACGTAGCCGTCTGACGTCCAGAGTATTAATTCGCCGCATGGAATGACAGCCGCCATTACGGCTCTCCGCCCGCGACGGATGAGCGCGGTTTTAGATTATGATTCAGTATTTCACCGAAGTCACCTCCGCCTACCACTTGTAAATAGAAATACAGGTATAATTAAATCATGATTAGAAAGACGCTATCTATTATCATAAGAACGTTTGTTTTCCTCGGAAACAGTAACTTTTTTCAGGATGAAATTTAGCCTATGTCCATTTCAGGATGATCGGTTCAGTGGTTTAGGCGTGAAAAGGTAACAAACAAACAAACAAACTCATTTTCGCTTTTATAATATTAGTTAGGATTAGGATGAAAACTTAGTGTCCGGAGTTTCTAGTTTGTAGGAGTAAATAGTACTGGGAGTTGCTCGGTAACATTAAATGCTATAATAAACTAAACTAATAGGCTCCTTTACTTTGTATCAGTTAGCTCTTTCTCTAACTGTACATATTGTAGGAGCCAATAACGCTCACACAGCACAATTCGTATTTACCAAACAATTAATTAATGAGTCGTACCTAAACATTCGTCACGCGCTAATGCGTATCATATATCAGTGTTTATAATAATAAATTAGTATTACGTAAAGTGCGACTCAGATACCTAAACATAGCCGTAGACATATGTTTTTGTGTCAATTATGTACTATACAAATAACTACCGGTTACCGTCAACGATGAGATTATTAACAGATATTTTATTTTGTACCAATATATGGTTAAATTAAAATAAGTAGGTATATGCATTGTTTCTGCACAACATCTCATTGCGATTTGTGAACTTGAAAATTCGTTTAGCCTGCGGTCTTAATATGACCGACTCGCTGGCACTGCTGGTGGCAAAATATGATTCACTTTATTTTATATAATATCCGTTCTTTAAATAAACTACAACATTTGTAAAAGCAATTTGTGTTCAGTGTTTATATAAAACTGTATACAAAGATTGTAAACCACCTCACTCTAGGAGTGTCCTGACGATTACTTTTTCGGTGAAATTCATATTTTCGTTCAGGGACAGAAAGCCGTAAGACAAAAATAAAATTGAAAATGAAATCCACAAACGAAGTACGAAGAACTTCACACAGTTTAAACAATGGGCAGATTGCTGGCGGCGAATAAATGGAACGAGCGGGCTCGTGAAATATGAAATGGCTTTTTAAGATAGGATAAAACCGTTTACCGTGTATAGTGCCAGCAAGTCGCGCACAACAACACACGATTACAGAAACAGCGGGTCTCACGTACACACTGGGAATGGATGTCTGTGAGGAACAATTGTGACGGAGTTACTGGGCTATGTCTGCAGTACATGCTTGTAGTAGCGCTGCGTCAAGGACAGTAAGCAGCTCATACCCGCAGCAGCAGCAGTGCAGCTTATTAAGTCTCTTTAGACTTCAATTTGGAATTGAAGTATAAAAGTAAACGGCAAAATGTGAGTGAAATATACTTTGCTTAATTCTTCGAAGATTTCACCGGGTTGACTATAACCACTGACTTGCAAGACATTTGAAGCCTAGAAGTGGGCATCACATACATATTAGATATTACTCCCATCGGCATTTAATACAAGAGTAAAACTCATTTCAGGTGGAGTTGCAAAAAGCGAGATGGTTTGAAGTATTGCTTAGTAGTAACTACTTCACCATTGCATGTGAATAATCTGTACAACATGATAAGTGTGATGGTGGCAACTCGTTATATGACTCACTTCGCTGCAGACCTTACTTCTTGCCAACACTTGCTCACATCGTATACCAAAAGCTGGGATTTAAAAAGGGAATTCAGAACGTATTTGTTACGTATCTCGCGAATATTTTCTTTTGAATTTTTTAACATAATATTTAAGGCAAAGGTACGGAGATATCATTTAGGCCGAGTAGTTAGTACCTCGTTACGTACGCGAGGACAACAGCGTGAGGAACACGGCTGCGTCAACACTTTGCTCTCTGTCTCAGGCTCCGTGTTGTTCACAGTTCTTTGAATATTGTGTGTGGCTCAAAGTATGATCAGGGTTTCTGATGACAAGTACATCTAAGAAAGCTAATGAATTATTTGTCTCTAATTCCATAGTAAATTGGATGTTGTTGGATAAGATGTTCTAGGAGTAAGAGGAGGCAAGAAAGTGAGTGTAAGTGTATACTTACACTCACTTTCTTGCCTTCATTGTCAGTCATACATAATATGAGATGAAAAATATTTTAAATAACTAAATTGGTGATATTATCACAAGAATATAAACTTATGTTTCCATTCGTTGAAGTAAGTAACTTTACCTTCGCCGATAGAGGTATAAAACGTGGCCACGAAAACAATTTGGAAAGTAGTCTCCCATGAGGATAGGTCGTTCTGTTGACGATCGAGTCATTCACTTACGAATACATGTTCATCCAAGTTAATTCGACGTCGTATCATATCCATCCGATATGAAACTAGTGTTGAGCCGCGCGGCGGCTATTCTGTTGTCTCTTGCGCTAAATCATTCATTTATCTTACTTTAATTGTATTAAGTACATAATTGTTTATATTAGGAAAAAAGGAGGTAGGGTTATAACAATTTATCTAAATTCTAGAAGTTAAAATAGTGATTTAAAAATGACACATCACACGACACAATCACAAGTTGTGGTGTAGTAAGCCATGAGGTGGCGTTATTATTAGTGCTGACAATTACACATCACACGATACAATCACAAGTGTCGGTGTAGTAAGCCATGAGGTGGCGTTATTATTAGTGCTGACAATTACACATCACACGATACAATCACAAGTGTCGGTGTAGTAAGCCATGAGGTGGCGTTATTATTAGTGCTGACAATTACACATCACACGACACAATCACAAGTTGTGGTGTAGTAAGCCATGAGGTGGCGTTATTATTAGTGCTGACAATTACACATCACACGATACAATCACAAGTGTTGGTGTAGTAAGCCATGAGGTGGCGTTATTATTAGTGCTGACAATTACACATCACACGATACAATCACAAGTGTCGGTGTAGTAAGCCATGAGGTGGCGTTATTATTAGTGCTGACAATTACACATCACACGACACAATCACAAGTTGTGGTGTAGTAAGCCATGAGGTGGCGTTATTATTAGTGCTGACAATTACACATCACACGATACAATCACAAGTGTCGGTGTAGTAAGCCATGAGGTGGCGTTATTATTAGTGCTGACAATTACACATCACACGATACAATCACAAGTGTCGGTGTAGTAAGCCATGAGGTGGCGTTATTATTAGTGCTGACAATTACACATCACACGATACAATCACAAGTGTCGGTGTAGTAAGCCATGAGGTGGCGTTATTATTAGTGCTGACAATTACACATCACACGATACAATCACAAGTGTCGGTGTAGTAAGCCATGAGGTGGCGTTATTATTAGTGCTGACAATTACACATCACACGATACAATCACAAGTGTCGGTGTAGTAAGCCATGAGGTGGCGTTATTATTAGTGCTGACAATTACACATCACACGATACAATCACAAGTGTCGGTGTAGTAAGCCATGAGGTGGCGTTATTATTAGTGCTGACAATTTTTTCAGTCGTTACACTAGTTCTAATAAATTGTGAGAGTTTTGATGTCCCATGCTCCTCCATATCTATTAGAGTTCAAATCAATACAAGGATATCGTTGGTAATGGTTAAGTTGCGTATATACGAGCCGAACTAGTGACTCCTATGAAATACCGTGATAATACTATGTGAACGGTTAAACTATCGAGGTCCTAAGGATTAGCAGGTACAACCTCAAACCCGAAATGAAGCCAACATTATTGTCAGTATAGCACAGCTGCGTTGGGATGGTTCTGAACCGGTGACCCACGAGGTTGCTTAACTGTTGCTATGAGAATAGACACCATTGTGTCTCTTTTGTGGTATCTCGGGTGATATTAAAGTTTCAAGTTGCCCGAACGGTTCCAAGTCCGTAAAGGAGTAGGGTAATGAAGTAGGGTAGCCTGTGCATTAAATATGAAGGGTCAAAGGACGCCACGCCTCGATCATTTAGGATTGATCTGTATGTAATACGGAGCTCCAATGTTTAGCGGAATATTCACTAGTCAGGTGGAATGTTATTTATATATGATCTACGATTATATATGATATTACGAGCTTTTGTCCGCGGCTTCGCCCATGTGAAATCCATGAGTACATATACCGGG
The DNA here is from genome assembly GCA_963564715.1 of Catocala sponsa. Lineage (NCBI taxonomy): Eukaryota > Metazoa > Arthropoda > Insecta > Lepidoptera > Erebidae > Catocala > Catocala sponsa. The sequence continues at coordinate 184,640 of OY751336.1, forward strand.
ATAAATCAGCTTACACTGGCGATCAGCGCTATTGATGTTTCACTTATTGTATTTACATAACAGGTGGTATATGTCATACAATTATTGAGACGAGAAGAGCCCGCCACCCACTCTTGGATTGCCCACCACAACTATTGCAACAGGAAAAGCTTGCCAATACCGAACTCCTCTTAATAGGAACAGCCACGACGTGGGAACCGGGCGTACTCCAACTTACAGTATTCTGCTTCGAGCACAAAATCGAGCACTTCGACACGTGCTTCGCCTCAGTGCGATACATCTTCAGGACCGTTTGGCAACGAATGGGCACATTCTTTCTGGTCCGGCTTCGACTCAATATATTCTATGTAATGTTTCAAGTAATGCTTCTCCAAGCTGGTTACCACTACTATTCCGCCTAGTTCAGTCACCAAGCAAAATGTGGTTGTCCTTTTTCTATAGGCGGTGCCCTGGTAGTATTGCCTTGACATTATTTCTAAAATGTCAAGAAATACATTAATGTCCACGAGCGGTAGTTACCACTTACGATGGTAGGTGGTAACCGTGCGCCCCTGGCTCGTCTGCCATCGCGGTGATCAAAACAAGTTAAAACAGTATATTCGTGAATGTCTTTGACACTTGAATACTAACGATGTCAGTACAGTTGTGACAACGTGTTGATGAATAGTTGCAACAACAGATGACCAGGGACCCAGGAACGTTGTGAACAGCACCGCACTCGGTCCCTGTACGAGGATGTAAGTAGTAAGAGCAGCTACAACGCTAATTTAAATTACAAACACAATGAGTACCTAAGCTACATGCGCAATACATTATTAACATATTAGTATAAAGTAACGTACTTATACTTTGATGTTCTTCCCACGGCAATATAAATTAATTATAGATAGATTTCATTGACTTATTATTATTACTTTTTAGTCGTTTTCCTGATTGTGTTTAGAGCGTATGTTTTATTCAGAGCGCTAGTGGACATGTGGAAAATGAATCCTAGCGACGTAGCGTGGCGCAATAGCACATCTCCTAACTTAGTAACACTACGCACTCGTTCGCATATAACTTACTCGCATCGTAGCACATTCAACTACGTAGAATTACAGCTACGATCACGTAGCAGATGCTACGTCGGACCGTAGCCCAGCTACTAAGCCCTGACATTGAAATGCTCCACCACTAAATTGGAATTCCTTACGTAGTACCTCATCCCGTCGCGTCGGTAAAAAATGGACGACATATAAAAGTATATGCAAATAAATAGAGCTGAGCATGTGGTTCTCAAAGTTTAACAAAAGCTATTGTTCGTTCAAATATTTATGTAATATCGTAGTTGCGTAGTGCTTAGGTGGGCCGCGCTACAGCCTACCTGGAAGTAAACAGTTACCGTAGCCTATGGATGCTTGCTTGCCACATTAGTTGTATAAAAAAAATATATATATATTCAACACCTACTTTATGGAAATAAATTGTAAGTTATTTTAGTAGATTTACTGTACGTAATAAGTTCAGGTCAGGCATTACAATAATATACAATTTATAACATAAATATGTTCGTTATATAAACAAAATTTGTTTAGAATAGCATGCTTAATACCGAAATTTTGAACAGTTTCAACGATTATTCTTCTGTTATTTATGACTGCAGAATATAGGAGAGCCCGGTTACTGCCATCCCGCCGCAGCTGTATACAAATAAATTGAAAATAATATCTTATATTCTTTACTATCTGCCACGTGCGACGACGCCTGCGTGCTGTAGCGATATTTTAAAACGACACGAATAATAATCAATAGAAAGTGTTAAATGCCTTTACAATATTTTTCGCTGTCTATATAATTTTGATTTTACACTTGGCTTAATCGTCTTTCCCCTTAAAAAAACAATAATGGAAATATAATAACTTGCCCTGTATGAAACTGTCCTATTGCTGGGCACGGGCCCCTTCTCAGTGTGAGAAGGATGAGGCCATACTCCACCACGCTGGCCCAGTGCGGGGTTAGTAGACTTCGTATCGTAGTTGTCGATGTGAGTGCGAGAGCATTATGTTGAAGTCCCAGACATGGCGGATGCTCACGATGTTCTCCTTCACGTTTAAAGCGAGCGATATTTCGTTATTTAATGCGCACATAACTTCTAAAGCCAGAGGTGCGCGCCACGGGCTCGAACTCGAGACTACTGCGGGGCAGGCCAAGGGTCCCCTGCTTGTAAAGTAAAAGCTGCTTAGTTAAGTTCCAATACGGCGTGTAAACTTAAAGTGTTGTCATATGCGGCCGTATTGTTGTTTCATTTAATACTCACTCAAAACTTTATGACATTCATTAATTATGATTATTTTAAAGCGGAATATGTACTCGCATAATATGCTGAAACAGAATACAAATCAGTTGATCTTTATATATGTAGGTCTGATCTGCATATAGGTAATAACTCTCGGGGATGGTGATGGCATGCCTAAATTTGTCTGGAAATGTTTCACGTTTACAAACGTTTAACATTTCCAGACTAATTCAGATACACATACATTAGTTTCTGGTATTGACATGCAATAAAATAAACCGTGCAATCAAGTAGAAAATACAACATTAAAAAATATACATATTTTTTTATAAGCTTGTGACGCTATGCATCGCCTATTGTTTACAATTCTAAAATATAACTACACCTTGTTGTCACACGCTACACAAAATGAAAGACTAATACAAAATAAAATTTTTAATTACAAAAATATGCAATGTGCCCTAGAAAATATAACCCCCAGTTACATTTATTAGAAAGTGTATATGGGTACAGTTATAGTTCTAAGTGGTGCCAAAGTGGGCGCGCGCCTGACGTAGCTGTGTATGTATGTATGTGTTATGTACCGCGCGCTTGCAGCTCCGAGCACTCGTTCAGTAACTCGTGTGGGACGTGGCATGTGGTACAATCGTACTTTCACTTGAGCCCTTGTCTATCTCTAGTATACTTAATTACCTGTTTTAACTAATCATAAACGTGCACTGCGAGGCGACTTCGTAGTTTCTAATCATCTGATCGTTAGTGTATAATATGGCGCATTATACAATAGTCGCTCTCACACGATGCGGCCGAGCGCGCTAGGTAAGTGATGCGTGCCATAACGTCTTCTTTGTGATCATTATATGTATGTCTTATGTTTGGTTGTAGTGTAATATGATGGGTGTTCAGGTGTTGTGAATAAAAACATGTCTTACTCGTTCAGAGTCATTTATTTGAATACCAAAAATATTAAACATAAAGTACAAAATGTTCTAATTACGCAGCACCTAATTTCAAGTTGCAACCTATGCAATATTCGCACACGTGTACCTATTTTAACTAATTGCTAAAGAAATCTATAATATCATATTTCATTACATTACAACTCCCCCGAAAAAATGTCTGTTGCCACCTTTCCCCTTTTAAGGAAAAAAAAACTTACAAAATATCAAATTTAAAATATTATACCTACCCAATTATTTCATATAAGTATTTTTATATAAACCAAATATATTTAAAATTATTTATAACAATTAAGAATACAATAAAAGCGTAATGCTAACTAAAATACCTTTTAGTGTTATTCTTATGTATAATATATTCTTTATTATCCTTTAAGATCTTAACATTAGGTGAAACTTCCTCAATAACTTCATAGGGACCGTTATATATGTTTTGAAGTTTATTACCTGTTTGGTTTTTTATAAGAATTAGGTCACCCGTTTGGTAAGTTATGGAGTAAGTTTTTTTGTCATACATAAGTTTTCTTTTAAATTTATTTGTTAACAAATTCTGCTGGGCATCGTATTGTGCTCGCTGTAGACGATATTTCATTTCTTTTGGGTAATCATTGTAATTATACAAAGGTTCAACTGAAGTTCCAAAATCTGACGGCAATTTACAACATTTACCAAATACTAACTCAAATGGTGAGTATTTTGTTTCTGAATGCACTGTAGTATTGTAAGAAAATGACCAAAATGGTAACCAATCACTCCAATCAATATTATTCCTATCACACTGAATTCGAAGATATGAGCCTAAATGTCTGTGACTGTTTTCTAATGAGCCTATAGTCTCATGGTGATAAGGTGTGGAATTTAAATGTTCCATTTTTAATATTTTACACACATTTTCCATAATATTACACAAAAACTCTGTACCTTTATCTGTAATGATTTGTTTAGGTACTCCGTATCTCAAAATAAAATTCGAAACGAAGACTCTGGCTACTGATTCGGAATCCTTACTCTGCATGGGATATGCCTCTACGAATTTAGATAAGTCACATTGCAATGTTAAGATGTACTTATTGTTGTTGATATCAGTCGGTAATGGACCCATAATATCTAACGCGACACGTTCAAATGCTGAGCTTGCAGTATTTGTTATAACCATCGGCTCTTTTACAAGACAATTAGAGAATTTATTATATTGACATTGTTGACACTTTTTTACGTAATTAATGACATCATTCGTCATACCTGGCCAGTAGTAATATCTTTTTAAATTGCCTATCATTCTATTTATACCTGCATGTCCACTAGTGGGTAACAAATGAAAGTCATTCAATATTATTTTTTTATCCTCGTGATTAAAAATTCTTATTATATCTCTTGTAATTAAAATTCTGGGTAACTTAATTTGCAACTTTTTCATATGACTTGCAAGTATTTTTATATTTGTTGCATTTTCTCTATTCTTAATAATTAATATTTCATTTACATTTTCTTTTTCGCACAACGATCCTAAATCTCTCGCTAACTCCAACGGGGTAGATAACGATCGAGTATTTAGGTATATAGTACAACGCGAAGGTACATAGATGCAGTATTCTATCCCAGAACAGTGAGAAATCAATTTACTAAAATCTTTGTCATTTATAAAAACTAATTCTATCACATCCTTGGGTTTTTTAAGAATTTCCACAGTCTCAGGTTGATCAGGCCTGCTACTGGTAGAACATTCTTCAGTCAAATTATTGTTATCAGTAGATATCTGAGACGTTAACTTTTTTGTTTGTGCTCTCGTCAGTACAGAAACTACTTGTTCTCCAATAGATTTTAAATCATCACAGGTCATTGTCATAGGGATTCGACTTAATGCGTCTGCAGCTGCATTATTTCGCCCTGGGATGTACACAATTTCAAAGTCATATTCTTCAAGATACAGTCTAAACTTAGTAAGTCTACTAGAGGGATCCTTTAAACTAAATAAATATACTAATGGCTTATGATCGGTAAAGATTTTAAACCTTCTGCCATACAGATATGGTCTAAAATGCCTTACTGCCCATACTATAGCTAGTAATTCTAAGTCAATTATAGGGTATCTACTTTCTGTGGACGTTAAGTTACGACTCGCGTAAGCAATTACGTGACCATTACTATTAGACAAAACCGCGCCTAATCCAGTCTTACAAGCATCTGTTCGTAGCTGAAAAATATTCGTTTCCGAAAAGTCAGGATACTGCAATACAGGCGGTGATATTAAAGCAGATTTTAACTCGTGAAAAGATTTGTCACATTCGCACGTCCATTTAAACTCTACATTCTTTTTACATAATTTATTTAATGGATACGCAATATTAGCAAAGTTAGGTATGAAACGTCTATAATAATTAGCAAATGCTAAGTAGCGCTTGACGTCATCCGAGTTCGATGGCACCGGATAGTTGCACAAGGCCTTAATTTTGCTGTCGTCAGGAAGAATGCCATGTGATGTTATTCTATGACCTAAATATACTATTTCTATAGTTAATAATTGCTTCATAACGCTGTAAAAAATTATCTCCTAATATTCCATTTGCAGTGCAAGACATATTCTTAAAAACATAAAATTTTTCACTAAATACTTCGTTATTATAAAATAAATTTAGAAAAATGTAGCCTTCTGACTCTAACCTACCACTTACGCCTCTAATGCTTATTCTATCACTACGCAATTGTTGCAATAACTTAGGATTCTGGATTACCAATCACAATGGGCGTGCCACAGGGCTCGATTTTGGGACCCTTTCTGTTTTTAGTGTACGTAAATGATTTGCCGTTCTTTGTTCAGCATTTGTGTGACATTGTTTTATTCGCGGATGACACATCCCTTATTTTTAAGGTAGACCGAAAAGCACCAAATATACGTGCTGTTAATGATTCACTCGCGGAAGTCCTGGACTGGTTTTCGCCGAATAATTTACTACTTAACTCTACAAAAACTAAATGTATCAAGTTTACATTGCCAAACGTAAAGAGTCCTAACGTGAATATAATTTTAAATGATGAAATTATTACTTTAGTTCAATCAACAGTCTTTTTAGGATTAACTTTAGATCATAAAGTTCAGTGGGGCGCTCAAATATCGTGTCTTGTAGGGAAACTTAGCTCAGCCGCATACGCAATTCGGAAAGTAAGACAGCTTACTGATATAGATACTGCAAGACTAGTATATTTCAGTTACTTTCATAGTGTCATGTCCTACGGTATATTATTGTGGGGCAAGGCAGCTGATATTAAGACAATTTTTATTCTTCAAAAGCGTGCAGTACGTAGCATTTATAATTTAGGACCACGAGTTTCCCTGAAAGATCGATTTAAAGAAATTGGCATACTTACTGTTGCGTCGCAATATATATTTGCTAACATTATGTTTATTAAACATAACATTTACTTATATAATAAGAATAGTGATATCCATAACGTAAACACTAGAAATAAGCATAAGTTAGTAGGCCCATATCATCGTTTACATAAAGTTCACAATACATTTGCGGGACTCGGTATACGTTTTTTTAATAAATTACCTATTACTATAATTAATTTACCATTGTTTAAATTTAAAAACGCCGTTAAAAAACAACTTATTCGGAAGGGTTATTATTCAGTCAACGACTACTTAAATGACAAAAACTCATGGAGCTAGTTGCTTGTTGCATACAGGATTCAAAGATCTGTATTACTTATAAGTCAATTTAAGCCTTTGCATAGTCACAAAGTGTAAGTGTATGCGCCATCATGCCATCTTACTGTCTATTTTAGATTTATATTAAATAATATATCTTAGCTCAAATTATTTCCTCTCTATAATATTATTAAGTTATTATTGTTATTATCTTTAGTTTTTTATAGTCAGTAGTATATGGCATAATGGCTGTAACACCTTGTTAATCTGAGTTGTAAAATACTGAAATTATATTTAACTGGCGATTTAAAAGAGTGGCCGTGAGTTTCTTGCAGGTTTCTTCTCATAGGCTCTACCCTTTGCTTGAACCTAGCAACTAACCTAAATGTAGCTTCAGTAACTTAGTAAACTCACTAACCTATATACTTTGACGTTCATAAGTGTTACTTTGTGACCTAAATGAATAAATGATTTTTGACTTTGACTTTGACTAGGGTATTTACTAAGCCATTCGTACTTTAGTACACAAAGACTGGCTCCTCTATCAACTAAAAGATTAATCACTTCATTATCCACTAAAAATCTTACAGTACTACTATTATTAAAATTAAAAATGAAATTTTGCGAATTAACGAAAAAAATCGTTCGTTGCGACATTGGGAGTTACAATTTCGCGAGAACTGGTATTGCTAGTCGACTCATCGTGGGTAGTGTGCTGAACTTGGACAGAGGGTCTGTTTGACTTAATGCCGTAATGCCTATTATTTTGACCTCTATGAAAAGTTCTACCGCGACCACGATTAAATTGTCCGCGATGCGACGGTATGTTACCCGACGCTGCGCCCGGTGATCTCGCGTTACCGTGGTTGTAATTAAATGGATTATAGTTATTATTGTAATGTCCTCGAAAACTGTTATTAAAGTTTCTATGCCCGCGATTGGAGTAACTATGACGCTTAATGTTCATAATTTGGAATGACGAAGACAAGGATTGTTCGTCCATGGCAGTCCTGATAGCTTCCGGTAAAGATTGAAAATTTCTAGCCGCTATAATGGTACTCAATCTGGGGTCACTCAAACCGTCTGCGAAACGTTTTATGGCAATTCTTTCATTAGTGGTTTTGAAAGCATCGTAAGAATTGGGACTATTCTCTGATTGGGCAATAGTTAAATTAACAAACAATTTTTCCAATTCATTGCCAAATGACTCAATGGAACGATTACCCTGCTTACACTGGTGTAAATTCCATTGTAATGCTACCTGGGATTTATTTTGTATTAAAAATTTACGCATGTCAGCTAAAAGGTTATCGACGGTGTCGTAAGTTGATTTCATACGCAATTTTGCACTTTCAGAAAGTCTAGTTTTAAGAACAAAATTAATTAATTCTTGCGATGACGAATCTAGGATCATTTTATTATACAACTCAATACAATCAATGAGTGACTTAGTAACAGATTCCTGTCCAGACAATACTGGTAATAATGAAATTGCAGTTTTTAAGTCAAATTCTTTTTTTGTAGACATTTTGACTTGCTTAGCCTCTTCAAAAGTAGATAAAGTAATTATTTTATTGTATAAAATATGTATGTCGCTTATTATTTTATGAATAGCAGTGATATCACTTGTACTAATTTCCTTGCGTTCTATTTCTAAGTGCAACAGAGACAAAATACTTTCAAAGGAGGAATACAACTTTTTCGCTTCACCTATCTTTTTCTGACCAAGATTTAGTTGCCTTGTTTCAGGTCCTAATTTAACTAAATAATCTCTAAGATAACTTAACGAATTATGGATTTCATGTAACTGTATAATCAAACTAGACATAATATTTAACTAGATACTAAAAATGAATATCTATTTACGTAATATAGGTTAAGAAAAATTGAAAATTATATACTTCTAAAGATAAAATAGCTCATAAAACATAACCTTTACGTTGGATTGCGCGTAGACCGGTACAAGCACGTGGCTGGTGAGGAGTTGGGCTGGCGCTGACGTGGCGTTGTGTACCTCGTGGCGACACTGCTGATGACTTGGGCTGCAGTTGCGTGTGTTGACGGGTTGGGCCGGGCTATACCCTGGACACCTCCAAACCTTCTTTCTTCTTTCTTGTTATACGGCAGTCGTGGTCAGGTCAGCACGAGAAATAGTGGCCAAGTTGTTTCTGTTCAGTTCTCGTTGCAAGTTGCGTACGTGGTGCTTGTTGCACTTCTTGAGGACGTAGTATACAACGGCGATACATAATATAACTACGGCCGTGGTGACCAAGAATTCTATGGCCTCCAAGCGTTCTGTGTGGTATTGCGATGTCGTTGCAGAAGCTTGTCCGTTGGCATTCTGTGCGATCACAACTTGCTCTTTTGACGCAGATTTTCCCATGGTATGTCTTGAAATCTTCTATCTTGAAATCTTCTATATTGTAATCTTCTTTCTTCAAATCTTGATTTATACGTTCTTTAGACGGTGCCAATGGCAAGGGTCGCCATGTAATATGATGGGTGTTCAGGTGTTGTGAATAAAAACATGTCTTACTCGTTCAGAGTCATTTATTTGAATACCAAAAATATTAAACATAAAGTACAAAATGTTCTAATTACGCAGCACCTAATTTCAAGTTGCAACCTATGCAATATTCGCACACGTGTACCTATTTTAACTAATTGCTAAAGAAATCTATAATATCATATTTCATTACATTACAGTAGACGTAGTTGAAGTCATGCATTATAAATGTGACATTCAACTGAGAGATTTCTGATTTAATTACTTATTAATATGCGATGTTTTGCGACGTACGATCTATCTAATACTGAACCATTTTTAAACCCTTATAACCTTCAAATGTGAACAATGAAATATTTACGAGCAGAGGGGACTAGCTTTTACCATTGTATGAGTTCGGTGGGACAGGCAAACTCTGATGTTATGCATCAAGATATCGGTAGTATAATTAGTATTCTGCGCCGCACGGGCGCTAGTAGTCACCGCGCACAATGGTGCCGCCGCCATATCTCATACTCATATCTCACAGGACGTCCACTGATACACTTAAACTTAGGAGTCGTTCACAATTATACTTATTGCCGAAATACGAGGTTTACCAATTCTCTTTCGATATTTAATATAAAGCATATAAAAAAACAAGTTAGAGCTAATGAAAGAAATATTGCGGCTATATGTTTTACCATTAATAATAGACTCCTACTGGCACTTCCAGTATTAAGACGAATCTAACGGCACCACATGTGTTAAAATCGAGCCAGCCGTTTAGGCTACATGAGTGGCAAACAAACAAACACATAAACACGTACAAGATAACTGCACCCGACAAACACTAAGCTCCTTTTAACGTAGACGGGTAATATATTGCTCTAATCGTCTTCTTACATGGATGTCGTAACTACAATGTAAACATATTTTGCAACGGACCATATTTTTCAAGAAACTTAAATTAGAAAGATGACAATATAACTTCATATTGTATAGGACTCCTTTAGTGTTACTTAGCGAACAAATCATAGCATTGCACCGGTGCACGCGCGCACGGTGGCGGCGCCGGCGCACTGAGGCAGCGCCTGGCTAAAGCGCGCGACTATGGCGCGTCCCTTGGCAAGTAAGTTAGTGCGGTGTAGATATCTAATCAGTTTGCTTGCGCATTCAGCGGGTAATGGCGCCGATGCACGCGCGCACGGTGGCGGCGCCGGCGCACTGAGGCAGCGCCTGGCTAAAGCGCGCGACTATGGCGCGTCCCTTGGCAAGTATACATGAGTGCAGTGTAGATATCTAATCAGTTTGCTTGCGCATGCAGCGGGTAATGGCGCCGATGCACGCGCGCACTGTGGCGGCGCCGGCGCACTGAGGCAGCGTCTGGCTAAAGCGCGCGACTATGGCGCGTCCCTTGGCAAGTAAGTTAGTGCGGTGTAGATATCTAATCAGTTTGCTTGCGCATTCAGCGGGTAATGGCGCCGATGCACGCGCGCACGGTGGCGGCGCCGGCGCACTGAGGCAGCGCCTGGCTAAAGCGCGCGACTATGGCGCGTCCCTTGGCAAGTATACATGAGTGCAGTGTAGATATCTAATCAGTTTGCTTGCGCATGCAGCGGGTAATGGCGCCGATGCACGCGCGCACTGTGGCGGCGCCGGCGCACTGAGGCAGCGTCTGGCTAAAGCGCGCGACTATGGCGCGTCCCTTGGCAAGTATACATGAGTGCGGTGTAGATATCTAATCAGTTTGCTTCCGCACTCAGCGGGTAATGGCGCCGATGGTATTGAGATCGTGTTTAACTATATAACGTCAGCTCTAATGTGCATATTTAATATAACTAATTTAATGACTGATGTCTTCTTTATATTATATAAATATGACTAGAAATAAAAAAGCAAAAGTTAATAATATGCACTATATGTATATTCCTTAAGTCTAGCTAAAGGTGTCAAATCATACAGTTGCTAGAAAAGCGCTTAATACTTGTATTTTTTAAAACCGTTACAGTCAGTTTATTTTTAGTTTCTGTTTAGAAATGAATTGACAAACAATTTTTCCAAATCCACAACTTCCTTCATGGGTAACATGTTTAAATTGACCGTAACAAACGTGATGTAATGGAATAAATTTACGAAATAAACATTATACAGCGCAGCGACGTGGAGTCGCTCGAATGTTTTGTAGAATCTGTAGCGCGGGGATTCGGTGCACTCAGCAGTGCGGCGCTACGATTATTGAGATATATGTATATACCTAGTGTACCTGTTTACATGGGATACCTACATGTATGTAGGTACCCCACGCAAACAATACGGTGTTATGGACAGCATGTATCCATATAAATACATAGATGCGACTGACTTTAAAGTCGTTTTAATAAGATTTTGTTAAAATAAGGTCCTTAAGTTTAAAAATAACATCAATATAATGTATAGTTACCGAGGCAAGTATCCATGAACATAGTGCAGTTTAAGTCATGCCCGCGACATTATTCTCGTGATATTTAAAATATGTAACAATAAATATGAATTCCTTAAACATAGTGGGTACCTCCGAATAATTGTATTGATAATGGTATCTTGATTCACGATTTATATATCAGTGAAGCTATACTGAAGCGAGAACTAAAAGCCATGGACCAATCCAAAGGACCTGGACCGGATGCCATCCCACCTTCCTTTTTAGTTAATACAGCTGATGTCATCTATAAGCCATTGTACATAATTTTTAATAAATGTCTTTGTAAGGGCATCTTTCCTGCAATATGGAAACTTGCCAACGTCACCCCTATATATAAGTCTGGCTCAAGACAAAATGTGGAACAATATAGGCCCATCTCTATTTTGAGCGCTATGTCTAAATTGTTTGAGAAATTAGTTCACAATACAATTTACCCCCAACTGCACAATATCATTATTAGTGAACAACACGGTTTTGTGCAGCGCAGGTCAACTACGACGAATTTAATGCTATATACGACATATTTATTTGAAGGACTCGATAAGGGTGATCAGATAGAGGCTGTGTACACGGATTTTCAGAAAGCGTTTGACAAGGTGGACCATGAAACGCTTTTAGCTAATATAGCGTTCAATGGAATTTCGGGGTAACTTACTTCGATGGTTTGCCTCATATGTAACAAATAGGAGCCAAAGTATCGTTATTAACGGGTTTCGATCAGTTCAAATTCGAATAACTTCTGGAGTCCAACAAGGATCAATTTTAGGGCCTCTACTTTTTATATTATTTATAAATGATATTAATAAATGTTTTTTAAACTCTTAATTCTTATTATGTGCCGACGATTTAAAAATATTTTAACAATTAAATCTAATCATGACTTATTACTTCTCTAAGAAGACCTAGATCGACTATCAGAATATTGTATTAGTAATAAATTGTGTTTAACTACCTCTAAATATTTCAATATTACATTTACTAAAAATAAAAATACATTTGATAAGACACTCACACTTAGTAATACCAGTCTAGCTAAAGTAAATGAAAGTAAAGATCATTTACTTTAGCTAGACTGGTATTACTAAGTGTGAGTGTCTTATCAAATGTATTTTTATTTTTAGTAAATGTGTAATTCTGGACTCAAAGCTGCACTTAGATTCACAAGTTGAAAAAATCGTAAATAAAGCCTTTCAACACTTTGGATTCGTAATGAGAGCAACCAAAGACTTGGCTTGAAACCTACGTCCATCTTTTCAAATCTTTAATTCGTCCAATTAGAATACGCAGTCTCTGTTTGGGATCCTTTTTACAACAAATATAAAGACAGAATAGAGAAGGTACAACGGAGGTTCCTGAGTGCTCTGCATTTTAGAACTCACCGAGGTCATTTAACATATAAACAGTTATTAACTACTTATAAACTATCTATCTTAGAATCTAGAAGACTTCTTGTACAGACATTAATTCTTTACCGATTATGTAACAATGCTTTCGCCTGTAACACACTGACAAACAGAATCTGCTATATTGTGCCAAGAACCATGCATATTTTATTTATTTTATTATTCAATGGAAAACTTACAGCTATACGATACAAGTAATAAAAAATGAACAACATAAATAAGACCAATGAAAAGTTTTCACAAACAGCTAGAGATAAATAAAATCACTTATAGGTAGATTCTAGAACAACAAAGATCAAATTAAACAAAATATTAAACACAATTATTGTTAACAAAGAACTTATCACACAATGTTTTCCTTAATGTGGTAACTTTGGTTTTAAAAAGATCGATGTCTGCATTCCGGCATGTCACGTTGTACGTACGACATGACCTTATTAAATAGGAATTCTGCCTGTAACTTGTGCTTACAAACGGTACATGTAGCAGGTTTGAGTTACGCAATAATGCAGATGGTCCACGGAGGCCAAGTTTGCTCGCCAACTCTGTTACATTAATCGAGCCATTAACTACATTGAATAAAAACGCAAGGTCAGCAATTCTGCGTCGTTCATGTAATGGTAGTACTGCACTGGAACTTTCTGCAGCGACTTGTGTCATTTGGTAAGTAACACTGGGAACGATACTGAATGTACCTTGTGAATTTTTTCTGAATGGTTTCGATTCGGTTTATGTATATATCATATTGTGGATTCCACACTTGAGAGGCGTATTCAAGGTGGCTGCGAACCAAGGAACAGTATAGGATTTTTATAGTTTTTATGATTTTAAAGTCCAATGACATTCGACACACGAATCCAAGGGCTTTTGCAGCTTTTGAGACAATATCATCAATGTGAACTTCGAAAGTAAGTTTGGAATCAAATGTTATCTTTAAGTCTTTAAAGTAGTTTACTCTAGTTATATGTGTGTTTTTAAGTATATAATTGTACGTAATTGGGTTAGGTTTTCGTGTGTAAGAACATACGTAGCACTTGGACACGTTTATGTCGAGGTAATTAAGAATACAGTATGCTTCAAAGCGTTCTAGATCTTCTTGAAGAAAACGCGTGTCTTCAATACTTTTTATTTGTCGTATAATCTTTAGGTCGTCAGCGTACAACAATATTTTAGAGTAATTAAAGCAGCAAATTATATCATTAATGAAAATATTGAACAAAAGGTATATCCGTGAGGTTAGACAACGACGCCTCTTTCTTACGACTAAGTGCAGAACTAATGCCGGTCTGAGATCACCTTTGCGACGTATTTTTGATATTTATAATAAAAATTTTGAAGATATCGATATATTTGCCATGACACCACAAAACTTCAAAAAAACATTAATAAGCCGTATTGCACCAAAATTAAATTAAACCATATTTATGTGACATAGTATTAACAATTGTAATGTATTTTAGTTAAGCATCACCTAGTATTAAGAAAACCTGTAGAATGTAACATGTGGACAACGTTCTTGGTTGTACATTCGTTAACCGGAGCTGTAATACTTACTAACCTAAACTTACACTGTATAACTGTTTGTTTGTTCCAATAAATAAATAGTTTCGAACAAAGCCACCGTGACTATACTACTTTTATATTTTTTATTAATATCATTTAAGTGTAATATAAACCACACCATCAACATATTGAAGTGACTGAATATACCTGCGTCAGATATACCAAAGAGGCAAATAGTACATATTTTAATTTTTATAATAACACCTGGCTCGTTTAAATTCAATGTATAAAACCATATACTCGTACTTACTACAAATACTTCAATTTGCGAGCGTGTAGTTTGTAACGTGTTTAACTAATGAATCCAACATTATGAAGCATCTGTCACAATTACACGCTGATTACGAACGCAGTAGACGTCACAGCTCAATGATATACGAACATGTACGGACTCCCTGTTATAGTTTTTATCGGCAGTGGTTACAAACGGTTTTATAATAATACTATATTTTATAGTCATGTAGTTACATTTTAAATAATTAGTGTTTCCGTATCCTTGGCTGCTGAAAAGGAATCGAAATGTTGAAGAAGTGTAAAATAAAATAATTCGAAGAAGTATTTTTAGAAAGTTAATATCTCTAAAATGCTTATAAAGTAGGTACTTACAGAGCATTCGCGTAGACATAAAACAATTTTTATCTTGTGAAGTTTCAGTTAAGCTGTTACTCCAGCAGAATATACTACTTTTGATCAGTTTAATACGACTGTTCGGGACTAGTTTGGTGGGCAGCGTGCGAGCGAAGCAATCGTATCATACTATCCTACCGATCCGCACCCGACGGAAAATATTGGTAAGCAATTGGCCGAATCATTGGATATTTTATCGGCAATACTCGCCCGATGTCTTTTGCCACAGATAAAAGTTCGGATTCGCTAGTAAAAAGAATTTCATGCGAAGTGACCCATATGATATACCATCATTTTTCAGGACATAAAGTTTATGAAGCGAGTAGTCTTATCTTAGCTCGTTTGAGCTTGGACGAACAAGAATGTTTTAAATTGAGAAGAAAAAGGTACAATGTTTTATTTAATGTTCTGTTGCGAAGGGAAGCTCGTGTATTTATGAAGCCTTACTCATGGACATTCATTTGGGTGAAGGCTAGTTTAACTTATACGTTTACTGGTCATTGTTCGTGCTCGTCATTTGGGAAGGGAATAAAAAACGATCGTATTTCCTTTATGATTTGTAGACAAGCCACATAGTTTAGCGCAGTTTTATCCATCCGCCTGATCATTCCAAATCGATGAGTGTTCTGTATATTACCATCTTGATCAAACACACCAGGCGAGGAATGTGTTTACGTAAATAAACTGGTTATTCTATTTAAGCGAAGTAGCAATACTCTTTCGATAATCTAACTTCTTGAATTACCTAAAAGAAAATTTAAAACACCAGTTAAAGTCGCCACAGATACATAAAGTTGGAAAATGACACTTAAACACGATGTACATTTATTAATTTCGTCTTGGTGCCAGGTATTAGATGAGAGACCGTTAACATTGGTTTATAAATATTGTCTTCTGTTTACGCGAACGTTATTCATTGAAATTAAACTACTATATACGGATTTTATCGCGTTGTTTATTTGACACTTTATTACAAAATTTTGAAAACTGTTACACTACTATTACTATTAAACTTTACAAATTTTTAAGCTAATTAAATTATTGAAACTATTAAAACTATTTATACTATTACTATACTATTATACTCTTTATATTTGTGTTTACACTTTCCCCGACGTTTCGGTTGCTTTTCAGCAGCCATGGTCACGGGGAGACTAAGATGGTAGTTGTCTCAATGTTCCAGTGTAGTTATTTCAAAGTACCCGAACATAATTTAATCATGGGTGTTTCTATTTACGCAGAATGAGCTCAAAGTATCATGAAGTCTAGCTGTGGTTTGCTTCTTCATGGGTTTGACTATTTGAATTACTGGATCCCAAGCTAAAGAAAAGTTATTCATTGATTACGGGTATGAGAGCTTCTTAGTTAGAGATAGCTTAGCAATGTTTAACGATATTTTTTATAAGTAAGGTTGTCTATGTTTATGGATACTTAGATGTTACATTTTTAAACATTTGATGGAAATTTAAAATAAATAAGCAAACATGCAAATATAAAAGAAATGTGTACAAATTATGAATACCACAACAATCAAAATAAAATATTTACAAAAGTACGAAGATGTGACTAGTAAGCCGCGGTCTACTCCCGATACCATGGGGTTCAGATGCCGGTGGCATGGTGGCATGGTGGCATGGTGGCATGGTGGCGGTATTTGTCATAACTTCTTACTTAATATTGTTTTTTTTTATACAAATAAGGCGGCAAGCAAGCATACGGCCCACCTGATGGTAAGTGGTCACCGTAGACTATGGAAGCCTATGCGCGTTGCCGACCCTTTAGGAAAGGAAGTGGGAAGGAGAAAGAGCGGGAAGAGGGAAAGAGGGTGATTGTGTTGTTATAAACCACTGCAGCTAACAATATGAAATTGGGTCAACAAATTAGTTCTATGATGTAAATTATTACAGAGGGAGTAAACACAACCCATGAAACAGGACGTGAACCTGCGGCCGGGCGGCCTCGACAAACCGTGTCCTCGCTCCTAAGTATTGGTCCTAAGTGATGGATTGCAATTTGCCTCTGTGCTTTGAATCTAAAACGATCTATGCATCATCTACAGTATATTATAGAACAATGCGATCAGCCTTCATTCTATGAGTAAAATATTTATAAAGAATATCAAATATTCAAATAATACATGTTCATCGTTGGCAAATGCGAATGTAATGTAGTCCATAGTGTATGTGCATTATTTAATGTTTCAGACTATCTAATGGGCTTAAATAATACACGGACGAAACTAGCATAAACAAAACTTGAGATTCTTTTTAAAAACTTCAAACAAATTTTATTGAAATGTTTGTTATATGTCTGTCTCATTACACTATACAGGGAACGCATGTATTTGCACATTTCGAGCGGGTTCAACGCACAGACGTACCGTCTATTGTTTCCTTGCGTGGACCGCGACCTTGTTTATAAGAGGGAGAATGAAGAAAATTGGATTTACATTTATTATGGTTTCGTATTGGGGCACGTCTTGAGATGTACGATAATTGGCGATTTCATACATAATAATAAAAACATATTAAATACAACTATTTTGTTTGGGTATACACGTTAATTAGCCTAATCGAAGCTTTGTTGAATAAAGATATAACATTTGAGGCAATGCTCATTCTAACAAAAACTCATAGTAAGTATAACATAAATTTAAAACTAGGTCTGAGCACGCTAATCTCCACAATGGCTGCACTATGTTGAATGTTGTTTTTTGTTTCATAAATCAAACAATAAAGCTATTGCTTGTTATATTATTTTAAATACAATGACTTCTAGTATGGCTAGTAGGTACGCAGTCCGACGTGCAGAGACAGAATGTTCGACGTACAGAGCAATTTGTCGTCACCATCCCTTCTAACGCAAAGGACTTGTGCCAACGTTACGGCAGAAAACTTACTTAGCCATTTTTCCTCCTAAATGGTACCCGTACTCTTGTTCTGCTCTAAAGTAGAGCAGAATAAGAGTATGGGTACCATCAACACGAGACAATAACGGATACCTACCAACTATGTTGTAGAGTTTATATATTATATCCACTTTAAAAATGCCTTCAATTTTAAAGTATTATATGGTACTATTTATTTATTTTAGAATAACCGATAAACCATAAGGACATCAAAACAATTTATGTATACGTAAAATATATAATACAGAGCCTATCTAAGTGATTATTATCTACTTAATATGAATAGAAACGACGGAACCTTTCTAAATTATTATTATAACATCTCTCATTACGCTTGTCCACATAAAGCTGCCAATGTTTATACTTAGTGTACGTGCCGATGCGATAACAATCTTTATTTAAACTAATTAACATAACGCAAACACCACAATGGGAAACGGCTAGCAAAGTAATAGGCTGACGAAAAAGGAAAAATGTGTACTTTTGTATAATGGAGTGGCAAACTTTGGGTTTAAGATAGAATCGAGATGCTATACTAAAATCTCGACGAACAGAACTTGATGAATAAACAATTTGATTTTTATCGGAGTAGGGGTATAAGGTCTGCGCTGGGGCGTCGTCCAGGAGTCGTAGCCCGCAGACGCTACATCTCTGCTTTGGGCACTGCTGGGCGGGTCGCTGGTGTGGGTTTAGTTCCAGCGACCCAGACCCCCCCCCATACAAAGCTGCGAGCTGGCACACCGTGCTGGTTTTAGTCGGCAGGCCCGCAGTCTCGGGAGAGCCCAACATAACCCTCTCGCCACGCGGGGAGGCGTATGCATAGGGAGCATTTCCCCACCTATAAAAAAGGGGGTACAAGGTCGCGTTGAGTCTTTATTATAACAT
The DNA here is from genome assembly GCA_963564715.1 of Catocala sponsa. Taxonomy (NCBI): domain Eukaryota; kingdom Metazoa; phylum Arthropoda; class Insecta; order Lepidoptera; family Erebidae; genus Catocala; species Catocala sponsa. Next base: position 203,861 of record OY751336.1, read on the forward strand.
TTTTAAATAACTCGATCCAAAGAGATAGGCCCGCAGCATCGTAATGTTTACAGAAAGGAATAAAAGCATAAATCCAATACACATAAAGGAAATGAGATTTCCATAATGTTATGGAATATGCATATTGTCCTACCTGTCTGTTTAAATCTTATCGATCATGGTAATCACAGTCAATATTCTTTGATTGTCTTGCTATAAACTAGTCGCAACGCGGTTCTTGTACCAAAAAATAATTTGTGTTGCATATGTATAAAATATTATACACATCATAAGCCAGGCTGTAAATAATTAGGTGAAATACATATTAATTATATATATGTGAAGGAATACTTGAGGTGCCTAGGATCCCTTTATTTTTTATTATGATGCGCTTTTCAAATACTATTGATAATTTGAAAAGGTTTTATCTGACTCTATAGATGGCCAGCTACCGAAGATTGGGAAAACAACATTATGGTTTTTGATTCTATGTACCTAGCTGACATTTGAGGCAATGTCACTGTAATTTTGTAAAAAATAATTTCGTTTGTTGTTTAGTTTTAAAAGAGAGACAAATAAAAATGTCGTTTCTTTGATTTACAGAGCAATACATAGTTTTATTTGTTTTACATTGTTGTACCAAATAATAATTGATTAATTGTCTTATATATATATGAGCCCTTTTATTGCGGGTCTGCCAATAAGAGGTTTCATTTTGATATGTAGTAAATCCATTGGTTCCCGAAGACATACACCACAGAGCCTTGTCTTTATCAGCTAATTTCGTGCATATACATAACCTTCCCATGTATCCCAGTGTGAAGTATATTTACCGTCAGGCGGACTACACTGCGATAGCTAAGGAAATGGACAACATTGACTGGCACACTGAACTGTACTGTAGGTCGATTAGTAACGCTGTAGAATTCTTCTATGACACTTTAAGCAGAATAAAGAATACCTATGTACCAACCAAGACCACTGTATCAAACGGCAGGTATCCCCCGTGGTACAGGAGCCCGCTGATTAAAACTCTTAGAGAAAAAGCGAAAGCACACAATAAGTACAAAAGATATGGTAATTTATCTGATCATGAGTCATTCATTACACTGCGTCAGCGTGCTAAGGACCTGGAGAAGGACATGTTTGAGCAATACATGGCTAAAATTGAAACTGATATCTCTAAGGACCCACGAGCTTTTTGGAGATATATAAAATCTAAAAATCAGTCCTATTCTTATCCTTCGGTATTAAAGTACAAGGAACGGTCAGCTGGGAACGGAGAGGACATATGTAATATGTTTTCTGAGTACTTCTACTCTAATTTTCTGTCTCCCGGCCCTCAGGATGCTGACGTGCCCGTTAGTACGTGGGACAGCTTGCCGATTCGAGAAGATCACTCTGATATTAGTTCGATTGAAATAGAGGAAGTCGAAGTGTTTAAACTACTTAAACAGGTCGACCTCAACAAATCTGCAGGCCCCGACAACATCCCACCAATTTTTATCTTTAACTGTGCCAAGTGTCTTTCTACTCCTATCTCGATTTTATTCAAGCGGTCTCTTGCTGAGGGTGACATGCCTGTGATCTGGAAGTGAGCGTATATAACTCCAATCCATAAAAAAGGTCCGAGGGACGTGGTGGAGAACTATAGACCGATCTCCAAGCTATGCGTATTCGCGAAAATACTAGAAAAAATTGTTTACAGGCAACTCTATGCGGCTATCAAATTTAGCTTCGGCGAATATCAGCACGGTTTCCTCAGTGGTCGTTCTACCACATCGAACCTTATTGTTTCTAGTGATTATATATCGGAACATATGTCACAGCGGTTACAGGTGGACGTTGTATACACTGACTTTTGCAAATGTTTCGATCAGATAGATCATTCCATACTTAAGCAGAAACTGTTACACGCAGGTATACGTGGTAACCTGTATAGGTGGTTTTCGTCATATGTTGAGAACAGGAGCCAAGTCGTGGTTCTGAACTGTTATTCATCGACTAGGGCAATGTGTATTCCGTCAGGAGTTCCACAGGGGTCTTTGTTAGGTCCTCTTTTGTTCAATATTTTTATAAGCGATGTTATATCCTGCTTCCATACATCCAAAATATTGCTGTACGCAGACGATATGAAGATACTGACTAAAATAGGCTCCAACGAAGACACCCTTCGCCTGCAAAGTGACCTAAACCGCTTTCAAACGTACTGTATTATTGACAAACTAGGCTTGAATGTCTCCAAATGCTATGTTTGTTCCTTTACACGCAAGCCTAACCCAATAACTTATCATTACACGTTGTCGGGTACCGCAATAGCCAGAGTTAACTCTGTCAGGGACCTGGGAATAACATTCGACTCCAAACTACTATTTGATGCACACATTTCAAATATAATTAATTGAGCTAATAAAACATTAGGTTGAAATTAAACTACTATATACGGATTTTATCGCGTTGTTTATTTGACACTGTTACAAAATTTTTTTTTTTGAAAAACTGTTACACTACTATAATCACTATTAAACTTTACAAATTTTTTAAGCTATTTAAATTATTGAACTATTAAAACTATTTATACTATTACTATACTATTATACTATTTAGATTTATTTTTACACTTTCCCCGACGTTTCGGTTGCTTTTCAGCAGCCATGGTCACGGGGAGACTCTTTTTTTTTTTTTTTTTTTTTTTTTTTTTTTTTTTTTTTTTTTTTTTTTCTTTTTTTTCTTTTTTTTTTTTTTCTATTTATGCTGCGTAAGTCTCCCCGTGACCATGGCTGCTGAAAAGCAACCGAAACGTCGGGGAAAGTGTAAAAATAAATCTAAATAGTATAATAGTATAGTAATAGTATAAATAGTTTTAATAGTTCAATAATTTAAATAGCTTAAAAAATTTGTAAAGTTTAATAGTGATTATAGTAGTGTAACAGTTTTTCAAAAAAAAAATTTTGTAACAGTGTCAAATAAACAACGCGATAAAATCCGTATATAGTAGTTTAATTTCAATGAATAACATTCGCGTAAACAGAAGACAATATTATGTAAAACATTAGGTTTCATTTTTAGAATATCCAAGGATTTTAAAAATATCAAAACGATCAAAATTCTGTATTGTGCTTACGTCCGTAGTCACCTCGAATACGCTTCACAAGTGTGGAACCCCAACTACGAAATCTACATAACGCGCGTGGAAAGAGTTCAAAAGAAGTTCCTGAGGTGCGTACAATTCCGGTCTGGCATATATTTGTCAGACTATTTCAGCCGATGTAGAAAATTCCACTTGCTGCCTTTACAAGAGCGAAGGAAAATAGCCGATATATCTCTGTTATTTAACATTATAAATGGGTCGACGGATGTAACCGAGTTGACGAATAAAATTGGTCTGCGTGTGCCATCTGCGCTGCTGCGAAGGCATAACCTTTTATATACCCCCGCCTGCCCGAGTACCTACAGGCAAAATTCATTTTTGATCAGGGCTTGTCGTTCGTTCAATTCAGCGTGCCGGAGAGTTGACATTGATATTTTTAACACCAGTGTCACCAAATTAAAAAAGACTATGTGCAATAACTTTTTCTCACATGCTTCCTAGAAATCGATTAGTAATGAGTGTGTGCATGTGTTTTCCTTTTTTTATTATTTTTATTTTTTCCTTTTTTTTTGTAATTATTATGTGCTTATTTTGTCCTCCTACTTAAAATAATTTATTTAAAATCAATATTGTTTTAGGTAGCCGTTTCACAATTTTTTATATAAAAATACTATAAGTGAAAACTTGTAATTGGCCATAGCTTAGTCAAAGATATACATACTTGTTAACTAGCTGTAAGTTTTCTAAATTCGAAAATAAAATAAAATAAATAAAAACGAATATTTTTAAGCGAAATCATCGGATATTTATTTAATTGTAAAGAGAAGGGTATGCCATTAAAAGTAGAAAACAATATGACGCAAATGGCCGCCACGGCTACGCTTGCAGGACCATATTCTTTTCATGAAATTTTCCATTACCAATTTCCACATTTGCCAGTGTATGTCCTCGATAACTTTACGACCTCAAAGGTGGATTACCTTTGAGGTCTTGAATCGATTGTGGGCCATTGACTTAGACCTTATCTTTCACGTAGCCCCTAAGGAAACGACTAAACATGTTAAACCACAAGATCTTGGTGCCAATTGTGATCGCTCCTTCCTCTACCAGTTTAACAATTACTGGCCGAGAAGGTGATCGCTCCTTCCTCTACCAGTTTAACAATTACTGGCCGAGAAGGTGATCGCTCCTTCCTCTACCAGTTTAACAATTACTGGCCGAGAAGGTGATCGCTCCTTCCTCTACCAGTTTAACAATTACTGGCCGAGAAGGTGATCGCTCCTTCCTCTACCAGTTTAACAATTACTGGCCGAGAAGGTGATCGCTCCTTCCTCTACCAGTTTAACAATTACTGGCCGAGAAGGTGATCGCTCCTTCCTCTACCAGTTTAACAATTACTGGCCGAGAAGGTGATCGCTCCTTCCTCTACCAGTTTAACAATTACTGGCCGAGAAGGTGATCGCTCCTTCCTCTACCAGTTTAACAATTACTGGCCGCGAAGGTGATCGCTCCTTCCTCTACCAGTTTAACAATTACTGGCCGAGAAGGTGATCGCTCCTTCCTCTACCAGTTTAACAATTACTGGCCGAGAAGGTGATCGCTCCTTCCTCTACCAGTTTAACAATTACTGGCCGAGAAGGTGATCGCTCCGTCCTCTACCAGTTTAACAATTACTGGCCGAGAAGGTGATCGCGAAATTTTCATCATTTTTGTAGTGAATTCTAATAATTTCAATGCGTTGTTGAAGCGTTGCATATTTAGTAATGGCGTCGTAGTTTTTACTTATCATCTGTCAAGTAGTTACAGGTTGACACATGATAACTGTTCAAATGAAGGGCTATTGAAAATTAAACGTCTTATTGGAACACCCGTTAGTTAAAGCATGGTAAACCTACCACAGTGAATAAGCTCATGACAAGACTTTCTGTGAAAAATACGATGCAGGTGTCGTTTACTCGCGTCATGTCACTCACGTCGCGGGGCCCGCGCCGCGCTGTCCGCCGACGTGTCTACGCACTACGGCCGCAGTCTCATACCTGCGCGCAGATTTATGCTAATGGGGCTTACAGGATCTCGGTACATTTATTGTACTGTAGAGTGAAGCGTGATGGCAAAATAGTTAGATTATACGTTCATGATTACAGGAAAAATCGTGAGGAACTGTCTGTATTACCTTGGCAAATATACATACGTTCTTTTTATTTGCATTGACGTTGGAATATAGTTCCGTGAAAGTAAAAGCTTTATCTTTTCAGTAGTGTGCTTCAACAAGCGCGTTCAGGTGTTTTTTCTCAAACGTGTGTTGAATGTTTTCGTTTCATCTCAGAATTATTTCACGACGTATCCAGGTTTATAGTTTTAGTAACTGATACTGTCAAATGTTTTTTAGTAACTGATACTGTCAAATGTTTTAATTTTCGCTTTAGTCATCGCTTTTGTTTTACGTTACAAAGGATGTAACGCTTGTGTCATATACCAATGTACTCGATATCTCATATAACCGATTAGTAGAGAACTCTAATAACACCGTTATAGAATATATTCAATCTAGATACTGTGAGCATCATCAAACTTCTCATATATATATGAGTAATATTTGAATGATGACATAACGCAGTGCAGTATGTAACAGGCAGTCATTTGAATGTTCGCTTTGAGGGAATGCATCCATAAGTTCACATCGCACCGGCTATACCCATGTACAACATAATATGCCATAAGCGAATCTTTCACAGAGTACAGTTTGTTTACTTCTTTTAATTGCCTATCAAACCCAAGATATAACATCTATTAAACCCAAAACTTGTCAGCCGGAAATGACACTAATATTTTCATTTAGATGTGAATGTAGACATAATACGTATTAATACCCCAGAGTACAATAAAGTGCAGCGGACAGCGCGCCCTCGCTCGACTAGACAGACAGACAGACAGACTATCATAAAACACAAGACGGTGCACTAAAGAACATTTAAAGTAACGACATTCCCAGCGATGTCTCACTCAACTACAGATATATAGTTTTGTGCATTCATTCCTTGGCATTCAGGTCCGCTCCGTGACCTTTAATACGTCAGTTGTGTGTAAGGAGTTAAGGACGTACATAAATAGCCAAATCTTTAAAACACTGAGGTGCCTAACACACTTTTCAAAAAAGTGTCGGTAGAGTCCGCACAATATGAAGTACTGTTGGACTAACAAAGGTGCCCCTACAGAAAAAGGCGCTCTTCGGATTCAGTCAATATATAAGTAGCAGATTGTGGTAAAATATTTTATGATTATATTTGGGTAACTACTTTAAATAAGAGCAGTGTTTGCACGTTAAGTACAATAAATACAAGTGATCTTCAGACTCCTTGACAAATCAAATACTAGCCACCCTCTGTTCAGTACAGTATTACGTCAACTGAATATATCAGTCCATATCACAGTCCGTCTAACCACTCAACAGCGGTCACTTTGATAGACAGGAGGAAGATGCATCGCCGGCTACGCCTCGATACATATTCCACTTCTACTCAAGGCGTCTATAGCTTCACTTGGCAGCGAGTGGGTTTAGTGACTAATCAAAACACATTAGTTTCATATCTAATATTTTTACTGATCATTACAACGCAACAAGCGACGTTGTCGCACGAATATGCCGCCTAAAACACAGTTCACGTGGCAATGGATACATATGTATGTAGAGCGATGGATACAATGGCCCACATGACGCGTGGAACACTATTTCCAGTTACTAAAACTAACCGATTGTCGGTTAGTTTTAGTAACTGCGCCAACGGCTATTGGCTTATGTTAATACCGCAGTGCACGTATGTGTGCAGCTATTTTTAAGATATTTTATTTAATCAGTAGATTTTGCCCGCGGCTTCGCTCGTTTAAATGTAGGTTAGATTAGTAAGAGGCATTTTTCCTGGAGGAAAAGTACCTTTTTTTGCTTTTCTGTTCCCCTGACAAAATGTATGCGAAATTTCATGATGATCGGTCGAGTAGTTAAAGCATGAAAGACACACTTACATACACATTTATAATATTAAGTTAAAATTCTTAGGTAGATCATGTCGTCACACACAACGCAAGACTCAAGTGAACTGGTAGCCAACAAACAAAATATAATGAGCTTTTAATCGTCGCTAAGCTGCTGTTCCTGGGATCATCTATAGAATATAATAAGAAGCTCTCGACGAACCGAAGTCTCTGACGCCAGGATTGATACCACCTCTCCAGTTACCGAGTGCTTAGTGCTAAACATCACAATTCTTATCCCGTGTTGCCCGACGCTTGGCGTCGCTGTCACAGTGTGTTGAAAAATAATATCAGTCCGCTATGTGGCCGGGCACTAGATATAATAACAGCGCTACGGGCTCAGCACACGCAGCAGGATTCAAACTAGAGAACTAATGATCGTTGACAGTTATCCCGCCCGACAATAGCTCACAATATTTAATAACAAAGTGAATTCGCCAGTTTTCTCGTATATTTCACACTGCATTTTCCTTTACACCAGTTGTTTAAATCGTGCTTGCTGGCCTTTTCTCATTTCAACACTTGCGTCTTGGCAGCCAGCATTGTTTGCGAGACTCGTAGTGGTACATATAATTTGCATATTTTAAATAGTAAAAGAGTACAGGAAAGCACTAGGAAACGGTTTTCTTTCATGACTGGAATGTTAATAAACAAACATGTCTGTTCTACAGTAGTAATATAAAGTGAATGTAATTTACTATATCGTTTTGTTACTGTAATTGTGAATAGTCTATAATATTCTACGACATACACACAACACCATCTAGCCCAAACTAAGCAGAGCTTGTAATATGGGTACTAGACAATAGATAAACATACATATATACCTTTTTTTTTGTAAATACGTACATATTATACATAGAAACACCCAGACCAAGACAAACATCCATGTTCATGCACACAAATGTTTGACTTGTGCGGGAATCGAACCCGTGACCTCAGGCGTGGCAGTCGGTTACACTAACCACTACGCCACGCCATCGAGGCCGTCAAACGTGTTTCAGAAGAAAGGAATCCCTGTGAGTACTAAATCACCAACAATTAGAAATGATTGCGAACGTTTGTCTATAATATATTTAGACCTGTAGGTATATATAGCTACATTACAGATCTCTTTTAGAATGTAGATGTTTTTTAAAGAGATTGATTATTCTAATTATTGTCATATTGGTTGTTGTTATTTAGTAGTCGAGGCTTTGATAATTTAAGCAACAATATGACCGCGGAAGTACTGCTCCCTCTCAGAATATCGACTTCGTATTCGTACGTCGAGCGAGCGCGCTGGATGCCAAATCAATCAATCAATCACACTTAAACCGTGAAAAGGATTCGGACGAAACATGGTACATACAATCACACATAGATCATGTTCTGGATTAATATAAAGAATTATTTTCATGTCAGTTTGCGTTTCCGTAGGGTTCACTCGGGTGAAGCCGGCTGTAACTATTGCCGTATTTATTTTACGTAGCACTCTACTGGGCCATTAGTCCAGTGCAGTGGTCGGCAACCTTTAAGCAAGCACGGGCCACATAGTGGCAAAATGAAGTAAAGGCGGGCTGCACATGTTCATAATTTTGAGTACCTATGTATATCGATTATGTTTAAAATGCAAAAAACAAGTACCACAGAGTCATGACGTTCGCGCCCGCGGAGTAGATTTGTGAACCAGGCTTTCACGGATGGTGCAGGTATCAGATTCAGCGCGAAATTAAAAAATCCAAATAATTAGACCTTATTTGCAAAACAGTTGCGGGCCGCAAAGAGGAGGTACACGGGTCGCGGGTTGCTGGTCTAGTGGGTTCGATTCTCAGGCCGAAAGTTCTTTTCAGTTACGAAATTCTAAGTTAGAGTACGCAGTTTGAAAATGTACCTTGTCAATGGATCGCTTTTTATTACGCCTTTTATACGTTAGTAATATAGCCGGTCAGGTGTTCACTATTCTATCATACACTCTGTGTTTCGTGTATATATATATATATATATATATATATGTATGTGTACGGTTTGTCATGTTTATGAACTGCCCTACTCTTAGGCACGGGACTTTTCACAGTATTAATAGGGTTTGGTCTAAGCCCATCGCGCTGTGGCGCTATGGGCCTCACACACTTTTGAATATATGTATGTGATCTCTATGAAGTCCAATATTACAGACAGACGGGGGACATTACTCATTTAATCAGATAAGAGCAATCTATAATTTCGCTGTCATTTATCAAAATGATAAATCATTCATTTTTATGAACGTTTACCGCCAGTCTATAGTTGTATTGCGACTTACATATTCTATAAGACATAGTGAGTAGTTTCAGGCTTTGTACAAGTAACAGCAAGCCTATTTCTGAATATAGCCTGCACCGAAATACCTCCAGCGATCGATGCTGTGTTGCTAACACTCAATGGCCTACATTGACTGGAATAAACTAGATCTTACGTGTGTCTAGCAACTACAATGTGTTAAAATTCACAGGATTTTCAAACGAATTGGACTTGCTCTAGCGACATGATGACTTGTTGTTGTGACTAAACACTCACAACAACAAACGTTTTTAATTATATTAACACAAAGACAATAATAAACTCATGGTCAATTACAGACCAATTGTACTTGTACCAGTAATATCTAAAGTGTTTGAAAAAAATATATATATAGAGAAATGAATAACTACCTAGAAAAATATAAGATATTAGTAGATGAACAAAAGGGATTTCGGAAAAATAAAAGCATAAGTTTGGCTATCTATGAATTCTTGCACAATGTTATGATTAATATGGATAAAAGAGTACCAGTTTGCGCCTTATTTTGCGATATGACGCAGGCTTTCGACTGCGTCCACCATAAATCCTTGCTAGCTAAACTTGAAGCCTACGGTATTAGAGGTAACCTTTCAGAATTAATTAAATCATATCTCCAATATCGTAAACAAATTACAGAAATTACAAAATTTAACACTAAAACTAAAAAAGAAAGAATATTTAGATCCGAGGAACGCGATGCTATATATGGAGTACCACAAGGCAGTGTACTCGGTCCTCTATTGTTCAATTTATATATTAATGACTTGCCTAAAGCACCTGCACAACCGATGACACTATTTGCTGATGACAGCACTGTGACAGTAACTTGTAAGGATAAAACGCGTACAAAGATGACATTACTAATTCTTTAATATCTATTGTAAATTGGCTAGACGAAAATAATTTAAAAATTAATTTAACGAAGACTAATATAATGCATTTCACCCAACGGATGCCTATACTTGATAACATGAATATTAATTTTAATGATACAATTATTGACAAAGTTAGTACAACAAAGTTTCTTGGGTTAATAATTGACCATAAATTAAACTAGAAACCTCAAGTAGAGGCGCTTTGTAAAAGACTGAGTAGTGTAACTTTTGCCTTAAATAAACTTGCAGCAGTCAACAACATAGATGTGTTTATTACAGCCTATTATGGTCTTGCCGAGTCTATACTTAGATATGGAATCATTTTTTGGGGGCATAGCACAGATAGTGACATAGTGTTTCGTGCTCAAAAACGATGCATTAGGTCAATGTTTGCACTAAAAGTAACAGACAGCTGCAGATCTTATTTTAAAGATCATAAATTGTTAACGTTACAGTCACTATACATTTTGGAAACAGTTATGTTCATAAAGGCTCATACAAATTTAATTCCACGGTTGTCCGAAATGATTCCCAGGAATAGGCGTGACAATTCCAAACTGTGTCTGCATGATGCTAAAACGACTCTCATGCGCAAGAGTATTTTTGCATGGCCCCAGTAATATTTAATAAATTACCCAGATCATGGAAATCATTGAGTTATTATGATGTCAGAACAAAACTGAGAAAATTACTAACTGAAAAAGTTTATTATAATATTGTAGATTTTTGAATGAAAATAATGTTGAATAAAATAACCTTGGCATTAATAGAGTAATCAATGTTGTAATTAAATTTAACTTATGAATAATGTAATAATAAAAACTGTGACATAATATTGTAATTAATGCGTTATTACGCATATTTATATTAATTCTTACATTATATTGTCGGATTATTATTATAATCCGACAATATAATGTAAGAATGAATATCAATAATAATGTTTTTATGTAATTTAAATCTAAAGGGATATTCATTATCTCATGTTTATTTTAATTATTTTGTATTGTATTCTTAATGTCGGTTTTAATTAACATTTGTATGCCTTCATGGCAAAACACAGCGTTCTTATTATAGACTTAAGACCATAAATTGTAATCACCTATGTTTGACAAATAAACGAATTCTATTCTATTCACACTTAGGTATATTTTTCGCAGTTTTAGTACATTGTGTAAACAACTAAATAACTATTGCCGAATATGCAGTATAGCATTAGTTTATTCTGGCAATCTGAACTATTCATCTCATAATGTAACAGCGACCTCACAATGATCGATTGTACAGTGCCATGTTGCGGCCGCCGCGCGAGCAGGCCGCCCCGCGCCCCGCGCCCGCGGCACCAGCGCCGTGTCCGCCCGGGGCACAACAATGCGCTCACTTGTGACTGGCGCCATTGTTCTGCGGCCGCCCCGCGCCCCGCGCCCCGCGCCCGCGGCACCAGCGCCGTGTCCGCCCGGGGCACAACAATGCGCTCACTTGTGACTGGCGCCATTGTTCTGCGGCCGCCCCGCGCCCCGCGCCCGTGGCACCAGCGCCGTGTCCGCCCGGGGCACAACAATGCGCTCACTTGTGACTGGCGCCATTGTTCTGCGGCCGCCCCGCGCCCCGCGCCCCGCGCCCCGCGCCCCGCGCCCCGCGCCCGCGGCACCAGCGCCGTGTCCGCCCGGGGCACAACAATGCGCTCACTTGTGACTGGCGCCATTGTTCTGCGGCCGCCCCGCGCCCCGCGCCCCGCGCCCGCGGCACCAGCGCCGTGTCCGCCCGGGGCACAACAATGCGCTCACTTGTGACTGGCGCCATTGTTCTGCGGCCGCCCCGCGCCCCGCGCCCCGCGCCCGCGGCACCAGCGCCGTGTCCGCCCGGGGCACAACAATGCGCTCACTTGTGACTGGCGCCATTGTTCTGCGGCCGCCCCGCGCCCCGCGCCCGCGGCACCAGCGCCGTGTCCGCCCGGGGCACAACAATACGCTCACTTGTGACTGGCGCCATTGTTCTGCGGCCGCCCCGCGCCCCGCGCCCCGCGCCCGCGGCACCAGCGCCGTGTCCGCCCGGGGCACAACAATGCGCTCACTTGTGGCTGGCGCCATTGTTCTGCGGCCGCCCCGCGCCCCGCGCCCCGCGCCCGCGGCACCAGCGCCGTGTCCGCCCGGGGCACAACAATGCGCTCACTTGTGGCTGGCGCCATTGTTCTGCGGCCGCCCCGCGCCCCGCGCCCCGCGCCCGCGGCACCAGCGCCGTGTCCGCCCGGGGCACAACAATGCGCTCACTTGTGACTGGCGCTATTGTTCTGCGGCCGCCCCGCGCCCCGCGCCCCGCGCCCGCGGCACCAGCGCCGTGTCCGCCCGGGGCACAACAATGCGCTCACTTGTGACTGGCGCCATTGTTCTGCGGCCGCCCCGCGCCCCGCGCCCGCGGCACCAGCGCCGTGTCCGCCCGGGGCACAACAATGCGCTCACTTGTGACTGGCGCCATTGTTCTGCGGCCGCCCCGCGCCCCGCGCCCCGCGCCCGCGGCACCAGCGCCGTGTCCGCCCGGGGCACAACAATGCGCTCACTTGTGGCTGGCGCCATTGTTCTGCGGCCGCCCCGCGCCCCGCACCCCGCGCCCGCGGCACCAGCGCCGTGTCCGCCCGGGGCACAACAATGCGCTCACTTGTGGCTGGCGCCATTGTTCTGCGGCCGCCCCGCGCCCCGCGCCCCGCGCCCGCGGCACCAGCGCCGTGTCCGCCCGGGGCACAACAATGCGCTCACTTGTGACTGGCGCCATTGTTGGCAGTCTGTGTAATTATAATGCTCGTTTTGTCCAACATACAATACACTCATTTAGATATTTCAATAATCATTTATTACAATGCTGCTGGCTTTTCGTGTAGCTACCTTTATTTCATGTATCAACGCAAGTCATGCTACGTTCGTCGTAATTGATTTGTGGCTTTACAGGTACGACAGTAAAATTGCAATACTTGCTTAGGATTGTAGATGTAGGTGTCGGATTGCCAGAGTTCTTTTGATAGTAGCACTAGTAGCGAACCTGGCGCCTCTTGTGTGTATATGTTGGTGTACTTAATTTTCTAAGTGTTTAGTGTATAGATATTATGATGTATTCTTAATTTATTTAGTTTGAAGATGAATATAATATATGCATAAAGTTCATAAGCCTAACAGTATTACACGAGATTGTGGCACTCCAGGCACTCAGCACCGTCCGCGTCATCGCTGCGTGCCACCGTCATTGTTGGAGTATCTCGTCGTTAACGGCACTCCGGTATAGTTGTTGTAGTTAGGTAAACAAACACACCAAATCACAATATTGAATCGATCGTTTATTTCCTCAAAATAGTTGATATAGATACACAATATTACGCGACAACAGTTTTGTTACGACTGAATAATATTGATTACATGTACATTTTGTATGTGTTTATTAGTTTAATATAAAATTGTTGTACGAGCATTATTGGCTCGTACATGCTCCCGAGGGAAAGACACAGAAATCTATATACCATCAACTTGCGTTACAAGTAAGTATAAAAAGACATGGTATAAAAAGTATAAAAAATATAAAAGATATAAAAAGGTATAAAAGTTAGTTAGAGTTAGGTATAGCAATAAGTAAAAAGTAAAAAGAAATATTATTAACTAAAAAGTAGCTAATTATCGTTGGAACGTTGAACCCTTTGCTGCTTCAGATGAAGGATGGTTCTTCACGCGATCTTCTTGAATTTCAGCATAGTTGTCCTCGAGTTCCACATTGTCCGTCCTCTCTCGAGTCTTCGTTGCCTTCGGGTCGTTCCTCTTACTCGCGGTGCAACGTCTCTTTACTAGCCACACAATGACAGCAACGGCAATTCCTCCCGCCAGCAAAGAACACATTGTGTAGTTCCCAACATCATGAACGCTCAACTCGTTAGGCAGGCTCTCCCGTTTCTTTTGTTCAACTATCTGATTTTCTAATGTTCTATGTTCTTCAGATAGATTGAGTTTGGGGAATAAAATGCTTTTGTAGTTGAAGGTATTCCACATATCATTAGGTGTGTCAATAGTAGGTATTTCTAAAGACATTTTCATATTGGTTTTGCTACTAAACATGTTGTGCGAGTATATAGTCGTGTCTCGGTATTGTATTACACAGTCCTGACCTAGGGCAAGGAGCCCTGCTTGTGTAACAATTGTTGTTGTAATACGATTTTCGCATACCGTACGAATTGCACACTCCTTGATACAATTATACAGCCATATGTTTGGTCTCTGCAATTTGATCCAATGGTCAAGGCACAATAATTGTGATACCCAATCACATGTGATGTTATTGCCGTTTTGGCTTAGCAGTTTTGCTTCGCAAGATGCTGAGGTTCCATGTAGGTTGTATATAGGCGTGTAGGCGTGGCAAATGTAGTTATCAGCCGTCATTGTCGTACATTGTTGAAGATCCACCTCTTCCATTTGTATATAGGTATTCTTAACGTAATTAACTCCTATATACTTTGTTGTTGTCGCTATCATCTGGCATCGGTCTGTATGTTGCATAGTTATAGGTATGTTACGATATAGCGTATACTCGTCATCGCTTAGTAACGGGATATGTAATTCGAAGAGTAGGTATTGTTCGGTCAGTCGTGCTTTAACGAAAATAAGTTTATAAATATCTTTGATGTTCTCTGCATTGCTATTCTTGATAGGTAACATCAATCTCTTCGATATAATTCCGGCAATGTAATTAAGTTGTTCCGATAATTGCTCAGGTGTAAATAGGCTCATATCAAGATTTCCTCTATAAATATCTGTCAATGCATCTAGGAGAATTTGTTGGTTTCTTCTCAATACCGATAATAGTAAACTCGCGGTTATCGCTCCAGCATTCACATCGTTCATGGTTTTCATAATTTGGAATCGGTTTTGAATTACTTCGGACTCGTATAGTGTTTTGTTCATGTATTGTTCAATTACACCCAGTTGCGTTTTTACGAAGTCTTCATTTTTCTTCATAGTGTTATCTTGGGCTTCTATAATAAGTGTTTGGTTCTTAATCAACTGTAATAAATACTGTTCGTTTGTCTTGATGTTCTGTATGTCCCGAGTGTATTTTTCGGCGAAATCGCTATCAAGGACACCGAAAAGTGCTCGTGCGAGGTTTCCTACGCCGTTGACGTAGCCGCGACGCTTCCGTGGATGGTGTTGCGACAGTAACAAGACGTTATATTCATTCAGCTGATTTACTTCGAACTTCAGTTGTTGTGTGCTAGAGTGACATTTCTCGTTTGGCATTGTCCTGCATAGTTCGTCTAAACGATTCACGAACTTCTCAACCCTTTCTGTACTTTCCCAGAATGTTGAAAGGTTGTAGTACACTAGAAGTCTCCATTCGTCATGTATCAATTGGATGTTCCCAATCGAATCAAAGTAGATTGGCTGGTTGTTTGGCAAAGGTTTTGTTTTAAAATGTTCCACGGGGCTTGAGTGTCCACACGACAGCATTGTAAATACTACAAATAACGTCCAAAGTAAGCTGTTAATTCTTCTAGTAGTAGTAGACTTCGCTTTCTTCGTTTCCTCTCTGGACTCAGGATTAGTTATGTTTCGCGATTGGCATGAAGGCATTGTCTCATTTACGGGTAGCGTAACTAGTTTTGTTATGGGTCGTTTTACTAAGCCATTTTGAGTCTTAAGAGTAACAACTCGTACTAGATTGTCACTGCCTGGTGTAAGGTGGGGTCTAGGAGAAGTAATCAAACATCGGATGTTGAGATAATACTGTCTATATATTGTAATAAAACAAGGTTTTATATAAGATACAATATTATAAAGTGGCATACACACTACACTGGGTGTAACTCCATTACTCGGCCCATAGCCCACTTGCCCGGAGGTAGATTGTTTTCCTTCACTAGCACCAATTGGTCCAGCTGCATGTTGTTCTTAGTTTTTTGCCATTTAGGTCGGTTTTGTAGCAGGTGCAAGTATTCTTTCGACCAGCGATCCCAATAATGTCGCCGCATCAGTTCAATAAGTTGCCAGTTATTTCGGATATCTATCGATTTCGGTTCGTCTGGATTATTGAGTGGTAAAGAGAGCACAGGACTCCCTGTGAGAAAGTGCCCCGGAGTAAGGTAGTTGAGATCTTCAATATCTTCAGATAATGGACACAGCGGCCGACTGTTCATGCACGCCTCAATTTGGGTGAGGAGAGTCGCGAATTGTTCGTAGGTTAGCTTTTGTTGTCCGATAACACGTTTCAGGTGTGTTTTCATTGAACGTACAGCGGCTTCCCAGAGGCCTCCTGCCGATGGCCAGGCCGGGGCGTTAAAATGCCACTCAATCTGAAGACTGTTTATCTCTCTAAAGAACTCTGAAGACATCATTGTTCGGTATGTTTTGAACTCTTCTTTCAGTAACTTTGCAGCACCGACAAAGTTTGTTCCGTTATCGGAATAAATATGTTTGGGGGTGCCTCTCCTTGCACACATTCGTTTTAACGCTGCGATGAAAGTTTGCGTTGATAGATCCGAAACAAGTTCAATATGTACTGCTTTCGTGCACATACATATGAATATGGCTATGTAGCCTTTGCAGGTTTTTATACCGCGGCCTTTGTTTATCTTCACGTCTACGTGGCCTGTGAAGTCAACGCCGGTATGTGAAAATGGTCTCGATGGAGTGATTCTCGCTTTCGGAAGGTTGCCCATCAACTGTTCAGATCGTGTTGGTGTGTAACGACGACACCGAACGCATTGTCGCAGGATTTTCTTGACGGTTCGCTTGCCACTGACGATCCAGTACTTGTTACGGGTATAAGCTAGCGTTAATCTTGCTCCACCGTGTAAGGTCCGTTGATGAGCCTGTTCAATTAATAACTGGGTCAGTCTTCCTTTTCCTGGGATAAGAATGGGATGTTTTGTTTCCTCTGACAGGTTGGAGTGATCTAACCGTCCACCGACTCGCAGAATCCCATTCGCATCCAAAAATGCGTTTAATTTCAAAATGTTGCTGCGATTGGGTAGTTTACCGCTGGTCTTGAGTGCTTTGATTTCGTCTTCGAAATAATATTGTTGTATATTTTTTATTAAAACACATAATGCGTGATTCATTTCACACCAGTTCAGTTCATTACACTCATTTGACCTTTTGTTGCGTGCTGCATCAGCAAAACGTATTATCCAAGCCAGTATTCTTGTAATACGATCAATGTTATTATATCGCTCAAGTAATGATTCATATAAATCATTTATTTTGAACATGTGTTCCGCACTATTTGTAGTGTAACAATTCGTCAGAACGCTCTCGTTTGTTGTATATGCTTCATTTGGGATAACTGTTAGTTTTTCCTGTTCCTTGAGCCATCGAGGTCCTGTCCACCACAGAGGAAAGTTGAGAAGTTTTGACGGCAGCAGTCCTCTGGTCGCACAGTCGGCGGGGTTTTCGCTACTCTTTACGTAACCCCAGTTTATAGCCGGTACTATACTTGTTATTTGCGACGTTCGGCTCGTTATGTATTTTTCGTACTTTGTTTGACTCCCCTGAAGCCACGCCAAGACTACTTGAGAGTCGGTCCAGCAGAACATCCTTAGTTTGCAGTCTGTATAGACTTTAGAGATTTTCTCTAATAGTTTGGCCAACAAAACTGCGGCACACAATTCCAATTTAGGTATTGTAAGTTTATTTTTGAGCGGTGCCACTTTAGTTTTTGCCGTGAGTAGTGTAGTATCGTATGCGCCGGTCAGTGACGTAGTTCGGCTGTAGATGACGCAGGCGTAGGCTTGTTCGCTTGCGTCACAAAATGCTTGTAATTCGATCGTTTTATCGTGTTCGTTCCTTATCCATCTTGGTAAACAGATCTTGTTTATGTTTGGCAGATCGGACCTAATTTTGATCCATTCTCTTACAACGGCATCCGGTACACTTTCATCCCAACCGATGCTTTGATACTCTGCGCTCCATAGTTTTTGAAATATAAGTTTCGCTAGGATAGTCATTGGAGCTAACCAACCGAGCGGATCATATAGCTTGCTTATCTCGGACAATAGCCTGCGTTTCGTATATGATACCTTGGTGTTATCTTCAAGCGGTTCGGCAACAAAATGAAATGTATCACTAGCGTTATTCCATGCGAGTCCTAATGTTTTGCTGAACTCTTGTTGTTTAAAGGTAAAATCGTTATTTTCGCTCGTCTCCTTCACTTTCAACTCCCTAAGAATGGATGGTTCATTTGTAGCCCATTTGCGCAAAACAAATCCACCTTTATTCAGTAGCTCATAAAGTTCATTTTGCAATAACTTTATGGATCGGATATCTGAGTGACCCGTAATGAGGTCATCCATATAGAAGTCGTTCTGCAGCGCCATTTAGGCTAGTGGGTAGGCATTCCCTTCATCTAGCGCCAGCTGTTGTAGAGTGCGCATTGCAATAAATGGTGCCGCTTTGGTGCCGTAAGTCAAGGTACACAGCTGCATCTCTCGAAGTGGTTGACTCGAGGAATCTCTCCAGATAATCTTTTGAAGACTCTGTTGATCTGGATGAATAACGATTTGGCGGTAAAATTTTTCGATATCTGCCGTTAGCACGTATTTATAACTTCGCCATTTCGTGATCAGGGATAGAATATCCTTTTGGAGATTAGGCCCCTTTTCCATCAAGTCGTTTAAACTATAGCCGGAGTCTGTTTTCATCGATGCGTTAAAAACAGCTCGAAGTTTGGTTGTAGTAGAGCTTTCCCTTATTACGACATGGTGTGGTAGATAGGCTTGTGCTTGACTCCCGGGAAGTGTTACTGGTTTCATATGGCCTAATTCAATATACTCTCCAATAAATTGCTTGTACAGTTTTGCGAAATGTTCCTGTCTATTCATTTTCTTTTCCAACTGGTGGAATTGTGCTATGGCTTGAGTTTTCGAATTGCCAAGATTTTGTTGATAGTTCGTTTTCATTGGCATTTTCACCACGTAGCGTCCGTTGGTTAATCGTTCTGTTGTTTCACTGTAATATTTCTCACAGTAGTCATCTACAGATGTGGTTTCGGAGTCTGAGTTGATATCTTCCGTCTCCCAGAATTTTGTTATCTTTTCCAGCTCAGTTAGAGTAACTAGACAATTGAATTGCTTAGTAGCACCGCACAGTATCCAGCCTAACTTAGTTTGCTGCGCTACTGGCGAATCATTGGTATGTTTCAACACCCCTTCCATAATCACTGCGGAGTAAATATCTGCTCCTAGCAGTAAGTCGATGGGCCCAGAGATGTTAAAATCTGGATCAGCCAGCCTGACAGTTTGGAGGTGTGGCCAGTTTTCTGTTTTGATAGTTGAGTTTGGTAGATTATTAATCAGTTTACGCATTACTAATGCTTCCGTTTGGAATGTATAATCGGAGTTGATAGATTTGCATTCTAGCCGAATCATCCCTTTACTCGTACCCATTATATTGCCAACTCCAGAGACAGCGGCGTTCATTTTGTTTCGGGGTAAGTTCAGGCGTTGAGCAGCATTTTCTGTCATTAAGGTCACTTGGGAACCTTGATCGAGTAACGCGCGAAGGATGACGTAATCTCCTTCTATGTTCTTAACTTTGAGTTGAAGAGTAGTTAAGAGTATCTCTTGATCACCGTTTATGTGATTCGATGTTCGCTCAGTTGCCGGTAAGATCGATGATCTGGTTGGCTGTATTTTCAGATTGTCATCATGTAGCAGAGAGTGATGTTTAAAGTTACACGTGCGGCATCTTTTCGTTGAAATGCATTTACTTCCGCCGTGACTAAACAAACAATTTTTACATAAGTTCAATTTGTTTGTCGTTTGGTTTCGCGCTGCGACATCCATATTTAGAAATGTAGGACATAGGCGTAACGCGTGATCATTTTTGCACAGAGGGCACTTTCGCAGCGCGGCATGGTAGGTTTTTGTACACTTTTCTGCGTCTTTAAAGTTCATTGACTTATAATTGTTATAATTTTTATGTTGAACATTCGACAAATAGTTGGGTTTTGAATTAAACTTCTTGGTACGAGATGTTTCCAAAGTCATAAACCTCATCTCCAGAAACTCCATGAACTCGTTTAAGTCCGGTAGCTCTCTTGATTGTTTCATACTCTCCAGGTAGTCACCATATGTGCTGTCATCCAGTTTAGAAGACAACAAGTGAACGATAAGTGGGCCCCATACAGGAATATCGATATCAATATTCTCCAACGCGTTCAGACACTCTTTTGTTGTGTCGTGTAGTTTTTTCAAGTTAGCTGAAGTTGGTTTATCGATAGATGTTTGATTGAGAAGGGTGTCCACGTACGAGGTGAAAAGTAATCTCTTGTTGTTGTAGCGATGCTGGATGATATCCAGGCATGAATCGTAATTCTCAGCGCTTACAGGAAGATGTTTTATCAGCTTTTCCGCTTCACCTCTGAGCTTCGACTTCAAGAATTTCATTTTTTGAGTTTTGTTTAGTGTGGGGTTGTTGTGAATCATCTCGAAGAATAAATCTCTGAACGAAATCCAATTGTTATAAGCGCCATTGAACTCGGGCAGCTCAATACGAGGTGTTGATTTTTCATAATGAGCCGTTTCAAAGATTTTTCTGTTTAAATCCTCTTTTAGGCGGTCATAGACCTGTTCCCAATGCTCGAATTTCGCTTCGTAATCCTTATCGTTTCCTTGCAACAAGTAGTTTATCTCCCAGTGAATTTTATCTATAGATTCCCACTTCGTTTGCAGTATGTTTAGTTGATCCTGAAGTTGCCATTTTTCTCTCAGGACATCTACGTTAGTTTTAGAAACCGCTCGCTCCAAGGCGTTGAAGTTACACATTTGATTGCGTAATAGCTTCGATAAATGCTTGTCCGTTTCATCTCCGTTTGGTTGATGTACTCCGGTTGTATCAAAGATAGGTGTTCCGAACGTATCTGGCGTCTTCGACTTTGTTAAACCCGAAAATCCCGGTTCGTTCAACTCATTTCGAAGTTGAGTCATAGATTGCATGGTTTCATCGAACATGCATCTTGTTATATCGAAAATGTTCTCCCTGAAGTAGTCATGGTCTTTCTTGGTGGTTTCATACTTCTTTATGAGCTCGTGATTCGATGTAAATTCATCCCAGAGAGACTGTACGGCTTCGATACGGTTGTTAAGGTAATCGATAGTTTTTCTAGATTTAGAATCCTTCCTATAGTTACCTTGTAGAGCTTTTATTTTCTCATATGTGTTTTGTTGCTTATTGATAAGTTCAACAAACTGGTGATAGTCTTCTTTCGACATTGTTGATAGTTGTGAGTCGCAGACGCGCTTGTATCGTGTAAATATACGAAGGTAAAGTAGACGTTATCTACGCCAGTTCTTTCTAGATGATACTCAAATGTAGCTCTCCCTCCTTTACGTTATGTGCAACGTCTCAATGCCGCTGGTGAGACTCGCTTGTGAGAGGCCAACAGCACCGATATGCTAACGTAACTGGGAAATACCACTGCTTGAGAATCCGGCTCGAAGGACCAAAAGATGTTGGAGTATCTCGTCGTTAACGGCACTCCGGTATAGTTGTTGTAGTTAGGTAAACAAACACACCAAATCACAATATTGAATCGATCGTTTATTTCCTCAAAATAGTTGATATAGATACACAATATTACGCGACAACAGTTTTGTTACGACTGAATAATATTGATTACATGTACATTTTGTATGTGTTTATTAGTTTAATATAAAATTGTTGTACGAGCATTATTGGCTCGTACAGTCATACTTTAAAAATATTAAAATGATGGAGGGCAGTCGGCGACTAAGATAAACACAAATTGCTATAATTGCACCGAACTGTGCTGTATCTCAGTAAAATCTTAATCAGTTTTAATCGAACGCCAAGAGGATTACAAACGAGCCAACTTTAGTTATCAAATTAAGAGATATTTCAGTTAATTATTACAGCTTGTCGGTTTAATTAGAGAGAGTTCACTGTGAAGTGGCGATGCTCACACTGTTTTAATTTAGATCTTGAATTTTTTATAATATTAAGTGTGTGAAGTAACTGGTTGCGCATGAGTTGAGGGTTCTTGTCCGCTGAGTCAGTCTTAATCAAAACGACGTTTGTAAATTACCACACCTACTTTTATTATTTGAAATGTTTACCAATGACGTTATAGTTATATACGTTGAATACAACGTCTAATTACTATGGTTTATTTTACCTTTCTTAAGGATCTCTATAATTTTTGGAACCAGCGTAATAGTATAGTCATCAAGACTATTTTCAGCAATTCTCAAATGGATGTATTTCAAATAGCAATCCGACACATTATTTATATTAATAATGTCAACATTCGTATGCAAGAGATAATGTACAAAGTCAGCGCTTCAAATTTGCGCAGTTCACGTTTTGACGGGATAACGTTTGTTCGGTTTGACTACAGGGGTTTTATTCCTTTCCTAAGTGACAACATTTAGAGTAAACTTAGCCTCTTGTTTTTGAAGTGAAAACTTCTTTAGGCGCGTTGAGCACTTCTTGGGTGAACAAAAATCATAGAAATCGCGTCATCATCACGCTCCCACGCTTTCTATTTTTGAATTATTTTAGAATATTAACAATATCTCAGAAATGGTGCAAATATCGCAAAAATAATGAAATTTTGACCCCCTTAATTGCCCTTAAGAGAGTATCGGGAATCCGAGATCAAGGATTAGTTTTCACTTCTATCGGCAGTCCCCAAAGACTGCCCCAATTTTTTTTAACTAAGGCCAGCTTTTGTTTAATTATGTTTTGCCAATTTATTTATACATCTACATGCATGTTTAATAATTAGAACACACCATACTGGTAAAGTAGTTTTCGCTGTACAGAACATCGGAGCCAAATAATGTTGTGCGACGTATGCTCTTGGCAATGTTCCACTGGTAGGTAAGCGCGCAGGACTCGTGGTTGGCTCCTGCTAGTTGGTTTGTGTGCTTGTCTGCCACCGCAGTGGTTTAGGAATCAGGTGTTAGTAGTCTGCATATACTGCTAGCTGCCATCAGCGGCTAGCTATGCGTTATACGATGAAACATAGAAGATTAACAATGACAATCTCATTTTGATTGGAAGATTTCGGCGGAAGTGGATCAACTAAACGCACTATGGTGCTGTTTCCTGCTCGGCTGAAAACGCGTATCAGACTATATTTATTTGTTATTGTGTTTGCTATGTGGCGTCTAAAGTGATCAATAGAGAGAAATCCAGACAGACAATTGAAATTTAGCTGATGTAGAAGGTTTATTCTGCCGCGACAACTCATGTGTGTGTTTAATATAATTCGTTGTATTGTATATATAATGTATGTGGTAGCAACCCCATGGTACAAAAATGGTCGCAAACCATAATAATAAATGTTATGCGTCTGAGATCTAGAATTAATTTTATGTTATATCGCATATTTATCCCCTTACACACAATCGTTTCTTAAACTGCGTTTGACTACGAACATATTTAAAACTCCCTACAGAGTAAGTCCACACTTATTGTGTTAGTCGAACACAAACAATAGTAGTTCTGTATAACATAAAACGATTGGTTGTGCGGGCGGCGGCGGCGGCGCGCGGCGGCAACTTCACCGACTGAACTCCCCGCGGCCGCTAGTACGACGCGCCCTCGGACGATCTGCGGCTCGCTAATATTTGACAGCTTTGAGGATTACGCGAGCTATATTTTGTGCTACATTTATTAAATTCAATGGCAACACAATATTGATTTGATCAATGGAAATTTAAAAAGTAAGATAAGTGAGCACTCCATCAGCAATAATAATAATAATAATAATATTCTATCACATATACACAACACCATCTAGCCCAAACTAAGCAGAGCTTGTACTATGGGTACTAGACAATGGATAAACATACGTATATACTTTTTTTTTTGTAAATACATACTTATTATACATAGAAACACCCAGACCAAGACAAACATCCATGTTCATGCACACAAATGTTTGACTTGTGCGGGAATCGAACCCGCGACCTCAGGCGTGGCAGTCGGTTACACTAACCACTACGCCATCGAGGCCGACAATCCAGATTTGTATATTATACTCGTATGCAGTGTGCAATATGTCTAAAGTGGAAGACATGTTCGCTTGCAGTAAATGAAATAATTCTTTATGGCCGAAACATGTTGCCAAATATTTATATCAACATGAACAATTAATGCAGCCGTTTCAATAACATTTGGTTCACTGAATGGATCAGAACCGAGTTGATCCACCCATTAAGTGACACGGTAAAACATTTAAAATATTTAAATTTTATTAATTGACCTTTGACTGTAGCTTCCAATGATATTGTAAACACGCGGGCTAGTATTCTGTCCGCGTATACGATCAGTCGCTATTATATCATAGTAAAATATGTTTTAATGAAATGATTACAGATATGTAATATGTCGTTAACACAGAAATAGTGCACGGCTTACGTCCTGAAAGTCATATACAAGATACAGTGAGTGTTCATCGTGGAAGTTTATAACCACACATATCATGCGAACGATGCGTAGAATATAACACGTGTTTTATGTATCTTATGTACGCGTCTTAAGAATTTGTAATGATGGCGACGCGACGGCGTAATTACAAATATGTCAAAATATACTGTTTTATTGGCACGAGCGGCGCCGCTGGTAGTCCGTCTCCGTAGAGGATGGCAACGTGTAGCGAACGTCTCCAAATGGAGGCTCGCATCGCTTGTGCTGCTGTATATCTATATATATTATGCATGTTTTTGAAGGTATATAATACTAGATTATGCCCTCAGCTTCGCTCGCGCAAATGTAAGCTATTTGTAAGTTATTTAAATTTTTTATGCCTCGGTAACAGTAGTATTCGGATGAAAGGTACCCTATGTCATTTGATTATTTGTTTTCAAAACTGTAAATCGCTCTAATTTGTCAAGGTAGGGATTGGGTGCCTACTGTAAGCATTTTAATGTTATCGTTGGGGTTGACAATCCGAATATACGAGTACATGGTGGATCAAGACACTGTCTAAATAACAATTTCAGATAAGTGAAAAACTACATAGGTATGTTACACATAAACAGTAAAATGTTTAAATTCTTATAACCTAGTTTAATTATAGGAATTGTAGTCTAAGTCTTGTCATTAATTAATAGTTAACCCGCTCTATAATCCTTATTAATTACAAGATTATCTTTCATCCAACTTATAATGAACTAAACTACGCAGAGAACGCCGATGGTATAGTGTATACAAACAATGCTGTACCTGCCGAGTCCATATTAGCTGGTGACTGTTGAGGAGTACAAACACGTCGGTAATATTCCGCCGCCGGGGCAGCAGTCGGGCGCGCGTTTGCGCGCAGTTCACGGCACAGTATGTCACGAATAAAATGTTGCCGATACTGCGGCTTTGTGCATCGCATCGCCTCGCGCGTCTCAAATGAAACAAAATGCTTTACAAACGTACAAATACCGACAAAAACGAAAGGAGCACTTTGTTTGAGTTTCATTTAAATTTAATTAATATTTTAAACATTAGCTAGTTTTTATGGAAAGCTATGAAAATACGAGACTACGAAAAATACTACCTTGTGTGCGAGTACAAAGTAGTATCTCTGTATATCTACTGTTATTTATGCCCGCGCTGTGTTAGACTTCTCTACGAATAACGCATGTAAGTATACATACATTCAATAAGGTACGTTTAAGTTACACATGATAGATGTTTGAGTGCAGTATGGCGTATCACATGTATATACTAACGTATAAATATATTGTAGTGCTACGAAGTGTTATAAATGTCGGTTGTTCTGCGCGGGCAAGTGCATCCGGTTAGTTACATATTACACGAGAACCGATTCGTATTTGTGTCACGTGTTTGTTAAAAGTATGAAACAATCTAGATAATATGGTGTCATATGCTTTAACTCATGTACGATAGTTGATGTTTAGGTAATTAGCAAGATGGAGTACTTTCGCGAGTTTGTCAAGAACAGTCAAAAGCAGCACGAATCTGAATAATAGATAATTATAATCAAATATGCAATATGTTGAGACTTATAAATATTAAAACAAAAACGGGGAAACTGAGCTTGATAAAGTTCTGCGCAATTCTTAGAAGAAATAAAGTTTAGGTTAACGATAACCAAGTATCTCAGTACTCACACTCAGTGTCAGCAATAGGTGCATTAATTATATGCATGACTATCCAGCGTAATTAAGACAATGCAATTTAGCTTCTGAAGCACTTAATAAAGTTGCCCGCAGCGAAGTGTAGTGCTCGGGCAATCTGAACATCTCGAACGTTTGCTGTAAAGCTAACCAGCGGGTTAAAATGTTGTGAAACAATGTTTTCAGGCTGTTGAGGATACTGCTATGAGAAACTATTTCGGGCGCAAAATCTTTAAACAGCTTTGTTGAGTGTGGCATATTAATTTGCGCATAGGTACTTCGTGGTCCAATAATTAAGATATTTAACTATTAAAAAAATATAGTAAATTTAATAATAACTACATTTTACCCGCGGCTTCGCTCGCGTCAATCTAGACCTTTTTTCTGGATGAAAGGTACCCTATGTTCTATTAAACATAGGGTACCTTTCGTTTAATTTTCGTTTTCTTTCATGAAATTTCGCATACAAGTTGTCAGGCGTATAGTATTCTATACCCCTGACAACCTGTATGCACATAAACATATGAAGAAAATAGTACTTCTAGAAAATAACGACTTGTCACAATCTAAAATCGCTATGATCGTGGTAAAACATTAACATTTTACCTTAATATAAATATGAGGTATAAATAATATAATAATATGATCAACCCTAATTTGTTTCATAACAAGGATATGACGCCTTGGTGCTGGGCGGGTGCAGTCCCGGCATTACCCCTTAAAAAATGAATCCTTGATCAACCACACAGCTGGCGTGGTTAATAAACCCCGGTGACGCCCAGCTGATAGCACAGCGAGCTCTGAAAATTATTTCTTACCATATACAGTATTATTACAACATGGAGTTTCATTTCTCCAGGCGAAATGAAACTCCATGTCCGCGCAGTAAGAAAAGTAAAAAACGGGGGCGTATTGATCAGCACGTAAACGAAATGTGACATAGAGAAACTAAGAAACTCGTCGAAGCTTGTTGCCTCAGGCCTTTCCGTTCAAGAACCTGCTAAACGCCGACCTAGGATTACAGTTATTGGTGTACCCGTAGCGCTTAATGAAAAGAACGTGTTTGACTCCATTTTTGACCAAAACTTAGCCGATAAATTACGTAATTATAGCCGTGAGACCTTTCTTGAATCCGTGAAACACAGCCACAAGTCAGGTAAGAAAAACCTTTTGACCTGCAATTATGTTATTGAAGTTGCTGCTAGCATCAGAAAAATTCTGATCAATCAGGGCAGAATATACATAAATTGGACGTCTTGCCCAGTCAGAGACTTTACGCTGGTAACAAGATGTTTCAATTGCCAGCAGTATGGTCATGCAGCCAAGTTCTGCCGTGAAAGCAGTCCCACCTGTAGCCACTGTGGAGATCATGGACATAACATAAAAGACTGTAAGAAATCTTCTCCCCCCCACTGTGCGACATGTAAACGATTTAATAGGAAGGCTGAACACCAAACTGGAGATGAATGTTGTCCGGCCCGTAAATATGCAGAGGAAAAATATTTAAACTCAATAGATTATGAAGGCGCCTAGGAGCGCCACACTAAAGATATCTTATATATGCACTTAGTTTTTACTCCTTTTTTTCTTTATATCTTACTCGTTGTTTGTTTTTTATTTTTTATGACATATCAGTTACTTTATGACTTAGATATATTTTCTGTGTCCGACTCAAAAATTTGCAAAGTAGAAGAATGCAGGAATTTATTGATAGAGAATGGAAATACACTAACTTTATTAACACAAAATATCCGAAGCGTAAATCGAAATTTCAATAGCTTTGAGGTTCCTTTACAAAGGCTTAACATAAATTGCAATGTTATTGTGTTAACAGAATGTTGGTTGTCAAACCAAACTTCTCCTTTACCCATACTTGATGGGTATTATTCTTACTAATCTGAAAAAACCATAAATCAGAATGATGGCCTAGTGATTTATGCAAGAAATGATCTAAATATAACTGTGAAAGAGCCAATATTCCACGGCTGCAATTGTTTAACTATTAAAATAAATAATGATACAATTATTTTAGGCATTTATAGGCCGCCCTCACAGAATATTGACATATTTTTGGAATCTCTTGACATAAATCTAAAAAAGCTTTCTCTGTACAAAAATATCATAATCATCAAAAATAACAGGAGATATAAATATTAACATTGCTTCCGGGAAAGCCAACACTCATGCACATAATTACTTAAATATTTGTTCTTTCCACGGACTCTTACCAGCGCATAATTATCCTACGCATCAAAGCGACTCATGCTTGGATCATTTTATCATAAAATCTAATGCACCCTCTATAACGCTTGTTACAAACTCTACTCTTACAGATCATCATGCTATTATATTATCATTGCATTTATTTACACCTAGAAAAAACTGTCTGCACAGCTATTCTAAAGTCAATATGAATAACCTTGAACGCGATGTAATGAGTATTAATTTTGACACCGTTTACAGTTCTAACGATGCAAATGCTTCTCTAAGCTATTTTATTATGTCACTACGGCATGCGATATTGAAAAATACATCGATAGTAAAAGTGTCTAATAAATATAAAAATATTAAGCCTTGGATAACGCCGGGCCTCGTGCGTTGTATAAGAAATAGGGATAAGTTGCACCACCAATCAAAACTCGCACCTAACAATGAAATACTTTGCGAAGCTTATAAAAGATACCGCAATTTCTGTAATAATCTTTTTAAAAAAAGTTGAAGATACAATATGACAGAAATGAATTACAAAAGGCAGGTAATGAAAGCAAGCTCGTCTGGAAGTTTATAAAAAGTAATACATCTCAATTGAAATCTCCTGGACACCTGTTGGACCTATTGTCAACAGCGATTAGTCCTCTCGAGGCATTAGATAAAATAAACTCACACTTTGTCAACATTGGTAAAAACTTAGCAGAAAAAGCCCTATCAAGACAGAGCTATTCTTCCAGAAATTGCTCTGAGACCACCTTCTTTACGACACTTCACTCTTTTGTTTTATTAGACACCGACGTTGACGAGGTATTAAGAATTATATCTTGTTCAAAGGAAGATTGTGCTGTTGGATGGGAAAACATATCTAATAAAATACTTAAAAGATTTAAGCATTTACTGGCCCCTCCTATAACACATATATTTCAATCATGTTTAAATAATGGAATTTTTCCGAGAATGCTGAAAATAGGTGTTATTACTCCTGTATTCAAATCAGGTGATAGGAAATGTATAAAAAACTATAGACCCATCTCAGTTTTACCAAGTCTATCTAAAGTTTTGGAAAAACTTATTAACGTTAGATTGATAAAATATCTTGAAGACAATAATTTACTCGCAGACAGTCAATTTGGTTTTCGCCCTAAAAGGTCTACAAACCAAGCTGTTCACTATGTGACAGACTACGTCACTAAAAGCCTAGATAAGGGTATGCACACAATTGGGATCTTTTTGGACCTTGCGCGCGCTTTTTATACTATTTCTTGCTCTATCTTATTGCACAAGCTTGATAGGCTAGAAATACGAGGAATTCAACATAAATCTCAGACTATCTAACTGACCGACACCAATGCACTAAAATTGGTCAATATACTAGTTCCACTCACAAAAACTGTCAATTCGGAATTGCTCAGGGTAGTATACTAGGCCCTACTTTGTTCTTGATTTATTTAAATGACCTCTGTGGCTTAAAACTCCAAAAAGGTTCCATAGTATCGTATGCAGATGACACGGCTTTGTTATTCTCCGCCTCATCACGCACCGAGGTATACGAATACGCACAGCGAGGCTTCAATATAGTCTCGAAGTGGCTTGAACAAAATATATTGACTCTGAATGCAGATAAAACGAAATACATTTTATTTAGCATGAGAAACAACACGCTTTATACAAACCTAAACATAATTGCACATAATAACTGTTGTACGTTTGCTGACACTGCATGCACTTGTCCCACATTAACTAACACGGACGATATAAAGTATTTAAATACTTGCGCAACATAGCCGACTACAAATTGATAAAACAGGTTTATTTAGCTTTGTGTCAATCTATTCTCATATACTGCATAACATCTTGGGGTGGAGCAGCCAAATCAATTCTCCTGCCCCTAGAGCGAGCTCAAAGATCTGTTCTTAAGGTAGCCACACGTCGCCCATTCTTGTTTCCGACTCATCAGCTTTACACCGCTTGCAAGGTACTAACCATTCGTCAATTATTTATTATGCACACTATACTTAAACAGCACACTGAGGTCCCATTTACCCCGGTCTTAGATAAGAGAAGAAAAGACTTAGTCTGTATAAAGTCTCAAACCAGACACGCATTTGTTAATAAATTCTATGTATTTTTAGGACCATATTTATATAACAAGTTAAATAAAATATTAAATATATACAATGTTAGTTATAAAAAATGTAGTATCATGGTAATGGAATACCTAGGAAAATTAAATTATACGGGCACAGAAAAACCACTAGAAGTCTTAAAATGATATTGAAATTAATTTTAAAATTGTATATTACTTCCTGAACACCTTTAATCGTAGATGTACTTTCGACTGTAAATATTTGTATTAATTTTGCGCAAGTATAAAATAAAATTGTCAAGTGATGTCCTGAAACACAGGTTTATCCTAGTTCAGGCAGGCTTACACATAACCTTTTGAACTTCATTTATTTTGTATACACTATAAATTAACATAGTTTAAGAATTAATTTTAATTTAAGCTTAAATTATTTAACAATGATGTAATATGTATGATATAGTGTAAGGATGTATTTTATTTTTTCTGTCAATAAATAAATATTATTATTATTATTATTATACATGACATCATTATTTGGCTGCAAGTTTCTTTCAAAATTGTAGAGTAGAAGCACTTCACCATTTAGAACGTCCCAAGTTTTGGACCGCTGGCTAACAGTAATTAATAATGACGGTGATGGAAAATGGCTAATTGCCAAATAGCGTAAGTTGTAGTGAAAGTATATTTACCAGCATAACGAGGATTCCATATTTAACGACACTGCTACAGTTGAGCATGCTCAAGTTTGGGACGTCGCCGTCGCCGTCGTACGTAAGTTTATTCACAAACTTCAGCGTCACTCGCAATTGTTCGACAATATTTATGAGTTATGCTCACAGGCGCGGCAACTGAGTGCGCTAAGAAACTCTTATAATTATAAATCAAGTGCATTTACTGTGATTTGCATTCTGTATAAGTCGTTTGCGGATTTAAAATTGTAATTTTAATGATGACAGTTTACTGTTAACATTTATGATTGTTGTTACTTGTACTTGTACTTGTACCCACAGCTTGTACCTACGAAGTTGTCTGTAACGCATCACAACATTTAATTAAATTAGACAAACATTGGGAAAATGTGATTTGTAGCTTTTTCCAAATGATTATAAAAATCATTCTTGTATATTTAAATATGGAACAGTCGCAAGAGGAAACCCTAGGCGAACGTTTCTCGACCAGATCGGAGGCGTTCTGGACAAAGGCCAGGTTAAGAGCACCTTGAACCGACGGGCGTGTATGAGGAATGTGATGAAAGTGAATGAAGCCAGAGAAGTGTGTCAGGATCGTAGCAAATGGAAATCCGTAGTCTCTGCCTACCCCTCTGGGAAACAGGCGTGAATCTATGTATGTATGTATGTATGTATATTTATTAATTTATTTAAATAATTTGTATCTTTATATAAATAATTAAATATTTCCAATATAACAAAACTAATTAAAGCTGATGTCAAAAGATTGTATTTATGTGTGACTATAGTGAACAGACAACAAGAAACATCATGGTAGGTGGCACTACAAGTAGTGTACATAATCAATAACGTGCTATGTTTAGGGTGCATTAAGTTTTCAGTCTAGTATGAGCAAATATGTTTTCTGATTGTAATTGACACAAACATATAGTCAGTAGGTACAGTGCGTGACAGAGACGCCGCGGCTCTAGGTCGCCGTCGCACGCACTTAGGATCTATACACATTTTTATAATTTATTCATTACCTTTATTTAATTAAGTTACATATGTACTGTATTAAATTATAATTATACAAAGTAGAAGTTATCATTTATTTGTTAACTAGCTGTTATCTGCGATTTCTTCCGCGTAGATTTTAACTAAAAAGTGTTTGTCTCCGCGGAACCCTATCTTTTTTCTAAAATCAAAGTAACCTTAGTTACTCCTTATAACATTAGCTATCTACCAGTGAAAGTCCCGTCAAAATCGGCTCAGCCGTTTCGTAGATTAGCCGAAACAAACAGACAGACAGACAAAAATGTTAAAATAGATGTTTTCGTATAGGTATATATATATACTTTCATATGCATTAGATAAAAAGCTGTTATTTTGACGTTACAAACAGACACTTCAATTTTATTTATTTGTATAGATTAATTTGATGTTTTCACTATGTTGAAATTAAACTACTATATACGGATTTTATCGCGTTGTTTATTTGACACTTTATTACAAAATTTTTAAAACTGTTAACACTACTATTACTATTAAACTTTACAAATTTTTAAGCTAATTAAATTATTGAAACTATTAAAACTATTTATACTACATACATACATACATACATAGATTCACGCCTGTTTCCCAGAGGGGTAGGCAGAGACTACGGATTTCCATTTGCTACGATCCTGACACACTTCTCTGGCTTCATTCACTTTCATCACATTCCTCATACACGCCCGTCGGTTCAAGGAGCTCTTAAACTACTATTACTATACTATTATACTATTTATATTTATGTTTACACTTTCTCCGATGTTTCGGTTGCTTTTCAGCAGCCATGGTCACGGGGAGACTAAGATGGTAGCTGTCTCAATGTTCCAGTGTAGTTATTTCAAAGTACCTACCCGAACATAATTTAATCATGGGTGTTTCTATTTACGCAGAATGAGCTCAAAGTATCATGAAGTCTAGCTGTGGTTTGCTTCTTCTTGGGTTTGACTATTTGAATTACTGGATCCCAAGCTGGTGGTACATTCCAACCATCTTCTCTATTGAAATTAGGATGTTTTTTGATTTCAATAGCCTCGCGAAGCATCCTTGGTAGGAATCGGTGTTCTTTAGCGAGCATATGTGGTTTGTCAAATCTCAGGTAGTGGTTGGTCCCCTGTTGCACATGTTCACACACAGCAGACTTCAACGAGCGTTGGTGTTTTACATCAGCTATGTGTTCTTTTATGCGGGTGCCTATGCTTCTCTTGGTTTGACCAATGTATGAGAGTCCGCAGTCACAATCTATTTTATGGACCCCTGCATCTTGTAAAGGTAGTTGGCACTTGACGGATGGTAAAAATTTACTTATCTTCGTTGGCGGCTTGAAGTATGTGTTGATTGAAGCTCGCTTCAAGATGTAGCCAATCTTGTCAGTGAGACCCTTTACATAAGGCAGTATAGCAGGCTGGCGTAGGCTCTCTGAAACAAAGACATCGCTAACTGTTTAGATAGCGGTATAGCGTTTATTTCAGAACACATAAAAATCTCTACACTTCGATATTCTTTAGAAATGACCATTCCTAAACACATATTGCGTAGACATCAAACGATGGCAACTGCTGGCACCTAATAACCTGATAGTAATCAGTATCTCTCGCGAAAGCCTGCCCTAGTATAAAACTGAGAACTTAATCCAATTACATGGTATCACAATCTTGTAAAATGTATGAAGTGTTCGTTTCAGAGCAGTGCGGTTCGTTACGTCTGATATTTATAGTGCTATCAACTTGCTTAATTGAGCGAAGCTTTTAAGCTCTTTGCGAAACTTATTCTACTCCTTTGAGGCCTTAATATTGGTCTGTGGAAAGTGCGTGTGAAATATTAGGACATGAAGTTGTACGGGAGGTTTTTAGAGTAGTGAAATTTGAGATTCTGAATTGATTATGTAATTCATATTTAACTAATATCCGAGTGTATTTATTTTGCTAGGCGTTCTTGTACACTTAATGACAAAGTTAAGTATTGCAATTAAAACAATGTTAGGATAGTAGCTGGTTACGTTTCATGTGGCGACTCTAGTATTTATGATTATGCTCTGCTGTACTATTCTGTAAAGATTTTATTCTCGAACGCAAATGTGACTTCGACGGTAAATATAAAGATATCGCATGACATTTTTATATAATTTTGTATTGAGACAAATAGAGCACGAAATTGTAGAAGAATTGTATTGAAAATTATCCTATTGATTTTAAACGGATGGTCTGTCAACTATCTTTGCACGTCACCCTCGAAAAAAGCCAGTTTTCACGGATAATTTATTTATTTATTGGTTTACCAGCAGTTATTACACTAAAACATTCATTACATACAGAACATAGTATTATGCTTAATCTAAGTGCACAACTTATGTAAGTATCCACCACATGCATAATTATAATTTAGAAAATAACTATTGACAAAAGTTATCCAAATATTTGGGAAACAAAACTTACATTACAAAACTTATGTATATATAGTACATCATTAGCTCTGAATAGGACAGTAATTAGTGGATGGTTAATCGACAGCAAGATTATGGACTAGGTTCCTAAATCTTTGAAATATTCAGCCGAATATATCTATCTGTTTACTGTAGTGATTACATATCTTACTTAGCCGTGAAACAGGCGAGTTGGAGCCTAAAACAGATTTACGAAAAGGAGGATGTAGGAGCATAATTGGTTTGCTAGGATATCTGTGAGGGATATTGAATTTAAATTTAGATAGCAGTTCAGGGCAATCAATATTGTTGTTTAAAAGCTTAAATAAAAACAATAATTCAGATGAGCTCCTGCGTTTTTCTAATGAGTAAATTTTAAATATTTGAGGCGTTTCAAACTAACACAATTGTAAATCTTAAAAAGCAACTTTCTATTCGACCTTATTGTGGGTGGTTATGGTTGAATATCGAAAGTATTGGATTACTTGAGTGATAAGTTATGATGTGTGCAAATATGATGTCACGTTTATTAGCGGAATGCACTTGCAGGTTTTGCTGACGCGGCTTGGTTAGCGCGCGGCGCTCAGTGCTCGCCGAGGTGGTGCTTGTTGGAACTCGTGATTTACGGCCGCAGAGGGACGTCAGCTAAATACTGACCACACGTAATATATGTTTATTGTTTTATGATTTGCCTTTTTATTCTATCTATTGATTAAATCTTCAAATATAAATTTTTGTTGTAGGTTCTTTATAGTCTAAATAGACATGGTTTCATTATTTATAAAATTTCTTAATTTTTATAGTCTATATATTTAAGATTTTATAATAATTATTTATGATTTTATTTATTATTTTAAAACTAACTATCGCGCTAGGAGTTGTTCGTGTATCGCGGCGATCTTTGCAAACATTTAAACAACGGACACAGAGAATACCTAGACTCGTAACAATTATTAGTGGAGCACACGAAGGTACGGCTCGCGCGGGCGACGAACGAGCGGCACTCGGCGCACCAGCAGTAGCGAGGCGACCATTTAAACCACTACGACTTCTGTGCAGATTTTAACCATTTTCGACAGACGTACAAATTAAAAACAACTACTTTTTCTTGTTAATAACATAATAATAAACCAAATTTATTGTTCCCTCGCTTCCGTAGTTAGGCGTCGTGTCGGCTCGTGTGGCGCGATTGTTTGTCGTGATTGTGGCGCGGCCGACACGGCGCACTCGAGCACTCTCCACTACAAACAAAGAGGCACTTACAACGCGGCGAATTTAGAAGGTCCACACAACAACACGTACTCCCGCCGGCTTAGTTTAGCACAAACACTGAACATCTAAGAGCTGGGTGTCACCAACATATCTGGTTTGTAACATGTCGAGCACTGGAGCATAAGTGAGCTAAAATTTTATATAGTTTCTAGAAACTAAAATAATAATACCGAAAACCGACACATAAAAATGTATAAATAAGAATAGGTTTATATACATAATTATTGGCTTGTTTATGCAAAACGGATTGTTATAACCGACAATGACCAGTCCGTGATCAGATCAAACAGAGAGCCAACCTGTGATCAGACCGAACGGAGAGTCTGTACGGATGCCGCCTACGGCGTAGGCGCTGTCCGTGCAGACTTAAACCACTATCTTTTAGTGATCGCCACATCATTACCGCTGCACCGAGTGTTGTGTGTTGGATTTCCACGAGGGACGAAAATGTGTGAGCTCACTCAATAGTTATGCCGAGTCTGTGTTCATAGTGTCCATTATTTAAATGTAGAGCGCGAGGAGCCATTAAAACAGATAGTAAACGCGCTTATTGTCGTAGATTATTAAATGTGCGAAGAACAAATTTTAAAGGAGTTTACGATCATTGAATTGGTCTTTAATTTAAAAACTAACTTTGATAGTTTATATATTATAAGTGCAAATCGTAGTTCGCTAGATGGTCATTTTTCTAACAAACTTAAATAGATTAGTCTTATTTTTTAATCCAAAGTCGTGATGTGCTTATATTCAACGTATTTTCTATAATATTTGATCGTATATTTTTTATTTATTATACATGTAGATACGACATTATGTAAGTTACCTTTACCTGCAGGAGAACACTAAACATTTATTATTGTTACATTTATTTATTATACATGTAGATACGACGTTATGTAAGTTACCTGCAGGAGAACATAAAACATTTATTATTGTTACATTTATTTATTGTTCTTCCTATATCGGTGAACACGAAAATAACCAATTATCAGCTGTTAGTCCTCGAACTGCGCAATGTTATAATGCGGTTATCCGATAACAATTATCTATTCTCTCCAGTACGCGGTATTCATGATGCTCGTGCAGTTGTCAATTATCATTAAATTGATCGTCGTGCTCAGTAGCGACAACCACAGTGAACAATGATTCAAAGAGTGAAATTGTTCTTCCCGAACCACGAGATGTTTGTGACAGTTGCAAGTAGTACGTTCATAGCAGCGGGCACAATTATCGTGCGACGCTTTCAGCATATTTATGAACTTTCACTTCAGGGACCGAAGTACCGCAGGAACAATATGTAGCAATTATGAGAACAAACACACATGGGCATGCTTTAGAGTGCTTTGGAACTTATTAATAGAACTTCTCTGGGAATGTTTAGAGCTTCATTGTGATACTTGTGTGTTATCTACACAGTAAATTGTTATGTAGAGGCGTGTATTACGTTAAATTAATGTTGTCTATTTTACGTAAGTTCGTATGAACTGGTCTCGGTGGCGCAGTATAACAGAACGCGTCTGCTGTGCATGTTCAGCTTCGATTGTCGGGTAACGTGCTATTACATTTTCTGTTATAACAGAACGCGTCTGCTGTGCATGTTCAGCTTCGATTGTCGGGTAACGTGCTATTACATTTTCTGTTATAACAGAACGCGTCTGCTGTGCATGTTCAGCTTCGATTGTCGGGTAACGTGCTATTACATTTTCTGTTATAACAGAACGCGTCTGCTGTGCATGTTCAGCTTCGATTGTCGGGTAACGTGCTATTACATTTTCTGTTATAACAGAACGCGTCTGCTGTGCATGTTCAGCTTCGATTGTCGGGTAACGTGCTATTACATTTTCTGTTATGACATTTTCAGTAGCAACACGGTGTCCAGAACTGTGGCCGATAGACGGAAACAGGCTCACCTCCTCTTCGGCGAAACAATTATATATGTAATCCACATCTGGCCTACCGAGGACACAGACGTTAGACTTTGTATTTATGTATAGTTAATATAATTATAGCCTCTCAATTAGGTATGTATGAGGTACTGAGGGACGGACTATAAAGTGTGACTTGGTATTTTAGCAAATAATAATGTCTGATGAGTGATGAGTTACTTGACAGCTGCAACATTTCTTAAGTTCATGGATCGATCGTGTGCGAGTGTCACGGGCGCCTCATTGTGAGACATCAAGAAAAAATAAAATGAGCTTTAGTAAGAAGCCAAGATGTCAAGGCAGCCGGTCATCGCCGGTGGCCACTTGATCACGCTCGCGCTGAGAGCGTCACGTGTTTAGTTTGATTGGAGTTTCAACAAGGACCTGCACTGCACATATCACAGTTTATAATTTGTTTCAGAAAAGACTTCGTAAAACTATCTCTCTTAATTCTCAAGTAATTGATGTTCGAATGCGAGATGTTTGATAAAATTAAAAACAATAGGGTTCCTTACGAAAACTTACCATATTGATATATCTTTGTTTCATAATCAAACTTTCGATACTGATATTATTTCCATTGAACACCGCAGTCAACCATTTGACAGATATTTTTATTTGACTCACCAGTACGAGTATATCCAGTTCCCTGAGCTCACTCTCGTACAGAGTGCTCAGCTGATTGAATAATTATCGTCTCTCAAGTGCGACTCTAATACTTCGACAGCTGTACGAAGAGGGTGTGACGTTTATACTCGTATTTTATTTAAATTTTAAATTAAATGTCTCGTCGTTTGCTTTTAATAACTGCAGTCTAACTGTTTCAGATTTCATGAGAACACACTGAATGTATTTAGAGAATGTTCGTCACACGGCGTTTAGCTAACAAAAATTTGACCACATGGTCACCATATACGTTAAAATAGTAGAAGTGTGCAGGGTGTTACAAAACAATCACCTCATTATTAACAAATAACTTTATAACCGGTACAGGCAAATATATTTACTAGCAATTTACTTATAATATATGTTTATTAAAAATATACTCGACATGTTGAATCGCATTTAACTTATCTAAGTTAAATGCGATTCAACATGTCGAGTATCTATATTCTTAAGAACACAAATAGTTATTTATCTTGCTGCACTTATAAAAACAGACGAGCCTCCTAGAGCCTATTAGCGAAAAGCCAAATCTACGAATAAACGAATTTGTTATAAAAATTATGCAGTGAGTCAGTGATAGCGCCAGTTAAGACTTATCGTCAAGACGACAGCGCGCACGGGGACGGACGACACCGAGCACCAAGACGACAGCGCGCACGGGGACGGACGACACGGAGCACCAAGACGACAGCGCGCACGGGGACGGACGACACCGAGCACCAACCACATAGCACACACGTTTGTGCTAGTGTGTGTGTATGTGTGTATTATGCCTTATTCTTAAACCATGTTGCCTCTTGGGGACCGAAACCAATACTGAGCAGAACAAAAATATAGTCAATGAATCAACAACGTTTGATTGCCGACGCCCTTCGGGATTATCGCGATAACTTCAACGATGTCAGCCGAACACTATGTTTACCAATTATTTTTTCTTGTTAGGGTACTAACATGTATAGGATGATATAAATTCTTCATATTGCCGGAGCCTTTTATTTCAGTTGGCTATCAGAGCGTGTGTGGTAGGTTTTCCTCGTCAGCCATTTTATCGTACGGACT
The DNA here is from genome assembly GCA_963564715.1 of Catocala sponsa. Taxonomy (NCBI): domain Eukaryota; kingdom Metazoa; phylum Arthropoda; class Insecta; order Lepidoptera; family Erebidae; genus Catocala; species Catocala sponsa. The sequence goes on from OY751336.1 coordinate 243,621, forward strand.
AATATGTGAGAAACCTGACCACATAAGAACCTGCCATAGAACATAACTTTTGGTACATACCATAAGTCGTCCTATATGGTCTTACATTTCATATTATTCTAATAAGCTGCCCTGCCAAGCACAGGAATCAGGCCTCTACATCAATCAACTCTACTTCAATATTTTATACATATTAGAAGCAATTTTAACTCTTTACTCCTAATTAGATGGTTCCCAAGTTCGGCCCAGCGTTATAACATTATAGAGAGAATACTTAGCGTTCGCCTCACCCTCCAGTGCGCGGCTTTGTCAACCGATGTGAAGGACTATGAGAGACATTATCAAAACATTATTCAAAGTAGCGGCGAGATTGTAACGCCATTGTCCGACATTGCTGTGTAGTAGGCTCTTCACTGAGTTATGAGCTGCTCACTTAAGTATACACTTATATAAACCTTATTAAATGTACTCTTTGTGTTGTTAAAAATCTGGAATGCAATTTTAAAAAGAAAGGGATCTTCATTATAGTGTATTTGTGTTTCTTGCAATACTTATGTTAGAATTGAGCTTCAGCGCAGATTTATATATAAGTACATTTTATTTATTCCTTTATCTATCTTTTGCACTCCGTGGCACAGCAGACCATTTTTTAAAGATCTTTTATGAAATGAAACTAGTGGATGTATCTTTAGAAACAAGATAAAGTGAAGTCAAAGCAAAGTCGCAGGTTCGGTTTTATGGGTTGTCTATTTCTCTGTTACATTGAACATTACATATATTTGACATTACATTGAACGAAGCCCTAGGTAGGTATCTATCAAATCAAATGTAAGGTTTCAGCTTAAAGTTTTATATTAGAAAAGAACGTGTTACGTTGCGCGCCGTAGGTACAGTCAGCTTCTTATATAAAGTGACAGATAATATATTCAAATATATAGGAACTCCTAAAGTGATCAATGATATTAATACAACCAAAGTCTTCTAATTATGTAAATCACCCATCTTGCACAAATATATCGGAATTATGTTAGGAGAATTATATTTTGATTATTAGTGGCCGTACAAAATATTTTTTGTTCTAGCCAGTGGCTTCGCTCGCATAAATGTAGAGATCAGTAACAGAATTTTTTCTGGATGAAGGAGACCCTATGTCCTTTTCTGTTCCCCAGACAATGTGTATGCGAAAGTTCATGGTGATGGGTCAGTTTAGTTAAAGAGTAAAAGCGTAACAAACAAACTAACTCACATTCGTATGTATAATATTAGTTAGGATTAGGATTTTATTTAGGTATATTAAAATGGTACGAATACTCTACGGACTGTAAACAACGGACATAATAATATAGTATATAGATCATGGGCAACATCTGTCGAGCATAGAAGTTTATCTTGTGTTGGGATTAAGCCCCAGCGTTGCTGGTACTCGCACTCGCACTCGCAGCGCCAAAGTGACTATCTAACCCCCAAAAATATTATGACTAGCAGATGTAAATAATTATGTAATTAAAAGAAAAAAAATGTTGTTTTTTTATATAATAAATCATTTATTTCTTCTCTCACACAGATAATAGTTAACAGAAATCAATTTTAACCTAGATATAAAATCCAAGATGTAATAATCTGTGTGAGAGACTGGTTTCCGTACTAGGTAGAAACCTGTATGACAGATGACCAGCCTCTCCTAACTCTAGATAAGTAGGTACTAGGGTAGTGAAGTGTAATCTGTAGTATAGGTTTCGTGTAATTCTTAACAGGTGAGATAAATAAATAAATTAACAAAAATATTTTAAAGTGATGTATCAATGAGTTGGTAAGTGTATAGAATATCTAAGTCTGAAAGATTATGTGTAATGATGTAAGTGTTAGTGCGTGTTTGATTGTGTACGTGTGCGTGTGCTTGGGCGTGAACGTGTGTGTGTGTGTGTGTTATGTGTGAGAGGGTGTGTGCGTGGGTGGGTGTGTGTGTGCGTGTGAGTGTGTGCGCGTGTGCTAAACCTACGATAAATAGAATCTGTTTATCTTGGGATCAGAATCTGATAGCAAGCTAACAGATGCATAAGAATGGTATGAATATGAACCAGTGTGTTCAAGTATCTATGAAGGCACATATAGAAGATTTTCAGTCTGTTCGTAGTCAAGAGATTTTAGCCAATGGGAAATAATACGCTTGCATTGGAACTTTGTTGAGGAGTAGATATGCAACTTTTGATTAACTTTGTTATAAAGGTATCTTCCTAGGAAGCCGAAAAATTTGCCAGAAAATGCTGTGCTCCACCGAATCTCAGTCGGAGGGCAAACCTTATGTTTGAGTCACTTACTAGTGATAGAGGCATCATATGGCAATAACGAATGTTGCTTCAGGATAGTATTTAGGATATATAATTGCCGAACCGTAAGGACATCCGAAAGTTGGTAGAGATCACTAGTGGGGTATAAGAATGGTGAGGAGTGACTTACCTTAAGAACTGCCCTTTGAGCTCTTTCTACCTTCATTAGGTTGGTTTTGCAGGCTCCTCCCCATACTGAGATACAGTACGACAATATGGGTTGGCACAATGATGTATAAACCATTTTAATAAACCAGCTATATGGCGTAAATTTTTAAAGACTGCTGTCTAATTGCTACCCACACGCGCAATGACGTCAATCTAAATCCTATTTTCTTTATATATATATGTATGTATGTATACCTAAAAGCGAAAGTGTTAATTTGTTTCTCATTTCGTTACGTTCAAACGTATTTTGTTTTACTGAGATAACTGAAGGCACCTAATTTAAAATATAATAAACTAAGCAATTTGGAGCTCATAAATGTCTCAATAATATAAAATAATTAGACAAAGCATGCACACTACTAACATACAAGTGCTTTTTAAAATTATATATGTATCTACAGTTCTTTAGCTAACATTGCGCTACAATGTTTGTTAGACTAGTTCATTACTGAACAGGCTTATCAGCAGAGTCATCGCTGCGTTTAGGATTCCCAAACTCACAAACACTGTCGTTCTAATAGTTTAGTTTTAATTAAACGGACTCATTTCGTTGTATTAATTAGCCATGTTTACGACGACACTTTCACCTAAAAACTGTTTAGTGTAACACAACATGGTGGCACTCAGGTTAATATTTGATTGATGTTGGACTAATAGTTATAGGTGGTTGACCAGTCACGAACATCTCATGAATGACACGTAGCGCGGTGACGACACATCTACAAATAAACTCTCGTGTTGTATTTGTATTTAGCATTCGACTAATACTTATTAAGATGATGCAATAAATAATATATAAAGAACCGTTGTTATTTATATATTAAATATAACAAGTAAAGTATGGTTGATTTTGTAGAGACTTACATATATGAAAATACTGAAATTTCTACATATTGTAGAAATTTAAGTATTTCAAAAAATTAAGTTAGTAGTTAAAAATTAAATTAATAAGAAGGATTCCAAAGTGTACTTATTATCTTATAATATCTGAATCTTTATAATATCCAATAACTAGAACACAAGCAATAGATTGAGAATATCCTAAATTGTATTTGTTTTCAAAATAATCTTAGAAAAGCCTTATCTAAATCCAAATAACATTCTGGTTCAAAGTCGAATATTCCAATATTGACAGATTGATTACTTCAAAATATATCACATCTGTGCACCGAACTGGTGAAAAGTTCAATCCTCATGTACGAAGTTTGTGTATACAACGTAAACAAAATGATACTGAGAAACGAAAAAACGTAACGGAATAATATCTCAAGCGGAAAAAGCATCCGAAATGTGTTTACTTATACAGAAAAATGTCACTAAGTGTCGATGGAAATCACTTTTCAAAATGTCGCGGCCGCTTTCCCTTCTCCCACTGTGAACATTTGGGAAGCTGACAGATAAGACGGAGGGCCACTCGCGCCGATGTTGGTCGGAGCCATCAATCGCTGCATCGTCACTTACGAGCCTGTCCGAGTTATAAACGATGTCTCTCTCGACCTCTTTCGCGGCCGATATTTTTCTTGGGTGTCATTTTCGTGTTGTATTTTTCATATGCGATTTGAGTAATGCATGTTATTTTGTATAATAAACTGTTTTGACGATCCAGTGTTGACAGTAATTGGAGTCAAGAAACTCTGCTGACCGTGACGAGCAAATTCAATCGAACTTTAAAAGTAACTTTGGACCATTGTTTGTATTTCCAAATAGATTAACAAAAGGTTGTGTAGTCAAAACTTCGCAATTAGGCTTTTACAGGCGGGAGACAATCGTAGTCTAACCTAGATCTAATTTTTAAGTAATAAAGGCTTTTTAATTTTTTTACGAAATTTGCGCGGATGGAGGAGTATGAAATTAGGCACAGTTAAAGTTTATATGCAGAAGGAGTGGCGAATCCTAATATTTTTATAAAATATGCATTAGAAATACATTAAATTAATGAAAAACGCTACACGCACACAACCATGCATTTGACACACGCAGTCGAATCGCGTTCGTAGTACTTCGGCATTGTTCGTCTGATGCCGTACAATTCTTCGTAACTATGGTTACATACCTTATTTATATGTAATAAAGAAAAAAGAAAACAATGTAACAAGCTTAGGCATATAGTCAATAAAAGAGTATAGTTAAGTATATAATAATTTGTTTGAAAAAGATACGTAAATTAACCTGTATCGCCTTGGCGAAATTTAAATGAAATGTGATTATAAGGGTATAGTTATAGACAGTAAAACTTAATAACAATTAAACTAAACATTGAAATCAATTATGGGCGAATTTCAATCACTGGGCGATCACTAACTAGTCCTATATTATTCTATGGGTTTACATACATACATTTTTATTGAATTATATATGTATAGATAATGTCACGCCTGTAGGCAGTGTTGTACATCCACATGACACCAGCTATGTATTTGGTCCTACTTAACAAGGTGAGCCTATTTGTGTCACTCAGAAACAGGTGCAAATGACGTGTTGCTACTGAGATTTTTTAACAGTAAATCCAGTACCATAACCAAACCCAAGATTTCTTGTAGTGCAGGGTGCTCCACAGTATAGTCTACCACATACCTATGTAGTATTTACTGCAAGTAAAGACTAGTAATAAAATAATTTTCTATCGGTGTCAAAGTCAAAGTCAAAAATCATTTATTCATTTAGGTCACACAGTAACACTTATGAACGTCAAAATATAAAAGCTGTTTACTTTAATCGGGGTTCACTGTGTTCATAGCACATTACGCGATGTTTGGGTATAAGGCCACACGTCGTGTAATCCACGCTCCACATTAACTAAACAATAAAATGAAATAGTTTAGTTTAGTGCGCATTTTATTTGCGCTTTACTGTTCTCCCTAAGCGCACTGTTATTTTTATGTCCCTAGACTCGCCATTAAACCGAGGGGATGTAAAGAGTTCCAGTTATCAAGTCACTTGATGTGTAGTTGGAAGCTGTTAAACTTTGTATATTGCAAAAGGAAGCTCGCTATATAATTCAACATTAGTACCGTTTTATGGTCAAATTGTAGTCCTTACTGTTATTTGATTGATATCAATAGTCAACATAATTCTACCTCTTTGCAAAAGATAAGATAATTATAAATCGTATTTTCCGTATTTTAAGGCCTACCCGCTAGTAATACTTTTAATTACCGAGTAGTAGAGCCTCGCTGATTTCAGCATGAATCCGGCTCGACCGGCGAAGGACTATCACCTCTCACAGAATATCGACGTGAAATAGCAGTATTCCTACTATTGTGCTTCGTTCGGTGAGTGAGAGTGCTGGAGGCCCAATCATCACCTTTCCCCTATGCCGCTCCTTCTCCTTCCCACTTCCTTTCCTAAAGGGTCGACAACGCGCAAGTGATGCCTGTGGTGTCGCAGGCGTCCATAGGCTACGGTGACCACTTACCACCAGGTGGGCCGTATGCTTGCTTTCCACCTTAAAAATATAAAAAAAAATTGGGGCAGTCTTTGGGGACTGCCGATAGAAGTGAAAACTTCAATCCTTGATCATAAACACTTCTTTATAAACCAAATTATAAACCAAAAATAATTCAAACATGGAAAGCATTCGGTAACGATGACGCGAGTTTCATGATTTTTGTTCACCCAAGAAGTGCTCAACGCGAATAAGGAAATTTTCACTTAAAACAAATCTATTTCTTAACTCAACGCACTAATATGTTACTCTAATTTAGAAAAAAATAATATTAATCAATAGACATACAATCAGAAATATGCGTGTCATGAGTCATGAGTCATGATCACACTGGCGACTAAACATTCGTTGATGTACAGGCGTGTTGTTATGTTATGTTTATAACACTTTGTCGCCCAGCGTCAGTTTATGACCAAACAAAAATAAAAATAACAGTTCTACTGCCCAGTTCGCGTTGGTTATGATAAATCTGTAGGTAAACCGGAAGTGTAGCTACGTTACTTCCTGTGCGTGACCGGGGCGATGGCGGCGAACACAGCCCTCTACTCGCACATCGTGACATGGACTTTACTTATTTGGGTCGCGAAAGCCTACGTTATGGCGGGTTCATTAGGTGTACGAGTGGTGAAGCAATATTATTGGTTTTTTTTAGTTATTATAGTATACCATGTTTTTGTTGTAAATTACAAGATTATAATTACTTTGTAACATTAATTAAATCACTTGTTCATAAGGAGCATGAATCAATATACAACACGTGTTGCGAATAATGTGTCCCTCAATCATTTATATTGCAAGTGGTAAACGTAATAATTTAAATTTATATCTACTAATATTATAAAGCTGAAGAGTTTGGTTGTTTGTTTGTTTGAACGCGCTAATCTCAGGAACTACTGGTTCCAATTGAAAAATTATTTTTGTGTTGGATAACCTATTCATCGAGGAAGGCTATAGGCTTTATAACATCACGCTATGACCCACAGGAGCGGTGCAGTAACCATAAACGCGAGTGAAACCGCGGGCACATTTAGTTTTAAATAAAAACACTATATACGGATTTTGTCGCGCTGTTTATTTGAAAATCACAATTTCTATTAAACTTTACTAGGTACTATTTTAAACTATGTCAATTGTTACATGTGATATAAATATAAAATTAAGTAATTCTAATTAGTTAAAAGGGTCACTGATCTGGTGATGGATAAAGAAATCTAGCAAGCTTCTTAAGAAGGTTGCTTGTTGTTGTTGTCACCGCCGAATACAACAGAATATCGTTGCTACTTCAGTTTGCGACAAATCCCATATTTAAGTAACGATGCTCCTGTGCCTATCTATTTATTTATTTATTTATTTATTTATTTAGGGATAACAAACAGCAGCGTATTAAACATTACTATGATAGTACTTACTAACTAAATGTATAAAATACGCCACCCACGGCATTATCCACAGATTACCATTGAGAAATGTTGTCTACTAATAAAGACAGCTTACATAGATTACACTAATACCGGGCAAACAGCTTAGACGCTTACGCTATACAATATTAATGCTGAACAGCGAACAAAATAATAACAATAACGGAGAACAAGAAATGTCAGAAGTTGTGTTTATCAGAGATCTATGGACGAGGACAATCCAAGACATTAATAATTCCATTTCTGAACGTGGCTTTGGTAAGAAACATAATGTCAACAGAGCCCAAGTGTTTGTTATAAGAGTCCACTGAACGGTGAAGTGGAGACGGACACCAGCATTGCTACGGCAGGAACTGGTTGCAAACAGATGTCTTGTACGTACTTCACGACCATGCACCGTACGTGGAACCAAGTCTATTACTTAACATTTTGTGGAAGCACAATGACTAGAATATTCAGGCGGCAGGGGAGACTGTTCCTTTTGTCGCTGGGGACAAACCTATTGTATAATGAAAGATCCGCGGAATTCCTTAGATAAACATTCTATTGCATAACTACGACAAAAGACAGGCCAAATGCCTCGCGGCGGAGTCTGCTAGACCCACAGGAATTTAATTATTAAGGAATGAGTTTTGTTTTCAGCTGAAAGGGACGTACATGAACATAAGGATAATAATTTCGTATTTCATATATCTAGAAAAAGGTTTATCGAGAGTTGACTTTAAAGTGTCTCTCAGTTTACAAAACATAATATTATGATGACTTTAAATTTTACACAAAGCATGATATATACAACATATCAAGAAGGGCTAAGCAGTTATATTTTAGATCAAACGTGTTTAGATTAAACGTGCGAATTTCTCACAACTCTCTAACACAGAAACTCAATTACACTTTATCCGTCCCAGGAATCGAGCCCGGGATTTCATAACTGCACGCCAATGTACTTATACCCAAACTCATGCCATGTGTTAATATGGTAAGCTAGTTTCTATTCGCGGCTTCACCGTCAAGCTCACAGGATCGCATCCAGTATATCTGTTAAAATACTGTTAATGATGAAATGGATTTAATTGATTTAGCTCTCGATTGATTTAACAATAATAATTACCTTTGGTTGATGATTGCCCTCTTGTTTGTTTCTGAGACATGTCGTGTATCCTTGATGGCAATTTACTCATAAATTGCATAAGTCCATTCGTCCAAAGACCTTGGATACATTAGAGGTCACCCACATTTTCAATAATATCAAAGGATTTTTATTATTATACCATGTGGCCATGTCACATACATTTTTAAAACGTGTTATTTATTGGATCATTACAAAGACCCTCCCAGGGTCCATAAGGTAATTTACATAGTCTGGAATGCCCAGAATTCGACATGTGAGGTTTGATTTACAGACCTGTGATGCAGAGGCAAACCAAATCCATCGACGAGGTTAATTAAGGTTAACATAGCCAGTCAATAGTTGGGTGATCATTTACAAAAGTCAGATCCTTGTGTGCTGTAACAGTGTACATACATCCAGCGAATATGATGATCAACAATACTTCATGTTGGCGCGTCCCCGCAGTGAGACAGAAAGATAATATGACTGATATTATATTAGAATATTCGCCAATATTTTACCACAGTATCCCTTCCTTGACATCTAAATCTGTAACTTTGCAGTAGATTGGCCAATCACCAATTGTCGGTTAATAGTTCACGCCACTTACCGTTTACCAAAGGATCGGCTTGCTTGCTTAATTCATCTCTAGGCACTGCGGAAGTAATGCTAAGAAAACACAACTAAGCAGTGGCCAAACGTAACCGGGCATTGAGTTTTAAATATAACCACTACATATCAACAAGACTACATAGTACAACAGTACAACTGTTGTGTCAAATACGAGTATTCTATAATTTACGAAGTCTATATTATACAAGGTGGATAGTGTACTCTTTATGAGTTAGGTCAGATGCATGTTTGTCGTTGCAACAGTAATGCTTCCATTATGTATTTGTAGATAAAATAAAGACGAAGTGTAGATTATTCTACGCATTTTAATTAATAACAGATATGTACGTGCAGTGAAACTAATCACGCTTGAATTAATAATGCACTCAGTATATCTAGATCATCAGCGTTTCATTAAAGGTCGAATAAAAGAAAATGTTTTTAATTGAATGTGTTTATTAGATTCTTACCAAGTACGTGCCGGACGACATGTGTTGTTTTACTGATCACCTAATCTCTCGTTATTAGCAACTTATATTCTTTTCTGATCGATTACAAACGTCTATAATCGTCTATGTTAAGCACTACGAGTGCTATTCTAAACCTCTCATGATCGACAGACCTTAGAGCGGACGAGAACGCCGCTTTATTTTAATATTTTAATTATGTATAACAAATGTAATTTTTCTTAGATTCCTGTATGCATAGTTTCATGCGACTTGACTATTGACTGTATTGTGCAGAATAAATCTTAAAAGATGAAAGAAAATGAGCTCGTTGAGGTCGACAAACTATACGAGTGAGGCTAGTGGAAGTGGAAGCATGTATTTCTTCAAGGCAATTGTTCTCCACTCCGCAATATATTCACAATTTTATTTCCATTTCTGGGCGAGACATATAGAAGAGCGCCTTAAATATTTGGTACTGTAACGTAGGAGAAACTACAAAGAAGCTAGTTTGTACCAAAATTATTAGGGTCTTATTACCAACAATTCAAGTACAGGAAAAATACCAAAGAGAAAATGTTGAAAACTGATACAAATTCTAAATATTTTGTTAGTCAGTGTAGGGACACATGTTTGATATTGCTATCTAAGCATTTAATAAGTAATGCATAATGCATTAGTGTGTGTGCCTACGTGCGGCTGCGTCCGCAATCATATAATAAGTTTAGTCGAGAATAAAGACAGTTTACGTGAACACGTATATTCCTTTTATTTAATATTCCAAAATATAATAGGTAACCCTATATACTAATAGATATTACCTAAAGACAGATTTGTCATTTAAGTTAAGGATCTACAGTGACAAGAAAAGCAATAATTGAGTAACAATATTTATTATATCCGAAATATTTCTGCATAATTTTATGAAGTTGTTGCACGAACTATTTATAACGACAACCGACACAGCCCGAGCCACAAAAGAAATACGTACCCGAGCTGTCAAATCAATGGTTACAGATTAAAATGACGTCACAAATAACAGTAGCACTAACCATTTGATGTCAGCTAGTTATGGTTATACTTACATGTACCTACGTTGTGTGAATAATTAAAAATTGTTATTAATATTGTCGGCCTCGATGGCGTAGTGGTTAGTGTAACCGAGTGCCACGCCTGAGGTCACGAGTTAGTCAAGGTTTAATGAAACCGAATTCCCAAAAAATATATTTATTTAGAAAGCAAGGTGTTTACAGAGTCGTTCGCGAGAACAGAATAAATCTTAATTAAATTATAAGTTATAAACTAAGTACATAAAATGTCGGTTGCACGGGTTTCATATAACCGGGATTCTAGTAAGTAAAGTGACAATCAGCATTATTTGTTCTAGAACATTCGATGTTTACACGGGTTTCCAGTAACAAGTATTATAAGTAAAAGTCAGCATAATTTGTTCTAGAACTTTCCATTAAGTTTCTCACGCTGCCTTACACGTGTTATGTATATATGTTATTTAGAGCTAAGTAGGCATATATCTATGGGGGTGACATCCTTAACTAGTTCGATTCCCGCACAAATCAAACATTTGTGTGCATAGATATAGATGTTTATCATGGTTTTTAAAAAAAAATTCTGTAGTACTAATCTTAGAATGTTAATTCTGCCACATCCGGGTATCTAATTCTTTCAGCGATGGTAGTGATCCCGATAGTTCACATTAACATTGGCGAATACTTTGGTGCTGCAGACGAAGTGTTAAATACAATGCAAATACATTGTTATTGTAGCTGTTGAACTAACTACCAGGTTGTTGGTAGCCAGCTGTTTGGCGGTGTCTCTGCAATGTTTCTGTGTCACCAAGAAGACACAGCCCTGTCCGTGAGCAACGGTAAACGCTTACCATAAGGTGGGCAGCCGGCTCATCTGCACCAACATCAATTAAAAAGCTATAATTCATTTTGTTAATTTTGACATTTGTGAAGACTGTATACGTGACGCAGTGGTCTCAATGTTCGCCTCAGCACTACGCTGTATATTGTGAGATCAGTCCACACACATTCATTCATATTCCAATACCTAATTGTTATATCAAATACGAACTAGTTCAATTTTGGTAACTGTAAGTACTATCAACGTGGGTGTCGATGAAGTTGTCAATTTGTAACAACTTTGTGATGTTTTAATCCGTCGCATTAATGCCGAGCGCAGGTTCGACCAGATTTTGCTTCCAAACTAAGTAACTTTGCCCTTGTTTGTCATTGAGAGCTATAGTTCAGATAATTATCGATGTAGTCGTATATTTCACTCATTTTCACGTCAGTAATGAAATCGATCGAAAGTTATTGCCTATTTTCTTATTTTTGGCTGCTTTAGTTAGGAGAATAAGAAAATAAGTAATATATTTATTTCGATAAAATATTTATACAAGCGTAAAACTTGAGGAGGTACAATAGTGGGTGAAATTCGAACTTGCGACCTTCCTATAGCATATGTAATACCTTATCCATTGGGCTACCGACGCTTCAAATTTAATCATACAAATTGTATTCCGGTAACAATAAAAGTTTTGATTAAAATAAATCGTGATAAATCCGTATGAAATACTCAGTTTAATTTGATTGTGTAACATTCGCGGCAATGAATTTGTATAAAGTTTAATTTTAATTAGTCCATCGGTGTACGGACGCCGGCGTCTAGTTACAAAGCTTATATCAATATGGCAAAGCTGTCGGGTTAAATGAAATAAATTTATTAAAATTATTTCCGAGCTAATGAAGTGTGTAAATAATAAAATACCGAAGCAATCAGATAAACAACAACATGAATTAATTAATAGACGATCCCTAGAATTTTCTGCGTAAAATAACACAATTATCGGTTTGCCCTCATCCCTTTTTTACATACGACATGGAGCTTTTGCGGCGCTGTAATTAAATTCCATCTTAATTAGAATGTGATTGATTTAGATGAGCGTATGGCTTCGGCGCGGGCGCGGGCGCGGCGCGGCGGCTTCGTTACTGCGCTGTTATTACTAAATGTTTCACTATCTATGGGTTACAGTGTCATGAATATCAAAATTAGCGTATTGATTAAAAGTAAATTAATTTGTATGCATATGAATGCTATTATAATTCTAATCGGCTTTGCCCACGTAGCAAATAGATATGCACATAGAATTTGAGTAGTAGTAGGCCAAGAGCCAGTTTTTTTTTTTGCAACGTACGGGATCTGGTATTTTTTTTTAATATGTTCATGGGTGTCCCCTGAATGTAAATCCAAGAGGGCGCGGCGGGGGGATTCACTTCAGCCGCCATCTTGGAAAACGCGTTTTATCGAATATCTCGCGAACCGCGCATCGTACGACAAAAATTGTAGAGATCATTATTGTAGATAATAATATTTGCCATCTTTTTTATTTGAAACTTTTTTTGTATAACGCATAGGTTTTTAATTATAGCGCTCCAAACTTTTTACAATATGGTTTTTACTAAATATTTAGTTAATGGTCAATGATAAATTAAAAATAATGGTAACTGAATTGTAGAGCATGAAATGACCTATACATTTTATTATAAATTTTTTCCCGTAGCATTTATAGTTTAGGAGCTATAACGCTGTAAATGAGATTATAATGAGATTATAATGCTGTATATTCAATCATGTGCCTATAAGTTGTAGTATATATTTCGGGTCGTTCGGAACATCGAAAAAAATAAGACTCGCCCCGTAAAATAATGCGCCACTTTTTATATAATAACAAATGTTTTTTCCGTTTTTTGAAGTTAATTTTTATTTTTGTTTGTAAATATATTTTTTTATATTAACCCATGCTAAATGACGGCTCATGTTTAACATCCTGTCAATGCCAGTTTAATAAAACACAATGTTCGGCCTAAATGGCTTACTTACAATGACTTACTTACAATGACTTACTTACAATTTCTAATTAGACACACAACAAACACAACAACTTCGGCATTATCCTTTTTCTCAACATCCAAACGATACACTCACTGTGTAGTTCATTTAGACCTCCGCGCGGCAAGTAAAGCGCCACGGCGAGTGGCTGGCGTCGCGCGTGGTCGGAGTGTGCGAAACGTTCCCACGACCGGATAACAAAGTATTTGACCTCTTGCTTTACAAGTAGTCATGTATTGAATCCTGCGAGCAGACTATTCGATCGGAGGTTTCTCCAACTTTGTTACAACTACTCAGAAAAAGTTTGTAAGGCAAAAGAAAAGTGAAATACTTACCTCTTATTCACGTTTAACGTAATTAGTTTAATTACGTTAAGCGTAATTAAACTAATAAAGGCGATAACTTGTTGTATTTCGGTTGTAGCTGTTGTAGCTGGTGGCGCTGGATTTAAACTTGAACATTTGCAAGAGTTCGATGTTGTACAGGGTGTAGTTGTTTGCTGTCGCTATATAGTGTTTGCAGGTTACATGATTGTTCATAATGTTTTTCTTCCAGATATTGCATCCATACAGTTCATACACTTACAAGGCGCATAGGACATGTATAAAGAAATGTGAATCGAGTCCTAGGTCCTACAATAGAAAGGGGTTAAAGAATACATCGGTACTCGACCTTAATTATTAAAATGTTGAATTATTTACTTTGACTTATTTAATATGAAAATGTCTTTCGCTTCTCTCCCTGCAGCTGTCAAGAATATGTAAGAACGAATGCTAAAGACAATTTATGCCAGCGCTTAAAGAGCTTAACTTAAATTTATGAATTGCCCAGAATGAAATCCTTCGCAAGTATGCAGATTACAGCACAAGCGTGCGGAATGAACACGAGCGTCTACGACCAAATCTGTATTGAAAAGATAATTATATCATGTAAAATAACTATTTCTGCGCAATCAGTTTTTTTTAAACCAGACTTATGACAATGTAACACTTTATTGCTGTAGGGCCGAGCAACATGGTTAAATATTAAGAATTAGTACCACGAGTATTATATTATAAACATTTGTAAATTAGTTCCATTAACAAGTTTGGGATCAGTAGCAGCAGTGCTTTAATGCATTTGAACGATATTCTTATACAGCAGTGCACAACGCTTACCTACTTTGTATGGCCAACGCGCAACGACGCGGCGCACGCATGTACATGTATATATTGTATATAGTTGAAATATCATTGGAATGCACAGTTGCTTTGCACGTCGGTAATCAGCGGCATGTTCGCGTCTCATTGATCTCGTCTACACTTACCCGCACCGTTGGGCTGCGACTGACGGCTGTGCGACTATCAACACGGAACTGAACAATAGTTCACCCGAGCTGGCTGCTGTGTGTGCAGCCAGCTCGGATAATCGACTGTAGACTGCTGGTCATGTAAAATGTGTGGACATTATATAGTGAATACATGAATAAGGTAAATGCTGAACAAATAACATACAATCACTAGTCAATGATAAAACTGTATTAAGTGATAATACGATCTCCAAAATTCATAACATTAAATAATACGAAATAAAAATCCATTACATTGAACTTGCTACTACGGAAACTATAAAACAATAGAATAGATAATTTAAATAACAGAAACGTCTCCCTGTGGGCATGGCTGATGAAAAGGAACCGAAACGTCGTGAAAACTATAAATTTAAATAGTAATAGTTTAAAGTTTTAAATTATCTTAAATTAGTGTCGTAATCGTAAGCTATAGTTTAATTTGAATAATATAAATAAATAAATAGTAGTTAAAGTACAATGTTCCACTTTTTGGTAATTATGACAACTCCTGCACCTTGAATTGCGGGCACTTCAAACATTCAAACAACGGACGCTAAAACACAAAGTCTCTAGACAACTATTTGTAGATGAAAGAAAAAAAATGTTTCGTTTTTATCTCCATACATACATAATCTTAAAATATATAATAATAAATACAATTGAACAGAAGGCTGTACATGGAGATCAAATTAGGCAACTGCGTCAACTATTGATGCAGTATAGACTACAGCGCGGGTACTCCCGCAGGCCTACGAACATAATTTTATTACAAACTAGATGTTCCCGTGGTTTCACCCGCGTTTATCGTTACTGCGCCGCCCCCGTGGGTCGTAGCGTGATGTTATATAGCCTATAGCCTTCCTCGATAAATAGGCTATCCAACACTAAAAGAATTTTTCAAATCGAACCAGTAGTAATCACGCAGAATAAACCAGGAGAAACATCGTTTGTACTATGTCTGTAATGGGTAATTATTTTGCTGCGATGTTATTTTAAAACTGCGATATCTCCTAAGATAATCATTGAAATCGAATGATGTAAAGGGCAATTTTGTTTTAAATTAAATACTTGTGATGAATAACGTATTTATTTGGATAAGGATTTATATCATGTTTATAAAAATACCTTCGTAAATAATGCATTATTTTAGAACAAATTTGGTTAGTATAAAAATGGTTATAGTGAGCCAGCCTTAAAAGATAGACATATGCTGTCACGGACTTTTTTCTAGAACATTGAAAGGGAAACAATTTTTGCGTAACTTTAACTGTTTACGCAGCGCACGCAGCGGAAGCTCTCAAAAGGGAAAATTACCCTCCGACTTTGAAACATTCTTCATTGGTGCTCCGCTCCTATTGATCTTAGCGTGATGATATATAGCCTATAGCCTTCCTCGATAAATGGGCTATCTAACACTGAAAGAATTTTCAAATCGGACAGTAGTTCCTGAGATTAGCGCGTTCAAGCAAACAAACAAACAAATTCTTCAGCTTTATAATATTAGTATAGATATACAAGACAATGAAACATACATGAAATGAGATTAAAGTAATAAATATAAACTTATAACAATATATTTCAATTATATTCATACGTAAATAGTCTATAATAATTACCATAATATAATATATTATTATGTTATGTTACATAAAACACTGCTTGTCTCAATTATATTTAAACAATATTTTTTGTCCCGTGTGGGATTCGAATCCATAGCGCTATACCATATTGTACATAATATATATGATATTGACACGAGGCGACTATTTAAACCACTATGCCATTCACGCAGTCGAATAAATAATTAAATTTGTGAACAAATTAAATTGAATTTATATGGAGACAACTAAAAACCAAACTAAAGACACAAAACACGTTATTTGTACATTTGTTATCTTTTATAGGTGCTACTCCCGCTCTAGGAACCATTACTACGTCGCGGAGACTTGCCAAACATCCAACCAACGGACACAAGGAACACCCAGGCTCGGAACAATCATTTGTGGGTCACACAAAGCTTTGTCCCGCGTGGACTTCGAGCCCACAACACTCGGCGCGGTGGTGCTGGCGCGGACACCACTTAATCCACTACGCCATCTGTGCAGCCGAAGAGTGTGCAGAAAATGCCTATATAATTTATTGTTGACTTTTGACAGTGTTCATTGTTTCATAAACTACCAGCTAACGCCTTTATTTTGATTGTTTAAACGTAAGCTTGACTTGATTAAAATCAGCAGCAACATAATGATCGTATGTATTTGTACGATAAATATAAAT
Source organism: Catocala sponsa (assembly GCA_963564715.1). Classification (NCBI taxonomy): domain Eukaryota; kingdom Metazoa; phylum Arthropoda; class Insecta; order Lepidoptera; family Erebidae; genus Catocala; species Catocala sponsa. Next base: position 260,649 of record OY751336.1, read on the forward strand.
CTTCAACAAATTGATGTCGGTTTAACATAATACCTACACTAACTGATTTGATCTAATATACCATTGAAAAGTAACTTGATTTTCTAAAAGCCAAAAGCATTGAGCGACCTTTGACCGTAAGTTGTTTGTGTCCAATGCAAGTGGAATAGGCCTCATGTTCTCCCACGTGAGAGACACTTGGTGCGCTCCAATCACGTAGAGCGCGTGCCATTCACTTACGTTCAGTGCGAGAGAGCGCCTTTATCCGATTTTATCCTAAGAAAAACTAAATTACATATTGTTTGCCTTTTAGCTTTTGGAATATTTGCCCAATATAATAATACGCAGAAGACAGCTTTTTATGAATACGAAGGATAACGCAATCGATGCAACGGTTTACTTTACAAACCGAATATAACACGAGAACCGAGTAGTGGAGGCTCCATCCAACTGTCAAATTAAACTGGATATCCAATCAGAGTCGATATTATCAACTTGTATTAGAGTTTTCTTTTTAAACGTTATCTTGATATTCTTTTCAGTAATCTTATAAAAACGAACTTGTTAGTTAGAAGTTTGTATAACTGTAAGATATGGATCTAGAAGTTTTATATTTTGTTACTCGACTCGGTGCATCAAAACTCTATTTTATTGTAATTTTGTGTAACTGGAAGTTAACGGTTTAATGACACACACACATTTGTTGCGTTTGAATATAAGACATTCTACTTATAAAGTAAATGGTAAAGGATAAGCTCACTACGCACTCTCGGATTGCCCACTCTAACTATAGCAGAATTTGCTACGGACATATATGTTATGTTGACAGCACTGAACTTCTCTGAAGGTGGACAACAGCGTCATGACACGTACTCTAACTTTATTACGATTCAAACACAACATTTGCTTTGACACGTGTGTCCCTGTGCACGAGGTGACCTCGGGATAGTACGGCAACAAGTTGTATAATGAGCCTCATTTGTTGACACGTTATAATTGACTTGGCAATTTATCTGTTTAACAAATTTTTAATTTGTTACTTAACCACGTGTACTGATATTGTAAATAATAAGGTCATTTTATATGGTACACGAATATGTTGATCACAACCTGTCTGTTATAACTTATAAGATTTAAAACCAAGGTTTGTTCGAGTAGAGGTTTACTAGATCACTTTTAAAACAACTCGTAAAATACCCCATGCGGACAAGTCTAGTGATAAAAACAGCACATGGCGTATTTTCCCAAAATCCCCGTCCATTAACATTGTTCGAGCTGTGGGGTGGGGTGCTTTTCCTTCGACATAGTGCGGAAAATCAATCTTCCATATTACCTCTCTGTTAAAGGCTCTGAGATATAGTGTTTCGTCGTAATGGAGGGTGCATGCGCTCGTGCTCCACGAGTATATTGAAACTAGATCCCTTCGAAAATGAACCCTCTGTGAAAGAAAACAACTAGATTCGGAGTGATTATATCTATATAATTTCCATTTACATGGATAATACAATTGTTTTGAGAGGCTTCCTCAGACTTATTGAAAACTGAGACGATCTGCTTTAGGTACCAAGTTATTATAACGCAACAGGATATATCGATGGCCTTGGATACCATATCAAATTGATGATCGAACATTGAGCGAATGATTACGTTGATGCCAATGAAGATAAACAATGCAATCGTTTTATTTTTAGGATTGATAACTTATTAAATACCTAAGAACCTTTAAGTTGGGAAAATAAATTCGCGTATAACTGTAGCGGGAATTTTTGTGCGAACAGTTAATCTTGCTAATTCTCCTGAACTTAAAATAATAAAAAATGTTGTGAGATACATTTTTGTGTGATATGTTTATTCATTTTTATTATTATGTACAGATATCAAACTATAGGTAACACTACACGTAATACATAAAACGTTGTTACAGTGGTATTATACTTGAAAAGTTTGGCACAGGTGTACGAACCCACTGTTTATCCAGTTGTTTGGAGTCTCACTTGATAGAAGACGAGCGTATTGTTGTCTAGACTCAGTTACCGAGAATTTCCATACAGACAAACTCAGCACTGCATTTGGTTGACACGGTAATTGAATCTGAAACATCACAATGTGCAGTCAAATTTCCAAAATACAAGCTGGTTACATAAAAACAATAATTTAACATTTTGGCCGACACAGGTTTCCAGGCCTAATGTTAACAGGCCTTGTTCTCAGTAGAGTAACAGACCAACCAATAAGCTTTAATTGAATTGAACCTACACCTTACCCCGTGACCAACGCTCCACGTGACGACTGACCAAACGAATAAATGTTGATCACACCCGCCTTATACCGGCGCAGTGGACGCCGTCACGTGACTTATTTCTTTCAATGGCATCTAAATGTAAAAAAAATAATTTGACATCTTAATAAGCAACAGGTGGTTGTAGACTTTTCCACCACTTTAAACAGGGAATGTATCTCAATATTAGACAGGAAAATGACCATATACACATTATACTTCCATTTTTATCGATGCCACCCATTTTGGTATCAAAATAATCGAATTTTATAATAATCGGAACCCTTTTAGCGGGTAATTAACTAAACACAATAATACGTATTGTTGTAATTTGTCGTATATGTCGGACGTCCAATAATTGTGTGTCATTAAATATATGGAAGGTAACGCGAGCGGTCACGCTAATGTTCAGGTATTACGATAATTATTCATTTGTATCGTGAAACACAATTATTACACAATCGTACTAAAATGTGGGTAATGTCAGGGCGCGACGCGAAACGTGCCGCGGTGTAATGTTTGTTTGTTTAATGTTGGTCTAAATCAAATAAACTGCGTTTGTAAATATTCTGGTCCTGTTTACTTTTCTAGGGTTTTCAAAAATACAAGTAACTGGAAAACTAGGCCAGTAATCTGTTAAACAAAATAAAACCTTTTTTTGTTTAAGTTATTACTGATCTATTGTTTTACAATGTACTAGTATTTTTGCTATGGTTTTGGCGAAAGTAAACAAGGATTGGAACCCACGTCCTCTCGGTCGCAAGTCAAATAACTAATCCATTTCGTTCTCGCTGCCTCAAGAAAACAAGCCCTCATCTTTAAGATGTTACATGGTATTATACATACATTAACCCAAAATATAATACCCTTATTTCGCAAAATACTTTTGAGCGGGTATCTCATAATAGCAGGCGACTTTGTACCGAAAACTACCTTACGAATATCGCAAAACGCTTATTGATGGTCAACTTCTAAGAGTCACCTCTTTCGCATGCGGTTAGATTAGATCAAGCTAATAAGAGTTCAAGAATATTACAAAATAACTTATCATGCAAGTCCTGGTATGGTGACTGACCTACCTTTTTTTTGCAGACATGTATTTATATAGACAAGATCACAACGGTATCACACTGCGGAACACGCCCATAAACTTGAAGTTTCGTCTAAACCGAGTCATTCCGGTTACACAAGTACTCCGATGTAGCCCTACAGCCCTGTAATAGCAATTCGCAGTCAATTATTCTTAAGTTAGGTTCCTGCGTTGAAAGGTCTCATGGATTCTTGTGGAGATGGTGTAATGACAGCAGGAGTTCCCTCTTGTGATCGTTTTTTGCTCGTGCGCTGTCAGCACAGTTTCTTTTTTCCTAACGTTTGGCGACATACACTTGATTTGCATAGCACCCATAAGCTAAGGTAACCGCCTGCCATCGAGCTGACTGTCTGCTTGTTTGCTGCGTTGGTATTGCAAACAACACTGAAACCTGGTCACCTGGAGTTCAACAGACTGCGTCTGAAATCCATTTAGAAACAAATCGGACTTCCTAAAAAGCACGCTTATGGTTATGCCCCAAGAAGGATGAAGTATACATTAAAATATACTTAATTTAATCCCTATTCGTGTACCAGAATAGAAATGTAGATGATATTAAAATGAAAAGCTGATTAATTCATGAACACGAAGAGCGTAATGATAACGCGGTGTACGAATGGCGCTATCATTTAATTTCCGACATAAATATTCATGTGTCGATGCAGGACCGTGTTTGACGTTCGCACCGTCCAACACTCTTTACGAATTTACAGCCTATTTCACATGTTAAACATCATTTGAAAGTGTAATATTTAATATGTATGTGTATAGCAACTTGTGCCCGCGGCTTTGTTTGCGTGAATCCTACTAGAACGCATACCGGGATAAAAACTGTATACTACTAAGCGCTAAGTTTCATCGAAAAGCTTTGAACGGTTTACATGTGGTTAAGTAATTAGCCTCTTCAAACTTTGAAATATATGTATAATTAGCTTTTGCTCGCGGCTTCGCTCGCGTTAATTTAGAATTTGACAATCAATTCGGGTCGTACTCGTCCAGAAGTGAGAAAATTTTCATACAAACTTTATCCCTCCTTCCGCCCCTTTAGGGGAGAGTTTTATCCATTTTACCTACACAGAAATTTTTCAATTGTAATCCAAAACTTATGTACCAATTTTCATACTGCTAAGTCCAGAAATGAGAAAATTTCGTTACAAACTTTACTCCCCTATTTCACCCCCTTAGGGGTGGAATTTCAAAAAATCCTTTCTAAGTACACCCCTACAAATTAAAACACACATGCTCTCCAAATTTTAAGTTCCTACGACCAGCGGTTTAGGCTGTGCGTTGTCTCTAAGTCAGTGAGTCAGGACATCTTCCTTTATGTATATAGATATTATTAACTAAACCTGGCCACGCTTCGCTGTGGCTCAGTCTGATATTAATTATTAGCTAAGTAATAATAATAATAATCACATACACACAACACCATCTAGCCCAAACTAAGCAGAACTTGTAATATGGGTAGGTACTAGACAATGGATAAACATACATACATACTTTTTTTTGTAAATACATACATATTATACATAGAAACACCCAGGCCCTTTTCCGTGCGAATTTTCGGATAAGAGTTTATAAATATTAAACACACTTAAATGCAACGTCACGTCAAAAATGTAAATAAATCAAGCGACTATTTTTCGTGTGTTACGGAAACAAACGTGCGGCAGCTGCATTTTTATATATAAATATTAGATATGATATCAATTGTTCCTTTGTTTATTATTTTACATGGGCACTTTGTACAGATATTGTGATTTTAATTTGGCTAAACGCCGCCCGGCGGTATGTGCGTATGTGCCTGGAGCGAGCAAACACATTTTAGTACCAATTTGATCTTATCCGTTTGTTAAACTATATAATATGTAAGATGAGATATTTTATTGCCAGAATGTAGTACATAATATATTGAATTTGGTTCACGCAATGTGGCTTTTTTTGACTTAAATAGCAGTTTACATACAAGTTTCCCTTTTCATTTATACTACGTATACTACGGACTCACGATTAATATGATTTTGGAAAAGATGCTATAAGATGTACATATATGTATATCATAAACAAAATATTACTTAAAAATCATTGTAGACGGACGTTCGTTTGTCCTTAACGCGACGTAACTTAGTTTTACACTCAGCTTTTCTCATATATCTACTATGTATATCTATTTTAATTTACTTCTTTATGTTTGTAAGATTCGCTGCCGCGAAACTCAAGTTATTCGTTAAACTTGTTTATGTACATCTCACAATTTAATATAATGTATCTATATTCGATGTGAGTTATTAATGTTATGTACAATATAATGTTATGTGCGTGTATATATTATGTCGTGTACACACTGTAGCTAACATAATTACTTCTTCGCGTACCGTAAAGCGAGCCTCGTGCTCTTTTGCTACGTCGTACCTTACACGCTACAAATTGACCTTTAAATAAAGCTGAAACCGCATCCATTGAGTCTTCAAACAACTTCCAAGGTATTTGCTCTCTTTTACTTGTAGTTTATTTAGGTCAGTTACTACATGGGACTTTTAATTGACTTCCAAAACCTAAATGACTCTTGTTACTTGTGAATATTAAACTGTACTGTCCACTGTAACGTTTGCTCGACCAACAGCAAGCAAGAAAGTTCCTTAATTGTATTAGTTTTCGTTCCGAGATAGTGAAACCTATTTCTTTCTAAGCCTTAATAAGGCTATTTAAGAGTCTTCAAATGGCGCAGGAGAAAATAGGGTACTAAGAAACATTGTATGTGTAATGGTTCGAGTAATAATGTCGTTAACAGGTAAACAAGTACAATAACTAATATTTTAATACCAGTATATGTAAGTTAAAATAAACGCATTTTAGAAGATCATTAAACCGACATAAAGTTTAACTGAAAAGTGAAAAATAACTGTCTACTTCTTTCGGTCACGGTTCGGTTCGGTTCACTACAACATTTTTAGGAATAAATCTAGACAAATTTATTGATTGGAAGCATCATGTGATGGTAACATGTAATAAAATTCATAAGTTTGTCTATGTGCTAAGTAGATTAAGTAAAACGTCGTCATTGTAGACAACTTTGTTAGCTCTGTACTTAGATATGGCCTGATATTATGGGGTAACTCCACCGATGTAACAAGAGCCTTCCTTGCTCAAAAACGTTGCATCAGAGCAATAGTCGGCATACCTCCCGATGTTTCTTGTAAGCCACATTAAAAAATATGGCTATATTAACGTTACCAAGTATGTACATATATGAGATAGGCATTTTTGTTAAAACTAACCCAAATCTATTTTTAACGGCGAAGGATAAATTTCCCAGAAACACGAGGAATTCTACTAGATTAGTTTTAGAGGCAAAGCCAAAAACTACAATGTTCCAAAAAAACTGTTATGCAATGTGTGTAAGTATATTCAACAAAATACCGGAACATATCAAATTACTTACATTAAATAGATTTAAAAACCATTTAAAAATTGTCTGCTGGACAAATGTTATTACACTGTAAATGAAATGCTTTCTATGTAATCTATACTAATATTATAAAGCTGAAGAGTTTGTTTGTTTGCTTGAACGGGCTAATCTCAGGAACCACTGGTCCGATTTAAAAATTCCTGCAGTGTTAGATAGCCCATTTATCGAGGAAGGCTATAGGCTGTATATCATCACGCTAAGATCAATAGCAGCGGAGCACCAATGAAGAATGTTTCAAAATCGGAAGGAGTTTTTTCCTTCCGCTGCGTGCGCTGCGTAAACAGTTAAAGTTTCGCAAAAATCATGTATGACAGAATTGTTCCCCTTTAAAAGTTCAAAAAAAAAGTCCGCGACTGCATATGTCTATCTTTTAAGGTTGGCTCACTATAACCTTTTTTATGCTAACCAAATTTGTTCTAAAATAATGCATTATTTGCGAAGGTATTATTATAAACATGATATTAATCCTTATCCAAATAAATACGTTATTCATCACAAGTATTTAATTTAAAACAAAATTGCCCTTTACATCATTCGATTTCAATGAATATCTTAGGAGATATCGCAGTTTTAAAATAACATCGCAGCAAAATAATTACCCATTACAGACATACAAACGATGTTTCTCCTGGTTTAATCTGCGTGATTTTAAATTAGTACTGTAGGTATATTTATAAAATTTTGTTCAATGGTTCTTATGTGGTTCATGGATTTAACAAAGAAAGTTTCAGTTCCTTTAGAATTGTATTATAGGTGCCTACGACCCACTCTCTTATGTGACGCAGACGAAGTTGCGTGGGTCAGCTATCTATACTAATATTATAAAGCTGAAGAGTTTGTTTGTTTGTTTGAACGCGCTAATCTCAGGAACTACTGGTTCCAATTGAAAAATTATTTTAGTGTTGGGTAGCCCATTTATCGAGGAAGGCTATAGGCTATATAACATCACGCTACGACCCACGGGAGAGGTGCAGCAACGATAAACGCGGGTGAAACCGCGGGAACATCTAGTCAATCATATTTTTATGACATTGCATGCCCATTTTAATATTTTATAAAATATTGACATTTCTTCATTATTATTATTATATGAAATTTTGACATTTTCAATAATTATATTATATTTTTCATTTTCAATAATTATATAAATATTTTCTTTATATTGTTTCATTTTATAAAATGTATTTAGTAGACTGACTATCCTTTTCGATGTTTAAGAATTTAATGTGTAGTAAACTTTGACATGTCACTTGTGGCAAAATAGAAGGACCTTGTACCGATCTGTCCACCTCATTGTACTTTATTTTATGTGAAATAAATATCATTTCATTTCATTTCGGAATATAGGTGTGGAACTATGGATATAATATATGTACATATATATTGATTGTTTGTTTGGCGTCGACTCAAAATTGACCCCTTACCTTAGTTTAGGAACATTAATAACACTAATAGGGTTCATTTTATTACGCACTTTTCTGTTTAACATTTGTCGGTTACAGTATATATTAAAAAATATTATGTTATGTATTAATTCTACGATATGTTGAGGTTACTATGATATGAGAATTATCACGAGTTCGCATTTTAATACATTCATTTAGGTGTAGACGAAACTCACATGAATGAAAATGTGATTTTCAATGATACACGCCGCTCGAGTATCTACCTAATTAAATTAAGAGGAAATTTTACTCGTCTGGCGTTTTGCTGATTCAATTTTGTACTTAATGTACGTCGCTTTTGAATTGAAACTCGCTTGACAATCAGCTGAGTAGGCAAAAAGAAGTTAATTGTTTAATTAACTGCTGGGAAATTGAAGATGTTTTTGCTTTATTATTTCGGTACATATCTATACTCATGTAATGGCTATGTTGGGAACGTAGACAATAATGTGGGTTTGAATTAAATAGCAAATAAAACAACAAATATAATTTCGTGTGTAAATATAGTGCGACATTATATATATTTTTTTACATGGTGGAATGCATTGACGCATAGCTCTCCGTGGAGTGGAGGGTTATGTTGGGCTCACTCGGAGAAAGATGACAATGACCCGGCAAAACTAAACCACGGTGTTCCTCGGTGTTACCAAGATCAAGCCAAGGTCGCCAAGGTTTCAGCCCGCCGTGTGCAGTGACGGGCCCCTACACGAAACTGCACTACCCAAACACATAAGCTAAAATATTTCTGTCCTCTTACTTAGTTGGACGTGTGCTATCCTCACTTAGCCCCACAATTGGGCCATTGTGTGTAACCGACGCGAAATATTGTTCGGTTACTCATACCACCTCAGCTCCATCCAGAAAGATAATAGGGGACCGGTGTTGCGCAGTAACTCCTTCATCGTTTCTGGACTGTTTAGAAGTTTCACCCGTTGGTTGCTCACGCTTTTACAATGTAGGAGCACGTGAGCCGGTGTCTCCTCGGTCTCCATGCTCTACATAAGAGACTGTCAGTGATGCCGATGTTGAATAGGTGTTTGTTGAGTGAGCAGTGGCCTGTTATTATACCCACTAGGTGGCGCAGGTTTTTCCTCGTGGTGACGTCGCTTCATTCAAAAGCGGTCATTCAAATGTGCATAAGTGGGTAAGTTAGACGTTACAAAAAAAAGAGAACCTTTCATAAAACTTTTTAGTTTTAAGTTAAAACAAACGTAACAATCTAGGGTTTTGGTAAGTATCAGCTTTTTATTTCATGTTTATTTTACACATTTATTTTTAGAAGAAGCATTTTCAAGTCATCTAGTTACGTACTATCTGTCTTGCTGTCAGCATTATTCTCTACACGCAGCCTGTTCCATATTAAGTTACGAAATAATGACGAAAATATGGCAAAAACATACAAGATAATTTGTCATATCTGTCTAGAAATATGATAGATCAGTTCTGAATTTAGTGGTTGGGTTTTAGACAAAGTTTCGGGGACCTGCCTACGATGTAAGCTTGTGTGCTACCAATAGGTTTATATGAATGGAATAGGGATCATTTGTGCTTAACAAAGATACTAGCAAATAATCTCCAACTTGTATCTTTTTAGGTCAAGTTGATCTCATCACCTGCATCTTGCCCGACTTGGTGAAGTACAGGGTTGGTGTCTAGACTGACTAGGTTAGATACCAAATTCTGGCTTTTAAATCGCATCGAATCAAATTTGCTTTGAGTTATGAGAGTAACGAATAATCAAATAATAATGTCTTGCACAAGAATGTTGGTTCTTTATTTCTGACAAGGGAATTAAACTCGATATATTTTAAATGGAAATCACGCTTACTTGAGTTTTTGTGATGTAATGTTCCATCTCCCAATTTTATTTTAAAATTCACGTTCCAAAGCTAAAACGTTGAGACTAAAGGCAGTTTTATTTTAAAATCTGCCAGCTCTGGCGGTAAATCTAGATAAACCGGAATCGGAAATAGAACGGGGATAGAATTTATAATATGAACTCGTTGGCACGCAGAGTCTTAAACACAGTGCTCAGATTTAAGCATCCCCGGGGAGCGTGAGCTTACATCAGAGCCTGACAAGTACATGTTTTTCTAACTTTTATATTTATAATTCGTTTTGCAGTGCGACTAAGCTAAAAAAATAACAGTTCAAATTCAACTCTGCGTTCATTGTATTGTATCCGTTTTGTGCGCACATTTTATAGACGAGTAACCGCGTTGTGCGATTTAAATTCAGAATTCTCCCGACACGGTGAGTGCATTTTAGTTATGCCATCGTTCTTTACAAAAAGAAACAAAAGTTGGGATATTTATAATGTACTGACAGTTGAAATAGAAAGCTTTTCGAGTGACGTTCACGAACAAGATCGGGATATGAGTCACTTTTCGGATGTCGACTCATAATCAGAATCGTTTCGAAACAACATGGGTCGCGCTGCTATGTCCACGTGTACGTAGCGGTCCATGTTTTTTCAATCTGCGTTCATTATGATGATGATGATGATTTGGGTAACTCAAAAACACGATTCCTCAGGTCGAAAAAACATGAATGCCTCGTAAAAATTCACCACTATCCGGTCTGGTATTAGCTGTAACTAATCTTTTTATCTAATATCCAATTAAGGGCACATAGCACGCAGAACCCATGGCCGTTGGGGCATAAAGGTTCTAGAGTGGCGGCCACGCACCGGAACACGCAGCAGGGGTAGGCCTCCCACAAGGTGGACCGACGACCTGATAAAGGTCGCGGGAAGCGGTTGGATGCGGGTGGCCCAAGACCGGTCTGTGTGGAAATCCTTGGGGGAGGCCTATGTCCAGCAGTGGACGTGTTTTGGCTGACATGATGATGATGATGATAATGAATATCTAATTTTTAAAACCATTATTCAAAATTGTATACAAAAGTACTTGTCTGATGGTGTAGCTTTCTACATCTCTAAAGGAAAAAATTCAAGTCAAACACTTTGTTTATTGTCCAATTGTGGCCACCAAGCAGTACGTACTCAGCACCTGGCAGCATTTAGCATCTGGATCCAAAACTCAAAAAAGCTCGACCTAATATTTATGTAATTATACTTGATAAAATAAATATAACATAATATAACGTTGTAATAATAAAATGTTATATTATTACTTCTACCGCGAGGGTTGTTGTGTTAGTCAGTATTATCTATACATATAATAAAACTGTAAATATCACGTGTCTGTACATTTTAGAATTTTGCAAAATAAATGATTTAGGGGGGCTCAGAATAATTAACTAAACACATTTTAATCATTTTTAAAAAAGTCTGTCTGTCTGTCTGTTTGTTTTTTCTCGCATCACGCCTGAAGAACAAAGTTAATACGATAGACTCAGTAAGAACATTATAAAGAATATCCTCAAGTAACATTTAGTCTTTATTTCATTAAAATCGATCTTCTCTATCAAAAGTTATGAGCATTTGAAGTTATTTTAATGTAGGCGATGTGTTCGTACTGTACTAGATCCGCCGTAATGGCTTACAAATAAGGTTGAGATTTGCTTAAATTTAAGTTTATAGATTGTGATTACAGATCAGGATCGTATACAGTAAGCCAGTAATACGAATAGAATATAAATTTCTTAATTTTTGTTATAATAATAAATAATAATTAATTCTAAGACAATGTTGAATGTTTACTAATTCACAATGACATCTCTAATTTGTTAGTAATAGGTGTTTAGTACTAGACCCGACGTAATGATTTATACATATCACGATAGATGGCACTGTGCAAATGACGTCATTTTTTTAATCGCAATATTAAGGTTTTCCGCCGTTGTATGATATGTTGGCTTTCAACAACCACTCTTTGTTCCAGAGATATAATGTAATTAAATGTAGTAATTATTATAACTTTTATTATTTACAACTATTGACTGATTAATACAAAACCGAGTCGGTATATGGAGATAATAATCGCTTCGATTTTGGTATTTTTTGGGCAATAGGAATATAAAACTCTAAATTTCACGTGTCTGTACATTTTAGAATATTGCGAAATAAATGAATTAAGGGGACTCAGAATAATTGACTGAACACATTTCAATCATTTTAGAAAAATCTGTCTGTCTGTTTGTTTGTTACTTCATCACGCCTAAAGTACAAAGTTAATACGATAGACTCAGTAAGAACACTATAGAGAATATCCTCGGGTAACATTTAGTCTTTATTTCATTAAAATCGGTTTACTCTAAAATAGGAGACAGTACTGCGGCGACTGCCGCGACGTTGTTGAGGACACGGCGCTGCACACTTTGGTGGTTTGCCCCGCCTGGGCATCGCAGCGCCGTGAGTTGATCGCGGCAGTCGGATTTGTTGCCCTCTCGCTCCCGGTCGTAGTTCAGTCTATGGTCCGGAGTGAGAGGTCGTGGAATGCCGTCGCCTCGCCGAGGAAGTGATTTCCATCAAGGAGGCGGCGGAGCGGGAGAGGGAGTGTTTAAACCCTCTCCCCAGAGCCAGGCGCCGGAGGGCGCAAGACGACCTCCAGCCACCCTGAGGTCTGACCTGGGGGTGGCGGGCTTTGTGGGCCTGCCCGCCATCCGTTCAGCACCAGGTCCGAGAGGCGGCGTGCGTGTTCCCACGCGCGCCTCTGTGTCGTGTCCGTCTCCCCTCTAGGAGGACGAGGGAGGGGGACATTAAGGATTTCTTTTAGTGCTGTCCTTAGGGTAGGTCTTTTCGTATAGTGGCCTGCCGTTTCATAATATATAGCCCAAGTATATAGCCAATACATAGAACAAGTAAAAAAAAAAGCTGCAATATACAATTTTGGCGCCTCGAAACGACCAAGCAACAGCTATTAATTCTGAGATGATGAGACAATAAATAAAGCGCAAGGTCAGAGATTACACGTTGCAGGTGTAGATCTCAGTACGGGCTGTTTTACTCATGACTCATGGCCAACTCTATGTCGCATTGTCTCGCGTTAGCAATCCCCAAAATCTGTATGTGTACGTCCCCAATGGTTCCACATCTATAATCGTTTACACAGAAGTTCTGTCCAAAAACATATAACATTTTATACAAATTTTCACGCGGATGAAGTCGCGGGCACAGCTAGTGTCTAATATTATTGAGATCCGGATTTCCGTTTAATCAGATTCTGCTGTATATTAGTTCAATCAAAAAGTCCACAATCTGTCCCTAGCATCAGACGTCTGCCATTTAAAGATTTGATGATATTCTGTGATTAAATCTGATGTCAATATGAGTTAACAGACTTTGCACATGTGTCTCATAGATATTTGTGGCTACCGGGACTGATGACTTAAATTCCTCTCTTTAGCGCAGAGGGTGTGACTTTTTGTAAATGGTCACCCATGCACGGCGAACATGATGCTGGGACATGAGCACCGCGGTCGCCTGCGTCCGCGTCGTGCGCATCTCGACAAATGTTACTTGTTACAAATGTTAATGTTGCACCTTAGTATAGTCATTATATTTCGTTTCCACAACAAATTAAATATCATTGGGACATATAATTTTCGTTCACAAATAATACATTTAAAATCTCGTTCGCTGCCAAGTTATCCTGAGACAGCCTTGTGAGAAAGCTAGACAAAAGTTGTCATATGTCATTTACTTTTACAGTTTAATTTTTAGAATTGGTAGCTTACATCCGTACTTTTTATGTTTTTTATTTTGGTACTTAATAATTTAGTCAGAAGCAAAATAGTGTGATGACGAATCAAATATAGATTTACTCGGTAAAGTATATCTCTCGGTCACAGATAATATAATACTAAATCAGTAGCCTGGTTAGTAAGTTCCAGCGGGTTACATACCTACCTCTCTCAGTCTTTTTATCTTTTTTTTGTCTTCTAGCGTCGACAGCGCATATATGGTAGCCCTAGCATTTCAAGCGATCGTGGACTGTATAACATACAGAACTTATTCCTTAACATAAATAATGAGCCGAATATTTTGAGACCTTAACACTACAACAAGTTGTGTTACGGCCGTCACATACACATACACATACACGTTTTGGTCTAGAATACTACGTTTCAGTAAGAGCCTCAATTTCCGCGTGGCTAAACAGAATTTGCATGCTGAAAAGCTCAAAACAATAGATAATCTGGGATGACCATGCTCTTTCATATTTCTTACTCAGTCAACAAAACCTCAACTGAAGTAAAATCCGTTTGTAGATATACCGTCCCGTATCCAGATACCTTTACAATGTATCTTCTAAATAAATCCTACTTTAAACTAACAATAACAGACACTAAAATAGCATAATAGTGTATATAATTTAATAACACAAGGCGCTCGTGGCCGTCATATGTTTCTCAACTCTGACATTTCAAAGTTATTGTACGTCACGGTCTGTAGGTGTCGACATACAAGTGCTGAAACCGCAGATATCGTATTAGATAGATAGATAGTTGACGTACTACATAAGTATACTTACTTATCGCACGGCGCTGAGGCTTCTCGTTGCTCTGTTCAGTCTTTTTTCGGTCGTGCTATCAATATAAAATGTCTGGCCTACTTCTAAATAGGCTTGTCTTCTCATAGGCTCAAGACTTTGCCTGAACCTAGCAAGTACACTAAATTTAAATTCTGTACCTTCACTAAACTCACGAACTGACAAACGTTGTCGTTCATCATTGATACTCTGGAGCCTAAAATAATAAATGATTTTAAATTTGGCTTTGACTTTGAGAACTTACACTTATAGTAAAGTGACGTCGGGTGCGATGTTAGGCTACAAGCATCTGTTTCAGAAACGTCTCACATGAAAGCCTATCCATAAAGAGAAAATTACTGGCATGTCGCCAGATTCCGTGTTGCCTCTCAGTATTTCATATTGCGATATCTGCCCATAATGATGTTAGTTATAGGTAAAGATAAATTAAAGACACTAGTAACCTGCAACTAGTGTCACATCAAAAACGTAATTATTACTTATCCCACACTGATAGCTCTCTGGCGGCCTCACGGCCAGGATCGCCTTTTATTTTGGATTTAATTCCATTGTCTTGTAGAACCACCACAATGCTCGTTTCTTCAAACATGATTTATGAACAAACGAAACCACAGGCACAAAACATAGTCCAATAATTAAGTTTTGTATTATATCCATTACTTTTTCGATTCTTTGTTACTAGGTTTATAGTGACGTCTAAAGTGGGCCAAATTACAAAATGAACTGCGGCCTGATGCACAATCATGAATATTCAACTTTTGATAGTAAGTACTCGAGACTGATCCAAAGTTATACATAACTAATTAGCGTCTAGCAGTCAATGTTGTTGTATAATTGGAGCCCTGAAACCTGTACATGAGGCTTCGCTTCGTTTTGGTTAACAGGTAAGAGATATCTGAAAGTATTGATTTCATCAACACTAAGCTATTGTATTCCATTTAAACTTTTATTTTGTTTGTAAATAATATGCTCTTCAAAAGATTGGAGTTTTAAATAGCAGAGGTATTTAATTACACTAAAATTTGCGTTTTTATTCTGAGGCTTGTAACTTTTAACTAATTGATCACAAATCTTGCCTTAATGGCAGTTAAAAAAGCATATCCAGCATAAAAGTGCAGTTCCAGCGATAACATAGATAACAACGATTTATTATTAGGCATTACCGCACTCGAGATCACTTTTTAGTTGAAAGCCCTTTGTTTCATTAAACCAACTATTGAAACCGAATTTCATATATCTACATTAAATTATACACAACTTTCGAGTTAGTGTGTTATTGCTGGATAATGTTCACCCAAAGCTCTTCACTTACTTTACGTCTTCTGTTTTAGTAATTATATAATTCTATCTAAAAAATAAACGTCAGCTTTACATATTATTATTCAATATAGTAAATTGTACGAAGCACGTCCCTTGTGGTATCATCACAATCGTTTCCACGCATCGCCCAACTCCTAGCCATGCAAAAACGCAATTTTTACGGCTCATTTCGGTCAAAGAATCAGGCAACATTTAACTCCGATAGTATATTACAAAATAGATGGCCTTATAACTGTAACTACCAATATAAGCATTAAAAGATAAAATGTTATTAAGATTTTAGTAGATGCCTATTTAATGTTGAAACAACATATAAGTGTAAGTATATAATATTTAAATGTAGAAATTTATAACTCTGTAACAATAATAAATAATCTACGTAAGCATTATAGAGTCTCTTTCGCCAACAAACAGTGTGCACAGTTTGGCGAATTTATAAAAATTGTAAATACGTTAAATAATATAAGAAATAAACGTAGTAAAAAAATTAAATATTATTATTACAGCAGCAATTTAAATGGGTAATAATTGAAAAGAATTTATAAAATGTACATATTCTTTGTAGCGTGCCGCTCCATCGATGATCGAGTCGAATCAATGTATAGCTTTAGGTGCACTGCTAACGCACCAAACAATGAATGTAATGTTATTATTATAGGTAATGACCGTTCTTTGAGTACACTGCGCCGCCTCCTTAAACAACTCTAGCATCAAATACACTCTTAAAAAATAATATATAAGGTCACTTGTCTAGAGTCTACTGTAGGTTGGGGGTATTTTAACAGCAAAGGTACTCCAGCTTTGAACAGAAATATTAAACTTAAAGAATAAAATATTGCACTTGAATATATAAAACGATACGGAAAATTCATTCATTTCATTATGATTACCGACGAAATTGAACTGTCTTTCGGGAGCGGATCAGTGATGAAGCGATAATAAAATATAACGCTGTGAAGGTAATAAGTAGGTAGGGATAATCTGCGTCACCAATTGCGTTGCAAAACGGTTCGAATTAAGAGTGACATATCTTTCTAAAGATCGGTGTTTGTCTTATTGATTGATTTATTTATTGATTACAACATTTTATTATGAACGTGTTTTGGTTACGTAAACGACGATAGGCTTTTACCTATGTGTGGCTGGTAAACGACGATAGGCTTTTACCTGTAGCCTGAGAGGAGGCACATAAGCTGAGTCTACTACCTGATGTAAAATTATGGTAGCATATGGGCAGGGGTTAAGCGAATCAAGGACCCGAAAGGTACTGCTTTTACTTACGCACAATAGTAAGCATTGTTATTTTACGTCGATATTCCGTGAAAGGATTTCCCTGATCAACCCGGTACTCATGCTGCTATGATATCGAAAAGATACAATACAGCTGTATTTTTATTATATTTATTTTGACATTATCTTTGTAACCAATAAAAAAGGTTTAACCCTAAACATTCTAAAAATTTAATCGACAGTAAATATCTCTTAATTGCGTGGCCATAAAGTCAATTTCCTGTAAGCGAAAATCAAAGCCCTCGGTGTGCCGTGAGGCGAGAAGGCTAAATCAGTTAAAAACGGACCATTAATCGCGTGAAGAGGCTTCAGCTCTGGAGTCGTACACTTGACACGAGTATGGCTTGAGGGTAAGCCGAAATTACTCGAAATTAATTAATATTTTAGCTGTTTTAGATGTTGTTTGTTTTGATGTGTCCATTGGGATTTGTAGACGTACAAGTCATAGATACCTTACCACTTAAATAAATTATTTAGTACATTGACAGTGTCACGCTCATCACGCGTCCCCGAAGGAGTATTCAGAGCAGTATTAGATACACATATACTTCACCAGAGACTGTGTCATATTTGGATACCTAGGTCGCACGTCACTGGGAGGATAGCCTATTGTCGTATACCGGTCACAGTTCTAGACTTCGTGTTGCTACTGAGAGTTTCTTGACAGCAAAACTCAATAACAAATTGCCTGACCTGGGAATCTAACTCCTTATCCCGCGATCGGCGCGCTCCCTACATAGGCTCAGTCTGCGCGGCAGCTCGCGCCGCAGTTATAAAGAGAAGCCGCGCGGTGGACTGCTCCCTCGACGCTTGGCTGCCGTTTATGTAAAGCGTTGAGACTCTGTCCTCCTGCCTGGAATCATCGTATCACCAGGAAGCCACACCCCGGGATTCTGACTTCTGTAGTCCAATTTTGTTGGTGATAGATGTTATTATATTGTGTTCATTTTACATCTCAGTTTTCTCCTAATTGCTAAACCATTCCTCAATTTAAAAAGCCTACAGCCTCCCCAACTAGTCTTCCTAGTTATAACCTACTTATTGAATATATCATTTACAAAACGTTTGCCTAAAATTGTAGATCCATCAACCCAAGATTGCACTCGGTCAAATACTCTTAACATAATGATTGACTAGTGACGCGAGATATCAAATAATAATGCTAATCTTTTTAGACTATTACTGTCACCATATTAATGCTCGGTCATTGTATTCATAGAACTCCATCGATGTATACAATACACCCCATATCAGTTGTGTTTTGTGATTCACTCAGAGCACTAAGCTTTAACTCAAGGGTCGTTTGTCTTAAATAAATTGGGCTATTCAGAAGCGAATATGCCTTTTAGATCTCATATTCATGAAATACGATCATCCCAAGGGATCCGTTAAGATACTCGTAACGCCAGATATGGGGGATGCATACTGTATTTGTTCCACGACGTTCCTTATCCGGTGTTCTTATATTATCCTATATTGTAGGCTCATGCCTACGTGAGAGGGTCAACAAATATAAGTAAAACTTGGCGGTCCCCTCACGTAGGCACAATCCAAATATTACAATCCATTTAGGATCTTTCAATCTTGTCTAAATCTCTGTTGTTAAATTTAACAAACTGAACTATAGAGAAGCTTGTTAATATGGTGAAAGTCGTAACTGAAATAATATTTTTAACAATAATTTGGTTTTGTGTCTTCTTGCTACTGCCCCGGTACTGTAGAACAATCTTGCTACTACCCCAGTACTGTAGAACAATTTTGCTTAAAGCTATAATTGTCTGTCTAATTTCTTGTTGTGGCTTGTGCACACCGAATATAAAGTATCCTGTGTGTTATGTCAGGGCATTTGGTACACATTTGGTACATGTTTAACAAGTTTCGTTAATATTTATTGAACAGTTTACAGTGAGTGAGTATGTAACAAATGTCTTAAAACCAACTAGTATCACAGGTTCTCACAAAACATAAAATTAAGATTAGTCGCGTTTGAAAATAAGAACATCAGATCCAATAACCCTTTAGAGAAGAATAAGGTATTTGAATGGCTTCGAACCGAGATAACTCGTGCTAAATGTTACGAGCTAAATATTTCGAACAACAATATTTCTGTTATTCTATGAATGTTCTTGATCCAAAATAAGCATGTCTGACAAGTCAAACATTTGTATTTGAATATTCATATCATAAACAGTGACTTACATATCTAGAAATGGCTTATATTATAAATAATTATATTAAAGATAAATGTACTGTGACATCTATTTATAATTTAAGTCATTTCTATTAGAGATACTCACAGTTATGATATGTAAGTGCTTATTTCAATCAGCACTTACATATCGTAACTGTGAGTACACTACTCATAGTGTTGTGCATTACATGACTCCTATGTTGAACCGTTAAGGATGCTGCGCACACACTAATGTATGTAACGCCACTTACTCGCACAATAAGGGTAATCAACGAGCTCAGCACTAAAATTGATATCTTCTCCTGTAACCTGAACGAACTCGCAAAAGCAATTCTATATGTAGTAGCATATAAATAGTGTGTATGATAATATTTTAATTTCATAATTTAGGTTTACGATTTTGTCAATTTTCTTTGTTTATTTTTAAATTTTAATTTTTGTTATGTATTATATATTTAAGTTTTGAGTATTATGTGTGCATTTTGGCCCCACAATCGCATTGGGCTTCCTGTAATGGTTGTGTGTGATGTGTTATAAATAAATAAATAAATAAATAAATGTAGATTCGAATAAAATCTGAAAGCATTTGTTCAAATCTCATTTCTAGTAATGTTTGCATTATTACGGCTCTTTGATTGGTATTTGATTCTATGGTCGGACAAAGTGTTACTGATTTGTCTGTTAAGAAACTTTCAATAGCACGGAGTCTGACACAGCGCCTGGTAAACGGCAATAGCCATTCCCTCTATTCATTGGCCTCTCCATAACGGGCAAAGTATGTATAGCACAGTAGTTTCAGAATGTATGTTACATCTGAGTATACAATATACGTAAACTTCTGACTGAGTAAGCGAACTCAAACAACAGAGTTATAGTTTAACTACGAGGCGCGGCGGTGCGTGCCGAGTTAAACAACACACTATGGCGGTGCTATTAAAACTTGAGTTTCTCTGCTAGTTTCTAATTAATATAACATTGTGCTGCTGAAAATATAGTTGAGTACAGTTTTATTGCATCCTAACTAATATTATAAATGCGAATGTGAGTTTGTTTGTTTGTTTGTACGTTACGCTTTCACGCCTTAACTATTCGACCGACCATCATGATATTTCGCATACACCTTATCAGCGATACAGCAGAGGACACCGGGCACTTATCAGCGCTACAGCACAGGACACCGGGCACTTCTTACCCAGGAAAAAGTACTGTTACTAGCTTCTTCTTCGTGTCAATAATTAAAATCAAAATACTAGCCTCACCTTATCTACATCTACACGAGCGAAGCCGCGGGCAACATCTAGTAAATAATAATAGCACACGCGCCAGAAATATTGTTTATTGTGATGTTACGATTTGTTAACAAAGTGGGTGTTGGATTCTTGTCACGTTTGTGTATAATATGACACCCGGCTCTGACCGTAGACCGTAGACGAAAATACTAATTTTACATAGCTCTTCGCTGATATCAAACCCATGACCTTGCGATTGACAATATATGTAACAATAAATGTTAGGTAAAATATATACTATATTTTTTATTTTATGTTTCAGATCTCAAGTTCTTAGGAGTAGTAAGTAGTCTATAATGTCCGCTACAGAGCTTCACTCGACTCCTACTAGGTGGAACCTAAAAACGTAATTATGTTAAAATTCTGTCTCATAATAAACAGTATTTGTAGTTTAGGTATATTAACGCAATGTGAACTGTCCATCTCTCTTTGCTCTCTAGCTCTCTCTATCGCTACTAGCGGGTATCAGCAGTAATTGTCCTGCTCGTAAAAGACCAATATTTCTGCTGACTAGATGAGTCAGCAGAAATACGCCCTTTTTACGCGTGTTATGTTTAAAATACCACGTGCGGGCGCACGCGCACGTCGCCGGTCACAGCGACCGATCATCACCCGTATGACAGGGGTCGCAGTCGCGTCGCCGTCGCCAACACGTTCGCGACTCATCCTCAGTAAGCAAGCGCCGCCGCGCGCCGTACGATGTGTTATGAATGTGAAGCAGCTCGCATAATGGACGCACGCTTAAAAAACATTAGCGTTTTGTAATTTCCGTAAGGTAAAGCTGGTAGATGGTTAGGTTAGTATACGTTTACTATATTTAGCCTGCGGCTTCGCTCACGATAATGTAAATTATACCAAAAAATTATACCTCAGGAATAGTACTTTTTACTGGGTGAAAGGTTCTATCTATGTCCTTTTCTGTAACCCCACGTGTATGCGTAAATTACGATCGCTCAAGTAGTTAAGAAGTGCAAACGTTACGAACAAACTCACATTCGCATTTATAATATTAAGTTAGGACTCACTCAGTATAAACAGTCCGGTGTTCCACTGGAGCAATGAAATGAAACTGCTGCTGGAAATTTAATTGTGGTAACAGTCCGGGACTATAATAGTCGTATTACTAACCATCATATTATTATGACGCCATTTGTTCAATCATTAGACTTTCTATAATTCATTAGTCGGCCTTGATGGCGTAGTGGTTAGTGTAACCGACTGCCACGCCTGAGGTCGCGGGTTCGATTCCCGCACAAGTCAAACATTTGTGTGCATGAACATGGATGTTTGTCTTGGTCTGGGTGTTTCTATGTATAATATGTATGTATTTACAAAAAAAAGTATATATGTATGTGTATTCATTGTCTAGTACCCATAGTACAAGCTCTGCTTAGTTTGTGCTAGATGGTGTTGTGAGTATGTGGTAGAATATAATTGGGGTTTATAGAGCTCCCTTACGAGACGATGTACTGTGTGTGGGCTGCAGTTGTCTGGAGACATTAATAAGACATTTTCAATGTGGTACGATTCACTGGAGTAAATCGCACCATGTTGAAAACGATGCGCTTAAACTCGTGAGTTCAAGTTCATCAGTTTTCAGTAACACTGGGGTGTGGCCATGGAAACTGCCTACAAAAATAAACATACAGAATATTTATTTGCTACCTTAATAATACATAAACAATTCTAAAATATATCTTAACAGAAAAGCTAATTTTCTTGTCAAATTCATTCTTATATTTACTACCTTATAGTTTTAGCAAACATTAAAATATATACTAAGGATACTGTCCCTAATTAGTCTGGCGCTCGGCAGCATTGTGGGAGTAAATAGGAAAAATTCCTTTTCATGAAGGGCGCCTAAACGAACCCAATCACACCGTTTTAGTGATTATGGCGCCATAAACTCGATCTCGAGAGGCAACGTGTCGAACGGAGTTGTTCAAACGCCTTGCACTCGATGATTTTGTTTTATTTACGCGTCATTGCGCTTCCGTTTCGTTTTCTAAGGGCTTCGAGTTGTTTTGGCTAAATGGTTGGCTTCGACGACATCATTCTACATCCATACCGCTTCTGCTGTCACAGTCACTAAGCAGATATCCTGTCATTACTTACGAGTATATGGCAGTAAGTTGTAAAGTTAAATGAGTTATTTGAAATATTGTTGTTAAAGAAAAAATGAGTAACGTGCAAGTTAGAGAACAAACAGAGCCAGGCCGTCTAGATGTCAATAGACGTTTAAATTTGAAGAGATCACACGTTAAATCTTTCTTCTTAATTTATTTTACGTGCTTATATAACACGTCTAATTAAGCATTGACCAATTTATCTTCATCATCAATTATCATCACAGGATAAAGAAACCGTACTGCAATGTCAATGTAACTGGACCTTGAGTCCATCATAGTAACGTACGCCCGGACCCCAGGATTGCTCGGGACCTCGTTAACAGTGTAACGCTCGCCCGGACCCCAGGATTGCTCGAAACCTCGTTAATTTCGATCGTTGTATCCAACATAATTTTATTTATTACAATGGGACTCCCGAAGTGGGGTGTCGGATTAAACGTTCATCCCGTTTTTATGGTGGCGAAATTGTCATGGGATTAAAACAGCCAGTGAATGTGAGTGTATAAAAATAATGGATTTTATTTACTGCCTATAAAGTTTGTGTTGTCGAGACCGTGGGTTGTCTATTCTGAAGTAAGTAAGTATAGTGAAATAACAGTTTCTTTCGAATTGGTTACGACGACTTGTCAGTGAATTAGAGTATTCTCACTCACGCGTAGAGCAGCTAATCAGTAAATGGAGAAGTAGGTACCTACTAGATATCAACAAGTAACTAAAGTTGTGTACCAGTAATTAATATTAGGTATTCTAAAAGTTATTATTTTGTAAATACTTTCAGTACCTGGTAGGTACATTATTAAATATCTTTTAGTTATCCTGTAAATGAACTCGTCATTAGATAGAATCTGTTTGTGATCACAGCCTGTGCACCCAGGCCGCAAACCACAGATCTCACGCGTTTATCAAGGAATGTGAATTCGTAGTGTAGTCACATGATTCACCGTTTTTGTTAACTAATTCATGTAACGCGGAATTATAACTACTGAACTACCGTTGCTTTATTGACTCCACAGTATGTATGTGTTCCAATCATTAAGCTTTATTATTATCCTACTTTGATCGGGCAGAATATTGATTAGCTTTCAGCCTAATTGGCCGGCGGTTAGCCACGAAACTGGATTTATAAGCATTTCGTACTCAACCCAAAAAGGTTTGACGTAATCTTCTATTTGACCATGCTATCAGTATATTATGAGTAATACACTTATACAATAATATACCTATTAATAAACGAATCATAATATATCATTAAAATCCATTTTAGCTTATTTTATTTTATTTATTCAGGACAACAAACAATTGTACACTATGCTAAGCCAAACGACTTATTACCAAAGTACTTAAATATATGCACAACCAACATCGTTGTCCGCAAAATTAATATTAGTACAAAAAAGATAGTGTTACAAGTATTAGTTCTGGCATGACAAAGCAATAATTAATTTATTACTTTATTACAAATAAAATGAAATTCAATATCAACTATAATCATTATCCATTTCGTTGAGTCTCTCAACCACGCACTTCTTGAATTGCCCAGGAGATAGTATAAACAAATCAATATCTGTGAAATATTTATTATAAAGTTTCATAATGCGGCAAAGTGGTGCTCGCTCGCCCGCATTCGTTCTGCACATCCTTGGTGCAAAAAGGCCCCAGTTATGTGCAGCGCGTATACGATGGGGGCTGCTAGGGATTCTTATTTGTATTTGATTCATTAGGTTATTGCAGTCATATTTATTACGACAAATGTTATTTATCGCAGATAAGTCCATTAGCCATCGTCTCTTTTTGAGTGTCATTAGAGAGAATTTAACCTATGTGTCATGGTATGAGCTTCTTTTGCGAAAACATCTATAATTAACGGCACGGAGGTATTTAAGCTGTACTACTTCTATTTGATCAATATATTTTGTATAATATGGATTCCATGCAACAGTGGCATATTCTAATTGTGATCTAATGAGTGACTTGTAGAGCAGCAGTATGAGGCTGGCCTTTTAAAGGGTACGCTTGTGCGCATGGCAAATCCAAACATTTGAAAAGCTTTACTATACAGTTCACATGAACATCAAGATGGAGTTTAGAATCAAGATGTATTCCAAGGTCTCTAATCGAGATTACTTTCTCAAGTGCATTGTTACAAAGGAAGTACGTTTGATTAAATGTATTATGTTTTTTTGTGAATGTTATTGATTTACATTTATTAATATTTAGCTGCAATTTATTGTCGGTACAATAACTGGTAAAGCGATTCAAGTCTTCCTGTAATTTATTACAGTCACTTTGCATCTTAATGTCTCGATAGATTTTTAAATCATCTGCATACAAGAGATCATAATAAGCTTGTACGGTTAACAACGACGCTGATTTTACAAACCATCACCATATTGTACCAGCCTTTGTTTTCAACCCTAGAATCATCTGTGCTTCACCTAAAGAAAAGAAAGATCCGAAGGGCCGTTCTATGATATGAGACGCTATAAAACTCGTGTTTATGTCGTAGTAACATCTATTAGGATACAACATCGGGACGACATAACGACGATATCGAACACGCATTGTTACAACGACCCTATAAATCTCACGTATTTATACCGAGCGAGCATCGAACTGGTCCAGTTCTACATAGTTCGTATTATTTACGTACATAAGCACTGGATAGTCCACAGCGTACGACGCAGTTATTGTAAGGTTATTGAGATAGTTAAGCGTTATGACAGTTCGCATTAAATATACGACGAACGAGATTAATATACGGCGTCATGACTTAATGTTGGTACTTCCATACCACAGCCAATATTAAGTGATTTCAAATTATATTCCTTTATTTTCAATAAAAGAAAGCATTTTATGGGATAATTTATTTATTTTTAGATAAAATACAGTGGTGTTGGTGGCAGTAAACGATATTTTTGTGCATTATACATTCATAGTAATGAGAAGAGAAGTACGTTTGAACAACGAGGTGTTATCTACACTGCCGCAGATGTTGTGATGAACGATAGGTATCATTTCAAGCGTTTTCGCTGTTGCAAATTATATCAATAGAAAATATAATCATCTATGTATATTACAAAATTAGGTGTAATCTATAATTTTGGGCTTCATAGGTCCATAGTAGTGATTAGTAAAAAAATTTATTTACTTTAGAAAAGGCTTAAAATACCTGTAGATTTCATTTTTATTATTTTACCACATGTTTGCAAATCAGCTTTTTTATGAGATTTAGTTGTATAAAAAAATGGTTAGAAAAGCTATGCGTATCGTGATTTCTTTTTGATGAACAGTGAATGCACCAAATATTATAACATGACACATAAAAAATATTACAAATTTAAGCGAACATTGATTCCCGGCCCCCGGCTCACCAGCGACACCCGGCTCACCAGCGACACCCGGCTCACCAGCGACACCCGGCTCACCAGCGACACCCGGCTCACCAGCGACACCCGGCTCACCAGCGACAACACCTATCCACGAGGAAGAGAGAGAAGAAGTAATAAAACGTATAACGTTGGTAACATTCTTTCAATATTTTATATTTCAGACAAAAGCAAAGCTATATATATTCTGATAAAGTTCAAAATGTTCAAAAGTAATGTTAGGCTCCGCACGCAAGTTACGGCACCCCAGCGAGCGATCCACTTCAGCCCGAATAAGATTCGTTTAAGGTTTGAAGGCCGCCTGTATTGTAGATGCCATCGTGTTCATGGACACTGCTATATTAATTTGGTACAAAATGTAAGGGAAAAGGAGCAACGTCGCGTCGTGTCAAGATTTTCATCAGCCGCTTTAATAAAGATTATATCGTGAACCTTGTAGCTTTTGATTTTCGTCATCGTGCCCGGCTCTAGCTTATGAAGCAGCTCTGTTGGAATCTCTCATAACAGATATTGTATCGCAGACCTATTATCTAGTACAGTTGTACAATGGTCTATTGTCCAATTGCTTAAAAAAATAAACATAAGCAATACCAATTCATAATTTCTTAATGCAGCATGTTTATCCACCAGTGAACGTCACACAGTAGTACCGGCGCCCACTAGCGATGTATCTTTCAGTCTGCACTCACTAGAAATTATTCGCATTTTGTAGAACGCGCTGACAATACGCCGTACTAACTGTTGCCAAATCGTTCGCCAACGAGTGCTACACTGGCGTCACGAGGTTCATCCTCATGCCGCATTTATACATGAGATATACTTACGTGAAACCTTATCTACGTATTTACATCTTTTATTGGTAATATAATATTGGCCTAGTTGTTTGCAAAAATCTTTTATAGAAGTATCTATATTTGCAACTAGAACTGTAATTATTGACTTAAACTGATCATAGCGTACGTACGACTATATTTACCTACTAGAGTTAAAGTTACAAGTACTACGTTACCTTATGACTCTCCGAATCTAAAATCCTAACTAATATTATAAACTGTTACGTGAGTTCGTCTGTTTATGTGACTGATCATCATGATATTTCGCATACACGTTGCCAGGGAAACAAATAAGATAAGGTACCTTTCATCTAGGAAAAAATACTGTTACTAACCCAACCTACATTTAAGCCAGCAAAGCCGTGGACAAAATCTAGTATATGTATATTTTACGCTTTACTTAGTTAGTGTCTTTATCAATTCAATAGAGTCATGCTTTCTCTTCCTACTCCTACCTAAAATAAATGCTAATTGTGTGTACGAGGTCTATAAAGTAGTCGTAAGAACAACCGATGATAAGTAAAGCGGAGGTGCGAAGACTACCTGTGGATCATACAAGTTAATCCATTGCGAAGTGAGAGACTGATGCCTTGTCACTACCGATGCGACGCAAAACAACATATTTTTCTGAACGTATTTTTCTGAACGTGGCGTTATGTTTATTAGGAAATTAACATAATTCGACATCAGTTTTGTAAATCGGAGCCTATTTCTTGGAAGAGGCATTATATCGCCCACGCGTTTGTCCTGTCTCTACCGCTTGACGTTTTCTACTAAATCTGCTTCATTATATAATTATTTTTTAAACGACTTGTCGCATCGATCACTTTTATAGAAGGTCTATTACGTTTATTTATTTTCCTCACCTGTAATAAAGACTCACCGTCACTGTGTTAATTGTTACATTAAGACAACGGATTGCCACTTGATAGACTTCTTGGGCTACTTACATTCTCATCACATTCTTTATGGACACTTCTCTCTACTCTTCGAAGGCTGTATTCCAAATGTGGTCTTGTCCTCAGGTTATTTTTAAATTGAGCAGTGGCATCCTTATCCTGCAGTCTTGGTCTAAGATGCAACGCCCAAATATCTCCTGTCCCTTCTATCTAGGTATATCAGTGTTAACAAATCGTCGTCCTTTCCAATAATACTAACAGTTTTATTATGAAAGGATAAATTACGTCGTCGTGACTCCTAACATCTACTTCTGTAGAAAGGATCTTCGCTAAAGCCCGATAATCTAGCCGTAGCATAACAATGTCGCATAAATTGGACGACGCTTTTTACTTCGATCTGAGCACAGAATAAAAACTTTACACAAACTTTTGCTTCGTGCCATCTCGACGGTTATGAGATTATGTCATGAACAAACTTGTGCAGCGCTGTGACTACGAGCTGTACTAGGAAATGCAGTTCAAATTAATTATTTTTTATTAAAGAGATATGAATGAAAGTTAAATAGGATAATTCTGTATGAAGGAAATACAAGCCAATATATATATCGAGTGAACTCGATAAATAAAGTTAAACCTTTATGCGTGCATTAAATTATATATTTGGCGATTTTCCAACCTGCTCGCAAACGAATAGTCGTTTGATTCTTTTATATTATCAGAAATACCGCTACGCAATTGATTTGGTGTTCATAAGCAGTTATGCCTATATTGATTTCGATCATATTAAAGTAAGGTGTTTAGATTTCATACAATCGTAGGAACCTGTAGTACCTACATGCGTGTTTTATATCTCAGCTATGACTTTAACTCTGAACCAATTATAGATATTTAATGGGCGAAGACCAGACATTAAAGACATTGGCTCGTCGCCATGAAGGCTATACATACCTTTTTAATTATTAATCAATAGGTTGCAAATAGTTGTTGTGTTTATAGTAGTAAGCTTTTCTCATGTACGAACTTTTTATTTGTCACACGTATTTTATTTTATTTAGATGTAAACTTCTAGTTTTATGCCTTTAGAACACATCCATTATTACACAGGTACGTAAATGTAAAAGGCAATAAGTAGACGTGATTAATAAAAATTCAAAGAGGAGCAAAAATCTTTAATAAGTATTCCTTTCACTAAGTTTATTTAATGAGACGAGGGCCCACTTTCCTTCGCCGCGTATTGTCACAGCTGATTGTTTTCAGACTGGCTGTTGTTTAAGTCTATTACCTCTATCTTTGTTAGGTTCCAACATCATAGGCACTATATAAAGGCCAAAGAAGTATTTTTAGAAAACGTTAAAATAATAAAAATGTCTTTTAATTTTTTATACTATATTTGTTTATTAACCTAAAGCGCCATAATTTATAAACAATATTTTTTACAGTAGTGGTCTGTAAGTCTCATGTTGACTGCGCAAAGATATTCATTACTCAAGTGTCACTCTTAGTTATTAATGGACATCGATACGACGTCATTACCGCGCGCCGGCACCAGCGCCGCGCCGAGCCGGTATGATGATGTCAATAAATAACAACCGTTGTTTAAATACTGAACTTATTTTATACACAGAGTACACGAATGGAGACGATAATGACAAATGCAATTTACCATCAACCTTAAGATGATGCAATACTAAAATTATGTGGATAGTTGTAGATTTAGATAGACCCGTGGTGCATTGATAGTCATTGTGAATGTGGTGAGGTTTCGCGTTAGATTCCCGAATCAAGCAAAGTTTTATTGGGTTTTACATAAAAAACACGCAGTCTGGAGCTATGTCTAAACGGCAATGGGCCCGTCCCTATTATGTTGAACCTAAATCCACAGTTAATTAAATGTGGGTGCAATGCATCTCTGACTATCTCTTCTGAGATATAAACAGTTTTGCATCAACCGTTTGAGGATATTGTCTGGTCACATTATTGTAAGTGGAACTTTTAGTTCTTTGTTGTTTGCTGCTACACGTTACGTTAATGTTTGCGTCGCCATGTTGCTTTAAAATATCAGCGGAGTGACGTTGTGCGTAGGGCGCTCTATTGACGTGACTACTACTAGCGACGACGGACAGGAAGCTGGAGCCGTGAGCTGAACAATAAAATATCAGCGGAGTGACGTTGTGCGTAGGGCGCTCTATTGACGTGACTACTACTAGCGACGACGGACAGGAAGCTGGAGCTGTGAGCTGAACAATAAAATATCAGTGGAGTGACGTTGTGCGTAGGGCGCTCTATTGACGTGACTACTACTAGCGACGACGGACAGGAAGCTGGAGCTGTGAGCTGAACAATAAAATATCAGTGGAGTGACGTTGTGCGTAGGGCGCTCTATTGACGTGACTACTACTAGCGACGACGGACAGGAAGCTGGAGCCGTGAGCTGAACAATAAAATATCAGTGGAGTGACGTTGTGCGTAGGGCGCTCTATTGACGTGACTACTACTAGCGACGACGGATAGGAAGTTGGAGCCGTGAGCTGAACAATAAAATATCAGTGGAGTGACGTTGTGCGTAGGGCGCTCTATTGACGTGACTACTACTAGCGACGACGGATAGGAAGTTGGAGCCGTGAGCTGAACAATAAAATATCAGTGGAGTGACGTTGTGCGTAGGGCGCTCTATTGACGTGACTACTACTAGCGACGACGGATAGGAAGTTGGAGCCGTGAGCTGAACAATAAAATATCAGTGGAGTGACGTTGTGCGTAGGGCGCTCCATTGACGTGACTACTACTAGCGACGACGGATAGGAAGTTGGAGCCGTGAGCTGAACAATAAAATATCAGTGGAGTGACGTTGTGCGTAGGGCGCTCTATTGACGTGACTACTACTAGCGACGACGGATAGGAAGCTGGAGCCGTGAGCTGAACAATAAAATATCAGTGGAGTGACGTTATGCTTAGGGCCGCTCTATTGACGTGACTACTACTAGCGACGACGGATAGGAAGTTGGAGCCGTGAGCTGAACAATAAAATATCAGTGGAGTGACGTTGTGCGTAGGGCGCTCTATTGACGTGACTACTACTAGCGACGACGGATAGGAAGTTGGAGCCGTGAGCTGAACAATAAAATATCAGTGGAGTGACGTTGTGCTTAGGGCCGCTCTATTGACGTGACTACTACTAGCGACGACGGATAGGAAGTTGGAGCCGTGAGCTGAACAATAAAATATCAGTGGAGTGACGTTGTGCGTAGGGCGCTCTATTGACGTGACTACTACTAGCGACGACGGATAGGAAGTTGGAGCCGTGAGCTGAACAATAAAATATCAGTGGAGTGACGTTGTGCGTAGGGCGCTCTATTGACGTGACTACTACTAGCGACGACGGACAGGAAGTTGGAGCCGTGAGCTGAACAATAAAATATCAGTGGAGTGACGTTGTGCTTAGGGCCGCTCTATTGACGTGACTACTACTAGCGACGACGGACAGGAAGTTGGAGCCGTGAGCTGAACAATAAAATATCAGTGGAGTGACGTTGTGCGTAGGGCGCTCTATTGACGTGACTACTACTAGCGACGACGGATAGGAAGTTGGAGCCGTGAGCTGAACAATAAAATATCAGTGGAGTGACGTTGTGCTTAGGGCCGCTCTATTGACGTGACTACTACTAGCGACGACGGATAGGAAGTTGGAGCCGTGAGCTGAACAATAAAATATCAGTGGAGTGACGTTGTGCGTAGGGCCGCTCTATTGACGTGACTACTACTAGCGACGACGGATAGGAAGTTGGAGCCGTGAGCTGAACAATAAAATATCAGTGGAGTGACGTTGTGCGTAGGGCCGCTCTATTGACGTGACTACTACTAGCGACGACGGAAAGGAAGTTGGAGCCGTGAGCTGAACAATAAAATATCAGTGGAGTGACGTTGTGCGTAGGGCCGCTCTATTGACGTGACTACTACTAGCGACATCAGACAGGAAGCTGGAGCCGTGAGCTGAACAATAAAATATCAGTGGAGTGACGTTGTGCGTAGGGCCGCTCTATTGACGTGACTACTACTAGCGACGACGGACAGGAAGTTGGAGCCGTGAGCTGAACAATAAAATATCAGTGGAGTGACGTTGTGCGTAGGGCCGCTCTATTGACGTGACTACTACTAGCGACATCAGACAGGAAGCTGGAGCCGTGAGCTGAACAATAAAATATCAGTGGAGCGACGTTGTGCGTAGGGCGCTCTATTGACGTGACTACTACTAGCGACGACGGACAGGAAATTGGAGCCGTGAGCTGAACAATAAAATATCAGTGGAGTGACGTTGTGCGTAGGGCCGCTCTATTGACGTGACTACTACTAGCGACATCAGACAGGAAGCTGGAGCCGTGAGCTGAACAATAAAATATCAGTGGAGTGACGTTGTACGTAGGGCCGCTCTATTGACGTGACTACTACTAGCGACATCAGACAGGAAGCTGGAGCCGTGAGCTGAACAATAAAATATCAGTGGAGTGACGTTGTGCGTAGGGCCGCTCTATTGACGTGACTACTACTAGCGACGACGGACAGGAAGTTGGAGCCGTGAGCTGAACAATAAAATATCAGTGGAGTGACGTTGTGCGTAGGGCGCTCTATTGACGTGACTACTACTAGCGACGACGGACAGGAAGCTGGAGCCGTGAGCTGAACAATAAAATATCAGTGGAGTGACGTTGTGCGTAGGGCCGCTCTATTGACGTGACTACTACTAGCGACGACGGACAGGAAGTTGGAGCCGTGAGCTGAACAATAAAATATCAGTGGAGTGACGTTGTGCGTAGGGCGCTCTATTGACGTGACTACTACTAGCGACGACGGACAGGAAGCTGGAGCCGTGAGCTGAACAATAAAATATCAGTGGAGTGACGTTGTGCGTAGGGCGCTCTATTGACGTGACTACTACTAGCGACGACGGACAGGAAGCTGGAGCCGTGAGCTGAACAATAAAATATCAGTGGAGTGACGTTGTGCGTAGGGCGCTCTATTGACGTGACTACTACTAGCGACGACGGACAGGAAGCTGGAGCCGTGAGCTGAACAATAAAATATCAGTGGAGTGACGTTGTGCGTAGGGCGCTCTATTGACGTGACTACTACTAGCGACGACGGACAGGAAGCTGGAGCCGTGAGCTGAACAATAAAATGAAAGTAGTGTACATTTTTTTATATTTACTGTAAATATATATACTCTACACTGTTCTTAGTAGACAAAAACAGGATTGACCTCTATTACGCAGGACTTTAAAATAGTAGTCAAAATGTGGATGTCAATGATTTACACCTTTTAGCGCTGCTATTCATAATATCTTAAGAAAACAACAGTAACATTTAACCCGACCCGGGAATCGAACCAGAAATGTCCTTCACAGCAGAAGCATTCACTACCGTTGCTCCGCTGAGAAAGTAGATTTACAATAATTTCGACGTTTAATATTTCTTTATGCCCTTTGAAATGCGCAACTGGTTAATTAATTACTTTTTAAATGTCTTAAATTTAACGAGTTCTTTCAAATGGTCAGCCGCTTTTCTTTTTTCTCTGTAAATTACGGCCAGCCTTAAAATAGAAACAGGTAATCGTGCCAACGCTTTCTAAATCGACCTTTACGAAAACGTTCATTATCACAAAATACGAAACAACGATGGTTGTATGTAAAGCGAGACGAGACAAGGTTGACTACAAGTAATAATAATACCGAAGACAGCCCTCCTTTAGTTATGAATACAATGTGTTCACGATAGTTCAATAGCGATTCGCTCTTATGACACATTTGTTATTTGAATCGCTCGTATTGAGAGCTGATGGAGTTTCATTTGAAGCCTGAGGACGTCTGTGAGCCGTGTATTATGTGAAGTGAGGGTATTCTGTACTAAATGATGTGGAGGTAAGTCCATTGTACGAGCGTAATTTTGATGTATAGCCGCGGATAAGAAATGTCTACGACACCGTTTTAGAGGGACATGACGAGGCACGCAATACGCAATTCTATACGAATGAAAAGGAAGAATATCTTTTATGCTGTTATATATGAGTTAAGTCTACAAAATGTTATTCCTCTTTGTTGGTAAATAAATAGACACATTAAGGGCAGTATGGGCAGTAATAAAATTTAAGTATTAATGAGTTGGTAACTATAGGTTGGACCCCCGTACAGATGAACCGATGACCTGAAGATTATAGCTAGGTTGGACTGAATGCGTAAGGCGGCAGACGTGGTGTAAAATGGGAGAGGGTTGTCCAGCATTGGCATTGAGGACGTGAATGTGGTCGTTAGTCTTCTTAATCTTCAATGAATCGTATCAGGCACCGCGATAAAAGTAAACATATTACCCATGCACACTTGGGCTGTGTGCTGTATGTTCTTCAAAGGGTAGGTAACGGTGTAGGTACCACACCCACATTGTGCCCACGTCACAGGGAGTGAGCACATTGCTGTCTACCAATTTAACACTTTTAAATATTCAATATCGCTTTTATAAATTCTAATTGACTGCAAGTATTAGCGCAATCGTTGGGGCATACCCCAACGATGCAATCTCTACCAACATCAAAGTAAGCAAAAAAGCTACTTGAAATAAACGCAATTCCTACCGAAAGTATGTCAGCGCACCTTGGCTCCATTCGGCAAAGCTTATATTCTCCAAATCGCTAAAAGCTGTCACCGTATTCGCACATAAGAGTTTTTTCATAACGTCACAGAAAAAGAAAGTAATTGCGATCATTTTGATGACGTCATAACATATGAGCGTCGTGAATACCACGCGTTACATGCGACATAAACATACTAACAATGAAGAGAATAAAAGTTTTATTATATTACGAATTTATTGCACGTCTCCCCCGTTATGGAGATTCTTATGAAATATATAAAGCTAATAACATTTATTTATCACGAGGTCTATAGATAAATGCATTTGTTTACATTCTTGACTTAACTTGTATGTTCTTTTTAGGAATAAATATTGGATCAAACAGCTTTTGCGCTTCATTTTACGATCGTTTGAAGTATCTTATCTTCTAGCAGCAGGTACCGTAGTTAAATACCTCGTAGATATTGCAAATGATATATCAAATTGTTAAGTTATGAGTCACGAGCCAGCGGACGGCTTCGTGAAGTCTGACACAACTACTACTACTTCACTGTTAAGCATTGCTATTAATTGTAACTTGGAAATAATTGTCTTTATCTATTATACATCTAATCGTATTGTTAGCTAGACTTAAGTATTTTGTGCGCCAAGCATTGGCAAAACATAGATCTCAATATTGTATTCCTACCATCTTACTATGTACCTATGTGTGCGTCCACATTGGCAGCCTAGCGCGGTGGCGACGGGTGCGAAGTATCAAACATATGAACCCGCCGTTTGTGTCCGTCTAAGCCTAGCGCCTAGTGCGACAGACCCGAGCGAGATAGCGCGCGTGGTTTTCAAACGTTCCTATCCGCGCGTTATGGCCACACTATGGGCCTAGACAGCAAGCGACCTAATGCGCGGGTGGCGGGGGTATCAAACTAGTTCAGTCTTGTCGCTCGGCGTATGCGCGTCTAAAATGCTTTTTTTTGTAAAATATCGGTTAATACTGTAAATATTCATAAGTGCTATTCAATCCAATCCAGCTATATGGCAAAGTAATCATCCACACCACAGTAATAGCCAAATAACAAGAAAATTATGGAACGAAATCTTGTGTTCAACACCAAATCCTCGTCCATGGTTTGTAACACCTGAAATGCGTCTTAGCCATAGAGTAGTATATATTATCGGTAAGTCTTAGCGCCACAACAGCCCGCAGGTCGCTGCGCCTCCCGCACGCGCCCGCCGCGCGCCGGCGCGCCGCCCCCGGCCCTGGTCACCGCGCATTCACTGT
This sequence comes from Catocala sponsa, assembly GCA_963564715.1. Lineage (NCBI taxonomy): Eukaryota > Metazoa > Arthropoda > Insecta > Lepidoptera > Erebidae > Catocala > Catocala sponsa. The sequence continues at coordinate 296,599 of OY751336.1, forward strand.
GGACGCACACTATTAATTACAACATAAAGTACGATTATGAAAAAAAACTAACTATTCGAAAATATAATTAAACTGTTAACGATTAATAAAAATGAAGTCTCCTTTCCACAATAAGAGTAGATCATTTTTATACCATTACGAATAATAATAAATACAAACAAAAGTTGTGAATGTTTCATAACATAAAACTTTTTGTCTCAAACATGATCATTATTGTATTTGAATATATATGAGAAATGTTTTGAAGTTTTGTGTGAGCGCTACCTGAAATATACCCACGCGTACTACTCTTCAAAGTAACCAACAGCCTTTCATGTAGCCTTTATGAATAATGTTAAAAATAATACGTCCCTACATTGACAAAACCATAGATATAATATTATATTTCTATGGACAAAACTAATATGTGTACATAACATGATACAAAAAAGTGTGGTTAGATTTAGTGATAATATTCAATCACATAAAATAGGTATTTACTTAATTTAGAATAAATTATGAGTTATCAAATCAAGTTTAATATTCTGAAATGGCGACCAACCAGCACCACATTAAAATCTATTTCCCTCAAGTATCTATATGAAAACGTATGGGCAGTTTATTAACATACATTCTTTATTGTATTAAGATATATGCTTTGTTAGCTGAATCAGCTATTGCTTAAAATCGTAGCAACATCTTTTCAATATAAGATAGAATATTATTGAGAGAGCACGCACGGCTGCTCTGCTTTTCCGATGGTCGCCATGCCACTGACAGATTCACATCAGAAGCGTTTTCTCGTAGCATTTTGGTGTATATTAATTGATACACGTTGTAAGTAAAACATCAACAATATATTATTTGAAGCATTTATAAATTTGAAATGAAGAAAATTCAAAGTAAGCCATCGGAATTTAAGACGGATTTGATTAAATTGCTTCTATCCAAAAATAAATAAAAAGAAAACAAACCAAACACGGATGGATGGTAGAAATATCTACATTTCGTGCTTCCATTCCGCTTAACGGAACATTTCACGCATTTTTCCGAATGCTCAGAGAAAATATTGGAGTGGTGCCGAATTTGTAACCTTCCTTGAATGCATGTACCCAGAAGCTTCATCGGCTGATGTAAATAACTTTGCGATAATAAATGCGGAATTGAGTTTGTTTGTTGGTGAGCTGTTTCCTTGTTATTTGTTTTTTCAAAGATATGTTCGATTAGTGTTAGATTATATAAATGGTAGGCTCGGTATATATCGGGATGCGTGTTTTAAAGTCCGGTTTGGTAGACCCACCCTACCCTTCACTACATTGAAATAATCACCTGTAGCAAACATTAAATATATATTATGTGATTTTCTATATTTATCATAGTAATGTAGATTTGTATTAAATGTGACGTCAGCCATTAGTAAATCATGATGCCATGACTAACTTACTATATATTTTTTTAATTAGAAGTATAACCTAGGAGTAACACCTGTGTCTCGGAGGCCTTTACAAACATTCAAACAACGGACACAAATAGCACTAAGACTCGGCAGAACCATTTGTGGATCACACAAAGTTTTGTCTTGTGTGGGATTCGAACCCACAACACTGGGCGCAGCGGCAGCGGCGAGGTGATCACTGAAGCCACTGCGCCACAATGTTCCAAGGCTTGCTATGTTTAACTCATCACCAGATATATTAGAATACTAGCTGTTACCTGCGACTTGATCCGCGTAGATTTTAATTAATAAAATGTGTGTGTGTACCAGAGTACACAGGTAAGAAGTGAAACTTCTTTACGACATATCATTTTTCTACTATTTGCAACTTCGCGAAAATGGGGTAGATAAGGCTTAAGCCTTAAGAAAAACATTTTTTTCCGTATTAAATTAAAGCTATTTTATTATTATAGACATGCATACAATTAATGAGTAATTTATTTTATCATTGTTCTTATTATAATATCATTGCTATTGTTGTATTTCATCAATAATGATAGCATCATTATTACTATTGTTGTCATTATTAAATATTTTTGTAATTAATGGCTTGTGGTAGCTAAAATATGAAATATATGTTTTACATTCTACGGATTCTAGTAGTCTTGTAAAAACTGCGTCAATTGTAGTACCAGATCTTGTTGTTGATGTTTGTGGACTGTTTTGTAGACATACATTTAAATTGTCTCTTAAGAATTCAACTAGCTTCAAAGATTTATCTATTTTATATGTTTTTAGAATTAATAATGTTCACTAGATTTACAGTCATATTTATTAATACTTGCTAATTTTAACAGATTTATATACATTCACTGATACTTACAATCAAAAAGTGAGGTTAGCCTCAAATAAATATTAAAATCATGCTCATACGTGTTGAATTTATAAAACGAAATATATAATCACTCTCACTTTTCTTGTAAATTCACTTAAATTTGAATAAGTCTTTTTATTTTATCACTTTCAAATTAATATATTGTTATTCTTATTTCAAACCAAACTTCAAAACTAATATATTGTTGTTATTATTATAATATATTACATTATATTCTTTACGTCACTATACTAAACTTTCTCTAAATCTATCTTATAATAAATCTGGCAACACTCGCTTTGTTTACATTGTCGCCGTAATTAAATTCTTATAATATGGACAATAAAGTTATTTATGTTATTATATGTGAATAGAATAAGTGTAAGAACTATGAACTTGATGTGGTATTGTTAGTGACTCATAATAAGAAGTGTATACAAACTTATAACAATTTTGCTACGGAATGTGTAACAGTGACTAAAATCCTCGAAACAATATAAACAATCAAGCAATATAAACAATAAAGGTGCGCGGCAATCCAGTGTTAATCATTGAAAGCAATAAATATTATAAAATACTTTGATAATTACAATTTATAAAATATGTATCAAAACAGTAAACGTTGTGAAAAATATTTAAACTCATTATCATACAACTAGTGCCACAATTACACCTAGTGACCAAGAGCCACATTACAATTAACGTTACTTTCGCAACAACTTCCGCCGTTACTTCCAAACGACGGATAGCGGAACTAAATTTACGTCAACTAATATGTCACTTATGTCATGTAAATGTCATCTATGTGACAATTAGCGCTAATCCCGGCCCAAGTGGTGAATAGTTAAACTAAAAGGGATACCAGAGCAATAATTGATTTTTAGTAGAACTATAGAAATACAGCATTGGGGATACCACAATAATAAAATTATTTTAAATTCGAAGAAATTATCAACGATGGAAAACGATCACGTAACAATATATTTTTACAGTGTAACTTAACTAACATGTTGGCGTAGTAGGGACTGACGTAGATCGGCACGCAGAAGCTGCGCGTTCGAGCCCCGCAAGTTAATAAGCTCTTTTTGTGCAATATATTGTGCTCAAACATTTATTTGAATTAAATTTAATTGACATGAATTTCTTGGAAAATATAACGTTCCGTAGAACGCGCACTCATTCAGAACCAATTGACAACAGTTTAATACAACAAAGTCTTGATGGTACAACAGCAAGCATGCCAGATTTGTCCGAGGATGAAGAGAATGAACAAATAAATATATTAAAAACCGAGATTGAACATCTGAAATCACAACTACTTAGCGCACATAAAGAAATTGAACTATTGACTTTGGAAAATAGTAAATTAAAAACAAACATCGAAGATGTAAATAAGAGAAAGGATCTTTATAAAAAAATTGCTAGCCCAATGAAACAAAAAGTAACACCTACAAAGTCATTGAAACAAACATCCGCAGAGATTAACTATACTCCAATTATCACTACTCCTCAGAAAAATAAACAGAGATATAACAAACAGACGCAAACAGAAAGCTTAGAGATATTTAACGAGACTGGAAATGCCATAGAACAACAGATAGAACAACACAACAAAAACGGTATCAACTTACATACAACAGGAGGAAAGAAGAAAAGAAAGATATGCATCGTCAGCAATAGTAACAACAAAAATCAAACTGTAGATGTATTAGATGAGATAGGCTATGGAAAACACTTTGAATACTATCACTACCTGTTAAAAAATTATAGTCTTAAGCAATTGCTTTCAAACATTCATGTTAAAGTACAGCATTTTAGTTTGTATGATTACTGTATTATTGTGATTGGGGAACAAGATTTTAAAGATAATATAGAAGCAATGGCAATGGTCAGAACTCTACGAGAAACACTTAAAACTCTAACTAATACAAATTTTATCATATGCTGTCCCACATATATTCAAGGTGCTTTAATACACAATTTTAAGGTGGAATTATTTAGTAACTTGCTGTATTTAGACATCGAAAACTATAATTATGCATATTTTGTTGATACTAACCGCGACTTACATTCTGAAACATTCTCATATAATAGTGGTAAAATTAATAAACTCGGATTACAAAGTATATACAAGAATATTTTCCAACGTCTCCTTGTTGATATAAAAAATTACCCAATGGAAAATGACCATGGCAGTCCGATAAAATCGCCAGTAAATACACAACAGTCATTTTTTCGTGCCATTATTACTCAAAAGAAAAGGAAATAACATATCAGGATGCAAACAACAATTTATATTACTACATCAGAATATAGCTGGAATATTGAATAAATTGGACATATTTGAGATAACTATTTTAGACTTGGCGAAAAATATAGGCGCTATAGATTTTATTTGCTTAAGTGAGACGTTCATAAAATCTGGCCATGAAAGTAATCTGATACTCACTAATTATAGGCTTGCTGCTAGTTACTCCAGAGGCAACAAAAAACGGGGTGGTACGTGTATATTGGTAAAAGAAGGACTACACTTCAAACCACTATCGATTGTTACTGAATTTATAATTGACTTCTGTTTCGAAGCATGTGGCATCGAAATATTATACTATAATTTAATTATAATTTGTGTTTATAGAATTCCAGATTCTGACATATCAATATTTTTTAAAAATTTAGAATTATTATTACAAAAACTTACATATAACGATAAAAAACATATAGTCATTTGCGGCGATTGGAATATAGATATGATAAAGGATAACAAAAATTCAAAACAATTAATATCCATTTTAAATAATTTTAACATACAACCACATATTAACATACCCACCAGGAAAAATACTTGCTTAGACCAAATAGCTAGTAATATACAAAAAACTGATTTTAAAAGTAATATACATAATTTAGCCCTTTCAGACCACGAGACCGCCCAGACGTTAACGTTCTACAGTCATAGAAGTAATATCAAACCAAACACAATAAAGTTTTGGTATGAAACAAAAAGAGACTATAATGAGATGAATATCGGGAAATTTCAATTTCAATTTCAATGTCTATCCGCTTTAAGTTTTAACGAAGTCTATCAAGAAACAGACTGTAACAAAGCTTTTGATGAATTTCATGAATTATTTACTCTTTTCTACAATCTATGTTTTCCTGAAATACGAATAAAAAAGAGCAATAAATTAATAAAAAATAAATGGATTAGCAAAGGTTTAAGAATATCATGCATTAAAAAGAGAGCTTTATATTATTCGTATCAACATGATGCCATAAGTAAAAATTACAATAAGAAAATATATTTAAAGTACACGAAAATCTTAAAAAAGTGCATTGCTAACTCCCAACGAATAAACAACAATACTTATTTTTATAACTCTAAAAATAAATGTAAAGCCACATGGTCTATTATTAAAAATAATTTAAACAATCAAACTACGAGTAAAGAAATCAAAGAATTATCTATATTAAACAAAATAGTTGAAGATCCATATGACATTTGCAACCATTTTAATAATTATTTCATCGACCTAACACGTACAAATAAAAATATTGACTTAAATAATATTGACATTGACAATAATTTAGATAGCTTATTTTTGACTCCAATAAATAATACTGACCTTATAAAAACAATTAAATCATTAAATGATACAAATTCTACAGGATATGACGAGGTAACGACAAAAATAATTAAATTAAGTGCAGAAAATATATCTCCTGTACTCAGCCACATAATTAATCTTTCATTTGTAGAAGGTACTTTCCCTTCTAGATTAAAAGAATCTATAGTAAAACCATTATTTAAAAAAGGTAATCATGCTTTAATGAATAACTACAGACCTATTACGTTAATACCAATATTTGCAAAAATTTTCGAAAAAGTAATGCATGATAAAATATCTAGCTTTACAAATAAATATAATGTCATCGTAGATAGCCAATTTGGATTTAGAAAAAAATGCTCAACTTCCTTAGCTTGCTTTTCTTTAGTAAAATCAGTTACTGAGGCGCTAAATAATAAAATGGCCGTAACGTCAATATTTTTAGACATGAGTAAAGCCTTTGATTTTGTATCACATAAACGGCTATTATACAAACTAGACAAATATGGCATAAGGGGTAAAGCACATGATTGGCTCGAAAGTTATTTATCTAATCGCAAACAGAGGACTGTAATAACAAAAATTGAAAATAATGTTAGGGTGACATATAGTTCGGACAAAAAAGATAACAATAGAGGCGTCCCACAAGGAAGCGTACTAGGGCCATTATTATTTATCTTATATATAAATGACCTTAGGAATGTATTAAATCATGAATGTATACAATTTGCTGACGACACAACTTTGACAATAAAATGTTTAAAGAAAATGGACTTAGAAAGTAACATAAACAGTGAATTAACAAGAACAATAAAATGGTTAGAGGACAATAATCTACAAGTTAATATTGATAAAACTAAATTAGTTCACTTTCAAACTCATAACTCGACATTCATTCCGACAATAATACGACACAACAATTCTATTCTACCACCTGTACAATCAACTTTATTTCTAGGCATAGTTATTGACAATAAATTGAATTGGAAAGAACATGTTGACAGAGTTTGTACTAAGCTTGATAAATTTGTATTTGCTCTCAGAAAGCTAAGATTAGTATCTGATAAAAAAACTGCCAAAAGTGCTTATCATGGATATGTTTCATCTGTATTACGCTATGGATTGACAATTTGGGGGAATTCTGTTGACATAAATAGAGCATTTATTACGCAAAAAAAATGTGTTAGAGCCATAAGTGGAGCAGAATATTGGGATCCTTGTACTCCTTTATTCAAAGAATTAAAAATTCTGCCACTTCCATGTTTATATATTTTTGAAATTTGCTTATTTGTGAAAAAATACTCTTACTTGTTCCCATTGAACGAGCACATATCAGCACGGCTACATAAGAGAAATCCTGGAAAGTTACAGGTACCTTGTCAGAGATTACATTTATATAGCAGAAATGTATATTGCATGGCAATCAAAATTTATAATAAACTACCGACAGAATTGAGAATATTAACATATAATAAATTTAAAAGTGGAATGTTTTCATGGCTCTTGGACAAATGTTTTTATTCAGTGAACGATTTTCTCAATTATAAAGATTGACGTTACATTCTGTTTATATTACAATTTTACAAATTCAATTTTAATTTATGTTATTATAATTGGTCATTATTTTTTTATTTTTTTATTTTATGAAACTGACATGTATATAATCCGTAGTCTATAAGTATTTGTACGCCGAAAACGGTAGAATAATTTGAACATTGTAATAAATTTAAGATCCATTGTAACATTATTCTGACAAATAAATATTATTATTATTTGTTTCTCTTTCACGGGTATATTCCTAATTCGTTAGGAAAATACCCGGCCCTTTGGAAGGCTTACACGGAGACATGGGTCCAACGTGAAGAGGCCCTTCGAGAGTTTTAATCAAAGGTGGGATGGAACACCTACAGCGGCACTAGCCGCAGCAGGCGTAGGACTATTGCTACGTATGGATTCTAATATATGGGCTATGGGTATGGGTGTTTGATGGACTGGTATATTGGTAACTATGGATGATAAAACGGCGTCTGCCCTGAATACTCTGATAGCATCAATCGAATGGACAGACGGTGACTCGCCAACTCACTAGATGGGCCCCCTAAATAGCCACTATAGGCATACAAGCCAGCAGCAGAGGGCAACACCGGTGCGAGCGGCTAGGGATGTCGAGCGGTGCGGCGCCGGTTTCGCCATCACGGGTCTCGTGAAAACGGAGACCCGGAGCGGGTTTCCCCGTAATTATGCCCTTGAAAATGACACTTCCACCCCCAAGCATGTAGCTCTAGCGGCCCCCCTCTGACCGGCCGATCAAGGCAAGCCAGAGTTGAGAGTCCTACTGGCGCTCTTGAAGTTCCACCCCAGCCAACCAGTAACGGCAAACTGGGGACGAGGCCCTCACCGACTCTCTGAGGCATTCAAGACCGCAATGTCGCCACTCACATTCAGCTCGCCACAAGCTGCCCTGCGGTTTGTGCGCTTTTATTTAACCTGGTGATACATTTTTTGTTTATATCACAAGGCGAAGGTGTTCGTTTAAAAGCTAGTATACTATGCCCTCCGGTATCGCGTTAGTCTCATAAGGAGATAACGACTGTCCCAGAGGGGTTTATTATTATTATTATTATTATTATTATTATTATTTGATAAAAAAGCAACATGGCGCGTAACCGAAAAACGTGACATTTTTTTTTTTTTACACTGCTACAAAAATTTTCCCATACGTCGATAAAGAAGTTTCACTTCAAAAAGTGTTTGTCTCCGCGGAACACTATTTTTTTTCTAAAATCAATGTAGCCTAAGTTACTCCTTATAACATCAGCTATCTGCCAGTGACAGTCCCGTCAAAATCGGTTCAGCCGTTTCGGAGATTAGCCGGAACAAACAGACAGACAGACAAAAATTTTAAAAATAGATGTTTTCGCATATGTACCTTATATACTTTCATATGCATTAGATAAAAAGCTGTTATTTTGACATTACAAACAGACACTTCAATTTTATTTATTTGTATAGATAACAGTCAAAAATAGTAAATGATCACCAAATTGCGCAGAAAAATATATTTAAATAGATCAAAATAAGTCGACGGAGCCCTGCTTCGCGAGTCTCCTATTTTTGGGTGGGTTTAAGAAGGAACCTAACATAACCTAACCCTTCCGAGACGGAATGCAGTGATTTGAGGCGTATAGGTGCTCGTTATGATATATTTTAGTAAGCATATATTGCTGCGCAATTACTATTTTTGGTGGTCATTATATTTAATCCCATATTCAAGCCCAGAAGTTTGTTTAACACATACATTGATCGTACAGTCCGTTATACATTACTCGTATTCTCTTTACCTGCTATAGCTAACCTGGACTCCTTGTGTTAGGAGTAGGTTTACCTTGTATGGGATTTAAAATTACAACCACAACAATTGAATGCAAGTTCAATGTGTTATCCAGCGAGCTAACCCTGTTTCAGCTACATAATTATCAAGATTCGTACACTTACAGAGTGTTTTCATAAAAGCAATTTTGTTTATTGAAGTTTTGCTCCAACCCTAATGGGAATCATTCCAGTGATCTCACCATTGACATGTGAATACCATTTAATTGCATCTAAAGAGTGACGCCTGACCATGATATTCTTCATAATAATGGAACCCTTATTATAGCGTTGGCGTGTCAGCATCCAGAAGGCCAACTCGTAATTCTTAGTGAGGGAGATCATGTGGGGTGACGTGTAATAGATACCCCGTTTTTATAGGGTGTCGTCCTCGAAATAAAAGTATGTATGGATTCTTATTAATATAAGAATAGTTTATTGTCCATGTGTTATGACACTTAAATACGAAGATCATACATCTTTATTTTATATTTAGTACATTTATGATATTAACAGGTCCCGTGGATGATATATCACTACATATTATAAAACAAAGTCCTCCGCCGCGTCTGTCTGTCTGTCTGTTCGCGATAAACTCAAAAACTACTGTACCGATTTTCATGTTGTTTTCACCAATGGATATGTGGGTAGCGAAAGCTTTAAGATCTTCGCCAGATTCAAAACCAGAAAGTGGTTACGGCCGCAAATAAAACCTATTAGACAATTATTGAAAAAGTTATCCTCGGAAAACTAGGATTCGAGTCGTGTGTTGCGGCGGCTTTAAAATATTATAATTACCAGACAGTAATATAACTCTGTGTATGTTTTAGCGTCGATCACTTCACGTAGGTCATTATTTGTTTGTACATTATGGCTTTTACATTTAAACAAGTGAGAAACGGCAATGAATTGCCGTAAATCTTAGAGTTTGAAAAAATTGTACAAGTAATATGCAAAGAGCTTGAGGTCTGAGGTCAAAGGTCATAGTCATTTCGGGGGTATATGAACTATGCTGAGTCGAATGACGTTGACCGTGGGTCTCTAGCTCTTACGGTTCTTGAGATGAAAGTTGTATAACAGACAGACGGACGGACAAAGCTGTTTTATAAGAGTTAACTCTAAAACACGTTGGCGATCTCAAGCTGTACAAAAGTTGTGATTAACCATGACAATATTAATGAATGTCTCATAGGCCTTTAATATTTGATAAGGACTTGGTAAATTGCAAAGACGCGACGTGTTAGTATTAGTAGTGAAAGAAAGTGTCTTATTAAAAATGAAAAACAGAATATCCACTTGGCATTTGATGACCTTGACATATCAATGACCAACGCGATAATAAGAGCAGTAGGTCAAATGGAAGAAATAGAACGTCTGCATCAGATATGGAGCGACAATTTTGTTGAGATGAGCGGTTTTCTTGAAGGCTTCTGCGGGACTTACTGGTCAGTTTATAAAGTGACATCTGACGTATACATAATATCGAATACATGAATGTGACACGTTCTAAATAAACTAATTTTATTTTAGAAAATATACAGATTTTATAGTAAGCTGTAGCTCAATATATAAGGTATATTGGCTTAAGTGTAATAGGCTACGGTGACCATTTACCATCAGGTGCGCCGTGTGCTTGTTTGCCAACTTAGTGCTATATAAACTTCACCACAGCTACCGCGCCGGGTGTTGTGGGTTCGATCCCCAAACGGGACAAATATTTGTGTGTCCGAGTACAGAATATTTGTGTGTCCGAGTACAGAACATTTGTGTGTCCGAGTACAGAACATTTGTGCCGAGTCCGGGTGTCCTTTGTGATAGTTGTTTGAATGTTTGTAAGGTATAAACCTACTGCGGAAGTAATCTTTTTAAGAAAAATAACGTGCATCCAATTTGGTTTTGAGACACTGACATCTCGAGTCACCGCCGTAGGCCGGATATGGCACAACTATAATTGTGGTTTTAATATCCTACCACATCCTCATTCTATATAAATATTATCAGTATTTAAAAATACACTTTTTGCATTAGGAGCAATTGCCGTGTCGGGATGACACCGTATATGGTGCGGTGCAAACACTGAAACAACGGACACAAGGAGTACCTAGACACGGGTCACCTAGTTGTGTTCTCGAACCAGTTACAGGCACATGAGCAGTGACAAGCTGACTACTTAAAGGTGCACACTAACCGTGTAATAAATAAAATGGTGGCAAAGTCTTGAATTAATTCGGTAAATTTTGTTGTGTGCATTCTGTTTATTTCAGTCACAAATTAGAAAGCATCCCGACTAAAATAAAAGCTCGCCGTTTCTGTTCCACAGTCCACAAGTGATGGCGAAATTGAAAAAGCATCAACTTGGTCAGTAGCTAGTATTATGTTTATTTTAGATTTATTATTATTTTTGCTAGTTGTATTCATAGTTAGACACGGACTTTTGGAGTAGCCCCATAAATCTCAGACTACTTTTTCTTACAGGTAGATACTGTCTAGTCCAAAGAATATTTTTCTTCGTACATAAATACATAGCCAAACGCCTTTATGCTCTAACTTGTTATGTACCTCTACATAATAGGTATATTACACTGACATTTGGCCAGCTATGTAGGTCCAACATCATAGTGGCCAGGCCTATTGGGGTCTACCAGGTACAGTTCCTAGAACAGGTCTGCAAAAATCCTTATAATATTTGCCCTGGGCACCAAACTCGCGATCTCATGCATGGTACCCGCATTCAATACCGTTGTGCGACCGAGTCATTTGAAAATATAGTTAATTAATGTTGTACAATATATTGATCAACTAAACAAAGATTTGATTTCAAATAATTAATATATAAGTTGATATTTACTGGCCCAATAAAAACAAAAATTTGCGGTAATAATATAAAGTAGCTGTCTCATTAGTTTCAGAAGTTAAACTTACCGCACTTAACAAGCAATATAAATAGTTGATGCGCTCGTTCCGTGCACCGACAGAACTGGTCGGCTTTAAACTTTAAATACCTCTTTAATAGCTGAACAGAGCGGCTGTTGGTCGATTGTCTACAAATACTACACGTGAACTTTGTACGTCTGCTGAGAACGTTCAAGTTAGGAACAATAGTTTAATACAATTTTGGACACATACACTAACCTTAATAATATTAATACTCACTGACACTTATACTTCACACGTTGACAATATACGCTGTGATGCTACGCACAAATATGTTCGTAATCCATAAAGCAAGACAGCTAAAAATTAAAAAAAGCCCGTATAACTTCTAGACATCTTACAGCAACGCCAGACTTTGCAAAAAACTTTTTCAGTATACTAATTACACAAAATTAGGATTCGAAGCTTCGAATACTAATTAGCTAATTTACTGATAGGATATGCTAGGTCACTATTTTTTAATACATACATACATATATACATAGATTCACGCCTGTTTCCCAGAGGGGTAGGCAGAGAATACGGATTTTTATTTGCTACGATTCTGACACACTTCTCTGGCTTCATTCACTTTCATCACATTCCTCATACACGCCCGTCGGTTCAAGGAGCTCTTAACCTGGCCTTTGTCCAGAACGCCTCTGATCTGATCGAGAAACGTTCGCCTAGGTTTTCCTTTTCCGTTTTTTAATGACTAGCTAAAATAACCGAAACCGGTAATCTGTTTATTATTGAAATATGAAACAATTCGATTAAATGATTAGTTCTAGGTACATATAATTATGCTCTCAAAACCGAGCCACATCTACAAATACCGAATTAAGAGATACCCAGAATAAAACTGTCGGGCCGCCTTATATACTATATATAGATATGTATATGTATATAAGGTACTAGAAATAAAATGTTATATTTAGGGCAATCTTTTTATGGTCTACTATAATAATGTTTATGCGTGGGCTACCCAACATCAATATGAAGGACAAAATATATTACATCTTTTAAACGCACGCAAGCAAACAGCACTCAAAGTGGTCTATAAATAAAACTACTTGTCGTTTGAAGAGGTTTTTATTAAAATCCTTGTATGTCGTGTCACTGCGATATTAACCCTAATACAAGTCTTAAATACAGTAGATACTTAAATTAATTGATAAATGGTTTGTGAAATACAGGATAATGCAAACAATTCTATTCTGTAATTTTTACAGAATTATTATATTGAGCCTTTTTGCATGAATTTTCTTCCGGTCTCGCAAAACTTGAAGACATAGCAATCGTGCAGTACGCAAATCATTATAAATAATAACATCAGTTCGCTTTTCATAACGTTTCGCAGTCAATTTCAACTATTACTGAATCCGCAGTAATTATGTATTTCAGCAATGTGCCGTCAGCTTCTCCAAAGTGCATACTTATTATGTTAATAATATTATTGTTAAACATATTATTGAAGGCAAGACCTTAATTCGTAAACAAGTGCCACATATACGAAGCAATTTGTCTGCACAATGGACAATATAAAAGAATTTATGTTATGCTGAGCGTTGAGCACAATGAAGAAAACTTCCAAGTTCGCTCAACAGTAAGCGATATCTGCAGACTATATAGAATCGTATATTGGCACCAACAATGCATTGCCCAACTCTATATTACAAATTCTGTCCTCTTATGCGCCATTTAGCTAGTCAGAGTAAGAGTTTATGTCAAAGTTAGTTATAAATATCCGTATCTATATTTAATTATAAGATAAACAATACTTACACGAATTCTTTTGCACAAATCATTATGGTTTCTAAAATAAATTAATAACGAAGATTGAAATTACGACATTTAAATAATACAGAAGTTATATCCAAAGGTTTGGTAGAATTTAACTGAAGCAAATAATCAGTAATCGGGTCCTTTGTAGAAAATCATAACATTTAATCCTCATTATGCTGGAGAAAGTATTTATATTTGGGGTAATAAGGCTGATGTAGCGATTGAAATTCCTACATCTCAACGTTTCAAAATAACTTTACATTGATTGAAATTCTCTAAATGCTTTTATGGCTTAACGGTGAAAAGGTACGCTAAAAATGAGCAAAGGAGTTTCGTGGGAGAAACAATGAACTAGAAAAGCCGGGTAAAAAGCAGCAAGAATGCCTGGCATTTACTGAACAGGGTCGGCATTTGAAGCAGATTCGGAGATAAAATATCTTCTGGAAGGTGCGTACACCGCCGTTTAGTAACTAGAACGCTATTAACTGTGCGTCATTTTCTGTTTTAAGTCTAGCTATATGATACTGGTCGTAGCTACTACAGGACAAGGACCTGGATATGTATGACACATGCACCGAGACAATTGGACACGATAGCATGTTGCTATAGTATCCGATTTACAGTCATACATATACTGACAAAGACATTCTTATACAACTTTTGATACAGAGTTTTGAAGCTGTTTAGTTCAAAGATCCATTCATTTCAAATTGCTTAACCGAGGTTCAGATTTTAAATATACATTCAAGACGCCATAGTACACTTATAGACAAGCAGCAATTGTATTGTCGATCACCGCGGCGGCGGCGGCGGCGGCGGCGTGAGCCAATCATAGCGGAAGTTGAAACTTTGTTAAATTTAGAGAAGTACTTGCCATAGCGAGACTGTGTTCTGGAGAAGCTAACTATGCATTCTTGAAATTCAATGATATCTTCGTAATATGTGTAGCTTAAGAAGCACTTATTATGTTATTAACTGTAAAACTGTAACAGGAGGAAACAATGACATGTTTTACGAATGTAGCATTAGGCGGAGTAACGCATCATAAAAATCTAAATTAATTGCAATCAAATTAAAAAGGAATTTAATCCATTTTCTGCACAAGTTATAATAAAATAATCAGGCAAAAACAAGATCATGCACAGTCGATGCTTTAGATTCTGGGTTTCTTTTGTCAATTTAATTTCGACGTATCACAAGTTAGCCATTTCCATATTTAATCTTATTAGTGACATGAAGTCTTTGCAATGATCAAGAAGCAATACTGCCGACACATACTATCATATTTAATGAGGCCGCGGCAACATATTTTGGCCTTGACCAAATGTTGAGGAACACTGAGTGTTTATTTCCTTAACAATTTATGGAAAAATAAAATTAAACTTATTGATTCTGTCATTTACATTTTCGGTAAACGTATGACTTACGAGGTACGAAGCTCAGCAGACGATCGAAAGAAATACCTTTACTAAAGTCAAAATTTATTTGTTGCATCACACATGTCCTACAGAACGAGTGCTTTCTTGTTACACTTTATGTTTGTCAGCTTAAAGGCGTGTATAAGGCTATTTTCTCAGAAAGGAAGAAGAAGTAAGAGCAGCTGTGAAATGCTCTAGGTATGAGGCTGCTACAATATCAATTAATAGATTAATACATAAATGATTTGTTCAATACAAATATCATCCAAAGAAACAAGCAAAACATTGTCATTAATCATTGACACTTTATCCTGAAATTGACATCCATAATGTTCAACGTACTATTAGATATATTTAGAACATTGAATAATATTCCATTATTGAAACACGACATTTAATTCTATTTTGTAATAAAACAGGAATTTATAAAAACGGCTTCAGCTACTCGACTGAAGTTGTAACAAACATCAATGAATGTTCAGGCAGGTAGTTGACTCTTAAGTACTGGATGGATGGTTAAATGCTTCCCGCGTCAAATATAAATTTAAATGACAACACAAATAAAATACATGGACTCCGGACGGAATGTGAATACCTTACACAATGTTGATACAACGAATGCATTAGACTAACCACTTTATAATTTAGTAATAAGTCTACTTGCCTTTGATTGACGAATGGCACAAAAATATTTATCTTTTTTGCGAGAACATCGCAGGCACGATTGATTTGTGACTTCTCCATATATTTACACATTATGTCATTTCGTAATTGATTTTGTTTGTAATGGTTCAGGGTACAGTATCATAAAATATATCATTTACCTATATGAGTGATAGCTATATCAATTTTCCAATATTCGAGTATCGAAGGGACAAATGTCTCGACAATCTAAAAGTAGATAGTCATATCGATTTGTTTAGACCCTACCATGAGTTGGTTTTCGTGTTATGAATAAAAAATAAGAACTATTCGAGAACGAAACATCCATTTATAATGACCGTATTTGTACCTTACGATAACGTGATGTTGTAAACAGTAATATGTATTTTCAAACAGAAATAATTTTGTGCGTGTTGTATTTTTATACATGATCTTATATTTTAAATTAATGAACTTGTTTCTATATATTTTGAATATAAATACTTGACTAAAACATCCTCACCATGTGACTAATGTCACGACTATTTCCATTAGTCGGTGTGGTGTAGTTATTAACAGAACTCATGGTAGCGCCCTATTAAGCGGCATTTTGTATTCAAATTGATGTACAATATGGTTATTTGCTATTGTGAAGGTTCTTTATATAAGGTATTGTATCGTTATTAAATTTAATAGCCCTTACGTAACGTTTCTCTTACGTCACTTTCGGGTAACCTTGTTATGATAATGAATTGAATATCATGAAAATTAGATCTTTAAATTCATTCGAAATTACAGCTACCTATACAATTACAATAGAATAAAAGAGGATTGCCGATTGCGTATCAGATATTGTTTATAAAAGGAGATTAGTGAAGGTACCAGAAAGTGTCATAATGGCATATTCAGTAAATTTACAATTAGAAGCTAATATTTACAAAGATAATATAACAGTATTTGGCCATTAAAATACATGTCTACGTAATTTAGAATACTCGAGTGAAAATGTAATCTAGAATTGATAGGAGAAAGATCGATACTCGCAAAGCAATGAAATTGGTTTCGATAGGTTAATGTGCTTAAAGGCCCTTTGGTTCATATACAAAGTAAAAGAAGACTTAAAATGAAGGTCTTATGATCAATGTTACCTACAATGAATACTTTTGCTTACGTTAATAGCGTAGATACAAAGGACGTACTTGACAGGGCCAAATTATGATAAATTCGTAGTCATTCGGGTGGTGTCATTCATTAAATAACACAAAACAATGTACTTTCTTTGCATCACGTTCAAATTTAATGTATTTTAGGTCTACGTCTCTGAAAGTGGCAATGGAGATTAATTACAAAGTAATGGCAGAAAACGGATATTCTTATAAAATTATTTGAAATAACATTTAAACAAAGTTTACTTTTCGATCTCATTAATATGACCAATTTTGATACTTATAATAGCACCACACATCTAAGATCTGCGCAGAGCGCTCTATCCGACCTACTGCTTAGTATACATACGATAGATATGGCGAAGAGAAGAGAAGTGGACTAGGACTAAGCTATCGGAAATATAGAAGTTTAACTTTAGACTTACACCTATATTAATTAATTGGTACCTTTCAAATCACACACTGCATTAATTAATTTAATAAAAGCATCAGAGTATTCAAAACTAAGTTTAATAAATTACTTATATTTTGAATGTCTATTTAAAGCTACGTTTCAATTGCATTGTTAAAGATACAACGAAGTCGAACGAATAGCGCGAGATCTGGAACACTCCGCTCTCACGTAACAAACAAATTCAATTTACTTTCATATTTTCCTGCGCAGGATGTGAAACCCCGAGTAATGTATAACTAACTCGGGACATTGAGACTGAAACGTTACATTACGTTTCTATCAACATAATGACATATTGGTCCTTTAAACCATAGACATTCAGAATCACGAATCCACTTAAATTAAACATTCGTTATAGTAAGTCGTCTAGGACTTCTCGGTCTGTTCAAATTCGTGACTGATCCTCTAACGTGAACCTGGACAGATCCTGGAGGCATATCGACAGCTGAGTGTAGACTTGCAGCTCTCGATGTTCTTGGAGAAGGTGCTACTCTTAGATCTACGGCGCTATGAAGGCTGGCTGCTCTTGAGGATCTGGGCGTTGTGTGGTTGTTGTCTGACGGCGTGATGAGAGCTGGGAGATCCGCAGCAGATCTCGAACGTCGCGGTGGACTCTCAGGTATCAGCGCCATACCACCCAAGCTACTTACGAAGACCGAGTTCTACAAGATGAGAGTGTACATGACGTAGTTTTAGCATTATTTGATATAAAAATATTAAATCGTGATGTATGTGATAGGTATAAAACTTAATTTAGTGATGTGTTTCAAAGCTAGTGTAATTTTTGTAAAATACATAGTAATAAATATGAATATTTCAATCGATTTAAATCGAATAGATATTATAATTTGCTTTAATTAGTGTGATTTAGAACAATCATAATATGAAATTAGTTATTTTTCGTCAAACCTTATGTAGGTCTGACGACATACATAGATTGTGTATAAATCTATTTCAGGTTAAATCATGTGCTACTCAAAGTAAACAACTCTTGGGTAGGCAAGTAAATTAATGAAAATTGAGTTTAATATATAACTTTCATGGGTGTTACCTGCCGCGGTCTGTGGGCCAGGTACCCGCATGGCTGATAAGATGGGAATGATGCCCCGCAGTCGTATGACACACAGCCGCGTGACAGCGATGCTCGGTGCTGTACAAAGCAGTGTTATTGTGTTACTAGAGAGTTGTTACCAAGCCAACACGTCAGCGGATGTCAAGTGTGCCAGTGAACACATTAGCGCCGCACAGATTGTCAACTCATTAGTCTACGGTTAGCATCACTTGGTGGACTATATTTTCTCCTAAGATTATTTCAATTATTCTGCTTTTTAATACAAAATACCTTTTCCTTCCTGTTTGTTAACTTATTTTGTTGCCATCATTGTCATCACTCAGGAGAAATTACAGTCCACCAAGCTACACAATTATTATTTCCAAAAAGGTGTTCGCAATGAATGCTTCTGGATTGCGTGGAGATTAATTAGGAGGAACAAATACCTTACAATATCATTATAATTTAAGCATTCACTTTCTGCAGTTTGCTGTAATAGAAATATCTTTGTATATATTATTTCGCCGAGTAAGGGATACAACTAAGCGTCTTGTTTGTATCCGCTTTGTTTGTAACATTTTATAATATTCTCTTTTTATAATTTTATTTAAAAAAGAAGATATTTATTATCATACTAGGTTTTTACAGTTTCCTTTAAGCATCACAGCTTGCAGTGTTAAGTAAATAAATAAATTCACAATTACTACTTGAGGTTGATATGTCGTCTGTTAATTTTACCTAAGCGGTCCAGGTCCATAAAAAATACAACCGAATTCCTTGTTATTGAGTTGTTTAAAAAGCGATATGTAATGTGCGGTAGGTATCGGCGGTACTCACATGTGGGGGCACTGACACCACGTTTTCAGCGAGTGCGCAGCTCTGTCGATGTTGTTGCTGAAACTTGGGCTGATACGGCTCCAACATTCTAAAAAATGGCGTTTAGTTGTATAAACGTTAGAATGGGACCAAGATTGTAATTAATATTTGTTTTATTAAACTCATGCCCACGCAATGCAAAACTGCAAATTAATAAATATTATACATACATACATACATACATAGATTCACGCCTGTTTCCCAGAGGGGTAGGCAGAGACTACGGATTTCCATTTGCTACGATCCTGACACACTTCTCTGGCTTCATTCACTTTCATCACATTCCTCATACACGCCCGTCGGTTCAAGGAGCTCTTAACCTGGCCTTTGTCCAGGACGCTTCCGATCTGGTCGAGAAACGTTCGCCTAGGTTTTCCTCTTGCAACTGTTCCATTCACACTAGCCTTATAAACTTTCTTAGTCAGTCTTTCCTCGTCCATTCTTTCTACATGTCCAAACCAGCTTAACATACCCTTTTCTATTCTTGTAACTATATCCACTTTCATGCCGCATCTCTCTCTAATCACACTATTTCTTATTCTATCTTTCAGAGTCACACCACATATGCTTCTCAACGCTCTCATTTCTACAGCATTTATTCTGCTCTCGTGCTTCTTTTGCCATACCCAACTTTCACTTCCATACATAAGTGTGGGCACTAATAGTCCTCTATGAACAGCCAAACGTGCTTTTTCGGATACATTTCGACTGTTCATAAAAGCGCGTAAGGCTCCATTCACTTTGTTGCCAGCAATCGTTCTCCTTTCAATATCTCCGTCATGTTTACCATCCCTTGTAAAAAAAGTACCCAAATATACAAACTCTTTCACTTGCTCCACTTTTTCTCCATCAATCATAATATTACACATCGTCACGCACTCTTCCTTTTCAAATACCATTACTTTCGTCTTGCTTACATTTATTTTCATTCCTTTACTCTGAAAAGCACCATGCATAAATATTATAACTGTCTTTAAAGCGGCCAACAGCTGCCGAGTATGTCGGCAATAAGTAATAATAGCTAAAGTAATAATAACTTAATCGTATGATCGCCTAAGACAAGCATAGAAATTAGCAAAATAGTTTAAATTAAAATAGTTATTATACAACCAGAAATTAATAGTACTTTTATGTTTTAGTTGACTGTAAAGAAGATTTTCCTATTATACTTAGTTTATAATTATTTCTATATTCTACGACATAGCTTTGTTGCAAGGCAAGTATAAACTTGGAAGGTAAATGTTCAAAAAACTAACTTCGCTGGCTCTTCAGTCGGTGAATTAATGTCAGTTATACGCTCGACAGACTAAATGCAATGTAATCTACACTTCTAAATTTATATAAAATACATTATACATTTTTATATTATAGAACTATTCGATATTTTTTTACAACTTCAGTATATTTTAATATTAATTATCCCAAGAAGAAATTCCAAATTGCATTTTGCCTCATTGCATTACAACATCAAAAAGTAATTAAATGCCATAGTTAATCCTTTCGCTCTCTAAATAAAACTTGATAAGTTTGTTAATTTTAAAGTTTTCTACTTGTGTAGTGTTCTACTTGACGCAACAAAGAAGAACGCCCTTGTTTCTCATTTTTCGTATACTTTTTATATCTGCGCAGGTATTTGTTACAGTTGATTAGAATCATGAGAATGTCTCACGACATTGACAGTTGCGGGTACTATGGCAATGACAGCGTGACCCTTGAAACGGTCGCTGCAATGTCACCGCACTTAAAGGTCACATATATTCGACCATTAAAGAAATTAAAAAGCTATTCAATTTATATTGACCTGATCGATAGATGATATGATCGCTATTTAATCTGTAATTTCTTCTCAACGTTAGGGTATAAGTACGAAAAGGATGTCAGATAAGCGTTCTTCCTTGCTTAGTCTTAGAATCCCTACAGGTGCAGTGGAATGAAATCAAAATAAAACTACGTACAGTTTATAGACGCACCTGATCTTGCCCCAGCGATTGAAGAACAGGGCAATGGCGGCCACCCAGAGCAGCAGCACGAACGCTACTATCAGCGCCTCTTCGGCTCGAACTACCACTCCGCTGCCATCTGTTGACAAAATATGGTAATGGCAAAAATAAAAAATGTCACCAGGAAAAATTGAATTATTCAATTCTGTTATACAGCAACAGTACTATTATTATATAACTATGTATATTTTTATTTCAATAAATATTATAATAACACATCAGAATTAACGGTGGCATTATGGAAAACCTTGGGAGAGGCCTATGTCCAGCAGTGGACGTCTTTCGGCTATGATGATGATGATGAATCTACCTCCCTCAGCAAAGGTAATCATGTCATCGGTGCATCTTTTTGTAATAGTGATACCACTATTACTAGTATCAGTACTCTGCAAAACTATGTAATCAGCGGTACCATATGTGATCGCATTCATTGCCGTTTCTCATTGTACTGTAGTGGCGTGTGCTAATACTGAACATGTTGTGGTACATGCCTGTGCATATACCACAATATCGCGGTCCCATAATAAGTGTCGAAAATTCGTATTCATAATGATTGTCATCCAATTCTGTAATTGGATGACAATCATTATGAATACGAGTTTTCAACACTTATTATGGGACCGCGGTTCTTTAGAGCACCAGGTGCGACCGGTTGATCCTTCCTTTGCGTGGACGGAAACCAATACCATGCAACCAGGATCCGTGGCCTTGTAACTTGTACAAAACTAACTTTTGTGTTTTCAAACATTAAATTTCCAATATTATGCTTGTCAGTTCTCTGTGTTTCACAAGTACCCTAATATAACATGGACTCCATATTTAACTAGTGCGACCCAATATCAACATTACTATTTAATCAAACCATCCAAATTCCTGATCTCTAATGGAAAAAGTTCTCAAAGTTAAAATGAAGGAAGTTTTATACTGTTTTTTCGGATACATTAAGTATTACGAAATTACCCATGAAGTATAATGAAATAACTGAAGCGACTTTAATAATTTAGTTATGATATGAAAAGTTCGTTCAGTTTTTGCTGGGCTTATTGAATTGTGCAAATAAAAAATTAAAATCTCATAATATATTTTAATTGAATTTTCCTTTTGTTTAGAAATAGCTCTGAAAGCTTCACTTAACTGCAGATAAGTGAAGGTGTAAACCCTATTTCCAAACAAAAAGCAGTGTAAGGGTGAAGTTAGCGTTAATGTAAACTCTATTAATTATAATTTGTTAATTTAAATGTTAATAATGCAGCATGCTCCAGCAGAACTAGGAACTGATCACATCATTATAAACTGGCATCGGAAGTAACTAGTTTATATGCAACATTCTTGTGTAGCCTTTAAAGTTTAAACAAAAAATTTTGAAAATAATTTATTGTGAATGGTTTGCCCCCATATCCTTAGATTGATTCTCAAAACTGTCGTAGATTAATTAGTAGTTCGCCATCAAAGTAGGCTACTTTTTATGGGTTCAACAAAACATTTATTTTTAATTATCTTATTTGTAGCTTGGTAGTGTACCAGTTACTTGTTGTAACTACTAGTGAATAGTTCCCGTTCATCATGAACGCGTAGCCAATAATATTTAAATGATTATAATCGAAATGATATTTATTACAATCAGTTCTTCTAAGAATACCGTTTTAATAAATTTTGCAAGCTGTGATGCAGCCGTACACAGCTTACAAGATTATCCACAAACATGGAACTGCGTTTTTATTTCTCTTGTTCCAAGTGACAAATGCTTCAGCTAGTCCGTGTGTTTGAAACAGGCTTCGTTCTTACCGATGTCAGCTAGCGACGCGTTGACTCGAGTTGTGGAGGAGGGCGGATGCAGCCGCAACACCACCTCGGCCGGCGGCCCGCCCGTCGCGCCGCTCCATTCTACAACACACACACACACACACCTTAGTCTTAGATGGATACGATACATTATGGAACTGTGGTGAATGTACTTCTAAAGGGCTTTCCAATAAGGGCGGGTAGTTGTTAAAATGAAATAAAACAAGCTGTGTGTGAGGTATTAACAAAATTATTTTTTTATTAGGTAGGCCCATATATGCCATCAAGTGTGGAGTATGTCATCGTTCAAATGTCTGCCTCGGCTTCTTACAGTGGCACGGATCCAAGTAGTCCAATTTTCAGTGACTGAATGGCTGATGCTGCAACGGCTGAATTTGAGCGATGGCCTGTGTTATGTTCACCTTTGAGGCATCGGTCGATTGTGGTTTGTTCGCATAGACCTGTGACTTCAAGAAGTTCTAGAAGAAAAAGTCTAGCGGGGTCAAATCGCATGACCTTGGTCGCCAATTCACATCAGCCCTGCGAGTGATAACGTTACCCTCAAATCGTTCACGCAGAATGCCAATCGTGGCGTTCGCTGTGTGGCTCGTAGCGCCATCTTGCTGGAACCACATGTCGTCTAGGTCTATACTTTTTCTTGTGGGGTTTTTTGAAGTCGCAGGTCTATGCGAATAAACCACAATCGACCGATGCCCTAAAGGTGAACATAACACAGGCCATCGCTCAAATTCAGTCGGATCTATGCGGAAGAGTCATTGAAAATTGGACCACTCGGATCCGTGCCACTGTAAGAAGCCGAGGCGGACATTTGAACGATGTCATACTCCACACTTAACGAAACATATGGCCCTTTCAAATAAAAATAAATGTTAGTATCTCACACACAGCTTGTATTATTTAATTTTAACATCTACCCGCCCTTTTAGGAAATCCCGTTATATGATGCAAGTTGTAGGCTACATGCGTAGGTGTCGAAATTAGCTAGAAATACTATTTATTGTACTGTTGTTACTAAAAAGTGTGGCAAACGTCTCTAAGTGTGACTAGGTCTCATACACTTTTGTAGTGAAACCACATTTTTTCTGTGCAGCTGTTGCGAATTTCCAATAAATAACTCAATATTACTTTGAAACCGAACCCTTATGTCTTCACTAGCGCTATTAAACGACTTACTCTAATGGCAAGTGAAGTTAAACTTATTTTAGCTTAAAACTAAAAAAGTAGTTTCATAAACATGTTTCAGGACCATAAATAACAAGTACCGCATGACACATAAACTCAGCGGCGTATATGTTGTAGCATTTCGCCTATAAGTCGTGGCATGCAGTGACGATAAATCTGTCCATATTAATAGCCGGTCTCGCTTTAAAGCTTCTAGTTGCGAAACTTTAACTTGAATTAAAACTATATTAATCCGTTTTACCTTGGTATATTCTGATTCTCAAAATATATTTTAAGTCCATTAAATCAATGCATCAAACTTACAATAAAACAGGTTTGAAACTCTCACACTATACTGCGGACGTAAGCATTTCTTAACACAATTCTTACGCGGAGGAGTGGACAAACATATTAACACAAATAAACAAACAAGTTCAAGTATAACATTTTAAGTGTAATGCAAGACTAAAATAATACAATGACTACGCCTTATCAGACAATTTCTTTTTTCTGGTTTATACAACAAAGGTGGCAAATAAGCATACGGCCCACCTGATGGTAAGTGGTCACCGTAGCTTATAGACGTCTGTAACACCAGAGGCATCACTTGCGCGTTGCCGACCCTTTAGGAAAGGAAGTGGGAAGGAGAAGGAGCGGGATGTGGAAAAGGGAGTGATTGGGCCTCCACCACTCTCACTCACCAAACGAAACACAACAGTAGGAACACTGCTATTTCACGTCGATATTCTGTGAGAGGGTAGTCCACGTCGAGCCGGCCCATTCATGCTGAAATCAGCGAGGCTCTACTACTCATAAAGAAATTATGAACGATCCCCAGTGCCAAAAATAACGTATTCCTTCCTGCCTATATATTCATTTAAACTATTTAGTGACTCTTTTACGCAGACAACAATATTAAGTGCTACTACAAACATGAGGAGTTATCACAAAACCCCGCGCCTTTACCCGGGACTAGTGACACTCAGTGTCATGCGACTACAAAATATCAAACCGTGCATTCAGAGCGTAACGAAGTGGTCGTAAATCCAGCTCCAACTGTACCGGGTGGGTGCCTGGAGTCGCTGCGGCGAATGCGCTATAAATGTGACTTCTGTACGACTGCCACTAAACGTCCAGTCGTAAAGTGTCGGGTACTTAGCACCCATTGCTTGTGATAGTTGTCATTACAGCCAGTTGTGTACAAATTACGAGAACGATACGCATTTGAATGTCAACACAACGAATAATTGAACTTATAAATTGCTCCATATTTGTATTACAAACAATAATAATTTGTCTAAAATGTATTGAAGGGCGACAAATTAGGACTCCGTCGATAATTGTTAACAGATGAATCAATACAGATATTATTAAATTTCGAAGATTGTAGGACGGGCAGGTTATTGCCTGCTGTGTTACTTGACATGCCAATTAACTATCATATTTGCTTGCTGGCTCACATCTCAATATTGTCGTTGTCTAATTAGAAATACATTAATTAGTAATTAGGCAAATACAAGTTGGTTGCAATGTTGCTGCCTAAGATAATGATTGTTTAATCCCTCACTATTATTATTATTTTATTTATTTATTTATTTAATAAAGGTACATAGTAGTTCTTACAATTTAACACTAAGTCCAACAAAACTATATGTACATAGTTTGTCTGTTGGATCGATTTACAATCATAGTTTAATATAATTTATGAAAGTGTATAGTAATATTAATATATAAAAACAAAATAGTAATAGAAAAACAACTGTTAGGTATATATATATATATATATATATACACATACATACATACACACACCCATATACATATATACACACATACACACATATATATATACATATATATACATATAGACAAGTTATGGCAGTGTACTGAGTAGATATTTTTTTAGTTTATTCTTAAATTTATATTTTATTTCTTCGTCCCTGATTTCATCTGGTAAATTGTTGAGTATATAAGGGATACGTTTGTTTAATGTTCGGTCTCCATAGACATTATTAACTCTCGGTACTACATATTTACCAGATGACATCGCTCGGGTGTTATAATTGTTACACACTTTTGTCAGCAATGAGCTATGCTCATGTCTGCCATGGTTATTGGTTGCGAGAATATATTTATGTTTCAGTCTGACCGGTAATACTTTACAAATTTTGAAAAGTTTATAATAATCATTTTTATATTTATTTTTAGTTTTTTTATCCACTAGTAGTTTTAGGAACCTAATTTGTATGTTTTCTAATTTTTCAATGTAGGATTTAAATGTAAGCCCATAGCAGTCAAGAGCATAATCCATTACAGATTCCACCATACAAGTGTACAGAATTTTTAGGGTGCTACTAGGAACTCGGTAACTTAAGTGGTAAAATTTACTCAATATACTTCTTAGTTTATTTATCAAGAAATTTATATGTTCTATCCATGAGAAATGCTCGTCAACTTTAATACCTAAGTAAGTAACACATTTTATTCTCTGAATAGGTTTGCAACCACAATTGACACAGTTACCATGAATGCAATCAAAAGTGTGAGTGTATAGTGTTAGAGGATTTTCCTTTAATGGTAAGTAGGGCGAGTGTATGATCATATATTGTGTTTTATCGGTATTTAATACGATTCCGTTATCATGCGACCATTTCACTACTACGTCCACGTCTTGCTGAACTAGTTGACACGTTTCAGCGAGGTCCGTACCGGCTCGCAAGATACACAGGTCGTCCGCGAACATGTGCGCTGAGCAATGTTGTAGCACATTACATAAGCTATTTACATGCATTAAATAGCATACGGGACCGCTTCCTGAGCCCTGCGGTACCCCACATCGGACCAATTTTTCATCGCTAAACGTGTCCCCTATCTTGACCCGGTAGCAGCGTGCATTAAATAGCATACTTATAGTATGTGCGATTATTAATTAAAATGTCAATAATTTTCGTACTTATTTCAAATATTATAAATATTTCAAATCATATCACTCAAGAAAATTGAAATATTAGAAGCTCTATTAATGTTTCTAATGTATTTTTTATTATTAGGTTTAAAGAATTTATCCTCAAAAAAGACAAAAAGTCACTTACATGAGAACATTGGTCATCATTATGTATAAATTATTCTATTACACCATACGCAAATACGAATGTAGATATCACGAGTATGCACGCGAGGTGTGGAGGCATAGGGGCATAGCAATATAAGCCGGTATAATTGAAAACGAAGCCATTCCCATCTTCAGCCGCGTAGGTGCAAGTTTCGAATATTCAATTATATTGAATTATTTTAAGTGACAACGATCAACAATGCAGGATCATACGAATTATGTACTTTGCTTCTATACAGTGTGATTACTGTGATTACTTATTAATCTGTCAAGTCTTGGAATATTAGACATAATAAAACCTATTGTGTCTTACCGACGCGACGCCGCGCCAGTGTGCACTCAATACGGTAAAGCTTTATTGAAGTGATAACTGTGCTACGACAATCCCAGATTAACATTTAACAGTATCGCTCTCGAAAAATATGTGTAAGTAATTGTGTGTGTGTATTGTAAAGACTAATGAGGCGTAGTGGTCAAGCGTGTGTTGTGTCTAATCATCAACTATGTGAAGCTTTACCGCTCTCACCGGCGGAGATGCGCGACGAATGCGACTGACTTCTTCTCGTTGACGAGCTCTCCAAAGACTCGGGCGCCTCGGTCGCCGCGGTTACTGTGTCTGTGGGAAACAACAACAGTTATAATAAAGTATTAGACTTAATATATATAAGAAAAGAGATCAAATTTCAACGTCATGGCATTGAAAACTGTGACGTAATGGCGGCATAGATTGATGGGTTCGTGAAGTTGACTAAAGTTATTCCCAAAATGTCACAGGCGAGTGATCACTTACAAAAATGTCACACCATTTGTTTGATATTATAATAAAATATTGATACAAGGATATTACCTATATTTCTTTGTATCAGTTTTTTATTTACTTTAGTTTATATATGTTTATCTGTATAAGTATAGACTATTGTAGTAGCATATTCCTGGAGTCTCATCCAAAGATCTTTATGACTTTAAATTTATCCAAAACATTTTGTTTCTTTTAATGTCCTTATGTATAAAACTGCTGTTATATAGTATTGTAGCTACACAAATCCCAGAGATGCCAACTCAGAGAGAATTGAACACACATTTGTTCGCCACAAGTATGTCCAACTCGACATTACAAGCATTTTTATTTTAAATTTGAGCCAAAACGTTGCCATTATTTAGTATAAAATTTTCATTATTCGTCCTCTGTAAAAGCGTCCTTTTTATCGTACTTGCACTTTGTCTAGATCAGCTCAGCTGAGTTAAATGTATATTTGCAAGACAACCTCAGCAAAATGATGCAAAATGTGTACTCCTCACGTGTTCAGGAGTAATACTAGGGAGTTTGTACGTACATAGTCATATATTAAGATAAGCATTGCTGATAAATAGTACCGTAAGCTCTGAAAAATGTATATGTGTTCCACCATAATTTTCTTTTCAAAGTTTGCCTCATAAACAATTCTGAATACATGAAGTTATTTTCTTTTCCTTTAATAATTTTCACATAAATTCGGACAGCTTTAAAAGTTACATTATTGCATACAGTTAATTCAATCAGCCTATATTATACAGGGTGTTTGGAAGATCGATGCAAAGCCGTAAATCGGAGCTAGTATAGACTATGTAGAACCATTTGAACTATACTTGTCTTAGACGAAGTGTGACAATTTCTTTTTTAGTTAATTTTAATGATTTTTTATGACAAAACCCAAAATTTTACAGTTAGTTGGGAATAATGGCCATTTTTAAAGATAAATCATTTATTTTATGTTATTTTATTGAATTAATGTGTAAACAATCTAATGAATCATGATTAAGGCATCTGAGTTATGAGACAATTTTTTTACAGACATTTGGAGTGAACTATTTTTTTGTAAGATTCAAGAAAGCTGTTTTTAGAAGGCTTTAAAAAAAACACGGATGGTGCTTTTTTTGTTCAAACATTTTTAAAAACATGCCTGGTTCTTGATCTCTCTTTTGAGGTATCAACTACACGGATAGGTCACAAATTGTTGAAATTAGGACTTACAAACCAAATTGAGGGCGAAAATTAAAATTTATAGGCGGAATAATTAAAACCAATTTTTTATTAAAATAATTTATTATTCGTTTTCTAAATGTTCACCGTGGTTCCTAACACAAGCACGGGCCCATCTTCTCACTTCAGTTGTTGTTATTTTTAACTTTATCTCCAGTTTCATCGTTTCAAACGTTAAATTATTCTGTCAATCATTTCTTTTGTGTTGATTTCCACATTCGTATAAACTAGTTCTTTGGCCCGACCCCACACAAAAAAGTCAAGTGGAGTCAGGTCGGGTGATCGGCCGGGCCAAGGTATAGGCCCATCTCTACCGATCCAGCTGTTAGGGAAGCAATTATTTAAGTGGACCCGTACACTTAATGTCCAATGCGCTAGGCAACCATCTTGTTGAAAGATTATTTCTCGGTCTGTAGTGAATATCGGGGCTCCGGATTCTTCTACAAGCTCTGGAAGATCATTTTGTAGATATTTCAAATAATTGTTGCTATTCAAATTATCTGGCAAGAAATGAGGCCCTATCAGTGTTCTGCCAATTACTCCGGCCCACACATTGACCGAGAATTTTGGTTTGAAGGTCCGAATTTCAACAATTTGTGAGCTATCCGCGTAGTTAATACCTCAAAAGAGAGGTCGATAAATAGGCATGTTTAGAAAAATGTTTGAACAAAAAAGCACCATCCGTGTTTTTTATTAAAGCCTTCAAAAACAGCTTTATTTAAATCTTAAAAAAAATAATTCACTTCAAATGTCTGTAAAAAAATTGTCTCATGACTCAGATACTTTAATCATGATTCATTAGATTGTTTAAACATTACTTCAATAAAATAACATACAAAATAAATGATTTATCTTTTAAACTGGCCATTACTTCCAACTAACTGCAAAATTTTGGGTTTTGTCATCAAAAATCATTAAAATTAGCTAAAAAAGAAATTGTCACACTTCGTCTAAGACAAGTATAGTTCAAATGGTTCTACATAGTCTAGACTAGCTCCGATTTACGGCTTTGCATCGATCTTCCAAACAGCCTGTATATATACAGCCTAAAACAACTTTACTGTATTGGCCATTTTCTAAGGTCTGAAATACTATTTAAAAATAATATACTGTTTTCGAAACTATGATCATGATAAACGTTGACAATTCTAAGTTAGTCACACTATTCACTATAAGAGCACAAGATAATTAGACGATTATCCGATGAGTTAAGTAGAGTCATAGAACAGCTATATTTCGTCAGCTACATTTACACTCCATAAGCGAGCGTAGACCGAAGATCGGCGACCGACCGACCACGTGTTCATCCAGCATAAAAAATACGCATTGCAGCGCAGCGCAGTGACAAAACGGCCTGTCCATGTTGCTTTCGTGCTGTAACACGCACTTAGCATCAGACTCGTTTAAAACTACAAGTCGTTTTATTTATATTTATATGAATTGTGAAAACAGCCTGAAGGTATCTTATGGGAAATTAAGTGTGCGCTGGCGATACGTTTCAGTCCTACACGCGCAAAATAACTGGATAAACATTATAGTCATTAAAATTTTCTAAATTTGATTATCATTTCTATTATCATTACTCTAAATTTTTTCACTATCATCTTAATTGATAAAAGAGTACCTGAAACATTATTTTAGGTGCAATTTTTCATAACAATCAACAATGGTCGTATGTTTTGATTTCTATCAGACTTTGCACGAGGAGCCGCGGCTGCGACAGTCGCAGACGCGTGGGACTATCTATTTATTACATTACCAACATTATTGTTATTTTATCACACACTATATCAAATTACTTTTCTACGTCCTCCAATCTTTTCATGATAGAATAGAAATAGTAAGTTTACCATTTATGTATAAAGTCATCGCAATCCATGTTTGTACTGGTTTTATAGTGGGTAGCTTAGGGTAAGGGCAAGTTCCATTGAACTTGGAACGAGTAAAGCGGCGGCATACATCTATATTACTTTATTTTCGCAACTGCACTCGGCGCTGTCATTGACTAGGCCACGCGAACTTGACAGTAGCAAACAACATAATAACATAATAGCAGCGATAGCTTAGTGGGAGACCGTTAGACTGCCACGCAGAGGTCTCGAGTTCGAACCCAAGGCGCGCATCTCTGACTTTTCGAAGTTATATGAGTATTAAATAGTTGATTATCACTTGCTTTAACGGTGAAGGAAAACATCGTGAGGAAACCTGCATGTCTGAGAGTTCTCCATAATGTTCTCGAAGATATGTGAAGTCTGCCAACCCGCACTAGGCCAGCGTGGTGGACTATGGCCTAACCCTTCTCATAGTGAGAAGAGGCCCGTGCCCAGCAGTGGGACAGTTTAATACAGGGCTGATATTATTATTATAAACAACAATAATTGTAGTCTAACATTTAGCAGAGCCTGCACATAATATATAGTTCCACTATAAAGGCGCAGTCACTCGACAGAACCTGGCACCAAGCCTGTGACGTCATGCGCACAACATTGTGCAACTGTTTTCGTAACTTTTGTCCTTGTTATTTATTATAAATGCAAAATTCTGATTGTGTTTGGCTTTTTACGTTTAAAAGAAACATCAAAACAAAGTAATATTCTTCACGGAGATAACTAAATAAACGAAAAATATGAGTAACAAAAGTTACATTTTATTTCGAGATATTATTTTACTAAACAGCGATTATGCTCTAGAGAGCATTAATATATGCCTTTAAACCTTTGTTCGTCCTATGTGTACTGTATGTTATTGCTTTATATTATATTTTCCGTGGCGCGGGTGAAACCCCGCTTAGCTGGTTTCTGTTTTAATCGACCCTCACCCTTGTTATTGAATGCAATTAGAACCCTTTGCTCTTATAATGTTCAATGTTGGGGTATATTTAGAGTACGCGACCGACCCTGTAGTTTTCTAATGCCACTAATTGGGCTGTCTGCCTCATCAACTCGCCTTGTGTCGGTTCAAGACGAGTATTTATTTTGCTTTAAGCCTTAACAATATTCGCTACACGTAGGCACTGTTCCACTTGGTTATATCGTAACAACAAAAATTAGTATGTAGCTTGTATTAGTCGAAATATTTCGTTTGACTGTTGAGTATGGTTATACTTCTAAATATTTAAAACTGTATTGCGTGTAAGAAGTAGTATTGTTGTTAGTAAAATAATTTAGCCATAACTAAGTTTGTCTTCCTATCTGCTTTGTGTTATAAGAAAATAAAAGTTTCAAAGCAATAAAAATGTTTAATTTATGAATGTTTATTCAGTGTGCACGCAAAGCGTTTGAAAGCCTTTGAAGAGAAATCAAATATACGACAGCGGGAAACACTTAAATATTGCGAAAACGAATTGTGGGAAACAAAGCGTAGAAATAGCTGTAAGTGGGTCAGCCTAACCGAAGCTGGCCGTGCCCTTATCTCTATATTTTGGGGACAACTTACATTTTCTGATTACCAGCGTGATTCTGTCCTTATCGGGTAACCAAATTAGTTCGTAAAATTTCCTTGATGTGTTTGTTCTGCTACTGAACAGGCCTTTCCTTTAAACACAAGTTTTACTTACGCTTATTCGTTTTACAAATTACGGAGCTCAGAGAAGGATTCACGGAGATATGTAAGGATTATTCAGTGATTTGTGTTGATTGAATTTGAACAGAATAGGACGCCTACCACGATTAGTAAACAGCAATAGTAATCTGAGCATACAGCAATAGTTACTTAGTGAATGGGCCGTCATGGTGGTACCATTACCATTGTTCATGTTCATACATCACGCCTGTTTATTCCTAAAGGGATAGGCAGTTCTGAGGGCGAGCGGGGACATCAATATAATTATTTATATGATAAAGTATTAAATATGTTTATATTGTTTCAGCCATACTAATATTATACGAGTAAATGTGAAAATAGCTCTGTCTGTCTATCTGTTGCACTTTCACAGCTAAATCACCGAACTCATTTTGGTCAAATTTGGCAAGAAGATAGACTGTATCTTGGGAAAAGACAGAGCCTACCTATTATCCCGTTATTTGATGCCGAAGGATCCACGCAAGTCAAGTCGCGCGCAGTAACAAGTATCATATACCTAATTATTAGATATTATTCGCGACTTCTCTTGCGTTAATGTAGTACATATATCACTCGAGAACAGTACTGTTTGGATGAAAGGTACCTAATTTATTTTTCTCAACTCCCGGCGATGTGTATGTAAAATACCATAAAGAGTAGTTAAGGCGTGAAAGCATGACAAACAAACAAACTCACATTCGCATTTATAATAATAAGTTAGGCTATATAAAAAAATTGCTTGGTTTTAAATTTTCTATGGGATTAAAACAAGGCTATGAGGTTTATAAAGAACTTGAGTATGTCGATAACAGACGCTCTCCGATATTATAGCTCGCGGGTTGCAGCTCTGATTTATCTACCCTATTAAATCAGTAAATAATATAAACAGCTACTTTGCTAATGTGGGTCGTTCCCTAACCGAAAAAATCACAAAAACCCCCAATTCCAATACAGTCACTGAATCGCGCAGTTTGCCAAACTCTTTCGTTTTGCTGCAAACGGATGAATCAGAAATCGAGCGGTTGGTACTGAACCTCAGGAGTGACAGTGCAATAGGTTCAGACATCTCGGGCACTTTTTTCAAACGTTTTAAAAACGTTCTGATCCACCATTTACCCATCTTTGCAATTTGGCGTTAAACCTAGGAGTTTTCTGAGACGCATATAAATTAGCCATCGTACATCCAATCCATAAGAGTGGGGACAGAGACCGTTCAGACAATTATAGGCCAATAGCCATTCTACCTACACTCTCGAAAGTGCTTGAAAGGCTAATGAACAACAGACTCATTAAGCACCTAGAACAATATAAACTTCTTTCGCCACATCAGTATGGTTTCCGCTCGGGGATCTCAACAGAAAATGCTGTGTTAGATCTAACCAATAACGTTATTACCAACCTTGACAAAAAAGAAAAAGTGCTAGGCATATTCTTGGACCTCGCAAAGGCTTTTGATACGGTCTCTGTCCCACTCTTACTGGTTAAACTAGAGAAACTGGGAATAAGAGGTCCCCAACTCTCACTTTTCTCTAGCTACCTTACAGACAGAAGACAATGTGTGAAGATCGGAGAGTGGCTGAGTGATGAACTCCCAGTGACTTACGGGGTGCCTCAGGGTAGTATTATCGGCCCTACGTTATTTCTGATTTATATAGATGGCCTCTGTCGTCTAAAGCTACAAAATGGCTCCATCTTCACTTACGCCGATGATACTGCCCTGATATTCCATGACTCTACGTGGGACTCGGCAATTGCAGGTGCACAAGCGGGTCTTAACCAGATCACAAATTGGCTTACACAAAACTTGCTTACTTTGAATCCCAGCAAAACATTTTACCTCTATTTTTCACTTACATCCGCCGGTAAACACGTTCCCTCTCCTGGTCCCTTGTTTGCTCACTCTTGTGGTGCACGACCTCGCGCAAACTGCAAATGCTCTTCACTCCAACAAACTAATAGCATTAAATATCTAGACATACTTATTGACGACAAACTTACCTTCCAGCTCCACGTAGAGGCACCTGCATCCAGGTTACGGAAGCTCATCTTCGTTTTTAAGAACCTGCGACATTCTGCAGACACGAATGTTCTGAAATTGGTCTATTTAGCACTGGCCCAGTCTCTCATCCAATACTGTGTTATTGCATGGGGCGGCACTACAAAAACCAACCTGTTAAGACTTGAGCGAGGCCAAAGAGCTCTACTAAAAGTTGGTTGGCAGCTGCCTTATCAGTTTCCCACCACCGAACTATATAAAATTTGTGATGTTCTGTCCGTCCGTAAATTGTTCATTCTTAAACTAATCCTGAATACTCACGCCCAATCCCCCCATGATCCTTCCAAATATAACTCCTCCCGCCGTAGATTCAATGTCTGTCAAGTAAACCCCGTAAAAACAACAGCTGAGCAACGTTGCTTCCATTTCTTAGGTGGCTACGTATATAATAAAGTCAACAAAAAATTAAACATCTATCCTCTAAACACATTTAAATGCAAAAAAACAGTGACAAAATGGCTTCTGTCCCTAGATTATATGGAAACAGAAAATATTTTGACTATATTAAAATAACTACTATCACACACACACACACACACACACACACACACACACACACACACACACACGCACACACACACATACACGCACACGCATGCACACTGTGCATGCACACTCAAACATACACAAACAAACACAGACACACTGTGCATGCATCTACTAAATATTAATAACCTCAAATTGCTCCAACATGTACTTATTAGCTTTAAATACTAATCACTAAAGGAGAGAGCCTGGAGATCTGTCACACAGGTCTTAGAACCTACTACGGACTCCAGCTCTCACAAGGTTCCTAATTACCTAAGCTGTACTCATTTTGTAAAAACTTGTAACCTTTTGAGAGAAATAAATAAATATTGTATTGTATTGTATTGTATTGTATCTTCCAACAAGATTTATGATGCATTATTTAATATATTGCTTCATTTTTGTTTGGATATCATATATTATACGAAGAGGAAATAAAAGAGTATCTAACGGGACTAAATACTGCTACATATAAGGCTATACACTAAAACGTAACCAAATGTTGCCGGGTAATATATAAAGATATTTTATTCTCTTCGAGGAACGAAGAAGTGAGACTGTTTAAATAGTACTCCACTTTTAATGTGATCGCATCATCATTACCTAACCTTTGGTGCTTGATCGATGCCCGCAGTAGGTATCGTGTCTTGAGCCTCTTGTAACTGAGGCCTATGTCAGTGGACACAAAAATTACTTATAATGATATTGGCATTGTGTAGTCAGCCATGTTGGTCTAATGACGTGTAGCCCGGGGCTATAGTATCGATTGACCTGCGGTCACCCTCACAGTCGCCTTGTGAGTACATAGCCTTATATTACAATAATCGTTCACTATTAGAACCAATTCGGTACATTAGTAAGTAATGCTTTACATTCAAACAATTCCATTAGTAAATTGTTTTAGTTCGAGTCTTTTTGGTATTGGGATAGAAAATTTTAAAACGAGTCTCAAATGCAAATGTTCTCTTAGTAAAGTTACTTTATAATAAGTTTAGTTTAAACTAATACTTACTATGAACTCTATTTGCTACAAGATCCACTCTATTACAGCAATCATTGTTTATATATTTTCATTCATTTCTAGTATTTTTTTCATATAAATGTAGATTGTAGAAGCAAACAGCTCTCTGTAATCTTACCTAATCTACATAGTTAATTTGTTGCGTTACAAATTCATCTGAATGGTATACTTCAAATTTTATTTAAGGCTCAGTTACACCTCCACCTCTCGGGAAGGAGAAACGGACATCAACGATACCTACTCATGTACTTATTAATGTATACATTTGTATTGTATATTTGTAGTTACATTAAGTTAACGTGTTTTTTGACGCAGTTCAACATTCATTCGGTTTCAAATATACGCTATATTCACAAAAGTTCAAAGACTTCATGAAGTTCCTCAACTTGGTGAGGTTACTCGAACATGCACGCGTCCATTTCGGTTGGGCTCGCTCAGCAACTCAGCAACATTTATCAGAGCGTGTCCCAACATAATAAATACACTTTACAACATTTTTAACGAGGAAAACTTGTTATAAAGACTTTCCTTACATCGACTTTGCGAACTTTTTATGATACGAATCTTCCTATTTGGCAATTTTACTTTTATTTTTGCGAACTTTTCTGTAAAATAATATAATGTGCCCTAAGTAAGTGATTTTAACAATACAACTCTAAATAAGACAATTTATCTTTTGTAAACGAGTTCAACTTAAGAATAGTGAAAATCTTTGCATGCAAACACAAAATACTTGTGATTGTAGATATATGAATGGATTTCAGAGTCCTGGGCATGACAAGGAAGGGATCGAAGACGTATATGACACGCAGAAACAGCTCTGCTACTATTATTGGTCCAGTTGCCTCTAAGAGAGTGATACTTCCTTTAGCGACCACGTACTTATCTGAGGCATAAAAAGAAAAATGATCGCTTTTTGTAGCTCATTGAGCTTCGGTCAGTGGCGCTCATATGTACTCGTAAGTATCCCAATGTCCAATGATAAATGGTTAGTTTTTTAGAAGTCCTTCATGTAATTTGATTTCAGTGAACAAAGTTCGAAAATATAGTGACGAAGAAGGTAAATTAGGAGTAGAATTACATAAAAACCACATTGGGCGTAAATATAGTGACGTGCTCTGTTATCTGTATAACTAATCAAAGCTAACCGAGTAGAGCGCACCTGCTGCCGCATGAAGAGTGTAGGTATTGATGCAGGTGTGTGCGTGACGTGTATTACTTTATTATTGTTTGGGCATGTGTAGTGTAGTGTAGTGTAGTGTAGTGTAGTGTAGGTACTTAAAGCGACGGGTGCTGAGGATAACACCTTATTTTATTTAAACATTTTCTCATTCGTAGATCATTTTGTGTTGAGAGTGCGGTGATCTATACTTATAATATTTGCATAAATCTTGGCGTCTGTCGTGCGGAATTATGTCTAAAATGGGTTGTTTCCTTTTTTAACCCATTGTGACTGGACATGGTACTATATAGACACACACAGCGTAAAAATGATTCATTTTTGGTAGATTTTCTATCATTGTGCTACAAAATATTTTTTATTTATTGATTTTGGAAGAAGGCTTGCAGACTAATAACATTTTTAAATATTCATAAATTATATATGTAACAATGTTGCTAATTACAAGCATATCCATACTAAAGTTTATATTCTTTCAGGCGCAAGTGACCATGTGAGTGAATATACGGACAGTATTTCCTCTCTCTCACCCTTACGAAACGAACCGCATAAAAGCGAAAGTACCCGGCGTATAATTATGTTACTTAGCCTAATACTCAGACTCACGACTCTATATTATCTACGAAGTAGTCCACAGAGGTGTGTTGAGCCCAAATATTGTAAGCTAAAGGTTCTTAGATCGCCAGGCTGCTGTTGCTGTTGACCTCTTGTTACCTGCGGACTTCTTGCCGCTTGTCACAATTTCTTCACGTAAACAAACTCGGCCACTAGCTTTTCATTTTGAGCTTTATATAGTTTTATTGATGAGTCTCACATATGTACTAAGCACGCTAAAATTAAATAATGTCATGTTGCATGCAAAATATTTATGCACCTGGCATTTAGTATATTTTGCAAGCTATCTAGATTTTAAAGGCGAGCAGAGTGTTGTCCAATTTGTGCTACTTACATTAATTCCAGGTAAAAGCTTAGAGTGCACAGAATTTGTGATAAGCTCGACACACAGTGTGTGTATGCTACTCATTTAAAATTCCTTCAGTGTGCTGCTGAAATTAATTACACGAACCACAGCCATATGTGTGGGCCTGCCGCCGCGCAGTGCCCAAATTATTTTATTTTCGGTTTGCCAAAATATTGGCTAACTACAGTATAGTATAATGTTTCCCTTATTAAATCACTGATATATCAAAACCATTAACCTCGTTGTATGCTAGATTTTCGTCTAGTAAAGCTAATTCTATCCGCATTTCGTATTACCCTCAAGACAAAAAAAAACAAATGGTCTAGCTTTCCACCTATCGAAAATGCATATGTTATTAACTTACATATAACAAAATACAGTAAAGACATCAACATTAGTAGAATGACGCAGGTCTCAAAACTCTTGGATCTCAGTCTGTTGTAATGTACAGTGGAGAAGCTCACTTATTTACTTGATGTACAATAAAAGTTACAATCGAAAAGTTACATTCGTTTATATATTAACCAACGACGCACTTTCATTGGGTAATTACCTACTTTAAATTGCGCTCGTACTAATCAAGAGTATCAATTATGTAATAGGTCAAGCACTTTACCCAAAGCTACACATTCCTTAGATACAGCTAATAAATAATCAAGCCCAAAATAAAAGTTGGGTACCGTTAATTGACTATAAATTAAATCCCGGCGTTATTATTCGTCGCACGTAAGAATGCGAGACGTTTTAATCGACTTACTTTCAAAGTTCAAGAATTATGCATAATTAACTTTGTCTTGCATGTTGGCAATCATTATGCACGAGTAATGACGTAAACAGGGGCCTATATTTTGACAAATTACGACGACGCTTAGAATTAAACGAATTAGGAGCACGAACGGCTTTTTAAGGAGTACAATGTTCGTGTGTTAAGATAAGGAAGTAAACTGCAACGTTTTCCCATTTTGTGTGGCGGTAATGGTGTAGTGCTAGCCAATGTCTTCAAAGTTCCCGCACGACTACAATGTTGGTCCAACGGCCCGTAGTGCCTGTGGCCTCTCATGACTGGGCTAGAGGCTACATTTTAGACATAACCATAAATTGTGCTTTAGTGGCAAGAAAATATCCGGAGATCTTTAGAAGGCAGTTAATAAGTCAATTATTGTCGTCTTTGTTATCTATACTACATAGTCAGGTCATAAGTTCTGTCACATGTTTAATATGAAATTATTGAAACATGTCTATTATTGATGTAAACATTTATATACCAAAATGAACTTAATAAAACACAGATTCTTATGCTAATAAAGTTTATTCAAAATGACCCCCGCGATTTTGAATACAGGCCTTCAACCTGCGCGGCCAGTCGTCTATCGCAGCACGAACAAGGTCCATGTCAATTTCGACGGCTGCCTTAAACAAGGATGCCTTGAGTGACTCCAAATCAGGATGACGCGTTGAGCAGGCCTTTTCCTCCAAGTGTTGCCATTTCTTGTAATCTACCGGACTCAAATCTGGACTGGAAGAGGGCCAGTCTTCGTGCCGGATGAAGTAAATTTCACGCGCCGCCAGCCAGTCTTGAGTGCTTTTCGCTCTATGAGCTGGCGCAGGATCTTGTTGGAATACTCAGCGCCTGTTATTGAACATGGTATGAGAAACAGGTTCCACGAGGTTCGTGAGGACTGTATTTTGATACACAACTGCATTAGTTTTTACGCTTTTCTCACAAAAATGTACCTCAGTTAAGCCCCAATAAGAGACTCCCAACCAAACCATGAGTGAGGATGGAAAATGGCCTCGTTGGATACGCGGAACACGGTTGCTCGCTTCTTCACTGCTGTGTGCGTACACCTTATCATTTTGTTTGTTGTAGGTCTCTTCCACATTAACAATTTTTTATCCGGAAAAAGAATTTTCCGATGCTTGTTTCCCGCGTACCGCTTCAACAAAGCACGACATCTCTTCAACCTCAGGTCCATTAAACGAGCGTCCAAACGATGTCCTGTTTTTCTTCGATATGCCCGAAGCCCTAAGTCTTCATTTAACACCCTTTTCACCGTGGTTCTGCTTAAACCCATCTGAAGGGCCAAAACTTTTTGCTTACATATGGGATTTCTTTGAATTCGCGCCTTCATAGCTTTTATCACTGCTGGAGTCCTAACAGAGCGAGGGCGACCACTTCTTGACCTGTCATCTAAACTTTAGCCTTCATTATATCGTTTGATGGTACGATAAACGAATCTTATGGTTATATCAAAATTTTTCAATATGTCAAAAATCTGAATTGGCGCGTAACCGCAACGATGCAACGCAATAACCACAACACGGTATTCTTTAAGTGTCCACTCCATATTTAAAAGGAGTAAAATTCTAAAAAGTACACATTTTTATATTCATGAAAAATTCGAAATTCTACTTCAATAAACTTTTTTGTGGCCAGCATTTAAAATTTTAAAGCTTTTATTGTGTGGCAGAACTTATGACCAGACTATGTATATTATAAAATGGCGACAACTATGAAGAAAGTACCTATATTTAAATTACCTACTATTTATATACATATTATGCATACTTGTTACATATTTTGACTAGTTTTTGTCCATATCGAAATCTGCAAAGCTCTCTAGCGAAACACAAGTAAACTTTTTTCTCAGATATTATAACAGTCTCCTTACGGTTGTTGCCAGCAAAAATGAAGGCCATTTAATTGAGCACCTGTGCGGAAGACATTTGTCAAAAAACTCTCAATGCCTTCCTACGAAGAAGAATGTAGTTAGATAGTTATATGTTTATATTTTTACTAACATAGTTTTTAAGTGATACTAACAAATGTATGGGTCATTTCCTGAAATAAATATATTATTATTATTGTTTATGTTCAGGAGCTGGAATCTAAATAAAATGTAATCCTTTTCGATAGCAAAAAATAACTTCTCTCTAATGGGCAGATTGTGTAACGTAATAAACTTTGGATACCTATTAAGGAGATCTTTATACGTTAGGTATACTAGTAAACAAGCAAATTCGATAGCTTATCTCACGGCAGCCCCTGACTCACTTCTAAAACACCTAAGCCAAAATAATGTGTCGGTATGTTTTCAGGTAAAACGATATAAAACAATGAAGTTAATACAATAATCAGTTATGCTTTACCAGGAAAGGGTTATTGCGAGCAACGTTTTAATTAAATTATAACTAATAATATAAAAGCAAAATTGTTTGTCTTTCGTGTAGGCTGTTTACCAGGTTATTCCACATTTTGATTCACATATTTTTACTACAAACTACCGAGCCATCATTATTAATTAATAATGATGGCTCGGCGGGACACTCACTGACTAAGTTCTAGTTTTAATCGCCTACATTCATACCTTGTAGGTCTACCGTGAGCAAATGTTATCTTAATCACAAATAATCTAGTTGGTACATCTTAATAAATAAAGATTCAGCTTTCGCAAATTTGTGTTCGCTAAAGTCGAGAAGTGTCAATCCGTTGAAGTAGTCAATGGATTTTTTAGATAACTTTGCATTTCTAAATGCAAGTGTTTTTACATAATTATATACTTTTTATCCCAAAGAAGCGGAAACGGTAATTACTACCCGTATAATTAATATCAGACTAAGCCGCTGCAAAGTGTGGCTGGGCTGAGCTAGTTTACTAAGGCTCATAGTAACGAATTCCCTAATCATTTTAATTTCCTGGAGACTAAAATGGACTGGATGTTTGTAAACGCGGAAGAGTTTAACAATACATAACATCAAGGCAAACCCCTGAGGGAGCATTATACTGATCTAAACAGACGATTAAATGTAAATGAAGCTTTTAATTACAGTAGTTCGCCGAATCACTTGTCAAATTGACTCTTTTGGGAACAGATAGTACCATGAGCTCATTTTAAACTCACTACATTGTCACTGTTGATCCTAATTATGTAGCTAGCGTGTCAGTATAAAACACGTCGGAGGTAGAATTATAAGGTAACAAATGCAGTTGGTTTGACTACTACTAGGGCATTGTGTCTACAACGGAGCAACCTGACCTGTCGCTGGGACGAACAGTGAGCACCATGTTGGCCAGCGACAGATGCTGGCAAGCTGTTGCCGAATTCAGTGAGGCAGTAATGCTCCTGAAGGAGGCTGCGGAGCGGAAACGGGAGGCCGACGCCACGGACCCGCTCCGCCGAGCAAGGCCGGGGAGGAGGCGACGCCGCTACGCTCACCTCCTCCCCCCGCCGTAGATGGTTGTGTCTTAGGTCGTAGCCCTGCCAGGCTAACGTCTGAGCGCCGGAGAGAATTCGGAACGGAGATCTTCCGGCGCTTCATGATAGACGGGAAGAGCGCCGCAGTTAGGTTTAGTCGGTATTCCGTGGGACACTATTGTAAGCGCCCCGGCGAGTCCGACACTACCCGCTGTCGCCGGCGCGGCTTTCCAACCGCATCGACAAGAGCGGGTGTGCGTAAATGCATTCCACACAAACTTGTATTAAACTCAAAGATAAATATGACAATACAAATGATAAACAATATGATGATTAGTCAATTTTGATGTTCAAAAACATAGACATTGATCGAATTCACATAATTTGCGACATTAGTAGGTTTTGCTAGCCGCTGAAATATGTCTGCAAACACGACTAACGACATCACGTTAAAGTTACAAATACATGCAGCACTTTCAGATATCATTTGTGTAACATGTTGTAGAGCTAGCAGCAGCTGCGCTCGCGTTCACTGCGTGCAACATTAACGATGAGATATCTTTGGCATGTTACATAGTTGCACTCTAAACATTAACGAACAGAACCTAACAATATGTTGGCACTACTGTTACTATAAATTCCAACTAACATAAGAAAAAACCAGCGCCAGTTATGTGATAGAGTGTGTTGTCCTACCATAAACTTCAACGTGCGAATTTTGGCATCAGCTTAAAGCTGACTGCCAAAATGTTGGTCGGGAAAAAGAACAGCCTTGCTTACCAGCGTGGCACTGTGTGGCACACCCGTGCCAAATGGCAACTCGCATACCAGTAACGTCGCCTTCCGACTAATTGAACAATATCTTCATTCTGCACAATGTCACACAATTCGCGAACCGACAGATTTAACTTCTCGGTTTTTTAAATTTGAATCTTATGTTTCCAGCTTCAAGGTAAAAGTTTGTATGTTTTAAATTTACCAAAAGTTTTCGTGGAGAAGCGTGGCCAAGCTGTTATTGATTTTTAATTACGTTCCACGAGGCAAACCTTCATGAGCAAAGGAAAAACGTCGCACTGCCTTTCTTGTTATGCACATGTTGTTTCTTGATCGATATTTACAAAGTTTATTGGTGACATATGTCAGAACTAATGAACAACAAGGT
Organism: Catocala sponsa; assembly: GCA_963564715.1. Lineage (NCBI taxonomy): Eukaryota > Metazoa > Arthropoda > Insecta > Lepidoptera > Erebidae > Catocala > Catocala sponsa. The sequence goes on from OY751336.1 coordinate 340,927, forward strand.
ATGGTCTTAACTAATTTTAAACTCACAAATTAATTAGCTAACTTCACGTTGTTTTGAAAAAGCACTTTATTATTTTTGATTGAGAGCGCAATTTATGCAATTCGCGATTCCTTCGGAAATAGAATTCCACAGCTTCCTTATATTAAAGTGCAATAGATCTAAATATTGAATCTTTTCAAAGTTTATATCGCATAGAACGCGTGTTACAGCGTAAGCCCTACAAACTCCGAGTACGTGTTTATAAAGAAAACCAGAAGCACAACTAATAAATAAAAACAACTAGTGGCCTTGTTAGTGCGCTTGTCTTCAGTTTGCTTCTATTTGTTTGTGACTTTATCGTACAAAGTTTGACAGGATAACACAAATACTGGTATTATTGTCGATAACGTGTAATGGAAATGAAAGATAATATTTATCGGGCTGTGTAAACTCATGCTGCAGAAGTGTCATGAGATGTGTCATTTTATATCACTGCACTACGGTAGATGGTGCACTAACAAAAACGACCAAGAGCACTCTACAGTGCTGCTGTTTTGGGAACGATAATGGGATGCCTGGCAGCCATTAACAAAACCTGCTGCGAGGCCGGCTTATTGTCGACATCCAGGGAAATTTTTTATGTTGAGTTGCGGTATTTGGGCTAAATTCGTTTTGGCGTAGAGTCGAAACGGCGCGATGCGACGAATACCTGCGTCGTCGCACGAAAATGCGTGATTTCGTGTGAATGCGCGTGACTCAGCGCGAATATAAGCGACTTCACGCGTCCATATTGTAATAGTAAAAGTGGTGCAGTAATTAACAGACATATTGCTCTTGAAAACCGGCTGCTAGCCATGAAGAGCTAGTACGTAATATTGAGGTACATATTGTTAACACAAATTTGTACGTTACGTAATAGCGATAGATTTTATTTTCATTTAATAAACTGTGACACGCTGCCCGCGCCGGGACGCTTCGCTTCGCCTCTGCGCCGGCGCCGCGCCCGCGCCGGTGTGAAATGCGCCAAGTTTTCTTCAAGCGTCACTTAACCCACGAGTTATTGTTTCCACCGGCGCACTCCGGCTGCTTGAAATGGATATAGGACTAACAAACTTTATGAAACGCAATACTTTAATATTAGTTTTGCCCCTTTGTGACGAGATTATTTATTTATTTACCTTATGTAAAATTTACAGCTACAGACAACGTGTAACAATGACATGACAGGTGACGGTGAGACAATCACAAGTTGTCACTCATAGATCTATAATAGACAATAAATGAACCACAGAGTACATTTACCAACTGCTTATATGCTATTAAATACTAAAATAGCTCTTTATTAAAATTATACAATATTATTTGCAAAACTTATCAGTTAAGCACTTCCTTACACGCGACATGCTACTAGAACATGGTTCTATATCAGAGGTTTTACACATTTTGTTAAGGTTCCTGCTTGCTCGCACCAAATAGCTGTTTTGCCTGTTTTTTATTCTATATAAAGATGTCAATTGGCACAGTTCTTAACTGAATATAAATTAATAGCTCACTTCTAACATCGCAACATAGACTCTTTTCCTTTAATCTATGCATGGATGGGTAGCAGTGTTTTAAACCCAGCTATGTTTCAAAAGGTAAGCCGTCAACTGAACACATTTTCAGACTCCATAAAGCTACTGAGATATTTCCAACAGAAAAACTAAATAACATTTTGTCCGTCGCGGAAATGTAACCCGGGATCTCACGGTTGCACGCATATTATTTTTGCCACGGAACGATGTAGTTGGAACTGAATGTATTTCATATCGAAATCACGTTGTGGCAAATGTCTGTCGAGCCAATCACGGATATATGGCGTGTAATTATTTAAATTCAGTGTTTAAAATCAAAAGAGGTAAATAATATTATATGAAATATTCCCCTATAAATGTTCTTTGTTGCTTGAACGTAAAGCTTTAGCTGTATAAACAGATTCCTTTAATCTTTACTGTAATTCAGTTGTTCTACAATATCCATAACGCGAGAAATATGAGAAAACAGCGGTAAGTTCCAGTTACTTATTTTTATTCATAAAAATTAAGCTTAGTTTACTTTAATTTAATATCCATCCAAACGATTGTGTTGGTTTAGATGGAAATTAAATTAAAGTATTATTGATATACCTCGAAATATAATGGTTGTGAGGTCGACTTAGGTCGAGTTATAACATCGCCTTCATAAATCATCATCATCATCTCAGCCGTAAGACGTCCACTGGTGGACATAGGCCTCTCCCAAGGTTTTCCACACATACCGATCTTGGGTCACACATATCCAACCGCTTCCCGCGACCTTTACCAGTTCGTCGGTTCAACTTGTAGGGGTCTACCCCTGCTCCGTCTATCAGTGCGTAATTAATACCTATGTTCTATATAAATTTATAATATTAGTAGCACAATTTAAATTGAAAGTTAACGTTAGTTAACCTGTACCCAGTCTGATTGTAATACAAGTGATTTCAAAATGCAATCGCAGCTACTTGAGTTCACATGTACTTTCTTTCACGATTCGCTATCCTACGTACATCATCATCATCATCTCCGAAAAGAAGCCGAAAGGCGTCCACCGCTGGACATAGGCCTCCCCCGAGGTTTTCCTCACAGAATAGTTTTGGGCCACCCGCATACATTCTCTTACGTACGGATGCGTCTATATGTAAAGTATGTATTATTAGGATGTTTCACTTAATACCCGAGAGGAGAAGGAGAAAGAAACAGGGAAAATGTTGGTATGCATTTAGTGCATACCAACATCTTGCCTTTTTTTTTCTCCAAGCCGATTCATTCTGACTACAGGACACGCGACACGAGGCGGCGTAGGCGGCAGCTCGGTTATGTTTTCTTGATGTTACAAGAATAATATCAAGATAATAATATTAATATTTGCTGCGCAGAAAAGTGTTCGCGATAAACAAACTTTAACTCTACACAAATATACGCAAGTTTCAAGTGCATGTAACTGATACAGAGTGTAGAAACCATAAAATGTATAAAGTATAACATGACCGCGCGCACTAACTAACCGTAACTTAAAATTATAAATGCGAATGTGAGTTTGTTTGTTACGCTTTACGCCTCAACTACTCGACAGACCATCATTAAATTTTGCATTCAGGTTGTCAGGGTTACAGAAATGGACATAGGGTACCTTTTATCCAGAAAAAAATACGGTTCCTAACCTAACCTTACTACATTTACACGACCGAAGCTGCGGGCAAAATCTAGTACCTAATGAAAATATTCTTTAGTTTGACGAGAATCAAGTGAGTACCAGTAGTTGTGACTTAAGCATTGTTTGTTTAAGTTAATTAAAACGTGTGACGGCCTAATTTAAATTTGCCAAAGTATGAGTAGGTACCTACACACCAGCTGTAATTAAAAGTCAGTTTTGCTTGCGGGCGGCGCCGTACTATACGCTAGTTATATTTCATTCTCCACTATACTATATGCACGGCATACGTAACATAGGCTTGAAGAATACTTTTGTTAATGGCTACTGCGAAAGATAAAATACTAGCTGGTACCCGCGAATTCGTTTACGTGAATTTTAACGTAAAAATTTCTAAAATAAATGTAGCCTGTGTTACTCCTTAGAACATCGCTATCTGCTAGTGAAAGTCCCGTCAAAATCGGTCCAACCGTTTCAGAGATTAGCCGGAACAAACAGACAGACAGACAAACATTTATTTTATTAATTTTTTGATATACTTAGTACCGTGTATACTTTCATATGCATTTAATAAAAAGCTGATATTTTGACATTATAAACAGATACTTCAATTTTATTTATTCGTAAAAACGTGCTGTTTTAAAAATATCCTTCGAATATGGAGGATCCGCTGTTGTCAAATGAATGGTACACGGCCACCAAGGGTATGTGTGGTCAGTGGAACGGACACGCGCGGCCACCTCTTGACTAAGGGTATAATTTTATAAAGCAACATACGTTTATACAAATAAAAATAAAAAGTGAGATATCGCTGACAATTCTCGTGTGTAATAGCTAAAACTTTAAGTTATTTCTAGTAATTATACTCTGAAAAAGAATTGGGAACCGATAGCGAGTTCATTATATAGTAGATCATCTACAACATTCGTTCAAATCTGTTCATAGGGAACTGTTTCTAAATTTCGAATTACTGTACATGCATAAAATTAGTGAAACGGGTTTGCATTACTTTTATTAGCAAAACTCTAAACAATATTAAGGGTACTGTAGAAATATAAGACACAACATTAGTATGCTCTTATTGAAGTTTTATTTAATTGTTTAAGTAGCGCCCAACTGCGGTAGTTAGAACTGTGGGAGAAGCGATAATAAGATTAGATTAGACTCTACGGTAGCAGAACCTATGATACGTCATCTATATATTAATACGTGAAGCGAAAACTTTGGATCCCTTTTTACGAAAATTGGGCGGACGGAGGAGTATGAAATTTCGCACACTTATAAGTAGTTTATACAGAGAAGAAGTGACGAATGCTAATATTTTTTTAAAATATGCATTAGATATACATTAAATTAATGAAAAAGCACTACACGCACACAACCATGCATTTGACATACGCAGTCGAAGCGCGTAACTATGGTTACATATATCAATATATAATGACATAATATGTCAGCAATATCTTACAGGCAAACTTTGGTCGAATTTCGAGCACTAGGCGACCGCTAGTAATAATAGATTACCAAATTAATTTAAAAACTTAGACATTAATTTATTTCAAAAACAAGTACATAAGTTTTTGGTGAACAAATATTATTATAAAGTTTATGATCTTATGGAAGGCAATTAATTAATTTTTTTATTTTAATTATAATTTAATTTTGACATCATGTTATTTTGATTTATATACCTAGTTAACTCAATTATATAATAATATATTAACTACAACTATTATGGACAAAGTACATTCGGACATCTAATATAATTATTATTATGTGAATTATCTATTGAGACATTGCCATTAATGTATAAAATTTATAAATTATCTCAACTATTTTCTAATGTGATTGTATGCATGCCGAATAGGTACAATAAAGAGAACTAATAATTAAGCAACATTTGTATAACATCTATGTATATATACCTTTATGCAGCAAATAAATGGATTTGATAATGATACATGTATTTGACCACTTGGCAATTCGCTCAGCTACGGTGTGGCTGTTATAGCAGCTTAGCTTTACCCCAGTGACCAGGGTCAGTATAACCTGGCCGAAAGCCAACCACTTGAAGTGATCCAAAGCATTATCGCTATTATTTTAGTGAGCCCAGTGTACAAAGAACTCTTTATGCTTCTTCCACACAGACTGCACGGATGGCGCAGTGGTTTAAGTGGTCAGTCGCCACAGCCACGGCGGCGGCGTCGAGTGTTGTGGATTCGGGACAAAAATTTGTGTGATTCCCAAATGGTTGTGACGAGTCTCGATGTTCTTTGTCATGAACTATAAATAAACCATTATTAATCTTAACCTGTCAATTTTTGGAATGCTAGCCATAATAGAAAACCTTTTGTATCTTGCCACCGGTGTGCCGCTGCGACTTAACAGGTTAAAACATAATTATGCCCGATTTCCGATAATTTGTATAAAAAATTACTAGTTATCTTATTTACATTTAGTAACATAACTAGTATTTGTTATTTATTAGTGAAATTTATATAGTTAGCAGGCACTTAGTACAAAAATGCGAACTAAAAATAAATTTGTTCAATAACGACAACGCTGACTAACTAAGGCAGATTCAGTAGAATTATTATAATTATTGTTATATTGACCACTTACTAAATATTTCAGTTATTAAACAGCTATATAGCCAGAGGTCACTGTCGAACATTAGAAGTGGTCGCGACAGACGACTGCACTAATAAACTACTGAACTAATAATTTAGTTCTAAAACAATCGGCGAGTGATCGATAAGAATGACCGGCCCACATGTAATATGTAGCGGTGACGTCAGCGCAGCCGCGGCCGCGGCCGAAACTTATAGTTCGATACATACTAATCAATTATACAACTTAAATGGCGGCGAGTTATTTAAAAAATGCGTAGTGTCTTTAGACTGTGTATTCTTGCACATATGACACATCTTGCCTGATGCAGTGCCTCGAGGAACAGCATAAAGAAGATCACAGCTAAATATATTTGTGGTGCGCCATAGAGAGCAAGGTTTCCAGAACTGTTTACAACTTACCTTGTTGTGCTGTCAGCCGAAAAAACTGTGCACCAACAATCTATACATATAATAAATCTGTACAAGTGTAAATTCTGTACATTGAAAATATTAAAAAAATACATAGCAAGGGGTGTTACTAGATCGAAACCGAACCCAAAAAGGTAATTTAAAAAAAATTGTCTGTTTGTCTGTCTGTTTGTTCAAGCATCACGCAAAAACTACCAGTTCGATTACGATGAAACTTCGTATTATTATATTTTAATATCCTGGGCACCACACTGGGTACTTTTTATTCCGGAAAAGTGTATACAATAAAAAACAAACTTAATTTTGCGGTTCAATCGCTAGACACGGTTACTGTACCAACCGCAAATAATAAGTTTGTCGCCCTTTATGTCATCCGCAATTCACTAACGTTGCGCTGTAAATGTAGGGCCGAAGGTCGAATTCGGCTTGAACCGTGCTGGCGTAGATCTTAGCGTGAGTTATTTTTCACATGGTCAACTTTACGTCGCTCTTTCCCGTGTGAGCAGTCCAAGGAACCTTTATGTTCATATTCCGGATGGGCTCACTGACAATGTTGTGTATGCTGAAGCTCTCAATTGATGTCCTGCGGTGACTATCTGTCGTCCCTGTCACGATTATCTTTGTGAGCATTTGTTGCAATCAACGCCAGCGTCGCTATCGGTAATCCTGCTACTCTTTTTGTTGACCGTCCCAGCTATGAGGTCAGTCATAAACTAATCGCGAGCAAAGCCGAATATGCTATAGAAATAAACTAGGTACTATACGAACGAAAGTTATTTAAAATATTATTCGACCGTTATGCTACTTACCAAACTACGAATCAACTATAAAAAGTTACAGATTGCGAGCGAACCTGCGGGCAAACGCTGGTCGTTAATATATGATTTAAAGATATAGGTAGTAGGTACATTTGCATAAAGTAATTAACTACATGAATTTGCTGAGGAATGTAATTATTATGTCGTATGTTGTGTGCATGCATTTAAACAGTGAAACTAACTTACAGTGCTTGAAACAAAGAGAGACGGGATATCCGGACGTCGCGCGTCGCGTTGGTGGTGTATTGAAGCGTTTTCCACAGAAACGTTTGAGTGGCTAGTAGCGATGTATACATTTTTTTATATTGCGTTCATCGGTGACAGACGAGCCAGCGGCCCTCCTGATAGTAAGCGAGAACCGTGGCTCGTACACAAGGCTGTGTTTTCTTAGCATTACAGAAGCAATGTCAAAAAAACACAACTAAGTCGCTGTCTACCGAAAGGAAAAGGGAAATGAAGCAGGATGGCGTTTGGCAAGGGAAGGGTGATTGGGCCTCCGGCGCTCTCACTCACCGAACGAAACATAACAGATACTGTTATTTTACATCGTTTACATTTAGTATTAGTTTGTACCTGTTAGTCCTACAGTAACATATAAATAACAGCCTATGTGCTTTCATAGTATAGTAGAGTCTGCCATTGCCAAATATTTAGTGATGATACAAATAAACCGGCTTGCTCGGAGAAGTACTACCGTCTAATAGAAAACCGGCGTAAGATTGGTAACATTATCATTTCACCTGGTTCGTAAGAATTCCTGCGATTCACATTTCGACCTCTCTCTTTCCTTTCCTTTTATCTCATCCTTAATTCCTTCTCCTTAGGGTCAATAACACGTAGTGATACGGGAACTGCTTGCCATCAAGCATATCGTATGTTTATTTGTTGAAGAAAATAATATTTGGAATTTCTTGCCGATTTAGTTTTGATCGACAGTATAGAGACCAGGTATTAGCAGCAATAAGTCAATTTGTTTCATGTTAAAAGGGAGTGGTTGCCGTCAGCGTCACGTACGGAGACAGGACAAGGCCGGTAGCGCCGCACACGTCCCGGGGGCGAGCCGCTATCAATTAGTTACTGGTGTCGCTAATGACCGCCCAACACCGTTCACCTTCACTGAACTTTTGTTTACATGTGCAAAGTAAGTGGAAGGTATAAAGGCTTAATACTTGACGTGTAACTGCTGTTTTAACAATTGGACATTGATTAAAATTGGAATTCACGAAGTGTATTGTGCTCTTGTAGAACGAACAAATAAAAATAAGTAGTACCTAAGTAAAGATGTTTCGTCTGAAATGGGCTAGGTTAGGAGTAGTAAACTAACGATTGCGCATAAATATTGATGATCTGTAATCATTGCACTGGACGGTAGCTCGTACTTTAAATTTAATCCACCTGACAAACGTGTGGGGATGCAGAATCATGTCAATTGATGAAGCTTAAAATCTTGTCATAAATTCAAATATAAAGATATAACAACGTACGCTTGATAATCTGATCTAGAGAAATATTATTTTTAAATATTATCATTATTAAATTAAATAATATATAAAGCATTGAGGCGTAATAATTGTGTATGATGCTCATAAGAATGTAGTACTTACTAAGCTCTAAGCAGCTCTCGTAGGCGTAAGCAATGTAAACTGAATTAAATTAGTTATACGAGTACATACATATTTAACATAATTTATACGGCGATTAGCATTCTCTAAATAATTCTTATCTCCTACTTTACAGAGGAAAGTACACGAACACAACAAATAACCAACGGCTAACTAGTGGTAATTAATTTACATAGGTAATATAAATACAAACAGCAATTAATTATTACAGCAGAACAAATATTTACAAACTTAACTCACTGAAATTAAACTACGGATTTTTTTCTTGTAAACGTAAGGCAATGTTATGTAACTTAACTCACAGCAAATGACAATGTTTTTTCCTTGATAAAACCAGTCTTATCATCTACAGTTAAAAAGCCCTTTATCACATCGTAAACGTCATTTGTCTTTTTCAGACGAAAAGCAGAGACTTGTGACGACAAAAACGAACTGCAGACGCGATTGTCAATGTCAGTTAATTCATGAGACGTTAACTAAAGCGAAGTGACGCCGACGACTCGAATTTCGATGACATTCTCCCCTTGAAATTTTTGCAATCGAATAGAACGTTTTCCTCTGATTTTGGATGTGATTAAATGCATATTAGTTACAAAGCCATGGAATCCTCGCTTCAGCATGAGTATTTGCAAAATTGTACAAAACTTTACAAACACCCCTAGTTTCATTGAAATTGCAGTCTTTGTAAAATCAAATCCTGAACGATTTCCTACTTTGACGGATACTGTTACCCGCAATAGGAGACAAATAACCGAGAATAGGCTGCGACTGCGCAAGTCAAACACAGCTCTACTCCATAAGAGTATATATTGTATGGCACCTGCAATCTATAATAGACTACCAAATGAATTAAAAGATCTAAACATTAATCTATTTAAAAAACATATGCATAAGTATTTGGTGAATAAATGTTATTATAAAATCAGTGAATTCCTGGAGGGCAATTAATTATGTATTATTGGCTATGGTACAATGTTATTTTATTTTATTTTGAAATCATATTATTTTTAGATTTATATACCTGCTTAACATAACTATCCAAATATAACATTGACTATTATTATTATTGACATATTATATTCTGACATTGAAAATACCTACTATTAAAATTTTACAATACAATACAATATTTATTTATTTCTCTCAAAAGGTTACAAGTTTTTACAAAATGAGTACAGCTTAGGTAATTAGGAACCTTGTGAGAGCTGGAGTCCGTAGTAGGTTCTAATGTAGTGTTGTAGAAGAATGTGTGAAGCAAGTAGTATGAAATATTTAGAAGTAAAAGTCGCAGGTAGGAAACAGAAGTAAGAGAGTTTATTAGAAAGTTCACAGTAGCACAAGTTCACAGTCTATACACATACACAAGCAGAAGGAGTGAAATGGAAGGCGAGAATATAATTTAGTAAGAAAGTCAATACACAAGGAATATGCACGCGGTAGCGATGACAATAATTATTTCTGTTGAGCGGTTCGCGTCAATTCAAATCTTAGACTGCTCGATGGGCCGGCGCCGCGGAACGGGGCGTGCGCGAGCGGTCAACCGATAGTGTTGTCCCGCTCGCGCAAGCTACCTAGCGAGCCGATGGCCCGCACCTTAAACAAAAGATCGCGTCATCGCTGCGCGCCGTACATCGAGTGACAATATATATATAAAAACATTATAAAATGTTTGCGTGTACAAATTATTATAAATATTATTTTATGCTAGGTACCAAATTAAATTTAAAACAGTATATATATATATATAATTTAAATAATTAAATATAATGCCACTACATCACCCCCCTCCAGAGACCGTCAAGGGCGATAATAGTCGGGAAATCTAACACGACGTCCTGACCGCGTCGTTTTGATGACGCCGTCGTCAGCACGAAGTAAGTCCCGGTTATCCGCGAGTGGGGTGTTTGAGTGAGTGGTTGTGTTGGGTGGTGAGTGTAATATGTTGGGTGTTTGGTGCGAGTCATTGTTTGGGTCACGCAGTATGAAGGCCGGTTTGAGACGGTCTATCGATACTGTAACCTGTTTACCATTTACCGATATTTTAAAAAACTTCTCACCACGAGATATGACCTCATGAGGACCAGCGTACGCGGCTTTTAAGGAACGACCTGTAGTGTCGTCTCGGAGAAAGACGTGTGACGACTTTGACAGGTCCTTAAAAATAAATGTCTTGGTCTCACACTTATGGCGAGACCCTGGTGACGGCTGCAGACGCCGAACGAAACCGCGCAGCCGAGACAAGTAGTCGGTCATGTCCGTCGTTTCGTCAGAGTTTGGATCGAAAAACTCGCCAGGGAGTCTGAGAGGTTGGCCATAGACCAATTCAGCCGACGAAGCCCCCGAATCCTCTTTAAAAGCGCTGCGAATGCCTAATAGGACGAGTGGAAGGGACTCCACCCAGTTAGCAGTTGCATGGCAAGTTATAGCGGCTTTCAGTTGACGGTGAAACCTCTCCACCAGTCCGTTACAGGCAGGATGGTAAGCTGTGGTACGGCGATGTTCAAAGCCCACGGTTTCGGACAAGCATTTAAAAAGTGTTGATTCGAACTGTCCACCTCTATCAGTAATAATATTGGTAGGACAGCCGAAACGAGCAATCCACCCGCTGAGCAAAGCCTTTGCGACAGACTCTGCCGTTATGTCGGCCAATGGGATAGCCTCAGGCCATCGCGAGAAACGATCGACGGCGGTGAGGCAGTATCGATAGCCCTGACATAGTGGCAAAGGTCCCACAAGGTCAATGTGGACGAAAGCGAACCTTGATTGTGGGAGTTTAAATGTTCCTAACGGACTAAAAACGTGTCGCGTGATCTTGGAACGCTGGCAATCTAAGCAAGAACGGACCCAATCACGACAATCCTTTCTAACTCCCGGCCATACGTAACGGTCTGCAACCAGTTTTGCTGATGCCTTGGTCCCTGGATGGCTCAACGAATGCAGACTGCAAAAGACGGCCCTACGCAGTTCCTTGGGTACAAAAGGTCTTGGAGTAGGTCCGCTAAAATCGCAGTAAAGTTGACTACGCGAACCTGGTATACTTACCTGTTTGAGGTTCAGTGAGGTGTCGCCAGCGATCAGTTGCTTTAGTTCGGCGTCGTTTTGCTGAGCTTCTGCGATTCTCTCCGGGTGCACAGGCTGAGTAATCCCCTCCACGCGTGAGAGAGTGTCGGCAACGACATTGTTTTTCCCCGAGATATGACGAATGTCAGTAGTGAATTGGGATATAAAATCCAGGTGACGAAACTGTCGAGGAGAACAATTCTCTTTACGAGAGTGATAGGCGAATGTGAGGGGCTTGTGGTCCGTGTAAATCACGAAGTCACGCGCCTCTAACATGTGCCTGAAGTACTTAACACTCTCGTAAATAGCGAGCAACTCACGGTCGTAAGGAGAGTACTTAACCTGTGCCGGGCTTAACTTACGCGAGAAGAAAGCTAGAGGTTCCCAAGCTCCGTCGTTAAGCTGCTGGAGAACTGCGCCGATGGCTTTGTCTGACGCATCCGTGACCAACGCCATCTTAGCGTTGCAATCAGGATGAGCTAACAGTGCTGCTTGGCAAAGGCTAGTCTTGCAGTTCTGGAAAGCCTCCAACTCTGTTGCTGAAAAATTGACAGGGTGAGAACCCTTAACAGACCCTGCAAGCAAAGCGTTCAAAGGAGCTTGAAACGCGGCAGCCCCAGGAATGAACCTCCTATAAAAATTGACCATGCCAAGGAATCTGCGTAGTTCTCTCACAGTCTTAGGAGTAGGGAAATTCTGCACAGCTTCGACCTTGGATGGCAACGGCCTCGTACCCTTGGGTGAAATATGGTACCCTAGAAAGTTCACCTCGGATACTCCAAAAATGCACTTACTAGTGTTGATCACCATACCGTACTCTTGGAGTCTGGTGAACAGCTGACGTAGGTGTACCTCATGGGAAGCCTGGTCTTTCGAGAAGACCAAGAAATCATCCAAATAGGCGTAAATGAAGTCCAGACCCCTGAGCATCTCATCCACGAAGCGTTGGAACGTTTGACCGGCATTTCGAAGTCCGAACGTCATGAACGGAAATTCGAAAAGACCGAATGGTGTTGTTATCGCGGTCTTCGGGATGTCTTCCGGATGAACGGAAATCTGGTTATACGCCTTCACCAGGTCTATCTGCGAGAAGACTGTACAGCCCGACAGGCTGTGGGCAAAGTCCTGGATGTGCCTGATCGGGTACTGGTCGGGGATGGTACGTGCGTTCAGCATCCTGTAGTCACCGCAGGGACGCCAACCGTCGTTCTTCTTAGGCGCCAAGTGAAGAGGAGAAGACCAGGGTGATTCAGACGGGCGGCACGTGCCGCACTGTAGCATGGTCTCAAATTCGGTCTTGGCGATTAAAAGTTTGTCAGGTGCCAAACGACGTGGTGAACAGGTTACCGGTGGCCCAGGTGTGGTGCGTATGTGGTGGATTGTGTGGTGTTTAGGTATGCGATGTGTACCGTGTGGACGAGTGATGTCAGGAAATTCCCGTAGTATGTGAGTAAATGCGGAATTACCGAGACTTACTTTCACTGAAGAGACATCATCAGAACGACGAGCAGGCGAAGCCGGGGTGGACACAGTTGTATGGCAGTCGATGATGCGCTGATTTCTGCAATCAACCGTCAAATTATAAAAGCATAAAAAATCCACGCCTATTATCGCCTTTGTCACATCTGCAACAATAAATCGCCAGGGAAAGTCACGGCGCAAGCCTATATTTAAATTTAAATTAATGTAACCGTAGGTGTTTATAACGGTTCCGTTAGCGGCACACAATTCAAAATCGGTTTTAGTACGGTGACTCGACAAAAACGATCGAGGGTATACACACAAGTCACTGCCCGTGTCGACCAGGAATCGAACCTTGGTACGACAGTCAGTAATGAACAGGCGACCGGTACTGCGGCAATCATTTGTCGCCATTATTGACTGCCCTTTTCGTTTCCCGCGGAACGATAATCACAGGGTTTGATGCAATGCCTAGCCCTGTCACGGAATCGGATGTGATACCAGCATAGAGGTTGATTCCGGTAGCTTGACGGTGATCTGGTGGAACTGGAGCGGTGCCGACCTCGGCTCGGCTGTCGACTGCGGTCACGGCCTCGGGACATCCTCTCTATCTTCTCCGCCAGTAGCTCCACCTGCTTGGCGAGCGCTGATACCTCCGGAGAAGCAGGAGCGGCTGACGAGGAAGCGACGGCTGCGGATGCTACCTGAGGGACGACCACGTCGTGGATTCTGTCCGCCAGGTCTGCCAAATCGTCCATCGTACTCTTGGCCTGCGACGCGATGATGGCCTGAGTACTGCTGGGTAGACGGCTCGTCCAGATGGTACGCAGGAACTCCTCAGGAACACCAGGTCCAGCCAAGTTCAGCAGGTGCCGGTAAAACTGGGAAGGCTTCCGGTCTCCTAGTTCTTCATGCACGAGGAGCTGCTTCACCTTCCTCTCCCGGGACGCGGAAAGTCTTTTGACCAGCTCTGTCTTCAGCTTCTCGTATTTGTTCATCGCCGGCGGGTTTAAAATTATGTCTTCCACTTCGGACGCGTACTGGGAGTCCAAGTTGCCCGTGACGTAGTAGAACTTGGTGTCATCAGCCTTGATACCAGCCAGGAGAAATTGCGCCTCCATCTGGCAAAACCATAGCGCCGGTTTTTCGGGGTAAAATGGGGGTATGCGAACACCGACCCGAAAACTCTCCGCTGCTAACTTGTCGCAGTCTTGACTGCTGCGCCCTTTTTCTTCGGCCATCCTCTTGTCGTGTTCTTGTTCGGGGTCACCAATGTAGTGTTGTAGAAGAATGTGTGAAGCAAGTAGTATGAAATATTTAGAAGTAAAAGTCGCAGGTAGGAAACAGAAGTAAGAGAGTTTATTAGAAAGTTCACAGTAGCACAAGTTCACAGTCTATACACATACACAAGCAGAAGGAGTGAAATGGAAGGCGAGAATATAATTTAGTAAGAAAGTCAATACACAAGGAATATGCACGCGGTAGCGATGACAATAATTATTTCTGTTGAGCGGTTCGCGTCAATTCAAATCTTAGACTGCTCGATGGGCCGGCGCCGCGGAACGGGGCGTGCGCGAGCGGTCAACCGATAGTGTTGTCCCGCTCGCGCAAGCTACCTAGCGAGCCGATGGCCCGCACCTTAAACAAAAGATCGCGTCATCGCTGCGCGCCGTACATCGAGTGACAATATATATATAAAAACATTATAAAATGTTTGCGTGTACAAATTATTATAAATATTATTTTATGCTAGGTACCAAATTAAATTTAAAACAGTATATATATATATATAATTTAAATAATTAAATATAATGCCACTACATCACCCCCCTCCAGAGACCGTCAAGGGCGATAATAGTCGGGAAATCTAACACGACGTCCTGACCGCGTCGTTTTGATGACGCCGTCGTCAGCACGAAGTAAGTCCCGGTTATCCGCGAGTGGGGTGTTTGAGTGAGTGGTTGTGTTGGGTGGTGAGTGTAATATGTTGGGTGTTTGGTGCGAGTCATTGTTTGGGTCACGCAGTATGAAGGCCGGTTTGAGACGGTCTATCGATACTGTAACCTGTTTACCATTTACCGATATTTTAAAAAACTTCTCACCACGAGATATGACCTCATGAGGACCAGCGTACGCGGCTTTTAAGGAACGACCTGTAGTGTCGTCTCGGAGAAAGACGTGTGACGACTTTGACAGGTCCTTAAAAATAAATGTCTTGGTCTCACACTTATGGCGAGACCCTGGTGACGGCTGCAGACGCCGAACGAAACCGCGCAGCCGAGACAAGTAGTCGGTCATGTCCGTCGTTTCGTCAGAGTTTGGATCGAAAAACTCGCCAGGGAGTCTGAGAGGTTGGCCATAGACCAATTCAGCCGACGAAGCCCCCGAATCCTCTTTAAAAGCGCTGCGAATGCCTAATAGGACGAGTGGAAGGGACTCCACCCAGTTAGCAGTTGCATGGCAAGTTATAGCGGCTTTCAGTTGACGGTGAAACCTCTCCACCAGTCCGTTACAGGCAGGATGGTAAGCTGTGGTACGGCGATGTTCAAAGCCCACGGTTTCGGACAAGCATTTAAAAAGTGTTGATTCGAACTGTCCACCTCTATCAGTAATAATATTGGTAGGACAGCCGAAACGAGCAATCCACCCGCTGAGCAAAGCCTTTGCGACAGACTCTGCCGTTATGTCGGCCAATGGGATAGCCTCAGGCCATCGCGAGAAACGATCGACGGCGGTGAGGCAGTATCGATAGCCCTGACATAGTGGCAAAGGTCCCACAAGGTCAATGTGGACGAAAGCGAACCTTGATTGTGGGAGTTTAAATGTTCCTAACGGACTAAAAACGTGTCGCGTGATCTTGGAACGCTGGCAATCTAAGCAAGAACGGACCCAATCACGACAATCCTTTCTAACTCCCGGCCATACGTAACGGTCTGCAACCAGTTTTGCTGATGCCTTGGTCCCTGGATGGCTCAACGAATGCAGACTGCAAAAGACGGCCCTACGCAGTTCCTTGGGTACAAAAGGTCTTGGAGTAGGTCCGCTAAAATCGCAGTAAAGTTGACTACGCGAACCTGGTATACTTACCTGTTTGAGGTTCAGTGAGGTGTCGCCAGCGATCAGTTGCTTTAGTTCGGCGTCGTTTTGCTGAGCTTCTGCGATTCTCTCCGGGTGCACAGGCTGAGTAATCCCCTCCACGCGTGAGAGAGTGTCGGCAACGACATTGTTTTTCCCCGAGATATGACGAATGTCAGTAGTGAATTGGGATATAAAATCCAGGTGACGAAACTGTCGAGGAGAACAATTCTCTTTACGAGAGTGATAGGCGAATGTGAGGGGCTTGTGGTCCGTGTAAATCACGAAGTCACGCGCCTCTAACATGTGCCTGAAGTACTTAACACTCTCGTAAATAGCGAGCAACTCACGGTCGTAAGGAGAGTACTTAACCTGTGCCGGGCTTAACTTACGCGAGAAGAAAGCTAGAGGTTCCCAAGCTCCGTCGTTAAGCTGCTGGAGAACTGCGCCGATGGCTTTGTCTGACGCATCCGTGACCAACGCCATCTTAGCGTTGCAATCAGGATGAGCTAACAGTGCTGCTTGGCAAAGGCTAGTCTTGCAGTTCTGGAAAGCCTCCAACTCTGTTGCTGAAAAATTGACAGGGTGAGAACCCTTAACAGACCCTGCAAGCAAAGCGTTCAAAGGAGCTTGAAACGCGGCAGCCCCAGGAATGAACCTCCTATAAAAATTGACCATGCCAAGGAATCTGCGTAGTTCTCTCACAGTCTTAGGAGTAGGGAAATTCTGCACAGCTTCGACCTTGGATGGCAACGGCCTCGTACCCTTGGGTGAAATATGGTACCCTAGAAAGTTCACCTCGGATACTCCAAAAATGCACTTACTAGTGTTGATCACCATACCGTACTCTTGGAGTCTGGTGAACAGCTGACGTAGGTGTACCTCATGGGAAGCCTGGTCTTTCGAGAAGACCAAGAAATCATCCAAATAGGCGTAAATGAAGTCCAGACCCCTGAGCATCTCATCCACGAAGCGTTGGAACGTTTGACCGGCATTTCGAAGTCCGAACGTCATGAACGGAAATTCGAAAAGACCGAATGGTGTTGTTATCGCGGTCTTCGGGATGTCTTCCGGATGAACGGAAATCTGGTTATACGCCTTCACCAGGTCTATCTGCGAGAAGACTGTACAGCCCGACAGGCTGTGGGCAAAGTCCTGGATGTGCCTGATCGGGTACTGGTCGGGGATGGTACGTGCGTTCAGCATCCTGTAGTCACCGCAGGGACGCCAACCGTCGTTCTTCTTAGGCGCCAAGTGAAGAGGAGAAGACCAGGGTGATTCAGACGGGCGGCACGTGCCGCACTGTAGCATGGTCTCAAATTCGGTCTTGGCGATTAAAAGTTTGTCAGGTGCCAAACGACGTGGTGAACAGGTTACCGGTGGCCCAGGTGTGGTGCGTATGTGGTGGATTGTGTGGTGTTTAGGTATGCGATGTGTACCGTGTGGACGAGTGATGTCAGGAAATTCCCGTAGTATGTGAGTAAATGCGGAATTACCGAGACTTACTTTCACTGAAGAGACATCATCAGAACGACGAGCAGGCGAAGCCGGGGTGGACACAGTTGTATGGCAGTCGATGATGCGCTGATTTCTGCAATCAACCGTCAAATTATAAAAGCATAAAAAATCCACGCCTATTATCGCCTTTGTCACATCTGCAACAATAAATCGCCAGGGAAAGTCACGGCGCAAGCCTATATTTAAATTTAAATTAATGTAACCGTAGGTGTTTATAACGGTTCCGTTAGCGGCACACAATTCAAAATCGGTTTTAGTACGGTGACTCGACAAAAACGATCGAGGGTATACACACAAGTCACTGCCCGTGTCGACCAGGAATCGAACCTTGGTACGACAGTCAGTAATGAACAGGCGACCGGTACTGCGGCAATCATTTGTCGCCATTATTGACTGCCCTTTTCGTTTCCCGCGGAACGATAATCACAGGGTTTGATGCAATGCCTAGCCCTGTCACGGAATCGGATGTGATACCAGCATAGAGGTTGATTCCGGTAGCTTGACGGTGATCTGGTGGAACTGGAGCGGTGCCGACCTCGGCTCGGCTGTCGACTGCGGTCACGGCCTCGGGACATCCTCTCTATCTTCTCCGCCAGTAGCTCCACCTGCTTGGCGAGCGCTGATACCTCCGGAGAAGCAGGAGCGGCTGACGAGGAAGCGACGGCTGCGGATGCTACCTGAGGGACGACCACGTCGTGGATTCTGTCCGCCAGGTCTGCCAAATCGTCCATCGTACTCTTGGCCTGCGACGCGATGATGGCCTGAGTACTGCTGGGTAGACGGCTCGTCCAGATGGTACGCAGGAACTCCTCAGGAACACCAGGTCCAGCCAAGTTCAGCAGGTGCCGGTAAAACTGGGAAGGCTTCCGGTCTCCTAGTTCTTCATGCACGAGGAGCTGCTTCACCTTCCTCTCCCGGGACGCGGAAAGTCTTTTGACCAGCTCTGTCTTCAGCTTCTCGTATTTGTTCATCGCCGGCGGGTTTAAAATTATGTCTTCCACTTCGGACGCGTACTGGGAGTCCAAGTTGCCCGTGACGTAGTAGAACTTGGTGTCATCAGCCTTGATACCAGCCAGGAGAAATTGCGCCTCCATCTGGCAAAACCATAGCGCCGGTTTTTCGGGGTAAAATGGGGGTATGCGAACACCGACCCGAAAACTCTCCGCTGCTAACTTGTCGCAGTCTTGACTGCTGCGCCCTTTTTCTTCGGCCATCCTCTTGTCGTGTTCTTGTTCGGGGTCACCAATGTAGTGTTGTAGAAGAATGTGTGAAGCAAGTAGTATGAAATATTTAGAAGTAAAAGTCGCAGGTAGGAAACAGAAGTAAGAGAGTTTATTAGAAAGTTCACAGTAGCACAAGTTCACAGTCTATACACATACACAAGCAGAAGGAGTGAAATGGAAGGCGAGAATATAATTTAGTAAGAAAGTCAATACACAAGGAATATGCACGCGGTAGCGATGACAATAATTATTTCTGTTGAGCGGTTCGCGTCAATTCAAATCTTAGACTGCTCGATGGGCCGGCGCCGCGGAACGGGGCGTGCGCGAGCGGTCAACCGATAGTGTTGTCCCGCTCGCGCAAGCTACCTAGCGAGCCGATGGCCCGCACCTTAAACAAAAGATCGCGTCATCGCTGCGCGCCGTACATCGAGTGACAATATATATATAAAAACATTATAAAATGTTTGCGTGTACAAATTATTATAAATATTATTTTATGCTAGGTACCAAATTAAATTTAAAACAGTATATATATATATATAATTTAAATAATTAAATATAATGCCACTACACTAAGACCTGTGTGACAGATCTCCAGGCTCTCTCCTTTATTGATTAGTATTTAAAGCTAATAAGTACATGTTGGAGCAATTTGAGGTTATTAATATTTAGTAGATGCATGCACAGTGTGTCTGTATTTGTTTGTGTATGTTTGAGTGTGCATGCACAGTGTGCATGCGTGTGCGTGTTAGTGTGTGTGTGTGTGTGTGTGTGTGTATGTGTGTGTGTGTGTGTGTGTGTGTGTGTGTGTGTGATAGTAGTTATTTTAATATAGTCAAAATATTTTCTGTTTCCATATAATCTAGGGACAGAAGCCGAAATTAATGATTATGTTACATTATTAATATTGAGACATTGTTATTATTGTATTGTATAAAGAATCTTTAATATTGCATGCCTAATGGGTAGAATAAGGAGGACTGTATTAATATAAAGCAAACTTTTTGTATAACACCTTTATAAACCTTTATTCAGCAAAATAAATGAATTTGAATTTGAATTTGAAAATTTCACGTCTCGCCGCAGGGGTAGGCAGTAACTGTATGACGCTTAAGTTTCGCCAACTATGATTTAGCTTCTAGGGTAATAGGGGCGAGCCTTATGCACCAGGCCCAGTCCCAGACTTCGTACTGTTTCTGAGAATATTTTAATCGCAAAACGCAATAACACTTTGTCTACCGTAGCAGTACCGTATTAGTGTCACGGGCGATTGTACATATTATAGAGAAAAGATTTGTTTTGTACTTTTGTTGTGCTACTCAAAAACCACGAAGTCGATACCAAAATGTTTCACCATTAGATAAGTACTTTACCGAGTAGTAACATGTAACATAGGCTACTTAACATCACTATACGAGCTACAACAGTAACCATAAATGTGGGTGGAACCGCGGGGCACAGGTAGTATAGTACTAAGTTGGTAAACAAGCATACGGCTGCTCTGATGGTAAGCGTTCACCGTAGCCTATTAACACTAGTCACATCACTCACGTGTGCCGACCATTAAAAAACGAAGTGGCTACGCCGCCAATCCGAGGAACAAGGAGTACTTGTAACAACCCGTGCCGTCAAATCTTAAAACCGCAATCTGTGATCTTTTCAGGGTGGAGATAATTCTTCAAGACAGTTACTTCAGTTTGAGCTCAATCTGGGATAAAGATGGTCGTCCGCCTATTTGGCCTATTGTGATACTAAACCCATTATACATAATATGCATCATGGTCATAAATTGTATTCACAGCCGCGTTAGGTGGTAATCATTTAGGCGGCCAGCTGTAGCTGTGTTAATACAATATATAATTGTAAGATGTAAGATCGTACATGGACAAATAAAAATATGCGAGGTGACAACGACCGGTGCAACCTGGTCGAAGCAACAAGCTCCTAAAAGTAAATAATATTATATATTACGGGACAGAAATTTGTGTCATCTGCAAATCGTTATACTTACAGCGTCTGGTTGCCTTTTGTGTCCGTTGTTTAAATGTTTGTAATATCCCCCCCGACACAGCATTTTTTGTGTCCGTTGTTTAAATGTTTGTAATATCCCCCCCAACACAGCATTTTTTGTGTCCGTTGTTTAAATGTTTGTAATACCCCTCCCCGACACAGCATTTTTTGTGTCCGTTGTTTAAATGTTTGTAATATCCCCCCGACACAGCATTTTTTGTGTCCGTTGTTTAAATGTTTGTAATATACCCCCCCCTCCCCCCCCGACACAGCATTTTTTGTGTCCGTTGTTTAAATGTTTGTAATATCCCCCCCGACACAGAATTTTTCCTAGTGCGTTTCCTAGTGCGGGTTAGTTGTTATTTTTTAGAATATAGAAGGAAATAGAATGAATATATGTATATCATGCAACGCGAAAATTTTAAACTATATTACAATGTATTGTGTATACTTGATATTTGTACCTTTGTGTATAAAAACATCCATACCTTCTCTACAAAACATGATGTCCACGATATAAACACTCGCAATAAAGATAGACTACACTTACCACCATCCCGAATAAAGATGTTAAATGAAAGTCCTTACTACATGGCAGTAAAAATATACAATAAGTTGCCTAAAACTATAAAAGATGCCATTACCCTACCTTCATTCAACAAGCAAATCAGAACCTATTTAATGAATGCCTGCTATTATTCAATTACAGAATTCTTAGAAAATAAATAAAAAATAATAAAACACTGAACATAAACGCCTAAATAAATGCGATGCCGATCCGCTACCTCGACTAAGACCCTATAAAAACAATGTAATAAATAAGCTAAATATAATAAATAAACATTTAATAAAGAAAAAACATAATTGTGATGTTAGAAATTTATTTGATTTGTAAGCGTATGTACGTAATTATATTGTGCAATAATAAAATAACAGACTTTGTATAAACTTATAATATTATATGGTTTAGATGTAAGTACTAAGTAATATTAATTATAATTGTTAGTAGAAAATAATTTTTAAATATTCGTTTATTATAATAATATTGCAATGCTTGTAAAATACACTAAGTTCTAAGCACTATAATTTTACTAAACACCTTATGTATCTACACTTAGTTCGCAATAAACACTTTGACTTTGACTTTGACTTATGTTTTAATGTTATATTATACTTTTTATATGTTATTATGTTGATAGATTTAACTGTAGTTTGACAACGTAATTGCAAGATGAAATTATAATAGGATCTTTGAATACTGATTAGGAACCCTAATCAAGTCATTGTAAGCCCGCAGCTAGAATTACTACAGTTAACTTAACTGTTGGCTGCGTATTAATTACAAGGCTCTTACATATCGCATGTTTTAGCTAACCGTATACATATATACAGGGTGTAAGTGACGGTTCACCGAAAACTGAAATACTAGCTTCGGACCATCATTCTGAGTTGGAAAACGTAGGAATTTTCCACCGGAAAATTATCGAATTTTCTTTCAAAATTTCACATTTTTCTAACTGATTATGATTACATAATGAGTAAACGACCCATTATACTAAATAATATCAATAAAACTACATAATACCGAAAAACAGCTATGTAATCCAAACATACAAAATAAACACAGTTGAACCAATCAGCTGATCTTACGCGGACAAGGCAACGACCAACGCAAAAAAGTTTTTTTACGCACCGGCAATAGTGTGCTGTGTAAAAACCCGCCCGCATCGTACCTACTACCACTGAACTAGGGAAGATCTATGATCAATGATCGATATCGAAAAAAGTGTATTAAACAAAGCGGGATAGGTTAATAAATAAAATAGTTGTTTTCCTTTTAAAAGTAAAGGTTACATGAACGTGTTAGCACTATTTATTATTAAATTAGTCACGTAGATTGAAAAGATTGTAATGATTAAAATAGCCTGTAATTAAATGTTATACTACTATCACTTTACAATACCCATTTGCATTTTAAATGTAAAAAAATATTAATTGTTTTGATATTTCGTATCGTAAATGTACATGTATGAGTTTATTTAATCACTTTTAATAATAATTAATGTAAAAGACCATCTAATTGTTTTAAAACAAAGCTTTTTGTACACAGCGATTCATACAATGTAATGTAATCTAGTAAATCTTTACTTAACTGTTAAAATACAAAACTGTAACAAAAATTTGTTAATAGAATTAGCCATAAACAGTTTATTACTAGGTATAAGTATAAAATTAATCGATAGCCGATAACTCTCATAAATTTTTTTTATGAGAGTTATCGACTATGGATTTATTTAATTAGATAGATGTATCTCATCCCTATCTAATATGACTACAACTGCAAAAGAAATTTATTTTTGAATTCTTTAGTTCGGTCGCGCTACTGTCAGGAATCGGAAGTACTTGACGTAATCTCTCGTATTCGCGAGTGTTTACTATTTTCGTTGCATTTTGTTAAGTTTTTTATTTTGTTTATAACTATTTTGTGTACTAAATTGTGTTTATTTACTGTGTTCATAACATTTTGTTAACGTTTTTGTTTTGTTTGTAACTTTTTTGTGTAACTACAAAGTTGTGTTTGTACCTAATAAATAATGAGTCAGCCATTTAGTGCACGCGAATATGGACAAATGCTCATGGCATACGGGGAGGCACGAGGCAATGCTTCGTTGGCGCTTCGCATTTACATCCAGCGGTATCCTGACGCTCGTCACCCTATGGACAGTCGTGTGATTTCTCGTACGTATCAACGAGTACTGGATAATTTACACATAGTACCGCATCAGGAGGGTTCCAGCAGGCCGATTAGAGTTTCCACTGAGCGGAGAATTCTCGATGCCGTTCACCGTAATCCACACCTTGGTACGCGAACCACCGCTAAACTTCTGCGCCGTAACTACGGAACTCGCCTATCGCACTGGACTGTGCATAAAATTTTACGCAGAGATCGACACCGGCCGTACCGTATTCATAAAGTGCAAGCTCTCGTGCCTGGCGATCAAGTTCGGCGTATTGCATACTGCAGGTGGTTGATGAATCAGCAGCGGCAACATCCAAGTTTTATATCCCACATAATCTGGACTGACGAATCCACGTTTACTCGGAATGGCATGTGGAATCGACGTAATTCGCACGTTTGGGCGCGAAGTAATCCACATGCATCCCAACAAACGGGTCACCAAACGCGTTGGTCAGTAAACGTATGGGCGGGGGTCTATAACAACAAAATTTTAGGGCCTTACTTTTAACCGGAGCGCTTGAATGGACCCCGATACTTGGATTT
Organism: Catocala sponsa; assembly: GCA_963564715.1. Taxonomy (NCBI): domain Eukaryota; kingdom Metazoa; phylum Arthropoda; class Insecta; order Lepidoptera; family Erebidae; genus Catocala; species Catocala sponsa. Next base: position 365,227 of record OY751336.1, read on the forward strand.
TCTACAGCAAGACCTGACAACTGTCCTGGATGAGTTACGTTCCGACCTTGCCGCAGAATGGGATCAAATGGAAGATTTGCCGCTTGCTCAATTACCTCAAATTTGGTTTCAACACGACGGTGCGCCACCGCATGTCGTGCTCAGAGTGCGCCAATATCTTGACGACACATTTCCTCGGAGATGGATTGGGCGATTCGGGCCCCACTCGTAGCCAGCCCGCTCACCTGATTTAACACCGCTGGATTTTTTTTTGTGGGGCTATATCAAGGAAAAAGTGTTCGTCAGTGAGTGCACTACTGCGGACGAAATGCGGAATCGTATAACGGCAGCATTTGTAAAGTTGAAAGCTGACATTATCGCAGACCCCTCCATGATGCCTCGCCTTCACGCCGAAACACTCAATCGTGCGCAAGTTTGTGAACAAGTTGGAGGCAGCCATTTTGAACCATATCTTATGAGGCCCGCGAGATCTTAAGGTAAGGTTTAATTACTTTTACAATCTACTGTTAATTCAAAGAATTTATCGTAAATCACACTACCTTTTTATTTTATAAACACATTTGGCTTTCTGTTTTTACCTACAAAAACATTAACGAAATGTGCGTATAAGAATAATTTTATAAGACGTTATCCAGTTTATTCAAATTTTTTGTAAGTACAATAATAAAATTGTACAATCCGATTGTTAGTCACAACGTTTACATTATTATTGTAGTAGATCACTAAAATAGGTGATCCGGGCTCCGTCAGATAATGTGAGCGCGCGTAGCGTTGGTGCGCGGGAAGCGCGATACGATAGCGCGGGCGGACACATTGCATTGGTAGCGATACATTGCGTAGTGTAAATTACAATGTACTAGCATAAAACTTTAATCGTACGTTTCATTTTTGAATTGACATTTCCATTCAGTTGTGTACTTATGGACAAACGATTGTGCAACGTTTTCGGTACACCGTCCCTTACACCCTGTATATGTAAATATATGGTACGCCTGTAATCTTCTTGGTGTTAGGCAGAACTGTACGACACGTTTCGCTAGCTATGAATAGATCGATTATAGAAATAGAAATAATAGATTTAATATAGCTCGAGCAAATTTTGAAAGATCCGTATACCTAAGCGTACTCTTTGCCGGGCATCCAACCTTGCATGCGTGGGTGGTGATGAGATGGCCACTTGAGCTGCAGACCACCAGAGCATCACGTAGGTGGTCATGTGTGGTGTGTTCAACATTCAGACTAAGACCATTACAATAAAAACTTCAACTCCTACATAAAATGTTTAATATTGCGATTAATCGCAGTGTGCGCCAGCGACTGGCTCATTTATTATTCATTCTGTGCGAACAGATTGTGGTTATTCATGTCGGAGCGCAAATAGTTTTATGAGTGGGTACTTTGTTCAGAAGCAAAATTCATTGAAATAAAGTAAAACCTTCGTTCATTATTAAATGCGAGCATAAAATTGCCCAATCAGGTGAAACACTATTAAAGTCCATGTATAATTAAACATCAATTTTAAAACAATTTAACAAAATTTTGAAGTGATTAACAGTAATTTGTAAACAAATTTCTCTTGCGGATTAAATTATACCTCAAATATTAATTATGTATCGGTAGAATAGTCTATGTAACAACTACCTGTATTATATTAGAAACACGGACTGTTTCATGTAAAACCTGTGTCATATACCCATGATACCATGTTTTTAAAGCAGGGTCTTTAGCTATAATAATACACGAACTTGTCGAACGCACATCACTTGACAAGTCATTTTAAATAGTTCCTGCCATTCAAAAAGTCGTACCGTATTTACAAAGAACCGTAGACAAACAATGGCTTCTGTGTTGAGTTCTGTTTTAAAAAATAGTTAGCGCGAATTAATGCGATCATGCAAGTGAACGTCGCAAACGTTCATGCTAGTTATTTACGTAGACAAGACACCACTAACTACAGATAACTAAACAATGCCGTGCCTGACTGCTTGTGCAGTGGACGCCCAGTGCAACCCGGCCAAGCCTCAAGCGTTTCAAAAAGGTCCGTATTAAAGTACCTTTTTTATGCAGAGTTCTTTAACAGGAATAAAAGGAATCATGCTGGCTATTATCCTAGCATGATCGCGTTTATTCCTGTTTCCTATAAGACAAATCATGCACCGCGATGTATAGAAGCGATAATTGGTTACATTGTTTCCACAGTTACGATTCCAATAATACAATTTTACATCTATTTTCATTGCTGATATTTTATTTAGTTAATAACATAAATAATGTTTGTACCCATCGATAGACGGCGCTATCAGTTTTACAAACATACAAGTTAATTTAAATATTGTTTGATTAGCTTAAAGTTGGTTCTGAACATTTTATGGAATAATAAAAATACGACATGACGTCGTTTTAACGCGGCACAATGCAGTCTGAATAATTTTATTATTTGAGCCACTACCGATCTAGGTCATAGGTCCATTAGCTCCACGTCCTGTTATCCTGTGCAACGTTGCATTAATAACGCAAGTAAACTTATCTCGACATACATGGTTCTACTACTGAATTAGAATCTATCTAAATGGTCAACGAAGTGGCACATGGGCGATGTGAATTTCAGGGTTTATGATGACAATATCATTGAATAGTTATAACCGACTTTAATTTTTTAACTTAATGGATGAACACTTACATGTAGTGAAAAGCATAGTGGTTAAATCAGATGATATTGATATTCATAGCGGGTTCTATTCGTGATCGGGCAAAATATATTATAGCTTTTCTGAAATTCTTAATAGCATCACGTTTTCGGGGACTGTGGCTGTAGACAGTAATAGGTCTCCTAATACTTGGGACCTAAAACCAAATGTAATGCAGTTATTATACGCTTCTGTCCACCTTTTTACATGTTTATAAAAATATTTATGTGTAATGCCGACATTGCAAATTGAAAACCGTACTAACCAAAACCTAGTGTAGTCTTACCGAACATACCTTTACTTGTACGGTCTACGAACCGTCAAGTGAGGGTTATTCTCAGGAGAGCTGGCCTGATGAAAGTTAACCGCAGAACAGTGCTGGCGAGCCAATTTGTGCGCTCATGTGTGTCACGTTGTGTTCCACGATATAAAGTTAATTGGGCCGTATACAAGCCCCTCTTGGTCCCCGAATGAGAGGTAATTTGTTTATTTCGTAATCATAATGATTTCATCTAGGAAATTACAAGATACGCATTTTCATACAAAGCTGCCAAAATGTGGATGTACATAATATATATGACATCCACATTTTGGCAGCTGTGTTCTCCAGTTTTAGTTTCACGTAATAGGCGGCGGCGGTCCTATGGCCGTCTACCGGGTTCAGTTTGCACCTCATGGTAAGCGATAGCCGCAGTTCATAGCGACAGTTGTGTACTTGACATCGTTGAAATAATCATATGGCACTACAACCAAGCCGTAGAGGTTTGGTGCACATAGGTGCCAAACAAGCTCCCTGTCTCCCTGATGATGAGGTGGCTAATTTATGAAATTTCTTACTTTAGGGATATTCTGATAGGGTAGTATTTATTATTGTATCTGGTTGATCTGAACCATTCAACAAGGAAAAATAATTTATTACAACTGCAAACCTCTACTTCTATTGAACCCGACATCTGATGCATAGCAATTGCAGTCACGATTGCTACACTCCCGAACCTTTGCACTCACTAAAATGCTACTTTGTTAACGGCAAAATGAAGTTCAGATCACTCCAGGATTATGTTCATTGCTCAATGATATCTGAAACGGTAATTTGTCCAAACTGTCTAATAGTCTGCAGATACCAATCTCGTGAATAATTGCAGTAGCTCTACCAACAGCAGTTAGTGCCAAAGTTCACAACTGCAGTACTTAATCACGGCACTAAAGTGTCGCGGAACTAATAATTAATCGGCTCCTCGCTAAATACCTGATATACTTACTGTACGGATAAAGGAGCAAATTATTTCTACGACGAAAATGTTGGCGCTTAGTGATAGTGATGTGGTGGCAAAGCTGTGGATTGTGACAAGATAAACATTAGTGGAAGAGCTTCATTTATTTAATACTAGATTTTCCCGCGGCTTCACCTGCGTAAATGTAGTTTAGGTTAGTAACAATACTTTTTTCTGGATGAAAGATACCCTATGTCCTTTTCTATTCCCCTGACAAGGTGTACGAGTATGCAAAATTTCATGATGACCGATCGAGCAGTTAAGGCGTTATAGTTAGGATGATTCCATAAAATACAACACAGTGAAGTATGCTATTAAACTTTAAGCTTCACCATATCGAGGCATAATGCTACAAGCATTGTATATGAACGCAGGCGTCAGGACGATGGTGACGAGTTACAGTAACATATTATAGATATGAATAATAATATCAGACGTACAAATACAAAAGTTATTTGAGAGTTAGACACGCGCACCGAGGGCTGCGTATCTTGAACGAAAAGTAATAACATGTTATTTAGTACTAGTTAGTAGTCGTTAATTCATGATTTATATTATTTGTGTTTTACTTTAGAGTGAACTATAATCACTACAAATTTGAACATGTATTGTATTACCGTTTGAACGATGAAGTAGTAACAAAACCTTTGAAATGAGCATGTTGTTTCTTGTATCCTTCTTATATGTTTTCTCATGGTGGACGTCTTTAAACAACAAAACAGAAATATAAGTATCTCTATTATCTTTAAGACGTCTATAAGAAAATATTTTATTTGTCAATTTTATTCGTCTACCTATTACGATTTAAAAGACAAGTGTCCTTTTAGGGGAGGATAGATAGATACTCAGACAGCTTAGGTTTAGATTTAGGATCCGTAAGCAAACTTTAGGTCCGAATTCCTGAAAATAGGTTATGTATGGAGATGGCCGTTGTTATCTTCACCGTGTAGGCGTAAGATAAATTGCTATTTAAAAAACGCGTTACCTTTTCTAACTTAGAAAATATAACGCATTTTTTAAATAGCGATCTGATTCAAAGCGCATATTATCAATATCGCATATTATTTTTGCTTGGCGGGGTGACCAGTTCAACCTCAAATGAGCAGGCATTTGTTGAGAGTTCTAAAGCCATATATGAACTTGCCAAACAGTATCAAACTATTCAAATAACTTAGTAAAAACATTGTGTGACTAAAATGTTGGCTATGTATCTATGTAATAGAAGCACAACGCTATCACCTGCCATCAATCACATGGAATTTATCAAAACCGATGTTCGTCTGTCGAGCCGCTACGAATTGGTGCACGTGACATTATTTACGAGTTGTCGGTTGAACGGGCCCGCCGCCCGCGCCGCCCGCGCCGCCCGCGCCGGCTCGTGGCTCATGTCAACGTGAAACATTGGTGCGCCTCTAATGTAGAACACATATTTGGCACGATCCTGAGGTGACGAGGGGCCGGTCGTGTACCAATGTAATATGTAAATGATTCATTGATCTAGACGTTTCTTGGCGGCAATCCATTGAACAACAGTGGTTGAAGAGAAAAGAGGAACCTTAATTTCTCACGATTTTCAACTACAATGTTTTTAACGTCTGTGTGAGTAATGCAAGGTAGAATGACTAGGCTTTTTTCAATCTCTAAATAGCTGAACGATTCAATAAATTTATGAGTTATAGGTACCATAATGATGTCCTGTAGAACACTTGTGTTTTTATATTTTAACTTGAAAACAGCAAGTTAGGCATAACGTTTTACGTGTAAGTTAGTATAATTACGCAAATTGTAGTAAAAATGTATTTATTAAATCTGTACACTATCAAATTATGTGTGTCATAATTTTGGGAAACAATTTTATTATTTTTAATCTGTCAATTATTAGAACATCAGACTTAATTAAAAATCTGTTGTCTGGCCAGCGGTCTGGCGCTACGATTCAATCTTTGTTACAATATCCTTAAATAGTAGATACATGATAATGCAATGCTATTTCCTAAACAAAAATAAATAAATAAGAAACAAGAGATATAAAATAGCTGTAAAACGTTTTCTCTAGCTTGTGTGTACTTTCTATAAAGTGTGGCTTAACTTACTGCTCCTTAGGTATTCAGTCAAAGTGAACTAGACTAATGGCGCTAATAACTGCCGCCAAAACTGGGACATTGTCTACATGTGAAGTCGTATCCCGTGACCGATCATCGGCCAATGTCCTCAGGTTTGCACGCTATCTGTGACGTCACACCGTTTGCCGAAAAAAGCGAATAAAACTTCACGTGTAACTTGTTTTTCAGTGTTTCTTAACGTAGTGTTTGTCGTATCGTATCGTAAGTTAAACATGACTTTTTGCAGATGTTAGAATGTAATACAATGAAATTAGATTCCGTCACGCGTCATAGTGGCACAGTACACGTAAGCTAGTAGAAAGAACATCGATTAAATTTAAATTTGAAACTAGTGCAAGTTGGAGTGACATATTGGAGTATAATCGCTTTGTAGATTACATTACAAATTGTAAAACATTTAGAATAGTTGGCGCTGGGCCATCGACAGCTCAGTCGGCGACGCGCGACGGCACGAGGCGCTGCCCCCAGTCGCGTCAGTCTCACAGCTACATACACTTTCTACGATTACATTTTAATCAATTGCATTTTATAGGGATTACTCATAAATCAATTAAAATAGATATGTGCTCATCATTCGTAATATCAGTATGAAGCGTTTTATACATTACATTTTACTTTGAAGAACAATTAGCAAGGCTACACTTTAAGCGATATCTACGCATATTTATATACACTATAAATTAACATAGTTCTTTTTTTTTACGTGGGCGAATGCATTAACACATACCCCTCAGCGGGGGCGGGCGGAGGGGTTATGTCGGACTCACCGGGGTAAAATAAAGATGTTGAAATGATGATAATAGACCTCCCTACTCTCTGCAGGTATAAACATGAAATGTTAACTAAAACTTTAAACATTTACTTCCTTTCACACGAAACAAGAACCGTGTTAAGATAGTTCTAGTAATGTATGAATGTATATTATCCTTTTGTATATGTATATTATTGTAACTCATTATTTGTAACTTTGTTCAATTTCATCAACTATGTATATGTATGTTTGTTTGTACTTTGCATGCTGTAGCCTACTGTAAGTGACGGTGCACATTGAATCTATTAACCTAACACTTTTGTATTGAGCTTGAAGTTGTGTGTATCGATGTACATAGTCCAACTAATATTATAAAGCTGAAGAGTTTGATTCTTTGTTTGTTTGTTTGAACGCGCTAATGAACTACTGGTTCGATTTGAAAAATTCTTTTAGTATTGGATAGCCTATTTATCGAGGAATGCTATAGCGTATATAACATCACGCTGCGATCCACGGGGGCGACGCAGTAACGATAAACGCGGGTGAAACCGCGGACACATCTAGTAGCAATAAAATAAGTAAATGTATTAAACTTCTACACAAACATTGCTGGTACGATACGATACGATACGATACCGTTTGTAGAGTTGGAACCACTACGTCGGATGAAGAATGCAATGAGATTACAATAAGAAAGCTCCACGTACACATTTAAGATAGAAGTAAAGGCAGGTTCATAAGCACTATACGAATAGAAACAGCAGGAACAATGAAAGACAGAATAGATTTTATGTAGAAAGTTTAGGCACAAGCGAAGCACTAAGTTCGTATTAATTATAGCGAATATTTGCTTATGCACACGAAGCGCGTCGCGAGCCAGGGAATTCAATTGCGACTGGCCATATGTCGCGCCGGGGAATGAGAACTAGCTACTAATATTTTGGTGCGCGAGAGCAAGATAGATAGTAATTTCTCGGTAAATAGCCACGAATTTACTACAAATAATAGTTTTCTGAAATTATAGTCTTAACTACACATATGTATAAACTGGATGTGCCCGCGGTTTCACCCACGTTTATCGTTACTGCGCCGCCCCCGTGCATCGTAGCGTGATGTTATATAGCCTATAGCCTTCCTCGATAAATAAGCTATCCAACACAAAAATATTTTTTAACTAGAACCAGTAGTGCCTGAGATTAGCGCGTTCAACCAAACAAACAAACTCTTTAGGTTTATAATAATAACTTTATAATTATTGTAGGGTTTTTACAATAGTAGGTTACATCGATAGAATAATTTTGATCTGCTATTTCGTGGGAGAATTACTGTTCTCCTAGATAGGCTACAGGATAGCCTGTGTTTAGGAGACACAGTTTCGATCCCCTAGTGGTAGATATTATATTTAAATATAACGTTTACATATATTTATGCTAAGTGCGTTAGTTTGTGTAAATAGGTATCAAATTCAATTAATATTAGTATAGATTATCCGTGAAATGAAAACGTGTTAAGTGTTACAGTCTCCATGAACCCATCTCCGTATACCAACTAAAGCTTCAAGAGCATTAATACTAACTACGGTAAAACTTGGGTATCTGCATAAACCGCTCAATGCGTCCGCGACGCGATGAGTATTCGAGATGGAACCCCATCTCCGCGCCGCCGTAGTCCATAACGTACATGCTAAGTGGAAATTCTTATCAAGTTTCAAACCGGTGGTCTCTCACACTCGGCTGAACGACAAAGCGACCAATCGAAAGCACACAGTCGACCATCTTTGGTTTATATCAGATAGATTTTTACCGTGGCTTCGCTCGCTTTAATGTAAATTTTGTCAATAAGCTTCTATACTTGGGAACAGTACTTTTTTCTGAATGATAGGTATCATATGTCCTTTTCGGTAGCCCTGACAAAGTACATGCGAAATTTCATGATGATAATTAAAGCGTGAAGCTTAGCTCAGTGGGGAGAGCAACAGACTGCAATGCAGAGGGTCTAGGGTTTGAACCCACGTCGCGCACCTCTGACTTTCGGAAATTATATGACTTTTCGAAATGATGTGCGTATTGATTGACAATTATCGCCTGCTCCGTGCCTCGGAGAGCACGTTAAGCCGTCGGTCCCGGCTGCCATGAACGTCTATGGCAGTCGTTATTGGGAAGTCAGTGCCCTCTAATATCCTGACACTGGTCTAGCTTTAGGGTATCGTTAGCCTTCGGGTTGTAGAAGTCAGATGGCAGTCGCTCCATGTAAAAACTGATATCCAGTCAAATCCGGTTAGACTAGAAAGCCGACCCCAAGTGACTTGGGAATAATAAAGGCTAGAGAGTTAAAGTTAAAGCGTGAAAGCGTAACAAACAAACTCACAATTGCATTTATAATATTAGTTAGCATTATGCATGTTCGAAATTCGAAATACAATATTGGTAACGACGAAACATTTTAATCTATTTAGTTTCATTTTGATGTGTTGTGTTTTTCTTTATCTTTTCGCTTTTTCATTTCTGTTCTATAGTCATATCCTACAGGAACCGTGCATTTTGTCATCTTTTACCTATAAACATCCTCTACGCAAAAAGTCACGTCAAATCATTGCTCCAATATTTCGTGAAGGAAGAACAAAGTAGTGTCGTCAATCACATTCAGCTCGCCACAAGCTGTCCTGCGATTTGTGTGCATTTCATTTGCGGTACATTTTTGTAAATTTGCTCCACAAAGGTAAAGGGGATGTATAAAAAGCCGATGTATCGCGTTAGTCGCATTACGAGATAACGGCTTCACTAAAGGGAGATACTATGTATTATATTTTAAATTGGTTAAAAGAAGTGCGCGACTTTCTGTTTGTAAATTATTTAATGATGCAGACGTATTAATTTCGTTAAAAAAGTGCATTTCATATAAAACATTCCTTACATTTTATGCCTAATTACATATTAATGTTGTTTTATTATTTTAATATTGTTTTATAATTTGTATTGTGATGTTTATTATTTTAAAACATGTTGGAATATTAAAATGTGTATCATTTATGCTCTCTAATGAGATTGTGTGATCACACATGTCTTACAAATAAATATTTTATTAATATTTTATGTAACGAAAGTCTTAAATAGCTGGCATAAAAACATGCTAAATGTATGTTTCGTTAAAAAACGTGTAATTTTTAACTTATTCATATTATTTTCGACGAGTATATTAAGTTTGGTATAATTCTTATTACCTCATTGAGGTAATAAGGATTATACCAAACATAAGGTATCATCAAAAGAATCCATTATTATTCTATTATTCAATTTGCCGCAATGCTGCAGACACAAACAATGTTTATTCCTCATTATCCTCAAGCAAAGCAACTAAAAATAGGAGCCATTATCTTACCAATCTGTCTTCTTGCCCTAGTTCTGTGTGGAGCACGTCGGCTGTGACCTCTCTTCGCGCGCAGAGCTTCTTTCCTCTTTAACCAGTGGCCGCCAGCAGCTGCCAACAATAATATTATTAATAATAATTATAATAACAAAACATGAACAACCAATAACAATGACCTTGAACAACTCAGCTTTTATAACTTAATTGCTAGTCGAAAATTTTATAACTGGTGATATCAGTTCTATAGAATTTTATTTAATACACGCAACTTTTACCTTCTACTAAACAAAGAATAAATAATTAATTAAACTTCAAAACCATGTTTCACAAAATATATTCAAAGGATTAATGGTTAGCATAAATAATAATTAGCAGCTGTTTCTAGGTAGAATAATCGTTTCCCATTGCTGATTGTGACAACAGATTACGCGGGAACACAAACAGCGGCTGAAACCCGTTTTAGTTTTAATCCTAGATGAAGACCACTCCCGACAGCCATGAGTTCCTGTCCGTAGATTAGTTTTAGTACAATTAAAGTGTCATGTTATATAGTTCACTAACAAGCAAGTTGATTAGCGTTTTGCTTAAAGCGAGATGGTTGGCTAGTAATCACAACGTTCAGAGACAGCGGTGAGTCAGCTCTTTAATCTCCGTTTGTTAGATCAAAACTTACGTACATACGTACAGTTAGTAGTTGATTATTGCGAGACAAGTCTCCTATCTATATATTAATACGTGAAGCAAAAGCTTTGTACCCCTTTCTACGAAAATTGTGCGGGCGGAAGAGTATGAAATTTGGCGCAGATAAAGTTTATATGGGAAAAGAGTGATGAATCTTAATATTTATATAAAATATACATTAGAAATACATTAAATTAATAAAAAAAGACTACACGCACACAACCATGTATTTGACACAAGGAGTCGAATCGCGTTCGTAGTATTTCGGCATTGTTCGCCTGATGTCGTAGAATTCTTCGTAACTATGGTTACATATGTAGGTATCTGGAGTAGGTGACTAAATGAAATGTGATTATAAAGATATAATTATAGACAATAAAACCTTAATAACTATCAAACTTAAAGTTTAAATCAATGATGCTCGAATTTCGACCACTTGGTGACCGCTAGTATATATAATTACTTGTATTTAGGTAAAGAAAATACCGAATTTCATTTTAGTAAAAATTTTGTCAAATAAATCATTTATATCATATTTTGAAATTCAAGTTTAATCATTTGTTTTTTTTTTTCAAGATTATATCCGCACCTTCGTTGATTCATTATAGTAAAAATTTTGTCAAATAAATCATTTATATCATATTTTGAAATTCAAGTTTAATCATTTGTTTTTTTTTCAAGATTATATCCGCACCTTCGTTGATTCGTTCGAGCATTATAATATAAGACAAGTAACTAAACTAAACCCAACTAAATCAAAATCCCGTAGGTTATTTGCTTTTTCGACACGATCAAAAAACAAATACCTAAACAGATATTACTAATTGCATCTTTGTTCACATAATGTAAAAAACAGCTGTTGTGTTACACATCAACCACAAATATATGGTAAATAATTAATTTTTGTTGTTGCCAAAAGCATACTCTACTTAGATTTAGTTTAAGCTGCTTTACATCGCCGCGTTGGGCAATTTACACGTACTATAAGTGATATAATATACTGTACATTGCACATACGTCTGTTATCTGAAATGGTAGACTACCGTTTTCACCTTACGATTACGATCTACGATTAGTCAGTCTTTATTAATTTACTCTCAACACATTCTGCATGCATCCTTATTGGCTTAGGATACTTAAAGGCTTGCCTTGCTGCAAAATGTTCTCACTGTGATTTCAAGCGATAGCCAACAGAATATTCTAGACACGTACTGTGGACAACCTAACATTTAAATAACGTGTATTTCAGTTTTATGTTGCTCAGATACAATGGTAAGCCTGTTAAAAACATACCCTAGCTCTGCCTGATAGTGCTCACCATAAAAGATATCTTATAATTTGTTTAAATAAGTTTGTTGACACTAGGTCTCTATATCTTTAAAATGTAGCAATTCAAATTATTATAAAATAATAGTGTTATTTTGTATACATTCCTTATAGTCGAGGATCGCAAACTGTGAATATAAGTCTACAAGGCACGTACATAGTACTACAAACTCTTGCGAGAATGAATGTAGTAATTTGCCATAAATTGCCTCTTCCATTCCACACAAATGCGCAGGTTTCCTCGCGCTATTTCCCTCTAATAAAAATCCAGGGATGGACCTTATGGGATATTCATTGGGGTGGCCATAAGCCGCACATGCTTCTCACAGATTGCGTAGTAATTCACGTTACGTTTCATTTAGTGGATATGTTTTCTATATGGGCTTTAAGGAGATCAGAATTATTGATAAGAAGCAGTGCAAGATACCTAGTTATCTTCACGGAAGAAAATCAAACATGACTAGAAAAAACGATGGCAGCACTAAGCTGGTTTGTTATTTTGATATTTTTATGTACTCGATCATATAGCAAACTAACACAAAAAATAAATAGCAGTAGAACTTTAAGTTAATGAGTCCCTGCTATGTACGACAGGAGACATCACAACGAGATTTTTGATTTGTGTTACGAATTAGAGTGCGTGCACTGTAACTTATTTACTCTGACGCGTTTTACAAACAATCTATATGCGATGTCTCCTTAACTCAATGTAATTGACTTTGATAAGATTTAAAGCCTAACCGAGATAAGAGGCAGTAAAGGCTCAACAATAAAAGGAAGCAACGTGATCCATACTAACGACTGAAGGGACTTTAAAGATTCGAGAATTATGCCCGGAGTAATCGATTTCATTCTTTTTCTGTAATTGAAGTGAAAACTTCTTTAGGCGCGTTGAGCACTTCTTGGGTGAACAAAAACCATGGAATTCGCGTCATCGTCACGCTTCCACGCTTTATTATTTTTTTTATGGTGCGTCCTACGCAAAAAATTAAATAATAACGAAATTTTGACCCCCTTAATAACCTCTAAGAAAGTATCAGATTTTCATTAAAATGTATCACATAATATATTCTGTAAGTTAACCTAATAAATAAATAATAAATTTGATTACATTTTTATTTATTACATAATTTTAGTTTATGATATTTTCATTGGAACACATATAATAATTCGGCAACTGTGTACGTTAGGCAGTAAAGGGCTCGCTATGTATGTATATACATACCAAGCGAGACATTATTGTAAATGTCAAAAACTAAACATAAAAGATAAGACAGCAGGTGCATTTAAACAGCATCTATCTCCGTTTGTCTATGTTCATAAACATTTCAATATAAGGAAAGTCTGGTGACTAATTTATCCAAGGCTTTACTCAAAGCGGAGGCATTTGCATTGTGCTATTGTTCCTCTGTGCCGCTCGTGTAACAACTAACGGTTCGCGGTATAATGCCCAGCTTTTTGTTACGCACTTTTTTGTTGGCGTGTTTTCTAAATAAGCGGTTTTAAAAATAACAATAACATTTTTTGTGATACTTACTACTTAATTGTCAATGCATTTCAATTCAATTATTTTTTCTTTGAATACAACTGCCGCACTAAGAATAATCCCTGTGTCGCGGGGACTTTACAAACATTCAAACAACGGACACAAAGAACACACACACTCGGAACAAACATTTGCCGATAAGAAAAGATTTGTCCCGCGTAGGATTCAAACCCACAACACTCGGCGCAGTGGCAATGGCGACCACTTAACCACCATCCATGTTCGCCATCCGTGCAGTCAAAGTTATTGCTTTTCACAATGATAGATGGTAAACTTAAAGCTAAGTATCTATCAGTAATGGATCCTGTCGGGCACACCATACTAGTCATGTTGTCAAGCTGATTTTAAAATAAGATTGAACTCTTGTAAGATTTTGAATAGCAAAGGGACCCGTCGCTTTGTAAAATAATTAATATATAGAATATTTGAAGATAAAGGTTCTGGTTTAGACAGGCAATGTCTGTAGTAGTTAGTGAAACGATAATACTCGGACCGACTTCAAGTAGAAAAGAGTGGTTTTGACGTTTTAACAGCTAAGCCATTAATTTAAGATGGATGTAATTTCGTAAAATATAGCTTATATCATGGGATACCATAAAATATGAACGAAGACGGGTAAGTACTACTAATCTATAAAAGAAAGAAAAGACGAGAAGATCCTTTTTGCACCGTACCGCGTACGTAAAAATATAGTCTGGGCACATTTGCGTCACAAAGCCAGCCGTAGGTAATTAAAGACCGAGGTTTTGTGTGCCTGCTCTGCTATGTAATGAAAATATAGCAGTAGCTCCGTCGTAGGAATTTTTATTATGTTTGTCCTACGAGATGAGGCAATATTATAAAGGAAATAAAGATTCTTTTTTAAACTTTATGATATCATATTGTTATATTCTCGCTTGAATTTAGTATGACTGCAACCATTACACAATTTATTTTGATTACACTGCTGCATATGTTAAAAATTATAAAATACTTTGTGTAAGAACTTACATACATATCTATATAATAATACGTGAAGCAAAAGCCCCTTTTTACGAAAATGGCGCGGACATTGGAGTATGAAATTTGGCACAAAGTTTATATCGAGAAGAAGGGGCGAATCCTAATATTTTTATAAAATATGCATAAGAAATACATTAAATTAATAAAAAAATACTATTCGATTTTCGAATAGAATCGAATCGCGTTAGTATTATTTTGGCATTGTTCGACTGATGTCGTAGAATTCTTCGTAGCTATGGTTACACACGTACATAATTGTAGAGTAGGTGACTAAATGAAATGTGATTATAAGGGTATAGTTATAGACAATAAAATCTTAATAACGATCAAACTTAACATTTTAATCAATTATGGGCGAATTTCGACCACTTGGCGACCGCTAGTATATTTTAAAATACGCAACATTACAAGCTTGGGAAATACAAAGACCAATCATAGTTATTTCATAGATTCTACTTTTCTACTTTGCTTGACAGGTTCAAGCAAAGTATATATAAGCCATAGTTTTACAGATAAATATAGGATTAACGTTTTTTATACACGACAATGGCTCCACTTGTTAATAAGGGGTTACCATATTTTATGTATGCTAGCAACGCCGGATGTAATACTCGCGCGTTGTCGACTCTTTAAAAATTGCTGTGCTGCCAGCGTAAATAATAAAGTATCTAGTTAACAGCACAACGCTTCCTTAACACAATGAACGCCTTGCCTGTCTTACATGTCCGCGAACAATACGTTTTCTATTGTGTCTGCTAAGTGCTACATGGCATTCAATGTGTTAAGGAGCCTCGCAACCTTACCCACCACATGAACAAGACCCAGTATTGTTGGCTACGATCTTCTCGGTCTTCGATACTTCGTTAGGTGAAGTTACTTTCCCAATTGAACTGCCCTAATTTGAGTAAAACCTCAGCTTTAACAGAGAGTTCAACAGTAGCCACAAATATCTGTCAGTGCGTAGTAGCCCATCTATCCGAAAGCATACTTATTTTTTCTTCAAAATCTTCATGTAAGAACAGAATAGGTTCAATTGTAATTTCCCACTGAGCTTGTAATACAACGAGGCATCTTCAAATCATCATTAGCGCGGCCCCACAGATACAATCATGTACTCGAGTCACGCCAACTACCGACATTACTAATATCACCACACGATTCTATGTCTACGGGAAATTTGTACATTTACAACCTTTTACGTTAATAAGAATCAAAAAGTAGATCGTCAGTTTTTACGTGTAGACGACGATTTCTGATGATGACGCCCTAAGAGTTTGTTTTAAGATTTTGTGTGATAACAATGTTAATTGAAATACTATTATTTATATATTATTATTTAATTATACTTCAAGTAGTAGTACTAATTTAAAAATAAGCCTTTATCATAAAAGCTTTGTCGAAACCATATTCTATCATAATATCAAAATCGATTTATCGTTGAGTCGTGAAAACGTTACAAATAGACAAAGAGAGTTACTATTTTAATATGAATTAGTTTATATATGATAATAATAAATAAAAATTATAGACGAGTCTGACGGTGTGATGGTAATTTTGTAATTCCTTACACTACAAACGGTTGTGCCATGTCTAAATACAACTTAAATTCTTTCTCTTTGACACAAGACTAAGCGACTAGACTACTTACAACAAACTTTCAAGTTAATCATTGAATTGCATTGAACGCTCAGTAAGCCCTGGATTTACATACACAATGTGTGTATTTCTGTTAATGTACTTTCATAGTACCAATCAGTAAATGCAACTGCATTACAATATTACCTACCTACTCAGGATAACTGTTCATTGAGTGAATAATTCATGATTTTAATTTAAATCATTTCATTTTTATGATACTGTTTCACGCTGTGGTTTCACGTAACAACATTTTGATAGAATGTCAGATATAACTTAAAAAACTATTATGACCACGGGGCGCTATAGCTTTAGACGTTATCGAATTTAGAACGGACATAATTTTTTAACATAAAATAAATATAAGGATCATTGGATCTCAATATTTTTGCAAATCATTTAATTTATCTAGAGAGTCTGAATGTGTACATATATTAAATTGCAAGATTACTAAACATAGATAGTTATTTCTAAAGATCAAGTTATTGAGCATGTATAAAATACTTTCCTTATAATCACGACTACAAAATTCAGGTCGGCAAAAACATATTCTAACTGCGCTTACGTAGTGACACTGCTGGCGCTTCAGCGTAGTAGAGCCAGGCGCGAGTATGCAGTAGCGCCGCGCGGCACTCGTCTCCCCGCAACCACGCAGCTAGCTCGTAGCTCAATAAGTATTTAGGTATATTATAACTGGTACCAGTGAATATATATATCCATACAGTATATCATAAAGTTATTTCATTTGAACACCCATAACAAATACATAAGAAATTCCCTACATACAAGATTCTGATTAACCCCACACTTACTTTCTCCAATACCGAGTCAAATACATTGAACAATATTATTAATTGCGCTGGCTTAAAACCCCTCAGTTGACCTTGGCCTCCGACATCGAAGAACGCCATTCATCGTGACTTACAACCAGGCCATGCTAGCTGTGCCGAATTTAAAACGATTTCGTCGATCGTATTTATAGTATGGGATTGGACTGGTTTATTTGTTTTAGATATGTGTTCTGAGGGGTTGGCCTATGTACCTGTCTGCGAAGCGAGACAATGTTACTTCGATCCAATTTTAAGATCTAATATCAATTATAAGAAAATTGTCACTTTGTCATGCTGTGCCTCCTAAAGCATGTGTCGCTTTTGACTGTTGGGAACATCTAAAGAAATCGACTTGGTAGGGTTTGTTTTCTCTATTACCTATTCTGAAAGTGTTGATTGATTGGTGTAACCATAATAACGTTTACCGCGTCGAATCTAAGTACTCAGTATATTCCAATAATACGTTTTTTTTAAATATAATAAGCTTGCTCCCCTCTCTTTATTATTCAAAAGCATTTTCTGCATCTGCATATTATACGTAATCTAACATTCATTATTTCGAGAAGAATATTGAATAATGTATTTGCTTCCCAAGTAGCGAATGCCATAGAAACTAAACAGATTTGTCAATACTATGGGATTTTTAAATCACTTACACAAGCTGGTACACTTGAAATATCTATGTTCATGTTACTGAAGTATAAAAACGGTAAGTTTATGACCCATCATTCGAGACGATGCGGCATCCATGGCTAAAATGTAGGACAATATTAGTTTTATTTTTTAACTGGTACTTTGTAACAAATTTTTATTGTAACCATCTGTAATCATCTTTTTGGCAGCACAATAGTAAAAATATAAAATATCCAATGGAGGCAAGCTAAAATTAAAACTTAAAAATTCTGGCAAGGTGGTCGTGACAGATAGTTGAATCATTTTTAAAACATAAAAGTTGATATAGGCATTCCTTATTATTCGTCCGGATATTCTCTGAACAATTGGTCCGTTTGAAGAGTGCGAAAGTAAGTAATTCGTAAGGTTCACGCTTAAAACTGACCTTGTCGACATCTGAATAAAGTGAAATGTCGATGACTATATCGGACTAAAGCAAGAAATGAAGTCACAAATAGTTTGGCTACACTACACATAACCAATAAAAGCCACTAATCTACGAAACATTATTGGAATCGAGCCTGCCATCGTCTAAGTAATGACAATACATCCGGCAACGCTAAATACTGTTAACAAACTCTACTTCATCTAACCTGGACCTTTTTTCTATGGAAGCAGTGATGCTTTTTGTATAGCATAGGTTTTTTAACTGTAGTAGTAAGTTGGTCAGTTTTAAATGAAGCAGGGATCATAAAGTCGATGTCTCCTGAAAATATGGTTAACGTATTCATAATGGATGATGTCATGTGTTCCATGTTATTCAATGAGGTCAAGATCATCAGAACCTTAATGATAATCTTTTCTATAATACATTCTGTATTGCTGCTCATATGCTCAAAAATACTGCTTGATCATACTTGTTAATATTAAAATTGTGCACAAATGATTCTCTAACCCTTCGATATTTAACACACTCGACAAGTGTGTGTTGAACACCATCTATTGCGCCACATACATTACAAGTAAGTAAATTAGCCTTCCTTATCAAGAGAGCAAATGTTTACGATGGATAGTGGTCAGAACTTGAGTAAGATAAAAGCTGATAACCAATGTGAGACAGATCAAATCATGGCACTGCTGTTGTAGTGTCCGAAATATCGTTAACCTACCAGGGTTTATAATATATCGATTATTCGAAAAGAAAAACGTGCTGGAGTGACTGTATAGAGTTCGCCTGCAAGCAAGTTGCATGTTTATATGACATGAAGTTTTATATAATTTTCTGACTGTGAGCTATGAATGTGACTCGAACAAGTCATGCTCGTGTAAGCATGACAGAACATATGTAGGTACCTATACTCTGTTTCGTTATTATTTTTAACATAAATATGAAGTAAGCTTTGTTGTCATTCATTATTTAAACAAATATTGACATTACTCCACCTCGTACCAGGTGCAGTTTAAAGGGAAGTTGTAAAAGCTTATATAACTATTGTTAATGCAGCTTGTCAAGCTTGCGCTTAACACCATGAACTAACTACTCAATGTACAGGTACCTGCACTTTATGTTCATTGAGTTAATACTGAATGAGAATAAAGTGTACCTCGATTATTACATACGAAAGAGAATGTTAGTCTTTAAGATTGTGCTATTGGAAATTCACAGCATTTCGCTGCAACGTCAGCGTTGGAAGATTTAACCGATCTAAGAAATTTTGATAACAATTTGTGCCCATAGTGACGTTGGACCCGCAATTTAGGAAATTAATTCATTATATGTAATAAACATACATAACATATTAGTTAGATGTTGTGACACTGTTGATATAAATAGCGTAAATAGAACCCGCCAAGGTAAATAAATAGTCCTGAGAGATCTCTCTTCGTTTTAAAATTATATAAAGACAAAGATCAAGTTGACAATTCTAGGGTAGAAGCGTGTTTTCTCTCACTGTCTGTAGACATTGTTAGCTACGACTGTGTACATTACACATCCCATCTCATATCTATTTAGCAAATATTTGTACAACGACATGACACTGTTACGAACGAAACGGACTCGGATGTCCTGCGAGAGTTAGGGTCGTTGACATGCCTGTATATAGCCTAAAGTAAAATTATTATTTAGAGTTCCGTGCCTCTAAAAATGAAACCATAACCACACCGTAACTTTTATAAAATCACTTGATTCTTACTCTTTCTGAATATATTTCATCTGCGAACAGCAATCAAAAATCTTTATATATATAATAAAAACTTGAGAGGTGTCAAGGGACACCCGGATGGAACGAAGTTCCTTTCGATTAATTAGTGAAGGAATTGTAATAAATTTTTTCTTTTTTTAAGCTATAATAAAATTTTTTAAACTTAATCAGTAAGCTCAATTTTAGTAATAATAATATAATAACTTTTTTTTTTTTTTTTGTACCCAGGAAAAATGCTTGATGCACTATCCGCCGGCTAGGGGACGGTACCGGCGGGGCGTGTGGGACTCCCCATTCTGGTATACCCACTAAAAAACCTGGGGTGTTCCCTCTCTCACCCAATGGAGGGGCCTGTTGGGAGCTCTTAAAAGAATTGAGTCATCCATAGCAGGCCCCCCCGTGTGGGTGCGGGCCGGGTCAAACGGACCCGACCACAATAATATAATAACCTAACCTAACCTAACCTTAAACCTACAACTACAGCAAAAAGTGTCGTTACAAAAAGTGCTCGAAGGATCGAACCCACAACACTCGACGGTGTAGTAACGAGACGAGAAAACATCTTAAAACTACTCGCCATATATACAGAGTCAACATATAAACTAACATAATTTATGTAATTTAATAAGGGGACACAA
This sequence comes from Catocala sponsa, assembly GCA_963564715.1. NCBI lineage: Eukaryota > Metazoa > Arthropoda > Insecta > Lepidoptera > Erebidae > Catocala > Catocala sponsa. Next base: position 385,902 of record OY751336.1, read on the forward strand.
TATTAAAGACGTGCCTACTTACGCGAGCTCACCCGTTAGTTGGCTCCTGTTTAGTGCTGTTTACTTTCAGAGTAACAGGCTTATTTTATACAAGTGGGTGACAATTTCCAACGAGAAAATATCTTTGGCTTTAAACTGTCCACAATATTTTTTGTAAATCCTTACTAATATTAAAAATTTGAAAGTAACTCTGTCTGTCTATCTGTCTGTCTGTCTGTTACCTTTTCACGGCTAATTCACTCAACCGATTTAGATGAAATTTAGTACAGATATAGTTTAAAACCTGGGGAAGGATATAGGCTACTTTTTATTAATGTTAGCTAGTAGTTTATATTTATAACATTTTAAGTATGGGTGTGTAAATTAAGAATATATTTTGTTTTGCATATAAAGTGGTGCTTAATCATTTGTCCTGAATGGTAACATCTTATATAATCATTCGTTGTAGATGTTTATAAATATAATATGCTGTCATCCCTCTTTGTACACGTAGTCAATAATCTTTGGACCAATATCAAAACATTTTTTTAGTTAAATTTTTTAACAACTGATTTAACCGTTCAAAATATTTCTATCCTTCCAGCTTACGAAAGTAAGGAAGTGCTAGTTGTCAGACAATAATGATGTTCAGCCGTGTTTAGTAGCCGGTACACAGCTTTCTGATAGTTGTGATGTCTATCGATTCGGCTTAAAATGTACTTATTATATTTTAATTCATTACATAACGCATCGACAATCGACAAACCTTGATAAATAATATGAAGATAATTAAACTGATTCCTAAGATGCATTAAATTAACGTAAATATCACCTCGGATATAATCTATATATTAATACGTGAAGCGAAAACTTTGGATCCCTTTTTACAAAAACTGGGCGGACGGAGGAGTATGAAATTTCGCACACTTATAGTTTATACAGAGAAGAAGTGACGAATGCTAATATTTTTTTTAAAATATGCGCTAGAAATACATTAAATTAATGAAAAAACACTACACGCACACAACCATGCATTTGACACACGCAGTCGAAGCGCGTAACTATGGTTACATATATCAATATATAATGACATAAAAAGAGTCGTTACAACTTTTGGTCTTAATTTTTTCCGTCTAGCCCCCTTTCGCAACGCGTGATAAGGAACTTCGTTCCAATAATTTTAACTTATGATCGCGTCATATTTAGCTAGTCTTGCCATAAATATTGTTACAAGGAAAAACTTTATTTTTTCTTTGGCATAAAACATTTATTACTGTAATGTGTGTTAGTTCATACATTCATATAAAAACATTAAAATATATGAATCTCATTCAAAATGATCTCCGTTGGCTTTAATAGAGTCGTTTAAATGTTGAGGTCAGTTATCTATTGAAACACTCACTCTCTCCATAGTAAAAATTCATCGCTGCCAATCTTATGACTTGTTTTAGGGACTTCAAATTATCATGGCGTAAATGCCATACTCCCTAGCACTAACCATACATCATCCAGTGGAATAAGATCGGGACTAGATGACGGCCAGTCTTCAGCTCTGATGAAGTCGGAAACGTTCGTTTCCAACCACGCTTGGGTGGATCGAGCTTTATGACCCGGTGCTAACTTTTGCTGAAAGGACCATTCTTGGTATTAAAATGGTGTTGGTAAGAGGTTTAACCACCTTCTCAAGAATCGTATCTTGATACACTTGTGCCGATGTTTAAACACCTTTTTCACAAAAATATGGCTCAGTCACTAAATTACTAGTCTTCAAATTTAACACCCCACCAAACCATCATTGAAGTCTGACAATGTCCAGGTTGTACTCTGCTGACTAATTGGCAAGCTTCTATAGAGCTTAGAGCATTAACTCGGTCGTTCTGCTTGTCAAAAAAATTCCTCAATAGTAAAAAATTTCTCGTCCGTAAATAATTTTTTTCTGTGACCTCCCTTTGCGTACCGCTTAAGAAGTTGTTTTGATTGACCAGCGCGTCTCTTATAGACTGCAGGTCTTAAGTCATCTTTTAAAATACGCGACATACTCGTAGTTTTAGATGCTAAATTCATTTCACGAGAATTTTTTTTTGTTTTCGGACAGCATTTCTTCGAATTCTTTCCTTCACTGCTTTGATCGCCTTTTTCGTACGATTACTACGTGGACGTCTAGATCTCTTTGTCACAAACAGAGGATGTTTCATTGTACCTATCAATAGCCCGGTACACAAACATTCAACTAATACCAAGTGGATGGAGAGTTTCAGTAACTGCATTTGGCGCCATAACTGCTTTGTGTAATACTATCACAGCGACACTCACTCACTTACCCACTTAGACACACACACTCACTCACACACATATACTTTCACACAGAGAGACACAATCCTCACAGAAAATATTCCGTGCCTATTATGAACTTTTGCTCTTGTATGAATCTTCTTATTTTATTCATAAATGTTTAATATAAATTTTACACAATCCTGTACAAATCGATGTCAGGTGACCTATGCCAAATACAAATTATGTAACTGTTACTTATAGCACAAGTTAACCTAGTTTAAGTGACAGTGTTCATGATTGTAAATCGAAATATGGCTATTCAAATAAACGTTAATTATTATTCTTATTTTAATATCATAAAAATATTTAACATCGATAGGCTCGAAAATAAGAAAACACAATGAATATTATATATATATACATTGTGTTACATATAAGAATGACAGATTCCAAATTCAATTATAATATTATGTATTTTTTATTGTAACAGTATTTATGGCTAGACTAAGTATGTACATGATGCTATTAATATCAAATACCCGGTCAAACTTCGCTGTGTGTCAGTCTAATACTTTTAATTTCTCGATGCCGTGAAAACTTCGCGATCGATAAATCATATATGAAAGCACTATTATATAGAAATGCAATGTTAGTTCGGCTTCTAACTCAACGCAAGAAGGCGATACGACTTTGAAATACATACTCTTACTGTCGGCCGAAGATCATTATCTTAAATATTTAAGTCCAGCCGATTACTATGATTGACTTAAACACTGCCATGACTGTCGGAGGCTATGTAACGATATGACACCAGTGAAGGCACTTTCATGGCGGACGTTCGATTCGCCCTTGTCTACGATGTGTATTAAGTTACTTATTTTTTCTGTCTAATGAATTTGAAAAATTTTATTTCTGCCATTGTAGATTTTACACTTTAGTGAATCTTGAATTGTGAACCAAAATTAAACAGCATTTGATGGAAAATAAATTAAAACGGTAAATGAATAACAAATAAGTTGTTCAAGTTATTTTAAAATGTGAAATAATAATATATAATGTATTGCATTCGAGATGAAAAGAAAGGAAAGGGAGAAGTAGGTATTACTCCAGAACTTATCGAGAACAGCAGTACTACGCTTACACTGGCTTAAAAGATAGTGGTGCTTCCCCTGATATGTTATTGTTATCGTCACCAAATTATTTGGTGACGACAGGATATTTCACTCAAAAGCATAGATTCGACTCCTTTAGTGCATGGTGGTAATGTATGATTCCAGAAAATATACCGGAACCGAGGTAGGCAACATTTGGTTCATTTAGCAAACTGCGCCCATACATTAGACAAAGATGTTACTACGTAATCGTAAGTAATTAATGTGTAGTAAAAGAAGTAAACAGTAAAAGTCTTTAACAATAGTAGTTTAAAGTTTTAAAATTATGTAATAATAGTGTTTTATAAAAATAAAAAACGCGATAAAATTCGTATAAAGTGTGTTTAGTTTCAATGTATAACATTCGCGTAAACATAAGACAATATTATCAAGTAATTAGTTTATATCTTCATTTTCATTTTCTATTGGCATCAAGAAATCTAACAGTTATGGTTCTTTTTATACGTAAACGAAACTACATTAACTTCATTTACAATATCCAATTAAAAGATTTTGTACCTACTGCATTGTTTAATAGTTCCGGACGTTAAACTTCAGTATAAAATGATAAAAACTATGGCTAAGCTAGGCATTTTGAACGGCCCAGTTCCTAATGCGAGTCCTCGTGAAAACTTGTGACTGGTCTCAAAACTTCACAAGTGCTCATAAGTATCGACATCGAAGCTGAAAGCTTTTATACCTAAATCGATAACTGTGCCAATAACAACGCCACGTTTGCAATATTAACAAGTATTTTGAGACAGTGTAACTTTAACCGCCATTTTGTTATTTTTGTTTAAAGATATATTTCTCAGGAACCGTGGCTTTTACCGCAATCCTAATTCTAATCCTAACTTCCTAACTTCCTAATCCTATCCTAACTAATATTATAAAAGCGAAAATGAGTTTGTTTGTTTGTTTGTTTGTTACCTTTTCACGCCTACACCACTGAACCGACCATCCTGAAATTTTGCATATACGTTGTCAGGTGTACAGAAACAAACATAGGCTACATTTCATCCCGAAAAAAATACTGTTCCCGAGGAAAACAATAAAAACGTTCTTATGAGAATAGATGGCGCCACGTGTCTTTCGAATCATGATTGAATTATATTATTATATATTATTACAAGCAGAGTACAACCCGAATTGATTGTCAAATTCTAAATTAACGCGAGCGAAGCCGCGGGCAAAAGCTAGTAAAATATAAAGTGTAGTAAACTATGTCATCTGCCAGCATATAAACTATATCTAAGACAAACAAGTCGATATTTTGCTGCGGAAAATAAGGACAAACCAACTGTTCACAAACACTTTTTTGCATTTTGCAAAAATAAATATAATATCGTTTTTATAGTACGTTGGTCTTGCTTTGAATAGTTCTAAGTAAGACTCGAGGTTCATTAAAAAAAAATAACTAGTTTAGGTTTCTAAGTGCACTTGAGGAGTTGTTGTATCTAGTCAGAGTAGATTGATAAGTCATTTTGCCCTTTCTGCTCTTATCGCCGTGTTTTCAGCATCGATGACATGCATGTCCTTGTGTTGCAAACATTTAAAAGCTACAGTTGTAATAATGTCCATGTTTCACGTTAGCTTGGTAACTATCAAGCCCCGAGCTCGCCGCCTCTAGGTATAAAGTTTCGTGAGCGGAGAGTGAGGCGGTCGGCCGCACCACGCTTTGATCTTGCTTCAAAACACTGAAAATTACAACGTAAGGGTGCGTATTGTTATGGCGACGTTACACACCTGTGTATAAGTGTAGCTTACTTTATATCTAACATTTACATTACTTTTGTAAATCTTGTGTTCACAGTAGCAAAATGTTTTTTTATATATTTTTTTATACAACTAAGGTAGTAAACAAGCATACGGGCCACCTGATGGTAAGTGGTCACCGTAGCCTATGGACGTCTGCAACACCAGAGACATCACCTGCGCGTTGCCGACCCTTTAGGAAATAAAAAGGAAGTGGGAAGGAGAAGGAGCGGGAAGGGGGAAAGAGGATGATTGGGCTTCCGGTACTCTCACTCACCAAACGAAACACAACAGTAGGAATACTGCTATTTCGCGTCGATATTCTGTGAGAGGGTAGTACGTCCCCGGTCGCGCCGTCCCATTCATGCTGACATCAGCGAAGCTCTACTACTCATAGCGAGGCCTGTGCCCCGTCGCGCGTCGTACAAACATTTAAACAGTGAACACAAGCCACATCCAGGTGTTGCGCCGATACAAATACTTGTGGATCACAGAAAGTTTTATACCCTTTGGAGTACCTACCTAGTATCCTTAATATTCTGCTTACTACTACAAATTACGCCGTCTGTGCTGTCAAATTTATAAAGAAGATTTTGACTAAATGTTGTATTTAATATTAAATTGAAATAATGCCGAGGTATTAAAAAATATAACTCATTGGAGCAGAGCAGTTGGACCACTATGGTGCACGAGGTCTCAAGTTCCATTGGGATCAGGAAAAGTGTAGTCTGCAGGATGAATGCGCGAGCGATCCCTGCGCCCCGGCCATAGACCGTGTGAAGGAACACCGTGGTAGGTTTAGTCGGTAGGACTCGGGACTTTCTATCTTTCCCCGGGTGAGCCCGACGTAACCCCCCGCGGAGAGGTATGCGTCACTGCATTGCCCACGTAAAAAAAGGCAAAGTGTAGTGGCCTAGTAGTGAGCAATAGCCTAACCCTTTACTAAACTAAACCTTTACTAAAAGATGTACAAATTCAGGTATGGCGTAATTACTTCTACTAGCGGTCGCCAAATGGTCGAAATTTCATAATTGATTTAAATTTATTTAAGTTTGATCGTTATTATATATACCGCGAAATTGCAATAGGTACTTAACGTATGTAACCATAGTTACGAAGAATTATACGACGTCAGGCGAACAATGCCGAAATACTACGATCGCGATTCGACTGCGTGCGTCAAATGCATGGTTGTGTGCGTGTAGTGTTTTTTCATTAATTTAATGTATTTCTAATGCATATTTTATAAAAATATTAGGATTCGCCCCTCCTTCTTCATATAAATTTTAACTTTGCCAAATTTCATACTCCTCCGTCCGCGCAATTTTCGTAAAAAGGGGTACAAAGGTTTTGCTTTACGTATATATAGATAAACCTATATTATAAATAATGCTTCGTAAAATTCATCAAAGTCATCATCAGAGGCCCTAGACCGCATGATAGTGCACCTCGCTGGTCCAGTGCGGCTTACAAGTTTGTACACATACTTGACAACATCATCGGTAACTCTCAACAATGCGGCTCTTTAACAGAAAGCTTAAGGCATAAACTGCGTGTTTGCGATACTTAATGCAGAAAGATAATAATGTAAACTAACTTTATAATATAAAGTAAAACTTGCTAATACTACCAAATATAAGTATGTTAAAAGCTCTGTAGAGTACATTTTCATGTTACCATGTCATCTTATGTACCTATATATATAATATCATTTATTCGACTGAAACTTACACAGTAGATAGTTACAGCGTACAATATTATATCTATCCATAGCGCATAAGCATATAAGTATACCTCAAAATTTTCACTGCGGTATTAAATAAATTTCCGTCTACACACACACACACACACACACATGAAATTCACGCACTTATTTTAATAGGTACTAATGTTTTATCTTGCACCTGTCACGAGCCACTTACTTTTGTATATTCGATAATATATATACGAATTCGAAGATGATGCCTAGTCATATATAAAATACATGAGTTTATAAATTTTCTATTAAATTCTGCAAAGTTATCTGGCTATAGTATATATGTACATATGATCACACACAAAAAGTGTATAAAATATATTCCACAGTAAAACGTTGCACAGAATTAAATAAAATTCGCTAACGAGCGGCTGCTGAAAATATTCACAAAAAATAAATAAACATACAAAAGGTTTTGCGCTAAATTGAATAATGAAACGTTTATATAAAAAGAGGAGTAAATATTTTACTCGCAGAATTGAGTGAATTATCGGCTGGTGATGTGCCACGTCGATAAAGTTGAACCGGTGAACTTATAAAAGTTGATCAAACGAATGAAAGTGTATATCGAGATGCGCTATTATGATCTCATTCGGATAATGGACTCGCCACTCGATAAATACGGTGCATCTATTTGATTGAACTGCAAATGTACACTCGGACGGAATTCCATTTACGATATCTTCTTTGCCTTTTAACCAGGTAGGTAGTGTAAGCTAGTGTAAAATGCATATTGCTTTTAGCTTTCAGTCTACGGGTATATTGGATTATTCACTCGTGTTTTTAGGCAGTAATTACGTGACCGTCAACTCGTGGGGAGAGGCCCGAACGACAATGTTATAATATCAAACCCAAAGGTTAAACAACATGACGTAGTGGTTAAATGGTCGCCTCGCCGTTGGCACTGCGCCGAGTGTTGTGTTGATACCCATCTATAAGCATGATGGTTGCAAATTCATTCTTATAAAATTACATCTCACGATCTAGAAATAATTCCTTTTTTGCGGGGGACTTCACAAACATTCAAACAACGGCCACACAGAACACCCACACTCCGGCAACCATTTGTAGACTACACAAATGTTTTGTCCCGTGTGGGGATCGAACCCACAACATTTAGCGCAGTGACAGTGCCGAGGGAGCTACTTACCCACTACACATCCACGCAGTCAAACCTTGCGGTATGACGTCACCTTGCGGATCGACCTATCTGAGCGGGACTTCTGCCGCACGGGCCCTCTGACTTTCAGACCTGTTCCGGTCACGTTAATATGGAGATGGCACTTGCACAGCTTTAATATCAATCGTTCTCAATCTGTTAAGAAATGATAAGACTTATCATAGCATTATGATAGCGTCTGAAACTAGTAAATTTATATTACAAATATAATGATAAATAAGGAAAATCAATTGTTTCATGTAAATCTCATGCTTAGTGATGATTTGCTTATATTAAATTCGAGTAAAGTGTACCCGATATAACAATCTAAAAGCTTTAATCTGCAACAAAAAAGGATTTTATCCTCCCAATTCTTAACACCACCTACTTGACGTCTTAAAAGGTATTCGGGTACCTATTTCAAACGCTTCTAATACATCATTCAGTGAGTTAATAATTGATATGTCTGACTTCCGCAGAACGGCCTATTTAAATTCTCATTTGCAATTCACTTTAACTTGGTACTCGGTACAAACCGGAGACGTGAGAAATTCTATCAAGCTCCTAAATTAGACGTAATGGCGAGAGATTGATTTCATTTGGAAGACAGAAAGAAGTTAGTTCCGAAGTAAATTATTTGTTAAACTAATTTACAGTGGTTGTTTTTGTAAGACAGTGCTTTATGATAAAACAACGTAATACTATAGGTATATTACAAAGGATATTTATGAAGACTGCATTTTAGGAGTCTATTATGCGCATGCCAGACCACGTGCTGCTATGAGGGTTTTATAATAAAAAAGCTTAGTATTGTAGGTGTTAAGAAAACCTTAAGTATAATAAGTTAAACTAACAGATCAATTAATCTCGGCACTGCAACAGGAACTACACAATTATAATGTCTCCACAAAACAATTTATGTCAAGCTGCAATAAAGACAAGGAAAAATACACGAAGTCCGCATTTCCCCACGTCTGCCACCGAAACGCTAATCATTTCCCAACATTCCTGACGAAGACCTTCGCCTTTTATTAGCTAGATAGTCAACATATATTTATATTTGGTTGTAGACGTGCGTACGGTATGTCGTAATGACAATGCTCATGGGCAATGTTTCTCAGAGTTTTCTGAATGAACCTATGAATATTAAATATTAACCTTAGTTCACAATGCGCTTTCTAACTATCGGAAGCTACAATTCACTTAAATAATACAGGTATACTCCTAGTGTGTAATTTGTATAAGTTTTTCTAAAAACATTTTATTTAAACTTTTTGACTATTCGTCCATAAATAACAAGTAAATTGCTATACACATACATATCTGTATATCAATTTCCTGACGACAAGAGCAATAAGATAACATAAGTTAAGCTACTTATTTCAAAATTCAACTTCTATTTTATGAGACACTTCTCCACTGCGCGTATAACTTTAAGATTTTAAATTATTCGCCATTCTGAACGTCTGAACGTCCGCGTCATATTAAATGTTGAGATAATTTGGACGCGTAGCGTGTCATCCATTTAATAATCTTGCTTTAACTATCTTATCTAGATTATTCAGCTGCTAATCAAATTAATTACTACAGATTCAATAAGGTTCATCTTTATTTATTTTAAGAACTTTAATTCATATCTGTACGTTATATTATAGTCAACAAAGTTTTATAGGCTTTCTTCAAAGCGTTGCTAAAAATATTATATTATTATGTATAGAATGTCAAATATAAACCCTAGTGGGATAATTCTGGGATACCGCTATAAATCATTATAACATGCCCAGCAGTGCGTAGTAGCCTAGACCCTTACTATCAATATCAATGTTATACATATAAATATTGTCTGGTAAACAAAACTGCGCATACCTTGTGAACATTGTATAAACAAAACTGCTGAAATAGTGAATGTTGACTATAGTAGAAGAGACATGAAAGTCAAATAAACGCAGTGGCAATATGAGCATTGTGTATATGTAATGAGTTTTTAAAGGTATGAGGCGTGTTGTAATAGAAGAGCGCTGTGGCGTAAATATAGCAACAAGTTTTAGAAGGAGAGTATCGGATAGGCATGTAGTAAAACTAGAAGACAAATGAATGGTCAAGAAAGAACATATAATAATATAAGTCAAAACTGAATGGGATAATTCAATTAAAGTTATGACCAAGGTGAACGTTTTTATCTAGATCGGCGATATTCGAGAGTTTAGATTAAAATGCCTTGATAAGTACATGATAGGAAGGGAAAGACCTAGATTAACCGATTCTGAGCACATCGAAGACGTTCTAAAGGCCAGGTTTAAAGTATTCTTAGCACGGCATTAAAGCAATATAGTAACAAGTGGAAATACGTATGCTTAGCTTACATCTCTAAATACAGGCGTGAGGCTAAGCATATATATGTAAGAAGAATATTGTCTAGATGGTACAACATAGATTAAGATGACCCACAGTAAAGTGACTCGTTTTAAACTGATAATCTACAAGTTAGGCTTAGTTAGATAATTTAAGGGTCTAATCTGGTTTTGATCTTATGATCCGTTAGTGTTCCATCGCCCTGCCAACGGAACTGTTACAAAGTTGGTGCTCAAACTTAGCTAATACCCGTTTCAATTAGGTATGTTTACTATTATTATTATTGTAAATTATATATTCTATGATTCTATAATCCACACCGTAATGCCCACATACGCACATGCACATACGCACATACACACACACGCCCTGCGCGCCCGCACACACACGCACACACCCTCTCTCTCACACACACGCACACACACTCTTTTTTAATAATATTATTTCATTTTGTAATAAAAATTTACAATACATACCTAGTTACTATGCGAGTCAAATTATCCAAGTAAAGATATCGACACAACTCCTATAGAGCCTAGACTAAATGTATGGCTGAGAACTGTCTCTTAAGGCACAGGTTTATTACCTAGTTTAAGAGGCAGGGTGCTTTATGTATTTTGATGATAAGGTTTGCTCTGTAATACAACATACCTAGTACCATTATGATATACCTAATATTAAGAACCAATTTATGTAACAACCAGTGTTATTGTTTTTAAAATAAAAATTATTATTATTATTAATTAGGAAGTAGATAAAATAGGCTTTTTTTAGAATTGAGATTTTCATTACTCAACATTCAAAACGATCTATATACGTTTCTTTATGTATATAAAGAAACGTGTATAGATATAATTATATAATTTCAGTTTTGATAGAGCTTGTCGGCATATCGGGCGGCAGGTAGTCATAAATAAAAATGTATAAAAGTATGAATATTTATAAAGCTTTGTTTGGAATCGCGTATGTGACGCGCAAATAAATATTTTTGAATGCAAAATAATAACACAAGTAAAAACTGTTTCGATTAGTACTTGTGCACTTTTAGAAGCGTTGTGCCAGACGAAAGGCTAGACCAGTGGACTAACCGTCTCGTGTATACGTACGATATGTTACCAACTAATATTTGTCGATCGTAAAGCAAATGTAGGTCACTAGGAACATTTTACGATGTTGTATTATAATTATAATATCCAAGAGACCCGCTTTTTACACGTGAACGTTATGCCATCAAAGACTCGTTAGAAACTATAATATCACTGCTCCATTTATTCACTTAAAATACAATTGGAGGTACAATTTTTTTCTAACGTTAAACAAGTACAGCAGCGATAGCCTAATGAGAAACAATGGCACTTAGCGACGCAATATATTTTTTGAAGTGAAAACTTCTTTAGGCGCGTTGAGCACTTCTTGGGTGAACAAAAATCATAGAACTCGCGTCATCGTCACCGAACGCTTTCCAGTTTTGAATATTTTTTTTTTGGTTTATAAAGAAGTGTTTGTGATCATGGATTAAAGTTTTCACTTCTATCGGCAGTCCCCGAAGACTGCCCCAATTTTTTTTCACTAACTAGATAAGCGGTTCCGCTTATGGTAACCGGTCATTGAAGTCTTTGGAGATTGGCCAATACTAGAATATCACTTACGGTAGTTGACTCTATAAAAAAATTATTCTCTGTATTGCTAATACAATACAGCGTTACGTTAAAGAGCTCTTGCGCTGGAGTTCCTGTACTCTGTTGTATTTTTGCGGTGTAGTAAACTCTGTAGAAACATATATTTTTTTATTCTTATTTTGTTTGGGTGCTTTTAGCCACACGCCGCCATGTCAGCTCCATCATACCCTAAACTTAACATCTATCATCTATCATCTTGTATTGCAAACATATCTGTCTGCAATTTTATGTAGGGTCTGTTCGATTTAGCAACTTTAGGTGTAAGTGTTGTAAACAGGACATCAGATACCTTCCTTTTCGATACATGAGCGTTATATCATCAATCATAATATGTAATTATAACAAGTACTCGACATGAAGATTGGATACAGTGTCCTGTCAGACTTTTACATCATATTACAACTTAGGATAACTATTCTTTATAAGTATTAATTATCTAGACAACATTTTCTTTACTCAGTTTGTTAAGTTAGCAATGTCATCGACCCCGGACGTCAAACTAGCTGACCGATCACCGCCCGCCCACCCTGCCGATGGCGCACTCCATACACTGTTACAATTTTCATAACCCACTTAGACTTTTCAGAGGGACAACTGCGAGTAAATGAGTTTCTTAGGTCAATAATATTAGGACAAAACATACATTAAAGTCCTGGTAACTGTTCATTTAGATATTGCAGTATGTTTACAATATTATTACCGATACCTTTCTAGAGAAACACAAACATGAATATTACGTAATTAGTGTTACTGTAATGCCCACATTGCCCACACACTAATGCGGAGCATTTGGGTTGAAGCCTGTATGTCTAAAATTAATTCAATTTTTTTTTTAAAACAATTTAAATTCATTTTAGGATTAAGAAATTCTCTACATATTACCTAATATCTCTTCCCGTTTGTGTCGGATTGGCGTCGCAACAAAGTATGAAAGTTAGGAGTCAGTGAGTCTGGGTTTGTGGACACACGTCTTGTGATACCTAACCTATTGGGCATATGGACAGTCTGGAGGGTCTTATTTTTATTTATGTTATCAAAGCACAACATCGCTATATAATATGTGTCTGAAGGACCCCGGGTATGCTTAATTTTAAATCGTCGCATAGATCTATCAGATCTCTTAATTACATATTAAGAATTTATTGCGCATTATGATAGTCGTAGACCCTATTGGTATTCAAGAGTTCATCCGTCAGCGGCCGTTGACCTCAAACCATCCAGCACTCTACTATCGTTTACGTCAATATGCGCTTTTTTTATTTTTTTTTTTTCATGGAGTTTTATGTTTACTATAGCAGACTGCATTCGTAGCGGAGTGTATTGCCGTCTATATCGCTTTTACAGCCTTTAAACATTCTACAACTGGAAGTCGAAGTACTTTTCGAAGTGTGTATAATGTGGACATATTATCTATCTGTAGTATTATACGCTGTCACAAGGCTCTCTGTACATTACAGATATCTCTGTAAGAAGTGCAGTTGTGGCAGACTCGCTATTGGCCCACCAGATAGTAAGCAGTAACCCCTGCTCACAGCCTCGGTTGTTTCTACTTGACATCATGTAAGAAATTCTATGTAAACGAAATGAAGCCGCTGTCTACCTTAAACCATATAGATGCGAAAAATAACATGGTGCCTGCATGATAATAAACATGTACTGCATGTCATACCTATACGGATGCGCTAGGAGATGGAAGGATCTTTCAAGACGTTACGAGCGAAACTAAACGCAACTGTTCATACACTGCAACTTTAGAGAGAGAGACTTGAGAGGGTAGTACTTCCCCAGTAAAGCCGACCCATTCATATTGAAACCAGTAAGGCTCTTCTATTCTAGAGTAGTTGGACTAGCAGTACTCCAACTACTCCAGAATAGAAAGGTCTGAAATTAAAACATTGGTTTTTCGAACGTTTGACTGCCTGATCCGGCGTGACGTTAATAGGTGCTACGAAACAAATGTTGATGCGGTTTGCAATGCTTAGGAGTTTGTAGTTCGACTTAAAATAAACTTAAAATAAACAGGCAACGTGCGGTGTACGTAGCAGAGCTAGTAATATGATATTTTTATAATATGCGTAAGTAATACGATACAATTATATACTTCATCGACACAGAACTTTAAACAAAACCAACAATACTGCGAATTCCTACTTAAAAGTATTGTAATGTATAAGTACCATTAATAATAATAATAATACATACACACAACACCATCTAGCCCAAACTAAGCAGAGCTTGTATTATGGGTACTAGACAATGGACAAGCATACATATATACTGTTTTTTTTTTTGTAAATACATACATATTATACATAGAAACACCCAGACCAAGACAATCATCCATGTTCATGCACACAAATGTTTGACTTGTGCGGGAATCGAACCCGCGACCTCAGGCGTGGCAGTCAGTTACACTAACCACTACGCCATCGAGGCCGACAAATAAATAAAAAATACAGTTGTGTTGGCACTGTTATCGATAAATTTGACGCCCCGGTTTGGCTGAGTTATTGGATATGTTTGCTAATCAAATTTCATTAAGTAAGAGTTTGGCATTACGCCCAGTATATGTCACTAAGCTGTCCCGCTATTTGGTAGGTTATGATATTAAGTTAAAGAATATCAAAGACTGATTTCTAAAGCGAAATAAAAAATACCTTATTTTAAAGCAACAAAGTTGAACTTTTTTTTTTTATTACAAAATTTTTGAAAACTGTTACACTACTATTACTATTAAACTTCACTAATTTTTAAGCTAATTAAATTATTGAAACTATCAAAACTATTTATACTATTAATCCGTATATAGTAGTTTAATTTCAATGAATAACATTCGCGTAAACAGAAGACAATACTAAACAAAGTTGAAGTATCATGATAAATCTTAACATATTTGAGTAAATATTTTCAGATATATATACTACAAATATACTATAAATTGAGTACCTAACTATGTTAGTTAAGAGTCATACTCATACCTTCATGTTACAGTACAATATCTTTGTGCTGTATCTACAATCTACATCGCAATCTTATGATCTTTATCGCACGTTCAATATCTATTAAATGTTTCTACTATCCGTGATCAACACGTAGTCGTTAGTATATAAGATGCACCTTTGGATAATTATAACCAGACTATACTACAACTTTGTCTCATTTATACCTAATCATATACTGCCAAGAAGTTTGGCAAATTGGTGACCCCGACGAACGAATACGCAGCAAGAAACATGGCACAATCACCATGCAAGGCGAACATAAATCAGCAAGGAACACTTGAAGTAGCTGCTGGCACCTCGGTTTTATCTCGCATTCCGGAATTTTGGAAAGACCAACCAAGATTATGGTTCACGCAACTAGAAGCCATATTAGCACCACAGAAGCAAGGAGACGAATACAAATACTGTACAGTAATAGCAAAATTATCCAAGGAAGAAATACTACAAGTTAGTGACCTAATCACTTCACCACCGACTACAGATAAATATAAAAACATCAAGGAACGTTTAATTGATTGTTACGAAGAAACAGAACAGCGACAGTTTCAAAAATTAATATCAGAGACAGAACTCGGTGAACAAAAACCTTCGCAGTTATTACGTCAAATGCGAGTCCTCGGGAGAGGAAAAATCAGTGACGAAACAATTAAACTACTATGGTTCAGGCTTTTACCAACATCAGTTACTACGGTTCTAGCAGTTACGGAAGACATGGAAATTGACAAACTGAGCCAAATTGCAGACAAAATAATAATGAATTCAAAAGTAACCGAAATATCAGCTGTTAGCAACGACACTTCAAACGACAACAATACAGCATGCATTTTAGCCCAGCTAGCAAAATTACAGATAGATATTGACGCAATTCAGCAAGGTCAATATGGCTATCGACCCAGCACGCACAATCATTTCAAGAAACGTCAACAATTCCCGATTATGAGGCCGAGAACAAACTATAGAGGAGCAAATCGATTTTGTTACTACCACGAAAGATTCGGAAAATATGCAAGGAACTGCATTAAACCATGCGGTTGGAAACCAATGACTTACGTACGGAACCAGGGAAACGAATAAGAGCACAGACAACGGCGAAACTCTGTGCAATCCACCCATCCAATCGCCTCACCATTACCGACCGAAAAAGTGGTATGAAGTTTTTGATTGACACGGGCGCAAATATTTCAGTCATTAGCAAGCAACAGAGATATTCAATTTTACAAAATGAACAATACACACTATGCGCTGCAAATGGGACTAAAATTAGGACTTACGGCGAGAAGACGCTTACCTTGAATTTAGGACTACAACGATGTTATAAATGGAATTTTATAATCGCCGATGTTACACAACCAATAATTGGAGCAGATTTTCTAGAGCACTATAAACTATTAGTCGACATAGCAGGTCGCAAACTTATCGACAAAGTTACAGAGCTGACAACGCATGTAACTTCAGAAAAAGCGACACAACAAACAATTCGTACTATCGCAGTGGGAACGAATTCACGTATTACGCAACTTTTAAACAAATACGAAGACATCACGAAAGAGTCCTCTCTACGCAATGCGCCCAAACATAAGATTGAACACCACATTATCACTACAGGACCACCCGTCGCAGCTCGGGCAAGACCATTGCCTCCAGAAAAATACGACATAGCCAAAAAGGAATTTCAAAATATGATAGAGCTCGGAATTTGCCGACCGTCAGATAGCCCATGGGCAAGCCCATTACATATGGTAAAAAAGAAAAATGGCGAATGGAGACCGTGCGGAGACTATCGAATGCTCAATAGCACGACAGTACCGGACAAATACCCACTACCAAGATTAACTGACTTTACATACATATTAGAAAATAAGAAGATACTAAGCAAGATAGATATACGCAAAGCATACCACTGTATTCCTGTTAAAGATATAGAAAAAACAGCCATCATCACACCTTTCGGACTTTTTGAGTACTTAAGAATGCCTTTCGGATTACGCAATGCGGCACAAACATTTCAACGATTCATGGATTCCTTATTTAGAGATTTAAACTTCGTATTTATATTTGTAGACGACTGTCTCATCGCATCGGACAACGAAGATTTGCATTATCAGCATTTAGAAACGGTTTTCAAACGTTTACACGAGAATGGAATAACCATTAATCTCGAAAAATGCGAATTTCTCAGAAAGGAAATAGATTTCTTAGGTTATCATATAACGAGCCAAGGAATACAACCTACCGAAGAAAATTACAAAGCAATCATGGAATTTCCCAAACCGAAAACAATTCAAGAATTAAGACGATTTTTGGGCATGGTCAATTTCTACAGAAGTAATATTCCACGCGCAGCGGAAAATCAAAGAATTTTAAACGAATATCTACATGGTTCAAAAAAGAACGATAATTCACCTGTTCCTTGGACAACGGAAGCAGACAAAGCTTACGAAAAATGCAAGGAAAGCATGAAAAACGCAGTGTTAACAGCGCATCCTTCCCGCAACGCATCACTAGCGCTCATGACCGACGCTAGTGCTACTTGCGTTGGTGGAGTTTTACAACAAAAATCCGGACGCAATTGGGAACCATTAGGTTTTTTTTCACAAAAATTGAGCGAAACTCAACAAAAATATTCTACGTTTGACAGAGAGCTGTTAGGAATATACATGGCCGTCAAACATTTTCACAGATTAATCGAGGGAAGAGAATTTACAATATTTACGGATCACCGACCTTTGACATACGCATTCTCCCAAAAACCATCATCAAACGATACACCGCGACGGGTCCGGCAGTTAGATTTCATTTCACAATACAGTACCAACATTCAACACATAAGCGGACGTGACAATATTACCGCCGATGCCTTATCTCGAATAGAGGAAATATACGTGCCATCACCTATCGATTACGCTGAATTGGAAAAATGTCAATCAACAGATAATGAACTAAGTAAATTACGTGACAATAAAAGATTAAAATTCAAAAACATTACGCTTCCGGGTTCCACAATAAACATCACCTGCGACACGTCTACTGGAAAAAGCCGCCCCTACTTACCAAAGCAATTTCGCAAACAAATTTTCGATACCATTCATGGTATGAGCCATCCAGGAAAAAGAACTACGAGAAAAATGATAACCCAAAGGTATTTATGGCCGTATATGAACAAAGATATCAATAATTGGTGTAGATCATGTATAGCCTGCCAAAAATCAAAAATACAACGACATACGATATCACCTCCTGGTACATTTATGACAGCGCAACGTTTTGAACATTTACATATTGACATCGTCGGACCACTTCCGATTTCACAAGGGAAGAGATATTTAATCACAATCATAGATCGTTGTACGTCATGGCCCGAAATATTTCCGGTAGAAGATATAACTGCAGAAACAGTAGCCAAGACACTTTTCGAAGGATGGATTACTCGTTTTGGATGTCCATTGCGCATTACTACGGATCAAGGCCGACAGTTTGAATCAAGAATATTTGAGTCACTCTCACAATTTTTGGGAATACATAAAATTAGGACAACACCTTATCATCCGCAATCCAATGGAATGATAGAGAGATTTCATAGAACTTTAAAGGTGGCGTTAATGACAAGAGAATCCAACGAAAATTGGTTAAAAGAAATTCCAACAGTTTTACTCGGGTTGCGGAGTAGCTTGCGAGAAGACACAGGTTATAGTTCAGCAGAGATGACATATGGAACGCCAATACGACTCCCTGGAGGATTTTTTGAGTCATCAGCAGCACAGTTATCAACGTACGAAGAGTTTGTAAAACAAATTCAAAAGGACATCACACAAATGACATCAATTCCGAAAAGAAAAAACCACAACCAAGCTATATTTGTGCATCCCGAACTCAAAGAATGCTCACACGTATTTGTTCGGTGTGATAGAATTAAGAAAGCCCTGACACCGCCGTATGAAGGACCCTACCCAGTAATTAGTAAAACAGATAAAACATTTTGCATTAGAATTAGGGAATGGATTATTATCAATTGATAGATTGAAACCAGCATTCATGATCAATGACGAATCAAACTACGTGCCAGATTCAAAGGATTTCTACAGACATTCACACACGTACACTACACGATCAGGACGTAAAGTAAAGCCAGTAGTACGTCTATAAAAAATCGCTGATATAAGCAAGCTATTCGTATATATATTAACATAGATCTTAACATATACCATTAATTCACAACTACTCGTAACAACAAGACATCTAAAATGGGAAATCAAAGTTCTAAGGACCAGATAACATACAATACGGACAGTTGCCTCAATCAAAACGAAGCGGACAAACTCCGTAACCTGATCCAGGAGGACTTACGGTGGACAAGAAATGTTGCAATGGGACAGATTATTTTAACAATCGGCGTGATCCTACTTTACGGCATAATGAAAACACTGGACAGAAGAATGAAGAGTTTAACGGAAAAAAATAATAAACACTCGTGCAACAGCTAAGTCAAAATTACATACGTCAGCAAATCACACCACAACAGGCGTCATCAAATTCCACCGCGTACAATAGCATTATTATTTATATACATCAGCAAATAACTAGTAACAACAGGCGTCATCAAATTCCACCGCGTACAATAGCATTATTATTTATATACATCAGCAAATAACTAGTAAGGTCTAGGTCAAATTTATATTGTAAACACTATTACCATAATAATATTTTTTTTAAAGGGGGGTGTACTGTTACAGTACAATATCTTTGTGCTGTATCTACAATCTACATCGCAATCTTATGATCTTTATCGCACGTTCAATATCTATTAAATGTTTCTACTATCCGTGATCAACACGTAGTCGTTAGTATATAAGATGCACCTTTGGATAATTATAACCAGACTATACTACAACTTTGTCTCCTTTATACCTAATCATATACTGCCAAGAAGTTTGGCAAACTTCACATCACAAATATTTTAAATGAACTCAACCATGCGAACCAATCATACATTGTACTTAGGTACACAAATGACAAGCATGGTACGCCGGACTATAAAAGCTATTTACCATTACAATAGCAACTTACGACCTTTCGTGATCAATCAATGGGTTTGAATTTCCCCACAGACAACAGCACAATACTCGGCATTTTGCACATCTTTATACCAATTCAGAAATTTAGAATCCAATAGCGTTAAAATGACGTAAAATAGTAGTCGCCTCCGCGCATTACGCGCCAAATGGAGCATTAAATGCATTCTCATTATCACAGCACATACCGGTGTTAGGCCGCTTTAGTGTAAGCTGGGCTCGAGGGCATTTGGATAATTTATCGTCGGTGTTACAAAATGGTTTAATTTTGCATCAATGCTATTTCTTGTTCAGATGTTGTTGTTAGATGATTTTAGACGTGATTTTCAGTTATTAGTTGACAAATGTAGACAATAAGTGAGTGTTATTCGAATTAATATTATAAATGCGAATGTGAGATTGTTTGTTTATTTATTTGTCTGTTCATTTGTAACGCATGTCGCTTTCACGCCTTGACTACACGACCGATCATCATGAAATTTCGCATATACGTTGTCAGTTGTTTCAACCAGAAAAAGGTACTGTTATTAACCTAATCTAACCTACATTTACGCAAGCGAAGCCGCGGGCCAAATCTAGGCAATATATTTAACGTGGTCGAGAGGCTCTTTGACATTTTGACAAGATAACATCTATAATCATAAAATGGAAAATTGAGTGAGAGCTCAAACCGCATGGTTGAACCATAAGGTGCCAAACGTGCAGTTTGGTATGTTTTTTATTTTGCACGCACGTTCCTTATGCCATGCGAAACATCGCGTACCTAAGAAAGAGCCAATGAAGTTTCTAAATGGAGTTTGCTAAAATATGGTAAAAATATTCTAAGAATGAAGGAACAAATACATATATCGTTATTAATCCAGGCACACTGGCGTGGCATAAAGATCAACCAGTCATGAAATTAATATAACATTACTCTATTTAAATGACATTAACCACGAAAATGTACTTTTAAATAAATATTGGAACATTCGTGTGTTTATACGGCTGGTGAGCCATTAAATAAATAAATACTTTATTCCATAATTGTGAGCTACCAAACACATATGAAGTATTTTGACTGTTAACAGTAAATTACACACAACCAACACGTAACCGGGCCTGTTCTGTAATATTTTATTTTTCGGTACAGACAAATCTCACTCCTGAATTTACACATTATGTAAAGTAAATGAGTGGCCGAACCAGTAAACCGATATCCCAATCAAACACATAAATTTGAAATAGTAGCGGGCAGGTTCACGCGCCGCGCGCCGTCAGGTGCACAGCACTTTAGATAACATCGAGCTGCCGGATACAGGCGCGTTCGATAAATTGTTATTGCGGACTGGATTCTGACACTCAGGGCATATCATAACATGGTGCTTACAATACCTCACTAACGCGTATACACAGATGCTTCCTATTTATATCTATATATACATACATACATACATAGATTCACGCCTGTTTCCCAGAGGGGTAGACAGCGACTACGGATTTCCATTTGCTACGATCTTGACACACGCCCATCGGTTCAAGGTACTCTTAACCTGGCTTTTGTCCAGAACGCCTCCGATCTGATCGAGAAACGTTCGCCTAGGTTTTCCTCTTGCGACTGTTCCATTCAAACTAGCCTTATAAACTTTCTAAGTCAGTCTTTCCTCGTCCATTCTTTCTACATGTCCAAACTAACTTAACATACCCTTTTCTATTCTTGTGACTATATCCACTTTCATGCCGCATCTCTCTCTTATCACATTATTCCTTATTCTATCTTTCAGAGTCACACCACATATGCTTCTCAGCGCTCTCATTTCTATAGCATTTATTCTGCTCTCGTGCTTCTTTTGCCATACCAAACTTTTATTTCCATAGATAAGCGTGGGCACTAATAGTCCTCTATGAACAGCCAAAATTGCCTTTTCGGATACATTTCGACTGTTCATAACAGCGCGTAGAGCTCCATTCATTTTGTTGCCAACAATCGTTCTCCTTTCAATATCTGCCTCATGTTTATCTATGTATATATAATAATAATATAAACCCTGTACATAAACTGTCTGGGAAAATTAATCTGATATTGGATAAGGTTAGCCACCCCGCTGGCCCAGTGCGAGGTGATAGGTACACCTTACATAATGACATAACATCTGCGAAAACATTACATAGAGAACTCTTAGACATGTAGATTTCCTCAGGATGTTTTCCTTCGCTGTTAAAGCAAGCGATAGTTAACTTTTTAATTCCCACATAACTTCAAAAGGTCAGAGATAGGAACGCCTTGGAATCAAAATTGGATACGAATGTGGAATATTGTGTTCATTATGTTTACTCGCAATGGCACTTTAACCGGAGAGTGAACAAAGTTTAGCTGTTCAATGTGCAGTTTATATCCAACACTATCTCGATAACTCTTTAATGTAAAATGGAAATGTCTTTCATGTCACGACGGAGATTTATGTAAACTAACTCCGTTTTGAGATAGGACCGCCCTTGTCTACCCCTTAGGACATTTGGACCATAAACCTCCAATTACATTTTTTTAGTTTTGCAAATTTAATTTATGTTTTCAACTTTTCAAATGTCCGTAATGTGACCGATGTCGTTCAAAATGACAGAATTAAAGACCGCAAGACATTAAAATTATAATTTTAACTAATGGGCACGGTCATGCACATCGAGAAGACTACTGACGTATTACATAGCACAGGTGTTGGAGATTAGAACATTTTGTTTGCCCTTCAGAACTATCAAGGTTACAAATTAACTAACGATGTATTTTCGACGCTTTTCACGTGATACATAATTACTTACATAGTCTTTCGCCTATACCCGCGCAGTGTTAGGCAGGTGAACATTACACACCCACATTTCAATAGCTATGGTTTTAAGGCCCTAAGTAATAGGGGGAAAACCTATGACCTTTTTCCTGGGCAGTTTCAATCACCGAGCCCGTGAAAATCCCAATAATTCTTTGTCCGACCCGAGATTTGCATCATAGACCGCATTCGCTAGTACTGCGCCACTAAGGCATACACATACACATTTTTATATAATACATTACCTATAAACCTAGGTTGGCTTAGTTACATACGATTTCCAATGATCATAGTATTCCTGGATACATCTGAAAGTCTAACATTCTACACATTATTATATAAATGTATTCATTACTCGTCGAATATTTCACTGAACAACTACTTAGATAAAAGGCCAGATTTAACAATATCATATCATTGGGTAAAATTAGATTAATGTTCGTACAATGCATCAGCGTTTCGGTAGAGCCCAGATAATGACCAAACGCCGCCATCGGGAGGGACCTTTAGATTAATCATTCTCCAATACGACTTTAAATTGTTCTTTGATTTTGATTCATTATCAGAGGGATCTGTAATTGGAAGCCTTCAAATTGCAACGTAATTAATTATAAAAGCTAATAATATAATGAGGTCAGTCATATGAACGAGGAATTATCGCCACCGCTCAATATTATATCTCATTGACCATAGTACATGCGTCGACATTCAAAATATACTTTATATTATTATATAGGTAAAATAGCATATTACTGACTATTCTCACCGCTAGCAAATAAATGCAATTATTTTGAGAAAAATGCTAAATTATCATTTACATTATAAGACTAGCACGATTATATAAAACTAAACCGCAAAAACCAGCTTCAATCGCTTTATGATCTAACTTCAACTTCTACTATCAACATACCCAATTGTATAAAAATCCTACCAGCAGTTTAGCTATCTCTAAATGATAAAAGATATGTTTATTTATCAAAACATGACTCTCTCTCTCTTCCTAGCTATGTGTCCCACATGGTGGTGGGGTCAGCTTTCCTTATTTTTCTCCACACTGTCAAAACATGACTGTATAGTACAAATGTTTTATTCTATTTTATTTTATTAGGAGAGCTTAGAGCTACATACAAATAGTTATACAAATTAGATCAATAACTGCCAATAACAAGATTCCACAATTAGTTTGCAACATGATGGTATCTTTGAACAGCTTAAGCACAGTTAGTTATGAGAATGAGTACTTAACAGATGGTTTCCCAAGATTGAGCCAGTAGTAGTATCCAACAATTATACATTATCAACAAAGTATTTCGTTAAACAGGATCTGGCAGAATATTTACCAGTAGTAAAAAGATCAAAACGACTGTCGACATTTAATTTGTTATATTTATTTAATACTTTAGGCAAAAAGCTATTTACTTTAAAATTGCAATTTGTATTTGCAATGTAAGATGTAATTATAATGATGACCTTCATGTTTTGCCACATATTACGACGTACAAACTTAAAAACGATGAGCACCGAATTGTACGACGCCTAAACCATTTTTGTAAATATTTTATATTATTTGTTTCTCTTTCACGGGTATTTCCCTAATATGTTAGGAAAATTGCCGTTTGATATATTGTCCCAGTACAAAGTCGGATTGGCAGACGGTGACTCGCCGACTCACTAGATGGACCCCCTGAATAGTCGCCATAGACATACAGGCCTTAAAGGCAACACACGGCAACACCGGTGCGAGCGGCTAGGGGTGCCGAGCGGTGCGGCGCTGGTTTCACCAGAGTCCTACGGGCGCTCTTGGAGTTCCACCCCAGCCAACCAGTAACGGCAAGCCGGGGACGAGGCCCTAACCGACTCTCCGAGGCATTCAGGACCGCAGTGTCGCCACTCACATTCAGCTCGCCACAGGCTGCCCTGCGGTTTGTGCGCTTTTATTTAACCTGGTGATACATTTTTTATAGTTTAAAATCTAGTATACTATGCCCTCCGGTATCGCGTTAGACTCATGAGGAGATAACGACTTTCCCAGAGGGATTAGTATTATAATTATTAGTGTTTTTGTAATTATGTTATCTTTTTAATACGTTTGTAAATATATATTAGATTAATTCGTTTTAAAATTAATAATGTAAATATTTATATTAATAAATAATTATAAATTTAATTAGATACAAAACAAAATGTCTTAATATTAGAAATCGCAATAATATAATAATATTATTCATTTAGAAGTTTTTCAGATTACATTTAAAACGTTGTATACATTTTGTTTTTAATGTTTATAACTTTAATATTTAACATAACCAAGTTATTGAAATAACTATCAAACAATCTCGGGACTCTATTTATCCAAAGCCTTCAGACGAATTCTGAGAAAGAAGTGTCAGCAGTAATATGACAAGTGATTTTGTACTTAACTCCAATATTAGAATCTGAATTTCGGATTAAGCGCGGAGAAGATGAGAGGCAGGTGTAGCGGATAAACCGTGAAAAGGTCCGAAGCATGGCTTTACGAAACTTGTCAACGCTAATCCTAATGGACGGTTAAGAAAACTATTTGAAAGACTCTAAAGGTCCACATAGATAGATTATGATTTTAGTGTTTACTTATAATATAAGTAATATTATGATAGTAACTGATTGGCTAATGCTAAAATCTGTATACTTCGTAAGCCGCCGTACAATTAACAGTCAATAAACATCGATAGTCGCACGCCTGTACTTACACTAGCTGAGCCGCGCAACTTCGTCTGCTTCACATAAGAGAATTTTCCCCGTTTTTGCAACATTTTCATTGATGCTCCGCTCCTATTAGTCGTAGCGTGATGTTATATAGATTATAGCTATTATTATATAGATTATATGTTTGTTTGTTTGTTTGAATGCGCTAATCTCAGCAACTGCTGGTTCGATTTGAAAAATTATTTTAGTGTTGGATAGCCTACTTACTGAGGAAGGCTATATATAGGCTATATAACATCATGCTGCGACCCACGGGGGCGGCGCAGTAACGATAAACGCGGGTGAAACCGCGGGCAAATCTAGTAATAGTATATATAGTACACATATATTTCGCCAGCTATGTTTATACGTTCTACGCTATAAGAGACCCTTTTACCTTCTACCGGGTGCAGCTCCAGACTCTTAGCTGCTTCAAAGACTTTTTTAACAGAAATCGTTAATAAAACTTGCCAATAATAACCATATTTATAAAATTGACAGATAAAGGTACTGTCCCATTTGTAAATTAATACATATATCGTATTTATTTTTTATTTATCGCTAAATACATTGTGTTATTGTAATCACAGCTCAAATGTTTATACGAGCTGCATCGCTCGTGAGCTCTTTAAACTCTAAACGTGCTCCGTCGTATTTAGTGAAAGGGCATTAAAACACAGTTAGCTTCGAGCATTCGCAGACACAACCTTGAGCGTCGCTCTATTCCGGTCTTATAACTCGTCGCTAATTTATTATAAGACAATAAGCCTACTCTGTCTTGTTTATTGTTATTCAATATCACTTCTTATAGCTCTGCAACTAAATACGTTTGTCTAATTTCACTTCCCGGGCAGGCCTTAAGAGGAAACACTAAGGGCGAGAGAATTGAAAATAGGTATTTGTAAAATCTATTGCTGTCGCGCAATGCCATGTATAGTATCATGAGCGCGATAGAGACAACTGCAGTTTGGACCGAAAATACCTATTAAAAGTACACAAAATCAACGTTTCGTAGTCCCCTAATTCCTTCTCCAAAACTTGACCGATTTAACTACTTTTTCCATTAAAAATTAAAGTAAGACTTTGGCTGTGTTCCTATGTTTTCCTTTTTTATATAATCTAGTCAAATTTTTTTTTTAGATGTTTGAACACAGCGGAAAATCTGGTCAATTTTTGAGGTTTTTGAAGGCTCATGTCTCTTCTAAATAATTAATTTAAGAAAAAAAAGAATACATACAGACATGCCAATAGAGCCCATACATTATATACCCCAAAAATAATCGCTCTACTGGCATTATCCAGGGAAGAAACAGGAGACTACGTTTGTATGGAAAAACGGCCCTTGTGTTTCCTCTTAATTGATCGATACAAAAATACACCAATTCTTCTGTACACAAGCTCTGTCAATGCCACGACGGATATTACTCTGTGATTGTTCTTCCTTCAAACACGCTTTAGTATTTTTATTTAAAATGGAACGTAAATGTCATTATTTATACAGTGTTTATACACTGTAGTACTATACAATACTTATACAGCCATTCATTTACAAACACAACTTTTTTATAGTTATCTATATACTCGTATTATTAATTAATTCATAAATTAATGGCTTTATAACAAATGAAGCCGTGTGAAAAGTAAATTTAAATTAAACGTGGAAGTACGGATGGTGCGGCGAGCAAACGGCCGCCTCTTCGCCATCATAGTACTGAGTTATGCGAATTCGAATTCCAAACCGGACAGAGATTAAAAATAAGAGTCGACATAGTCAGCAGCGAGAGCCGTTGCAAATTAAATCTTAATTCATACTTATCGAAATTACTGCATAATCTCAATTGCCTTTATTCTAAATGAACTTATTGTTTATTTTTCTCAACATCACGGTGCGATAACCACCATATAGTTTTAGTCCCGCCTGCAGGTTGCCTCACCGACATTTTTGTCTCGTGTAATAAATCTTTAAGAAGTTGACGACTCGGCGGCGCGCGGCGCTCGTCGGCGGAAATCTCAAGAGACCACATGAAATTAAATTTTAATCTCGAAAGCGCTGACTTTAATAAAAGTAAATCTTTTTAATGTGTCAGAAGTTACTTGTTTAAGGTGTAAAGTGGCTTCATTTATTTTCTAGAAGCGTAGTAGTTAGTACATTTACCAGACTTGACTCTGGTCCTAAGAATTTATCTCTTTTTTTTTATTGTGCTCGTCAAAATGACCACACTCCACCTGATGGTAAGCAGTCGTGTGGTCTAAGAGTAGTGGCCTCCACACCGCCCCCATAGTAGCCGAGGCGATGTTGAGGTCTCTACTTTGACGGCCTGAGAAGGTGCTTTTTCACGCCCCGCTTAAAGGACCCAGGATTGAAGGAAGAAGGAAACACGTGCCTTGGCAGAGAATTCCATGCCTTGGTCGTACGGCAGAGGTATGAGGACCCAAACTTGTTGGTACGCGCTCTAATCGACTCTACCGTGTAAGGATAGCATCTGAGCCCAGCACACGTTGTTCTGGATAGGAAAGGGGAGGTCGGGATAAGGTGGAATAACTCTTCAGAGCACTCCCCGTGGTATATTCTGTAAAAACATGCCAATGAGGCAATGTCCCTACGGAGTTGCAGAGATTCCAGTGAACTCGTGACCTCTGGATCTCCGATGATACGGACAGCCCGCCGCTGTAACCGGTCGAGAGCGTCCAGCAAGTACTGCGCGGAGCCATCCCAAAGATGAGAACAGTACTCCACGCAAGGGCGCACTTGTGCCTTATACAATAGGCACAGTTGCTCAGGCGTGAAGAACCGTCTCACCCTGTTCAGAACTCCGAGTTTTCGCGAAGCTTGCTTAATGACGCTCTCGATGTAGGTTTTGAGATTAAGGGAGCGGCAAAGATCCATACCTAAGATGGAGAGGCTGTCACGTATTACCAGTGGAGTATTCTTCAGAAAAGGGAGGGGAAGGAACGGAGACTTTTTTGTTGAGAACGCACATGCCTGGGTCTTCTTGGCGTTGAACTCCACCAAGTTCTTGGCACCCCATTCATAGATGCGGTCCAAGGTCTGGTTAAGTTCAACGACAAGATTCTGCCTTTTCCCCTCAACCTCAGCCTGTTTGGCCCCAGGATGTCCGAGATATCGCCCATGCACGATATATATCACGATATCTGATAAGCCTCAATATACCTGTAACGTAACTTTGCGTTTGGGAGCTGTTCATCAGATCCCAAAGTCGACTCCCAGCTTGCGCAATATGTTATTATAATATTTTTAACCATTTCCTGCCATAGAGTTTAGGCTGTTGTGAACACCAATGACCGAAGGTATTGGGGTTCAGTATAATCAAAAATATAATTTCGACCATGCAGGCTGACGTAGTTTTCAAATCCTCGAACACTACGTTATCTACTAACCATACGATGATACAATTTACAAAATTTATAATAAAACCAGGTGCTTAAAAATAAACCTTAAATTGCACCCTATAACCATTCATTATTTCCCCCTATACTTACACAAGGAAACGTTCGATCCGAGAATGGATAATTAAGGACTATTTTCGTAATGGTGATTAGTAGACCGGTCGCAGTCTGTTCAGCCCCACTGTTGTCTGCGAAATCAGAAACTTACATTTACGTTGTGATCGTTAAAAAGAAACAATTAGGTATAGTTTAGCGAGAACTATTAGATTTATATTTAACCTATTGATCGGTAGCAGTATTTGAATAAAATAAAATATATCAGGACTTGAATTTGGCGCTAGATGGGGAAAATACATATTGCTAAATAATATCCAAGCAACAAAACTAGCAATTTTATTAATATAGGAAAAAAGTACAGGAGTGTCACTCCTAGCCTATCTCTATCTCCTCCTATCTCCTCTTTAACAGTACAGAGTGTTATTGGCATAACTGCGAACAGAAATAATATGCTTCAACACTCATAAAATAGTACAGAATTGTCCACTATTTATCACATAGCATGTGTTGGTGTTGGCAATTCGTAAATAGCTGGAGTGATAAGATCCTCTTTCGAACTGTTATTTGACTATTGCATATGGATTGTGAAAGAAGAAAGAAAGAATGAAAACAGTTTATTTTGACCACTACACTGGCATAAAACAAAAAAAAACAAAAGTTGTGCTTCGTCACATTCACCCGAATCGCATTGTACACCATACATTAGATTTATAGCGAAACAAAATCAGAGGAAACATGTTTTATTTTGTATCTTCTGTTACTGGGGTTGAAACCCAGCTAAGAAACTTTATAAACAGCATAAATATCTGTCGCTTGACAAATAAATAAAATATACAGCAAGAGAGAAACAACATAGATTCGAATAAAGAAACTTACATACAGTTAGTTTTTTAAATATCCCAAATGTGCAATTACAGTTTTATAATACTTAAAATTACAGATTTGTTTAAAAGTGTCCCGAAGTAGCTAGATATATATTTGTCACTGGCAAACCACTGCATCAAAGAGCACTGAGTGTTTACTGGACGCCATATGTTTTCGGTTGCTATTTTATCTGTTTTAAAATAATAATTATCTGTAACAGGCCTTTCAAACGGTACGAAATGATGTATACACAGAACCACCAAATTTTTGTATCGTGCGGTGACCGAAAGCTACTGCGTCATTCGTTCAAATCGGTTAAGTCAGGTTAAAACAGAGCAAGTACAAAATGTTTACGAAAGCCTTGTATATCCTTAAGATAAAAGCGACGATACTTTGTCCAATTAGCGAGGTGAGGCCCGAGGCTATGTGTAAGCTATGTACAAAAACTTATAATATATAGGGCAAGTGTCGGTTCCGCCACACATTACGAACAAATCCTGCTGTAGTGTCACTGCGCGGCCGACTCGCCGCCGCTCGGCCGCTCGGGCGCGCAGTGCGCACCAGAGCGCGTAGATAGCTAATCTTCCACTACAGTCCCTCCACGCCCGCTCTTGCCCCGCCATGCGCGGACATAGCGGACATAAAAAGCCCCTATCTAAGGATTTGCTGCTCTGTGTACAATACTATCATAAGCGATAGAATCTTAATGCTAGTAATTTTTATATAATATATGAAAGTTTGGGTATGGCGGTAAGGGGTGACTCAGTAACAATACTGCTTTTGATTAAATGTGTTATAGAGCCAGCTTGACACATGGAGAACTATAAATGAAGTCACGGGTAGTAATCTATACTAATATTAAAAAAAGAGATTTCTTTTTTTGTTTGTTTGTTTGTAAGCATTTAAATAAAAAACTACGCAAACGATTTTAAAAGTTCTTTCACCATTAAAAAGCTATATTATCACCGAGTACAACGATACACGATAAAAAAATACTTTTACTTACATAACCTAACCTAACATACTGTTACGCGAGCGAAGCCGCGGGCAAAAGCTATTTGTCTTATAAAAAGGTAATTCAGCTACACATAAGGTATATTACAAATATATTATAATTGGAAAATATGCCTCGGGAATCATCTACATTATGTTATCTATTATAAAGCTGAAGAGTTTGTTTGAACGCGTTAATCTCAGATACTACTGGTTCAATTTGAAAAATTCTTTTAGTGTTAGATAGTCTATTTATCTAGGAAGGCTATAAGCTATATAATATCACGTTACGACTCACGCGGGCGGCGCAGTAACGATAAACGCGGGTGAAACCGCGGGAACATCTAGTTGTTACATATACAGTTTATATCATAATATAAAATAATGCCCATAGAATAGAAAATCAATGCTACGATAATGACATTAAATTAGATTTGAAATTGTGGTTGTAATGATTATTTGATAACTTATCTCTTGCTCGTGCCCATGCACGGCATGAGCAAGAGATAAGTTATCAAATAATCATTGGTGTTACGTTCGATTTCGAGCAGTACGAAACATAAAAATGAAAATAACGAAATGTAACTGCAGACACCTTTGTCGACCCCTTAAGGGATGTAACTATTTATTTCATTATTTGTACTTTTTCAGTTATTGATTGGGATTTGGGTGGTGTTCCATCACGTTTCACGCCATAATATTCATCTCTTCATCACAAATCTATATATAACTAGCGGTGGCCTAGTGCTCGAAATTCGACCAGTTTGCCTGTAAGATATTGCTGACATAATGTAATTATATGTTGATATATTATTATGTATGTAACCATAGTAACGCGCTTCGACTGCGTGTGTCAAATGCATGGTTATGTGCGTGTAGTGTTTTTTCATTAATTTAATGTATTTCTAATGTATATTTTATATAAATATTAGGATTCGCCCCTCCTTCTCCATATAAACTTTAACTGTGCCAAATTTCATACTCCTGCGTCCGCGCAATTTTCGTAAAAAGGGGTACAAAGTTTTTGCTTCACGTATTAATATATAGATAATAATAATAAATGTTTGACTCGGAATACATTTGCGATGTTGTAAAAGGATGTTGACAATGTCAACATGTAGAACTTTATGTCCGTGACGGGTGATCCCCATCAGGATATTCGCGCTGCATTTAAAAAAATATGTAATTGTCCACTACTATGACTAGCAAAAAATTTCATTTCATCTCCTGGACCTGAAATTTTATTAGGTTGTTTTATCAGCAACGGTATGGAACCCGGTATACGACAAAAACTAGCTTATGTTTTATAATGGTAGATGTGCAGATATAAACGAAATTGTATATTATGTTGACTAAATTTAATATGTACAAGTAAAACAACTGAAAAGTAACCGAAACGTCGGGGAAAGTGTAAAAATAAATATAAATAGTATAATAGTATAGTAATAGTATAAATAGTTTTAATAGTTTCAATAATTTAATTAGCTTAAAAATTAGTAAAGTTTAATAGTAATAGTAGTGTAACAGTTTTTCAAAATTTTGTAATAGAGTGTCAAATAAACAACGCGATAAAATCCGTATATAGTAGTTTAATTTCAATGAATAAAATTCGCGTAAACAGAAGACAATATTATGTACAAGTAGATATAGTTTTGCGTTATGAGTCCAAGTTTCTTTGAGCTGAACATAAAACAAGCTACCAAAAAATAATAACGATTACTATTGCCGCTATTGTCTTTGAACATTTTAATCTCAACTGTTGATATAGAAATAAACGTAGAACTAATGTGATCCTGCATTACTGATCATTCATATGTTTCGTAATTCTAAATCTGAGCCTGCTCTCAATGTTCTACGCAAACAAATAATCTTTTGTACAATTTACCCATTTGAAGCATTCTCAATATGGCTACATGGCATGATATAATATTTTCCTTTCAGTTTGATCTATATACAAAATGTAAATAAATATAAAAATACTTCATTATATACTTTGATTAATTGTGAATTTTGATATCTGATTTCAAATACAAAATTTCATTTTGTTATTAGTCTATTTCATTTTGAACCCCACCACAAATTAGTTTCATGTGCGAAATGCTGGCATTAGCAAATGGATCGCAGAACAAATGTTCGGTTGAACAACGTCGAGGAGTGGGCAGGAATTGCGGACGCCGCGCGCCGCCCAAATATTACATCTCACTAGAAATTGGCTTTAGTCCGCAAAACTTGTGACCTAGCTAAGCGCGGTTAGATTGGCTCGCTTAGGAAATTAATAGTTGTAAAACAAAAGAATAGGAAGGAGGTTTTGTTATTGAAAATTTCAAGAAAGGTTTGCCCAGAACTGATATATACCTTGTTATCCATATCAGTTATACAGCGGAAAACAGTTCTTCTTAGTGAGTAAGGCCATCGGGATCGAATTTCCGTCATTGCGGACAATTTGAATGGATACATTTGAAATAGTCTAATTTGTTCAAGAAAAAATTAAATGAATATTTAATAAATAAATGCTATTATACGGTTACTAATTATCTAAATGACAAATTATACAATGACATTTAAACAAATTTATATTATTATTATTATACAATTTTAATTTAATTTACAATTTATTCTTTTGCTTTGGTTATAATAGCCGGACATCTATTAATTATTCATCCATTAATTGCTATTTTTATTCTACAATTGACTATATTTTAATTATATGACATTGTATTTAATTTTTCTGAATTTTGATATAAAATGACTTATGTTTCGACTTTACATAATTAATTTATTATAGTTTTATCAATGTTTGCATGCCACTACTATGGTCCAAATACTTGCACCTTTAATGCCATCATTTGTAACACCATTTGTCACAGTATTTCTGCAAATAAATATGATTTTGATTTTGAAATAAAAGTATTTTGATTTTGAAATAAAAGTATTATATTTCCTGGGAATGGGATAGGCTTATAGAATGATTTATAAGCTGGGAGCCAGGGACTCACTGTGTAACAACAGACTCATCTTTACGAATATTCAAATATATTCAATCGCTTGACCAGAGGGAGAGAGGGAGAGTGGCCGGCGTGGCTGGAGTCTGCAAATAGTGACAACCTCCTGTTTCGGCAAACAATCCTTACTTACGTAACATGATGTATGGTATTTTAGTGGATTATACTATTCTCTTTATACGAAAAAATATGTACCGTTCTTGCTAAATAAGTTTTTCCCTTTAGTAAAACAACGAAGCATAGCTATGCAAAAATTACTCTCTTGCTTAATGCTGTAACTTACACAGTTAAAATATGCTTAGCAAGGTGAGTCTACATCACAAATATTCAGTGGCTAGAAGGTCATTGTGTACCTGTGTAAATATATAGCCAAGTGCCTTTAAAGGAGCGACATTTACATTTGTGAGCGCACTATCTAAAAATAGCCCTCGTACCCTCCGCGGGCATCTTGCAAAGTGACTGAGGGTTCATTCAAGTAAAGGGAATAGTTATGAATTGTCCTAGATTTTAGACGCGGCTATGTAACTGAATTGTTCAACTGCACGAATGACGTCATGGTTAAAGTGGTCGCCTCGCAGCTGCCACAGCGCCATGTGTGAGGGGTTCGATTCCCACGAGGGAAAAGTTTGATGATCCGCTAATAGTTTCGTGTGTGGGTGTCCTTTGTGTCCGCTGTTTGGAAGTGTGTAAATTCTCCCGCGGCACATGAATTATTTCTAGTGCAGGACAGGTGGGCGGTGTCTTTTAAAAGAGATTGATTTTTAATGGTTTACTTACCTGTAAAAAATATTTAACAAATAGGTACCTAGAAGTTGAGGGCTCTTTTTGTTCTGCAGCCCTCATTGCGTTAAACCATATCTATCTTTTAGCCTGCGTACCTAATACCTGCGCCTAGCGACGGTAGGCTTAAACTCGTACATTTACGAGATTTATAGTGAGATTAGAGATAACTACGTGGTGTAACAATTCCTGGCCACATATAACTCGTAACAGAGGGATATACTTATATTATATAAGGAGTAAATAATGTATGTTTATCAATGAAGATTAATGTTTTATCACCAGAAAAAGCACGACAGTGTTAATAGTTTTTAACCGACGAAAATGCAATTAGAAGCGTATACAAGGTTACTCTTAGTATAGTGAAAACCCCCCAGGGGGTGATTATACTTGTTATTATGAACAACGTTTGTTACGGGACATTGCTGAAATCGGGGAAAAAAATCAGCTGTTCCATACATTTTGTCGAGGTCAAGGTCCAATTTTGTATGGAACAGATGATTTATTTTTTCGCGATTTCGGCAATGTCCCACAACAAAAGTAGTTCATAATAACAAGTATGATCACCCCCTGAGAGGTTTTCACTATACTAAGAATAACTTTTCATATATGTATTGTTGTACCGTATATTATTATGCTGGGCATGTGTGCTATACCACCTTTTATACACTAATTATAACTTTTTGTTGAGGTGTCTGATGTTCATGTTTTTTGGTTCTTCGAAAGGGCAATGGCAGAAGGGAATAAGACTTATGATTGATACTTCACACACTGAACTATTTTTTAATGGGCGCCAATCAAATAATAATCAACGAAAATCTTCAAATTATATTATTATTTATATTTTAGTATAAGATTTAACTACAAATCTATATCATATACATATTTATTTGTACTCAACTTAAAAATTGAGAGAGTAATATTCTTCTTTTGTGTTAACAGGTCGTTAATAACGTGTGAAATAACCTACAACCTACTAGGTTAGCGTACTATTTATTCAAAATGTTATAAGATTGGAATATGCTGATTCTAATATTGGCCTTCTATTCCGAATGTTATTGGAACACTTTGGACGATTCGACAGATGGTAATACTTGCTCGTAAACTGAGAGAGTACTCAGCGCGGCGCTACGCGCGTCGTATGGACGCTCGCTATAAACATAAAATAAATATATTTTAGCACGTAGTTTAGGCAGACGATTTCGCCCCATTTTGGCTAAGGAGGGATCTCAATAAGATTTATCCTACTATATAAAGATGTTTGTACATTTGCTACTCTATCATGTGTAAATTGCTATGTTAATACATTTTAATGAAATTTGGCACACAGATAAATAGTGCCCTAGATCAAGGCATATTTTTTGACAGCCTGCTTATCCGTCGAATCTGCGCTGATGAAGCCGCGCTCATAAAAAAAGAAGAAAGAAAAATTATTTATTTGCCACAGATACACAAGTACAAAAGTAAAAAAACTTAAAATAAATAGATAAATACAAAAAAAATATAACATTTTTGTATCATAGATACACTACCGAAAATACATAAATGAGACTCAAATATCTGTAAATAATATTCTATAATAATAATCTCCTATCACATACACACAACACCATCTAGTCCAAACTAAACAGAGCTTGTACTATGGGTACTAGACAATGGATAAACATACATAAATATATTTTTTTGGAAATACATACATATTATACATAGAAACCTAGACCAAGACAAATCCATGTTCATGCACAGAAATGTTTGACTTTTGCGGGAATCGAACCCGCGACTTCAGGCGTGGCAGTCAGTTACACTAACCACTACGCCATCGAGGCCGACTTAAATGCTGATAGATCAGCCAATACAAGCTAGACAGTGCTGTCCAGTCTGTGCAGCTGTTTACTAAATTATATACACTATATTCTCCCTAACACTATACTGGTTACAGGGAAAGCAAGGGAATCAGTTGCTTAGGATTACGGTGCGTTTTTTAAATCCTACGTGTTCGACGAGCCTATAGCCTTTTATCGGGCACAACTCTAGAACACGGACTACTACTCAGAGTTTGTTGCTAGAGAAACCCTAGAACACTTTGGCCGACTCAGAAGTCGGATTTTAATGCACAACAGTCGTATACTCTCCCGCTGCACCACACTTTAAGAATATGTAAGTATATTTCACTATTATATAATATACCTGTTGTATAAGTTTGTGTTCGTAATGACTACAACCTTTTTAATTAGTAGGTATTTACATATAGTGTACACAACACGTCCTTGGAACCTCAAAGTATTAAAATAGTGTGTGGCTTATGAAAGCCGGTAATATCGATCAATCATAGTGTCTACATGTCAAAAGTGATGTTCGGAGTTTATGACATATAGCTTACAGTACATATTGCGTTAGGCAGTTAATCAATTATGCAGATATGCCAAAATGCATATCTACGCAAAACATAAGGGCTTTTTAATCGCGTCTAAGATTCCGGCAGACAAGAGTGATAACTGAAGGGTACAGTTTAGCTTAGACTGACATCCGTTGACGTATTTCAAATAGATATATGGATAACAGAAGTTGACATTTATTACCTATGTTAAATTATAATCGCATAACATTTGTGGATTATCCACAAATAAAGATTAAATTCGTATGGTTGATATTAAAATAATCTCGACAACTTAAACCTTAAATGTAGTAAATTATCTTGTCCTTGTAAATGTTTATCTTGATATTGAAATACATAGTTAAAATCCTTTTCGTAGCTTCAACTATGATTCATATTTGTAACGTATCTAAGTCAACACGAAATACATGAAGCCACTCAATAAATGTTATCTCTTCGAGAACTTAACGCATTCTGTCAAAACGTCAATATTTATGAAGTTACGGTGGCGTTATTTCAGACTGAATCCGACGATATTTCATGGCCGATAACCGAACGACTCCTTTCATCGAATCTCGCCATTTTCTACCCGTTTAATTTTTCATTCACACTCGACTAGAGTTTTTCAAACAACAAATATATATTTATCTCGGAAATTGCTCTGGAGATATCTCGCCGAGTACTATCAGCTCTATACTATGTATTGCAGCGGACATTACTTCGCTTGAGAAATATTTTCGGGAAAATGAT
Organism: Catocala sponsa; assembly: GCA_963564715.1. NCBI lineage: Eukaryota > Metazoa > Arthropoda > Insecta > Lepidoptera > Erebidae > Catocala > Catocala sponsa. The sequence continues at coordinate 423,831 of OY751336.1, forward strand.
GACAAATGGAGTGTAAGAATGTGATGTAACGTGTATGACTGTGACATGACTTGCTCGTATGTTGCGAGCGCGCGACCGTGCGGTGCCGGGTTAGATTCCAGATTCGATTCGTGATATTTTGTTAGAGATGCCCAGTAATAACAAGAAATATTGTAACTGAGAAGTATTAAATTATTTTAGATATAATTTTTCCTTCATACTCTATACTATTTGTCTGTTTATGATTGTTGCTCCGCCGTCGTGGTTTATAGCGTGATACCCTATTACTTTCTTTAAGAGTGGGGCTAACAAATGCAAAAAAATTGGACTCGTGATTTCAGAGATTAGCGCGTTCAAAACAACAACATTTTTATATTACGAGTAGCTAGCTAGTACCCGATATTAGCAACACTGAATCTAAACAAGTTGTTTATAATGTTACTGCTTCCAGCCTCAAAACTATTTAAAAATAACCCACAACGAGCTAGCTTTGAGTGAAAGGATTATAACCTCTATAAGCACTCGTCTGTGAATCATAACCAGGGGGTATAAGCGACCTTAATAAAACGAAAGCTATAACAGGGTTAGTGCAAGTACTCCTCTCAACTGTACGCCGCGGCACCGGGGACTGACCGCTCTGCAGCGCGGACGTTTGGTACAAGCGGAGTTAGCTGGACGGATACCATTTCACTTGTAACTGCAAATGGTAGGAAGACATGCCATGTAAACAAAAGCAAAAATACTGCTTGTGTCATGTATGCGTGTAGACTTTACCAATAAAAAGATCTATCTCTCGGGAACAGTACTTTCTTCCTGGATGAAAGGTATCTACCTATACCCATTACCTATGTCCTTTACCTACCCTATATGCCTGTACCCCTGACAACAAGTATGCAAAACTTAATGATGGTCGGCCGAGAAGTTAATGCGTGAAAGCATAACAAACAAACAAACTCAAATTCACATTTATCTATAATATTAGTTAGGATATATGTTTATTGTAACAGTATGCTTTGACTAGCTTGATAATACTACTCCTGATTATAAAGTGCCCCACTACTCAGACAGTGGACCAGGAAAGAGCAGTAGACCATGGCAACCCAGTGCGGGTGCGGTACACTTCACCAATCTTCGGGAATGTTCTGGTGAACTTTCAAACATGCAGATGGTCACATATGCACTTAACTAAAATAAATCATTATTTCAAAGTTAAGTTATTCTACATATTTTATGAAGAAAAGTAATTAAATTAAAATATATCTCTCTATCATAACCGAGTTCTGTTTAAAATTACTTTCACTACTAGAACTAATTACTAAATCTTTCTCAGATTAAATGGAATTGAAGCAAAGAAAACACCGACAACAATTCATAGAAATGAAATGGGTGGCGCAAGATGAAGAAAAAGCTTTCAAAATACAAAAACTAGTTTAGTTCAGTTAGCTCATTTCCCGCCCGGGGCGCAGCGCCCATCTCCAAGTGTGGACAGAACGCGTGTTGACCTCAAACCGGGATAGACTGTGGAAGTTACACTTTTTCTCCTCGCTAACTTTGATATAGAGGATTTTATAAAAGGCTTCGTTTGTTTTCCCTTGGGATAAGTGGATATAAACGAGACTTGGAAACTCGATTTTGTATTTCAGAAATCGGACGTTTCTATGAGAAATTTATATTTCCTTTATGTATTCAGTAAATATTTTGACTGCAGAAAGGATGCAATAACGCCAGCGGTTGTACTGTCATTACCAATGAGCCGATATACAATTTCCATGCTCGGGGTGTACGACGCGCGATGTAGATATTATATTCCTAGAGCAGATACCAGTCTCCCACAAGGGTCTTTTGTTTTTATTTAAGTATTTTAATGATAGTTTTAAGTTATCATTCTTCTTCTGCTTAGCCTTTATTATTCCCAAGTCACTTGAGGTCGGCTTTCTAGTCTAACCGGATTTGACTGGATATCAGTTTTACACGGAGCGACTGCCATCTGACCTCCGTAACCCGAAGTATCAGGACCAGTATCAGGGTTTAGAGGGCACTGACTTCCCAATAACGACTGCCATAGATGTTCATGGCAGCCGGGATCGACGGCTTAACGTGCTCTCCGAGGCACGGAACAGGCGATAACTGTCAATCAATACGCACATAATTTCGGAAAGTCATATAACTTCCGAAAGTCATAGGTGCGCGACGTGGGTTCGAACCCGAGACTCTCTGCATTGCAGTCTGTTGGTCTCCCCACTGAGCTATCGCTGCTTTAAGTTACCATTGTGGAAGAGAAAATGAATCATTATTATTAATAATGATAATGATTAATTATTTATTTTTATTAGACATTTGTTTCGGTCTAATTTGTACCTATACGTTTATCCCCGAAACACAATAATTTTCTCTATCCAGGTACAGGCACTTTTTCTCTTTGTCTTTTATTATAATTAAAGTATTAGGTTCTTCGAATAAAAAATCAAATCGTAGTTATTTTCATTATTTTTGGGGCAGCATCGCGAAGTAAGAGATAGCAATTAACATAATACATAAATTTGTAATATAAATTTGTAAATAGAATTTGTTTCCGAAGTTAATTTTAAAATGAAATTGAGTTTCGTCTGGTATAATGTTGATTATTGTGTCTGTAATTACTAATTAGAAACATTAATTTTATAATTGTAATCGGTACTAGTACAAGGTATTTTTAGGATTATGTCTATAAAGTAAAATCAATTATTTAAATTTGCTTATAAATATAATTATCTTTAGTATCCTACTCCTTAGCAGTCCGAAAGAGAATGATAGCCATAACAATTAAGTCTTGCTGCGAACAAACAACTTCGTAGGTCAGGAGCGATTTGCGCTGGCTTAGTAATATGGAAGTTTTGGATGAATATAAACGCAAGTTGGCCAATGTAGACACAAATCTGAAAGCAAATTTGCTGCTACTGACATAGATATAATGGAATCAAACCCATCCCGGCCTAGCTTTAAGTTGGAAGCCCCAATTGACGCTACGATGCTACGATATGTGAACGAAGAGGTTCCGTAGGCCCGAAATACGGGAGAGTCGGAAATAACCCTTTCACTTTCCCTTGCGGCAAGAAGATATGCATCAGACGCATTTCCCCAAAAAAAAAAATAGGTGAACAAAGAGAGTTGAATAGCTATAATATCGCGGATGGGATGCTGTGTGCGGCATTGATAGTTTGACGTATACGTAAGTTATCTGTATCGCGGTCAGCTAGGTGTAGGTAAAACAATAAAATATTTTCATGAGCTGAGTCTTGAGTTCAGCAACGTATGTCCGCGTTAACGTTATGAACTCGTTAGGTCTGATGGTGATTGGATTAGTAGGACATGATGAGTAGTTGGATTTTCTAGTCAAGTAAATCTATCTATATGTATATATCGCACTGTTACCCGCAACTTCGTCGGCGTGGAATTATTTTATTCGCGAAATCCTAATATTTTTTTAATTAAAAGTAGCCTAAATAACTTCTTATAACATCAGCTATCTGCCAGTAAAAGTTCCGTCAAAATCTGTCCAGTCGTTTCAGAAATTATGTAGAACAAACAGACATACAAAAGTTTTAAATATTGGTTTTTTTATATAAGTACTGTATGTACTTTTATATGCATTTAGTAAAAAGACATTACAAACAGACACTTCAATTTCATTTATTTGTATAGATTTTAAATAATATCAACAATATATTTTATTAAATATTTGGTAATGCCGATACCCAGCACGCGTCACAACGCTCATTCAATCGATCAGTTGTTTGTCAGTCACCTTGGCTGTCAGCAGCCACCTCGCGTACTCTTGTATGGTGTACTGCACCATAGTTTAATTGCAATCGGAAACGTAATGTAAGTTACTTAGCTAATGAACTAACAAACAGACTATATTTTAATACATATACGTACAGATAATTTAAAATATCAATAATCATTTATATATTATATACTCAACACTAGCTGTCCCGCGCAACTTCGTCTGCTTCACATTAGATAATTTTGGCCCGTTTAAAAAAAACTACTATCCTATCTTTTAAGTTGGACCAAATTACAGATGGTTACGAAGTTTAATCAAAATCGGATCAGTAGTTTAGGAATCCATTGCGGACAAACAACGTGACACCTAATTTATATATATTAAGATAAACATTTTTTTAGATACAAACCGACAAACTTTTGGGGACGATGTACTGAAACTAACCTAAGAAAGCGAAAGCCTAAGAGAATGTTCTCGAAACTATTATTTAGCCACATTCTCTCCGAGTCCCTTCAAAGAAGTATTCGGGTGACAACAACTAAGTTCCGAACCCACGCTTGCGATGATCGCGCTTATAGTTTCAAAACTGTTGAGTTATAGATATGTAACTATAAAATCTGAGCTGTATCTTTAAAACGTGCTACGTTCTCAATGAGAAAACAAAATATTTACACACATGTTTGTACATTCACATAATATGATTAAAAGTAAAATAATATGATTGTACATGTAGTTAAATACTTGTTTAAAATTAATCGGAAATGTTCTAAATGTTATTATTTATATAAAACAAGCTTCTGCCCGCGGCTTTGCTCGGAAAAATTAGTTTATTTCTGGATGACTGGTACTGTATGTCTGTTTCAGTTACCCTGACAATGTGTATGCAAAATTGAATGACTAGTTAAGACGTGACAGCAGCGATAGCTCAGTAGGGAGACCAACAGACTGCAATGCAGAGGGTCTAGGGTTCGAACCCACGTCACGCACCTCTGACTTTCGGAAGTTATATGACTTTCCGAAATTATGTGCGTCTTTCTTGATTGACAATTATCGCCTGCTCCGTGGCTCTGAGAGTACGTTAAGCCGTCGGTCCCGGCTGCCATGAACATCTATGGCAGTCGTTATTGGGAGAGTGTCGACACAAAAGATCCCACTGGGTCGAAGTGTCGCTGGTCTGCACTGACTGGCCCCCACATAAGATAAGATACAATAAGACGTGAAAGCGTAACTAACAGATAAACAAACAAATTCATATTCGTATTTATAATAGTATAGTTAGAATTAACCATTTTTATCTAAGTACATAAGTCCAATATTCTGTGTATTTTAAAGAAGCTATATTGTTCGGGCCTTTTCGTCCAATATCGATCAACACATAATATATTTATTGGATAATTCGACGATAGCAGACGGTATTTATATCCATAGTTTTTATTATAACGTTCCATTAAATAGCCATCTCCATAACCCAGTTTTATTAGGTTTCATATTTTAACAGTTGTCCTCCATCGATGCGGCCTGTCCATTAATGTATTTAATAGTGCAGTTGTAGAAGTCCCATTTAACTTAAAATTAAAACACCCTAAGGGTCATTTAAATTAAATTACTTTATACGGATTTTATTGCGGTGTTCATTTAAAACTTTTATTAAGTAATTTTGAAACTATTACACTACTACTGTTAAACTTTACTAATATTTAAGCAATTTAAATGATTGAATCTACTTAGATTTAAGTTTACACTTTCCTTGACGTTTCGGTTGCTTTCAACAGCCATGTTGACGGTTCCCTAAAGGCCTTTATGCGTTGGACGTCGTCAAAGATATTAAAATTATTCTAGAACACAGCCGCAGTTCCGTGCAAGCCGAATGACGAAGATGTTATATAGACCCCGTGATTACGAGAACACAATTATATTGCTCAAATTACTTCGTGACGCAACGGTAGTAAAAGTGTATTGTGCATGAGATATTGGGTTCGATGTCCGGGTCGGCCAAGTGTTATTGAGATTATTTGTCGAAAAATTGTTACGAGCACCACGGAATCCAAGTTCTTGGTCCGTAGACGACAAGAGGTGAGACTTTTATTATATGGGACCTAACACCATAGATAATTAAGCGTTTGTAGTTTGTACACCTCTACCTAACCCTTCCGGAACTAACACGTTACACTATTGATCTCATGTGTTTTACAATGATCGTAGTTACCGTGGCTACATACAAACATACATATAATGAAATTACTTTACTTACGTAGTTCGTAAGCCGGCTTTATGTCGTAAGGTTCCAAGATAAGTATGGGTTAGCTACCAACCCAGCAAATGTTATTAGAGTTTTTGTAAAGAAACACTTACGCGGAACGAGGCTTGAAACTCGGTGCGAAAATACAACATTCGCACCTTTTTTACGAGAGGCCCAAACATAACTGTCGACGGCTCCAAATATATATCTCTAACTACAATCTCTGCTTAAGTCCCCGGGAATATATGGTAATATGGCGGTCATGAAAATTACTTGGTCGAAATTACACACAAGCCGTATAGTATGATTACTACTAAAATAAATAATGCTAGGTAACGGGTCTTACTCGCGATAAAGTATTTGAAAGCCCCGTTACCCTGCATTGTATTAAGCATTTGTACAAATCGCGATAGTCTAAACACGTTTAAAATAAATAAGTTGTGAATATAACAGACCGATGGACGTGCCTACATTTATATATATATAAACTAGCGGTCGCCTAGTGCTTGGAATTCGACCAAAGTTTGCCCGTAACATATTGCTGATGCATTATATATGCATTATATATTGATATATGTAACCATAGTTACGCGCTTCGACTGCGTGTGTCAAATGCATGGTTGTGTGCGTGTAGTGTTTCTTCATTAATTTTATGTATTTCTAATGCATATTTTATAAAAATATTAGGATTCGCCCCTCCTTCTCCATATAAACTTTACTTGCCAAATTTCATACTCCTCCGTCCGCGCAATTTTCGTAAAAAGGGGTACAAAGTTTTTTCTTCACGTATTAATATATATAGATGGATCGCCTCGAAGACGCAGTCGTAGTAAACGCAGTTGCTGTGCGTGACGTCTCGGATTCGATTTCCAGGTCAGGTACAGTATGATAAGCTTTTCTATCATGAATTTCTTAGTAACAGAGTCAGGGATTGTGTCCGATAGATGACAATAGGCTCACTCCGTATGGATTCTCAAATATGGCTGACGACATGTGATTGTAATTTGTAATATAGGTATCTCTGCCTTCCTCTTTAGAGATACAGACGAATGTTTTTGAAATGAAAACTTCTTTAGGCGCGTTGAGCACTTCTTGGGTGAACAAAAATCATAAAACTCGCGTCATCGTCACGTTTCGTCATCGTCACGCTTCCACGCTTTCCATTTTTGAATTATTTTAGAATATTAACAATATCTCAGAAATGGTGCGTCCTACGCAAAAAATAATGAAATTTTGATCCCCTTAATGACCGCTAAGAGAGTATCAGGAATCCGACCCGCCCCTTTTTTTTGTGTTTATGATCAAGGATTAAAGTTTCCACTTCTATCGGCAGTCCCCAAAGACTGCCCCAATTATCTTTTATTTTAACTTTAATTAAGACTATTCAATTATGTAGGTAGGTATGTATATAAATATGCCCTTGCGATTCTATAAAGTCAAACAGATAATATAGATATTACAAGCGTAAATTAAAATAGTATGGTCGTAAAAAATTACGATAATTATTGTTTATTTTGTAATTAAGAGAGCTTATCGTACCCGTGTTCGCTTTATTCACAATTCTAGACAGGCCAGTCGCTGGTACTCACGCAATCGACTAACTAAACACTTTCAAAGTTAACGCTTCAAAATTATGTTTTCATTATACTTTAATATTATTGAAAGGTTCACTAATGATTGATTATAGATTTGATACCTTCTTCTTTTTAATCTTATCTAAATTATTTCTAAAATAGAAAGAAAACTAAAACTCTCTAATAGGCGTCATAAAATTCCTCCGCATTACAGTCGACCGGTAGTGTGCCCAGAAGACTGGCAGCATTGCCACGTTGAATGGCAATGCTTATTCTTTCCGCAAAATAAAGGCCAGCCCTCTGGTCACGGGAGGCGTCGTCGTCGTCGTCGTTTTCTTTTTCTTTCTGTTTTATAATATTTTAGATATAAGTTAGTTTTGAAGAATTGTGGTTTTATGTACATAGTTAAATACTCCTTTAATAAATAATTATTGCTATGGATAATATTATTTCTGCATTAACGTGTCGGAGCAACTTCTGCTACTTTATTCTTTAGGAACATATTATTCTGAAGCTACATCTAAGCTATAACTATCCTAACTAATATTATAAATGCGAATGTGAGTTTGTTTGTTTGTTTATTTGTTACTATTTTATGTCTTAACTACGCGACCAATCGTCATAAAATTTCGTATACACTTTGTCAGTGGTACAGAAAAAGGCATAAGGTAACTTCTATCCAGAATAAAGTACTGTTCCTGATAGAAACATAAACTATACTTACGCGAACGAAGCCATGGGCAAAATCTAGTTATGCATATATGATTCGGGGCAACTTCTGCTATTAAATAATTAAGAAATATATTATTCTGAAGCATATTATTGTAAATGGATAATGATATTAAAGCATAATGTTCATCGTGATATAACTAATCCGCTTAAATAATTAGTCCTGTAAAATAAACATGTTCCCGGGTCAGGCCACCGCAGCGTAACTCACTGTCACACAGTGCAATATACAAGTTATATCAGATATAGTGCCTTTATTTAATACCGAATAATTTATTAGACAAATAAATATTATACCGTATAACTTTATGCGACTCTAAATTAGACCACAATGATAATATATCTGGAATCATTGTTAAGTCTATCTAAACAATATGCCAACAAAATGAATGGCAAACTATTAATCAAAAGTTGTTTCATCATGACATTTCGTATTCCCGTTGTCAGGGCAACAAAAAGAACATGGAGTAAGTACTTCTTACCTAGACAACAGTATTGTAACCAAAGGGGCGGGCCGAACCGTGGACAAAGTCTAGTACAACATTAAGACCTAGCTATACCTAATTAGACCAAAATAGATTAGGAATTTAAAATATGCGCTTAAAAGTGATCCATTATTGTAACGATACATAACAATTCAATACAGTGAGTATTGTTGTACCAAGTTTTTGTTTTAATAATAATAATAAGTATTTTTTGATTTCTTTATTTCCATTAAATTCATTCATTGGAGTGAATTTTAAATGGATTTTCTGTTAGGTTAATCTTCAGTAACAGTTACGAGATAGGAACTGTGGCGTATCTCTACTAGAGAGCAAGGGATGACATGCACGATTCAAGTGATACTAACCCCTTGGGATAAACAACAATAAACATAAAACATAAACATATCTTTATTTCTCTCACCACAATATCATGTTACATAATTGCTTATAATTATTACATAGCATTCGTTTATTGTGGGAGACTGGTGCCTAAACTAGGCGTTAGCCTGTATTTCAGGCTACCAGGCCTTCACCCCGGATTTATTTAATTTGCTTATAAACAATTCGTAGGCTATACAATTTTCATTATATCCAAATTTACTTATGTATATTACTATGTTATCGCATTCTAGATAGCTCGTTATTTCATGTTTATCATTATGACAGTACATTAGCGCTAGCTGTGTGTACATAACAATATCTATTTTAGTATGGTCACAAAATTATACAAAAATAGAATTTGTTATCTATTATTAAAATGTTATATTATTCACATATACAAACCTAGAGAACGTAAACTCCTAGCAATTTTTATCGCTGACACCACTGCCAAACTGTGTTTAGTATACACATTCTATAAATATTATGTCTCATATTGTTAGCTGAAATGCTTAATGATGAAATAGCTTTTGTGATAAAAGCTATTTCATCATTCACATTTCACATAGTTATACGTATAAATATTATACCACAAGCTACTTTCATAATTCTCTATTAGTTTAGGCCGTAGTAGTATTTGAGCGGCCTCACTCGTTTGGCGGGCAATCAAAAACGTTCGTCCCGGTTAAGCTAAGTCGTCCTTGACACATTATCCATTTGCCACAAGAAAGACATAGCTTGCTCCTTCTAAGAATAATCCTGGGACAATATTGAAACAGTGGACTCAACGGATACTCAAACTATTTGTATATCACACAAGCTTATGCCCACGGCTTCGCTCGCTTAAAAGTAGGTTGCGTTACGTATTGTAACAGAACTTTAAAAAAAATATAGCCTATGTTACTCGGTGATAATACAGCTTCCTAATAGTGAAATAATTTTTAAAATAAATTGCGTAGTCTATGAGTTAAATCCTTACAAACAAACAAAAAATCTAATCCTCTTTAAAATATTAGTATAGACCAGGGATGTTGCGGATGCAGATTTTTTAACATCCGAGTATGCGGATGCGGATACGGATTTTTGAAGACTCACATCGGTGGCTGCGGATACGGATGCAGATATCCAAATCGCGGAAGCTCTGCAATTGCGGATGCGGATGTAGATGAAAATTGTTCATCTTATTTGATAAAAAGTATCTAATATCACCGCCTTCGCAGGTTCAAGCCTGTTTTGCAAAGGTTCATAAATTAAACACGTACTACTGAACAACTGATTTCTTTGTTATTGTAACCTACGCTATATTTGGATCCGCATTAACATCCGCGTTGATTATTGCGCATGCGGATGCAGATGTCCGAAAGTGCGGATGCGGGTGCGAATATTCGCAACATCCCTGGTATAGATAATAGGCGATTCACAAAATGAGCGCAGATTTGATGATTAACAAGAAAAAAACTTACTTCGTACAATTTAGTACAGTTAGAACTAACAACGATTATATTGACTGCTAATTCATATATGTTTCACATCTACACTCCACTAGCTATAATTAGATTACACATACCTAATAGGGAGCGAGAATATTGCTATTCACCGACCACAATTACAAAGTCTGTGCTATGGAGAATTTTCCGATAGAAAGAGTTCATTGGGAATTAAACCAGATTCTACGATTAGCAGAGCCAAGGTAGTTTACACTTATGCATCTGATAGAATAAGTAACGTGATTATTTATATAAAGTACGGTTGTTTATTTATTATGGTTCACCAACAATTGTTTACATTTTAACACTTAGAACCCAAACTAGTTCAAAATACAAGCGACAATGCAACCATCACTTACAGGCGAACATCGCTTGAGCACACAACATAGTTATTTGAACCCCAACATCAAATCTTACTCGTAGTTGTACACAGGCTGCTTACATAATATATTTATATTTTTGTGTGTCTATATCCGTTTAATTAAGAAATATATACTTTATTTTCCTAATACTAAAAGAATGCAGATCTATTAGGTCGCTCAAACTAATAGTACTTTATATAAATAGTTATTTTATTTATAATATTACAAAGAAAATTGTGATTGTTTTGAAAATACAGCAAGCTGTGCTTGCGTAGCTTGCGGTAGCTACTTAAGCTGTTAAGTGGCTACCGCAAGCTGGAACAACACTAGCCTTGCGCTGAAGCGTGTTGCAGATTCCATGCCCACGTAAGCACTGTGTTGGATATTGTCACGTGTCTGAAGGTTTTGGTATCTATTTCAATATTTTTCATGATCACTTCGTATCAGGAATTAATCCTCCTAGGATTAATTCCTGATTTGAAGTGAAAACTTCTTTAGGCGCGTTGAGCACTTCTTGGGCGAACAAAAATCTTAGAACTCGCGTCATCGTCACGCTTCGTCACCGTCACGCTTCCACACTTTCCATTTTTGAATTATTTTAGAATATTAACAATATCTCAGAAATGGTGCGTCCTACGCAAAAAATAATTAAATTTTGACCCGTAATAACCCGAAAGGGAATCCGACCCGGCCTTTTTTTTGTTTATAATGAAGTGTTTATAAAAAGTTTGCACTTCTATTGCCAGTCCCCAAAAAATGCCCTAATTTTTTTTTAGGCAAGCGATAGGTATTATAATATTGTAATTTAATGTTATAAATGCGAATTTAAGATTTTTTTGTTTGTTACGCTTTCAGGGCTTAACTGCTCGACGGATCATCATGAAATTTCGCATACACTTTATCAGGAGCACAAAAAGGATACATCCCACCTTTTATATAAAAAAAGTAGTGTTCCTGAGCGAGCAGGTAATATAACATAAATATTTGTAAAATGTGTCTGCCTGTAAGTAGTTTACTGTAACTAATAGAATTCCACAAATTATGCTTGTATTTAGGCTATCATTGGGCAGCGTCTAAACTAAGACGTGCTCAAGATTATATTCAGACAAACCTTCGCAGGATCCACAGAAAGCTGTACTGAGTGTACCTAGATGTTATTTGAGTTCGCCTTTTCAATGTTTCGTAAAGTTTGCAAGACAACTTAATCAACTCTGCCTAGTAATCTGCTGGTATATACGGACGCTTGAAAACACTCCCACTCATTTTATTCATATTAGTATCAGTGAATGATGTCACAGTGGAACGAGCGAGTATACAAATAATTGAACAAGCAAAGTTATACAAAACCTACTTGACAGAGTTCACTCTATGAATTCACGATTTCCGCTGCCAATTTATTATACGCTGAACATTTGCTGGAATAGTTTTATTTATATCATCATAGTTACTATTTTGGTCTGAATTTTATCTAATATTATAAATTGGAAAGATTCAATTTGTTGTTTGTTTGTAAGGATTTAACTCGAAAATGGAAAGACTCAATTTGTTGTTTGTTTGTTTGTAAGGATTTAACTCGAAAACATCTCAAACTATTTGAAAAATTAATTCGTATTATGAAGCTATATTATTACCGAGTAACATTTCATTCCATTTTTATTCTTCAGTATCACTTGCATATTGTGTATGAGCTCACGCAAGCACACTGAAGGCATGTTTGTTCTGGATGGAATATAAGAAACTATTATATATTCTGAGTCGAACATTTTAGTACCGCAGGCCGGGCTTTGGGGCTTACCATACCGCCACGGACTGAAGTCTGTGCGGGTTTTGCTGTATCTCTTTATTTTTCCTGCACATATAAATAAGGTAGAAACCTCTTGAAATGTTGTGAAAGCAACTAAACCTTTATCCATGCTTTTCAAAAAACCTTTTGAGAATATATAAAACTTTCGTGTATATAAAATTGAGAGCGTATTTTACGTATTTTTCATAAATATGTCACAACACAATACATTGTGGATCGTTAATTTTGAAGCTTTGTGCCTCGTATGATATACATTCTGCTACCCGCACGTTACAAGGTCCACTAATTAAATGCCGACGCATGAACACAGCCTCTCTCGACCTCCAATATCCAATAGCCAATTGGGAGACATGGATGTACGAAATGTAGATAATATTGTTAATGTCATATGACAACGCTTGTGGCACCATGTAGATTAATACTTTGAAAACAGAAATTTAAAATATATATTTTTAATATAGTGTTTGAACACTCGTAACTATAATATTTTTTTACTAAATTGCTTAAATGCCATATTTATACATATTTTAAAACTTACATGTTATTATGATAAATGCACGAATGGCTTGGTGGTTTAAGTGGTCGCCTCGTCATTGCCTCAGCGCCGAGTGTAGTGGGTTCGATCCCTATAAAAAAATGTGTGATCCATAGCTAGCCGTTCTGAGTGTGGCTGTTCTTTGTATAAAGTCCCCTACGACACAGGAATTATTAATCCTCTGAGTCTTCTTCGAAGAGGTTAATGAAAATACTATGTGTGTCTGTGTGTCTGTCTGTTAGTGACCGGCATAACTCCGGAACCACTGCACCGATTGATTAGTAACTTGGTGTGCAGACACCTTGGAGTCATACCTCGGTCGTGTTTGAATATGGGCCTCGTGGGTGAAAAGAACCCCGAGATATAGGGGTTATTTCTTTTCATTACTCTTACATTTAAGACGAAGAGGTTGAATGCCGGGTTTTTACACACATCTCGTTCCTAGTGCGGGAGAAGTGAAGAAAAATCTATTGTCAACGATTATTGTTTAATGCTACTGAGGTGGCAAACAAGTATATCGCTTACGCATGATGGTAAGCAGTTATGACAGCTTATAAAGGTTTGTAGCACCGCTCGCGTGGAACATCGCTCGCGCGTTACCTACTATTTAAGCCTCTCGATACGCGCATTTTGATCTTTATAATATAATTCTAAACGGTTAAAACTGTCGGCAGTTGTACAAAGAATGTGCTTTGTTATCAGCAATTGACTTTTACATGATTACTAGTGACTTAAACATAACTGCTATCATATTTGTGTGATACAGCTCCTTCTAGTCTTTGGGAGGTATACAAATGTGATGTTCGGGCAAGTTACAATATTACTTCTAGTGAAGACATTATTATCCCCCAGTATATATCAGTTTTATAAAAAAAAAACATAAACATATAAGTCTAGTCTGAAATATAAGGACAAGAAAAAACACTTAAAAATTCAATTATTTATGACTCCAGGTTTGAGTAAATTCACAGGCTGATCCACAGAGTTGATCTATTTATTTTCTTAATAAAAATCTCAAGTGTGTAATATTGCTATTTCATCAAAATATCTAGTACGGCTACCTCTAGAATAAATCTCTCTCTCGGAATGATTGTTTATAATAAACATGATTCTTCCTACACCATATACTGAAAGGTTTCTCTGGCATAAAAACGAATCCTAATTTCACCAATTTGTTATTTATGAAAGAATTTCATTTACAATTCCATTTTTGCGCTTTAATCACAAAGAAAAGTTATATGTCTGTCGTTCTTATTATTATTACAACGGGATGTAAATTTCTTTGTTTGTTGACTATCTTAACATACCCACAGCGTGATTCAACATAGTTGTATACTCAGGCTGTCAAGGAGAGCAATGTGTTGATAGAAATGCGAACACAATAATGTTGCGTATTTTACAAGTCGGTGAAGTAATATCCAGGCAATTTAAAATATTGTAAGTGAAAGGTTTTTTACACTACGGTCTCACACGCATCTCATTGCTACGTAATTATATGCACGTTCATTCCAAAAATCGGTTGCTAAATCATTAGTATCTTAGCTAGCCCTGGAATGACCTACCTTACCCGTAGGAACATATCACGAGACTGTGTGAATGTCATTAGACTGAAATATTTCTCTCGCCAGGGTTTGCCAGATTTGAGCAAGTAAGTGAATTATTGTAATTCTTATGAGTACTATAGTTCTTAACCAAGCAAGTACTAAATACTTTGAAGCTTAGTTCTAATAAATTGAAAAGGGCATCAGTTAATATACGTCACTTACCTCACTATATGTATAAGGACCACATACCTGGTAAATTTTAATATATTCAAGTAGAAAGCTATGTAAGTGACAATCTGTCAAGCAAAAATGCTTCATAATATAAATATTTTACTACTATTGTTGGCGGAGCCTAAAAATAACAAGCTGAGCAGCAGAGATTGCGTCAGTTTGTACTTACAATTGTGATAAACTACAAACCATACAAAAAAAGTCTCAAATTAAATTCGCCGTAAAGCAAATAATCCATTACATTGGACAAAGTCGAAGATTGTACGGTCTTAAACGAATTTATTTCTGTTAAAGAAAATCTATTACTTCTTGACAATAGAGGCAATGATATCTTTAGAGCCATGGAGAAGAAATATGTGCCGATAGATAAAAAATAAAACGGGATTATCTGAGTTGCGATGTTTTTTAGAAGAACATGGTTACGTTTACGTGTAAACTTTTAAATTTCTTCATTAGAAGGAATACACTGGTTCTATGGCGTTTTCAATTCTTTGAATCATGTCGAGTAAATAGCAATGTCAGGCAAGCTTAGTATTACATAGGGTCTTAATATGGTAGGGTATGGTAGGTGGGTAGGGAAGTGATACATTTTTATACATACAACTAAATCGTAAATAGTTTTACTGTCTGCCTGTACATTTGATGCAGTTATATTTACAATGACTGTGCCACTTAACTTAATGAGACACAGCGGCACACCGGCGACACAATATGGTTTCAATTATGTGTGCCATTCGAACAATTGACAAGTTAAAGGTATATTTCAATGTTGTATTAATATTTAGATAAACAAACATACTCACGAACTATCATAATCAGTCCACAACCATATCTAGACACAGCGAAAAACTATTGTGGCTAGGCTCTTGGGTCCGAAAGTCAATATAGCCGTCTGAGCAAAAACATACAGAAAAGTAGAATACCATATGTCGTACTTACTAATAACGTTAACAATAATATAATATAGAATATTGTGTACTCACAATATACTTTTTCTTACCACTATACTTCATTAAGCGATATATTATATAGTTATCTCTATCTTATCTCGTGCGCTCTTTAGAGACATAGCAAAAAGGTTAATAGACGCTGCCCGAGACCAGAGGGCTGGCCTTTCTTTTGCGGAAAGAATAAGTATTGTCATTCTACGTGGCAATGCTGCCAGTCTTCTGGGCACACTACCGGTCGACTGTGATGCGGAGGAATTTTATGACGCCTATTAGAGGGTTTTAGTTTTATTTTTCTTTCTGTTTTATAATATTTTAGATATAAGTTAGTTTTAAAGAATTGTGGTTATATGTTCATAGTTAAATACTCCTCTAATAAAGTTCTTATCTCTATAAGTATGTTAAAAGCCTACCCGTCACATTAAATAAGTCCATCTCCGCTACATTTTATACTAAAGCCTAGTGAACAAAGGTAAAACGGGGGGTAAAACGTAGTAAGAAATAACATATTTGTACGTATTATATTGTTGGGAAACCTAGTTTACAATCAATCTATTATTCGTATTATAACAAGCTATACTATGCGAAATCAGAACATAAAATTGCATAACAATTATTTTTATCGTTTCGTTCGTATCAGCTTGTCATAGCCAAACTACATAAATGCACAACTAAGTCCATATGAAATTAACGAGATTCCATTGCCAATATCGTTCATTGATTGTTTTGACAGATAGGCGACATGTCAATATCAATGGTATCGAGTTGTATGTATTGATTTGTATTGAATAAAACATTTTGGAAGGCTACCGTGGCTCGATACCGTAGGCATCGAGTGAGCCGTGAGTTTGTGGTCGACTCGCACCGACTGTTGCTATAGCAACATCATTTAGTTTGTATGGATTTATGGCTCCGAATAAAAGATTCATAGTCTGGTGATTTATCGTAGTTTTGCTTTTTGGCTCTATGACGAGTTTCGTTCCTATGCATATGTGGTAGTACATTACTTCGTTCGGGAAGTGATTGGTTATGACAAATTTTTGTAGCCCAAAATTACTTTCGTAAATTATAAACAGACATTAAAATCATAAATATGTGTGTATATACACATATGTGTTTAATTACACGAACGGAACGCAAGTTGTTCACGTATTATTTAATATTGTACTAATGAGGAGTGAAATTATGAGACGCAGACTCAGTTTAGCGAATACGTCATAAATTGTGTCGTTTCGGCTGTCGAGGAATTTTAATTACCATCATAATTCAATACATACGTCGCTTAACTATGCTGGTTACGGTTGGCAAAACTATTTTCTTAATTAATCTACGTTATACGTATTTCAATAAAATCTCTTTTCATTGCGTACTTAAATAACGAAAACAAAGATATATATATAATTATATATATATATATATATATATATATATATATATATCATCATCATGTCAGCCAAAAGACGTCCACTGCTGGACATAGGCCTCCCCCAAGGTTTTCCACACAGACCGGTCTCGGGCCACCGGCCAATATATATATATATATATATACCTTACTACTTTCTTTAGTAATGCCCTATTTGAAAACTATACTAGCACTGGTATATGAGTCGGCATTCAACATCAAATGAGTCCAATATGGCATCATACACGAACATTCTGTATTATTTATTACAACGACACATATGTTTTAATATAATTATTTTTAGACAACTGTCTGAATATCTAAAATATATTTTCTAAAAATTCCATCTTTATTGAAAATATATAATAAATTATGTTACCATACTTAGTTTTGGTGTTATACTTCAATTGGCATTTATCACAAAATATGATCGTTGCGTGTATTCGACTAATTCTTCACAATAATCATAAAGTGAGCTCGACAACAATCGCAAACCGCGTTATCGGCCTACAATTAAATTAAAGAAAATATCAAATATACGATTACAAGGGAAATCAAGGTGACATTTTTAATTAACAAGAAAATATAGAACATTTTTTAAGATGCTAAAAATTTTTTTTTTTTGTAATATATTAACTTTTAAGGTTGCAAGTTAGGCACCAAAACCCATAACTTACGTTAAAATTAAATTCACAATAAATGGTTTACTTCAACTTACATTTAATGTCAGATTCAATCTTCTCTTCATATTTCAATAAATTCAATAGTTCTACACTCATTTTATTTAGACGGACAAGTTAACATTTACTTAGACTTTAAAACCGTCAACATAAATTTAAACTTCACTTTAACATTACTATAAACGTGATTCAGAAATTTCTGAAACGAAATAAAATTATTTTCGAAGCACTGAATTTTTCGTCTTAGATTTCGCAGCCGTTGGCGGCGGAGCGCGGCGTGTGGCTACGCCGGCCTACGTCGTAGCACTGGCGTAGCGATACCGTAGAACACGCGTTGGTATCTCAATCGTGCAAATGTGGTTTATTTTAATTTAAATGTTGAATACCGCAGCTGTCACTGTCATATGATGCTTTTTATCCACAACGTGGCATTTAAAATATTCATGTTTTGTTTGGAATGTAATTGTCTCGTTTCATTTTAGATGATCACGTTTACATTTAAAATACTTCACTGACAATAAAATTTTTTAGTACTCGTTTAGACAACATGGAATAATGTAATGTTGTTTTTTATATTTGCATCGGTTAACACAAACACTTAATATTTTGTTGTCCGTCTAGCAGTTTTAAGTACCCGATATATAATATGATCAATATCAACAACAAAACAGCTTAATGAGACCCCTTTTAAAAATAGAATATTATTTTCTTATATAAATGAAATATATCCTTTCAAATTCGTATTTCATCATCAATACCTTTACTTTGTAAAGTCCTTGAATCTTAAATGTTAAAATTACTTTAAAACCGAATAAATCCTTATTTTTATTCTTATTTAATCCGGTTGTCACATTATATGTACTACACTTAAAATTAATGTTATTTTATACTAAAACCTTTCGCAGCTTATGTCCCCGTCTCATCTGCCTGTGAATTAAATTACAAAGCTTACAGATACGTGAAGGTTGGGGCCGAGCGAGGCTGTGTGTGAGCCCACGTGACATATTACAAAGTAACTCACTTATATACGTGGCTCATGTTGTACGCATATACCGGCTGTAGTATTGTTCAACTAAAAATCATACTTTAAAAACAAAAGTGCCAATCTGACTGAATACATACGTGTTTGCGAAATTTGTAAGGATAACGTATACTGGTATATTGTATAATTATACTTATATTATAAAGTGTAAAGATTTGATATTTTGTTTATTCGTAACAATTTAAATCAAAAACTAATTAACAGATTTTAAAAATTCTTTCTCCATTATAAAGCTATATTATCACAGAGTTACATAGGCTATATTGCTTTTTTTTAAAGTACTATAATATAACCTAACCTAACCTACTTTTACGCGAGCGAGGCCGCGGCCAAAAGTTAGTTAACAACAAAAATAAAAGTGTACTTAGGTTTAGTCTTTCAAGGAATTTTCAGTGACTCTATGACGCATACCTCTATGTTTGTAAGTGTAAAATTTAACTAACAAAATAAAACAATAAAATCTACAATAACTTGTTTATTTATAAAGATACTTAATTATTGTGCCACGTGATTAGAGCTAAACCTTCCGTCTGCGGCTTACAGTTTTAAATCCCACACTACTATTGTAAAATCTTTATTACTTTGTCTGCCCGGAGAATAGAATAACAAACCTTACTAACCTTGCATACACAGAAAACTAACAAGAATGTTGACGTAGGACCATAAATAGCTTCGCTGGCAAATCAACGACACGGTTTGTCGAGAACACAGGTTGAAGTCCTGGTTTTTGGATAATCTTTTTCCTCTAATAAAATGTATATAAAGTCACGCTTACAATGCTGAACTAACGAAACAATCACAACAAGCCATTTTACCAATGAGGCTAATGAAAATCATTTGTTACTGTCATGGTTGATAAAGACTATGAGTGGTAGTTGCATGCTTACCATCATCGCTAGCTTGTCGGTAACAAGAAGTAATAAAAATTCACAAGTACCTATAAAAGCCTAGACCTAGATAAAAACTACCAGTATGTGTGTATATGACTATTTGCTTCCGCCGGAAATAGAACGCGCTTTGTATGACGCATTGGATGTGGCGAAGTTATTACTGAAAATCAAGGCACTGTCAGGTGCCTAGACATATCAAAATACGTATCAGCAGAGATGTAAGCGCTGTGATTCCATTGTTGATTTTTATTATTATGTTTACTGTGACTTAATTTGCAAGGTGTCTGTTTGCATTATTAATTATAGGGAACTGGTGTTTAGTCATGGTTACTTTGCATCCGCGCGGTAAATGTATCCAAAAATCCTAAAACCTTACACAGTCATTGTGCTGCCCTCTTCGGTAAACAGTCGTACAAAATCTGACTTGAATCAGCGCCAAAAAACTGCTTTCACGGAACATAGTTTGATTAAATCTTTAAAAGTTTTTTTTTTTTTTTTTTTTTATTTTGCTCGTCAAAATGACCACACTCCACCTGATGGTAAGCAGTCGTGTGGTCTAAGAGCAGTGGCCTCCACATCGCCCCCACAGTAGCCGAGGCGATGTTGAGGTCTCTACTTTGACGGCCTGAGAAGATGCTTTTTCACGCCCCGCTTAAAGAACCCAGGATTGAAGGAAGAAGGAAACACGTGCCTTGGCAGAGAATTCCATGCCTTGGTCGTTCGGCAGAGATATGAGGACCTAAACTTTTTGGTACGCGCTCTAATCGACTCTACCGTGTAAGGATGGCATCTGAACCCAGCACGCGTTGTTCTGGATAGGAAAAGGGAGGGCGGGATAAGGTGGAATAACTCTTCAGAGCACTCCCCGTGGTATATTCTGTAGAAACATGCCAATGAGGCAATGTCTCTACGGAGTTGCAGAGGTTCCAGTGAACTCGTGACCTCTGGATCTCCGATGATACGGACAGCCCGCCGCTGTAACCGGTCGAGAGCGTCCAGCAAGTACTGCGCGGAGCCATCCCAAAGATGAGAACAGTACTCCACGCAAGGGCGCACTTGTGCCTTATACAATAGGCACAGTTGCCCAGGCGTGAAGAACCGCCTCACCCTATTCAGAACTCCGAGTTTTCGCGAAGCTTGCTTAATGACGCTCTCGATATAGGTTTTCTGGTTAAGGGAGCGGCAAAGATCCATACCTAAGATGGAGAGACTGTCACGTATCACCAGTGGAGTGTTCTTCAGAGAAGGGAGGGGAAGGAACGGAGACTTTTTTGTTGAGAACGCGCATGCCTGGGTCTTCTTGGCGTTGAACTCGACCAAGTTCTTGGCACCCCATTCATAGATGCGGTCCAAGGTCCGGTCAAGTTCAACGACAAGATTCTGCCTTTTCCCCTCAACCTCAGCCTGTTTGGCCCCAGGATGTCCGAGATATCGCCCATGCACGGTACTGTCGTCCGCATAACAATGTATGTTGCCGAGATTCAACATATCATTGATATGCAGAAGAAAGAGCGTAGGGGATAAGACAGAACCCTGAGGCACTCCTGCATTGACCTGCATAAATTTGGAAGCGCGACCGTCGCAAAGGACCCGAATACGACGCTTCTGCAGGAAACTTGCAATCCAGGTGCACAGTTGAGGGGGCAAGCCATAGGCCGGAAGCTTGGAAAGAAGAGACCGGTGCCAGACTCTGTCGAAAGCTTTGGCTATGTCAAGGCTGATAGCCAAAGACTCGCCGTGCTTGTCCATAGCCTCACCCCAGAGGTGCGTGACGAACGCTAGAAGATCACCCGTTGATCGTTTAGACCGAAAGCCGTATTGGCGATCATTGATCAACGATTGATCTTCCAGGTAGCGGACAATTTGGGTGTTTATAATTCGCTCGAACACCTTGGAAAGCACCGAGGTGATAGCTATGGGTCGATAGTTGCTTGGCTCGGAACGGTCCCCCTTTTTGGGAATCGGTTAAACGTTCGCTTCCTTCCAAGCCTCAGGCACAATGCCTGCGACGTAAGACGTCCGGTATAGGCGCGTAAGTGTGGGAGACAACTCCGCTGCACATTTTTTAAGAACCACAGCTGGGATGCCGTCAGGTCCACTGGCTTTCCGAACATCGAGAGACTGCAGTATCGCACGAACGGTTCGTTGCCTGATACATATATCAGGCATGGTGTAGCCGCAGTTGGCAATGTTAGGCGGCTGCGAACCGCAGTCATCGTTTCGGGAGTTGGCCGCAAAGAGATTTGCAAGCAGATCTGCTTTCTCCTGCGGCCGATGAGCCAGTGATCCATTCGGATACCTCATAGGGGGCAGCATGGTCTGGCAGAAGTTGGACTGCACGGCTTTGGCCAGGCGCCAATAGCTACGACTGCCCGTAGGATGCGCCATTAGTTCCTGGCCGAACCGTGCGACGCGCTGGGCATCCGCTCTTAAGTATGCCCTCTTGCAGACCTTTGTGGCTTGGTTGAACGCTGCCTTCAGGTGATCCACGTTAGGGTCGTGGAGAGTGCGAGCCCTGGTCCAAGCGCGATACGCTGTCCGTTTGCGTTCAACAGCATCGGCGCATTCACGCCCGAATCAGGGCCTTTTCCTGCCGCCGCTCGTGACATCACTGTATGGAATATAATATTCCATACCCAGGATGATTTCACCAGCGACAGCAGTAGCGCTCTCTGATGGATCCCTGTTCTCAAAGCAGCGTTGAGCCCAAGGGATGGATGCGAAGTATTCCCGCATTCCATCCCAGTCTGCTGACGAGTAGTGCCACAGTCGTCGTCTTGCCTCCTCGGGACGTGGGGGCGTAACAACAACATCTGTGGCACAAACCAGACAGTGGTCTGAGGTGCCCAAAGGAGCACGAATCAACACACTGTACCGGTTCGGGTTACTCGTCAGCAGCAGATCGAGCAGAGAGGGCGCCTGACCTGCAATATCTGGTATCCGGGTGGGCTGGAGTACCAGTTGAGACAGGTCATGCGTGAGAGCGAACGCATGGGCAGTTCGTCCCGCGTGGTCTGTTTTGGGAGAACCCAACCAGGTCTCATGGTGGGCATTGAAATCTCCCAAGAACACCAACTCAGCGTTCGGAAACCGCTCCTGCGCGTCGTCTGCCGCCTGACTCAGGTAATTGAAGAGTCGAGTTGTCTCAGCGTCTCCTGAATGGGATCGGTAGAGGCACATGTAGATTTGGCTGAAAGAGCCATGATCTACGTATACCCAAAGGACAGAGAAGGAAGGGTCCTCTAGGCATTGTAGACGGCGACAGCAAATATCCGCCCTAACAAACAAGCATACCCCGGCTTTCGCGAGAAAACACTCCTCTAGCACGTAGCCGGGATATTGCAGGTAGTTCGTGTCTGCAGGACGGCGTATTTGTGTCTCCGTTAGAAAAAGCATTGCCGGCCGAACCGTCTCCAGGTGGTGATGGACGGCATTAAGGTTAGCGTGGAGTCCTCTGATGTTAATAAACTCCACGACACAGGAAGCAGCAGTGGGGTTACGGCGATTGGCTGCTGTTGAACGACAATGCTTTGTTCGTACTGCCATAGAGTGAAAGGAAGGGGAAGCGTGAAAAAAAGAGGCGGCTATTCTCGCAGCAAAGTGGGGCAAGGCGCAGAGCAAGTTTTGTCATATAACTGTATGGTATGGCGATAGCCGATCCGACGGACGGAAGGACCCCCGTACCCTCCCGAAATTGGTCGCCGGGACCCACCCTCCGGTCACCATCCGGCACGACGAGCCACCTCGAGATTATGCGCGGCATGATAAGGCAGCCAACCTAGTTGGTTAGACTCGGTTGGGCCTCTGGACTATACCGTGGGTGGCCAGCAGAGCACCGTTTCTACGGCTCTCCCTGGCCGCCGGGTCGACTCGCGCCACCCACACAATGACTCTACGGATGCTCTGCAGGTCCCTCATAAGCTGCGAGAATCGTCACCTCATGCTTAGGCCTCCGGCGCTCTCATTCACCGAACGAAACACAGCAGTGAAACACTGTTGTTTCACGTCGATTTTCTGTGAGAGGGTAGTACTTCCCCGGTCGAGCCGGACCATTCCTGCTGTAACCAGCTTGGCTCTACTACTCAAAGTAGCTGTTATGTTCGCGCAACACATTTGAAATGTGCTAAACTTTAATAAGATTGCGCCGAAAAGAGAAATTTTGTAAAATTTTACGCACTTATGTAATTGTAAATGGTAATCCATCTTAAAATATGGCGGTACCAAGGTTGGTTAAATCCACAAACAGACAGATCCTCGCGGTTGCCCTAGTATCACGAGTCGGTCTACAAATTACATATTATTGTGTACGAGCTCTGCACTCATGTCTTGTAAAGCATGCAAACATGACGCAATATTTGTCAACAATACGTTACAAATTTTAAAGGGTAATGTAAATACCATGTTATTAAATAACTAAATATAAATATATATAACTAAATATAAATGACGATTCAGAAAAAGAAAGCATTTGTATGTTTGGATGTTGCTCAAGGACGCGTTTTATTTATGCGTGCTTCAGCCGGATGTACGATTGTATCTCGGCATAGTACGACCAACAGTGGAAGTGGCTTTGAACGTCTTGTGTGCAAACTAGCGTAGCGAAAAGTAAATTGCAAAGAAAACAAATTCGGAATCATTTTTGTAACAAACATTTGTCTAACATTATGTTAATAAAAAACCAGAACTCATTACTCTTTGATCTAAAATATAAAATTATAATCTACTTACTAGATTTTGCCCGGGAAAATGTAGGTTAGGTTAGATACTTTTTCTGGATGAAAGGTACCTTGCCTTTTTTTATTTCCCCGACAACTTTTATGCGAAATTTCATTAAGTCGAGAAGTTAAGGCGTGAAAGCGTAACAAACAAACAAAGAAACTCACATTTGTATTTATAATATTAGTTAGGATTAGGATAATTTCTGTCCGCGGCTTCGCCCACATGTGTCCAACGGTAATACGGCACTGGTTTAAAAGCTTTCTATCCGTTAATCCAAGATATGTTCGACCAAGTTGCCTCCAAATTCTGCGCCCTTGCTTTGCTAAGCACGGCAACATATGAATTCACATTAATATCTATAAGTTTGACAATCATAATACTTACTTTGTGGCTTAAATAAATATTTGTCATTGTATTATACAAGTAGTTTATATGTAATCACGCATGCTTTATTAATGAAGTAATCGTTAGTACAAATAATTGTACATGATTCAAATGTTCTATAAAAATTACAATAAAATGCTTTGACTAAATTGAAATCCTTAAACGCTAACTAATGAACAGTTGCCACTGATGTCGATGTCAATAACAGAGAGCACATAAAACAATCGATAGAGTGCGACCAATGGCCGCTACTTCATTTTACATCATCAATGATGCATACGTAACTGTGCTCATGTTAAGGGGCGGTCTCGTCTCTAACAACCTTAAAGGACTTTAGGGTATCGTTGTGTGCCTTTTAAAAGAACCCAATACAAACTACAAACTACTCCAAACAGTAATCATGGGTAAAGTGGAGAGGAAAAGAGCGGTCGGAAGGCCCAAAAAGTCATGGCTCTCGAACATCAAAGATTGGGCAGGCATCGCAACGGTAGAAGATCTATTCCGTTTAGCGAGAGATAGGGACAAGCTTGCGGAGCTGACTGCCAACCTCCAGTAGTGGAGAGGAATTAGAAGAAGAAGAATACAAGCAAAAGGCAAAACAGAAAAGTTACCCTTATAAATAATAATCATAATATTCTATCACATACACACAACACCATCTAGCCCAAACTAAGCAGAGCTTGTACTACGGGTACTAGACAATGAATAAACATACATACTTTTTTTTTGTAAATACATACATATTATAAATAGAAACAGCCAGATCAAGACAAACATTCATGTTCATGCACACAAATGTTTGAGTTGTGCGGGAATCGAACCCGCGACCAAAGGCGTGGCAGTCGGTTAC
The DNA here is from genome assembly GCA_963564715.1 of Catocala sponsa. Lineage (NCBI taxonomy): Eukaryota > Metazoa > Arthropoda > Insecta > Lepidoptera > Erebidae > Catocala > Catocala sponsa. The sequence goes on from OY751336.1 coordinate 449,858, forward strand.
ACTAACCACTACGCCATCGAGGCCGTCATTTTAACAGATATTCATGGTAGCGACACTGCTGATACTTTAGTTTTATATGGTCAGGCGCAAGCACTAAGTTAGGTCGTAGTCCAATATGTATTAGCATTATATATAACTGGTATGGTATTATATAATATAGTGGTGATTACCTACCATTACATCTGCATATAAAACATATAGGAAATTAATAATAATATCGCAATAAATCAACAAATGCAGGGTTTTTGATTCTGATACTATATTTCTTGTCATTATTTCCGTTTCTTCGTTCAAGCTTTACGCATTAAGCACTCAATGGATTTAATGCGGTAGCTTTGAGTTTAACTTGAAATGTAAGCCACGTTCTATCTAATTAGATTTAGTAGAACTAACGTTATGGTACAAGATTTATCATCATAAATTACACTGCGAGTATCCTACGTGAAGACAGCCAAGACCATAGTCTTGTAACAAAATCTTCTATATATCTTGTAATTTAAAACTGCCTTGTAAAATAATCATTTCAATCTCTTTATTTTCCATGTTGCAAATTTTGACAAGCATATACCTTACCATTATACATGGTATGAAATTTATAAAAAAACTCTGACGATGAATACGCAGACTAACACATTACACAAATGACAAGTTACAGTCTGAAACTTATTTTATAAGTTTTTAATTGCTATGATCTGTAGAGTTAGTATAATACGTTGCTACAGTTTTAACAAACCTCAAAGCTAATACTGGGAGTAATACGCGGGTGGCACTTCGTGACAGAATTCTATAAACTACAGACATATAACTGCACGTGTATAAAAATCCATTGAATATTATTTTAAAGACTTAGTAGTAACTCTTAAAGCAAAAAAAAGGATACAGTAAGAAAAAGGAATTTCGCTTTTACTAAAATAATTTGTCGGGTAATGGTATAGTAAGTTTAATTTCCTAAGCCCTAATTAAGCTCGGTGCTTGATACCTATGAAGACAATGGCTCATACACTGGCATATGTAACTCGTTTATGAATATTTACCGAATGTTAGTGCACATTGCATGTCTTACCGTGTATTATTTAGTTATCCATTGCAATTTTACCAACGGACACATAACTGCGATTGTGAGTAGTTACTATAATACCGATAATAGACTCCTACCACACTGTAGCACTTATTTCTCGATTTGTACCCCACAGCACACTTACAATTATTGCTCGATTTGTACCCCACAGCACACTTACGATTATTGCTCGATTTATACCCCACAGCACACTTACGATTATTGCTCGATTTGTACCCCACAACACACTTACGATTATTGCTCGATTTGTACCCCACAGCACACTTACGATTATTGCTCGATTTGTACCCCACAGCACACTTACGATTATTGCTCGATTTGTACCCCACAGCACACTTAGAATTAGAGTTCACTACTGGATATTTGTCTATACAGATTATCGCCACAACGTCTGTTCTGCCGTCTGCTGTATTCAGACGATCCCGACATGTTCTAAAAAACACAGGAGTAAATTAAAATAATAATTTCTGCAACGTAAATCAATAAGCTGTGTCATTGTACGAGCACGGGCCTCTTTTCAGTAGAAGAAGGATTAGTCTATAATCCAACACGATGCCGAAATGCATGCTGGTAAACTTCACACATTTTCGAAATATTACTAACACAAATAATTACAAGACTTATTTCGTAATATCGCCTGCTTTTCCCCTGTCAGTTTTATCTTTATATATCAACTAGAAGAAACTTCTGACAGAAGCTAAAATAAAGTGAGAAGCCATTATTCGACGTGAATAAAGTACCTTTAAGCGATCGGTCGCACCAAATATTCATAACGAAAAATAATGGAAAATCGTAGACGATTTTTACACGTGAATACACAATAAAGTCATCGGTAACGCGACGCGCCGTGTCGACTTAACGATGTATAAACTAACAGACGTGTGACCTGTGGCTGATTATATATCATTACCTCGTACAGTATTACTACAGAAATTAAAGTAATTCAAGGATAGGTTAGCAGAGACATGCTCTGCGATTTTTACCAATAATCGATATTTAATTTAAAGTAACTTCGCTGTGTACTATGTTTATTTAATTCCATATAAATGATACATTAATATGATAATATCGATATGATAGCGATGGATTGATAACGAGCACACACACGCTGCGGTTCATGACCGGTAATGAACTGAATATATAAATAATGGAAGTAATTACTACTTCCATTTTATTTATCAGTAAAATACTTCACGAAGGGTACAATTATTCAATTTGACACTAAGCTATGACATACATCAAAGTTCGGTTTGTATGATGTTGTTGTGATGACTGTTTCATTGGGGTCGCTATGACGTATCACATTTTTTATGAGACATTTGATAATTCGAGAATTTCTTACACGTATTGGATATGACTCACAATCCAAATCCCAAAATACAATCCTTACTAATATTATAAATGCGAAAATGAGTTTGTTTGTTTGTTTGTTTGATACGCTTTCACGCCTAAACTACTCAACCGATCAACATGAAATTTTACATACACGTTGTCAGGGGTAAAGAATGGGAAATAGGGTACCTTTCATCAAGAAAAAATAACTGTTGCAAACCTAACCTAACCTAACCTACATTTACGCGAGCGAAGCCGCGGGTGAAGACTAGTATTTCATAAATGGATTTCAACATTAAGGTAAAAATATACACTGATTTACTACTTTACATTACAACTTTGACCTTTAGCGACAAGTCGATACGTAAAATTAAATCTACTTATCCCTAGTCTTTATTATTCCCAAGTCACTTGGTGTCGGCATTCTAGTCTAACCGGATTTGACTGGATATCAGTTTTTACACGGAGCGACTGCAATCTGACCTCCGCAACCCGAAGGCTAACGATAACTTAAGGCTAGACCAGTGTCAGGGTATTAGAGCGCACTAACTTCCCAATAACGACTGCCGTAGATGTTCATGGCAGCCGGGACCGACGGCTTAACGTGCTCTCCGAGGCACGGAGTAGGCGATAATTGTCAATCAATACGCACATAATTTCGAAAAGTCACATAACTTCCGAAAGTCAGAGGTGCGCGATGTGGGTTCGCACCCGAGACCCTCTGCATTGCAGTATGTTGGTCTCCACACTGAAAAAAAAATATAGCAATATCCAAAGCTTCATTTGATTGATGCAACTGACGATCTGTTTGATCCGGTGTCATTAGACACGAGGTTCGAGAACATCTCTGATCTGTTTGATCCGGTGTCATTAGACACGAGGTTCGAGAACATCTCTGATCTGTTTGATCCGGTGTCATTAGACACGAGGTTCGAGAACATCTCTGATCTGTTTGATCCGGTGTCATTAGACACGAGGTTCGAGAACATCTCTGATCTGTTTGATCCGGTGTCATTAGACACGAGGTTCGAGAACATCTCTGATCTGTTTGATCCGGTGTCATTAGACACGAGGTTCGAGAACATCTCTGATCTGTTTGATCCGGTGTCATTAGACACGAGGTTCGAGAACATCTCTGATCTGTTTGATCCGGTGTCATTAGACACGAGGTTCGAGAACATCTCTGATCTGTTTGATCCGGTGTCATTAGACACGAGGTTCGAGAACATCTCTGATCTGTTTGATCCGGTGTCATTAGACACGAGGTTCGAGAACATCTCTGATCTGTTTGATCCGGTGTCATTAGACACGAGGTTCGAGAACATCTCTGATCTGTTTGATCCGGTGTCATTAGACACGAGGTTCGAGAACATCTCTGATCTGTTTGATCCGGTGTCATTAGACACGAGGTTCGAGAACATCTCTGATCTGTTTGATCCGGTGTCATTAGACACGAGGTTCGAGAACATCTCTGATCTGTTTGATCCGGTGTCATTAGACACGAGGTTCGAGAACATCTCTGATCTGTTTGATCCGGTGTCATTAGACACGAGGTTCGAGAACATCTCTGATCTGTTTGATCCGGTGTCATTAGACACGAGGTTCGAGAACATCTCTGATCTGTTTGATCCGGTGTCATTAGACACGAGGTTCGAGAACATCTCTGATCTGTTTGATCCGGTGTCATTAGACACGAGGTTCGAGAACATCTCTGATCTGTTTGATCCGGTGTCATTAGACACGAGGTTCGAGAACATCTCTGATCTGTTTGATCCGGTGTCATTAGACACGAGGTTCGAGAACATCTCTGATCTGTTTGATCCGGTGTCATTAGACACGAGGTTCGAGAACATCTCTGATCTGCACAATGCAGAGCTGTTTACAGACGTGGGATCCCCTAATTTCCCTGAAGAATACTTTGCATGAATAACTTAAAGATGACAAATATAAGCTTGGAAATCTCGGGTTAATAAAAATAACAGTAAAACTTAAACCGCCAGTCGTAAAGCTGTTATGATGTCGATGACTGCGAAACTTTTGATTAATAAAACTTGGTTAAAACAAGGGCCGTCTGTCTGCTGTTAAACCTTTATGTAATAAATATTATATATATATTATATTTTTTTCGCTTAACAGTTTTATAAAAGGGTTTTATGAGGAAAATTAAGCTATGTTTAATTAGTATCATTTCTTTTTATTAATATTATGGCCTACGGGTAAACCTGGCCGGGTGGTTATACTACCGTATTAGGGATTACTTTGTAATGTTGTTCACTTCTGAGGAAAGAGCTCAGTTACACCGAAGCAACAAAGTGTGAGATGAAGCGATAGAGAGAGTATTATTTATATAATCTTATCCATACGTCACAAGGTACATCCCACGGGGTTACGACGACGCGGCTATAGAGCCAGATCAGCATGATTATGGTACCATAATGTGTGGCCTATCTACTGTTGCTGGAGTAAAGGCTATGCCTTGAGGTAGTTGAGGTGCTTCACGAAGGACAATATCCGACGAAATGTTTGATTAGAACATTGCCACAGTATTTACTCGTAAGAAGTTTTAGATTATAGTCTCAAATTGTAGACGGGAGCATTTTCACGTCGAGAAAATGAATCTTGTTGTATTTTGTGGCACGGTGATAAAACCATAATGGTAAAAAGTATTCGTACTAATATAACCGTAGATGCGAAAATAAGGTAACGTTTTTTATCTCAATGTGCATTAGCCCTAACTCACAGTGGGAGACATTTTATTTCTTTTTAGTTTTTAATCCTGGTTCAACAGCAAGACTCTTGTGGATTACACTTGAATTAATAGCAAGACTTAAGATAAAAACGTTCACTTTATTTTCATTCAGTGTGGCATTATTTAAAAATTATACAAAATTAAATCAAATCATGCTGGTATTTAGTAGGTGAGTATATAATATAGAACATGCTGAATCTCAAAAGAAGTGTGATAATATTATATTAATAATTAGGTACATGCAACATTAAAATCATAATTATTTAAAAGTGTCAAATAATAATATAATCATTGTAGAATACTTATAAATAACATACAGAATGTGCATAGAAAATAATAATCATATTGATGTAGCATCATTAACTTGAGTTTTTTTTAAAAAAGGAAATCTACCGCACGAGGAATAATCCCTGTGTCGCGGGGACTTTACAAACATTTAAACAACGGACACAAAGAACACACATACTTGGAACTATTATTTGTAATTCACACAATTTTTTGTTCCGTGTGGGAATCGAACACACAACAGTCGGCGCGACGGCAGCGGCGAAGTGACCACTTACACCACTGCGCCACCGGTGCAGACAGAAATGATCCTCTAATCTTTAGTTCTTAAAGATTTGAGAACTAAAGATTTGGAGAGCAAAATGATCTATAAACCTACGAGCTCAGTATCCTGTATTTCAGTACGTTACCTCTTTCCTTGAACCTAAACTCTTTTATGAAGTAGTCCAACAGAGTTATGTCATTTAGGAAGAAAGAAATCCAAAGAAACTACATTGCTAGTTATTTTTGTTCGGCCTGAAGTTGCGAATAGACATGTTCATGGTAGGCCTCTCGTGTGTATGTCTCTTTTCAGTTAACATAGGGTAATTTAACTAAAAAGGATATTTTGTCAGCTAATGTAAGTAGTGTAAAATGGCTGACTATATTTAAGTTCGGTGCAGACATTCGGCTGCATGTATTTCTGCCACACTATCGGACACACTTCCAGAAAACTACGGTAAATTCATTAAAACAAATAAGTATATTATGCCTGACGTAGAAATCGAACCAGAGCCTCACGACCTGAGAATCTCGGAAGCAAAGACCCAAGCACATAAATTATTAAAAATAAAATAATAACAAATAAATTCAGGTCAAATTAAATATCAAAATAAAAGTCAAATCGCTCTAAGTAGACATCTCGTTGTGTCACAGAGTACTTGACGTCTCAGAGAGATTAAGTCCCGCAGCCTCGGGACAGGACAACAATAACTTGTTAAATTAAGATTTGCCTCCGGACTTCTAATAAAACATAAATGCTATTATTTTACGAAAGCTTTCAGTCAAATTTAGATAATCTTAGTAAAATAATGGGCTTTTAATTACTAACTTAAATGTAGGATTCGTATTAATCGACATTAGTTTAATTGTTAATTAAGTGTAAGAGATATGTCGCAGTCAAAATGATTTGCGTATTAGATGAGTAATCATTATAAAATGAAGCTTTAGATACAAAGTTCGTCATTTCAATGTTTGTTTACTTCACACATGACGGACTTGTTCTGAAAGCTATGTATTTCTATATAAGGTAAACAATTGCATGTATTGAAACTGAATACAGAATATGCATGTATTAAAAGGATCTCAAAGTGGCGTATTAGGGTCCGTCCAGTATATGTAGGATAATAATGTATAACTAACTTAAATCGTTTTATGAAATATTTAAGCAAGTTTTCACATATATTTCCTTTTTCTAAAACGTATCTAAATATAAAAACAATTTTATAAAAAGAAGCACTTTGAGTATAGGTACAATAATTCTATTAGAGCAAAACAGTAATCTCAGTCGTTACTGCCTATGAAATAATATTACTATTCCATATTATAAACGAATTTTCCTTATCACCGTGTGTTGTCCCCCGGGACATGACACCTATTATATCCGCACTTGGCGAGGATTTCATACTGAGGAAACATTATAAGGGGAAACTGTGTCTACGTGTCTATTATATATTATTGCGATTTGATTTCATGGGATATAACTTTGTTTGTTTTTCTATCATAGATTTTTGTGCATTCGTATGTAGCCTCACGTCTAGATCGTCGTAAGGGTGAACAGAGATATATTGCGCCCACGTTTGACTATTATTTTATATCGCACATAATAGCGAAGCGCAGAATATTAATAATCGACTACTTTTTTATGAGTCGATGAACGACAAAAGTGTTCTAATAAGACAGGCTGACTCAGCCAAAAAAAGAAATCTGAATCTCTGAATGTATAATCCAGCTTCCAAATGGCCAATCAACGACGTGTCAAAATCAAACTTATTTCAAATGATTCGATAGACTTTTGCTAATTTGATCAGCCAAACTTAACAGGTGAAATGTGTTTGACGGTCTGATAACAAATATTTGTGTTAAACAAGCTACCTTTGAAAACCGATTGTACGCTAGTTCTATTACTAATTACAAGGAGGAAGTAACGAATGACCTAAGTATTAACAAACCACAAACAGACATACTCTAGAGAACACAGTTACTCTGTGTCGACAAGATGGGCGAGAGCATTAGTTTTATTTAGTGTTTATTTGTTGTGAGACGCGCGAGTCTCGGCTGAAATCAATTCCGTCGTGCCGATGACTTGCACTGCTTTTATTAAGCCTCTGGCAAAGTTGAGTTCCTACTTAGCTTTTTTAATACTTCAGTTTAAAGGGACTTCTCTTGCACTTCTAAAATGATCTCTATTTTATATATACAGGCGTAATAATACAACGTATATGACTTTGTCATATACCTAAGTGTATGCTAAAAAGGGATAGACAGAAAAGCAAAAAAATTTGCATATAATACAAAGTAAGCCTGTTGCAATCTATCGGACATAGTTTCAGACTAAATGCTGCTAATTTTGACAAAAACCCAATAGCACTTCAACTGATCTGAAAATCCAGGACCTCACTCAATCGCGCAAAAATATATGCACCGATGCGATTGATACTCGAGAGCTTATACACAGCAATCGCTCACTTTACCTGCGTCATCCAGGCAATGCTATATTTCATCACAATAGTAGCATAGAGCGGTACTGTACCCGGTAGATAGCAAACAAGCCCTTTCGTGAGACCAAAAGACATAGTTATCGAAATGAGTAATATACGTCTTGACTATATCTTCGGGGATAAACTTATGATGACGTATGACGCTACATATACATACATCTTCTTCTTCTCCCTAGCCTTTATTATTCCCAAGTCACTTGGGGTTGGCTTTCTAGTCTAACCGGATTTGACTGGATATCAGTTTTTAAACGGAGCGACTGCCATCTGACCTCCGCAACCCGAAGACTAACGATACCCTAAGGCTAGACCAGTGTCAGGATATTAGAGGGCACTGACTTCCCAATAACGACTGCCATAGATGTTCATGGCAGCCGGGACCGACGGCTTAACGTGCTCTCCGAGGCACGGAGCAGGCAATAATTGTCAATCAATACGCACATAATTTCGAAAAATCATATAACTTCCGAAAGTCAGAGGTGCACGACGTGGTTTCGAACCCGAGACCCTCTGCATTGCAGTCTGTTGCTCTCCCCACTGAGCTATCGCCTATATATACATACATATACCTACATAGATCATATTATTATTTATCAATATGTTATTAAATCCCATAGAAATAATAACGCTGATAGTGTGCAGAAATTTATTTATACAAGCAAAAGTAAATAGAGGTTCTGTTTACTTACAGACGAGTAGTCTGTAAGTAAACCAACTATTAGTTTTATACAAACAAGCTGAAAGTTACAGTGCCAGTTCACTGCGTCTAATACGAACTTTAGACGCTACAGTTCCGATTCATACATTTAGTATGGTGGGCACTAGATAGATAAGTTTGGAATTCATGTTTGACGGTATAGGTAAACGTCGCGAGGAATACATGTCTTCTCCATAATGTTCTCAAGATATGTGAATACATGTCTTCTCCATAATGTTCTCAAGATATGTGAACACAGTGCAGCGTGGGAGACTGTGACTCTTCTCACTGTGGGAAGAGGCTCATGCACAACAATAGCGCGTTTATAGAAAGGGATATTATATAAAAAATGTATTATTTAAAATGGTGCCCAAAGTAAATGTTAACTACAATTTGTAAGTAATTCTCGGTTAATTAAATATAACCTTCGCAGTTGACTCGCGTAGGTGGCAGTCACTAGATGTCACTAGATATTCTTAGATATCATATAACTTATTAAAGCTCTTTTTAATTGTGATTATATACATATTTAATGTCTCCTATTTGAATCATTTAGAAAGCAAGGTGAAATTGCAATTAAAATTAACTTTTCTAAACTATCAAAATAACTAAGTACACTGTGTGTGAAGATTGAGTTTAGTTTATAAAATGATTTAGAATCTCCAAAATATGATAAAGTTACACGAATTTTGTTTACACGTAATTATTTCATGCAAAATATTTAGCAAAAAATGTTTTGTTAGCGTACATAAAACGATTAACAGGTGCCTGCGCCTGTATACTGCGCGATCAGAGGTTCGAGTCGTAGTAAAGCGTCAATAATAAAGGCATACCTGGAATTAACATTCGGACTAGCTTACGCCTGTATTAACAGGTGCCTGCGCCTGTATACTGCGCTATCAGAGGTTCAAGTCGTAGTAAAGCGTCAATAATAGAGGCATACCTGGAATTAACATTCGGACTAGCTTACGCCTGTATTAACAGGTGCCTGCGCCTGTATACTGCGCGATCAGAGGTTCGAGTCGTAGTAAAGCGTCAATAATAAAGGCATACCTGGAATTAACATTCGGACTAGCTTACGCCTGTATTAACAGGTGCCTGCGCCTGTATACTGCGCGATCAGAGGTTCGAGTCGTAGTAAAGCGTCAATAATAAAGGCATACCTGGAATTAACATTCGGACTAGCTTACGCCTGTATTAACAGGTGCCTGCGCCTGTATACTGCGCTATCAGAGGTTCAAGTCGTAGTAAAGCGTCAATAATAGAGGCATACCTGGAATTAACATTCGGACTAGCTTACGCCTGTATTAACAGGTGCTTGCGCCTGTATACTGCGCTATCAGAGGTTCGAGTCGTAGTAAAGCGTCAATAATAGAGGCATACCTGGAATTAACATTCGGACTAGCTTACGCCTGTATTAACAGGTGCCTGCGCCTGTATACTGCGCTATCAGAGGTTCGAATCGTAGTAAAGCGTCAATAATAGAGGCATACCTGGAATTAACATTCGGACTAGCTTACGCCTGTATTAACAGGTGCCTGCGCCTGTATACTGCGCTATCAGAGGTTCAAGTCGTAGTAAAGCGTCAATAATAGAGGCATACCTGGAATTAACATTCGGACTAGCTTACGCCTGTATTAACAGGTGCTTGTGCCTGTATACTGCGCTATCAGAGGTTCGAGTCGTAGTAAAGCGTCAATAATAGAGGCATACCTGGAATTAACATTCGTACTAGCTTACGCCTGTACTTCTGCGATGTGGTTAGCTCCTACGTAATGGGGACGAGCCTATTGTTGCCCGGTTACATTTAATACTGCTGAGAATTACCTAACAGAATAACACTTTACCGAACCGCGGCTCAAACCCTCACGATTACCAACAAGACCCAAGCATCTTACATTTGAGTTCTCTAGTCTGTAATTATTTCACTTACGTCAAACACAGTGCACATCACGCTCATAGTCTATTTAGATACGAACAGTTTCCAAGACATCTGAACACTTGCCTGAGTGTTTATCTGTATCGAAATGATCTGTCTGGATTTCACGCTGAGCTATCAGTCACTTTTCTAAGCAAAATATATCGTCAACACTGTTTTGTCTGTCATTGTAGAAAGTATATTCCAGATTGTTGATAGAGCTGGTTCTAAAAAAAATTTGTACCATCAATCTTTTCTATTGATCAATGCCATAAGCTGCATTTATTCTTTGATCTACGAGTTTCATAAGTTAAAGTGCAAAAAGTGTGATATACTCTTTATTATTTCATAAACGCAGCTTACTAAAATAACATCGGTTTTCACATACTTATTGTCAACTTCGTCATATTTCCTCTAACTTCAATAAGGTAAACTAGCTGCAGATAAACTTTTTCCGATCAGGAAATCGTTCGTACGTTTGATACAAGTTAGTTTAGTTAGTAGCAGATCTGCAGACGGGTGAACTTTTAATTTAATTCCGCACGCCACAAGTTGTAACGATCCGTAAGTGTAACTTCGTAGTTTGTCAGCTAATACTGACAAAAATATCTCACATAGCACCTTAGAATTTACGATCAAGTTTTACAGTTATAACTTTGATCTTTTGTCGAACTTTGTTACCAGAAACATGAAGAAATAACATCGACTATACACAACATTTATACGTTCTCAAACTTACTACTAAAGTAGCATTATTTCCAGCTCATTATTGCTTGCCCTGCACTGCAGTACACTATGCTGGCGCAGAAGTAAACTCAAAAGAAAGCAAACTAAAACGGCAATTCTGCCCGTTCTACAACAAGCGTATTTATTTTAGACTCAGAGTAATTATAGAGCAGACCGAGGCGCTCTCGCCGCTGGAACACCACCACCGTTGTAATACTTGGTATTCACATTACCGTGCTTAATGCATACTAATGCGGACCTACTCTTAGCCATTCAATTAAGTAACTAAAAAAATTCTTTAAATAAGTTTCACGTTTTGACTCGATTATTTTCTACTGTAGGAATACTCTGAGATTTTAGCCATGATTCAGTATTATAAAGCCCAATACACCCGTAGTGAAAACTAACATATCTGCGCATAGCTTAGTACCGGTAAATTTAATAAGAGAACCTATTTCAAGGCCGAAATTGAATATTTAGCCAGAGAGACTGAAACACCTGTCACTTAAATTTGTCTAGGATCCAGTTAATAATGCAGCGTAATGCTCCAATTATATTATGTGTCTGAATTTCCACACAGTACGGTTAACAGTTTAATAACAAATAGAGCCCTTAATTTACAGAATAAAGTATGTAATAGAAAATCATGGTCAAATTTAAGAACTTAAAAGACCATGGTTGGACTATGAAGGAGGAAAATTATGTTTAAGTTTATGTCAAAATAATTTAGACCAGCCAACAGCAGAGCCAATATCACAAATAAAACCTCGAGAATATGTCAATCTATATAGACGTTGTCAACAACATTAGAATTCTTAGCAAATGAGATAAAATCTCTGGACTACATTAAGTTACATAAATAACAATGGAAAACTATAGGTATTACAACGACAATGTCGATGTTATTATATAATATGACGATTACAATATTTATTTCACTCACAATTCCATTACATAATGTAAACAGATAAGTAATACTTTGATCACCAAAATAAATATATCTACGAATGAACAGTTCCAATGTCCTTCAATCCCCCAGATGATCGTTCCATCACGATTGAAGTCGACAAGTTTCTATTTCATCCGACGACTCAAACTTTTCAATCAGTACAATCGATCATTGAACAATACAAAAGAAAATGAACATTTCTCACTAAAGTATAAACTTTTTAATCCAGAATATAAAGAAATATTGTTTGTCTGCGGCTATTTTTCTTGGCAAGTTGATCGAAAAGTAAGTTACTGGGTTGTAAGAGATAGACGGCTCAGGAAGCTGGTGGACAATAGGTATTGTGCATGTAACTGAACACTATAGTATCATTACATTTCAAAATAATCGCATTTTGATTAGATATGGTTAAATGTACCTAATTTTGTTTTGTAATTTTCGGATGTGATATGATACTACAATATTTACGGGCTGAATAATACAGTCGTGATTGTAATTATGTTTGTGAATAGTAGGAACATTCGCATATAATTAGTTCCAAATAATAATCAAAACACGGTAACATTGCTATTCTCTGTTTGTAATTAGAGCCATTAAACAACGCAAGGTATGCGCAGTGGTTTAAACGGTCGCCTGGCCACTGCACAGTTTCGTCGGTTTGAGTCCTACACGAGACAACAAGTTGTATGTCCCACAAATAGTTGTTACGTGTCTGTGTGATGTTTGTAAAGGCTCACGCAATACAGGAATTATACAGAATTATTCCAAGTGCGGAAGAAATCTTTTTATAATATTTTTCTAGTAAACAAACTGATAGAGAGCCTTCTATTAATACAGAAAAACTTAAAGAAGAAAAGACAGTGCGTATATGTAAACTTAGAACTCAGTAATAGATTTGCAGAACTAGAAAATTTAGAAGACATAGATAACACATGGGAAAAAACAAAACAAATAATTAAAGATATAGGATTTCGAATACTGGGCTGAACAAAGCGACAAAAAAGAAGAAAATGGTGGACTGAGAAATGTGAAGAGGCAATGAATAGAAGGAGAGAATGTAGAATACTAGCCGAGACTAACACTGAGTGGGACAGCAAATACAGAGGGGCTAGAAAAGAATTTAGGATAATTATAAAAACAGCAAAGAGACAGCATTTATCAGGAATTTAAAAAAATATGGAAATGTTAATAAGATCTAACGAATCGCGCAAGTTTTATCAGGAAATCAGAACAGCTAAGAAAGCTTACCAACCAAACACACAACTCCTGGAAGATGAAGACGGAAATCTTGTCTCAGATCCTGAAATACAGAAAGTTATGTGGCGCCAATACTTTCAAGAACTTCTTAACTGCCCACCTGTCAACAACCAGGCATCTATTAACCTAGACACTAGCCAAGACATAAACATAGACGACCGACACGAGGAACCATTAACCTTCGAAGAAGTGCGCAAGGCTGTGCTGAGGCTTAAGAATCATAAGTCCCCAGGAATAGATAATATACCAGGTGAATTATGGAAATACGGAGGGGTAGCACTGCAATCACGATTGTACGAAATGATCTGTAGAATCTGGTCAGAAGAACAACAACCTAAAGAGTGGAATGTAGGCATTATTTGCCCAATACACAAAAAAGGGTGTAGAAAAAAGTGCGGCAACTACAGAGGAATTGCGCTACTTCCGACAGCATACAAGGTGTTCTCATATGTCCTTCTCGCTCGCCTAGAACCTTACGTAGAGCAAATACTTGGCGACTATCAGTGCGGCTTTCGCAAAAATCGCAGTACAGTGGACCAAATGTTTCTGCTGAAACAAATTATGGAGAAACGGTGGGAGTTCGCCCAAAGCGTTCATTGTCTGTTTGTGGACTTTACTAAAGCATACGACAGTATTAACCGAGAAATACTTTACCGGATTATAAGATCTTTCCGAATACCGGAAAAACTTGTGAGAATGATTAAAGTCGCCACAAGCATAAGCAAAATGCGAGTCAGAGTCGGAGGAAAATTAACTGAGGAGTTCAAAGTTGTTACCGGACTAAAACAGGGAGACGCTCTATCACCTATCCTATTTAATTTAGCTCTCGAACACATAATTCGGAAAGTCTTGCTAATAGATGGGGGGATAGAACTTAATGGTAGACACAAAGTTATAGGGTATGCTGATGACCTTGGAATCCTAGGGCAGTGTGAGATGGAAGTAATGAGCATGGCAGAGATATTGGAAATGGAAGGCAAGCAAGTGGGTCTCAGAATCAGTCGCGAGAAGACTGAGTATCTCCATATGAAGAGATACAAAGATCGCAGAGCAAATAGAAGAGATCTTATAGTCAGAGGCACAACCTATAGAGGCGTCAACAAATTTAAGTATCTCGGGTGCACGATCACGGATACAAATCAAAGGGAGGACGAAATAATCATCCGCATCGTCAACGCGCTAAGGTGTACTGCAGCTCTTCATAAAGTGTTAGTGTCTAAGTTGATAAGCAGAACCACAAAAATTCGCGTCTACAAAACAGTAATTAGGCCGATTTTAATGTACGGGTGCGAGACTTAGACATTAACACTGAAGGAAGAAAATAGACTATTAGTCACGGAGCGAAAGATATTCCGTAAGATTCTGGGACCGACAAGAGGAGAGAAGGGGGAGTGGCGACAAAGATTTAATAGCGAGATTGAAGATCTAGTGTCAGAGCCGAATATCATCGGGGAAATAAAAGCTACCCGACTTCGCTGGCTCGGACATGTGGAACGAATGGGAGAGGATCGAGCTGCCAAAAGAGCATATCTCGGGCGTCCCACCGAGCGTCGTCCGGTGGGTCGTCCAAGGTACCGCTGGAAAGACGAAATAGCTAAAGACTTGAAAGAGATGAATGTGCTCGATTGGTCTGACTTGGCACAAAATAGGAAAGAATGGCGCACTTTAATGTCGGAGGCCAAGATCCACTTTGGATCGCTGAGCCAGCGAAGTAAATAAGCTTTTGCCCGCGGCTTCGCTCGCCTTAATTTAGAATTCGGGTTGTACCTACTCTGCTTGTGATAATATAATTTAACATGATTTGAAAGACACGTGGCGCCATCTATTATCATAAGAACGTTATTGTTGTTTTCTTCGGGAACAGTATTCTATGTCCGTTTATGTACTCCTGACAACGTATATGCAAAATTTCAGAATGATCGGTTCAGTGGTTAAGGCGTGAAAAGATAAAAAACAAACAAACTCATTTTCGCTTTTATAATATTACTAGCTTTTGCCCGCGGCTTTGCTCGCGTTAATTTAGAATTTGAGAATCAATTCGATTTATACTCTGCTTGTAATAATATATAATAATATACTTTAATCATGATTCGAAAGACACGTGGCGCCATCTATTATCATAAGAACCTCGGGAACAGCAATTTTTTTTCAGGATGAAAGGTAGCCTATGTCCGTTTCTGTACACCTGACAAGGTATATGCAAAATTTCAGGATGATCGGTTCAGTGGTTTAGGAATGAAAAGGTAACAAACAACCAAACTCATTTTCACTTTTATAATATTAGTTAGGATAGGATTAGGATTTAGGATATTTAAGATTTAGGATTAGGATAGTTAGGATTAGGAAGTTAGGATAACATTTCTAGAAGTTTTATCATAGAGGTTTACATCATTGGTTATTGTAGCAAACTTTGTTGCAAAATCCTAAGTAGATAAGTGAGTAGCGTGCACATCAAAAATTATATAGTTAACGTTCCTTTCGCCGTTAAATCGAGCTGAGCTTCCTTAGCCGAAGGTTTTACGATACGTGATTGAGATACCACGGGGCGTGTCACGTCAGTGGTCACGCTGCTGGATGTCCAGTGGTCGTGTAGCTATTTAGGATGGTGTAGTGAGCTGTGCGGGCTCACTGAACCGGTGAAGTCACGGCGGTGAGGGGGTCAAGGCTGCTTCTATATATATTACAACTAGTTATCTGGCTGTAGCTTAACATACGCAAAATTTTGAGTTCTTTAAACTATACTAGATTTTAACCGCAGCTTCGCTCACATAAATGTAAGTTATGTCAATTTATCCCTCGGGCACAATATTTTTTCTGGATGAAAAGTACCCTATGACCTTTTCTGTTCCCCTGACAAAGAGTATGCGACATTTCATGATTATCGGTTGAGTAGTTCAGGCGTGAATGCGTAGGTAACAGACAAAATTACATTCGCTTGATAATATAGCTATTCCTTAGGATTGTAGTATACGAAAAAAAATTAAAAAGCAACATATAACTTAACATATTATGACAATTGTTTTCAAGACTGAGGGTCTTTTTTACAATTTAATCACTGTCCTTTGATTATCATGACATTATCTTTTGGATGTCAATTTCCCAGCGGAGTATAAATAATTTAAAGCTAAGTTATAGAATATAAAAATACACATTATGCCGATTCCAGACACAAATAGAACCGCTATTGCAAGATTAAATTTAAACAAAGAAGCAAAATAGATTTTGTCTCAAATAAAACCTCATTCAATTGTTGTTTGCAGAAGCTCAAAATAAAACGAAAATATTCTTCATTAAGGCTAAGCAAACAAAGGCGAACACTGCGAAACTTTGAAGTTATTTGTTAGTAAGTATACAACTCGGCACGTGCTCAACGATATCCTACGAGAGCATAACGGTTAGGTATGAATCGCCATTATATCATACTGAAAGATCAAGGTTTCCAGCTCAGAAATATTATATTAATATAAATAAACTGGGTTTATTATCAATCTGTTTCTTATATCTTATATTATGTCTGTTTAATATAATTCAACTACTGGTTCGATTTCTTATAGTGTTGGATTGCTTATTTATTGAGGACGGCTATAGGCTATATAACATCACGCTACGACGTAATGCGCCGGTAACGATGAACGCGGCTGACAACCACGGGAACATCTAGTGTGTAATATTTTGCAAGCAAGAACTAGGTACGATTATGGCTTTTGCCGAGAATTTACTTGACCACATATATGTGTACATATGTATATTTGGCTGCTTTTTGTAGAGCTTGGACCAATATACTTTTTAAATAAATATAATATAAGATATAATCCACTTTGGGAGGACAAATACTTGAGTTACCTTTCATTACATCATCAGCTATTATTTCGAATTATCTCTCAAGGTAGCAGCGATAGCTCAGTGGGGAGACCAACAGACTGCAATGCAGAGTGTTTCGGGTTCGAATCCACGTCGCGCACCTCTGACTTTCGGAAGTTATATGACTTTTCGAAATTATGTGCGTATTGATTGACAATTATCGCCTGCCGTACCTCGGAGACCACGTTAAGCCGTGAACATCTATGGCAGTCGTTATTGGGAAGTCAGTGCCCTCTAATATCCTGACACTGGTCTAGCCTTAGGGGATCGTTAGCTTTCAGGTTGCGGAGGTCAGATGGCAGTCGCTCTGTGTAAAAACTGATATCCAGTCAAATCCGGTTAGACTAGAAAGCCGACCCCAAATGACTTGGGAAAAATAAAGGCTAGAGAAAAGAAGATCTCTCAAGATTTTATACTTATTTGCTCGCTTTAATCACTCCTATCATGACTCAGCGTGTATCATTTTGGCAAAGAATCCAAATATATTCATAAAATTGCAGCCTGCCATTACATAGAGAGAGACCTAACGTTGCAGCCAAATAACAATAAACATGTTTCCATCCAGATTACATAAATAAAGCAATAATTATTTACTCAGTCAGCGAGACTTATAGCGCAGCATACATTAAGCGCCTGCACATCATTCAAGGGATCACACACCACTGCGTGACAGTGGTTTATCTAAAGGATATATCCAAATGTCGGTTATAGTTAAGCCTTAAGTAAAACTGATTGAGTCGATTGTAGTCTTTTAAACATTATGTATACAGACATCGGTTCTAATATTTACAACCAGAAAATTTATGATGAATACTATGCATTAATTGCGTTACAATGACGCAAATTATAAATAAATAAAATATAATAATATTACCCGCGGCTTCGCTCGCAGTAATCTAGATTTTGTCAATAAATTGTTAATCCCTAAGAAACAGTACTCTCTCTCTGTACCTATGACACGTTGTCATAGGTACAGATGAGATATAGGGCATAAGCAGAATCGCATAATGATCGGTCGAGTAGTTAGGGCGCGAAAGCGTAACAAACAAACAAACAAACTCATACTTGCATTTATAATATTATAAATAGGATTTGGTATAAATTGTTAATAAAACAATTAGGTGAAACCATTTACCGAGTTATTTAATAAACAATTGATATGATTTAGGTAGTCCCTTAGGTATTGTCAAAGTGCCGAGTGTCGTGGGTTCGATCCTCCCACGTGATAAAATGTGAGTAATACACAATAAAGACTCCAAATACGCGTTGGATTGAAAATGTCTTAATTAATAATAGTACCATTTGCTATTTTTAGTAAGGACGGCATAATTAGAAGTTTCTTATTCGAATATAAAAATAGCAGAATTCAAAAGTACAAAGGCAAGCGACACATCGAATTGAGAATACCCAAAAACAAAACATCTCAAATCGCAGAAACAATTAAATGTTTTTAAATTTCATGTCGTACTCGTAACACCTGGCTGTATTAGGAATGATACACACCGCGTACTGTCATGTCTTTAATGTGCTTCGCGGTGCACTTATTTCAAAGCAAACCAAAATGAATTCAATCACAAAGTAATCTATACAAATAAATAAAATTAAAGTGTCTGCTAGTAATGTAAAAATAACAGCTTTTTACTAAATACATATAAAAGAATATACACTAAGGTACTTATATCATGAAATCAATTTTTTTGGCTATTTGTCTGTTTGTTCTGGCTAATCTCTGAAACGGCTGAACTGATTTTGATGGTTCTTTCACTGGCAAATTGCAGATGTTATAGCGAGTAACTTAGACTGCTTTCATTTTACGAAAAACTAGCGACCCGCGAAAAAAAAAACCAAGGTGAAAAGCCGGAACATGGGGTAAGCGGTTACGAGCATACTTAGGTGTATCCTGGGGAAAAGAAAGCGAACTGAAAATGAGATAAAAGAAGGCTTAGATTCTCTTACTTACCATGCAAAATGCAATAACGCAGTCACGCTGGTTTACTGTAAGAATGTGATACTTTCCCGAGTGAGTCGGATCATTCGTTCTATCACCAATTAATTGGCAATGGCCAGTCGTTCACTCGTGGCAAGTGTGCTGAAACAACATGTAAGGAATCAGAGTAGCTTGTATTTCAACATAAGTAAATAGTATGTACGATGGTTTAGCAAATATAATAATATAATATTAGATATTTTATCTATCTTGTTATTAATGCTGAGTTATTGAAACCACCGACATTTTCGAATTCAACGAATGAAAATCTCTTGTATTTTGGATATCTAGGACATCAAAAATAATTTTCAAATAACGAAAGGTAGGTAGTTAATACAATTTTTAGAAAAATATTTCTGGAATTAATTTATAGAATTGGCTGTTTGTGTCTTGGGAAGGTTGTTGTTCATTTAACATACCTATAAATTAATGAGCAGTTCTTCATATTTATCAGTAGCGTTTATAAGAGTGATAGATCAAACTGAAACTCAATTTCTGCCACACTTTTTGCATTAAGCCAAGCCAGCCAGTTAAGTTAGTTCCTTATTTTATGATGACTAACAACTCATTGAAATTAAACTACTATATACGGATTTTATCGCGTTGTTTATTTGACACTTTATTACAAAATTTTTGAAAACTGTTACACTACTATTACTGTCTATGTATTATTAGTCTCCCCGTGACCATGGCTGCTGAAAAGCAATCGAAACGTCGGGGAAAGTGTAAACACAAATATAAATAGTATAATAGTATAGTAAATGTATAGTATAGTTTTAATAGTTTCAATAATTTAATTAGCTTAAAAATTAGTAAAGTTTAATAGTAATAGCATAATAACAGTTTTCAAAAATTTTGTAATAAAGTGTCAAACAACGCGATAAAATCCGTATATAGTAGTTTAATTTCAATGAATAACATTCGCGTAAACAGAAGACAATACTATGACTAACAACTTTTATAAAATATCGAGAGTTTTTATAATAACACAGTGACGCAATTTTTATAAATGTTTTGTAGAATTGCCGTTCGAAACATCTTTTGCTCACGACTTTCTTATATTAAAATTTAAAATCTTAATGACTAATCTGATGTTTTTTCTGTTGTTGTTGTTGTTGTTGTCTGTTTTGGCCAATTTTAACCGGAGAAAAGTTTCATTTATAATTAATATTTCTCCTTTATTTATTTAGGGATAACAAACAGCAGCGTATTAAACATTACTATGATAGTACTTACTAACTAAATGTACAAAATACGCCACCCACGGCATTATCCACAGATTACCAGTGAGAAATGTTGTCTACTAATAAAGACAGCTTACATAGATTACACTAATACCGGGCAAACAGCTTACACGCTTACGCTATACAATATTAATGCTGAACAGCGAACAAAATAATAACAATAACGGAGAACAAGAAATGTCCTTTGTCGGGTATAATCGTAATAGAGGATATAGATTATAGAGAATCATCTAAAGCTCTGACGCTAAGAACACACATTAGATTTGTAGAGTAGTAGAGCCTCGCTGATGTCAGCATGAATGGGCGGCTCCACCGGGGAAGGACTACTCTCTCACAGAACGACGATCGACGTGAAATAGCAATATTCCTACTGTTGTGTTTCGTTCGGTGAGTGAAAGTACAGGAGGCCCAATCACCCTCTTTCCCCCTTCCTACTCCTTTTCCTTCCCACTTCCTTTCCTAAAGGGTCGGCAACGCGCAAGTGATGCCTCTGGTGTCGCATGCGTCAATAGGCTACGGTGACCACTTACCATCAGGTGGGCCGTGTACTTGTTCGCCACCTTAGAAGTATAAAAAAAGCATTATCTTAGCATTTTGTTATTGACATCTTAATCAATGTTAAATACTATAGAACAAACTGAAGTGTATTGTCAGTAAAGAGTTGTGAACATCGCAGCTTGCGTCACGATCATACCAGTGTCCTGGGTGTTAAGCGTTCATAGCACAACTTTATAAATGTTATATACTTCGGTAAGTTTAATTATATTAATTAAAATCGTAAACTAGCACAAGTGGTACGACAGTAGCACAACCCTTCCTAAGACATAACTTAAAATCCAATCACTTTCGATAGAAGACGTTATAAACTATAAACGATTTTTATACCAGCAAGCGGAGTAAAACTAGGATTTAATCCACTTTGCTGGTTATTAGCCATCTCGGGAACCCGATGTCTCGACAATAACATTCATTTACGATCTATTTTATTCTCATAAAAAGGCTTAATGCCTTTCGCATCATGGATTTTTCAAAGGACGTCTCGTAAATCCGTCATACGTATCTCAACTTTTTGAGGTATAATTCAAGAGGCTTTTACTGTGGAAACTCGCGGGCTAGAAGATTGTCTTATTTTTAACTGGTAAAATTGATTTAGTACTCGTCCGTCTGTTCAGTAGACGTATGATACAAAAGAATTTATAAATAATTAACGAAACAACAATTATGTATCTAAACATCTTAACTAAAATTATATGTATATGCGAATGTGAGTTCGTTTGTTACACTTTCACGCCTCAAGTCCTCGACCGATCATAAAATAATTCGCATTCATATTGTCAGGACATAGAGTACCTTTCATCCAGAAAAACTAATATTACTTATACTACCTAACCTAACCTATATTTACGCAAGCAAAGCCGCGGGTAAAATCTAGTGAATTCTATTCTGTCCCTATCATGTAGACATGACAGTGTAATACAGTTCTGTCTAGCCCCTCTGTGATACACGTACGTCATACTAGATGATGTTAATAACGTATAATGTCAGTCATCGCATCAACTGAAGACATAATGTTATCTCTGCATCCCTGCAGGTACGCGAGTAATTAATGTCTTAGACATTCTAGCTAATTAGACTGCTGAACGAATTTAGGTGAAACTTTGTGAATATACAGATAGATCTCGTCCTGGATTATCACACTCATATTATCATCCTCGACTTAGCATAATTTTATCCCATTTTGCGATAGGATACACGCGGGTACTAGTATAGTATTATATTATCTGTGTCGTATCTATATACTATTGCTAATTTTATATAGATAAATAATCTAGGCTTTTATCTGTTTAATTAGGACTCGTTTCGAGCTGATTAAGCTTTATTCATTACATATTAATATATTCAATTATTAACTGTAATAATTTATATTTGTGCTACTTTGGCCACTATATTATGAAAATGTCATAATTATTTCACTTTGTGAGATGCCACTTTACGTATCACAGATAGTAAATAAGCGTATTGCGGTTTGAGTGTCGTAATCTATGGATATTAGTTATGCATATTAGTAACACATTTTCTTCTATATAAAAAAACTGCCAAACTATTTAATAGTCCCCTTATTGGATAACACAGCATCTATTTATAAAACCCTCACCACAGAAAAACACTAATTTATTCATCTTCGATATTAAACGGAGATAATCCTTTACGCCGCCTTCTTAAAACTCACACATTGTGTACGGAATTCAATCATTGCTCAATAGTTTGACGCATTCATCAAGCGATTACTTCAGCAGCGTGGCCTATCATTATGCAGATCGGTATGCGAGGATAACCAATGTAGTCAATAATTTAGTAGCTTCGAGTTCAATAGTAAAGACTGCACGGCTGACCTAGTGGTTTAAGTGGTCGCCTCATCACTGCCACGGCGCCGAGTGTGGTGGGTTCGAATCCCACACGAGACAAACATTTGTGTGATTGTGTGATCCATACACGGTTGTCCCGAGTCTGCATGTTCTTTGTGTCCCTTATTTGAATTTGTCGCTCACGAGAACAGGATCTCTGAGGTTAGGTTGGAGAGTCGAGATTTGGGGACAAGACCTGTCTATAACTGGTCCCGGAAGGTGCTATCAGGCACTGAAAGGTACAGCGGCGTACACATCTTATCTTATCTTATGTGGCCAGTCAGTGCAGACCGGCGACACTTCGACCCAGTGGGATCTTTTGTGTCGACACTCTCCCGATAACGACTGCCATAGATGTTCATGGCAGCCGGGACCAACAGCTTAACATGCTCTCCGAGGCACGGAGCAGGCGATAATTGTCAATCAATACGCACATAATTTCGAAAAGTCATATAACTTCCGAAAGTCAGAGGTGCGCGACGTGGGTTCGAACCCAAGACCCTCTGCATTGCAGTCTCCACTGAGCTATCTCTGCTAATATAACTTTGAAGGTTAGTGTAGGGGAACGCTATATCATAAACTGGACTAGTCGTAGAGAGAGGGGAATGTCCGTTATTTGAATGTTTGTAACTTACTCCACGATACAGGAATTATTCCTAGAACGGGAATTGTCATTTTAAAAAAGCCAAATCTAAGTCACACTTTATCTCATTCTGATCTGCAGATGAGGTGCATTCACGTATTTATTGTATTGTGCGTGTACGGGCGCGGGCGGTGTGTAGTACACTTGACAACGTTTCAGGAAAAGCTAGTTTAATATCTCTGACTGCACGTATGGCGCGGTGATTTAAGTGGTCTCCTCGCCGCTTAGTACGGCACCAGGTGTTGTGGGTTCGATCCCCACGTGGGAAAAGAATTTGTGTGATCTACAAATTGTTGTTCTGAATCTGGGAGTTCTTTGTGTCGGTTGTTTGAATGTTTGTAAAGTCCCCGCGACACAGGAATTAAACTCAGTGCGGGAGTTCTTCTTCTCCTTAGCCTTTATTATTCCCAAGTCACTTGGGGTCGGCTTTCTAGTCTAACCGGATTTGACTGGATATCAGTTTTTACACGGAGCGACTGCCATCTGACCTCCGCAACCCGAAGGCTAACGATACCCTAAGGCTAGACCAGTGTCAGGATATTAGATGGCACTGATTTCCCAATAACGACTGCCATAGATGTTCAGGCAGCTGGGACCGACGGCTTAACGTACTCTCCGAGGCACGGAGCAGGCGATAATTGTCAATCAATACGCACATAATTTCGAAAAGTTATATAACTTCCGAAAGTCAGAGGTACGCGACGTGGCTTCGAACCCGAGACCCTCTGCATTGCAGTCTGTTAGTCTCCTCACTGCGGAAGTTGTCTTTTTATGACATAAATAAAGAATAGTCGTTGTCGTTCGTCTTAATGACGTCACCACATTAAAACAAAGAATAACATTTTGTAGATGTACTATCTTGAAAATGAAGTAATGAAATGGCCTGAAATAATTCTTACAAATGTGTTTTAGCTCCCATTTATTGTTTGTTATATTTGTTTAGTGAGGCTCCATACAGCGCTCTGTGGCTCGACGAATAGATGTTCTTTATTATATACGCACAATGTTCAGTTTATCATTTTAATACATTATCTGTTTTGTCAGAAATTCCATTTGTAGCATTTATGTATATTTCAACTATCTCCCGTCTGAGGCTTCGACCACGAGATGTATAAATATATGTAAATTAAATGAACTGACAGCTAGCATTACGATATAATATGTACATTCTAAATAATTATCTTTGTCTTACTTGTAGGTGCCGATCACTCTTGTCTAGATTGTTATTTATCAATAAGGTTTTATATATATTTTACGTTAATTTTAACACATTAAAGTATTAAGTAAAATTCTGCGAATATAACATTTTTTCAAGGCATCGGCGTCCATGGTATGTTTGGCGTCTGTAAAAGTATTCAATATTATTTTATTTAGGCTCATTAACAGCACTAAATTATTTGATGGCTTTACACTCTTTATTATCTAATATTCTGTTAACATAATGCCAAAGCCAATCTCCCATGAGCAACAATTACTCTTACAAATATTAAAAGCGTTGACCCACAAACATAATTTCTTTAAAATCGAATAATTTATTTGTAGCCATGAACATAATAACATTGTATTTGTGACATCGAGTCGACGAGGCCTGTTACAGAATTCAATAAAAATTTAATTTATTTCTACAAACATTGTAGGATCGTTGTGAAACACTTCTTTAAACTAATATTGCATTACTTTGCAATTTTTACTATCTAGTACAAAGTCGCGCCATTAAAACTTATCTGTGGATACTCCGCGTGTCTGTGGTGTTTAGTTATAAGAGGATGAAGTACTTTTAATAAAGCAGAGTTCTTAGTTTTAACGAGGACATTGTTGTTTAGAAGTAATTTTTCTATACATAAACGATGTAGTTTATAAGAAATAAATATTGTGAACACGTTTGGATGACACTAGGCACTCAGGCACAACATACCCTAGACTCCCGAATCAGGCCGAATATACCCTAGACTCCTCTAGGATTTACGCACGTCGTAAAAAGTTAGAACTTGTTGATATAATTCTTTGATTCGTATTAACTTTTAATAAATATTAAAAGTTAACGAATAGTAGTTATATATGTATATATACCCGTAAACATATTTTTGTACCCAGTTGACAACAATAGCTTCATCTCCTATTTCATGAGCACCAAAAACATTGTTTGGGAAACATGTCTGCTATACACCTGAGCCTACCACTCAGAGGAGTAAATATAAGCTTCATTCTTTGCTTGTATATTAATATTACCATTACATTACTTCACCCAGTTCGGTGTAACCCATACCCATACCCAAATATTAAGAGATGCGTGCTCAAACCTACAGTGCCGTGAGACACTAACTCTGATACTTTTCCACCGTCAGTACTTGATACGTGTCGGCACTTATATTCCAGCCACGCCTACACGAATCGTTCACCTTTACTACACCTAATGCTGATTTATATCTGGATTTGTCCCTGAAGTCTACGAAATTAGACTCGTAAAATATACGCCAGTAATACTGAACGTGAAACGTACACCCTGCCGTACTACAGTTATATGAACACGTCGTAATCAAAATGAAGTCAAGCTATTTGGCGTATATGTGAATCGTTTGAAGGCTCTTTTTTTTATAGTACGGTGGGAAATAATACGATCCGCATGATGATAAGTCTTTGATTGCTTGCAATACCAGCGATATCATTCGCGAAGTACGCAAATCAAAGATGGAATGGAGAGAAAGGATGGCAGAAGTAGATGTGTGCTGTTTTTGACCTGCTGAGTAAGAGTGAAACAGTGTTTCTATTCTTTAGTTTCCTGTGCTAAGCAACCATGGCCGAAACATATAGCTATTTTCAAGAGTCTTGACATTATTATAAATAATATATATTTCAGCTGAAAACTGGTACATCCTGCCCTCAACAGTATCGTTACGCAAACAAGTTATTATGTTTTGCCATGTCATATTAACTTTGAAGTTTCTAAAGTGTTCTCATTGTAGGTAATCCGATTAAAACTTTTGTTTCAAAAAAGGTTCATTTTTAATCCATTTTTACTTGCTATTACAGATGGTAGCAAACGACTAGTACCTGATGCCAACGTTCCAATACAGTATGACAACTATAATAATTCTGAAAGAACGCGAATCCGAACTCTAAGTTAAATCAGGCCCTTACTTACTTTATACTTAAAGGACTTGAGTTAAAGCACTATTTTACTTTGAGCGATTGCTTGTCGAACAACAGTTCATTCAACAGACTTTCAAACCCTCAAATACTCATGATGTACCTTTAATGATTTAGTGTTTGAGGATTAAAGGTAGCGTACACTTAAGCTTGCAGAATATTATTGATATAAATGTCAGGTCATATTAATGTCAAGTAAGTACCTACTGTTTTTACAATTAATGACACCGTGGCGCAGTATGCTTCTCAGGGTAACGATTGATCTACGCATAGGATACAATACAGGAGTTACGAATAATTTACAGTACAAGAGATATACTGTTAAAAATATATAAATGTATATGGCATAGTATCCGGTCACGTGCCTAGTAAACGATTACATCTCATTTCGTGAAACTTAAACACAGACATATGGGCGTTATAAAACTCTGCCTAACACCTTGGCGATATTCATCCGTGATGTTTGTTATTTAAGTATGGGATTAAATATAATGACCACCAAAAATAGTAATTGCGCAGCAGTAGACTCCAAAAATTGTTAAATTTTGTTATAGGTTAGGTAGGTTAGGTTATATAGGTTAGATTTTCAAGATTAAGTAGATTCGATTTAGTATTATTTTATACTTTTTAGGGCTAATAGGGAGTTTTTGGAAGTTGGTTTCTTTTTTCTTAAAAAGTTTTTATTTTTGTATTTTTAGTGATAAAATTTTATACGTAGGTATTATAAAATATGGGTAGACCTACTAAAGACGCTAAACATTTTGCGTAATCCTTTTGAGTGTACAGACGTGATGTTATTATGTGTGATTGCGTAAACAATGCATATTTATTCGAAAGCAGCGATTGCGTTTGACTTGCTGTCATTTTTTGAAAAGTTCCGTTGTCTGTCTCCGAAACCCATCATCAGATCTATATGAAATTTAAATGGGACCATTTCGGAATAAAACCCTTTCGAATAAAAAAATAATTTTGCAAAGCCGTCTATATTTGACGGAGTTATGCCCGAACATACATAAAAAAATACAAACATACGAATTGAGAACCTCCTCCTTTTTTGGAAGTCGGTTAAAAATATATCATAACGAGCACCTATACGCCTCAAATCACTGCATTCCGCCTCGGAACGGTTAGGTTATGTTAGGTTCCTTCTTAAACCCACCCAAAAACAGGACTTAGTTTGATCTCTTTAAATATATTTTGCTGTGCAATTAGTATTTTTTTGCTGTGCAGTTACATACTACTCTTTAAATATTAGTCTAGCAGGCGACACATTGCGATTTTAGTTAACTATTCACAGTGACGAGGACGCGCACGCGCGTGAACTATACTGCTCGCTGAGGCGAACGTGTTACTTGTGCGAGAAATACTATTCCTTTAGAACACCTGCCCGACGAACGTATATAATAATGGAATAAGGAATATTAAATCAACATTCTTTTACATATATATTCAGTTGTTTCCCGTAGGGGTAGGCAGAGACTACGGATTTAAATTTGCTACGATGCTAACATACTTCTCTTGCTTTCATCCGAATGACATCGTGTCAATATAAATATATCAGACGCTGACGTTGACAAAAGAAATATTGTTTTTTAATTTATTTTAACCTTTTCTCTGTCCTATGATACACACAATTGAAAACATTTCGTTATGTTCATATGTGATTGATCGGACAAAGAATTTGTTAAGAATTAAATTTGTAAAAATAAAAGTGTAATAAAATATACTACGAGTACGCAAAGGCTACACATTGATAATAGACACTTTCTATCACATACGAAACAAGTCTACAGAAATGTTATTTGTGAAATGAAATACAAACGATAAGTGCACTTACGCACTACACACCACACACAGCTTCTACATTACCAGGAAAAACAGACACTATTTATTTTCCTCCCGGAGCCTTCATATTTTTACAACAAAGCTTACAATTAAGTGAACTCTCGAATATTATTTTAATATTACATATAAAGTATGTTGAAATAACCTTCTACACTATGAAAAATGTATGTGAGATGATATACTCAATATTTACGATATCGTGGCTTTTATATGTATGTTTACTAGATGTTCCCGCGGTTTCACCCGCATTTATCGTTACTGCGCCGCTCCCGTGGGTCGTAGCGTGATGTTATATAGCCTATAGTCTCCTCGAAAAATAGGCTATCCAACACTAAAAGAATTTTTCAAAGCGAACCAGTAGTTCCTGAAATTAGCGCGTTCAAACAAACAAACAAACTCTTCATCTTTACAATATTAGTATAGATTTCAGTCTTTA
The DNA here is from genome assembly GCA_963564715.1 of Catocala sponsa. Lineage (NCBI taxonomy): Eukaryota > Metazoa > Arthropoda > Insecta > Lepidoptera > Erebidae > Catocala > Catocala sponsa. The sequence continues at coordinate 479,173 of OY751336.1, forward strand.
AGTGTTAACACAATATTGTATTTCTGGCGTGACAACAACATCTAAACACATTTACTGTTAATTTATTGTTGTCACGCTAAAAATATATTTGACCATCTAAATAAATCTTATATAGGTAATGTCAATTGTCGAGTCACAGAAATAACGACGCAACTCAATAATATCGATAATAATATACATACATACATAGATTCACGCCTGTTTCCCAGAGGGGTAGGTAGAGACTACGGATTTCCATTTGCTACGATGCTGACACACTTCTCTGGCTTCATTCACTTTCATCACATTCCTCATACACGCCCGTCGGTTCAAGGAGCTCTTAACCTGGCCTTTGTCCAGAACGCCTCCGATCTGATCGAGAAACGTTCGCCTAGGTTTTCCTCTCGCGACTGTTCCATTCACACTAGCCTTATAAACTTTCTCAGTCAGTCTTTCCTCGTCCATTCTTTCTACATGTCCAAACCAGCTTAACATACCCTTTTCTATTCTTGTGACTATATCCACTTTCATGCCGCATCTCTCTCTAATCACACTATTCCTTATTCTATCTTTCAGAGTTACACCACATATGCTTCTCAGCGCTCTCAGTTCTACAGCATTTATTCTGCTCTCATGCTTCTTTTGCCATACCCAACTTTCACTTTCATACATAAGTGTGGGCACTAATAGTCCTCTATGAACAGCCAAACGTGCCTTTTCGGATACATTTCGACTGTTCATAAAAGCGCGTAGGGCTCCATTCACTTTGTTGCCAGCAATCGTTCTCCTTTCAATATCTCCGTCATGTTTACCATCCCTTGTAAACAAAGTACCCAAATATACAAACTCTTTCACTTGCTCCACTTTTTCTCTATCAATCATAATATTACACATCGTCACGCACTCTTCCTTTTCAAATACCATTACTATTACGATAATAATATAGCGTACTAATTTACTAAATTTTACATCGAGCTTGTGTGGAAGTAAAGCAGTTGATATTATATTTTAATTTATTATGACCTCATTGAATAGTAAACTCAGGAAAAAGAAATTTTGAAAAATAAATGGAGTCTCATCAATCCTACGTCTACAAGTGATGAAAACACTTTTATTTTATTTATTATAGCATGCAAATTTCTCTATTATTGTGTTTGGATATACCCCGGCAATGTTTGGAAATTACATTCAATGGAGCGTGTTTCCTTTCGCAGAAGTTGGAGCGGAGGAAAAATATAAACAGCTAATGTTTATGCAAGTTGTATAAAAACACCATCCACTCTAGCAGTCTTCTGATTCGCGGTAACAGGGTACATATACCAATAAAAATGTAGATTTTTGTATACATTATATTCTTTAGTTTACTTGCCTTCAGTACTTTCTTTACTAGCAACAACCGCGCAACACAGACGAAGTAGCATTGTTTATCTGTCAATTGTTGGAATAAAATAATTGTCTGGCCGCCGGCGGTTCGCTGCATCACCTTAATGCATATAACACAATTAATACAAATGATTATAAATTGTTGTGATTAAATGCCTCGGTGACGTGGCCGTATTGAATGTGATTATTATGCATGATGTCTTGGCTCGGGAACATTTGGTAATGGATCTGTAACTAGCAGTCTGGAGCTGTGTCTCGTGGACAGAAATAGTATAATATTTCTATGTTTGTTAAATACCACATAAAGAGGGCAATATCTTTACCATAGATAGGCCTTATAGCTGAAATGTGAGTTTAATACACACCTGCTTACCTCCTCATGGAGATAGACATGCACCTACTATATAACGATTATTGTAAGTTTATCGGTCACATTGGTCTGACTTGGCACAAAATAGGAAGGAATGGCGTACATTAATGTCGGAGGTCAAGACCCACTTTGGGTCGCTGGTTTGGGTTGTAGGTATTAAAAATTAATTATATAAATACAAATTAAAAGTTATGAAACTTTTTCCAGTTCATATAGCGGTTTATTTTATCTACACTCATCTTGACGTTACGGCTACTTTACTGCCTCCGTGCTTTAAGGAAACTGCGGCGTTCATCATCTTAATAGCTCGTAGAGCAGTTATCTCAAATAACCCTACATCATACATATCCTTACTGATATTATAAATGCAAATGTGAGTTTGTTTGTTTCTTTGTCACGCTATCACTACACTACTGGATCGATATCGCATACACCTTGTCCGGGGTACAGAATAGGACATGGGGTACCTTTCATCCAGAAATAAGTACTGTTCCCGAGGGATAGGAAATTGACATGACCTACATTTATGCGAGCAAAGCAAAAGTCAAGCGAGCAAAATCCAGTACTTTAAAAAAACGGAAAGTAGGAAAGTAGGAACTGCCTGCAACTTCGTGGAATGAAACTATAAAACTAAAATGTTTAATTATACTAAATTGTACTTCAAGTGTGTATGTAGTTCAACGTATAAAGTGCAACAACGTGTATTTGTCCACACAGTTCAGAGGAATGTCGGCACACGTAACTGGTGTTGACCGTCTAGACGTCTAATGAAACCACACACGCCTCATTTCTTTTTGTTTTACTAACAACCGCTTGATGTAGAGCAAAGGCTTGATTTGTTCTGGCCGACAGAGTGTTTAATTTAGAAGTAAATGGTGGAATATTGCCACATATACCTTCTTACGTTTTACTTGCATCAAGATATACAAACATAGAATTTTTATAATGGCTTTTAAACAGGCAATATCTTTATTGCAATATAATGCAATGTAGAAAAATGTTTTCACTATAACCCGGCTAAAAGAAATTGTATGCGCGGGATATTACAAACATTTGGTAAGATAGCCATATGTAAAATATTAACGTGTGTTTATAATATGTCTGTCATTGTAGGGCAGTATATTGCAGCCACACAATATAGTAAAAGTAAAACTCTGCTACATAAGTCGCTGGTTGTTCTTTTTTTTTTTAGTACTCGTTGTCAAGTACAGAGTAGTGGGTTTATACGATATGCGATTCTAAGGATAGCCACGCACGCTCGCGTGCTCTGTGGAAAGCCACAATGACGTCGCGTATGTCAGGCAAAGCAAGTGGAAATAGATAATCTCTGCCTACCCCTCTGGGAAATAAACGTGAATCTATGCGTGTATCTGATGCGCCTGTCTTAAGTTCTTAACACAGCGTGCCATGCGTGATAATCCATAAAACGGTGTGTGGTTTTATGGTCGACCGTGGGAAAACACCTTAAGACCGACAGCACGCACCTCACTTTCAACATAGGACATACATAACATTCCGTTCTTGTATGATACAACAACGCGCTTGAGATTTGAATAGACGTATCGTGTTCTAATAAAAAGTGAATACTGCACTAAGTAGTCTCTGCTTAGCGGCTTTACTGGTCGCTCGCCGCTGCCACTGCGCCGACACTTGCGGGTTCGATCTCCGCACGAGACAACACACTTGTGTGCTCCACAAATAGATGTTCCGAGTCTGGGTGTTCGTTGTGTCCGTTGTTTGAACGTTAGTGAAGTCCCCGCGACACAGGAATTATTCCTGCGGGAGAAGTCTATATTAAAATTTAAAATATAAGGTACTTTATGATCAATATTATGTTAGTACAGAAAATGATCAACCGCACTACGAACATTATTTACAGTTAATACTAAATCGATATAAACGTATTTCTTGGAGATTTTACGTAATACATAATTGGTGGAAGCCCAAGAGAGCTCGTTGCCAACGGTTTTCCATAAATCGATCCAATAGGTTTTCATTAAAACACCTTATTATAATAAACTACGATATCTTTCAAATTAACTTTGTTCCCGGAACTGGGATACAGACTTCGGCGTTGATTTCCTTTGATAGCGTCAAGTACTTTCAACATGAAAAGGGATGAATGCGGGCTCTTTATCTGTTCACTTTATTATCTTGATCATATACTTTTGATAACTAGCTCATACAAAACTGACGAAGCCTATAAATCTCTAAAGGAATTCCTTTACAGATGTATAGGCTTGTCGTCCACTAATGTGAAGAGGGATGTTTGTGTATAAGTTTCACATGATATATCGCGAGAAAAAGACAATAATTTTGATTTTTTGTAAAAATCATCTTTTCCCAACCTTCAATATCTTGGTCTATACCAAACTGGCGTTTTAGTATTGGTGTAGATCTTTATGCAATTTACGTACGTTAAAAATGTTTAAGTACGAGCCAATATTTCGGTACGCAATAGTAACAATTGTTCACTGCTAATACTTCTATAATACAAGTAATAAAAATGTACTAATGATATCAAGGTGCGACCGAGACAGAGAATATATCAAACTAAGACATAATACATAGTATGTTTTCACGATCACGGATTTCAAGATTCGTTTCCACCGTCTTCACCCATATGATCTGTCGGTGAAGTCAATGGAAACGAATTTAAAACCGTGGAATCCCAGACAAAGCATCTGCACATACATTTATAAAAAAGGAAGTTCTATAAAGAAAAGAAGAAGTTCTGCAAAGAAAAGCAAATTACATTTTACTTTGGAATAGAGCAGAAGGCTAATGTTTATTACTTCTAAACCTTTAAAGGGAGTAAAATCATATCGCAAAAGAAGATTAAGAAAACGTCCGTAACAACTGTAACCTTACACAACGAATACAAATTTAAGCACTGTAAGTATAAAAACACAAATACTTTGTGTAGATAATTTATGAAGAGCCCAGTATTGGATATTAAGTAGGTATATACTTAAGGTTCGTTTTATTCAAGTACCGATTTTAACGAAATTACTGTGTATCGTAAAGGACGAGGATTGACTCCGTACCGGTTCGTGGAAACCGACGCAAATAGCGTTTGGGCCCACGACATCTACTTATTGAATCAATATTCATATTTTAATCAAGAACCGTTTGGTCTACACAATGTGTTTGGGTCACAAGCTTGTGGTGAAAGCGAAGCGGGTAGCGGTGACTGTTTTCATTTAGGGGTATTACCGAGAAACACGGTAACATTCTATTAAAATAAAAGTGGCTTGGCTTGGAAAGACTAAGTAAGCATGGCGTCTGATGTCACTGACTTTATAATCTAATAACCTAATCTTATCTTCCTACAAAAAGACGGTGTTGCAATTTGAATAAGTGATTATGAATCTTTTGTTGTGCCTGCCTCTCTTAGAGAGTAATACGCGAGTGACATTCTTCACAGGCTACAACACAAATAGCAAATTCATCAGATGAGCCCTATGACTACTACATTAAGAAATATGTCCTTATTACAAGATAGAAAAAATTTGGGGCAGTCTTTGGGGACTGCTGATAGAAGTGAAAACTTTAATCGTTGATCATAAACACTTCTCTATAAACCAAAAAAAAAAATAAACAAAAAGGGGCGGGTCGGATGCTAGTTCCTGATACTCTCTTAGAGGTTATTAAGGGGGTCAACATTTCGTTATTTTTTGCGTAGGGCGCAATATTTCTGAGATATTGTTAATATTCTAAAATAATTAGGCTACCTTTCATCCCGAAAAAAATTATGTTCCCGAGGTAAACAATAATAACGTTCTTATGATAATAGATGGCGCTACGTGTCTTTCGAATCATGATTGAATTATATACAACCCGAATTGATTGTCAAATTCTAAATTAACGCGAGCGAAGCCGCGGGCAAAAGCTAGTAATATTATAAATGCTACTGTGAATTTATTTGTTTGTTACGCTTTCACGTCAGAGCTACTCAACCGATCATCACGAAATTTTGCAAACACGTTTTCAGGAGTACATAAGAAGGACATAGGGTACTTTTCATTCAGGCGAAAGTTCTGTTCCGAAGGGAATCAAATTTATTGACAAAATCTTCATAAACGTCAACTGCGATTAAGTCACATATCGCGCTACTGTATACTTGCGCCTGAGTTTACAATAAGTACTAATGCGTCAGTATTGTTCTTACAGCTCTATTGGTGAGTACATATTTGAGCCGTTTGGTATCGAAACGTTGGGGCCATGGGGTCCAAGTGCTAGATCTGTTTATAGAGACCTAGCTAAGCGGCTGATCGACGCTTCACGTGACCAGAGGGCTGGTATTTTCTTTGCACAAAGAATAAGTATTGCCATTCAACGTGGCAATGCTGCCAGTCTTCTGGACACGTTGCCAATTGACGACAATGCGGAGGAATATTATGACGCTTTTTAATTTTCAGGTATTATTTTTCTCTTTAGTTAATATTTCTTGTAAATAATTTGTGCAATGTTAATTATTTGTTTATTTGATGTGCAATAAATAACTCTATTGGCAAGGTAATATCTGGCTTAGTTAAGTTAGTCGATGATAATCGACTTACCGAACCTCTAAAATAAATTTGCAGCACAATGGGTAAAATTCTTAAAGCTGTTACTACTGAAAGTGGTGGATGGCATTAGCGTCATTCTGTACAAATGTTAATGTTTATATCATCATCATCAGGCTATAATAGTCCACTGCTGGACATAGCCCTCCCCCAAAGAGCGCCATAGCGCCCTGTCTTCAGCTTGCCGCATCCAGCATCTGCCTGCAGTCTTTCGCAGATCGTCATCCCACCTGGTCGGAGGGCGTCCTACACTACGTTTGCCGAGTCGCGGTCTCCACTCAAGAACACGCTTACCCCAGCGGTTGTCAGTTCTTCGCGCGATATGGCCAGCCCACTGCCACTTCAGCTTGCTAATTCTCTGAGCTATGTCGATGACTTTGGTTCTCTGTCGGATGTATTCGTTACGAATCCTATCCTTCAGAGAAACTCCGAGCATAGCTCTCTCCATAGCTCGCTGAGCGACTTTGAACTGGTGGACCAACCCTACCGTGAGTGTCCATGTCTCGGCTCCGTAGGTCATGACGGGTAGCACGCACTGGTTGTATACTTGTTAATGTTTATATACTTTTCTTTTTAAAAAAGACTTCTCCCGCACTAGGAGTGATCCTGTGTCGTAAGACTTCTCCCGCACCAGGAGTGATCCTGTGTCGTAAGCAACGTAACAAACCTTCAAACAAGACACAAAGAACACCCTCACTCGGGACAACTATTTATGAATTACACAATTTTTTGTCCCGTGTGGTGATCGAACCCACAACACTTGGCGCGATGGCGACTGCAAGACGACCACTTAAGCCACTACGCCATCCGTGCAATCATTAACGGACAACATCTCAACCGACTGTGAGCGTAATAACATCGCTAGGAGCCCTAAACACTGTCGCCGTTGAACGTCCATCTTACTTACTCTACAATAGATGTGAACCTCTGGAAGACTAGCCGCTCCGTTTCGCTAAGCCTTCTCTTACAAGAGTCGGACATGATGATATTGAACGGGCTTAGCGCCGGGTACTTCATGCGCAGATCATATTTATTTCCAACTTTATTTCTATGGATACTTGTAGAAAGGAAGAGTTTAAGCAGAATAAATATGTTCTTTGTAAAATATATTTGAAAGTGCGTTGTAAATGAGGATAAAATTTCATGAAATAATGTAGAAAACGAGTATAAATCTTGTCTGACAATAGATCTTTAGCATTCCCGTAAGCGACGATATCCCAGAGGATAAGGATTTGGATCTGCAATCAACAGATCGCGGGTTGGAACCCCTCCCATTGTACCATTGTACCACCGACGTAAATCCACTCCTAAGCATTCTAGCTTGAAAAACAAATAGTTAGTATTTAAAAAAAAAAAAAAAAAAATATTATTTTACACAATGTGATTATTGATCTTTTTCTATTATTAACAGTTTTATTTTATAATTTTTATTCATCGTGACTTGCGGCAGTCTGCTAGCGACCGGACACAATTGTTTTTAATTATTCCAGCTATAATTGACAAATTACGAAGTCAATATCTGGCTTTGCGAAGGTTAAGAAATATTTTAACATTAATAAACAACGAGGTAGTAAATTCATTGATGATTTTTAGAAGCTAACATTCCGCCACCTTGAATTTAGGCTAACTGAAACAAGTTAATCTTGTATTCATTGAAATTAAACTACTGTATACGGATTTTATCGCGTTGTTTATTTGAACAACGCGAAAATAAACAACTCGATAAAATCCGTATATAGTAGTTTAATTTCAATGAATAACATTCGCATAAACAAAAGACAATATAATCTTCTATTATTTTAATTCTAACTTCATCCCGCAAAATTATCTCAATTGGCAATGCAATGGTGAACCCTCAAACACTTCAGTTGTAACACTTAGCACTAATAATCACAATGAGTTACATCTCCTTAGGCCTGACCCTCATTAAAGTAAGTCCTCACTATACCGCTTTATATTGTTCGCAGTCCCAAAACAGTAGTTGCCGTCCGTGAGTTAAATGAATACATTTGTTCCACTCGGTATATAACCTCTTTTCGCTAAGCGCTTCGAATTTACACCGATGTTACACCAAAGGAATTACTTCCACAGGTAACAGTACAGCCTTATGGCCTATTTCTTTAAAAAAAGAGATATCACCTGTACTAGAAATACTACCTGTACATATACACAGTACACTCACACTCAGAGCAACTGCTTGTGGTCACGCGTGTGTTTGGGCAGTGCGTGGATTGAACCCACAACATAAAATTGCACTGGAGGGTGCTGCATAAAAGCAGCGTGTTACTTAGTCACGGCGTTAGTTTAAGGATAACTGTAAATTTTGTGAAACATAAAGTTTTAGGTGCATTATTTTGGCGCAGTTGTCCGTGACGCGAGTTCTAAAGTGGCTTTATAGCCCCGCTGACTTGCAGTAAGTGCTTTCAGCCAATCAATTATTGGTACGCGATCGGTGGAGGTAGAAGGAGAGGTCGGTAATGGGATCATATTTTGTGCTTACTTGAACGAAATGGATTTGAACTTTTGGTCATATAATATAATTCGTATTTATAAATAATTATACTACGGTTGCTGCCTCTAACGAATTTAAAATAATTCTGCCCAGCATTAAAGATGAATATAGAGAAAGCCAGATCTGGAATTTTATCAGTCTATATCCCAATATAGAAGATTGTGAAAACAGGGAACTCACTTGAAAGATAAAGCCACTTAAATGTTGTTTTGACAAACCTCACGTTTTTGCTAAATCTTCAGACTTTAAAGGCGGGTACAGACTGCTGTAACGTAACATGCAATGTAACATGAAAGGAGCATTTCATAAGTGTGGACGCAGCGTGCGAGCATGTATCTACTTGCATCTGTTGCCGGCATGCGCACGGCGAACATAGCTCAGTCTGCCGAGAACACGCGTTCCGCAGTACAGACACACACAACCCGTCAACATTGACGCTCCGTGCACCCTGCGCGCCCCTTTGTGTTCGGCGAAAAAAGCGGCAATTGGCGGATCATGGCGCGTACGTATTGAAACGCTCTCTTCGTGCGCGTAGTGTGCACGGTTCGTGCGCGCTAGGCGTCCACACTATGGGAATTCTGTTACATTGCATGATACATTGGCAAATTCTTTCATTGCGTGTTACATTGCATGTTACGTTACAGCAGTCTGTACCCGCCTTAGTACGTTTCTAAAAGGAGATAAGAGTACTCAAAAGGACATCTTTTAAAACACACTTTTAGACAGTTGACAGTTACCAAGTGCAGCCTACTTTAAAACAAATAAAAAAATAAAATATTGTTGTTTCAATGTTGCACACATTGTTAATTCTATACTTTAAGAGTAGAAAATCATGCTGTTTTATTGAATCCATACATATAATTATGTAAAATTTCGTGAGGAACTAGTGGTAACTTTCAAGATTAGTTGATTTTAAGAGTTATTCTGATTACAAATTATATCAATTTTGTTAATTGACTGTTTTACTGCTGAGCACGGTCTCAGTATGACAAGAGTTTGGACATAGTTACTTGAGATGGTGGATGTGTAGTTAATTATTTATGTTATTTCATCGATTAGGGAATATTAGATTATGCAATAATAATTTATAAGTACCTATTATATTATTTATGGTAATGTTAATGAAACATATGTGTAACGATTTGATGTATGCTGTAATGTTGTACATTTGTTTTAATCTAATATTACAAAGCTGAAGAGTTTGTTTGTTTGTTTATTTGGTTTAAGGCGCTAATCTCAGGAACTATTGGTTCGAATTAAAAATTCTTTTAGTGTTGGATAGCCTATTTATCGAGGAAGGCTATAGGCTATATAACATCATGCTACGACGGCGGTGCAGTAACGATAAACGTAGGTGAAACCGCGGGAACATCCAATAAATAAATATATGTATAGTCTACCATGCTAGCCCTGTATGTGTTGATAGTCTCCACATATCTTCAAGAACATTATGGAGATAGTTATCTATTTAAGACGTACATAGCTTCGAAAAGTTAGTGGCTGTACTTGAACTCTGCACCTCTGCATGACAATCCAGTGGTCGCCGAACTAGGCTAGCCCTTTTTAAGGCTTATGTTTAACTTATCACCAGATATAGTAAAATATAACAGTTAAAAATAGTAAATGATCACCAAATTGCACAGCAAAATATATTTAAAGAGATCAAACTAAGTCGACGGAGCCGCGCTTCGCGGGTTCCTAATTTTAGGTAGGTTTAAGAAGGAACCTAACATAACCCTTCCGAGACGGAATGCAGTGATTTGAGGCGTATATGTGCTCGTTATGATATATTTTAGTAAGCATATTTTGCTGCGAAATTAGTATTTTTGGTGGTCATTATATTTAATCCCTTTTTTTAAACAAGTTGTATTATTCGCTTCGGTGTACAATTGCCCAAGCTAAGCCCTTGCATGCTCACTATAAATTGGTCAGAGACCCCGGACTGCTCATCTCACTGAACATTGCAAGCCGGCGGGGCTTCTCGAAGGAAATGGAACATTGGAAGTGCACGGAGCGATGTGCCTCTCGCACGCAACGTACCGCGGTGTAGTCGAGTCATTACGGGCTTTAAAGAGCAAAGGATATTGCCACTTGAGTACCTCTTTGTATAATAGTAAGTATACGTATTGTAAAAAAAATTGGAGCAGTCTTTGGGGACTGCTGATAGAAGTGAAAACTTTAATCCTTGAATAAACACTTATTTATAAACAAAAAAAAAAAATACGGTGTGTCGGATTCTATACTCTCTTAGACGTTATTAAGGGGGTCAAAATTTCGTTATTTTTTGCGTAGGGCGCAAAATTTCTGAGATATTGTTAATATGCTAACATAATTCAAAAATGGAAAGCGTGGAAGCGTGACGATGACGCGAGTTCTATGATTTTTATTCACCCGAGAAGTGCTCAACGCGCCTAAAAAGTTTTCACTTTAAAAATTGGAGTTGATTCTAATCGTATTGTTTAGGAGAGTATATAATACTTTCCGTTCATATCTTCTTTGATTCCTTTTCTTTAAGGTCGACAAGTGATACCGCTAGTATACATATAATATGCAGATGACCACAGAGATATCTCTTAAATAATTATGTAGGTAGATACTCATATTCTCTTTTTAGATAATACAAAATCTTATATTAGGTAACGTTTCTATAATAGACAAACCGACATATATTTTTGTTCCTTTAATGAAATACGTAATGATATGTACCTAAGTATTATATGTACCTAAGTAGCATGCTTCTGTTTGTCGCACTTTTATTTGCGTTTTGATTATTCTTTACAAGATATTAGCATGAAAAAAATATTTACACGTACGAGTTTGTTAGAAAGAGTGGATTTTAACTTAAAAACAGAAACGGTATCTTCCAAATGTGTGAATTGAGCCGCGTTAGATGGCTTGAGAATTTTTAGGGTTCCGTACCCAAAGAGTAAAACGGGACCCTATTACTAAGACTGCGCTGTCCGTCTGTCTGTCTGTCTGTCACCAGGCTGTATCTCATGAACCGTGATAGTTAGACTTTAGAGCAGCGATAGCTCAGTGGGGAGACCAACAGACTGCAATGCAGAGGGTCTCGGGTTCGAACCCACGTCGCGCACCTCTGACTTTCGGAAGTTATATAACTTTTCGAAATTATGTGCGTATTGATCGACAATTATCGCCTGCTCCGTGCCTCGGAAAGCACGTTAAGCCGTTGGTCCCGGCTGCCATGAACATCTATGGCAGTCGTTATTGGGAGAGTGTCGACACAAAAGATCCCACTGGGTCGAAGTGTCGCCGGTCTGCACTGACTGGCCCCCACATAAGATAAGATAAGATAGATAGTTGACATTTTCACAGATGATGTATTTCTGTTGCCGCTATAACAACAAATACTAAAAAACAGAATAAAATAAATATTTAAGGGGCTCCCATACAACAAACGTGACATTTTTGCTCGTTTTTGCTGGATATTGATAACGGCAATAGGTAGACGCTTAAAATATTCACAGAATATTTAGTTATATATTCACTTTAAAAATAAATAATTAAATTAAAATAAAACAAATATTTAAGGGGGCTCCCATAAAACAGACATGATTTTTTGCCGTTTTTATAGATAATGGTACGGAACCCTTCGTGCGCGAGTCCGACTCGCATTTGACCGGTTTTTACAGTAGCTTTTATACTAATCACATTAACATCTTGACTGTAAATAAAATTGTCTTGCGTTGCATAAAAAACGCGCTTCTCTAGGTCATGGTTATTTTCGCTAGCACTAAATTTTCTCTTCTGTATCGGTTTAGAAAAAATGTATGTAATACTTGAAACTTGAAACAGTGTGTTTGTGAGCGGAATTTTAAACTAGCAGTATATTTCATGTAGGGGGTATTAGATGTCACGCTAGAGCGCCTAGTGCTACAAAATAAGCGTAAGTGTACACAGAGTAAGTACGAAGTCATTTATAACGGTTTTCGAAGCCATTTATTTCGCACATTTCCCAGATTTTTCGCCGGTAGAATGCGAACTACTAACATAAATCTCTCGTACCAATAATGGACAGCACACCCAATGTGCTTTGTAGTATTACAAACTATGAAATATGAGCTTCTTACTCACGAGGACTTTTATTTTTATCTTTTTCTTTTGGTTGATTAAACTGGCCGTCAATTATTTTTTATTTATGTGCTTTGTTGAGTTTCTTTTATTTTATAAGCAGTGGGAATAACTTGATCAGAAGTACACGTGTGCCAATTATAGCTGAATTATTGTAAGTTAATGTATGAAAGAAATCTTAAGAGTAGGAGAACTTAGCAGGTTTTTACTCGTGCGGGCTGATTGCGGCAATACTATCCTCTCACAGAATATCGCGTGTCTTCCAGTATCTAAGTGAGAGCGCTGGTGGTCTAATTACCCCTCGACCCCTTCTTTCCCTTTCTTTTCTACCCTTTTCACTGTTTCTTTCACGTAGGCTATAGAAACTGCTTACTATGAAGCGGGCCGTATACTAGTTTAATAAAAGATTATTTAAAACGATGTGGTTTTATCTATTTCAAATAAGAATTTTATTGCAAAACGCAAATAAAATATGTAAAAGTAAAATGTCTTGCATAAGATATGTACGGTTTCGTTACCGTACATACTTATTCTGTCAACGCAGAAATACTAAAATAGGCACAAGAGCGTCGCAATTTACGTCTTATTGCTGCTGTATAGGTATAATAAAGTAATCCATAATATCGTTAAGTACATTTACAAGTATACGACAACGCACATGCCGAGAGGAAGATCACACACCTATTATTTAATTTGTAAACCTTTAACTTGTAACAATATAGCTTTTAAACTTAACTTGTGGTTCTTTCTGTGTATTCCAATAACTTACATATTTATATCTTCGAGTCTAGAACTACTAACAGGCTCCTGTAAGATAAAATATATATAGTTTATCTTCATCTTTCGATTTCACAATGCTGATGATAGCGACTCCATCACAGTCAGCTGTGTTCATATCCACTAAACTACCTACATAATTATGTTCGTCAGTATCGTTTTGGCTTTTTAACAAAAAAAGCACCCAACAAACGATATTCTAATTTCCACTCATTCCCTTTCACTGCATCCAATTACAACACAATGTGGATTCTGTGCCTGAAACTAGACATAGTTTCATTTGGAATTGAAACATATTTAAACACTTTCTTAAAGTATACATAGACTTATGTATGCTTATCACCAAAAGTGCAAAGATATATATATTATAGACCTATTGTACTAACTGAAACGCCAACAAAATCTTCCATCATAATTCTTATGCCGTCTATCGGACACATTCTAGCCTACCGACAATATCCTAACACAAAATCCCAATAACAACTTTGCCCGAACCGGAAATCGAAATCGGTACCTCATGCCCGCGCGCAAATAGATATAAGCGCAAACTTATGCGACGAGACCAACCTCTTGTACATATTATTTGACTTTGACTCAACAAAGGAAATCAAATATATTCTTGATAGAATTAAATTATTCTTCGTGTTTGCTTTCTCTTTCTATTTACCTTCACTTTGCTTTCTACGATTCAATACTTTCATATTGAATTACCTTTCAATATTCTTGCTTTGAACTCCAAAAAGACACACGCACTTAACTAAGATAATAATGAAAAGCAAAATCAACAAAATCTAAAAGCTGGTTCATTACGCCATCTCTATTCATTGAGTCCAAATAAGGAGGGATGTCTAGATACTGCGTAATGTTGAGGTCTGAAAGGTCTAAAGTACGTTTAAATTCCAATGTTCGCACGTGCGAGATCGTCCTCAGATAGACGTAATGACAAGGGTGAGGTCAAATTACTATGTAGAAATACGAAAAAGAATCTACTGGGACTTGAATACGTCAGGGTTTGATCTGTGGAACATTTAAATTAAATTGTCATGTCGGCTATTTGTATGGTCGCCTGGCTAAAATTAGAAAATTGTGTTTTGGAAAATGCTCTAGCCTTCGAGCTAGTATTAAGGATGTTCCTACAAAACTACCCAACAACGCTTTAGCCAACGCCGAGATTCGTAACCGGATCGACCTTAGACGACTGGTCAATGATTTAAATAGTCATTTTAATTATGAAATGTTATAATAAAATATATTATTTAATACACATGATTTTGCTAACTTTATTACAATATTCTACTTTCTACTTACAGATTTAGATAGAGCAGCGATAGCTCAGTGGGGAGACCAACAGACTGCAATGCAGAGGGTCTCTGGTTCAAACCTACGTCGCGCACCTCTGACTTTCGGAAGTGATATGAATTTTCGAAATTATGTGCGTATTGATTAACAATTATCGCCTGCTCCGTGCCTCGGAGAACACGTTAAGCCGTTTGTCCCGGCTGCCATGAACATCTATGGCAGTCGTTATTGGGAGAGTGTCGACACAAAAGATCCCACTGGGTCGAAGTGTTGCCGGTCTGCACTGACTGGCACCCGCATAAGATAAGATAAGATACAGATTTAGATGGTGCAAAAACTATTTATTTAAAGACATTTATTATATCTATAAATGTAATGAAGTATCTTCCCAATGTGAATTACACCCACATTTAAGCAGGTATTTTAAGCATTCGCGTAGACAAAACTGCCTTATTCCTGTCTTAGGGCATATTTTTACAGTTCCAATTGCATAGAAGATTGCATAAAAGGAAACCCTACAATACTTTGCCTTTATTTTGAATGGTAGATGTAGCCAAATATTTCATTACCCCGTCAACTGTCGAGCGGACATAAGCTGGCCGCAAAAATGAGTCATCAAAAAAAAAACAACGACAAATGTATGTCCGCTGCACACTTGATTCGTTAATGAGTCAAGTGTCGAGCGCACATACATTTGTCCGTTTGTGTATTGTTTGCACAAGGATTTTTTAATTATTTTTTACGTATTTCCCCTAGACGTTCAAGAAGTTACTTAACCGGGACTATTTTAACATTCTGTTTTTTCATTCTATGAAAAATCAAGATTCTATCCTTATCGTTCTCCAAGTTCGGGCTATCTTACCGCCATTTATTGCGTATTATGTTCTGTACGCGAGCACCAACTTTTTGGGAAGGGCAGTGAACTTTACAAGTAGCAGTACTAGTTAACATACATGAGAGTCTAGGTACAATAGAGCGTAACTCAGACTAGTAGTTCAACGTTAATTAAACTTCAGTTATTAGCATTTAATCTATCTGAGGTAACATCATATATTATCAATTATATTATGTGAATTTTAGAAGTAATATTCAAGCAGTTTACTATAAAGTTCTGCTATTTCGTTCTACGGCGCGTTCAGCAAATTGTGATCTGTATGTTACGTTTACGCAATTGTTACATATTAAAACTACACCATTTCTTACAAACTTTATCGCGTTTTTATTCAACTACATGTTTTAAATGAAATAAAATGAAATGATTTTTATTTGCATGAAACATGGTAGTAGGTTGTTCAAATGTAGATGATAAAAAATGTTCACATATTTTGCCGGTTTACCCGACATGCAAAGAATTTATAATAATTATAAGTAGCCACAAAACTTTAAAAATCAATAAAGGTCCTAATATTAAGTATACATTTTAAGGTCATGTCAAAATAAGATTAGAAGTAATGTCGATAATTCATTTAAAATCAATCAAAATAAAAAAAATAATAACTAAAATTATATAATGTCAAGTAAAATATCAAATTATCATTTGTAACAATTCATCTACCTTATAAAAACATTTCTCTAATAACCAATCATTTAGTGATTTCTTGAATTTCCCATTTGGCAATTATCTTATATATTTGGGGATTCTATTATATATTTTAACAGTCATGATATAACATTTTTTGTGAGACAAGGCAGTTTTTCTCATAGGCATTATCAGTCTTGATGGATCTCTTTTTTTGACTCTAGAATCCACCTCATCTTCATATTTCCTAAACAAACTAGCATGATCTCTTACAAAATTACACACCTGCAATAAAAGAAATATATAATAATATTTTAAAGTTTATATTTACACTTTGCCTGACGTGCCGACTGTTTTGCAGCAGCCATTTTCTTTCATTATCGCTGCTGACGGTGGTGGTGTTAGTTATGATCTCCTACTATGGAATTACTTAAAATAGCCAAATATTATATAATTTTTGGTGTTTCTATTTACGAAGAGTGAGATCAAAGTATAATGAAGATGTGCTAGCTTCTTCTTGGGTTTGAGACATTGAGTTTATTAATCCCGCTATTTCAAACGCTCATAGACGAAAACACACTTTACCTTCTAACAAAACAAACATTCAAATCCGAAATGATAACGTGAAACATACTAAAGTGATAATAAAACAATGTATTATTTGAAATACAGTGTCCCTATGTCAAAGGTCCTACAATATGTTAGAGAGACTTGGAATACAAATTGAGGGTAGTCTATATGTGCGACTAAGGGTTTGTGAACAGGTGGGAAGTGTCAGTGACACCTTCGCCTTATTTCGCTAAATGTTTCTATTTGTAAAACACTTGCGTTTTATTAATTGGTACTTACTCTTTTCGGAGAGGTGACAAGTAGGTATAATAAAGAAACTAAACATAAGCATATTAAAACGTATCACATGAATTAATATTTTTCTGCTATTGTTGTAACAGACTGTTCTAAAACTACCATGTTTCGATTAGTTTTGTCGATGATATATCAGATATATGGGAGATACAATTTACGTACGTGCATAAATGTGGGTGTGAAACACCTCTGCCTATCTACCACCTCTATCTCACTCTTCAGGGAGTAAAGGCATAAGTTTACTTGTGTATGTTGAGCTATATTGGGTTGCGAAAAAGACATAGTTTTAATAATTTTAGTAGATTTTTGTCCCATATATTATTTATAATCCTTAGTAATATTATAAAGCTGAAGTTTTTCTTTTTTTTTTTGGTTGAACGCGCTAATCTCAGGCACTACTGGTTCGAATTGAAAAATTAAATTATTTTAGTGTTGGATAGCCCATTTATCGAGGAAGGCTATAGGCTATATAGCATCACGCTCCAAACAATAGGAGCGGAGCATCAATGAAAAATGTTGGACAAACGAGGAAAATTTTCTTATGTGAAGCAGATGAAGTTGCGCGGATCAGTTAGTCGGATAATATATATAGTAGTTCCTTATTTTCAAACTTGCTGTACTCAGTTACGCCAAAATTTAGCGCGAATGCAGGTCTACAAGTTGTGTAGTGTGGTCCATTCGAGCCAAGGTTCCGATAGATACTGCTACATATATGCGAATCCTAAACATTGTTTTGATCGTACAATAAACGTAGTGACGTTTCATATGTCGCCAACAAAACCAATACTAATACATAGTTTTGTTTGGATGTCCTCTGTACTCCGCGTTTTAGTATTTGGTGACTAAACAAAATAATATTATCAGTATGAAACACACGTATTGCTGTGTAACTAGTTTCCAGATTGTCTATGTTCATTGCGTTTTGCTAATTGCACGAGTATAATCTCAGTTTCAGTCCCGGGGTTATGCAGTGTTATTAGATTTTCCAGAAGCAAATTTGTTATCAGAACGTGTCTAGAAATGGGTCTAGATTGCCATCATCTACTGGATAGATTTCTAAACTCGTATAAATGTAATTGGACAATGTGGATGTATTTATTATTATACTAGTTCTGTTTCGTTTTTGGAGATATATGTAGAAACAAATGTATAATATGTATGCTGCTTTGTCGAACGAGTTTCCCTGGATGATAGATCTTATTTCAAAGTTTAATTTATTCGTTGTCCCACTCTAACTAATTTAATGTCTGTGACTGTAACGTTCATCTCATTCATCCAAAAACGTCCAGAGACGTTATTTCAAATTGTTTTACAGGAGTAGGGGTGTGCAGTTGTTGTTATAAAATAGACTCACCGGTTAGCTTGTAGAATACAGCGGAGACTTACTGTAGCAGTTCCTCGAAAACAATAATGGGATACTTCTTGCTGGCAAGCGCAGGGTCACGGCACAATAAATAAGCTGCAGAAATCGTCACGAAATCTAAAATAGATCTTTTTTTACTCTTCGCAATACTAATTCATAAAAATCAAACGGTTTTAAGGCTCCTAAAATTTACTATGAACTTACCTGACATAGAATAGAGAAAACATTACTGAACCGTTTAATGAGAATAGCTAAATTAAAAAAATCATTACTTGTACAAGATTGAAAATATTCTAAATGACATGTAAAAAAATACTCAACTCCTTCATTTTTCAAGCGTTGCTGTCGGTGCAAAAATTGCGATTTCAGATGATCAAACTGCAATAATGATTGTATAAACGGGTAATAAATCATTTTCACTCAAAAGAAATGTATTTCAGAGTTTTTCGTCGCGTCAGATGCAGTGTCGACAATTTGCACGCAGGCGTAGCTTGGGGCTACGGAAACGACAGCTTGCTACGAGAGGTGTCAAAGGTTACAATTTGTATAAACGACTGGACGATCGTAATGGATTATAGAACAACAACACCATCATTTAGTTCCAATAGAGCTTAACATACGTTTTATTTCTAAATCATGCCAAAACTTTTCAATTTGTTTCGCTATTAAGAATATTGGCTTTTAATTTTTTACACAAAGTGCGATGAAAAATGAATATCTGTACAAATCAAATCAAACATTTTTCTGCATAATTGGGGTACATCAAGTTGGTATATAGTAAGTATATAATAGAGAACATGCTGTATTATAACCTCAAAAGAAATGAGCTAATGTTATATTTATAGTTAGGTACATGCAATATTCAAATCATAATCATCTAATCCATTAAAAGTGCAACTCTTTATAAGAATATTTGTCGAAAATTTAAAACAAATATTTAATTTTATATATGTATATATTGATCGCTGTTAGTTATTTTAGGTTAGTCATTTGTGACACTCATAAAACATTTCAGTATAATTTAACAACATTAGGATCTCGCGTCTGCGCCAGCCACCATACGTTCAGTCTGTTCGCGCTAGTTCGTCCTCAGAATTAAATTAAAATAGACCTCAAATTCTCTTATTTAATGGCCCATGTATTACCCAGTGTTACGCCTCCCGCCTTTGATTAATAGCTTGCATCTAACCAACATTTCTCTGTCGTTACTGCCAAAACTCTGAATCCCTCTTGCTTAGAATAATTTAAAGATACGGGAGACTTTAGCGTACTTTAAGGAGTTATTTCCATACAGATAATGTGGGGAATGTTTTGAAGATATATGTAGCTATTTTTCACCAAGATTTTATCAGAATAAACTTACATTGGATATATATACTTTATAGTAGCGAAAGCATACTGGGAGACTGCTGGACTGCCACGCAGAGGTCTCGAATTCGATCCCGAGGCAAACATCTCTGACTTTCAAAATTATGTGCGTATTAAAAAGTTAATTATCGCTTGCTTCAACGGTGAAGGAAACGCATCGTGGGGAAACCTGCTTTCGAATTCTTCATAATGTATAATGTCAAGTCTGCCAACCCGCACAGGGCCAGCGTGGTGGACTATTGCCTAACCTTTCTCACACTGAGAAGAGGGTCGTGCCTAGCAGTAGTACAGTTTAATACAGGAGTGATATTATATATATATATATATATTACATATGTCGCAAGAGGAAAACCTAGACGAACGTTTCTCGATCAGATCAGAGGCGTTCTGGACAAAGGCCAGGTTAAGAGCTCCTTGAACCGACAGGCGTGTATGAAGAATGTGATGAAAGTGAATGAAGCCAGAGAAGTGTGTCAGGATCGTAGCAAATGGAAATCCGTAGTCTCTGCCTACCCCTCTGGGAAACAGGCGTGAATCTATGTATGTATGTATATTACATATATATATATAACATCCGCACTTCATATTAGTATAAGAGCAAATTTGTTTATTTTGGACAGGGTAGCAAAGTTATAATCGCCGCGCCAAAGGGCAACTTAGAATCACATTTGGAATTAACTTTTAAGCCACGATGGCTGCATGGGTTAAAAGTTTACAAAGTGCCATAATATAGTGACACGGGTCACCATGCCCCGGGAACTTTTGCAATTTGAGTGCGATAACAACTGTGTATACGGTTTGCCTCCAAACTTCGTATTCGTATCTTACTATGTAAAACTCAGGGGATTTTTCGACATGACAACAACTCACACAAAAGAGAGGAAGCAAGCTAAGTCTCACGATCATATATGTATCGTTTATTTAAATGTTAGTATTGTGTAAGATTTTGAAAGTTGCTTTGTTGGTAAATATGCTGATTCTACAATTAAAAATCGTAGACTAAAATTTACGGCAATGACGAGTTATAAATAAACATATAAACTACTTATAAGAAAGGAAGGCAACAGAAGTAAGACAAACCTTTTGAATAATAATACCTTGAAATCCTAGCAGCTTCTCACAAATGATTCTCGTGATGAGACTTCATCAATAAGACAATAAAAAAAGTAATAATTCGACTGAAAAAGTTACGGTTTGGAGGTTGTTGTCTTATCTTATTTGTCCACCACGCCTTTTCACAATCTAACGTCATCACCATGCCCTTCACATAAATTGACAGCTACACTTCGTTTTAACTGCACACTCAATTTCTCTTAAAATTTATTAGAAAATGCTTTACAAAAACTTCTGCTCCGAACTTTTGAACTGTACAAATCTTTCGTAACTAAAAAAAAGATTTTCAAACTGAAAAATTACTGTTCATAAACTAATTAAACTGTAATTAGCTGAGAAAACCCTAGTCTATAACTCAAACGATAACAATTGGGTTAGAAATTAAGAAATTATTCAGTCTTAATGGATAAAAAGAACATTGACGAATTCTCATGCGTTTTTTTTTTACTCCATTTTGTTTTGGAGCATAGATAATGTACCTTGATTTTGAGATCATGTCATGTGTTTAATGGTATGTCATGCTTAAATAATTAACGATATCAATGAAAACATCGAAAACATGGCGTTACTTTACCCGTATATTATAATTATTATTCACCACGACTAAACGTGTTTATACATACATACATACATAGATGCACGCTTGTTTCCCAGAAGGGTAGGCAGAGACTATGGATTTCTATTTGCTACGATCCTGACACACTTCGCTGGCTTCATTCGCTTTGATCACATTCCTGATACACGCCCGTCGGTTCAAGGTGCTCTTAACCTGGCCTTTGTCCAGAACGCCTCCGATCTGATCGAGAAACGTTCGCCTAGGTTTTCCTTTTGCGACTGTTCCATTCACACTAGCCTTATAAACTTTCTTAGTCAGTCTTTCCTCGTCCATTCTTTCTACATGCCTAAACCAGCTTAACATACCTTTTTCTATTCTTGTCACTATACCCACTTTCATGACGCATCTCTCTCTAATCACACTATTCCTTATTCTATCTTTCAGAGTCACACCACATATGCTTCTCAGCGCTCTCAGTTCTACAGCATTTATTCTGCTCTCATGCTTCTTTTGCCATACCCAACTTTCACTTTCATACATAAGTGTGGGCACTAATAGTCCTCTATGAACAGCCAAACGTGCCTTTTCGGATACATTTCGACTGTTCATAAAAGCGTGTAGAGCTCCATTCATGTGTTTATAATGAGTTATGTTTACCACTTCACAAAAATATTATAAATAAATTAACACATGAGTGTCGTATACCGCAACTATAGATCTGTATGTATATGCAAAGTTATTTTCTTTAGGACGCGATCAGGACCCGTTGTCTTATATCGTATAACCCGTTTTTAACTTAGTCTTCAGAACAGAGTCTTCAGAAACTAATAAATATCTTAGTACGTTTAGTTCCTTAGTTTTAAATTCTAAACGAGTATCAAATAAAACAGTGGCAGCGACAAACAACACGTCTCCGAGGCCCCATGGCTTGATCCTTTGAAACGTGATCAACTTACTTGATTCGTCTCCGTCGAGCGCCGCACAGGTGGAGCCAATCGGATACAAATAGACCATTGTCTTATCGCCTCTCTAGAGGCTATGTTCAATTTGCAATTGCAATTGGCCACACTGACAGGGTTAACGAATCCTTTAGAAGACAGCTTTTAAGCTGGCTGTTAGTTTCTGAATTCTATTTCCGGGTTGGATTTGTTTATAGTTTATTATGTTTCTTCTTTCTTAAAATCAAATCTCTATTGGCTTGATGACAACATAGCATGTTTTTTGGAGCGTTGATGGCTCTGCTACCTTGAGGAAACAGCACAAGATGTTTATATATTGTTCAGACGTCTGGAAGGAATACGAGTCTTGAAGGAAGTTTTCCATGCCTTTTTTAGTATCTTATCAAAAACTAATTTATATGCGATGCACGTATATTAGGTACATAAACATAGTCACGCCTATCTCCCCGAAAACAAGAACTGAGGTGTATTACACGTAGATATATTTTTATACAAACCGATTGAATTGAACGTTTTATTGTATTTTTTATTTTTTTATACGTCTTAGGTGGCAAACAAGCATACGGCCCACCTGATGGTAAGTGGTCACCGTAGCCTATGGACGCCTGCAACATTAGAGGCATCACCTGTGCGTTGCCAACCATTTAGGAAAATAAGTGGGAAGGAGAAGGAGCGGGAAGGGGGAAAGGCGGTGCTTGGGCCTCCAGCACTCTCACTCACCGAACGAAACACAACAGTAGGAATACTGGTATTTCACGTCGATATTCTGTGAGAGGGTAGTCCTTCCCCGGTCGAGCCCACCCATTCATGCTGAAATTAGCGAGGCTCTACTACAATAATAGATCTCGCAAGTATGGTGTAAGTTTCCATGTAATAGGGAATAAGCCTATTAACGTCTATCGTGCAAAGTTTCTGACTTCGTGTTTCCGTGATTCTTTGACGGAACCCTAGAACTAGTCATATTTGTACTCTTGAAAGCGTCGACAGACGGCAGTGACTGCTTGTCACTAGGTGTGTCGCTTTATGAAAAAGAAAAAAACATTAGAAGAAAACATAATATGTGCCAAAAAAATTACGTTTTCCATCTCACAGCATGCATATACCACTTTTAATACACGTCCCACTCGGACTAAGCCATGCCCGAAACTAATTTTCTGCAATCTTTAATGCAGTCAGAAACAATAAAATTTAAGTTACAATACACGATGGTAAACAAGGGTATCGCAGCTTACATCTCTGCTTATACCTAAACGTTACGTAACTGATAACCGCGGGGTCTACGTTACGTCGGCTCCATTGCAAACCCGCTTATTGTTATCGCGGTGCATATCTCCACTGATTTGTTATTACTGACTAATAAACTCAATTGCCTTGGATATTACTTTGTTTTTAAACAGAAGTTGATTTAAAAAAGAACTGATAAAATTCATCATGGACTTGTTTTTACCTAGTACTAAATCAGTACACAATTTTTCGATTCGCCTGACAGTAAACAATTTTGAACGCTAGAAATAAGGCTTAGGAAAACGGTAAACTTGGCACTAAGGCCATTTTAAACTTTATTAATCTTATGATCTTAAAACGGTTGAACAGATTTACAATCGAAGTTTCTAATAAAATATCAATTAATTAATCCTTTAATTTAGTCAATATTATTGGCTATTTATGCTTGCATGTATAATATCTACTCGCTCGTTGGACGTTAAGAAAAACGAAATTGATTGGTTCAGTCATGTCCTAAGTTCCACAATTTCCTATATCAATAAAAACTGTTTAGTTGCCAATAGTCTAATCGTATTTCAGTATCCTTAATTTTTAGTAGCTTATTGCTGTCTACACAGTTTCAAATTTTATGTTCAGCAATAGATATGACTTTGACTGAAAATATAAAAAAAGATAGAGAATCATATCATGTTTTTAACAATTAGCTATTTTAATGACGATAAATTCAATTAATATATAAATCATTATTCTAAAACCAAGCAAATGCCACAGATTCTCGAACTGGACTATTCACGTATAATGTGCAATATATAGTCGTAAGGTTAACCAGGAACAGAGATAAGCGAATCCCCCATGCCGATCCCTTTGCTGACTTGTGCAGATATATTAGAGATAGCACGAGAACTGCGGGCTAATCCTGAATCATTAATTGGAAAACAACTTTTTACAAGATGCCGAGTGAAAGCTAGCGTAGTAATCACGATTAAAAATAGCTTCTCTTGGTTTTAAGACAACGATATACACTATTATAGATTCGAAACATTTAAAACTGATCAATGGAAAATACGTACTAAAATAAGTGTTTGAGAGGCCTCATCATTTTTTTTTAAGAAGTTCCAGATATATCGCGAGGTTCTTTACAAATAATAAAAAACCTACACAGAGTCACAGAAACATTGTATGTGGAGTACAATTTTTTTATAAAGCTAGCTCATAGCTTTCATTGGTACTGACATAATCCTAAAGAAACACTAAAATATTCTCCAGAAAGTAACACATAAAGTTACATTAACATATAAACCATTTATCAAGCTGAGCCAAAAGTCTCCCCGAAAAGACTCCAAAACATTTAATGGCATTTAAAAAGAAAAGCCATTGAGCAGTACTTACTGGGTCGTGCTTCTCTATAAAAATGTCAAAAACGATCAAGACACCGCGAAATACTTATCAAGTCCGCTTCACTGCATGCATAATGAGCGCAGCCACAGAAGAAGCTTGTTACGGAGACGGTAACGTAGGTAATTTATCTATTTTTTATACTTTATGCATATAAAAGAGTACATATTATACATACTATAATATCGTCACATTTCACCAGGTATAGATTTCTGGTTTTAAGTTCCGCGTGGTAGGGAGGCGAGCCTATTACCTTTCCCGGCCAGTATTCCAGACTTTAAACTGCTATTTGCTATTGAGAATTTTTTTACATAAATACCCAAGACTTTGTCTGACCCAAAAATTGAATCAGAGACATCCCGCCATCCCGTACAACAGTCGCGTTTACAACCGCTGCGCTAACGAGGCAATCTACATTATAAGTTATAGTTAATTTTAAGGCATATATTTTAACTTAAGTTGCCTAGAACCCATGTTTTAGGATGTTTAAAAGGTACTTAATTTACATATCGCTGGTCCAATATTAAAAGGTTCCATGAGTAGGATAGAATTGGGGCTTCTGCATCACTTTGCTCTCGCGTTCGCTCGAGCTGCGTGATGCAGAGCGCCCCAATTCTATCCTACTGTCCTACACAAATTATCTAATACTATCCCCACGTAATATATCTATTCAAACACAATTTGACAGAGATTGATTTTAATAATTAACAAAACGAGTATTTCGTTGTTTGTACACCTTACAACTTTATGTTTTGCGTCACAGATTTGCTCAGGCTTTCGTTTTCGCTGGCTAGCAAGCTTGGCAATTTTCTCCTGAAGCACCTGTATTAGTTGATCCTGCAGCCACATAATCTTAAAAAGATCAGCTATTCTCGGTTCTTTCTTTTCTTTTAGAATGTTTATCTGTTGTTCAAGGTTGTCTAATAAAACATCCTTTTTATACTGTTCATACTTTTTGATGGACCAAGATTTTTTGTCTACTTCGTTCATTTTAAAAACCAATTAGTTAGAATAATAATTAAAATTCAAAAGTATTTCTCTGAATTATTTTATGTATTTATAAGTGTATAATGAAGAGGTAGTCTATATTATTACAATTATGAGAGTGTAATGAAATCTCATAGCTGATATAACCAATTTATTTTATAAATAATTTTACAAAGATAAGTTGGAAGGAAGGGATATTTAATGAGTAAAAATAAGAAAATATATATTATACAAAAAGTTTATTATCAGAGCACCATATTTTTAAACACAAAACATTTTTCAAAGTACATATTGAGTTATGATAAATACAACTATACAAATTGTCAGAATATTTATATCGATCATACAGACTTAAAAAACTAGGACAGCCTTTATCTTCTAAATTGATCACATTACTATTATTATTATTTAAAATATTTTTTAACCATAACACTTTTTCACAACCTTTAATATAAATACATTTATCTTTTAAGAAATCTAAAATTAAACACTTATAATTTGAATATGGTATAAATCCTTCACCCCAATATATATTTCTATTACGTTCAATCCATGCAACTTGATGTCTTTCTTGTTTTGTTAAATCGTAAAATGGAAATGGTGGCTTAATTAAAAATACTTGCAGTTGTTTATTACAGTATATAGCAATCTCTTTTATTATAAATTCATTTGCTTCTGTCTTAAAGCCTTGAATGTCTACAATGGCAGTCATGATAACCTGCGCACTATGTTGCTCAAAGGTTTGTATTCCACAAGTCGATCGTTTATAATTAAACAATATGCAGCAGTATTATCCGGTATTGATTCTGAACATTCAATTTCCAATCGTACGTCTACTGGGCCTGATTTTAGACTATCGTTTTGCCTAGAACAGTCTATGATAAATAGAGGAGCTTTTTCTTTAAAGTCCTTTAGATTGAGCAAGGGGTCAACCGGACAGTTGTAGTACGACTGACGAAATTTCGCATACATTTCATATAATATACTGTACTTGTTCTCAGAAAATTTCAAGTTTAAAGGTTCATACGGATAATATTGTGAATTTAAAAAGAGAGTTACGTTCGTCACTTCACAGTAATCGAATAGTGAACAGTCTTTCAATTTATTATTTTTTCTATTCGTTTGTAAACAGAAAATAACATATCTAGGCTTTTCTAATTGTGATGCAGTTTTAACTGACCATGAATGCTTTGTTGTTTTAGGTAGTAAAGGATACTCATATAAATCCCAATTTCTAAACGCCATTTGAATAGATTTATCTCTTTCCAAATGTTTTAAAAGTGTGAGACGTTCTCGATCTGACACTTTTATGTGAGGCATTCTCCATTGCACCCTTTCTATATTGATTTGGAAATGGACAATATCTTCAGTAACTATGACACTGTTTAAGTTAGAGTTACTTCTGTTCAATATAAGTTCATGTTTACAATTTATGACAATCTTATTGTAATCTTCCGCAAATCCTAAAATCTTATTCAATGGCAGTACAGCACTAAAATGACCATCATTTTTAAAACCAGTTAAGTTCCAACCCCATAAGGCAGCCACTTTGTTTTCTGCTTCGTTTAATGAAACGTATGACTTTATTGTCGACGTTATTCCCGAATTTTTTATACGATCAATTTCAATACCGTTTATTTCGTATCGGATGTCTTGAAACAAGAACATAATAGGGTTATTAGTAAACGAAACAGGTTTCTCAATCGGTTTTCCATCTTTGCCGAAGAGCTTTGCTTGACCTTCGATGTAAATTGAACTGGCTGATGGTAGCACGTATATGTCTTGCTGGTGTATGGGAATTCTGATTTCATAAAACAAGAACCATGTGGAAAATTTAATATCCGAAAATTCTAAAGCATTTGAGTCAGACGATAATAGTTCGAGCTCTTCGGTTAAAGATGATGAGTTTAAAGATGCTGTATTAAATTCTGCAAGCACTCCTAAACAAGATAAAAAATATAGCTTAGAAACTTCATTGGAAAGTGACGACATTTATGGTATTTATGATGGACTAAATGTACCTTTTGGAATAAGAACTGAAAACAAATCTTTAATGATAGGCAAAAAAGTAGTTTCATTTTCTAAAATTGATAGTTTAGACAATGAAAATACAGTTTTGGTTAAAATCGACAGCAAGACTTATAATTTAACCCCAGGCCTTAAAGAACTTTTACTTCGAGGAAAACCTGATTTCAAGTTAATAACAAACAAAGATAAACTTGTTTATAAAGATATGTTATATTACACTAATGCTCATAAGAGAGATTTTAATCCTAAAGGTCAAATAAGAGGCGATAAAGGAACTAAGTATCGTCAAATAATCAAACCGTTATTTAGTGAAGATTTGGTAGAAAAAAAACTATCTAAGCTCGGAGGTAGTTTGCCAAAGCTTAAAAAATATAAAACGTGCACTGACTTGATGTATTGGGATGATCCCAATGAATTAGTTGAGAGATTAAAATTATTAGTAGCTTCAAGAGATGCAGGCAACACAAATCATGATAATGAAATTTTATCAATAATTGAAGAATTAAAAGAAGCTAACATAATTAAAGAATAAATACTGATAACAAACCGCATTTAATTTAATATTATTGATCCATTCGTTTGATATTTACAAAATATTATATAATTTGTTTTATTTTAATAAATCGATAATATGTTAAAGAGTTTGGAAAAGAAATAGTTTATAAGAAATATTTTTTTTCATATTTAAAATTTTCTAAGTATGAGTAAAGCTGATGTAGTAAATGAAATTCATAAAAATGTGAGAGTGAACTTTCCACGAAGAACTGTTATTATGAAAGATATAGATGATCTTTGGCAGGCTGATTTAATTGATATGCCATCAATATCTAAAGTAAATAAAAACTTCAGATTTATTCTTACGGTTATTGACACATTTTCGAAATACGCTTGGGCATTTCCATTAAAAACAAAAAAGAAAGAAGTTGTATGTGACGCTTTTAAAAGATTGTTGGATGAGGGTCGCAGACCCAAAAACCTGCAAACTGATAACGGTTCAGAATTTTATAATAATAAATTTCAAAAAGTTATGAAATCTTATAATATTAATCATTACTCAACTTTTTCCACCAAAAAAGCTTCAATAGTTGAGAGATTTATCAGAACATTGAAATCAAAACTGTATAAAGAATTTAGTTTAAAAGGTAACTACAATTGGATAGATAACACCCTTAAAAACATTATATATAAATACAATCACACCCATCATCGAACAATTGATGAAATGCCTGCAAAGGTCAATGGCATAAATAAGAAACGTATATTAAAAAGATACGAAAAAATTATGAAAACAGATAGTATGAAAAGCAAGTTTAAAGTGGGTGACTATGTGCGTATTAGTAAGTACAAAGGAACATTTGAAAAAGGATATACACCCAATTGGTCAACAGAAATATTTAAAATTCGCAAAATACAAACTACAGCTCCAATTACTTACTTAATTGAAGATACGATCAGAGGTCGACCAATTTTAGGAGCATTTTATTCCCAAGAGCTTCAAAAAACGAAACATCCTGATATATATTTAGTTGAGAAAGTTATTAAAAGGAAGGGCAGTAAGGTTTTTGTAAAATGGCTAGGTTTGCCTTCTACTGAAAATAGCTGGATTGATAAGTCAAATGTTTTATAAACTTAATCTGTCAAGTGTCAATCAGTTTTTGTATTTTGATACCTATTTAGCAAGTCTTTAATCCTAGATTTTTCCAGTCTTATTATGTGTATTGGAGATAGTAGTCTTCTCAACTGGCTTATAAATCATTTACCATTCGAATTACATTTACCAGGATACAATTATTGTGGACCTGGTACAAAATTAACTAGGCGACTCAAATGTGGAGATAAAGGTGTAAATAAATTAGACGAATATTGTAAAGAACACGATATTGCATATCAGAAATCATCAAACTTAAAGGAACGACACGGGGCAGATTAAATTTTGTACAAAATGGCGAAAAAGCGCGGTGCTGCCCCTGATTCCAATACGGGAGAAAAAATCGCAGCGCATTTAATAAGTAATGCTATGTTAGCGAAGATTAAAACGGGTTCTGGTCTAATTACACGTAATCAAAAGTCTTCAAGCAAAATTGCATCTGGAAAAGGCCTTAAAAAGAAATTTAAACATGTAATTAGTGTTGCGAAAAAACGTATGAAAAAATTAAAACCAAAATGCAAAAAAGTGGCAATAGAGTTAGCAGTGGCTGCTGTCAGAGAATTAGCTGATAATTCAGCCATTAAACCTCCTCGAGTCATTGCTATACCAAAAACTGGCGGAGTTTTACCTGTTATTCCTATTTTTGCGGGTTTATCAGCTGCAGGGGCTTTAACAGGCGGTGCAGCTGGTATTGCAAAGACCATAAATGAGTTCAAGATGGCTAAAAAACTATATGAAGAATCAAAGAGACATAATGAAAAAATGGAAGCTTTTTGCATCGGGAAAGGACTGCATCTTAAACCGCATAAAAATGGGCTTGGAATTTTTGTATCGAAGACAAAAAACTAATATATCGGCTACCCAACCGCGCCTTAACTAACTTAGATATCTTGAAGTATGGAAGTAGTATTCCCTATTTTAGAGGTGTCTTTATAAGAGATGAGCTCCCTGATTACCCATATAAAAAAGAATGTGGAATAATTAATTTAGATAGTTCTAAAATCCTGGTTCTCATTGGTAGCCTATGCAAAATACAATGATTATGTTGAATACTTTGACAGTTACGGCAATCTTAAACCTCCTAAAGAATTCATAAAATATTCCGGCTCTAAAGTCCACTACAATTATGAAAACATACAAGGCGATCACCCTTTCAATTGTGGACATCTTTGTTTAAATTTTTTACAAAAGTTTTAGGAATAAGCATAAAATAAATAGACAAGATCCTACAAAAGTGTTCAGTATGCAGGCATGTCTATAACAGTGACGATCTCTGGCAATAAATCTGAATTAGAATCGTATTTTCAACCACCCCTGACTTTATCTGGAAAATATGAGTGTGGTTTGCTATACTATTCAGCGTTAAATTCAGTATCAAGTACGCATTCTAATAATACTAACACTCTGTCTTTGATTAAAATTGAATGTGATTTAATATACGGTTCCTATACTAATGGATTACCAACTCATATTATTCATGAGTTTGTGCCTAATACTACAGCCGGTCAACAGTACATAGAATCGCCGCAGACCGTTATTTACTTTCCGGTGAATAAAAATATAATTTCATCTATATCAATTAAAATTGTTGATCAGTTTGGTTATTGTCTTAATTCTATAGGACATAATCAACTACGTCTTCATTTAAGAAAACAACATGATATTATATAATTCCACTATAAACCATGCAGGAAAAATAAAAAGGCTTATTTCTTCTACAACCACTAAAGTGTATAGACGTAAAAAAAGGAAGTTAACTAAGGCAAATATAGATTTCCTTAAAACTTTAGGATTCAAAACATGAATATACTTCAGATTAATGACTCACCGCACTTCGATACTTCCATCGAAAGTTACGAAGTACATTCCTACAATCCCTATAATAATTGCTTTAGAGAAAACGATGAAATCAGAATTCCCATACACCAGCAAGACATATACGTGCTACCATCAGCCAGTTCAATTTACATCGAAGGTCAAGCAAAGCTCTTCGGCAAAGATGGAAAACCGATTGAGAAACCTGTTTCGTTTACTAATAACCCTATTATGTTCTTGTTTCAAGACATCCGATACGAAATAAACGGTATTGAAATTGATCGTATAAAAAATTCGGGAATAACGTCGACAATAAAGTCATACGTTTCATTAAACGAAGCAGAAAACAAAGTGGCTGCCTTATGGGGTTGGAACTTAACTGGTTTTAAAAATGATGGTCATTTTAGTGCTGTACTGCCATTGAATAAGATTTTAGGATTTGCGGAAGATTACAATAAGATTGTCATAAATTGTAAACATGAACTTATATTGAACAGAAGTAACTCTAACTTAAACAGTGTCATAGTTACTGAAGATATTGTCCATTTCCAAATCAATATAGAAAGGGTGCAATGGAGAATGCCTCACATAAAAGTGTCAGATCGAGAACGTCTCACACTTTTAAAACATTTGGAAAGAGATAAATCTATTCAAATGGCGTTTAGAAATTGGGATTTATATGAGTATCCTTTACTACCTAAAACAACAAAGCATTCATGGTCAGTTAAAACTGCATCACAATTAGAAAAGCCTAGATATGTTATTTTCTGTTTACAAACGAATAGAAAAAATAATAAATTGAAAGACTGTTCACTATTCGATTACTGTGAAGTGACGAACGTAACTCTCTTTTTAAATTCACAATATTATCCGTATGAACCTTTAAACTTGAAATTTTCTGAGAACAAGTACAGTATATTATATGAAATGTATGCGAAATTTCGTCAGTCGTACTACAACTGTCCGGTTGACCCCTTGCTCAATCTAAAGGACTTTAAAGAAAAAGCTCCTCTATTTATCATAGACTGTTCTAGGCAAAACGATAGTCTAAAATCAGGCCCAGTAGACGTACGATTGGAAATTGAATGTTCAGAATCAATACCGGATAATACTGCTGCATATTGTTTAATTATAAACGATCGACTTGTGGAATACAAACCTTTGAGCAACATAGTGCGCAGGTTATCATGACTGCCATTGTAGACATTCAAGGCTTTGAGACAGAAGCAAATGAATTTATAATAAAAGAGATTGCTATATACTGTAATAAACAACTGCAAGTATTTTTAATTAAGCCACCATTTCCATTTTACGATTTAACAAAACAAGAAAGACATCAAGTTGCATGGATTGAACGTAATAGAAATATATATTGGGGTGAAGGATTTATACCATATTCAAATTATAAGTGTTTAATTTTAGATTTCTTAAAAGATAAATGTATTTATATTAAAGGTTGTGAAAAAGTGTTATGGTTAAAAAATATTTTAAATAATAATAATAGTAATGTGATCAATTTAGAAGATAAAGGCTGTCCTAGTTTTTTAAGTCTGTATGATCGATATAAATATTCTGACAATTTGTATAGTTGTATTTATCATAACTCAATATGTACTTTGAAAAATGTTTTGTGTTTAAAAATATGGTGCTCTGATAATAAACTTTTTGTATAATATATATTTTCTCATTTTTACTCATTAAATATCCCTTCCTTCCAACTTATCTTTGTAAAATTATTTATAAAATAAATTGGTTATATCAGCTATGAGATTTCATTACACTCTCATAATTGTAATAATATAGACTACCTCTTCATTATACACTTATAAATACATAAAATAATTCAGAGAAATACTTTTGAATTTTAATTATTATTCTAACTAATTGGTTTTTAAAATGAACGAAGTAGACAAAAAATCTTGGTCCATCAAAAAGTATGAACAGTATAAAAAGGATGTTTTATTAGACAACCTTGAACAACAGATAAACATTCTAAAAGAAAAGAAAGAACCGAGAATAGCTGATCTTTTTAAGATTATGTGGCTGCAGGATCAACTAATACAGGTGCTTCAGGAGAAAATTGCCAAGCTTGCTAGCCAGCGAAAACGAAAGCCTGAGCAAATCTGTGACGCAAAACATAAAGTTGTAAGGTGTACAAACAACGAAATACTCGTTTTGTTAATTATTAAAATCAATCTCTGTCAAATTGTGTTTGAATAGATATATTACGTGGGGATAGTATTAGATAATTTGTGTAGGACAGTAGGATAGAATTGGGGCGCTCTGCATCACGCAGCTCGAGCGAACGCGAGAGCAAAGTGATGCAGAAGCCCCAATTCTATCCTACTTCCATGTTACATCTTTGAAAAAAATGAGATATGAATATTGCATGGTTCTATATGTCATTCCTTTTTGTTTAGACTAATATAGTAATAGATGGAAGCACTTACCACCTAATAATATTAAATCGCAAATAGTTCTATGTTACTTTTTAAGTTATTTTTACTGATATGCAAATTTTAAACCTCATTTCCCATAAGTTAAAAAAATAACATAGAAGCTTGTAATAGTGAGCCAGCGATATTATAAAGCCACAATTTAGTTGTTCTAGGGGCGAGTCACTGGTTCTCTTCTCTCCATAGTCCGCGTTACGAATCAGAGTTTGTAAACAGAAAATACATACACACAAACAAGATCGTTTGTTGTTTAATCCACGACATTTACGAATTACACCACTGGCCAAATATATTCAATTGAACTCCGCCGAGAAAATTATCATCTTTATAAATTCTATTGACCGGTCAATTAGTGCTAAGCTATACGCAAACATGCAAATACGACTGCCAATTATGAGGGTCTAGATTCTATTTGCTTGTCGGGCAATTCGTTATCGGATATTTTGTAAAGTACCTTAAATATGAAGAACTATAGAGACTATAGAACTGTGGCCTGTATATACATACATACTATACACATGGAACCTACGTTCTGAACGTGTCTGGTCAAATAATTCAATGCTTTTTTTTTTTTTTTTACTTTTCTCGTCAAAATGACCACACTTCACCTGATGGTAAGCAGTCGTGTGGTCTAAGAGCAGTGGCCTCCACATCGCCCCCACAGTAGCCGAGGCGATGTTGAGATCTCTACTTTGACGGCCTGAGAAGATGCTTTTTCACGCCCCGCTTAAAGAACCCAGGATTGAAGGAAGAAGGAAACACGTGCCTTGGCAGAGAATATCATGCCTTAGTCGTTCGGCAGAGGTATGAGGACCCAAACTTTTTGGTACGCGCTCTAATCGACTCTACCGTGTAAGGATGGCATCTGAGCCCAGCACGCGTTGTTCTGGATAGGAAAGGGGAGGGCGGGATAAGGTGGAATAACTCTTCAGAGCACTCCTCGTCGTATATTCTGTAGAAACATACCAATGAGGCAATGTCCCTACGGAGTTGCAGAGGTTCCAGTGAACTCGTGACCTCTGGATCTCCGATGATACGGACAGCCCGCCGCTGTAACCGGTCGAGAGCGTCCAGCAAGAAATACATTAATATTAGTAGTATATTAATGAAATTTCTGTAACTAACCAACTAAAAACTAAACTATGACAATCATAAGTGTATTATATGGTTTTGATCGGAATACTAGTGAGATGTATTAAATTGTCTGGGTGAAAAATAATTTTATCTTTTTATTCCAATGACAATAATAATAATTGTTTATAAAGTTTAAGTTGGTACAAATATGAGTAACAATAGGTCTTAAAATACTTAAAATAGGATACATTACTTTGGACAACTGTACCTTCCTACTGGTCAGGTTGTGACCACGGCCGATGTAACCTGGTCGAAACGTCAAGCCAAAAAAGGTAAACATTATGCATGACCGCGTTAATTCCCGTTACATATTATGTAAAAATCATGCAACGCGAAAGTTTAAAAGTTATTAGTTTATACCTGTATCACAAGCGATATGTGCTATTATAATGTAATAGAAAGAGCATTCTTAATAATATTTAACAAATATAGATTGTTCTGTAATAAGTTACTATTACAATGATATTATTATTACTTACTTATTTATAAGTATGTAATGCTCTTGTCGCAAAATGAATGCAGTGAGAATATTCGACAAAACATCCTTGAAAGTTTTACAAGGAATACATCAATATAACAATGTAGGTAGTAGAGCCTCGCTGATTTTAGCTTGAATGGGCCGGTTCAACCGGAGAAGTACTATCCTCTCACAGAATATCGACGTGAAATACCAGTATTCCTACTGTTGTGTTTCGTTTGGTGAGTGAGAGTGCCAGAGGCCCAATCGCCCTCTTTCCCCCTTCCCGCTCCTTCTCCTTCCCAATTTTTTTTGTCCTAAGGGTCGGCAACGCGCAAGTGATGCCTCTGGTGTTGCAGGCGTCCATAGGCTACGGTGACCACTTACCATCAGGTGGGCCGTATGCTTGTTTGCCACCTTAGACGTATAAAAAAATAAAAAAATACAATAAAACGTTCAATTCAATCGGTTTATTGCGAATATAGGTTACAATAGGTGTTTACTTGGTATATTTCGCCGTCTGAGAGAATATAAATTAATAATGGTAATCAGAGTTAAAAAAGGAATTAGGTTAGTATGTAAGAATAGTATAGACATCGTTAGAATGTATACAATGTTTTATGTTTACCTATATTCATATAGAACCTATTATAATTATGTATAATCAATAACATAGGTATCAACAATATAAATCTCGGTACGTGCTGGATTTCCGACACACATATATATATACATACATTTTCCTGTTTATATAATTAAATGTAGATTCTATCTGATATCTCGTTATTCCTAGGTATGTAATTAATCACACCTACAACCATATCTGACATAAAAAACAAGATATATTCTTATTTTTCCTTTTGTCTATTGCGCAGCAAACAATTTGGTATTTTTTATTGTTTTGTCTTAATACTTATTTGTTATATAAACCTAGGCAAAGGACCTTTAAGTAAAGGTCAAGGTGCATACGGATATCGGGCGTTTGTGTCCAGCAGAATCTGTCTTCAATTATTTTAAGTTACTGACCAGGCATGAAATTGCTGCTATATATTACGTAGTGTAGTTATAGAATACTTCAAGAAAAGGCACAGTAATTAACTTGTTAGTACCCTCA
Source organism: Catocala sponsa (assembly GCA_963564715.1). Classification (NCBI taxonomy): domain Eukaryota; kingdom Metazoa; phylum Arthropoda; class Insecta; order Lepidoptera; family Erebidae; genus Catocala; species Catocala sponsa. The sequence continues at coordinate 516,153 of OY751336.1, forward strand.
CTATGACAGATGTCCTTAAAATCAAAGGAAAATTTACTTGCGTGTTTTTGTAACTAATTCATTTATGTATTTCATATTTATTCAACCTACTTTCAATCTTATTCATTGACTAATTCTTTCAATTCTAATATATACTATTATGCTCTCTACTAGTATATTTCATTTATTTTGTTTAATAAAAGACAACTGCCGGTCTAGGAACAATGGCTATGTCGCAAAAAACACCCAGACTACAACAACCATTTGAGGATTACACAATTTTGCCAGCAATTTCAATTTCATTTATTGATATAACACTGGGCGAACTGGCAGTGGCTAGCGAATACTCTACGACGCCATTCGTGCAGTGGACGGCATCTACACACTAAGGCCGACCGACACGGGCAGCTTGAAGCAGCTAGTATCGACTGCTTCAAGCTGCGACTGCATAGTAAACTACAGTCTTCTATGTACACATATACACGAGCAGTTGAGACTGCTTCGAGCGGTAGGCAGCGCGCTGAAATTTCATCGTGCGATCAAGCAGTCGTGACTGCAACAGCGGTCCGTGTATGTTGACCACTGGCTGTCTGCTTGAGCAGTCGTGTATGGCCGCCCTTAAGGTATATTATTCCACATATCGCCAACTATGATTTTAAATCCCACATGAGAGAGGGCGAGCCTATTACCATTTTCCGCGCAGATTTTCAGTACTGCTATAGGAAATTCCTTGAAAGGAAATCCTAATAACACTTTGGCCGACCCGTGAATCGTACCCTTTATATGCAGCATTTGCTTTTTGATATGGTGTCCTGTCTGTGAACACTTATTCCACAGCGGAAATGTAGAGATAATTGCCGGCCAACCTTCGACACCGAGAGGACTGCTAATGAGCACTAATGTTCAGTTCGCGGCGGCAGCGGCACGCCCGCGTCTAGTTAATCTTATTACTTACGTTGTTTCTGCAGGACTCCTCTCACTTGTAATGTCATTAAGAGAAAAAGGACTTCCCTATTGAGAACTCACGGAACAATAGGTGAACGTTATTTAGTTTTGATAAACAGGTATATGGAGAATTAAATTAATTACATCTAAGAGATAATAAAAGTAAGCAAATTGTATTTTATATTTTGTTGCAAGATTGCTTTGGTATTTTTTTGCTAGTTGAACGAATGGTTCAGTGGGTTAAGAGGTAGCCTCGGCACTTTTTTGAGTTCAATGAGGACGGGGCTAATATTTATCATTTTCATTATTTTGTGTCCGTTATTTGAATATTTGTATTATTTTTTGCGACACGGGATGTATTCCTAGTCCAGGCAGTGTCATTCAAAACAAGAATTAAATATTACCCGTTGAAAACGATAATTAATAGATACGTTTATAATAAACTACCTGACCCGCATTCGAACCCGTAGTTCCTCAGATTAGCGCGTTCAATCAAACAAACAAACTCTTTAACTTTATAATATTAGTATAGATTTAAACTAGACAATTTAAAATCCTAACTTCCTAACTAATATTATAAATGCGAAAATGAGTTCGTTTGTTTGTTACGCTTTCACGCCTTAACTACTCAACCGATCTACATGAAGCTTTGCATACACGTTGTCAGGGGTACAGAATAGGACATAGGTTACCTTTCATCCAGAAAAAATAACTGTTGCAAATCTAACCTAACCTAACCTACATTTACGCGAGCGAAGCCGCGGGTGAAAACTAGTACATAATATTTTTCCACAGTACAATTATTTTGTATGCGTGCGTTATTTTCTTAAACAATAATACCATGGAATATATTATTGTTGTATTGTGCTCATCAAAAAATGACAGCCTCTTTATTTAGTCAGAAGTATTCAAATGGCTTAAACAATTTCAATAAAACATGTAAAAGCAACTTTATATAGCAGCTGAACAAAGCCAATGATTCAAACTTGTTTCTGAGAATATGCTAAGAAAACCAATGTTAGACAATATTTTTCTTACCGAAGTATGTTTATATTCTCATCGTTAGACTGTGGAGATAAAAATGAGAAAATGGTGAGCGAGACGACGATATGTAAATAGCTTGACATTATATTACACGCCACTTATCTCTGAGTGCTTATATAAGAAATGTGAAATTAATTTTGCTCCTTATTTAAATGTGATTTAAATTCTTGCGTTCTCTACATATCTTTATATATATATAATTCTTATGTACGTGTGTTGACAGTGAACTTCTCCTAAACGGCTGGACCGATTTGAATGAAACTTTTTGTGTGTGTTCAAGTGGATTCGAGGATGGTTTAGATATGCCTTTTTTTTCTTTTTTGTAAAGGACAACGTCTGTCCGGACAGCTAGTATAATTATATAAAGTTTAACAGATGAGCTTGCCTTAAATCAGTTTATAATTTAATTGTCTATCTTTCTATCTATGCTTGAACGGCAGGGACGTATCTTAGCGATGTGACCTGGGAAGACGCTATAGCATTTATCCAATAATGGAATTGATCCCAACACAATATTGCCTGTCGTGCTTACGCTACACCACTGGACCACGGTAGCACCAAACAATAATTATGATCCTTTTATTTATCTCTGCACATAGTGTAGAATAAGAAATCATTTCAATCATACTCTACACAGTATAGCACTTACAATATTTTTCTACTCGCATAAAGGTAACCGTTTAAAAAGAGCTATGGAAATACATTAACTTCATAATAAGGATACCATTGCACTCCATCATAGAATAACGCACCATTCATATATTTACCAAATAAACAAGCTGCTGCTTAGCGATAATAATAATAATTCTTTATTTAAGACAACATTGATCCATTGTGTTAGTAACATTTTCTTAAATAACTATGTTAGTTTTATTCTAATGTTTAATTATTTTTATTCTATGCGCCCATGGGGGAGGCAGTCCGCGCAGACTAATAACCAGGATAGTTATCTGATCATAGTCCGCACGAAGTGCCTCGTCCACGGTGCCTGTAGGTCCTCTGCAATTATTTTCAGGATGCTATTGTTACTCGCCCTTATCCTTGTCATCAGTGATGCGATCTTATTTCTAATAATGGCCTGAAATCCATTAGTTGCAGCCTGTGCAAACATCTCTGATGCACTACAAAAACGGGGAAGTCCCAACATCATCCTGAACATATTATTATATTGGATGCGCAGGGTATCTAACGATCTTTTGGCATACGCCATCCACAGGCCCCCGGTGTACATACCCTGGCAGTATGCTTTAAAAAGTGTAGTTTTGACTTGGTCTGTACACCGGGAGAATCTGCCAACCAGCATATTACCGCGGACCACCAGAGCCCTACGCTCCCGTTCTATATCGACATCGTCTTTAAGGTCGTCGGTAAGTATATGTCCTAGGTATTTAAATTGATATACCCTCTTCAGGCTTGACCCGTTCAGGCTTATGGGTGGTATTTGTTCTGGACACCTACCGGCGGCCTTAAAGACCATGTACTCACTTTTCTTAATATTATAGACAAGTCCATGGGAAGCAGCATACCTCTCACACACAGATAGCATCTGTTTAATGGCATTTGCAGTCGGCCCCAGCAGCACGATGTCGTCCGCGTAACTGATATTATTAACTCTAAGACCACCCACCGAGCATCCGACATGCATGCTGCTGAGCTCAACTATGAGATCGTTGACATATAAGTTGAAGAGCCCTGGAGAGGATATCCCTCCCTGTCTCACACCGCACTCCAACCCATATGACTCCGATAATGCCCCTGACCATCTAACAATATTAGTTTGGTTTGCATACCAGAATTTAAAAAGCCGTAGTACTTCTTCCGGTACAGCCCTGTCAAAATGCCAAATTGTAGTATAACATGTTACTAATCAATATTACGATATCTAGAATCTGCGTAGAGAATTATATTATTACGTATAGATGCCTCCAGCACAGTGGGAATAGTTAGTTGATTTAAGATATAGGTATATCTATAAAGATTTTTGAAGTGAAACCTTCTTTAGGCGCGTTGAGCACTTCTTGGATGAACAAAATTCATAGAACTCGCGTCATCGGCACGCTTCGTCATCGTCATGCTTCCACGCTTTCGATTTATCTCAGAATTCAATATCTCAGAAATGGTGCGTCCTACGCAAAAATAACGAAATTTTGACTTACTTAATAACCCATAAGAGAATCAGGAATCCAACCCGCCCTTTTTTTTTGTTTATAAAGAAGTGTTTATGATTTTCACTTCTGTTGGCAGTCTCCAAAGACTGCCCCAATTTTTATTTTATTATTTGCTCTATGCACTTGCTCGTATTGAAAGAAGCGTCACATATATCGCCTAGACTGGTAACAACTATTTGTTATGTGAACATATTTTTGTACTATAAAGGCACTCCCCGCCACCGGTAGCGACGAGATCATCACTATGCCAGTCGCGCAGACTAATAATTGTGTCAGAGTTAACCAATCTTTTGGAGCAGACATTTTAGAATTGACATCTAAATCTCGAACTTGATAGTTCTGTTTGTTTAATACTAGACCGAGTAAAGTGAGTACGTGAACAACAACACGTGCATTGACTTGCAACTTTACATAAACAACTATGTAACGTTATTTTCAATTTATTCAAGTGTTGTTTTTTGTTTAGGTACACATAACATGTAAAGTTGACTTGTATTATTATTACAATGACTACATTATGTGTGAACAAGTTTGTTTTCACAACTGGCACAAGCATCACGTGAATGAACTTTTTTTATTACATTCATGAAAATGGACCTTGTTCAACAAAATGTACTCAGTTTTGCTTTTAAGATATACTTTTAAAGTAACCATTGAACTCTCAATGTTGCCTTCAAATCTTTAAAATACGCCTTAAAACTTTATCCGAGTCCCCTTGGAGTATAGAAACAAGCCTTAAAGTTTGTGAAGTGTCTTTAGAAACACCCTACGTAATAGGGAGATTTGAAGTATCAATGATAACATGCTGAGAGGCGCTTCGTTCAAGTTTCAAACTTTTAAACAAGTCAGCGTCAGTTGTTCGTATATTAAATAACTTACTTATAATAATACAAGTATATGTTTTGTAAGTATATACATTCCTACACAATAGGTATTTGTGCAAGACTCAAGCAAACAAAAAGACATTGTGTTTATAATGAACTTTGAATATAACTTGGTTTGCGTTTCAATGTCACAGAGAAATCAAAGTTGTGAGCCCTTTATTGGATCACAACCTGGGGTGAAGGTCTCTTAGCTGTGTAACATCACTGACGTATAATATTATATTTGCATAACGAACTGAATAAGAGTGTTTTGATATTCTAGTAAGTGCAGATTAGCTACATTTGTCCGTGCTGTGTTGTTGGCATTATATGAACTACAGTGAGTTATATACACATATAATACGTAACGGGTACCTATTAACGCGATCATTCATAATGTTTACCTTTTTTATGCGTAATAGTTATATAACAAATAAAAAAGGGTAAACATTATGCATGATCCCGTTAATAGGTACCCGTTACGTATTGTATACATATATGTATATCATGCAACGCGAAAGTTTAAAAGTTATTAAAGTTAGCTATATTGAAAGCCACATAGAGAGTAAGCAGTATGTGGTCATAGAGTTCTTGAAAACAAAAACAGATATTGTTAAAGATAGCAGAGTTTAAAAGAAATCGAAACATTTATTAATTGTAAACTTGTAAGTTTACAGTCATTAATTATTCTAATTTCTTTTCAATCATATGCAAGGCTCGCCTTGCAGAGATAAATAAATATAATAAAATATTAAAATATTTCAAGGTGGCTCAATGGCAGTGAGTGCGATTTTTGTGCACGATTGATGTGTCGGGTTCGATTACCGGACAGGTAAAGTATTATTGTAATTTTCTGTCCAAAAAATACCTGAAACTGGAACTATGACTTGGACCCCATATTATGTGGGACCTAGGTCTACAGCTGACAAAACTTCGTGATAAACACCTTTACCTTTTCCTTCGAGGATGTAATCGTTTCGTTTGGTTTTAAAGATAGGTCTTGTATTACAACACAATATTTGCCGCAGAGGATTTTATAAGCATTGATGTTAAGTAGGTATATAATGAAATCTTAGACCCAATACTACTAAATCTGGAACATATTCTGTGCCTCTCACCGTTATTTCTCGCGTACGGAAATTGAACTCGTAATATTCAGCACTAAAACCTCCAGGCATCCGTACAGTTTTCTTTCCGTATCTCTTAATTTAAGATCGCAGTAGATGACACTTATATAAAATACCTAGTACCTAGGACGTACCGCATTTAAAACGAGTACCTCTAGAAAACACGCAAGCTTAATAAAATAAGTCCTTCATTCTACATCCGTATCCCTCACTCAAACTAATTGAGATAAACATACAAAAAGTACCTACCCATTTCAGGAAACAACAAATTCTTGAAGAGAAATGTCGCCGTTCTACTGATGAATGTGGATTGTCAAGCGAGCACTGTCCGATGTACCAGACGAACTAACACACACCTGTCACTTTATATGTCAAATTTAATTTTAAAGATATACTTAGTACGATTTATAACGGTTTATTGCCATGCCATAGATAATTAATTAAGTTAGCAATATATTAACCTTAAACATAGAAATCGATGATAAGGATTTTTTTTTAATATTATTTTTACGTGCGGCTACTTTGGTAACGGAATTACTTCTACCCTATAAGGCTGGAAACCAGTATACGGGGCGGTATTAAAAAATATTTTCCCAACTTTCATCAGCTATGTTTTCCTCTTATTTAGATAATGGCAAATCAAACAATTAGGGCTTGATAATAAATCAATTATTTATTAGATGTTTATAAGCTCTGCAAGAATACCCACGTTGTGCTTATACTGCAATATAGCTGACGCAGGACAGGGCCTTATTTGTTATTACCGACTTCAAAAAAAGGAGGAGGTACTCAATTCATCTGTACTTTTTTTTTGTTTGTTTTTTCGTTACTTTCGACTGGGTGAACCAATTCTGATGATTCTTTTTTTATTTGAAAGCTGGTGCTTCCCGTGTGGTCCCATTTAATTTTGATCAAAATTTGACTATTCGTTTTTGAGTTATCCTTAATAATGCGTATTTAGCTACATTGATGATGCTCTCATATTTGGCAAGGTTCACTAAAAACCGAGAAATAAACAACATTTTAACAAAAATGAAAACTGACTTCAAAAATGAATATTCTGAAACTTAAAATGCAGTAAAAAGTTAATAAATAATTGCATATTCTTGTGAATAATTAACTTATTGTTATTATTTGAGTCGGTTTTAGCCAAGGTAGGTTTGTAACTAATAACATGAGATGTCTTTCTATAATCATAACATAACACTGGCATGCACAATTGCACACATAGACGCAGCACGCGGCGCGGGCGGCTGACACCGACTCCAAAAATAACAATAATTTAATTATTCACAAGAATATGCAATTATTTATTAACTTTTTAGTGCATTTTAAGTTTCAGAATATTCTTTATTGAAGTCAGTTTTCTTTTTTGTTAAAATTTTGTTTATTTTTATATTGTGGTTGTGTTTCCTGTTATATCATAAAAATGTGGAACAAATAATACGATTTTTCTTTATTTCTGTGTTTCAAAAAATAATAAAAATAGGGCTAAGTCTTTACGGTCACCTACGAAAAACTTGACCACAAGAAAACATAACATATCTTTTACAAACCAGCCGTTTCCCGATAGAATTTTACACACGGAGATTTACAACAAACGCAGCTATCTACTCAAACAGTAACTCCATTCCCTTTTGTAGTCTACTATAATTCACGCAAAGATATTTGCGAGGATGTCCGCACGGTAGGCAGCTAGGCAGTGTTGTCAGTGTAGGCAGTGTCCGTGACACGCGACAACACACCTCGCTAAAGGCAGTGTTTGCTCGTGCTCCGAAGATTAAAGGCTGTCACCGTTCCCACGCGTGTGTGTACCCGGCCTTTGTGAGCGTTTATTGTCTACGGACGTATGTATACATATAATCACACGGTTGTATTACCGAAAGTGTAGGCATAGGTGAATTACAGCTAGATTTCGCCAGATTTTGTTTTAGGCACCACGTAATAGTGAGCTAGTCTATTGTCGTCTACCAGGCACACGTAAACGAATATACATAATCTCAAGCTTAAATAGGCTTCGAAATATCAAAAGAACAAACAGGGGTATATTACACCCACATCAACCTCTGTTTCTCGTAATAGAAGGCAGCTATTGCTAATAGTCTCTTGTCAAAAAATCCCGATAACGCTGGCGGATCCGAGAATTAAACACGAAACGTCATTCAACCAGTCGCATTCACCACCGATGCGCTACAGAGGTAATCCACGTTGTCAATATTTATAAACTGTCATAGTAAAGTAAAGCAATTTATTTTAAGTTCATAAGTCTCGAAACTCATCTAGAGTCCCAGTCCAGCGACTACCCATTTTTGTTTGTATAGATTAGGTACCAGATTTATAGATACCCTCGTATTTATGTTTTCACCAAATATCAAGTCGAAAATTGGACTTTATCCTTTGCTTTGCTATAGGCTGCTGCATTGCATTCCCCGTATTCTACGAACAATTTGAGCTGCGTTGTGCAGTTGACAGGTTAGTTATGAACGTAAACTGCTTGACTGGCTCGTTTGGCTCGGTACGGTTGTTAAACAAAGTCCCGCTTCGCAAAGCGGTGCTTCGCAAAGAGCCGGTGCGCGAAGCGTTACGCAGCGCGCTTTGTTTATTCTCTCTGACTTAGGTAACTGTGGAAAACAAACAACACAAAGTAAACTAAGAGCACAGTTTAACATTGATTTATCACCCCATCTGTTTGAGTTACAAGTGATTTGACCCCACTAGTTATTATTCGCTTAGAAGCTAATGCCGTCACCGGCCACGTTATGTTGCTTTACTCAATGTCAATTCGGCTGATAAGATAATCATTTTGTTTATTATTACGGATATCCTTCTAACACAAAGATTACATTGCTTTCATGATTTCATTGATTTTAAGAAACGAATCATATTTTTAAATTTAGACTCATAAAACGTTTAACTTTAATGTGATTTATAATGTAAAGCAAATGGTCTAAGATTGATTGCCATAAATATTAATTATTCTATCCCTAGCTCTACAGCTACTAGAACTTCACAGGTTTTATAGATTCCAGTCTAGGAATAGGTTGTTCTACATTTTATAGAAAACACTACATACATAATATATTATAATCACCACATAAGCACACAGTTTATACAAAACTCATTAGATTAAATAACAGCTTACTAAAAAAAACATCAACAAAAAAGAATGGAGCAGCAATTTCCGTCTCTTGACAATTATCCTCGACATCGTGCATCGCCAAGCGACCCGCGACCTAATAAAATACCCAAGTACAAAAAGCACTCTCCTCAACCGCAAAGTAAGATTGTTATTAAATTCCACAACTCAATATACATCCTCAAAAAACTCATCATAACATTTTAAGTGGATGCTGTTAAAATGCCCGCGGCAATTCATCTAACCATTTGATATCGTTAATATTTTATTATATCTTTAAAATACAAATGTAGCGAAATATTGCGTGCGGTGCTGATGTGAAATAATTTGCTGTGTTAGTGCTACATTAGACTCAACTATAGTGCTCTTATATTTTAGTGTTAGACTTAAATTGAGTCTGGAAGGGCGAGGACGTTCGCGCCCTGTGGGAGTCTGTTTAGTCATCTATCTCGGCTCAGTTGAAAGAGTTATAAACACTTGACTTTAAATACGATAAGCCTCCTAAATCTGACTACTCAGACTGTTAAGGTGAGGCACTAATAAGTAGCTTAAAACTCTATTAGACTAGCTAAAAAGGTATGATGAATAACATATAATTAAAGAATACTCTAATGTCCAGTAGAAAACACACCCGTATTTCTTTTCTTACCCTACATTCCGGGGCCGTGGGACTTGCTTCGGATATATCTATCTACCCTTGCAGGAATATACAGGCTTAACAATATATGTATATTGGTCTACAAATACATTAAAAGAAAATATAACAAGAAATTCGACTGAAACCAGAAAAATGTAAATGCTAGCCACTTATCGTGAAAGTATAAATCTACCGGCAACAAATGAAGGTCCTACAAGATGAACACTTCCGACATAATACTCACCGCCACTATGAATAAGTCTCATTTTTTGCGGCCTCACCATCCCGCGGCGCGATGTCGTTGTCGTAAAGGCATAGCCAATTTTGTTCGTGTAACACAATAAACTTTATAGATAGCTCCAATTCAAGGCACAATTTTGTCTGCCAGAAAATCAAATCGATGTTCATTGCTACACAGGATTGGGGTGTGGGATCATCCGTCTCAGATGTAACTAACACTTGTCGATGGACTAGGTGCTGCCCACGAATCTATAGCTGGCAATCACCGAAATTTAAAAGATACTGTTCTGTTTGGCCTTACTGTGCTATCTGGCCTTACATTAGATTTGTTGTACGTAAAAAATAGATACGTTTAAGCTATTACTAACTTTACATATGTTTGCCCTCACTTACTATGTAAATAAGCGACGCGTGAAATCAACGCAAGGTAACCTAACGCACTATTAAATTACTTACAAATCAGTAAACATATGTATGTCTACAAAAATAACACAAAGATACATTACACGCATTTTACCAGCTGTAAAAGCATGTAAGGAGTATGAAATGCCCAAAATATATTTTGTTATAATTTAAAACGAAGCCAAAATGATTCATGTTCATTCAAGTTAGAGAACACTGTCTAATTTCAAATCTCAACAAATTGTTTTTGATTCTCCATTAAAATCACAGCCTGAATTACTCGCAGTTCTTTCAGCTATCGGCATTTCGAAATGAGAACATTTGTTGTTTCTTTTCGACTAGAAGAAAGGACAAAGAAATACACTTTAACATTTATAACATTAGGTAAGATATTTGTGTGACAATTGTTGTACATTTCACAATAGTAAAAGTAAAATATGGCTTCATTTGTCAACGGCTATCACCTCGGCATTTCTCAGAACACGGTATTCTGCTGTATACGCCTTTTATAAGGTTATTACAGGCCCCAATTTAGGAATAACACTCTTTGTATTATTTAGTTTAAATGTAAGCGCTTTTATCTATCTTTATTGTTATAAAATTGTAACAAGGCTTTGCCTGTACATTGAAAAGTAAATTGGGATTGACTAAAAAATATCTGTTGTGAGAAACGGTTTTTAGAATTTTTGTACTAGGCCTGTAAGTTCACCTTTAAATCTACGTTTTATCTTTTCTCATTCAGTAGCATTGGCGATAAAGTGCATAGCGTGATTCATCTAAACGAATTGAAGTATGTTAGATCCTGTTTACGTGCTATCATGGTAAAAGTAAATCATTTACCTTTGAAACAATTTAGAACTGTCTCAAAATTTTTACGACTCTGTTTCCGAGGCAGGATCCTACAACCACTGTATGTTAGAGGGTTATGTAGCTTATGTTTATTGGCGTAACTATGTCTAAACAAAATATTATCAGCTGTCACGGCCGCACGTAATTTACATCTATACTAATATTATAAAGCTGAAGAGTTTGTTTGTTTGTTTGGTTGAACGCGTAAATCTCAGTAACTACTGGTCCAAATTGAAAAATTCTTGTAGTGTTGGATAGCCTATTTATCGAGGAAGTCTATAGGCTATATAAGATCACGCTACGCTAACTACGCTACTATACGGGGGCGGCGCAGTAACTTTAAACGCGGGTGACACCGCGGGCACAGCTAGTTTTATATAACCGGGGTAGCTAATTCAACAGAGGCTCGATACTTCTACACCATTATCACATAAAACAATTACCTACAAATAAAATATGTCATACAATATTTAATTAATTTACTAAAAGAAAACACAAAAAACCTAACAATTAATCATTACAATACAGAAAAGAAATGTTAATATAATGATGATGTCGGTCCGAGATGTAATCAGGGAAACTAAATAGATTGTCAGACGAACTAAAAATCAGACTGAATCACTACCAGTGAAGATCGTCTCTAATCGTGTGACGGTTTAGGCTGCCTGCACGTCTATGTTAGACAAAGATAATAATCTGTTAAGAATGCTACATGGTGTGAAGTGTAGTTTAGCGCACGTACTTATTACATTTTAGGCTCAACCTAGCAACTAATCTAAATTTAACTCACAGAAACTAAACTTCAACCTAAATGAATACAATTTGCAAGTTTGTGGCATGAGAGCGTACTTACGACATCATGAGTTCCTAGACATATGGCACATGGTGGCAAATGGCATAATGACTGCAACACCTGGCATATAAATGAGTTGTAAATTACTGAAATTATAATTTGATGATGATTTAAAAGAGTGGCCTTGTGTTTCTTGCAGGTATCTTCTCATAAACTCAACCTTTTGCCTGAACCTTGCAACTAACATAAATGTAAATTCAGTTAATGTAACCAACTCACTAATCCCTTTGACGTTCATAAGTGTTACTTTGTGACCTATGTGAATAATTTTTGACTTTGACTTAGATTCGATTCCCTAGACCGATTCAGATAAATGTTGACATGACGTATCTATTAGGGAACGCTCGGTAGACACACGGGGTAGAGACATGTAGTTCATTGACAGTAACCAGTTTTTCTCTTCGACTCATTGGTCCACATATAATTTGGCCAATATTGAATACTAGATTTTGCCTGCGGCTTTGCTCGCCTAAATTTAGGCGAGGTGAGCTTAGATTAGTAACAGTATTTTTTTCTGGATGGTAGGTACCCTATGTTCGTTTTTGTTGCCCTGACAACGTGTATCCGAAATTACGTGATGATCGGTTGAGAAGTTAAGTTAAGGCGTGAAAGAAAGAAAAGAACGAAAGAAATAATATTTATTGCGTACAGAGCACACACAATTAGTTAAAACAAAATAAAACAAAATATATTTATACAGAAAGCTTATCAAACAAACTCACATTGGTATTTATATTAATATTACTTAGAATGGACAGACTTCCAAAAATTTATTTATTTATTTCGTAGGGGCGCAAATCGAATTTAAAGTCTGTAACACCAATACATGACGATATTGTATTTAATTAAGTATAATATGTAAGGGTCTCTCGATATTTAACCGTCAAAGTTATACATGTTTATAGTTAGAAAACTGTAACGAAAATACACGCCCATCTAAAAACCACGCCTTGACTACAATGCAAATATTATATCAGTATAATCGAGTCACGAGCATCTGGGTTTACCAAAAACAAATTAAAATGAATGTCTCCGTACAGCAGTTATCCTATCTTAATTATTGTGTGTAGCGAGCGTGTTGTGGGAAGCCACCATGTTTGCGAGTGGCCTTATCTGAAGGGACAGACAATTTATCTTGTGAGTGGACGGTGATAATTAATTTGAGAGGCGCGTAATTACCAACGTCTAATGGCGGTCACTACTCACGCTAGCAATATTACGGATATTTTGACCACTCTCATGTAAAATTATTCTTTAACCCCAATAAGCGCTCGGACTAATGGACTCGTTGTGCTCATGTTAATAATTAGCGCTCGTATAATAAGGGCTGAAATCTTGAGCGTTGATCATCCAGATTATGTAATCTGACAGAAGAAGGCACTGACTTCCTGGTAGTCCTTAACTACCTGTGTTACAGAAGTCAGTGCCTTCTCACAGTTTATGCTAAAATATATATTTTATGCTAGCGGTACGTTAGATATACATACATTTTAATTATGCACATAACTTCGAAAAATCTGAAGTGCGTGACTTGGGATTGAACTCACGACCTCTACGTGGCATTCCAACTAGGCCATCGCTATACCACCATTTTTTGCCATTACATGAGCCAGTGTGAATTGGCAGACTTCACACATCTTCGAGAAGATTATGTAGAACTATAAAACATGCAGGTGTACTCGCGATGTTTTCTTACATCATTATAATACAGTGTACCTACTAAACCAGAAACTGCAAATCTTTCTTTCAATATGGCGTAGAGAGCGCTACCATTACGACAGTGGTTTGGCTGTACTATTTGTATTAACTTATTTCATGAGCGATGACGTCGATTGCCTGTCAAAACATACATACATACATAGTTTCACGCCTGTTTCCCAGAGGGGTAGGCAGAGACTACGGATTTCCATTTGCTACGATCCTGACACATTTCTCTGACTTCATTCACTTTCATCACATTCCTCATACACGCCCGTCGGTTTAAGGAGCTCTTAACCTGGCCTTTGTCCAGAACGCCTCCGATCTGATCGAGAAACGTTCGCCTAGGTTTTCCTCTTGGCCTGTTCCATTCCCACTAGCCTTATAAACTTTCTTAGTCAGTCTTTCCTCGTCCATTCTTTCTACATGTCCAAACCAGAGTAACATACCCTTTTCTATTCTGTCAAAACAGGCAAAAATAATAACATTAAATATAGTCGAAAACGTCGAAAAATTCGAAAACATTCAAAATACTTATGAATAAAAAAAATAATATCGTATCATCGATCCAGTGGAAAAGCGTCGCTACACGTGTGCGATAATCAAGAGAGGAAAAATGTTATTAGCTTTTTCTATTAGAGAATTGTCAGTAGATAAGGTTGTCTGGAATTGTGTACGACAGACGACAATATACCCTGTTTTCCCTGTATGTATAGGTGCTTTCTAAACATAACATACGTATATCTACATCTGCCTAGCTATATGCCCGCTCAGTATATAAGAATATGTCTAGTAGTGCGATTTCGTCATAGTGCACCTACCTATGTGATTTTAAATGTGTATTAATATTATAAAACTGAAAAGATTGTTTGTTTGAAAACGCTACTGTCACTCCTATTTCAAATACTTTTGCATTAACTAGACCTTTCACTGTGGAGAGATATATGACATAACACATTACACTACAAACTCGACACGGGAGCGTAGCAGTATTCTTAAACGTGGGTGAAACCACAGGGACACCGAATAAAACACCTATAAATACTATATATACCTAGTCGTAATGTTCGGATACTTTGTCATGTTATTACTCTGAGAAAAAATATACTTATTATTATTATTATTTTTTATTTTTATGGATTAGGGGGCAAACGAGCAGACGGATCGCCTGATGGTAAGCGATTACCGCCACCCATGGACACCCACAACACCAGAGGAGTTACAGTGCGTTGCCGGCCTTTTAAAAAGGAGTACGCTCTTTTCTTGAAGTGTTGAAGGTCAAAGTGTTGTTGTTTTTTATTATTGTGTAATTATAATAAGTGTTAATACTTATTATAATTACACAATAATAAAAAATATAAAAAAACCTATATAAAAGCAATTGGTAGTTTTGATTATAAAAATAACAAGCTTTACCAGTGAACTGTTTGGTATTTTATAATCAACTCTGTGTGTTACTAAAAGTACAAAAAAGTAAGTTTTTTTAATAAATAAAATTGCAATCTGTATGTTAATTGAAGAGTAAATCGTACAACACCAATTATGCACGTTTCTTTTCATCTAAAACCATGCAAATGAAAGACTATATTTTATTATAGAACTACGCAGAAAGCATTTTCGTTATGAAACATTTGTCGTCATTAACCTTTGAGCTCAGACATAAAAACTCAACTATAATTTTTCTTTGTTGTGTCCTTGTCATTTATAAAAGTCACAAGCTATATACCTACATATATTATGTATAATAAAAGAGTACCATCGTTTGTCTATGTTAGGAGTTAATAAATAATAAAATAAAAATAAAAGCCTTTATTGTTGATCTTAGTTTAAATAACAAAAAAGTTTTGTAAGTATGCCTAAGAACTCATTACTACTACCCAATTTAGTAACAAATATACTAACTTTAACTATTCATGTGTAACTGATTCTAATTCGGCAAACGGTAGTTACTCCTCAACTTGTCTTCCGACAAAGGCCTCCTCTAAAGATCGCCATTCAGTTCTATCCCTTGCCGTTCGAGTCCATGTTAGACCCCCTATTTTCCTAATATCATCTTCCCATCTCTTAGTTTGTCTTCCTCTGTTCCTTCTGCAGTCTAGTGGGTACCATTCTGTTATTAGTCTTGTCCATTTTCTCTTCTTGTTATGTTATGTTAGGAGTTAGTAGTACTATAATATGACTATATGGCCTGCCTGCATCAGTAGCTGCAGGGAATGCGATTAATGTGCCTGAGCTCTCTGGTAACATGTTTGCGCAAACAACTACACTAACGAAGTATAATTGAATTGATCTATCAAGAAATTTCCACGGTGTTTGGTGCTGAGCATGGTAGACGGCAATAAACTCGCCTTTAATTACTTGCCATCTAAAACTATAGGTTAAATGTGGGTGCAAGACAGGTGAATAACTATATATCTGAAGGAGTAAGCAGAGGTCTGCTTACTCCTTCAGATATATAGACGTGCGTATAGCGTATAGCACGTACATAGCTAGTCTGAGAGTAAGTAGTTTGCGGAGCTTCAGTATATAACACCATCTGTCACTCGCTCTACTGACTTACCACCAAAGAAGTCGTTATGCTGCCTACCAGGTAACAAGATTACACTGATCCCCTATTAATAACAAAGCGCTTTAAGACGAGCTCACCGCAGAAAGACATCAAAAGGCTGTTTGTAATCTTCTGTACAATTTAGATATTTCCTCAATCAAGTTTGTCGAGATTAAGCGAAATTCTAAGTTTCACCTGAAATTTAATAAAATGGGCACCACTTTCAAACTAATCTTGAGAAATGAGAAATGGCCTTTTAAGAAAATTTTGCATAAACCTACAAAGACCATCTTTCAACCGAGAGATAATAACATTGATGATGGTTTTAATCACATCACAATTTGCATAGCGAGTAACTATTTATACAAGATTTTAGTATAATCCCCGCGGGATCCGTCAGGCGAGATCACGCAGCCTTCATGGAAATCCTCTCTTTATGTTCAAGCTACATACTTCGGTCTGCAACAACTCTATAATTATAATTTACTTAGAGTACTTAACTTGACTTAAAAACTGGCGGATGTGTAACCCAGTCGAGCCGGCTATTCTCTTTTAGATCATCTTATTAAGACTGCGCCGAGCGAAATGTGCCAAAACAGGCGGTCACAGTTAAATGAACAAAATCAACACTTTTTGTTTAATACAAATATAAAATATACATTTACCATAACAATGAATGTATTTACAATTACTCCGTGTAAAAAACTTAAAATAATTATTTCGCCTACAAAATTACGTAAATTACAGTAGAAATCTATCCTATTTGACAGCTTAAACGAAACATAAATAGTTATATTACAATTTGTCCGTCCCAAATATTTAAGTTTTGGTTATTTCAAAAAAGCACTTCAATTCCTTCATACAATTTTACTATGGCGGCCGCGCGCCGATTTGAATATGCGCCGCACGAACTCTGTCATCATGTCTTTCCCTCGGCGCAGTCTTAATCCTAACTTCCTAACTAATATTATAAAAGCGAAAATGAGTTTGTTTGTTACCTTTTCACGCCTAAACCACTGAACCGATCATACTGAAATTTTGCATATACGTTGTCAGTTGTACAGAAACGGACATAGGCTACCTTTCATCCCGAAAAAAATTACTGTTCCCGAGGAAACCAACAATAACTTTCTTATGATAATAAATAATAGATGGCGCCACGTGTCTTTCGAATCATGATGGAATTATATTATTACAAGCAGAGTACGACCCGAATTGATTGTCAAATACTAAATTAACGCGAGCGAAGCCGCGGGCAAAAGCTAGTATTTTATAAATATGAATACTCAACTACGCGTTAATCATTAAACGGATCGGAATGAAATTTAGCAAACTGATTGATCATGTCCTGGGTTAATACATTTTTGCAAAGCCAGCAACGTGCATTTGTTA
This sequence comes from Catocala sponsa, assembly GCA_963564715.1. Classification (NCBI taxonomy): domain Eukaryota; kingdom Metazoa; phylum Arthropoda; class Insecta; order Lepidoptera; family Erebidae; genus Catocala; species Catocala sponsa. Next base: position 534,034 of record OY751336.1, read on the forward strand.
CCTAGGTGCTAAAAATGTCCAGAAGCCATGTTCAGCAAAAGGTTGACCATTATGTTAAGCTGACGGCATCTTGACGCAAAATAACAAACATTTAAATCATAGATTCCTCACCGTTCTGATGTAGATCGCACACAAAGGGTCCATACTAAGCAGAGGAGTTTACACGTAAGATAGAGAAGGATAGTGAACAATTTTCAATATGAATGAGCGTGATAAATATGTATAATTCGGATGTCATGTTGGCAGTGTATGTCACATAAGAACTTAAAATCTGCCAAAGTGTATTTAATCGTTAAAGATTTACAACTTTGGAAAAAGCCATCAGGGTTGTTATAATTAAAGGAATTATTTGTTCACACGTAGGTATTGGTCACAAATAAAGTAACAAAGGTAGGATATAAAATGTTACATGTGTGGGCTGTTGTGATCCAGGCGGGTTTACTACCGACATGGTTTCGCACTATCTCTGCGCGTTACTTACGTGTACGTGACACTCACAATTTAATCACTTACCAAATAAATCAAGTCATAAAAATAAACTTTTGGGATCCCTACAGAACTCCTTTGTTATTAAAAGTGACTTATTTTATTATAGAAGCTTGTTTATAATTTTTCTATACATCAGAGTTCGATGGCGGACTATCGCCGCAACTCTAAGTTCTATTTTTTTATATTTTAAGTGATTTTTGTGCAAACAAACAGTCTAACTAAGAAAGAAAGAAAGTTTTTTTTTTATTTTGGCACACGAAAGGGCACATCTAAAACATGACGAAATAAAATTAGAAATTTAAAAAATACAAAATAAAAAGCAGAACAATCTATACTTATAATAAAACTGTAGAGAGGTCAATTCTGTACATTGAATATATATTCAAAATTAATATTGGAGGATGAATGGTGATCGATACTGATGACAAAAATGCAATCAGTAAATTTTTTGTCTGTCTGTCTGTATGTGCACGCATGGGTCAAAAACTACTGTAGGGATTTTAACCAAACTTGGTACGATTGTAGTCCATACTCCTGGGCAGGTTATAGGCTACATAACATAACGCTAAGACACATAGGAGCTGAGCAGTGACGATAAATTTGAAGCAAGTCGGACGAAAATGCGCTTTCGAGCTCTTATCCTCGCATACGTTGATCATACACCAAAAGTATGTATTACAAAGATGATGGTGTTCAAAAGATCTACAAAAAAGTCCTTAATAGTATATATCTATCTTTTATAAATTAGCCACAATAACGTGTTTAATCGTTAGGCATTTCTTCAAAGTGTATTAAAATACATAAATATATTGTATTTCACATATCTTTATCAAACTCCCATATTCAAAAAGTACACTTTAATATTTATATTATAAAAAAAAATATAGGAATCGGTTTATAAACACACAAGATATAGATGAAATAAAACTTCCAAATCTCGCCGCGCCAGTATGGGTACGGCTATACGGTTGATTGTTGTTTAACGCGCGAAACGGCCATCCGCTGTATTTATAAAAAGGCGGGGGCGCTCACGCGCCGACTTCACTCACATTTTGTTTGTTTGGTTAAACGCGGTAATCTAAGGAACTACGGGTAAAAATTAGAAAAATATTTCAGTGTTGGATAGCCCATTTATAGAGGAAGGCTATAGGCTATATAACATCACGCTACGACCAATAGGAGCGAAGCATAAATGAAAAATATTGCAAAAACTAGGAAAATTCTCTTATGTGAAGCAGACGAAGTTGCGCGGGTCAGCTAGTATGTAATAAAACTAGAAAAATAAAACAAATACTAACACTATAATTATGTAATTTAATTTCTGCTCACTGGCAACACCACACCTTCCGCTTAACTTACAGAAACTGCCTCCCATCATGTCAAGGTTAGTATTGTCAGCTTCATATTATTATTTGCAATTAAACAACTCGTATGGTTTTTATCAAACATTTTTGGTACATTTCATCTACGTCTTACGCTTTGCATAATTCCCTCGTCACCATGATCTCGAAATACCATAACCACATCTACGGAAAAGCATTCCATACTTCGATATAAATAAAGCATAGTGAAGTACGTAAAATAAAAAGCGATACAGCCACCTCAAATAGTCTAAATACGCCTGTCTAATACAATATCAGTCAATCCTTTCATAACACAACATACATATACATACATTCTACACTAGAAGATTTGAGTTTATTTATAGTAGGTAGGCAGGTGGTTTTCAAAACTGCTTACAAACGCTTTTCACACACAAAACAAAAGTATCAACTTTGTATATTAAAACTAAACGTATTCATTTAATTTAATTCCAGCAGGTACAAAACACAACGAGGTGCTTTTTATCGTAATACTGAACATAAGCGAGTGACAGATAGAGCCCTAACAAGGGTACACAAAACCTCCCCGAGGGTCCATTGGACCTCGAACCCCGGTAATCCCTAATTAACATTCTTGTCTCTCAAACCGCGCAATTTTTTCTATATTCGTTAGGGAAGTTTTAAGCTTGGATTAAATAATACTGGATAAACCCAATCAAATTATATGTATCTTTTGTCAATATTCGCATCTAAGATTTATCAAGAACTATTCATACTTTTAACATTTTCAGCAAGTCGAATCAGCGGCTACTTTGTCTGACTACTGGGGTTTAATGGTCCCTCAGTATGAGCCCGAATTCTTGAACTCGGTATAAGACGATAATATTTTACCCCTATTACGTAGGACCTGGCTTAAAATAGATTTGATACAACTCTATCTACCATTTTAGGGTTATAAACTTGAGACTATATGTACATATTATATATATGTATGAAAACTGCGCAGCGGTAGTGAATGCGACTGCTGTGCATGAAGTCTCAGGTTCGAATCCCGGGTCGGGCCAGCAAAAAGGTATTGGGTTTTCTGTTAAGAAATCTCAATAGCAGCCCGGAGTTAGGAAGTTGGCGGTGTTAGACACCCTCGTGCCTCGGAAAGCACGTAAAGCCGTTGACCCTGCGCCTGATCACTCTATGGTCGTGTCGGATTATCCCATCGGATCATAAGAGTTAGGGAACAGAGAGTGCACTTGTGTTTGCGCACACGCTTGTGCACTATAATATATCTTGCGTAGATGGCCAGTCTCCGTTAAGATTGGCCGCCGTGACCGAAATTCGGTTTGGAGGACATTATTATTATTATTGTATATGTATGAATTAGCCACAGACAGGCCAGCAACTCGGCGAAACGACGTCCGCTTGAAAACAAAAGTTTTCTAGTGGCAACCATGAACAAAAGCGCAGCAACACCGGTTCACCAAATTACCAGATGATAGAGAAACACTTGGTGTAAGAGGCACAATATAACGATCAATTACTTTGTGAAAAGCTTACCTACATTTATCATTGAACTTCATACAGATAAGCTACGCATGATGATCAAATGATCAGAAGCAGGTCTTGTAGTAGAAAATTTTGTAAAAGTTCTATTACACTCACACATAATCCAAGACTCATCATCATCCTCTTGCCCTGGTCCCAATTTATTTGTGGTCGACGCAGTATGTCCTTCGCTTCCATACTTCTTTGTCACCCGTCATCTGATCATTTACCCCTTTCATATCCATCCTCACACAGTCCATCCATCTTTTCCTTGGCCTTCCTCTCCCTTTTCGTCCCTCTACCCTCATATTCATCACTTACTTACCTACACACGTAATAATCCAAGACTGAAAACAAATAAAAGCGAACGATAAAATCTGAAGGCATTTGCGAGGCGGCCACAATCGCTCCCTTATTTTATTTTTTCACTAGTATAATGTCCAGTATGTATAATATTTGGATAAAACTGCCCTGGTGGCGCAGCGGTGATGTATACGACTGCTATACATGAGGTCCCAGGTTCAATGCCCGGCTATGATACTGCACCCGGTTCTTATTGGTTGGTGTTGGACAGTTTGTGGTACACATAATACAGCTGTGTGTACAGACGTCGAATTGTGCTTCGTGTTAAGTGATGTGCTTATTATCCAAGACTGCTTTGATGGCGTAGTGGCTTTAATAATCGCCTCGTTAGTGCCCCTATGGGTTCTCCCCACACACGGGACATAAGTTTTTGTGATCCATTAATAGTTGTACGTATTTTGTGTGTTATTTCTGTCGGTTGTTTGAATGTTTGTAAAGTCTTGCTCGACATAGGATTTTTCATAGTGCGGAGTCTGTTCTAATTAAAAAGTACAGTTAAAAAAACTTACCAACACCGTCCCATTTACGGTGACTAGGGAAATAGGGTTATATTTATCACTCGCATTTCCATTCTTGTTCTGTATTATAGGAACTGCAATTATTACTATTAGTAATAACGATTGTAGTCCGAATTCCTTTATATGATTGGCTTACCTGCTATTAGAAATTGAAATGATTTAAACGCGGGTTTTAACCCTTGTTCAACCGTTATACACCAGCTTGACTTTCGAAAATGACATCTAAATCGAATAGACGTAATTTGAAATCGTAGTTTGGAATCTATCCAGCTACCTACTTCAGAGATCTCAAATCTGAAGTATTGTTTAATTTTGTGAATTTTGACATTTCATTGAAAATCCCTGTTCAATATTATTGACATAGGTACCTGAATAGTTTACAAGTTTTTATTGGATTCCATTCAATCAACATGTGCATCTTATATTGTAATGATAGCTGATCGTTATTGACAAAAGGTGACAGGATTGATATTGAACGATGAACAATAAATTCAATAATATTGAATGCTATGAAGCAAATGGAGTTGTACACACAATGACATCAGTTATGGACTCACTGTGTGACTTATGTGTTTGCCACACATGAAACTAAAGACATACGCATAAGAATAAAAATATTACTATACACAAGTTTAAAAGTGAATTGTCACGTTTAATAATATCAGCCCTGTATTAAACTGTCCCACTGCTGGGCACGGGCCTCTTCTCACTGTGAAAAGGGATAGGCCATAGTCCACCACGCTGGCCTAGTGCGGATTGGCAGACTTCACATATCTTCGAGAACATTATATAGAACTCTCAGACATGCAGGTTTCCTCACGATGTTGTCCTTCACCGTTAAAGCAAGCGATAATTAACTATTTAATACGCATATAACTTCGAAAAGTCAGAGATGCGCGCCTTGGGATCGAACTCGAGACCTCTGCGTGGCAGTCCAACGGTTTCCCACTAGGCTATCGCTTATTGTCACGTTTCCAATTCTTATTATTGTTGAATAATCTTTCGTATACAGTTCACTATAGAACTGACTATAACTGTATTATGATATGATATGATTATTTATAAAAATCTACATATTAAGTACAATAAATAATGGCAGGTTATTCTCCAACCCCAAACAATTAAACAGCTGACAAGTGGAAAAGCTTTTCCATGTTTTTTTAATAATTTTCGCGCGCGGAAATTGTTTCAGCAACACTTGGCACCGACGCGCAATGCATGAAACAAACGCGCTACGCACGCGGTTAAATTGATATTTAAAAAATTTAACTAACCACTTGCATTACCGCCTCGATCTTATCAGTACCTAAAGTCAAAAAGAAACTCTTCAGCACCTGTATAAAACCTTACAGTATATGACGTAACAAATTGCTAGAAAGAACGGAGATAATCACGTGAAAATAATGACAGCAAATAAATTCAAACTACACACTAATAAGAGTAATAAGTCATGCGCCGGGGCCGCCCCGCCAGCTAACAAAGGAAACTCCATAAGTATGACGTACACATAAAATATGACATTTTAAAATCATATTTAACTATAAAACGTTCTATAATACAGTTCGGAGTCCGGAACCGAAGTCGATAACGACCCAGGCTAACCTTTTTTTAATTTAATACGTAACATTTATGCCGTGAGACCGAAAATCATAGTTAGCAAAACGTAGGTAGAATACACTTATGCCTAAATCCTTCGTAAGAGGCTTAAGGTTCTATATATAATATATGTATATGTATACACGTATTATAGAAGTATTTGTATGTATACACATATAATGCCTTAGATGTAAAGGCATTGTCGAATCTTTGAGAGATGCAATGCCGATGGCGGTTGCCGGCTGCGGGCCGCAGCTGCAGTCTGCAAACGATACTACTGGTTTGTATGAATCTACATAAAATTTCAAGTCTAAGAGGGCAAGCAAACCGCAAACTAAGCTACGCTTGCAATTCTGCGCATGTTGCTAGACATTTTTATGTCGCATGTCATTTTTTAATACAAGCTGCGTTGGGATCCGACTCGAGTTGTAAATCACCTGCAGTCTGCACACCACTGGTAATGCGTATCGCAGTCGCGCCGAGGGCCGAAGGCGACTGACAAAGTGGCTGTGGTTGGAATTAATTTCATAGAGATTCATATAAGCCAGTAGCACTGCTTGCGGTTTGCGGTTGTGGTTTGCAATCTGCTTTGACTTGGAATTTGATGCCGAACGCCACGATGCTATCACCTGCGGTCACCCAACCACAGTACTAACTATGTCACCAACCACAAAGCGGCGTTGACACTTAATTTTGTGCAGAAACCAATTAACAATCAATATTTAATAAAAGTTTATTTAGTTATGAATACAGATCTACAGAAGAAGCAAAAGGGCAGTGGCAACATTCCTCTTTCAAAAAAATCTACGAAATGACTGCAAATCCTTGTCACTGTGCGCGAATTGAATAAGGTAATAATAACTACAAGTGTTGTATTACAACCAGCTGTAGTCTACGGTTGAAGTCTGCTTCTATCATGCACCACCCCTAACTCAAAGCCTCGTAAGTTCGAGGCTTTGTCAATGTGGGTTGCTCCCGCGTTCAATTGCGATATAAATATAAATAATTTTGGCAACAGCATTTACTTTAAAATTTTTCCAAGACATTTGGCATGACCTTGCTTCATTATTGATCGAGTTGCCAAAAAGATAATAAGGCGTATCACACACTCTCTTTCTGTCACAAACTGAGGAGGTTTCATTGTACTTATCAATAGCCCAGTACACAAACTTTCAAATAATACCAAGCAGATGGAGAGATTCAAAATTTGCATTTGGCTCCATACCTACTTTGCGTAATGCTATTACACCAATTCGGTTCTCTTTATCACCCCACTCCATTTTAATATCATAAAAATGTTTAACACCGATTGGCGCGAAAATGAGAAAACACAATGAATATTCATTTAAGAATGACAAATTCCAAATTCACATGTAAAGGCGGCTGTACACATTGGGCCAAGGTAGTGGGCCAGCGTGTTGGGCCAACGCACATACAATACAGCCGCCTTAATAGGTATTGTTTTTTTTAAATTGTAACAGTCTTTATGGCCAGACTAAGTATAGTCATAGTCAAAGTCAAAATCATTTATTCATTTAGGTCACAAAGTAACATTAATGAATGTCAAAGTATATAGGTTAGTGAGTTTAGTAAGTTACTGAAGCTACATTTAGGTTAGTTGCTAGGTTCAGGCAAGGGGTTGAGCCTATGAGAAGAAACCTGCAAGAAACTCATGGTCAGTCTTTTCAATCGCCAATTAAATATAATTCAGTATTTTACAACTCATATCAAGGTGTTGCAGCCATTATGCTATATATTACTGACTATATGTATAAATCTGAAGCTTATAACAATAATTTAAAATAAATAATTACTGAATAATGTTATATTATAAAGCTGAAGAGTTTGTTTGTTTGTTTGACGCGCTAATCTCAGGAACTACTAGTTTGATTTGAAAATTTATTTTAGTGTTGGATAGCCTATTTATCGAGGAAGGCTATAGGCTATATAACATCACGCTACGGTACACGGGGGCGGCGCAGTAACGATAAGCACGGGTGAAACCGCGAGCACATCTATTTTTCTTATAAACGTTGAAGTACTTGTGACTTGCAACGTGTAAATGGGCATGAACATCACGTCACCCGTAATTAACTATGAATTACTTCAATGAGCTATTGTTTCGAAACTGATAGATAGTAATGTAATAAAATGGTTGACACTTTGAATCTATAATAATTAACACCTGTGTCTGTTATTGTTGTCATCTTAGATATTAAGAGGTGTTGTCCACGAGACACCGTCGTGGGCATCAGCTAGTTATAACATCTGAGTTATTTATTTATGAAGATTATTCTAGATCTAGACATACAGTACTATTTTATAAGAAACACAAGTTACAAGTAGTTTAGAAAGCTTATGTTGAAACCTACTTTGTACCTAAACTAATAAAAAAACGTGATGCCTTATTATTTTTTTTTGGTTTTGGTAATCTAAGGTAATCGTGTAGGGTGTGTATATTTTACTGATATCTGCAAGTAAGTCTAAGTTATGATTATTTATCTTGTGTTCATCTATTTAACTAAGTATATATACTGTCACCTGCATAGCAATATATATGTAAAGAATATGTAGTGAAATTTGATTCCCACAAAGACATATTGTATGATTTAGAGAACAACGATCTGAGGCAGCTTTTTGCCCCTATGATTTATATCGATATAAAACCTACGCCACAAGGAGGCATAAATTACAAAAACACAGAGGTCCTAATAAATAACACAGGTGGTAACGAAATATGCATGCACACATAGATGCATGCTTATGTTAAATCTATACTAATATTATAAAGCTGAAGAGTTTGTTTGTTTGTACGCGCTAATCTCAGGAACTACCGGTTCGATTTGTAAAATTCTTTTAGGGTTGGGTAGCCTATTTATCGAGGAAGGCTATAGGCTATATAACATCACGCTACGACCTACGGGGGAGGCGCAGTAACGATAAACACGAGTTAAACCGCGGGCACATCTAGTTTCTCCCTACACGAACAACTCACTCTTTAGAATTGAAGCTCTTAGTCGTGCTTTACAATCATACAACTAACGGACACAAAGTACTCCCACACTTAGAACAATTATATTATTTGTGGATCACATTAATTGTTGTCCTGTTTGGGATTCGAACGCAGAACATTCAGGCAACTGCTTGGTCACTGTGCTATTCGTGCAGTTAAGTGTCAGTGCGTTTCATTTGCGTGTCTTATGATCGGTGTTCTGTAAATATGTATTTTGTGACGGAGCCTATTTAAAAAATTTGACCAAATCTCTCTGGGCTGACCTATTTTTTAGAAATTCTGGAAACTGAACTTACCACCCTAGTTCTTTACTATCGAAAGCAAACAAAATTTTCGTGGACCCCGCTTACGAAATAAAATGGGGGTGCACAATCCCCCATTTTTTTGTCACGCGTACGTAAACCCCCGTTGAGTCTCCCGTGTGGACCTGGACCACTTTGGGAACTAATGGTGTAGATGATTCATCTTTAGACAAAATAATTACTTACACAAAAAGGTTTCATTCCAGTCAGAGGCTAGTGAGTAATTTGTCATAGCTCTTGTAAGATTTGTCCACAAATATATGCAGTAATTAATTGGATTAGAGGGAGAGATCACGATAGCACAATGCCTAGCTTAATGTAATGAACGTATGAGCTAGTATCACTAATATATTAGTGGAAAGGTCTAGATGCACAGATAGTACGTGATTTATGTTACAACTAAATGTGAAATATTATATTATTATATTCACATGTTAGTAATGTTTTAACACGTATCTATATATAATATTATAATAATAATAATAATAATCCATCACATACACACAACACCATCTAGCCCAAGCTCTGCTTAGCTTGTACTATGGGTACTAGACAATGGATAAACATACATATATACTTTTTTTTTGTAAATACATACATATTATACATAGAAACACCCAGACCAAGACAAACATCCATGTTCATGCACACAAATGTTTGACTTGTGCGGGAATCGAACCCGCGACCTCAGGCGTGGCAGTCGGTTACACTAACCACTACGCCATCGAGGCCGATACCTCTACATTGTTTGAAGTTTGAAAGTTTATTCGCATGAGACATGGTTACAGAGGATGTTGCCAGGTTAAGGTACATCATACCTCGCCTTTAGTAGGCGTACGATTATTGTTACATATTACAAAAATTTATTTATTAAACATCATATTGTATGTGTTTCTATACACAAATTCAAATAGCTAAGCTTTTATTGATGTTTGTATCTGATGATTTAATCTAAAAGCATAGAACTACGCCTGTGTACCATCGCCTGAATAATAATATCGGCCCTACTTATCAACCGTCCTACTCCAAGAGCTGGCCACTTCTCAATGTGAGAAGGATTAGTCCACCACGCTGGTTCAGTGCGTATCTTGGAGAACTCTTAGACATGCAAATTTCCCACAATGTTTTTATTCACGGCTAACGTCAGCGATAATTAACTACGAGTAATTATGCGCTCACTATGGGCCTTATCAGAAGGCTCAAGGTCACGCAAAGGGCGATGGAGAGAGCTATGCTCGGGGTTTCCCTGCGAGATCGAATCAGAAATGAGGAGATCCGCAGGAAAACTAAAGTTGCCGACATAGCTCTCCGGATAGCCAAGATGAAATGGCAGTGGGCAGGGCACATAGCACGCAGAACCGATAGCCGTTGGAAAGGTTCTAGAAAGTTTCTAGAGTGGCGGCCACGCACCGGAACACGCAGCAGGGGTAGGCCCCCCACAAGGTGGATCGACGACCTGGTAATGATCGCGGGAAGCTGTTGCATGCGGGTGGCCCAAGACCGGTCTGTGTGGAAAACCTTGGGGGAGGCCTATATCCAGTGGACGTCTTTTGGCTGACATGATGATGAATTATGCGCACATAGTTTTAAATAGTCATGGATGCGTGACTTGAAATCGAATTAGAGTCGTATGGCGCGGCAATCCAGCGAGCTCCCATAAACTATGCTGCACTAATTTCTAACTGATATAATAATATTAGTTAGTAATACAATAAGCATAGTTCAATAGTGATGTGCCGGATAATTAAAAATGTAGATCCGCGGATACGGATACGGATCTTAACTGTGTTACTCAATCGGTGTCGCACCGACCTTAAGATTTAAGTTTTGTTATAAAAGTGATCTTATAACTTTCTATGATAAATGTTACAAAGATTTAAACTCAATTGATCTCATTATAAAGATATTTTAATTAATATTTTATAATAACTTCCTATACTATAGTAAGTGTTTAAACATATATTAGATAGTTGATTTAGTTCCTTTAAGTTACGTGCAGTATTGTATGTATGTTAACTCACTACGATAAATGTTGATGCCAGATATTACACTTCTAGAAATAAAAATAGTTTTATTGAAATGTAATAGTACATGTTCATGTATTTTATTGCTACCTAATCACCTACATATAGAATTGAATGTATGTATTAAAAATTAATAAAGTAAAAGATCTGTCAAAGATGTAACGGATACGGATACGGATCTTTTTTCTCCCGCGGATATCCGAGGATACGGATACGGATATCCGGAACATCACTAGTTAAAAGTAGTTATTAGTCTTTGCTAAAGGGGTGCAACAAACAATGCCCATTTATTTCTGTTAATAAATTATTTTGCGCTTTTACTATATCGCTATACAATAAATTCAGTTACAATACTAATATACAAAACTATCTAGCTACAATATCTTCGGCCTCTACAAGCGTGAACTAAACACTCAATTCAGTAACTCATTAAAGTAGGCTCTCAATCCCTTAAGCGTGCGAAGATACCCGCGCCCTTAAACCTCGCCCTAACTGATGCTAACTAGCATTACTACCTAAGTAATAGTACAAAGTATCTAAGTACACGAGATAACATCGTATAAAGTGATACTATACTATATTAGGATTAAGGGCTTGTTTCACAATCGGCCAGTAACATTTACTTGTAAGATAAAACTTATGCCGTCTTTTTTTTGCAACCTAAGAAAGAGAAAGGCAGAATGGAATATAATAATAATATTACTTTATTTCTCTGTTCCTGGTACACTTACAGCTAGTTACATTACACACTGAGCGGGTGTCTGTGGTTGGCATGGCATGCCTGTGTTACAAACCACCAGGTCCCACCCCACGGACATACGGATATATTTTTGACTCGTATGCTATAATATCTGAGTTAATTCATTTAAAATACATCATAAGGGACTAAGTATATAGATTTGGAAATTAAGTTGGACATTGTGAAGCAAGCTATTATTTTCTTTTTTTCTTATACTACTTAGGTGGCAAACAAGCATACAGCCCACCTGATGGTAAGTGGTCACCGTAGCCTATGGACGCCTGCAACACCAGAGGCATCACTAGCGCGTTGCTCGACCCTTTAGGAATATAAGGAAGTGGGAAGAAGAAGTGGGAAAGGGGAAAGAGGGTGATTGGGCCTCCGGCACTCTCACTCACCGAACGAAACACAACAGTAGGAATACTGGTATTTCACGTCGATATTCTGTGAGAGGGTAGTCCTTCCCCGGTCGAGCCGGACCATTCATGCTGAAATCAGCGAGGCTCTACTACTCAAATGATCTATTAATGATGTTTAGCATATCCACGCATGATTAATAATTTAAAACAACAAAGTAATTTTATTCCCTTAATTTTTTTATGCACATCACACTCTCTGGTCTAAAATCCTGTATTGCGACTTTACAAGCACTCAAATAACCAACACAAAGATCACCTAGATTCGGAACAACCATTTGTGAATCGAAAAGTGTTTGTCTCGTCCGATCTCCGGATCTACACCACTCGGCGTAGTGGCAGTCGCTAGCCTGCCACTTAAGGTCATAGATCTATGACCTTTCAAAGCTACGTGCGTATTAAATAGTTAATTATCGCTCGCTTTACCAGTGAAGGAAAAACATTGCGAGGAAACCTGCATGTCTGAGAATTCTCAAAGATATGTGAAGTCTGCCAACTCGTACTGGTCCAGCTTGGTGGACTATGGTCTACCCCTTCTCACACTGAGAAGAGGCACGTGCCCAGCTGTGTGGACAGTTTAATACAAGGCTCATTGTATTATTATTACACAACAAGACGCATATGTCCTCTCTAAGTACTACGCAGAGGTGTGATGTTTGTTTGTACAAGTTAACAAGCGCTGCAGTTGGCGAAGCAATGAGATAATGTAATTGAAACCCTTCCAAGTTATTTAGTTTTGTAGAGAGACGCCGGCGCCGGTACATTATCCGCGCCATATGTTACGTTACAAGTTATTGTTGTGATAAAACTGTTATATTAGAAAAACGGAAAGCAACTTGTTTTCAACAGTGTTGTAGATATAATAGATATATAGAAGAAACAGTATCTCTCTTGGATGATGGATCGACAACGCTTTGTTTACATTATTACTTTAGGAAATAACCACGAACTTTTAATTTAATTAAATAATATCAAATTATATTATTTTCGTAGAACATGGCGTATTGTTTTCCTTAAAATGATAATGATATGATGCTGCTAAAACTGAATATGAATATATACTTTTAACGTATGCTACACGCTTGGCTGGCTGTACGAATTGTCGTCTGTGCCTATTTTGTTGATATCAGTCGCCTTTGCTTCGAAACCCTATACTTTCTACCTAGCTTAGAAAGTAAAACAATATAGGTACCAGGCCACTCAGAAAGTATTGCAAAAAAGTTTTTATATATGAGAGACTGGCCAGTTATAATCTATTTTGAAAATATGATTATTTATTAGTAAAAATAGGTACGTTCCGATTTCAAAATTTCACTCCACAGTTTTGACGAGCTAATTTAAATTACCGTGTCTCATTGATAAATGGATCTACGCAAGGAACATTACCGTACTATGATTTTTTAAGATTTCAGGTGTCGGTCGCCTGACACCAGACGAATCGTACGAGAGACTTCAAATGGCATTCATGGATGAAGGCCCTTTTAAGACACCACCGTGTATTGTTGGTATAACGAATTCAAGCGCGGTCGACTTACTGTGGGGGATGAAGAAAGAAGTGGTGTGACTTCTTTTTATTCTCGATCAGCTCAAAGGGATACAACAAATGTTTCGAAAACTTGTTCAGACGCATGAAACTTTGTATAGAGGCTGATGGAGAGGACTTTGAAAAATTTAATAAAAATGTTTACCTATAGAAAACTTTTTTATTTTCGCAAAGCTCTCCGAGTGTCCCACGTGAATTAATAATAATAACAATTCGGGTGTACGTCGATGACGACATATTTACTAAAATATATGCTTAAACGTGTTATTTATTACTATCTATACATATTATAATAAAATTTTATCTGGTCGAGATCTGTACATAGTAGAAGATATCTAAGTAACTGTAATATATTGTAAATAGTGTACTTATATCCCGGCACGAAACTGCACACTGTTCTGTGCGAAAGTGCATTTCTCCAAATGATGTGTTTTTGTAATAACTATAGAAGCCATAACAATTATTTTGGACTTTTGATCTGTCTTTCTGTAGATTTGTACACGCATCCTTTGGGATTCTTTTGGAACCTACTGCATAATATTGAACGGGGTTTTATCAACTGTATTGCTGGAGGTCTAACTCGAAATTTGGTGTATATTTTATAAAGATAGAAGTCGCCTAGAATTCGAGTATTATGTGTGTAGATTAGTTTTTCTTACTTGCAATAGAAACCAAACTCGATAGTTACCTAGTATTAAATTCCATGCATTGCGGCCGAACTATAGTTAAAATAAGCATACGGCGACGAGCACCAGTAGGTAGAGTTGTTTGTAACTTTATACTCGTACCTATAATATGAAACACATCATTATTTTAAATTGTTATGTAGGACGTCACGGTAAGCGCACGACTGCATCGAATGATAGTAGGTTATTTTTAGCATCGGTTGGGTTTTCTCATTTGTTATTATGTTATTAATTAATGTAAATAACACCGGTTGTAAGTCATTGTTTTTACTAATAATTACAAAATCATATATTCATATATTTTCTTCAGATATTCAACGCCGTGCTGGTCTCAAATTAAGGCGAAAAATACATTTTCTATTGTCTGCTATACGGCATTCCATGTGTTTATTACCTGTAACAATAATAATTTTGTGATTATTAAAATAGAATAACAATAAGTAATATAAATGACACAGTTCAAAATATTTTGTTCATATTTAAACACGAATTATGGACAAAATTATTGTTTACAACCCTAGAATTAAATTACCCTGTACAAATTAAAACTCTAAAGGAACTAAATGAACTGATGAAAAACATTGCAACCATCCTGAGATCGAACTATGTTAGGTCAGTGCTTAAGTATCTGCTTTATAAAACTGTACCTTTAAATGATCTATTTGATATAAACTCTCAGAGAAGCAAATGTGACAACCAAGTGATTAGGCACCGAAATAAATTCATAAGGTAGTATTTTTATTATTATTGACGAAGGAACCATAATTTTCATAATGATAAACCAGTTATTAACGTAATTATTCATAATTACGTATCCTTTTTATTACGTATACCTAAAATTTGCCGAGATCGCAGATCAGCACTATTATACATTTCATACATATCTTTAATAAACATCAAAGGTTTTATTGCTTAAAGTAACAATAACGAAGTAAGATAATATACGTAAAAAAGTATAACTAGTAATAAAAGAAACATTCGAACAACTGTTTAGTTGTTCTCTCGTACAAGGTGTACACATACGTAACATAAAATGTTGAATAGTTTTGGTAAATTATGATTGCCTCATTCACCCCATCGCATCGCCTAAATTAGCATTAATGGTTCCATGCGGTCAGTAGCAGCAAGAAGTCCACTTATGGCTATCTACCTCTTCTGGGATATATACAGGTTTATTACCTACCAGTTTCCACAAAATATTCAGCACCTATACCGACCATAACTTTAGTAATTCTCAAGAAATATATCACAATAAAAAGAAAAGCAGTTTATGTATAACAACAAATCCCACATGGGGCTGTAAAAACATATGAGCCCTCAAATATCTCAGAGCACTGAGGCTGTACATTTTGGACAGAATAATGTAGATAGCAACGCAGGGAACGGAATACGAATAAATTATTATAACTTTCAGCGCTTTGTTACTCCCCAGAATGTGTACAACCTTCTTTTTTAAATTTTCCATGATTTATGCGTCAGACGGTTGCTTGGAAAAATGTTTATAACGTCTTAAATAAAAAATATAATCCAACAGTTTTTCTTGTGTTTTATGAAGTTGTTAAGAATGATATCTCGAGACAGCTAAAGATTTGATGCGCGGAATATATTTTTATAGCGAGAACGTGTCTGACCAAATTAACTTAATTTACATTTACCTACTGCTTGGCATGTCTATGGGCTTACTTTAAGAAAGATAGGTTAAACACATTGGTAGGAAGCCATGCCCGGAATGGTGGTCTCCCAGGATGCTAGGTTTCAAGTGGAAAGTTTAAGGTTTTATGCAGATCATTGCTATTAAGGGCCCTTGGCAATGGGTAAAAACATCATTAATCATTCATAAGGAAAAACCAAGAGTATCGTACTCTTAGGGCGCGTACATCAGTTTAGGGCAGTGAACGGCAACCATGGCGTCCATTTTTTTAACTTAAGGTTTGCTTAGCAGGAGACATAATTAGGATTAAGTACCTCGAGTTTGCCTTTGTCAAATTAGTGTTAGTTTAACTAAAAGTAAATTAAATTAAATTTGGTATCATATCTATAAGGCAAGATAATAAGTAATATTCCGTGCCTGCAATAAACATTTTGTGGAAGAGCCGCAGCCGAGGAGTCAGAGCCGCATGCGGCTCGCGAGCCGCGGCTTGCCGACCACAAGCTTAGGGCATTCAATGAGAATTAATAAAGGAACCATATTGTTAGTTAATCTAAAGTCTCAGTCTATCATTTAACCTAAAGTCTCAGTCTCATTCGAAAGCCCAGAATGATTTACACATTGTTAGTAGTTATACAATAGAGTACAATGTTGCCTCCGCGCAAACGCGATAATGTAAGATTACGCGAAATTTATATAGGTACATAAATCGAAAACACTCAAAACCAAGTCAAGTGTAAATTAGTTTGGTATTTTTATAAAAACCCTAATGAAATTTATTTTAACTTAATCTGAGAATTCTTGAGAAAATATTTAGTTTTCTCATCCAATCTTAATAATACAATTGCGTAGGAAAGTTATTACTTGGATCGCCAAAAGCGATGTACTTATATTACAAGGCATATTTAAATAATTACTATTTTCTAAAATAAAGTAACGCTTTTAATAGGAACTGTACCTACATTCCAATTTTGGTTTTCACTTTATTTTTCTCTAATTCTTGTAGATAATAAAAGCATCTCACACAAAATAATGATTATCTATCTTTTTCTGATTATTTAACGGACTTGTCTGTCTAAGTCGATATCATAGACAATAACTACAAAAAATATATTATCACTAGGATAGTACGGTTAGGCAATACATAAATTACACCAAATTAATAAGAGTTATAATCTATGTCATAGCGCTAATATATTTTAAATAAATAATGCAGAGAGTCTCGGGTTCGATCCCACGTCGCGCACCTCTGACTTTCGGTAGTTATATGACTTTTCGGAATTATGTGCGTATTGATTGAGAATTATCGCCTGCTCCGTGCCTCGGAGAGCACGTTAAGCCGCCGGTCCCGGCTGCCATGAACATCTATGGCAGTTGTTATTGGGAAGTCAGTGCCCTCTAATATCCTGACACTGGTCTAGCCTTAGGGTATCATTAGCCTTCGCGTTGCGGAGGTCAGATGGGAGTCGCTCTGTGTAAAAACTGATATCCAGTCAAATCCGGTTAGACTAGAAAACCGATCAAAAGTGACTTGGGAATAATAAAAGCTAGGGAGAAGAGAGAGAAGATGCAATATACTAAACGCATCTCAACATCTTAATAATATCAAACTGAAAGAACGCGAAGCTTCGAGATGAAGCTGACATAAACTGTATGTGAAACAAAGTAAGCTACGATAAAATGGATGTTTAGAATTGTATCGTATAAGTTACGATCCCACTTTAAACATGGACTTCGCCATAGCTTGTTTGGATTTTGTTTTGCATACAACTTATATTAGTTATTGCTTGCTTAAAACTTATGTTTAAAACTTATACAGAGTGTTCAAAACGCAAATTCAAAACCTATTTAAGTTTTAGAATTAATTTGATGTAGGTATATCCTTCACATCATACATATTTTACAGATGGGTGGTGTACAAGTAATAAGTTTATTTGGTTAATAAAAAGATAAAAGTACACAAAATTAGATGTGACACTGAATCCCGCACTAGAAAGATATAAAAAAGCGCTTGTTGTCTGTGTTTGGGAGTTCTTAATTCTTCCCAATCATAGTTATATAGAAAAGAAATAAAGTATATATAGGTATAGAAAAGAAGCATTAATAGTGTGCTTGACCAGGTTATTGGACTCAAGACTTTTTGATTTGATGACTCATTATAAGATGAGCCGTTTTTTTGCAAATTACGTTTTAGTTCCAAAATATCCTTAATTATCTCTGTATAATATTTCCGTCTTACTATTGTAATAAGGGAAAATAAATCACATAGAAAGTCAGGCTTTTCTTTCCGTATTGTCATAGATTCAGATTCATTTATTTGCTTATTTTTTTGCGTAATAACCTTATATATTATTATTCCCGGTCACGTAGACACAAAGGTTCCGTATCGTTGGTTCTAATCAAGATCTCGGACACTCACTATATCAAATCAGTATTTATGATTCTTTCTCGGCGTCATTGAGAGAAAAATATACCCGTAATTTGAAATGCCTAAACGATAAAGAACTTTAGATTGTAAAGAGCTGATTATCGACCAGCAGTGGCAATACTGGCTCGTTGCTTGGGTGGCTTAAATGTTCGCGCTTACTACCGATGTCTGTTATAAGACTAGATTCAATATCCGACATTTTTGTTAGATGAATCTATTAGCAGCACGCAGTCTGACATTGTCTCGATAAACAACAATAAACGTTTATATAGTTTCGCGATGTGTACACATACTGCATATAATATTAGACGACGAGTCTTACTTAGATGTAAAGAACAACCATTTGTGTTTGGATCCAGGTGTGCAGCATTATATTCTAATCCTATCCTAACTAATATTATAAAAGCGAAACTGAGTTTTTTGTTTGTTTGTTACCTTTTCACGCCTAAACCACTGAACCGATCATCCTGAAATTTTGCATATACGTTGACAGGGTACAGAAACGGACATAGGCTACATTTCATCCCGAAAAAATTACTGTTAGGAAAACAATAATAACGTTCTTATGATAATAGATGGCACAATGTGTCTTTCGAATCATGATTGAATTATATTATTACAAGCAAAGTACAACCCGAATTGATTGTCAAATTCTAAATTAACGCGAGCGAAGCCGCGGGCAAAAGCTAGTTTACAATATATTTAGAAAGTACCCCGCGATACAGAAGTTATTCATAGTGCGGGAGTACTTTCTCTTTTTTTTATCTTTTAAAAGTTAGCTAACTTTTAAAAGAAGAAGAACAATTACTAATGTAGCTGCACGTACAGGGTTGAGTTAGTTGAGTAGCAGCATAGATACAAAATATACCGCCTTTCTAAAGATTCGTATGTTTCTTTTTAAATCCATTTTATGTACATAAAATCATCATATTTATTTTGGTCTACAAATTGTATGTAACATTTGTATTATTGTGTTATAAAAATAAAGTAAGCATCTAACGTTTTACAAGATAATAGAAGTAAAAGAGATACAATTGTAACGCCAGCCGCCGCCGTCCCCAGCGGTCGCAGTGAGCGTTTATATCAACCAAAACATTTATCCTGGTCGCGCTGTTTGCCGTGTTGATTGGCTCGTGAAAATATCAAACGTGTTTTACATGCACGTGAAAAAACAAGTCAATTTACGGACCCGTTGTTTTCTACACATATGTATATCGTTATATATTTTTTTGTTTTAGACTTATTAGTAAGCCAATGAAAATACAAAAGTAATAATTCCAACGTAGGTAATATTATTCACGCTTTAACCTGACTTATTGCCAAGGAATCTATCTATGTTATACCTACATTTTAATAGTAACGGCTCTTGTACACGACGCTCTTGGTACATAATCCCACCGTCCACGCCTATATCCCTTAAGCTGTAGGCAGGATAGCTGGTGTATTACACTCACATTTCGCCAAGTATATAGGTCATAGTTCCAAACTCTGAATTTCTATTAAGAATTTCAGAACAGAATACTTCAACAAAGCATTGCTCAACCCAGTATCAGTCAGTCATGTACAGCAGTCTCAAACAGAAAGCACTTGGTATATGCATAGGTATATGCATAGAACAACAGTGACCTTTTAATAAACCCGCAACTTCCCCAAATTTTTAGACCATATTTTGTCACACAACAAGAGTTATTTAGTTTAATGAGAGACTCAAAACAAAGTCGTATAATACGTACTACTATTATATACTCTGTGATAATAGATACAACGAAACACGACACGACATGGGAATCTGTCTTTTGTAACTACTCACGTAAAGCAGCATGTAGTTTATAGCACACGAGACATGGACACTGCACACTGACCGCGTGGCGACCAACTGACACGCTTAATTAAAAATATCAACGATCCAATCGGAGTTATCCGTAAGGATTCCAGTTGCAGTTGTTGCTCTGTAATATAAAGAGCACTTTGATTTAATTTAATTTGTAATCTTCAGTAACAATAAAGATTTTAATTGAAATACTTTTAACGTAAATGATGTAAAGGTTTCTGTACCCATGTTGCCTCTTTAAATACCTCCGAGAATACAATGTTATTAAATTATTTGTCCACACTATATTATTAATTATTTGGTATAATTTATTATATGTACATATATTAAACAAACACATTTTGCACATATAAGATATGGTAAATGTAACACTTTTTACTTACAATTGTTCAGCAACTAAGACCATTATAAATGATTTACGTGCTTAGGTACGACAGAGCTGACAGATAGCTTGGTCGAGCTGCGGGTGTGTTTAACGGACAATGTATTATTACTCCTCGGATAATCTGACTAACCTTATATTAACACATATATATACTCTCTGTCTTAGATTTCTTGACTATACACAACTAAGTTGTTTATTTTCTTTACATTGTGACTACATGCTGCCGCTCATGAATTACTCAAGTCCAATCCCTCCTTCTCGTCATAAAAATTATCTTAGAAAATGCTTTTTGAATCTTCGCTAAGAGATCTTAAGATAAAAGAGGAATACTACACGTGCGCTCGTAATGTATACTAAAACCCATGTAATATTGGAGCTTTTGCTACTTTGACACACAATACTAACGATGTGTTCGCTCTAACGTTCTTTGTCACTCGAAACTGAAGTAAATTAATGGAGCTTTAACGTCAGACATTTATAATATTCCCTTATAAATTATTAAAAGAAAATCTTTATAACGAGATATGAAATTACAGGTTTGTTTTAAAATATTACCGACTCTATTTTGTGCATTGTACTGAGCCAATAAGCAGCTGCGGCATGCTTATGAACCAAAAAGACAACCAAAAGTTTTTTGTAGACTTTGTATTTTGTTTTATACAATATTGTGTAATTAGTTTTAGATTACAACTGATCTGGTAATGCCAAAGGGCTATGTGAACTTAATCCACGCATATTTTATACGGGTAAGATGTCGTAGTTAGCACAGTACGCGACACGGATAGAGAGAAACAGATAGGAGGCGAGTCAATTCTGTTAAAATCGGGTTTAAGAGATTGCCTACAGTTTATTATAAGTTGGAGCGAACGTAATCATGAAAGCTTTGTCGTGTTGAGATGAATTCGTCCGAAAGCCTCGGCAAACCCCGCGAGATTGACGTTTCGTTACTTTTTAGTTTTTATCTCTTATAATAAAATACTCTATTATACACACATTGTGACATAAAATAAGATTCAAAGAAAAAGAAACGAGAAAAACGTTTCAAGTATAGTAACTTCGTATGACTTTAGCCCTGAGGGGTGACATTGGCCCTTTATTGGAAAAAGCTGTTTAATTGGATGAAGCTGTTTTACTAACAGTTTATAGTGCTATCTATTGATTTCCACGTGTATTTTTTCGGCAAAAAGTATGATAGTGGTCTGGTGGGAACTTCAAACTTTTTCCAATTAGGGGTCAATGTCACCCCTCAGGGATAAAGTCATACGACCTTACGGTACGTAAAGGTCGATGATTAATAAGTATGATGATGATGAAAGGTAGATTTATGAATATTCTTTTAGTTTATTGTCTTATGTTTACGCGAATGTTATACATTCAAATTAAACAACTTTATACGGATTTTGTCGCGTTGTTTATTTTGTAGTTGTAGGGCCACGCTGGTTACAGCATGAACGGGCCGGCTCGACCGGGGAAGTACCACCCTCTCACAGAAGATCGACGTAAAATATATCAGTATCTGTTATGTTTCGTTCGGTGAGTGAGAGCGCCGGAGGCCCAATCATCCTTCCCTTCCCAAACCCCATCCTGCTCCATTTCCCTTTTCCTTTCGGTACACAGCGACTTGCTTGTGTTTTTTTGACATTGCTTCTGTAATGCTAAGAAAACACAGCCATGTGTATGAGCCACGGTTCTCGCTTACTATCAGGTGGGCCGCTGGCTCGTCTGTCACCGATGAACGCAATAGAAAAAATAAAAATAAACACTTTTATCACATAATTTTAATACTCTAACACTACTATTATTGAACTTTACTGAATTTAAGCTATTTAAATTTATTAAAACTATTTATATTTAAGTTACACGTTGCCTCGACGTTTCGGTTGCTTTACAGCAGCCATGTTCACGGGGAGACTAAGATGGTAGTTGTCTCAATGTTCTGAAGTGTACCTAGTTATTTCAAAGTACCCGAACATAATTTAATCATAGGTGTTTCTACTTACGCAGAATGAGCTCAAAGTATCATGAAGTCTAGCTGTGTTTTGCTTATTCTTGGGTTTGACTATTTGAATTACTGGATCCCAAGCTGGTAGTACATTCCAACCATCTTCTCTATTGAAATTAGGATGTTTTTTTTTTATTTCAATAGCCTCGCGAAGCATCCTTGGTAGGCAAAGCCAGCCACAGTCGAGCGCCAGCCTGCCATACTACCATATGTAAGGGGTGTCACTGACAAGATTGGCTACATCTTGAAGCGAGCTTCAATCAACACATACTTCAAGCCGCCAACGAAGATATGTCATTTTTTACCATCCGTGTGCCAATTACCTTTACAAGATTTTTGTTGGCTATACTCAAGTCTCTTGTAATAGTAAGCAAGTCTATTGCTATTTAACGGACACTGCCAGATAGTATGCTAATACCTACTTAAAATGTGCTGACAGAAAAGTCGAATAACATTTTACCTACTCCCTCGCCCACCCGGGAATCGGGATATAATAAATAATATTAGATGATTTCCAAATTATTGTTAATTATTCATAAATGAATTAATATACGCACAGTAGATTTAAAAGATAACTTCTTACGCCTGAGGTCCTGGTAGATATCAACACACAATTGGAAGGTTAATAATCATAAAATTTTAAAATTTTTAATCTTTAAGTTCTTATGCCCCCAGCCAGACATTTCAGACGACTTGAAAAATAATACATAAATAAATAATGTCATTACGAAATGGGATGCATAAAGCACTTATTTATTGGAAATGTATGATGAACATTGAAAGAAAATTGCCATCTAATAATGATTTCAAAGGATTGGATTTTATCTCTATGAATTTAAAATAGTTATATCATATTTGCTTAAATGTCAAACTTTTTCAGAAAATCGTTGCTAAGCTAAATTGATATCGTCTGGATGCATTCAGAGCTCTGTCATATCAAGATATAAACTTATTTATGATGCTGAGCACGCAAACACTTTAAGAGATATATAATTTTACTTAAACCAATAATAAATGGATTCATATTATATTTAGTTATCGTCGAATTGAATTACGGTAGATGAGCATACAATTTTGACTACGACATTTCAGTTCGATGCCCCCAGCAGTAAGTACTTGCTTACAATTTCACTCGGGTATTGGACATTATTTCAGCGTCATTTCTTAATATTTAATTCCACGAATTCCTTGTTAGATAATTCGGTAAAACTTAACTAAGGTCCGTATTGATTATAATGAATTCAACTTAATTCCATTGTCAAGTTTAATTTATTCAGTTACGTCACAGTGAAGCTACGTGTAATTTTTTTGTTATGACACTTGCCACTACCTGATACTGAAGGCTGTCATCTTCTTTTCAGCAAGGTTCACAAAGTCTTTATGTTTTAGATATGAGGTAACCCATATTGATAAAAAAGTAATTGATTAAATTAAGATAATTTAAGATTAGATATAAGTCTTCTTCTCCCTAGCCTTTATTATTCCCAAATCACTTGGGGTCGGCTTTTCTGCTCTAACCGGATTTGACTGGATATCAGTTTTTACACGGAGCGGCTGTCACCTGACCTCCGCAAACCGAAGGCTAACGATACCCTAAGGCTAGAACAGTGTCAGGATATTATAGGGCACTGACTTCCCAATAACGACTGCCATAGATTTTCATGGCAGCCGGGACCGACGGCTTAACGTGCTCTTCGAGGCACGGAGCAGGCAATAATTGTCAATCAATACGCACATAATTTCGAAAAGTTATATAACTTCCGAAAGTCAGAGGTGCGCGACGTGACGAGACCCTCTGCATTGCAGTCTGTTGGTCTCCCCACTGAACTATCGCTGCTTTTTTTAAGATTAGATATAAGTAAAGGTCGTATATATTCTATATTTATCAATTAGAGAAACTAATATCGAAAATCTTATTAAGAAAGAAGTAATCTATTAAGCTTAATAACCTTAAAGTTAAGTCTTTTACCTAATACTGCCTGGGTGACCTCTTAAAGTTTACGTACTTTTTACTCATTATACATAATTTGTTTTACTGTTAAACTATTGTGATAAAACTATATTAATAACAGTCCCAAGTTATTAGCGTCGGTCAAAATGGTCAACCTAACTATTGATTATGTAAACCACAAGTTAAATAAATCATTAAGTTATAAGATTAATATTTTCTACGTACGTTCAATGGACATAATAATTTATGGCTCTACATAAAGTTTATTGCACGAGCAATATATTTTTAACTAGCTTTTGCTCGCAGCTTCGCTCACGTGAAAGTAGGTTAGGTTATGTTAGTAATCTATAATATATTTTAAAAATATATTATAGACTGTCATAATGTAGCTTTCTAACGATAAAATCATTTTGAAATCGGTTTAAAAATCAATATTAAGTATAGATATAGATTAAAACACCGAATTAGACAATAGTCAAATGAGGAATGTACTTTTTGCTAATTCTCTGACTCGGAGTTCTACATACCTTCTTTCCCATACCCCACTTATTTCCTTTCGTTCCGTTATTTATTTCTTTTTCCAAAGGTGGCATCTAGCGAGATACCATAAGGTGGGCCGTAAGCTAGTGAACCATTATTGTTGTATAAACAAAGTTGACTGCATAGTGTGAACAGCCACTAATCTAGTACACCGGGATAAGATTACAGTCGCGTTCAAACCGACAAAAGACAACGTTAGCGACAAGTTGCAAAGATTGATTGAGAAATATTTCAAGGCCACACAACAAGCCTTGGCTGCATCTAATGGATGTCATAAGTGCTGATACTGCTGGTGTTGCAACAATTAGAGGCTTAGGTATCTGCTTATCATCAGGCGGACTTAAATTGCATAACACAAAGCAAGCGGCCTATTGTACCGTTTTGTACAGGATGTAACTGCTATAATCATAATCATTGGCGCAGCAATAGTGAATGCATCTGCTGTCCCACTGTGGTCTCAGGTTCAAATCCCAGGTCAGCCCAACAAAAAGTCATTGGGACATTTTTCCAAGCTAGAACGTTTTCAATCTCAGGCCAGAGTTAAGAAATCGGCGGAGTTTTGCCTTGGAAAGCATGCAAAGCCGTTGGTCTTGTGCCTGAAATCTCTTGAGGCAGTCTTTGGGGACTGCCGATAGAAGTGAAAACTTTAATCCTTGATCATAAACACTTCTTTATAAATAAAAAAAGGGCCTTGTCGGATACCTGATACTCTCTTAGGGCTTATTAAGGAGGTCATAATTTCGTTATTTTTTGCGTAGAACCCACCATTTCTGAGATATTGTTAATATTCTAAAATAATAAAAAAATGGAAAGCGTGGAAGCATGACGATGACGAAGCGTGACGATGACGCGAGTTCTATAATTTTTGTTCACCCAAGAAGTGCTCAACGCACCTAAAGAAGTTTTCACTTCAAAAATAGACAGTGTACTTATGTTGTAAGAGAGTGTACAAACATTTCTGATGTACAATGTCAAATCTTCTGCGCAGATGACAAGTTTCGTTAAGATTGGCCGCCATGACCGAAATTCGATCTGAAGGACCTTAGAACTGCTGTAGTGTTGGTGTGGAGGCAACAATATTTAAAACAAATAAAGATGTCTGAACCCGGGTCTTAGACATGCATATTGTTTACGTAATCTAGTTAGTCAGACGATACAAAGAAAAGATAAAGGTTCTTGTGTCATGTCTCGGTGGTGAGTGGCGCTATGGCACGTACGCATTCTGTTAAT
The DNA here is from genome assembly GCA_963564715.1 of Catocala sponsa. Lineage (NCBI taxonomy): Eukaryota > Metazoa > Arthropoda > Insecta > Lepidoptera > Erebidae > Catocala > Catocala sponsa. The sequence continues at coordinate 560,599 of OY751336.1, forward strand.
GCTTGCAGCTCCTTCGTAAACACCTTGACATATTTATATGAGACTGACCTCCTTGTTAGTAGCGTGGTACAAGGTTTAGCTACGTTCATCGCCAACCGTGCAGTTAGGGGTTTGATAACCGTGCTGGGTAAAGAAAAATGGAAATCAAAAAGTATTTGTTAATTGCTATGTCGCGGGACACTTTACAAACATTCAAACAATGGACTCAACGAACCCAGACTTGTGAACGTTGTGGATCACACACATTCTCGTGTGGGGATCGAACCCACAGCACTCAGCGAAGTGGCAGTGGCACGGCAAACACTTATACCACTGCGCTATCCGTGCACTCGATAGCAAATTGACGTGATAGACACCAATAATAATAATAATAATAATAATTATTTATTGTAACAAAAAGTTGGTAACAATTAATATGTAAGCCCTGATTCCCAAACTAGCGTGAGCTGTGTGTTGGGAATCAGTTCCTTCCCAAAAATAATCATACAAAATAGTTACAATGCAGTTTGAAGTTAAGTACAAATAATATTTTAAATTATTTAGGAACTATGCTGAACATATTACAGTGATAATTATGTGTGTGTCAATGTAACGCGCATTTATTACTGAGTGTGTTATGTGTGTGTCAATGCGCATTTATTACTGAGTGTGTGTATGCATATTGTATAAGGTACAAGTGCGCCCTTGCGTGGAGTACTGTTCTCATCTTTGGGATGGCTCCGCGCAGTACTTGCTGGACGCTCTCGACCGGTTACAGCGGCGGGCTGTCCGTATCATCGGAGATCCAGAGGTCACGAGTTCACTGGAACCTCTGCAACTCCGTAGGGACATTGCCTCATTGGCATGTTTCTACAGAATATACCAGGGGGAGTGCTCTGAAGAGTTATTCCACCTTATCCCGCCCTCTCCTTTCCTATCCAGAACAACGCGTGCTGGGCTCAGATGCCATCCTTACACGGTAGAGTCGATTAGACCGCGTACCAACAAGTTTGGGTCCTCACACCTCTGCCGAACGACCAAGGCATGGAATTCCCTGCCAAGGCACGTGTTTCCTTCTTCCTTCAATCCTGGGTCCTTTAAGCGGGGCGTGAAAAAGCACCTTCTCAAGCTGTCAAAGTAGAGACCTCAACATCACCTCGGCTGCTATGAGGGCGGTGTGGAGGCCACTGCTCTTACACCACACGACTGCTTACCATCAGGTGGAGTGTGGTCATTTTGACGAGCAAAATAAAAAAATAAAAAGAAAAGTATGCAAATGTATGTGTAGGTAGTTACATATTAACGCGCGCGCGTGTGTGTTTTGTGTGTGTATGTGTGTGTGTGTGTGTGTGTGTGTGTGTGTGTGTGTTGTGTGTGCATGTTTCATGTGTGCATGGTATTAAAGTGGCAGTAATAATCATTTTATTGTATGACTAGCAATAAATTTTCTATAACAGACTAGTTTAGCTTTATTGGTCCTTATTTATCCCAAGGCACGTATCTCTGACTTTTCGAAGTTATGGCGTAGTTAAATATATCGCTTGCTTTAACGGTGAAGGTAAACATCGTGAGGAAACCTACATGTCTGAAAGTTCTCCATAATGTTCTCAAAGATATGTGAAATCTGCCAACACGCACTGGGCCCGCGTGATGGACAGTGAGAAGAGGCCCGTGCCCAGCAGTGGGACAGTTTAAAACAGGGCTGCTATTATTAAACTTGTAGGCTAGTGTGACGCCTGTGTATCCCACACCGAAGTGACAAATTCGATTTATCGTCTCTTTTACGCTTTATTTAAAGGACATAAAAAAGCGAAACAACAATATAATAAGATCAACAAGTTATAGAGAACACTTGGTACCTAAGCGCCACTCGATGTGTTTGCGCATGCGCATATTAAACGCGATGTATTACTTCGCCATGTTTATTTGGCCTTATTAGTTTTAGACTCATATTTTGAGTATCTCTTAGAAGTTTGAACTAGTACCTTAAGATTAATCTCTTATAAAGAATTCAAAGTGAGCACTTAGTAAAGCTAAGATTTAGAAATTGTTGATAGATTAAGTTACTTTTATCTATTTAACGTCAAGATTTTATTAAAAATATAAAGCATATTTACTTTTAAATTATTTATTTGTTGCCAAAGAATAATGTACTTAAACTAAGTGCAAATCTTGTCATATTTTAACAAATAATTTTATTTATTTAAATGACGGCGTAAATTATTCTCTAAATAAAGCGAGGATGCTAAAAACTTCTACCAGTTATCTACTACTCTAAAATACATAAAACAGCAAAATAAAATAGTTTAATTGTTTAGTTGTATATAACAACTAAACAATTTTCATATACAATAGCCTATTCAAAGCGTATGATATGATATGATATTCTATCACACACACACAACACCATCCAGCCCAAACTAAGCAGAGCTTTTACTATGGGTACTAGATAACGAATAAACATACATACATACGTTTTTATATTATTATTATATATATATATATAATATTATGGCTCCGTGGCGCAGCGGTAGTGAATGTGACTGCTGTACGTGAGGTCTCGGGTTTGAATCCCGGTTTTCTGTCAAGAAATCTCAATACGAGCTGGGAGTTAGGAAGTTGGCGGTGTTAGACACCCCCGTGCCTCGGAAAGCACGTAAAGCCGTTGGTCCTGCGCCTGATCTCCCTCCGGTCGTGTCGGATTACCGTCCCATCGGATCATGAGAGTTAGGGAACAGAGAATGCTCTTGAGTTTGCGCACACGCTTGTGCACTATAATATCTCATGCGCAGATGGCTAGTCTCCGTTAAGATTGACCGCCGTGACCGAAATTCGGTCTGGAGGACATTATTATTATATATAGTTAGAACTAAGTATATTCTTGGGCAGATTTTCGTTTACATTATTTTAATGGTATAGATGTTCCCGCAGTTTCACCCGCGTTTATCGTTACTGCGCCGCCCCCGTGGTTCGTAGCGTGATTATATAGCCTATGGCCTTCCTCGATAAATAGGCTACCCAACACTAAAATAATTTTTCAATTCGGACCAGTAGTTCCTGAGATTAGCGCGTTCAAACAAACAAACTCTTTCGCTTTATAATATTAGTATAGATCACGGTGTCCGGCATGAGTCATAATATGCCACTCTTTCTGACTCACTTGACTTTCATAACTAAATACATACTCGTTGGCCCCAGCTGCTAGGCACACATATGATCATCTAATATCAAACATCTCTTACAGAACTCCAAGTATTTTATATCATTATTTTTAAATGAATTCAAGCTATATTCAATGTTATATTGTTGACACAGCTGGTATCGCATACGTCTGTTAGCAATTAATTCTGCAATTCTATATCAGATACGTGTGTTTTTATCGATTGGTATTCAAGTTGCAACGTACCTTTTGATCCTTGGTCTATCTATCACATGCTGCTACTAATTACAAAATAGCTATATTACATACATAGAGTCACAACTGGATATCTACAAAAAAACAACGGTTTGACCTCCGGGAGTGCCGGCAGAAGTGAAAACTTGAATATGAATGTTGTGCATTTTTGATATTTTGGAATGGTTAGGGAATCATTTTGCACGAGTTGCTTTAATTATTATCAGTATAAGAGTACTATCATTTATGTGGTAAAATACAATATTCATTTATTGCGCTATCGTACACAAACATGACAATTCTCCCTCCGTCTTACGAATTTTCGATCAGGTCACGTGTCCTGACGCGAGTTTAACATTTTTTACCCATCACAAAAAAGTGCACAACGACGCTAAAGAAGTTTTCACTTCAAAAAAACAAACAGAAATGTTTTCCAAATACATTTCAATATAATAAGATCTGATGAAATGATTCTGCAGTGAAATAGTTGTATTGAGTCTGGGTGTTCCTTGTGTCAATAATTTCAATCTATACTAATATTATAAAGCTGAAGAGTTTGTTTGTTTGTTTGGTTGAACACGCTAATCTCAGGAACTACAGGTTCGATTTGAAATTTTTTTTTTGTGTTGGATAGCTTATTTACCGAGGAAGGTTATAGCTTATAAGCTACATAGCATCACGCTACAACCCACGGGGGCGGCGGAGTAATCATAAACGCGGGTGAAAATGCGGGCACATCTAGTGTTTTATAAGGGAACTAGCTTTGCTCGCGACTTCGCTCGCTTGGGAACATTACTTTCTTTCTGAGTGAGAGGTACCATATTCTGTTCTGTACTTCTGACAATGTGTATGCGCAATTTCATGGTGTTCGGTCAAATAGCTACGCAAGTAAACGCACATTCGTATCTATACTAATATAATAAAGCTGAAGAGTTTATTTGTTTGTTTGTTTGTTTGAACGCGCTAATCTCAATAACTATTGGTTCGAATTAAAAAAATATTTTAGTGTTGGATAGCCTATTTATCGAGGAAGGCTATAGGCTATAGCCTATAGCCGCCCGCATGGGTCGTAGCGTGATGTTATATATAACATCACGCTACGACCCATGCGGGCGGCGCAGTAACGATAAACGCGGGTGAAACCGCGGGCACATCTAGTTTATAATATAAGTTAGGATTTTCTCTCACTAAAATCCACTAGCACTTTGGACCGAGGCGAGGGACCAAACCCAAGCCCGAATGATCTTTCGCAAATAGAAGCGCCAACATATGTATACCTCGAGATTAACAAAACAGTCTTTTAATCCTTGCTAATATTATAAATGCGAAATTAACTCTGTCTGTCGGTCTGTCTGTCTGTCTGTCTGTTACCTTTTCACGCTCAATCCGCTGAACCGATTTAGATGAAATTTAAAATTAAGATAGCCTGAGACCCTGGGAGGGACATAGGCTATATCATATCTATCACGCTAAAGCTCACGGGAGCAGCGCAGTATCCACAAATTCCAATGACGCGGGTGAGAAAGCGGGAACAGCTAGTAACCTATAATTTAAAAAAATATGAATGCCGTTGTTTAAAAATATAACGACCATTATCCACAACTATTCGAGTACGATTACTTTCACCGCGCCGCGCCGTTCCCGAGTGTGGGGAGAGATACGTTCAACATCTCACGTAGGCCGGCGTCTGTCCGTGCGGCGCTTGCGCTTCCGAATTTACAATGTCAGTGCAACGTGACCCTCCGCACGTCATACGCCATCTTGTTCCATATTCGAAATAGTGCACAGATTAGGCACACATACAACATGGCGCAAGCACCGCAGCCGCCATCGGCGCCATCTTCGATTTTTAAATGATAAACTATCTATGGAGTGCGTTTTTTTTCGGGGAACCGATGATGTAACTGTCTGATCGTAAACTATCAGATATGGTCAATAATGCTTACTAAAATACACAATATTGAACTGTAATCCAACATTTAGTTGTTTAATAAACCCGCCATACTCGCGGTACGAGCACAGAATTTAAATATTAACACATTGAGTTATTATTTATTAAGTACTAGGTACTACTAGGGAAGACAAGTCTTTGTCAAGTAAATTTGTTGTAAGACTAGTTAGAGTGCATGCTCTCTAATTCAATAACTCTGAGCTAGCCAAATACTAGAACGACTGGTTTGAGTGCAATATTAATTAAACAGTAGCGTAATACATGATGGCATGTTTTAAATATTAATGTTTTGTACTCAAACTTGTCGTTACAATAATCGGCTAAGCAAGTTAGAGAGCATGCATTTAACTCTTGCTACAAAAAAATTACTTAAAATGTCTCCTCTAGAACATAATTCATCTTCTTCTCCTTAGCCTTCATTATTCCCAAGTCACTTGGGGTCGACTTTCTAGTCTAACCGTATTTGACTGGATATCAGTTTTTACACGGAGCGACTGCCCCCTGACCTCCGCAACCCGAAGGCTAACGATACCCTAAGGCTAGACCAGTGTCAGGATATTAGAGGACACTGACTTCCCAATAACGACTGCCATAGATGTTCATGGCAGCCGAGACCGACGGCTTAACGTGCTCTCCGAGGCACGGAGCAGGCGATAATTGTCACTCAATACGCACATCATTTCCAAAAGTCATATAACTTTCCGAAAGTTAGAGGTGCTTGACGTGGGTTCGAACCCGAGACCGTCTGCATTGCAGTCTGTTGGTCTCCCCACTGAGCTACCGCTGCTAGAACATAATTCATATAACTTAATATATGTAATAATATTACTTTTTATTGGAACTCATGTACTTCAAATAACGACAATAGTAATTAAGTCCTTAATACACGTGCTGCAAATGTATCTCTTATTTTAATAACAGAGAGTATAATTATATCTTAATTATTAGTATTAGCTATTGTTTCTTGTAGTATTGTCTAGGTAAATTATCTTTACACTTTTTGTTTGATCATAATCACAAGATATATCGAATACTGTCAGTATATAAACAATAACATCGACGTCTAAAGTTCAATAAATTGCCAATTGATGACATCCTTGAATACAATTGTTCAATAAGTGAATCGGACGTAAACAAAGAGGGAGTGCTCGGTTCGCGCGCTAGTGATGTGCCGCGCGAGTTGTTTATATATCGATAGAGTAGACACACCTTGCAAAAGTTACACTACAAAATTCGATATATTTATTTGTATTACTATATAATTATTGCCTTGATTAATTAATTGAAGTGAATGCCTCTTCTACATTTGTTTTCTATGTAATTAAGTGTTATGAAATTTGATAACATATTCTCTAAAAAGCACCTATATACAAATACAAAAAAAAATATTACCTACTAGGGAATAACTGCAGTAACACAGTCAGTCTAAACTGCGAATAAATTACAAACGTTATTTCAGTGAAAGTCTCACAATTATCCGAATCATACTTTAAGTTTTATGAAAAGATAGACGTTGCTATTTTAACTACATCTCATTTGGAGATTAAATTTTGCTAATCACGAAGCGACTGCCAATTAAACAATTAAATGCTCATGCCAACTATAGATAACCTTTTCAAACTGACTATCTATGCTTCCTTAATGTTATACAACTAAAATTGGCTGTAAATGATCATTTATTAAAATATTAGTATACAAAATGTAGTCATGTTATCGTAAGACTTTGGAACATTTCGATAAATGTAGGTATTCTGGAATACTATACTTAACATATTTCTCCGTGTATAAACTACACCTTTAAGTAAGGTAGCACTAAACACTAGCCATAAGAACATGTAATATGGTATACCTTGTTGGTTGTCCTAATTATTACGGTATATTATTGTGGGGCAAGGCAGCTGATATTGAGACAATTTTTATTCTTCAAAAGCGTGCAGTACGTAGCATTTATAATTTAGGACCACGAGTTTCCCTGAAAGATCGATTTAAAGAAATAGGCATACTTACTGTTGCGTCGCAACATTATGTTTATTAAACATAACATTTACTTATATAATAAGAATAATCCATAACGTAAACACTAGAAATAAGCATAAGTTAGTAGGCCCATATCATCGTTTACATAAAGTTCACAATACATTTGCGGGACTCGGTATACGTTTTTTTAATAAACTACCTATTAATATAATTAATTTACCATTGTTTAAATTTAAAAACGCCGTTAAAAAACAACTTATTCGGAAGGGTTATTATTCAGTCAACGACTACTTAAATGACAAAAACTCATGGAGCTAGTGCTTGTTGCATACAGGATTCAAAGATCTGTATTACTTATAAGTCAATTTAAGCCTTTGTATAGTCACAAAGTGTAAGTGTATGCGCCATCATGCCATCCTACTGTCTATTTTAGATTTATATTAAATAATATATCTTAGCTCAAATTATTTCCTCTCTATAATATTATTAAGTTATTATTGTATATCTTTAGTTTTTATAGTCAGTAGTATATGGCATAATGGCTGTAACACCTTGTTAACCTGAGTTGTTAAATACTGAAATTATATTTAACTGACGATTTAAAAGAGTGGCCGTGAGTTTCTTGCAGGTTTCTTCTCATAGGCTCTACCCTTTGCCTGAACCTAGCAACTAACCTAAATGTAGCTTCAGTAACTTAGTAAACTCACTAACCTATATACTTTGACGTTCATAAGTGTTACTTTGTGACCTAAATGAATAAATGATTTTTGACTTTGAAAAAAAATAAATGAAATACAATGCACTGTTCTATACTACCACTAGGTACAAAACATATCTAAATAGTTAAAGTCAAAATCATAAACAAAAGAGAGTCTTACAATTCCGAAGACTTTAGCCTAATAATGAAGAACTTTGTTTGATTAGCAAATCCATTATTAAACCAATTTGTAAGCATATATTATAATATTTTAATTAATATACCATTTGTTCTAACAAGAATAGCTAAGTAGCATCAGAAATTATAATGTGTACGTAGGTACATATATTTTATCAGTACTCTGTATTACTTTGATAGTAACTAGTTTAGAAGTCATGTCAGTAGAGATAAGAAGTTGCATATTGCTTTATCATCCGAACATTGTGCGATCAAGAGGTCAATGCACTAACATATCGTTACAGGTCTCGTGATCTAATATTTATACTGCAGTTATTAATTACATCAATTATGAAATATATGTATGCAATTAAACTATATAACACATGCCGTGTTTTATTAGATAATATATTAAAACAAGTATTTATTTATTTATTTTCATGGAAGACCAACAGCATTATTACAATTTTTATACAAAAATAATACATAGTAAGATATGTATGTACATTGTACATATAAAATAATGTGAAACACACTACTAGAAAAAGTTTAAAATTAATTTATCTATATATTACATTTGGTAAATCATTATATATAATATAGTATACCTATTTACATCTGTTTTAATATAGATAATTAGACCACGGGCAAAATCTAGTATTTCTATAAATACTTTTTCCAGCGTATAAAGTATAATAATTAAAATAAATTGTAATAAATATAATTTACATGACTATACTATAGTCATTACCCGTTATATATGAAAAAAATATATTTATAAAATCATAATTAATTATTATAACATAGTAAGTTCCTGGAGCCATAGCCATATGATACATTTATTGTCCGCTTCTCAGGTATTCATCTGCTAATGTTATTAAACGGTAATAATAATTTTCGACGATACTGCAAAAGTACCCGTAATATCAAAAATAATACTGGCACCACCCACTCAGTTTCACCGAGCATATTTTTTATACACGACTTGCTAAATCAAGACACGGTTAATAAAACAGTAAGTGTCGATATAAAGTCACATCACTAGTGAAACCAGTATCGTATAGACGCCGGGAGTACAATCTCTGAATGCATTATCGAGTAGCTCGCCTGTTTGACAACACTGTCGTTCGCCAATATAAGAACGTTTTATTCGTTATTTGTGTAAACACAACATGTTCGCGGGTGTGAGAGAGTGATTTTAGTTTTTAAACTATTCATTAATTTGTTTGTTTTTAAAAGTGCTAAGTGTATATTTTCATGATGTCTAAATCTACGCTTTTAATTCGTCAATCGCTGTGAGTAAATTTTTATTTTATATTTTATATTATGTATTTACAAGGTGCATTTAAAGTTTTATGATTAAAATATAATATATGTTTATTTAATAATATTTAAAAATAAAATAACAAAGTAGATAAAATAGTTTTGAAAATATGATTGATCGATTTATAAGTCGCACTATTCGTAAATAATATTAATTATAATTTATTAAAAACAAATCGCATAAAATTATTTTGGCGCAAATATTTTAGATAAAAAAATTATATATAACATTTTATGGTTTTAGGATGGTTCATATTAATAACCATTTTCTTACAATTAAATTTTAGATAAGCGAGTTATAAATAAAGTAAGCCACAAAGTCCAAAAACAAATAAAATAAATAAAAAATAAATAAATGTAGAAAATAAGCTAAGCATAATTAACGTTAGAGATAAGCAGCGATTTTGGTTGGGCTGCCATTTCTTAAGTGTTCAAGTTCGAATCCATGGCCTTTTTCGATGTAGCGTTATTATTTAAAGTATCAATTATCACTTGCTTTTATTATGTTCTCATGGCTATTTAAATAATTTTGGTCAAATTATGTATAGCGATAGATTAAACTCTGGGAATAGATATAGATTATTTAAAATAATGAAATATGCTACACTTAAATCAAGCGATCACACAACGAACATAGCGTCATAATATAATTATTGAATTACCACATTAATTTACGATACCGTTTTTTAACTTCGCAGTTAAAAAATGGGCTACTTACTACTATAGGCCTTACCAACCCAGTCTCATCCATAACATGTTAAGGTCAGTTACAAATCAACAACGGACCCGCATGAATTTAAATATAGAAACGTAACGTAGCTTGACATGTCAATCTTACTTCATCTAAAGTGGCATGTGAACTACCCACACCTCCATAACGGTTGGTCACGCCAGCCTAGCGTGGCGAACATTTAGAAATCCTTTTCTAACACTCGCATTATATAAACAAAACCACGAGACCAGCACGTGACACTTTGTGTACAGGCGTGTTCTAAAAATATCACTATGAATATATTATTAAGTTTATTCGAATACCGATACCCTTCTGCCAACTCAAAACATGGTTATGTGATAGAACCACGGAACTACACGAAATACAGTGGACAGAAACAAAGGAACGTAGACAGACGAAGGAAGCCCTTCCATGCTTAGACAAACATCTGTCACGCAAACTGCTACGTTCCACAAGGAGAAACCTACGCCACCTAGTGGGTATAATAACAGGCCACACTTACTCAACAGGCACCTATTCAACATCGGCATCACTGAGAGTCTCTTATGTAGAGCATGGAGACCGAGGAGACACCGGCTCACGTGTTCCTACATTGTAAAAGCGTGAACAACCAACGGGCGAAACTTGTAAACAGTCCAGAAACGATGAAGGAGGTACTGCGCAACATCGGTCCCCTACTATCTTTCTGGATGGAGCTGGGGTGGTATGAGTAACCGAACAATATTTCGCATCGGTTACTTGCACACAAGGGCCCAATTGTGGGGCTAAGTGCGGATAACACACGTCCAACTAACTAACTAACTAAGCTTATTCGAAAAGGTTGACTGCCCCGTTAGCTTAGAGGCGTAAAGATTAGCAGCTGTGCGAACAATAGTGTTTGTGTATGCGCTCATGTATGTGAGAGACCTTGGGTTCAATTTTGAGGTCGGAGGAACTGATATTGATTCATTTAGGTAGTCCAGAATGATTTCTGATAGAAATCAATAGGCTGACTACTATGGGATGATTGGCTCGTAGATCCCGTGGCATATAAGTTTAAACTTACGCTGACAATCAATAGTGAAGCCACGGGTTCAATTCCCGTGTCGGTTAGTGTATTTAGGTTGTTTTTTGGCAAATATTAACAAAATGCACGGGGTCTGTAAAATGTACCCGATGTTCGTCAATTAGTGTCGCCCCTCTATTACATGAAACTTGAGACTGCTGCCGGAGAATATGTCTAATAGGTACTTGACTACTTGTTATACCTTCAAGGTATGAAACTATGTAATTATTTATTTTATTATACTATACTAGTTTTAATCTGTTGCTCGCCCGCTAGATTCCCACGGGAATGATGTGCGTATCCAGATTCCAGGACATGATCTATCTGTGTGTCTAGTTTTATGTGAATTCGTTCGACGGTCTCATCTTCAACTAATAAGTATCCAACGTCCAAACATGTTTACAAAGTTTCACCTCTTTTAAAATATTAATAGTAAAACTACAACGTCACTTAAAGCAGCAGACTTAAGTCTAGGATGTCAGGTATAAGTTATTAAAGAATAAACATCCAGGTTCAAAATTCTAATAGTGTTTTTATTTATTAATTATGTTTTATCGAAATCGCAAACTTAACACATAATATTCTTGTGTCGAAATTTGCATAAAGGTCTCTAAGATTATACGATATTCGGCACATAAATGAAATATATAAATAAATAAATAAAGTAAGTAAACATTGAACTCTGTTCCCCGTTTACTTATCGCGAGTTTTATTTGTTGACATTTGTACGGCGTCATTTGCGCTATTTATAATTTTATTGATATAGGACAAGCTTTTCGACAACATTCGCTACTGAGATCATGTATCAATTCTTAATTATGTGTATCTCGTGTTGATTTCTTCGTCCAATGACAATGTTTTTTTTAAACGACACGTAAGTGTAGGTACAATGCTAAAAATATGATTAAAATAAAATAATATCTACAAGACCAAACCATCACCTGTTTTGTGCTAAAGAGTTATTGTTTTGTTGAAAGAAATATTTTCTTTTTAAATACTTCTGTGCAATTCAGCATACACGAATTGTTTTAGTAACATTGAATAAACTCGTACAAAGAACACCCAAATATTAAACAATAACCAATTCCCACAATTGTTTATGTCCTTAGCGGTCGAACCTGCGACACAGATTGTGGCGATATGAACACTTCAACCTCTGCGCCAAACGTGCACTCATTGATCCTAGTAGGTACATCTGCCGGCGCGGATGCCGCAGTGGTTTAACTGGTCGCCTCGCCGCTGCCACTGCGCCGAGTGTTGTGGGTTCGAATCCCACACGGGACAAAACTTTGTGTGATCCACAAATGGTTGCTCCGAGTCTGAATATTCATTGTGTCCGTTGTTTGAATCATAAATAATTCCTAGTGCGGGAATAGCCTTTTTTATAAAAAAAAACAACTGTACCTTTAGGAGCTATCACATCAGTAGATTCTATACAATTGAGCGTCTCTATGGCTAAAAATAACTTCAATAATTTTTGACTTTGTCTTTTTGTGTGTAAAGTTTTTTAATAACGATAGGTACCTATTAACACCATTATATACAAATTGTTAGATACTAATTAAAAGCACTGTATAAATGTTGTATAGTCTCAATTTGTGGAAAATCCTGTTATTTACTAAATTAATATTCTATTTATTTGTAAAATGACATTATTATGGATTATGTGGTAATTATTTTGTTAGTGTGCTTAGAAATAAATTAAATAAATAATTAAATTTGTTATTTTTGGTACGTATGCTCAAGTACGAGCGTCCGGCGCCCCCGTGACCCCGGTTGGCGGCACTCGTACAATTAGTAATGTCTGCCGACAAAAGTGTACAGCGCAAAACCTTAGAGCAGTCACGAGTCCGTAACCTTTGGACCTTCACACACATACATACTCATACATAATATTAAAAGACAATCGTACTAAACATCGTTCACTAAACAATTTCGTAAGTATTTATAGTTGGCAGGCTGCTATAATTAGTATGCAAAGCGCGCCTACACAGACTACACAGACCGGAAGTGTTGGATTAAGGTTTATTACTAAACTAATTTGAAGACTCCATGCTGACATTGAGTATTTCCTCATAGGCAAACTTAATAGCACTACACCCGGAAATCAAATCTAGGACCTTACGATCTACAGATACGCACACTCTTAGAGATTAATCCTACGTAATCTATACTAATATTATAAAGTTGAAGAGTTTGTTTATTTGTTTGGTTGAACGCGCTAATCTCGGGAACTACTGGTTCGAATTGAAAAATTATTTTAGTGTTGGATAGCCTATTTATCGAGGTCCTCCTAATTGTCGTAGCGTGATGTTATATAGCCTATAGCCTTCCTCGATAAATGGGCTACCCAACACTAAAATAATTTTTTAATTCGAACCAGTAGTTCCTGAGATTAACGCGTTCAAACAAACAAAGTCTTCAGCTTTATAATATTAGTATAGATTTATTGTCAAAATCTACATTAACGTGAGCAAATCCACAGGCAAAATCTAGATATTAATAACTAACTAAAAATGTATATTACTTTTGCAGTCTCTCCCAACACAAGCAAATTGAATTAGAGTTTCTTAGTAAAAAACGGATTCTGTGCCCGATAGACAACAATAGGCTCGCCCTTTAATTGATCAATTACATGACTATTGTCGAGGATATAGGTATGCGACTATGTATATATGTCTTAGCAGCAATCAATAGCGTTGTATTGTATGCAGTATATTTATTTTTTATTACCATATCTAAATGATTGAATGTCGGTTGAGTGGTTGTCGATGAGTGAGCGCGCGACGCGACGCGCGGTATGATTGACTTGTTAAACCTTGTTGTTCAGTTGCTCAACTCGGTGTGTCGGCCGACTTTGCCTTAGAGTTTGCTGAGTGCTCGCGTGGGAGGAGTCAACATGTTTGATTAAAGTCCAAAGTACAGCCATTGTGTGCAATGTCGTATACCCACCTACTTTGATTTATATGTGCTACTGGATTGTGACTTTTGCGTTGTATCAGAAGTGAGATATTATACTCGCATATTTCGAACACAGCTTGGATATATAGTCATATAAAGTGATGACTTTTTAATTCATGTTACAAAAGCCTTAAGTAAAAAACTAACTACCCTAAGAAATATCGTAACCATGATGTGTTTAATATTATGTTATGTTCTTATGGAAGAAGAAGACCAGAGATCTAAGACCGATACCGGCTAGTATAGTTTATGTTAAGACATAATTTCTTACAACAGATAACAATATAATTCTCATTTATATTGAGAAAAACTACACTAACTAAGTAGGTATACGTTAGTACATATCGGACGATCAGTTGAAATACAGATCACTGGTTTCTGCCCATGCCTCTGTCCCACGGGCGCATGCCTATGTGCGATAAAATGTATCCTATGGCCACGGTCTACAGTGCATCAAGTTTTCAGCTGAACCGTTATTAGTTCACGTGTGATCAAGTTACAAACATGTTCACAGTCGTTCACACTCATACTATTTTGTCATAAGTATCATTAAGTTTTTTCTGTACAATTGTTAGATGTGAAAATTTGTAATTGGCCATCGCTTAATTATAGTACCTTATTTAAACTGTTAACTAGCTATAAGTTTTCTAAACTTGAAAATAAATAAATAATAAAAAACACCTCCAAATTGGTCTTATTTAACCAACAATTGTTAATTTTGATCCATACCTAATTTAAAAGCACATTTCTGATTGAATTATCTGATAAAAATATAATTATAATAAACGAATTATATTTTGCATGAAATGTTGTGTTTTCGGGTGTAAGTCCACTTGCTAGTATTTTGTTATAACCAAGATGTTATCTATGTGTATGAATAACAGCCAGGCGCGAGTGCGCTACCATACAGATAATCTAATCTTTACTTCCTTACTTAATATTATAAATTCGAAAGTAACTCTGTCTGTCCATCTGTCTGTCTGTTACCTTTTCACGACTAAACCACTCAACCGATTTAAATGAAATTTGGTACAGATATAGTTTGTACCTACCTGAACCTGGGGAAGGACATAGACTACTTTTTATTTATGTAAGTACCACGCGAGCAGAGTCGTGCGCAAAAGCTAGTAATATATAACTTCCAGTATAATGTTCGTTCCACAGAAAGTCAACAAACTAAAGTATCGCTTCATTAACATAACAATATTAATCGTTTGTGTTTCGAGAGATGGCGGTGCAATAAACTAGGACGCACAGATTTCGAAATCAATATAACTGAATTGTTTATTTCAGTACCTGCGTGTTCAGGTTTTTGGAACATAGGCCTTGCCACAGTAGCATGTTAACAAAGCAATAAGTATGATAATAAAAGGTACATACTTAGATTCAGAAATAATTATGTATATCAATAATTAATTATGTAATGCTCTTATCCTCTTATATATATACTAGCTGTCTTGACAGACAGTGTCCCGGATACATGAAAAAAAATTTAAAAAAAAAACAAATCTGAACCATTCTCGAATCCATTTGAACACACACACAAAAAATTACATCAAGATCGGTCCAGCCGTTTAGGAGGAGTTTAATTACAAACACACGCTCAGAAGATTTATATATATAAAGATAACTAGCAAAGCCGTGCAACTTCGTCTGCGTCACATAAGATAATTTGCCCCGTTTTTGGAGCATTTTTCATTGATGCGCCGCTCTTATTGGTCGCAGCGTGATGTTATATATATATATATGTATAGCTTATAGCCTTTCTCGATAAATGGGCTATCCGCCACAAAAATATTTTTCTATTCGAACCATTAGTTCCCGAGATTAGCGTGTTCAACCAAACAAACTCTTCAGCTTTATAATACCTACTAGATGTTCCCGCGGTTTCATCCGCGTTTATCGTTACTGCGCCGCCCCCGTGGGTCGTAGCGTGATGTTATACAGCCTTTCTCGATAAATGAGCTATCCAACACTAAAAGAATTTTCAAATCGAACCAGTAGTTTCTAAGATTAGCGCGTTCAAACAAATAAACAAACTCTTCAGCTTTATATTAGTATAGATTAGTATAGAGTAACCTACTTTTCAAATTATTCTATTATACGGATATTTATTTTAATATATCCTTAACGATTTAAACAAACACGTGTATGACGCAGCTTAAGAATAATTTCCGCGCGCTCAGCCATAGACAACTGTAGGCAAGTGAAACTAGACCGATTTTGTCGCGACTTTCACTGGCAGATAGATGTTATATGGACGCTGTCTTGCTCTCGCGCATGCATTCAAAGTGCTTTGAGACGCGTCTTTTAAGGCCTCAGGTCTGCATGGCGGTGTAGTTGGCTCCTATTTAATGCTACAAATCTTACAACAACTTGTGAATTATAAATTAATATGCAAATAAATACTCAATTCAGTCGTAACTTTAAAATATTCAAATTATATAAATATTTATACGTGTTGAATGTTTGGTAAGGTATTCGCTCACGTGGCGTACGCGTGTAATTATCACTTCCGCGCCAAAATACGAACCATTATCGTGAGGTTTCAATCGATTATCGACATACTAAAACTACGTTACTTAGTATTACTTCCGTACCTGACCTGGCTTTCTAATTACTATGTGTATCAAACTTGCCGCCATTTAAAAATATGAGTAATTGGATTTAGAAAGGGTCATAGTTAAAGAACGAATAAAGATAGCCCGTCTTAAAAAAATCTCCTTTTATAGATCGTTTTTCTATTCTTCTCATGAAAGCTCTACTCCTGGAACAGGCTTTTTTTCAATGCTAAATGTTTATTTCCTTATTATTATTCCATGTTTTTATTGATATATCTTATACAGTTAATTGACGTGTCCAAGAATTGTTTGCACATTTTTATGAAAATAAGGATTTTGACTTTAACTTTGACTATTAGCTTATACTTTCTCCACAGAGTGCGCTTTAGTGATCAAACTAGCAATTTATTATTAATATTTGCAATCACCATTCGAAAATTGATATTTATCAAATAACCACGTTAAGTGAACACTCAGCCGAAGACTGTACAGACTAATTATAATATTTTTCATTGTTTGACAATTGAAGCCGTCAACTTTTTACCAAGAGAGGACTGTGCCGCTGATTTGGCCGATCGTAGAACCCCGAGTTCGATTTCGGGATCGCATAAAATGCAACAAATTCAAATTCAAATCATTTATTTGCAAACTAAGTGTATAGCCATGGCAAATTAGAGGGCACTCAGTTTTTATTTTTTACAAGATTGAGAAATGCCTAGTAGGTACCTATATAGCAATAGATTCACTCCTAATACAGAGGGAATATAGTTAGTAAAATATTATTTCCCCTCGAGAATGTGCGTGATGCATGGACATAGTCCATAACATGCACAGACATCGTGTCTTAAAATATATGCGTATGCAAATACCAGTATAACATTCTTGCGCTAATATATACACTATACATATTAACAGGTCTGATTCTCAACGTGTAGCAGTATAAATAAACATTTTCTCAAGACAATAAAAATATATCAATAAAGCAAGATATAGGTAAACTAGCAATGTAAACAAACAGAATTGCGTCTTAATCGAGACGATTTTTCATTGTCCTTGAACTTCAATTCAAGTTTGCAGTTACTCCAACCGCATTCTTCGCCAATCGTTTACACAAAACAGAAGGGCTTAAGTTACATTAACCAAAAAACATCTCTATATCGATGACATTAGGTTTAGTATCAATATTATGATTTAAAACGCATCCAAGTTACGACATAAAACAGTTTGCGGCAAAACAAAAACAAAATACGTCGTAAATTAAGCGGGTCCAATATTGTTAACACGCAACTCTTCGGTTATGTAAGAAATACCTTCAGAATATTATTTCTCGTTATAATGGAATTTCTAGTCCAAATACATAAACGTATAGCAAGGCACAGCCATAGTCTAAAATGATGTGGTTATTGTTTCTATTAATTAAACAATTTATTTCTATTAATTAAATGAGTCCACAAACAATATCTTCAGGTTTTAATTATTAGTATAGATGACATTAGTTTTCTACCTCAAAACTTTTATTGCTGTACTAAACGTATAATCAAAAATGTTATTAATGACTCATAAAAATTCAGACTCTCACTGCAAAAGTTATGCGCATAAAGATTAAAATGCAGGTCATTATTCAACTCAAGAATGACTAAAACTAAAACCCTGAAATAAAATAACAATAGTGTGAGAATGTCTCAACGAACATACAACACACAATGACGACGCCGGCGCCGGCGCCGGCAACATTTGTTTTTACCTATTTTACTTGACTATGAATCAATCTAAAAATATCCATAGTCAATGCAACAATATCTAACGTCACTTAATTTAAGGTTCAAGGTAATTATTGTTTTATCTCGGTCGAGACGAAATTAAAAAACTTATCTGAATCAAGTACTAAAAATAAAATATTGAATAAAATTATTAGTACCTGCTCTGTTGACTATGATGATGTATTCGAAGAATAAACCGAAGTAAAAAATAGTAAAAGAAGAATTTACGATCTTTAATAATTAAAGATCGTAAATTATTATTTTACTATTTTTAAAGAAAATGGTTATATTAATTATTGATATAACCATTTTCTTTTTTCGATTGGATAATATAGTTAGTAAGTGAGCTTCCAGAATTATTTCTAACTCTGTGCAACGCAGTATTACTGTCTCCTCTTATACCAATAATTCCATGTAAGAGGATGACGGCGCGCTCTCCTATTTTAAATAAAGCCTTCTGCGCCAACACAATGTAGCAGAAATTATTATAATAATAATAATAATAATGATAATAATCAAATAGTAAATATCATACACCAAAAACTAGGTATCAAGTATAAACTCATCCAAGACACACATACACCCTACTATAAATATCACCCTAAGCCCGTATTACAAAACAACACCCACAAAATGTATTGCGACCGAGCTATTCTCACCGATAGAACCATTCATTTTAATAGACCAGATATTACAGTACACAATAAACCTGACAATACAGTATATATTATTGATATAGCCGTCCCAAATACCCACAATCTTCTAAAAACGATAACAGAAAAAATTAACAAATACACAGAACTCAAGGAAGAAATAGCAAGAATCTGGAAAGCCAACAAAGTCTATATTATACCAATTGTAATATCCACCACAGGAGTTATCCCGAAATATTTACACCATAGCATAAAACTACTTGAACTATCATCAAATACATTTATTAATATACAAAAAGCAGCAATACTAAATACATGTAGGATTGTCCGAAAATTTATGCAGAGTAACGAAAGTGAACAAAGAACTAAATCACCCAACTCAATCTTAGATGACGATTACTTGGTTTCTACCCGTAAACGTCATTAAAACTCCGACTATTAGTTGAGTATAAAAACAAAAACAAATGATAATAATGATTTATTTCTGTAAGTAGGTTTGTAGAACCACTTTTACATGTCAATCACATTTTAAAAACTAGATGAAGCCGGCGTTTCGTATCTGACTACTCTGAGAAGAAAGGCCGAAACAAACTCAAGAGGTCACAGTCTCTTTTAAAGTCCAGACATAATCTTGGTCAGATCATGTGAAGACTATGCAGATTAGTGTCTGAAATGGTCTTCTGAGGAAAGAATCCACACAGATTGAGTGGACCTCTCAAGTCAGTGCACGCATTTGTCAGTAATCGTGCAGCTCAACTCAGAACTTAAGGAGCTCAACGATTCGACGAACAAAGCCAAAGAAAGGACATTTGGGTAGGTCGCAAAAACTACTCAAACTGCCAGACCAACACTAAAACTTACAGAGAGAAAAAAAAATCCACTTAGTCCTCACATTCACAATAATTAAAACAATATAATACTTAATATTACATATACCCAACTGGAAGCCATCTTAAACAGGGATTTGTTCACAAATAGCAAACTCTTTAAGCAGTTTAATGACCAAATACAAAAACAAACTAAATAATGATGAAAACCACATTTCATGTTATATTTAGCAAACAATGGAACTCGCACTCACTTGCATGAGTGTGCTTCGTATTTCGAGACCATCCCGACAAGAATTGCTCCAATTGAATTGCCCTGAAAGTAAATTAAATTTATATTTCCCATTCTGAAGTAAAGCGGTTTATGAAATACAGAAAAATTTACAACAGACAGTCATACGAATGTGTCTGTGATTGGCTCATTGAATTAGCAACAGCCAATTATATCACCTTTTTTTTCTGTTCTGAGGTGGCAAACAAGCATACGGTGGCCCACCTGATGGTAAGTGGTCACCGTAGCCTATAGACGCCTGCAACACCAGAGGCATCGCTTGCGCGTTGCCGACCCCATAGGAATAAAAGGAAGTGGGAAGGAGAAGGAACGGGAAGGGGGAAAGAGGGTGATTGGACCTCCGGCACTCTCAGTCACTGAACGAAACACAACAGTAGGAATAGGTACCTATTGCTATTTCACGTGGATATTCTGTGAGAGGGTAGTCCTTCCCCAGTCGAGCCGACCCATTCATGCTGAAATCAGCGACTCTGACATGCGTTTGACACGCGTTTGATTTTATTATTAGCTTTTCGCAATTATACCAGAGGATCAATTCTCGTAATGAAAGTGTTCAAAATAAAGTGCTGCTTGACACTGACAAGTGTCAGAAATATCACAAATGATAATCTTCTAAACTAAAATAAGCGACAAATGCTGCACACGGCGTAGTGGTTAAGTGGTTGCCTCGTCGCTGCCACTGCATGGGGTGTTGTGGGTTCGAATCCCACACAATTATTCCTAGTGCGGGCGTCGTATTTTAATTAAAAAAATTGGGGCACTCTCTGGGGACTGCCGATAGAAGTGAAACTTTAATCCTTGATCATAACACTTCTTTATAAAACAAATTATAAACCAAAAATAATTCAAAAATGGGAAGCGTTCGGTGACGATGACGCGAGTTCTATGATTTTTGTTCACCCAAGAGGTTCTCAACGCGCCTAAAGCCTTTCACTTCAAAAAAACACAATTTATATATTTCAGTCCACATTTGAAGTTTATAAGACTAGATCGAAAATTTATATTGAACATATTTTATTACGAGATTGACTTTTAAGTGTTAATGATTCAATCATCCAACATTATTAAAATGTAGATAGTTCTACTAATATTTACAACGTGGTAAAAAAATTTATATGTATATAATGTGTGTGTGTGTATATTTCAAGATCGTAACATACACATAAATAAAGATTATCTACACCTACCAAATATCTGCCAATCTATACTAATATTATAAAGCTGAAGTGTTTGTTTGTTTGATTGTTTGAACGCGCTAATCTCAGGAACTACAAGTTCGATTTGAAAAATTGTTTTAGTGTTGGATAGCCTATTTATCGAGGAAGGCTATAGGCGATATAACATCACGCTTTGACCCCACGGGGGCGGCGCAGTAACGATAAACGTGGGTGAAACCGCGGGAACATCTAGTATTTTGTGCATCTTAACAGTTTCACGAATCAGTCTGCTGCACGGCAAGACGTAAAAGCAAAAATGAAAACGGTTTGTGTGAACGCTTGCATATTATTATGTGTTCAAACGCCCATTGCAACACTGTATTAGCAAAACGGGTCATGATACCGTAAAGATAAAAATAAGAACAAGAATATGAATATTTATTTTATTTTAAACTTGTTGTAGGTGAAGGTCGTCTATTATATCCAGTTCACGTGTTTAGCCAAGTCAATGATATATTATTATACGACCTCGATGGCGTAGTGGTTAGTGTAACCGACTGCCACGCCTGAGGTCGCGGGTTCGATTCCCGCACAAGTCAAACATTTGTGTGCATGAACATGGATGTTTGTCTTGGTCTGGGTGTTTCTATGTATAATATGTATGTATTTACGAAATAAAAAGTATATATGTATGTATGTTTATCCATTGTCTAGTACCCATAGTACAAGCTCTGCTTAGTTTGGGCTAGATGGTGTTGTGTGAATGTGATGGAATATTATTATTATTATTATTATTATTTATATTAACATCTTAGGAATTTTGTGTAGTAGAGCCTCGCTGATTTCAGCATGTATGGGCCGGCTCGACCGGGGAAGGACTACCCTCTCACAGAATATCAACGTGAAATAGCAGTATTCCTACTGTTGTGTTTCGTTCGGTGAGTGAGAGTGCCGGAGGCCCAATTACCCTTTTTCCCCCTTCCCGTTCCTTCTCCTTCCCACTTCCTTTTTCTCCCAAAGGTTCGGCAACACGCAAGTGATGCCTCTGGTGTTGCAAGCGTCCATAGGCTACGGTGACCACTCACCATCAGGTGGGCCGTATGCTTGTTTGTAAATCTTTTATTTATTATGTATTGTTAGTCGTTTTATATGTTAATTCAATGCAACATTTTTGGTATCTACATACTTACCTACTTTTAATTAGGTAATTGTATTTGCGGTTTATTTTCCTAAATATACACCTACTTCCACATAATAAATCAAATTAATATAAGAGTTTTTGTGGTGCTACCTCCATTTTTCGCAATAATTCAAGGTGAGAACCACTCATGATACGTCAGAATAGACAATATAAATGTAAATGCAATCTGAGTTTTTATAAGTCTGTCAATCAAATTCTGCCAATATCTACTAGTCTTTGATACTCATTCAAAATCGCAGAATAGACCAATAACCTCGGTAACTACCATTATAGTAACATAGATGTCCCCGCGGTTTCACCCGCGTTTATCGTTACTGCGCCGCCCCCGTGAGCCGTAGCGTGACGTTATATAGCTTATAGCCTTCCTCGATATATATAGCCAAAACCACATGAAAGGTTTTCTATCTTTATTTCACCAACTATGACAATATCTATATTATGAACTATTTAACCCACAAATCTAAACTTGATGCGAAAATTTCACCAATTTTTAAATTCACTGCTTGAGCCAGCGAGTTATGGTCTGTGAGCGACTCATCGCACTCGCACAATCACTTATCTCCGACAACGCAAATGCACACTGATTTTTGAGAGATTTATACTGCAAAATTTAAAGTAAATTTTGGTCGTCATAAGTGAATAATGACGTATTATATTAAACATACAACAGAGCTTTGAAAATAGCAGTAACTCGTTACGATATCATCTTTAGTACATAAATAACATTGTCTCATGATTACGCGAAAGTTATACACTGAAATTAAACGAGTGCGTTCGGATATTATCGCGTTGTATTGTAGTGTTATTTTAAAAATATCATTTGATAATTTTGTTACTATTAAACTGAACTAACTAACTGCTAATTAAATGATTAAACCATTTAAATTTAAGTATACAACTAATCAATTTATGCAACCGAAACGTAGTGGAGACCCCACGTTTCGGTTGCTTTTCAGACCCCGTGGTCACGAGAACTATGTGTGACCAATACAATTAATTTCTGTAGATAAATATCAATTTTTATAATTCGTACTGAATAATTTCAATCACAAAAAGAAGTGTTTTTGGAAACAAAATAGCTTAAATTTATGAGTGGTATGCCAGAATATCCACTAATTGCATCAGTTATACCACTAATAAATAAGTTTGTCTAACAGATTCCACCGGCCCCGGCGCAACATCGTCGGCTCCTCATCGCAACAAACCTCGACCTCTCCACAGAGAAGGAACGTTGCCGCTCCTGCGATAGCCAGGAGTGAAGCGAGACCTTTCAATGAGATCCCCGGGCCCATCGCACTACCAATGCTGAGACACTCGGCGCATGTGCTGCCCAGAATCGGTGAGTAAACATTTCGTCTACTTAGTATATTTTTGGAAGGGTTTCATGTTATGTACTTACATTTAATATAACAATATTCTATCACATACACACAACACCATCTAGCTCAAACTAAGCAGAGCTTGTACTATGGGTACTAGACAATAGATAAACATACATATGTACTTCTTTTTTTTGTAAATACATACATATTATACATAGAAACACCCAGACCAAGACAAACATCCATGTTCATGCTCACAAATGTTTGACTTATGCGGGAATCGATCCCGCGACCTCAGGCGTGGCAGGCTGTTACACTAACCACTACGCCATTGAGGCCGACTAAAATAAATTTATTTTAATAAAAACAAGAAATATACCATAGTCTAACAATAGAGTGCCAATAAATTCCATGGACAACAAAGAGAACCGATATCAATGAAAGCTTAAAAGAATAAAGTATTACTCGTTACACTGAGTTTAGAAATCCGCTTAAGTTATGAAAGTTTTTACAAGTATTCCCTTGCAGAATAATATACAATAAGTATAAGTTTCTTCCATACCTCGCAATCAAAATAATAAACTGAGTATACCTAATCGGTTGTGTGTACAAAACTTAGAAGAAATTATACTTACAGAAATTAATTTATGCCAATCATAATTAAAACTCCGTCATTTAATTCTGCACTGTTGAAGTCGACTTTACAGTACCGAAGCTGAAATGCTGGCATAACACTCGTTACGGGATTGTAACACGTTTTATCTGATAAAATAGGTTTAAGCAAAAGTTATGCAAAAATTACTTACCAGCTGAAATCATGTAATGTTATTTAGGTAATTAGAGGATTACACAACGCTTGAGGCAATATCGAATGGAATTTCTTACGAGTCAGTGCTCGTTGCATTTTAATCGACAAGAAGTCTGTCGTCACTACGTAGTTGATCTACGTAGTAACGACAGACTTAGTATTCGATGAATAGAATAAATATTTATAAGAAACGAAAGAAACACTATGATGAAAAAATTTAATAAGTAGGATAACTTTCTTAATTTTTACATATGTCAGGCGCTATCTATACCTACTAATATTGTAAAGAGAAGAAGAGTTTGTTTCGTTAAGCTCGCTAATCTCAGGAACTACTGGTTCGAACTGAAAAATCTTTTAGTATTGGATAGCCCATTTATCGAGAAAGGCTATAAGGTATATAACATCACGCTACGACCAACAGGAGCGGAGCATCAATGAAAAATGTTGTTAAAACGGGGAATATTCTCTTATGTGACGCAGACGAAGTTGCGCGAGTGCGAAAATAGAGCGAACTTCAATGTGGCGGATTTCTTGGAAATTATTTGCCATCTTTGAAAGCATTTCTTGACAAAACATTCCAATACGCAGTGCACACTAGTCGCATATGCCAAGTACCAAAGCGCCAAGCTCCAAGTCACCAAGGCTGTCTCAAAAATAAAAATAACCTATTCAAGAATAAGAACTGCTTATTTGTCGAAATAAATGTCTTGTTACGCACATTATTACGCTTACTCACTTATACACGCTCATTACTATAAAATTCTAATAAGCTTACAAAGAAAATAAATAAATATATGTGGCATTAAGGATCGTCAAAAATACAGAGTTTTGTTTTGGTAGTAGATCAGAGTCTGGTCTGGACTGTGCTCGGTAGACGAAAATAGCTAAAACTGTAGGTAGCCAGCGAAATTAGGCAGTAACACACCTTGCCTATCTTTTGAAAAATAGGCGTGATGCAATATACATTTATGTTTAAAAACGGTCTTATAAATCTTAGTTTGCGTATATCGTAAGCGGCGAGCACACCTAGTCACTAGTCGATAATTCAAGTTATAAACGAGCTGAACCAATCATCCAGTAAATGTACCACTGCTGATTAAATTACCCATTCCGGACTGGTACGTTACGTTTAAAAATAACTCGGGACCATTTAGCAACCCGTTCTGCGCAAACTGCGCGACTAAAGAACTGAGGAAGGACTTATAGGTTCACTACACGCCCACACAACTTTATGGCTGACTGCGTTAAACTATTCACGATGTAGTGCTTCTGATTTATTTTGTCTACGCCCCTTTAGATATGAAGATAACAAGTTAAGGAGATAGATAAATTACGTAACATATGAGTGAAAACATAGAAAATATTTAGGTACATTAATATGACCCCTCGTGTTCCCTTATAGTGTTAAACGCAAACGTGTTTACTAGTGGTTGTTCCGCGGTTGCACTTCTACCTACTTTGTGGCGTTGTTGGTCATGTTCATTCAGTCCATGTCATGACAAAAATGCAGGAGATGCTTTTGTTGAAAACAGGGCAACTCATTCTTTTTTGCAAATGTTCTCTACTCCTCCATATAATCTTGAACTATGCCAAACCTCACTCTACTTCGTGCGCGCAATAAGCTTAACAAGATGTTTAAAGATTTTCTTCACATTTAATACGTGAATTCTAAAATGTTTCCGTTTAAGTGCACACATGCTGGAATCGAATCCAGCATATTTTGAATGTTGACTTGAATATAATAATAATTAAGAACTACAATTTTAAGTAATCAAGTCTTAAGAGTATTAACAAACGTCCCAACTTACACAAACGCCCTACAAGCTTTTAATGTCATTCCTCTGGTTGTTCACTGAACCATTTTATAGAACAATACTGTTCTGCTATTGTTTTATATTGAACATTGAATGTTCGACGGTAATAAACAGCATCCGCACGCTATTTTTATTGATATCGTGTGAATTTTCTTATAATAATTATATACTCAAGCAGGCAGACAAAAAGAGGTTGTTTAGAGGTAGTTAATTTATTAAAAAAATTAATCTATTGTAAAAGTTAATCAACTTAGAAAGTGTCTGAAGAGTTACTTCACAAAACTGTAACAAACAAATACTTAATAATAATATGCTACCTATCGCATTATGATCAAATACATGGATAATTTGAGTAATGCGCTTACAGCGACTAGGCAAATCAGTTGTTTACAAACAAAGTTCCACTGAGATCAATATCATACGACACTAAGCTACAAAAGCTAGTTCCTAACACTGGCATACATGCTGTACTAAAGTCCAAAGTATTGCAGCTAATGGCACTTAAATCAACGCCATACATAGCAGGGCGAAGGAGTCGAGACCATAACGTGGTAAACTTGACGTTATGATTCAAATTATTTTATGATCAAGAGTAGTAGCAAAAGCAGAGACAAACAAAGTTTTCGGTCAAGAAGTTCTGAGTCACACGGAATCTGGCACAGCGTCGAATAGGTTCGCTCTCTGGTGTTACTATTACTACTAGTATAGTATTATATTATCTGTGCTATTACTAAAGCTGTGCGAAATGTTATTGCAATACACATCTAGCTACCCGTTTGGAGATAAAGGTATAATGTTAATGTTAAATAATTAATTTTAATTTTAATAAATTAATCATTATTAAGTTTATTTTTAGATATACCGATGTTCATTGCACGAACCTCAGCAAATTTATAAATAAGTAACCGTTATTATCCTAACTACCCACAAGTTTAATTTGGCCAAATCAAAATTTCGTACCTCATATTATTTTCACAAACTTAATTAAGTTCTCTCGTCAAACTAATAAGACTCACTTATATTATTATAGAGGTAATGAAGAAAGCAACGCCCGCGCCGCCGCGGAGAGGTTTCTTAGAGTAGCGTGCGAACAAGCCTCGTTAAATATCATTAGTGAATACAACACTCTGGTCAATATAACTAGAATATCCAGTAGCTCACTGCAAGCTAGTCTGGAACCTGTTGAGTGTGGACCAATAACAAGACTTTTTCATTTTGTGTCTAGCGTTAACTTAGTCTCACGATTACAGTATTTGAAGGCCAGCCGCCATACGCTACACGGCTGATGTGGGTTCATCCGTATCCGCGTTATTATCTTACGAATAGCGCGGTCGATGCACTAAGAAGCTTGTCGCGCAATGTTGGGCAGGAATAGCGTTCATTTGGATTAACAAAATGTCGGTCATTATCAAATGCGTCCTTTGTGTTCGACGTACTTACCTACATATCTGAAAAAGCTTCGAAAGTAGGTAATATGCCAAAGGATAAGTCCTACTCATATCTCTTTATTTACATTAAAAATATTTTAATAGTTTAAAATGTATAAACTATCAGCGTCGATGGCGTAGTGGTTAGTGTAACCGCCTGCCACGTCTGAGGCGCGGGTTCGATTCCCGCACAATTCAACAATTTTTGTGCATGAACATGGATGTTTGTCTTTGTCTGGGTGTTTCATAATTTACAAAAAAAAGTATATATGTATGTTTATCCATTGTCTAATACACATAGTACAAGCTCTGCTTGGTTTGGGCTAGATGGTGTTGTGTGTATGTGATAGAATATTATTATATCAAGCAGTCAAAATTAAATTAATGTTACACATAATACCAAAAAAATATGTACCCAATAACACTTGCACCGACCCGGTAATCGATCCTAAGATATTATGCACAGCAGCCGCATTGACTACCGCTGCGCCACCGACTGTCGTAGCACATGAGTAGATATACCGTTTATCTACTCATGTGGTCGTGGTATGGACATCGCAGTATACATTCGCTTCTGTAGTACTAAAGTAAAAGCAGTTTTAGACCCATATAGCAATTTATCAGAGCACAACGCCTGACGCACTTTCTCCTCGCCTATTTATAGACTGGAACCCAGTTCGATGCCGGTTTTGCGACATTTACACCATACTCTTGTAGTACCAATTAGGTACCAACTATGTCTGAACGTGAACCACACTTTAAAGTCTAAAGCAGAACGCTTCGAAAATAGTAAATGAGAGTGCAATATTGTTTGCAAAATTGATTGATTTGATTTAAATGACAAAAGAGTGTACTTTCATTATAACTTGAAAAAGCGTTAATCATAGGGCCATGCCGTTTTCTATGATTTATTTATAATTTTATCTTGATGACACGGTCATTTTGCAATTGAATAGTTACCTTATCACACTTACTTTGTCAAACCTGAGATTAAACTATTTGCAAATTTTGAATTATTTATAGGTGACTCCTTGATTTACCCGTGACCATACTGAAATGGGGTTAAAATGTCGGGATAGTGTAAATATAGATCGTTTAATACTGTAATAATTTGAATGAACCGTACATAATATAATCTGAAATAAAAACTTTAATTTGAATGTGTAGTGTTTACGTAAACGAAAATAATATTAAATACAACTTTATAACTAATCTTGATGTGTGTTCGCTTGGCTAAAATGGTACTGTTTAATTCCTGTGACCTAAAGTGAAATTTAGCGAAATATGGGTGTTATACAAACACTTTTTTTTATACAACTAAGGTGGCAAACAAGCATACGGCCCACCTGATGGTAAGTGGTCACCGTAGCCTGTGGACGCCTGCGACACCAGAGGCATCACTTACGCGTTGCCAGCCGTTTAGGAAAGGAAGTGGAAAGGAGAAGGAGCGGGATGGGGGAAAGGGGATGATTGGGCCTCCGGCACTCTCACTCACCGAACGAAACACAACAGTAGGAATAGATACTGCAATTTCACGTCGATATTCTGTGAGAGGGTAGTCCTTCCCCGGTCGAGCCGGCCCATTGAAGCTAAAATCAGCGAGGCTTTACTACTCGAAAAACACTTCTAGACTTCTGCCTATCGCTTCGGGGATAGAGTCGTAAAAATCTATATGTATGTAAACTCGAGTTCGTTATGCAATTCATATCATCATCCTGTGATGTGAAAGTTAATGCTGAGATAATACTGCTTTAAACTCATTCTCAAATGTACTACACATAGGCTGAGATCCCAAAGCCTCCTGACCTACGTCATTTTAGCACAGCTGATGTTCCTAATATGTTGATAAACACTCGCTAGATGCGAGAAGTCTATGAACTAAGAAAAAATACAATGGAAAACAATTGGCTCCACTTTCAAACTTTCCATTTCTTTCTTTTGTCAAAAGACAAGACTTGCACTAAGTATAATGCCTGTGTAATGAGGGCAAACATTCAAAGAACGAACACAAAGAAGCACCTCCTTAGACCGTCAGAGACATCGGCACCACTTCACGTGAGGACGCGGTGTGGAGGGGCACTGCTTGTGGACTACACGACTACTCACCAATAGGTGGAGTGTAGTAAAAAAAGGCTCCAGGCTCAAAACAAGATATTTGTTTGTCTCGTGTGGGATTTCAACCTACAACACTCGGTGCATTCGCAGTGGCGAAGCGATCACTAAATGCACTACGTCACTACGTTCAATTTTTTTTTTTGTACTTTCATCTCGTTTTACTTTATTGTCTAATTATTGTAATTGAACGAAAGAGACTAGATCCCACAACACAGGGAATCCTAGTGTGGGTCTAGGTGACCTCAATCCATGTATTGCTATTTTTATGAGACAATAAACTATTATTATTAACAATTTTTTTTATATTGCTCGTCAAAATGACCACACTCCACCTGATGGTAAGCAGTCGTGTGGTCTAAGAGCAGTGGCCTCCACACTGCCCTCATAGCAGCCGAGGCGTTGTTGAGGTTACATATTATATATATACTAGCTGTCCCGACAGACGTTGTCCTGTAAAAAAGAGAGAGCAAAAAAAAAGCATATCTAAACCATCCTCGAATCCACTTGAACACACACAAAAAGTTTCATTCAAATCGGTCCAGCCGTTTAGGAGGAGTTCACTGTCAACACACGTACAGAACAATTATATATATAAAGATATAGGTCTATACATAGGTCTCTTATTCGTAGAGCGACTAGCGAGTATCCATTACACATTTGCTGTAATATATTCAACTAGATTACCATGACGTATGTCTGGAACGTAATACGACCATCATAACCAGAGGATGGCACGTTACGTGACTTCCTGGTATGCTGCGCAGAAGCGATGTGCTCCCGTACCGTGTAACGTACACTAATAGTATGAGCTGTAAGTGCATCGATATCGTTAGCGACGTATCATATTGCGTGTAGAGGTCGCCACACCCACCGCTCCTTAATTGCTTCTGTGGTTACACTACATAATGTTTTATTTATTTACTTTACAAGTGTTAAATTGTTACACAACATAATTTAAAACGTTATTAAGAATGACGTTATTGCGATAGCCTAGTGGGAAACCGTTGGACTGCCACGCAGAAGTCTCGAGTTCGATCCCAAGGCGCGCATCTCTGACTTTTCGAAGTTATATGCGTATTAAATAGTTAATTATCGCTTTGCAATCTTACAGACAGATTATTAATATGTACTGGTGGCACATTTGAAACGTGGCATTTGTGGCGCAGGGCTGTCACTTGTATTAATTATTATTTATTAAATATGTATTCCCTTCTATGTACCTATAATATTGTATGTGAAAGCATTCGTGTTTTTTAGAAATAAAAATGTTATTTTCTCTTTCTTTCTTCGTTCTCGCTTTAACGGTGAAGGAAAACATCGTGAGGAAATCTGCATGTCTGAAAGTTCTCCATAATGTTCTTAAACATATGTGAAGTCTGCCAACCCGCACTAAGCCAGCGTGGTGGCCTATGGCCTAACCTTTCTCACACTGAGAAAAGGCCCGTGCCCAGCAGTGGGACAGTTTAATATAGGGCTGGTATTATTTTTATAAGAATTTATTTATTTATTATAAACAAATGGACAACATAACAGTATACACCAAATCGCTGTACAAGTTAAAACTTATATCTAACATTATATACATTAATATTACCAGACATAATATACAAGGTATATACCTTCTTCTTCTCCTATATATCCTTGCGTTACACTTGTTTTCTTAAAAAAGTTACAAAGTCAATTATTTCAAAGTATGCGTAGAACTTCGATCAACAGTTGCTATTGTTGATCGAAGGCTTAGAACGATTGCATGTATTTTAATTTTCCTGTAAGTCTTTGTTTCCTTGTACAGGGAGCTACCATCACACTGTCGGCCTGGGCATACTGGAAGGTCTGCGCGACAAGTACGGCGACCTGGTGCGACTAGCGAAGGCCTCCAGGTCCAGGCCTGTGCTGTACGTGTTTGACCCTGAACTCATGAGAGAGGTACGTTTATATTATAAGTTATAACATAAACTATGCATACGTCCCGAGTCTGATATCTCGTATAACATTATGTTATTAGGTCTTTCTATATAATATTACGGAATTTGTAACTGCCCGTTCTCAGAACGCAACATCATAGAGTCTGAAATTGAATCCGGCTGATATTATTGTAACCCAATCCCTCAGCCTAAACATTTAATAGGCTTAAAAGTATGACAATATATTATGCTAAAGGGCTTAAACCCTACAAGGAACAAAAATACGCGTGTTCCACAATTTAATAAAAACTACATTTGGTCAGCATAGCGTAATTTGTCTCATTCATCTTCTTGAATTTTACATGCTTTCGAGCCCGTTCGTACAATACATAGATAATAGATAGTTATACATAGTAAATAAACAGATCTGTTGATAAAGCTGGGATGCTAATAAATTAAAGCTCGCTGCAGCTGCAAATATTTATTGTTTGCCACAACAAACTAATTTCGACAGAGGATCGCAAACGGTCAACATTGGACGACGAGGCCTCTGCGCCGCCATTCTGCATCATTTACATACACCTAGGTATATACATACCTATAAGAGTTTAATATATTGAAATGAATGCTGACACGCGCAGGTAGGGTCACAGATCGCACTCATTAGTCGCACTTTAAATTTATATGCGAATGCGTCGGAGAACAATTGCGCAGTAATTCAATATAATGATATTCTATATTAGACTTTACGCTCTATATTTTGCTTTGTCGAGTCAGCGGTAAAGAATGCGACTGCTGTGCATGAGGCCTCAAGTTCGATGCCCCGGTCTCCCGATTGTTTTATATAGAAATTCTCAGCCAGTCTGGAACTGGACCCAGTTGTCGACAATAGCCTTCCCCCTATTACGCACAACCTAAAGGCATAGTTGGCTAAATGTGAGTAAAATACACCTGCCTGCCTTTTCGGGGACAAAGGCGTGAGCCTATGTATGTACGTGTGTATTTTATTAGAGTTTTAATCTTAGGACATTTTGGTCGTAGCTTAGTTGTCTGATTCGAACAGGGAGTCATTGCTGTTAATATTCTCACTTTCAAACTCTAGCGCAAAACTATATCTAGGGA
Source organism: Catocala sponsa (assembly GCA_963564715.1). Lineage (NCBI taxonomy): Eukaryota > Metazoa > Arthropoda > Insecta > Lepidoptera > Erebidae > Catocala > Catocala sponsa. The sequence goes on from OY751336.1 coordinate 593,799, forward strand.
GAGTGAATAGTAACGTATTAACGCTCAATAGATATAATACCTTATGGCCAGTCCCACAACTAACAAGTAAAAGTTATCCGAAAGATAAATCGCATGCTGTCTCACTCTTGTTAGGTTAAAGAAGAGAGATGGCGAGACATTTATCTTATAGATAAATGCTATTTGGAGGTGGTGGGACAAGCCCTAACTCACGCCAATATATTATAATACTAGCTTTTGCGCGCGGCTCCGCCCGCGTGATATCTACATGAATAAAAAGTAACCTATGTCCTTCCCCAGGTTTTAAACTATATCTGTACCAAATTTCATTTAAATTGGTTGAGTGGTTTAGCTGTGAAAAGGTAACAGACAGACAGACAGAGTTACCTTCGAATTTATAATATTAGTAAGGAAGTGAGGATAATAAAATTTCCTTGTCCCGGCTATTACAAACATAGATTGCAATTAATTTACAAAATCAATACTCTTGAAATCTTCTAACTAATTCTAGACTAACACTTTCTAATGGCTCGTCTGTCAATAACCACTAGACGAATCTTATCAGACGAAGATTAATTATACAAAAGTAGCATCCGTCATGTAGTACATCCACCGATGTCTGACCATAATATACTATTATGCAAAAAAACAGTACCTAACTACTTTCTACCGTCAGAAAGTAAACATCATACTGTAACACTGAAATAACGGTACTGAGAATTTGGAGGTCATTAGTGAAACGATAATGAGCACTTTCAAAACTGTCATGGAAGTTAGACGCGTCAATATCACATATCCGTGATTTATCGCCTGTCTAATTATTTATTTGAGACAGTAATGTTTATGTTGAACAGTAAACGTAATAGAGGCGCCTCCCTAACATAACATTTACTTATATAATAAGAATAGTGATATCTATAACGTAATCACTAGAAATAAGCATAAGTTAGTAGGCCCATATCATCGTTTACATAAAATTCACAATACATTTGCGGGACTGGGTATACGTTTTTTTTATAAACTACCTATTAATATAATTAATTTACCATTGCTTAAGTTTAAAAACGCCGTTAAACAACAACTTATTCGGAAGTGTTATTATTCAGTCAACAACTACTTAAATGACAAAAACTCATGGAGCTAGTTGCTTGTTGCATACAGGATTCAAAGATCTGTATTACTTATAAGTCAATTTAAGCCTTTGCATATCCGCCATCATGCCATCCTACTGTCTATTTTAGATTTATATCAAATTAACAAAAAAGAAAACTGACTTCAAAAAAGAATATTCTAAAACTTAAAATGCACTAAAAAGTTAATAAATAATTGCATATTCTTGTGAATGATTAAATTATTTTTGGAGTTGGTATCAGCCGCCCGCGGCGCGTGCTGCGTCTATGTGTGTAATTGTGCATGCCAATGATATGATTATAGTAAGACATATTCTCATGTTTAATTAGTTACAAACCTACCTTGGCTGACACCGTTCTACACTCAGTGCTGCATTAGAGAATTTTTAACACAAAAACACGACTGCTCAACCTGAGAATTGAACGAGACAGCATGCACAGGATACACAGTGACTGAAATTTAAAATTTTAGGCTGATAATGGATCATTTATTTAGATATAATAATATAATACTCTATCACATACACCCAACACCATCTAGCCCAAACTAAGCAGAGCTTGTACTATGGATACTAGACAATGGATAAACATACATATATACATATATATTTTTATAAATACATACATATTATACATAGAAACACCCAGACCATGGCAAACATCCATGTTCATGCACACAAAATATTTGACTTGTGCGGGAATCGAACCCGCGACCTCAGGCGTGGCAGTCGGTTACACTAACCACTGCGCCATCGAGGCCTTAAGATTGTAACCATTATGGAAGATAATAGACCTCATAAACATGCACAGACCTTGTCTTCTGAAATCACAGCGTACTCCAGAATTTGACCTATAAATCAAACTCTCATGTATTCTTCCGGCTTGTTACTACAAACGTACAAACTTACAGACAGAACTACGACAATTATACAGCCACGTGCCTCATATCTAGATAGTACCGGTCAGACCGCAACACTGGTTCAATAGGTAAATGAGTATTTTACACTCACTTTGGGCGTGATTGACATGCGCCACTTATCTCATGTGCGAAACAAAACATTCACTTATCTTAAACAGTAGATACACTTTAGTGTCAGTAGTAAATTGGGATCATCACAGATAATAAAAAATATTTATTGCATTTTTTATCAGGAGTACAAAATCTGTTTGGCTTTGGTTATCATGTGTTTTGTATTTTAAAATGCAGATAATCTAGGTATATAATTTATCTGTTGTTTGTTTTTTTTATTAAAAAGCAAATGTGAAAACAATAGTCTTTGTCCACTTTACTGAAGATCACGCTTAACTTTGGGTTGCCTTTCTCATTCAATTCTGGCGGTGACTCGTTATTTTGCAATGATGGGGCTTACCATTAGCTAGCGTGAAGTCAATTTGAAAAGCAAAAACGAACCTTCATGGCGGGTTTCTGCGACGAGTATTAAGTCTATTAGATTATAGCGTTACGTTATTTTTTTTTTTATTATTCTACTAAGGTGGCAAACAATCATACGGCCCACCTGATGGTAAGTGGTCACCGTAGCCTATGAACGCCTGCAACGCCAGAGACATCACTTGCGCGTTGCCGACCCTTTAGGAAAGGAAGTGGGAAGGAGGTGTAGGAAGGGGGAAAAGGGGTAATTGGGCCTCCGACACTCTCACTCACCGAACGAAACACAACAGTAGGAATACTACTACTGTATTGCATAAACCCAGCCAGTGAGAAGTACATACAATGTTTAATAACGTAACGATGTTATTAAATCAGTTATCTAACATAACTGTAGGGTACCGATGTTCACAATTATGAGGTCTCTCTAATCTGTGTGACCTCATAATTGTACATGCACTTAGTGAACACTAGTACCTAAGTAGTAAGATATAACACTAATAACAATCTACAGATTAATTTCTTTATCTACTAGATACTTCTAGTAGATACAGAAATAATTCTATAGATTGTCATTCCTCTGTTATAATGACTAGATATATGTACATATGATAGAGGGGTAGAATGACTAGATATATGTACATATGATAGAGGAGTAGAATAACTAGATATATGTACATATGATAGAGGAGTAGAATGACTAGATATATGTACATATGATAGAGGGGTAGAATGACTAGATATATGTACATATGATAGAGGGGTAGAATGACTAGATATATGTACATATGATAGACGAGTAGAATAACTAGATATATGTACATATGATAGAGGGGTAGAATGACTAGATATATGTACATATGATAGAGGGGTAGAATGACTAGATATATGTACATATGATAGAGGGGTAGAATGACTAGATATATGTACATATGATAGAGGGGTAGAATGACTAGATATATGTACATATGATAGAGGGGTAGAATGACTAGATATATGTACATATGATAGAGGGGTAGAATGACTAGATATATGTACATATGATAGAGGGGTAGAATGACTAGATATATGTACATATGATAGAGGGGTAGAATGACTAGATATATGTACATATGATAGAGGAGTAGAATGACTAGATATATGTACATATGATAGAGGGGTAGAATGACTAGATATATGTACATATGATAGAGGGGTAGAATGACTAGATATATGTACATATGATAGAGGAGTAGAATAACTAGATATATGTACATATGATAGAGGGGTAGAATGACTAGATATATGTACATATGATAGAGGGGTAGAATGACTAGATATATGTACATATGATAGAGTAGTAGAATGACTAGATATATGTACATATGATAGAGGGGTAGAATGACTAGATATATGTACATATGATAGAGGAGTAGAATGACTAGATATATGTACATATGATAGAGGGGTAGAATGACTAGATATATGTACATATGATAGAGGGGTAGAATGACTAGATATATGTACATATGATAGAGGAGTAGAATAACTAGATATATGTACATATGATAGAGGGGTAGAATGACTAGATATATGTACATATGATAGAGGGGTAGAATGACTAGATATATGTACATATGATAGAGGGGTAGAATGACTAGATATATGTACATATGATAGAGGGGTAGAATGACTAGATATATGTACATATGATAGAGGAGTAGAATAACTAGATATATGTACATATGATAGAGGGGTAGAATGACTAGATATATGTACATATGATAGAGGGGTAGAATGACTAGATATATGTACATATGATAGAGGAGTAGAATGACTAGATATATGTACATATGATAGAGGGGTAGAATGACTAGATATATGTACATATGATAGAGGGGTAGAATGACTAGATATATGTACATATGATAGAGGAGTAGAATGACTAGATATATGTACATATGATAGAGGGGTAGAATGACTAGATATATGTACATATGATAGAGGGGTAGAATGACTAGATATATGTACATATGATAGAGGGGTAGAATGACTAGATATATGTACATATGATAGAGGAGTAGAATGACTAGATATATGTACATATGATAGAGGGGTAGAATGACTAGATATATGTACATATGATAGAGGGGTAGAATGACTAGATATATGTACATATGATAGAGGGGTAGAATGACTAGATATATGTACATATGATAGAGGGGTAGAATGACTAGATATATGTACATATGATAGAGGGGTAGAATGACTAGATATATGTACATATGATAGAGGGGTAGAATGACTAGATATATGTACATATGATAGAGGGGTAGAATGACTAGATATATGTACATATGATAGAGGGGTAGAATGACTAGATATATGTACATATGATAGAGGGGTAGAATGACTAGATATATGTACATATGATAGAGGAGTAGAATGACTAGATATATGTACATATGATAGAGGGGTAGAATGACTAGATATATGTACATATGATAGAGGAGTAGAATGACTAGATATATGTACATATGATAGAGGGGTAGAATGACTAGATATATGTACATATGATAGAGGAGTAGAATGACTAGATATATGTACATATGATAGAGGGGTAGAATGACTAGATATATGTACATATGATAGAGGGGTAGAATGACTAGATATATGTACATATGATAGAGGAGTAGAATAACTAGATATATGTACATATGATAGAGGGGTAGAATGACTAGATATATGTACATATGATAGAGGGGTAGAATGACTAGATATATGTACATATGATAGAGGGGTAGAATGACTAGATATATGTACATATGATAGAGGGGTAGAATGACTAGATATATGTACATATGATAGAGGGGTAGAATGACTAGATATATGTACATATGATAGAGGAGTAGAATAACTAGATATATGTACATATGATAGAGGGGTAGAATGACTAGATATATGTACATATGATAGAGGGGTAGAATGACTAGATATATGTACATATGATAGAGGAGTAGAATGACTAGATATATGTACATATGATAGAGGGGTAGAATGACTAGATATATGTACATATGATAGAGGGGTAGAATGACTAGATATATGTACATATGATAGAGGAGTAGAATGACTAGATATATGTACATATGATAGAGGAGTAGAATGACTAGATATATGTACATATGATAGAGGGGTAGAATGACTAGATATATGTACATATGATAGAGGGGTAGAATGACTAGATATATGTACATATGATAGAGGGGTAGAATGACTAGATATATGTACATATGATAGAGGAGTAGAATGACTAGATATATGTACATATGATAGAGGGGTAGAATGACTAGATATATGTACATATGATAGAGGGGTAGAATGACTAGATATATGTACATATGATAGAGGGGTAGAATGACTAGATATATGTACATATGATAGAGGAGTAGAATGACTAGATATATGTACATATGATAGAGGAGTAGAATGACTAGATATATGTACATATGATAGAGGAGTAGAATGACTAGATATATGTACATATGATAGAGGAGTAGAATGACTAGATATATGTACATATGATAGAGGAGTAGAATGACTAGATATATGTACATATGATAGAGGAGTAGAATGACTAGATATATGTACATATGATAGAGGAGTAGAATGCAAAATACACTAAAAGGTTATATGGTGTCTTATGTTTATTAAAAGATATAATAATAATATCCTCCAGACCGATTTCGGACACGGCGGCCAGTCTTAACGGAGACTGGCCATCTACGCAGGAGATATTATAGTGGACAAGTGTGTCGGGCACGCCACGATCGTGGCGGTAAGTCCCGTGTTTGAGGAGTGGCTGGAGAGGCGGCATGGCGCCCTCACCTTCCGGTTGACACAGGTAATGACTGGCCACGTTTGTTTTGGCCGGTTCCTGTGTCGTATAGGCCGGCAAGAGACGCCCGGTTGCCACCACTGCGGCGACTGCCGCGACGTAGTCGAGCTTTGGCGGTTTGCCCCGCCTGGGCATCGCAGCGCAGTGAGTTGATCGCGGCAGTCGGATTGGTTGCCCTCGGTCGCCTCCTTGTGCACTCTCTGTTCCGTAACTCTCATGATCCGATGGGACGGTAATCCGACACGACCGGAGAGAGATCAGGCGCAGGACCAATAGCTTTACGTGCTTTTCAAGGCACGGAGGTGTCTTACACCGCCAACTTCCTAACTCCGGGCTGCTATTGAGATTTCTTAACTGAAAAACCCAATAACTGTTTGTTGGCCGACCCGGCATTCGAACCCGAGACCTCATGCACAGCAGTCGCATTCACTACCGCTGCGCCACGGAGGCAGTTAAAAGAATATATACAAAAGTAATAACCAATTGATCCAGATCACGTTGCGTATATGTTAAAATTATGTATCCTTGCTTCGTTAACAGCGTAATAACGCCTAACCTGGTCGCGAAGTCCTACGTTTAAAGTCTGGATAATCAAAGCATTCTTTTACTACAATCAATTCTTCAACACAACACAACTTCTGACAAGGAGTCTGGGCTGGTCCAGAAGACAGCAATAATCTCACCTCTATTACACCTAAGACCTATGGTTAGTAGGCAAAATAGGGGATTACACCATTTTGACAACTTTATCAGGAGTAATATTATATCCTGATCCTGCTTAATCCTTCAGAATAAACTAGTATATGGCTATTTATGACACAAGTGATAGCCAATACATATAAGATAAGATATATTTATGAGTATTGAATTCACATAATATGTTAACTAACACAGTAAGAGCAGCGATAGCTCAGTGGGGAGACCAACAGACTGCAATGCAGAGGGTCTCGGGTTTGAACCTACGTCGCGCACCTCTGACTTTCGGAAGTTATATGACTTTTCGAAATTATGTGCGTATTGATTGACAATTATCGCCTGCTCCGTGCCTCGGAAAGCACATTAAGCCGTTGGTCCTGGCTGCCATGAACATATATGGCAGTCGTTATTGGGAGAGTGTCGACACAAAAGTTCCCACTGGGTCGAAGTGTCGCCGGTCTGCACTGACTGGCCTTCACATAAGATAAGATAACTAACACAGTAGGTAATTAACCTGAGTAGCGTCAAGTATTTCTTCTCAAATTATCTTCTCGCTATAAAATAAATACAGAGAGAACAACGCGAGTTCACTATGACGCACGGAAGGTCACCACAAACACATGATACACAATACTTTATATTATTTATCGTATAAAAAGATTTGACTGGGTTAAATGTAATCCATTTAGCACATCTCGCAACTCTTATAAAAATAAAATATTAAAGACTCTGTCTAACAACAGTGACTCATAGCAAACACAAACAAAAAAAGTGCATGCAGCTTAAAATATACAAGTGCACTCACTCACACACACACACTGGTATACACACGAGCACACACCCTCATTCATCTATACACAGCCTCACACACCGTCACACTCAGACACGACAACATTATGATATAATATGGGCCAATGGAATAATCGTTTAAAATTACATATAGAATTAACGTCTCTTCGTAGCGCCGCGGAGAGGTATGCGACAAAGCCTTACCCCTCGTAAAAAAAGGGTTAACCGCTAGGTAGGTATATACTTATCACGCTATGATTTTTATTACACGTGCTTCTACGTAAAGCTTGTACGAGCACGTGTAAGACAAGCGGATGAAGACTTCTCCTTACAGAACAGACCTAATGATAAGCGGACGTCAGGCGAAAACACACAAAATAAAACGCTTAGTAAGTAGTCTAAGCGTATAGGAACAATATTTTAAGTTTATTTATAAAAGTCACGGACATAGAACACAATAAATATTTATAACAACTACACAATAGACAATCTACGTAACATACCCACAAATTAATTTATTACTAACTAAATCTTGAACCCGCGACACTAAACATTATGAATAGAAGTGAGGTGTTCATTTTAACTTCAGTATCATTAGTTAGACGGTCTCAATAGGTTTTATATTTTATCGAATCTACGGCTCCGACGTAACTTTATATCTGGTAAACATACCACGCCACAACCGCGTGCAATAATAATAATGAACTTATCATAATTTATGAGTCATTGTTCCCAGTTCGCTGAGTTTATTTACAAGACAATATGCCGACTCAGCAGGACAGATGTTTGAGCGCCCCCTTATCTTTTGTAATGGTGATCCTTCCGCCATCGCGATATTTGCGTACCTACTACATACAATATATTAATTATACAGAAAGCAAATGACGGCTTTGTGAGACGGAAATCTGGCGCAGTATTCAGAGTTTTAATGGTTTTAATTTTAAGCTTCCGTGAAAGTAAATACGAGGAGCAGATAAAGCGATGCTTTTGATGAATCGCTAATAAGCAACGCATCAATAGCCGTAGTCGGTTTGTCTTGATAAATCTCTCTTACTTAAATAATATTGAAAATTATTAATCATACATACGATTAACTTGTTTATTTATATAAATGTGTTATATGTATAGTTTTTAAACAAACATGTAAAGTTAAATGTAAAGCAGCTAGGTACCTTAAGTTAGGTTACGCTAACTATACCGCTACCGTTATAACATAGTACGTATTTGTACAAAAATGATATTTATGAAAATGTACTTGGAGTTAACTTAAGCAATCCCTTGGAAGGTTAGAATACTAGCATTTGCCCGCGACTTCACACGGGTACAATACCTTTTTTCCTGTATGATATGTATCTTATATCCTTCTCTGTATCCTGATACATATGTATGTATCAGGATACAGAGAAGGATATAAGGTACATTTCATACGCATACATGTTGTATGCGAAATTTCAAGATGATCGTTTAAGTTGTTAAGGCGTGAAAGCATAACAAACAAACAAACTCACCTCCACATTTATAATATTAGTTCGGACTTCAACTGGACGTGGACGGATTCAACTGCGTGTTATCAGACATCGCACACCATCAAGACCATTATGAAAGATTGTCAAGCTGAAAGCTTACGGTGCTTTCCACCTTCCTCTACCGCATTAGTTCCCAAAGTGGTCCAGGTGGACCCCCGGGGTCCATGGGAGACTCGACGGGGTCTACGTTAGCATGATAAAAAAATGGGGGTGCACAATTCGTAAGCGGAGGTCCACGAAAATTTATTTGCTTTCATTAGTGAAGAACTAAAATGCTGGCTTGACTTCACCGACTATTCGACCTACTTATAAAAACTTGTATATTCCATGTTTTTCGATTTTTCGGTACTGAATTACTAAAAGAAAAAAGGTCAGCCCCATTGAATTATTACCTGTCAGCCCGCTTTTTTACTTGCATGAACTTGTTTAGCCGCAAGGGTTCGTCGGAACCAGCTAAATTTTGAAAATGGTCTATGAGAAAAGAAGTCTGGGAACCTCTGCTCTACCGTAACAGCGATGCTATCAATTAGCTAGCAAGTAATATAAAGGTGTAGTACAATGTATAATATTGTTACAGGTGTACGAGAGCCACACCACGGAACCTCCGCGGTTCGACAAGTCGCCGCTGTGTCACCACAGGAAGGGCGTCGGCCAGTGTCCGGCGCACGGGTCAGTTTAGCTTTAGTTTTAACCGCCTATTTAACAAGCTACACTTTTTAAAAGACGCTAGCCGTATTATGACGTCCACTTTATTTGGTGATCTGTCTCCTCATTAGCCTTTATTATTCCCAAGTCACTTGGGGTCGGCTTTCTAGTCTAACCGGATTTTACTGGATATCAGTTTTTACACGGAGCGACTGCCATCTGACCTCCGCAACCCGAAGGCTAACGATACCCTAAGGCTATATATACCAGTGTCAGGATATTAGAGGGCACTGACTTCCCAATAACGACTGCCATAGATGTTCATGGCAGCCGGGACCGACGCCTTAACGTGCTCTCCGAGGCACGGAGCAGGCGATAATTGTCAATCAATACGCACATAATTCTGAAAATTCATGTAACTTTCGAAAGTTAGAGGTGCGCGACGTGGGTTGTTAACAAACCGATCAGAATAAACAGCAATCGACCTTTAAAATAAAGACCAGTAATTCCCTGTAATGGAACAATAGCAAAATAAAGACCTCGGCGAACACTTTTTTTGACAACTTTTCTAACCAGACCAGGTTTACTGTACACTAAACCACAACAATGCGACCTGATCAAAGGAAATAAAAGAAATAGGTACAACATATTGTATTACATTTACATGAATTTTATTGGTACATTGAAATTAAACTATTGTTCACGGATTTAATGTGGTCTACATTAATAACACTACTTAAAAAATAACTAACTCTTTCTACTATTCAAACTTAATCTTTCTCCAACAAAATAAACTACGACAAAATCCGTAAACAGTAGTGTAATTTCAATAAAAAATACATTCAGATAACAGTACCGGTAAATCGGGAAAAAGTCGTGAGTCTACGGATATATGCATATTATCCATACTTAGTTATTATCAAAACAAACACTACTTCAATAAGACGACAATGCAGTTTAACTCATCATAATACATTAAGCTACAGATAAAACGCCATGCGACACTTGTTTTATGATCCTGCTCGTGCTGAAGTATCATAACATTCAGTCATACAGTGAGCATGATACGTGAGATGCGCACCATCCTCACATGCAGTTATCGTTATCACCTCGGCTGCTATGTTTACGACGTGTGCCGATTGGTCGCGCATACCATGGATTACCGGTACACAGGATTTTGATAACGTTATTCGTTCCTCACGCGTCAATTTTAATGTACCTACTCAAAGAATGTTAATCGTTTATATACATACAGCTTTGTAAATACATATCTGGCTTTATACTATAGTTACATTGAGAATAGATGAACATCATCTTAAATATAACTATTGTAAAGAGGCTATAATTATCTAGTTCATTAGTTACCAAAGTGGTACAGGTGGACCTCCAGGGGTCCACGGGTGACTCGACGGGGATCTACGTTGGCGTGTCAAAAAAATGGGGTTCACAATTCGTAAGCGGGGGTCCACGAAAATTGATTTGCTTTCGATAGTGAAGAACTAAAATGTTGGCTTGACTTCACCGACTGTTCGACAAGCTCAGCGACTGTTACTTGTAAAAACGATGTCGATTTTTCGGTAGAGAATTACTAAAAAAAAACAAAGGTCAGCCCAGGTAGAAATCCACCGCAACCAGCTAAACTTTGAAAGTGGTCTATGAGAAAGAAGTCTGGGAACCTCTAATCTAGTTGTTAAATTATGCTTGGCATATTAAAATCGCCGTGAACTATAAACTTATCCGCGGGATATTACTGTTCAATATCTATATGTAGGTATATAAAGTTTTTTTGACTGACCTGATTGTGAGCTGCCATGATATTGGCTGCAGCAGATATACTCGTATACCACGCAGATAATGCATTCTGTACGATCCAAGCAGCTTTTTTCTAAGTGTCAGAGAAAACCTCAAATACTCGGTAGTCAAACGTCACTATCGCGAAAGTCACTTATAAGATCGCGTCGCGTCGCAGCGATTAGCACTTCACCATCCAAAGATTGTTTAGTATTACTATAATATCTGTCACACCTTCACACTCACACGCATTCTCCGTTAAGCAAATAATATACGTTCTTACACATTCGCGATTTGTACACATAATAAATATCATATTAGACAACGGGACTTAATCGCGTTAGTTATGATTTAAAGGTTCACTGACGTTTTGACCGACTTCCACCGATCGTGATCACGGGCTGACTAAGCTGCGGGTTTCGGAAACTACCCTCACTTGATTACTTTTAAAAAAGTACGAAATATGTAACACGAAAATACTTAGCTAAGCGGCTGATCGACGATTCACGTGACCAGGGGCCTTATTTCCAGGTAGTATACGGCGTAAAGTAAACGGCCTTGCAATTTCGTATTATAAACGTTCCAGCCAGTCAGCGGTCACGTGACAGGTGATCAAATATTGCCTGGCAAATACCGTATTACGAGCTTTCATTTGATATTTCGTTTCATATTAAAGTCGCCATATTGTACACAAAACAAATCATTCAGTTTACGCTAAGCTGGAGTGGCTTTTTTTGAATAGTTACATTAATTATTGTTTTCATTTTTGTTTATATTTAACTGTGACAAATTTCATACTCCTCCGTCCACCGTCCGCGCAATTTTCGTAAAAAGGGGTATAAAGTTTTTGCTTCACGTATTAAATTATAATTAAAATATGCTCATCTACTAAGCTGTAAAGAATACATTAACAGTAATAGTATTTATCATGATAATAATGTAATTAATTAAAAAGCTTTAATACGCATACGCCATAATTATTTTAAATGTCTTTAATACTTATAGAAGTAACAAAGATTTTCGAAAACCGAATTAGAGTTAGATACACATTAGTTTTAAGTAAGTAACTAGGTGGGTACTTCTGTAGTTACAAATTGCCCACGCGTTTACAAAAACAGGCGACGTTCTGAAACCGAATATGAGTTACCTATATATTTTGTTTAATGCTGCAAATATAATAATAAAATTCATGATATGATAGCATAAAGATATATTTGTTTTATATTTGACTAAAATAATAGTTTTAATTATATTATCATAGAAAATACGATAAAATTAAAATCGTTACTTACCGACAAATATGTATGTCATATTTTTGAACGATGCACTGTCAAGTCACATATCGGCCAGCGACAAACTTGCCAGCATGCGATCAACTATTCACATGTCATAATACGAAACAAAACCAGGCAGTTTTTTGAATGGCCTGAAACTTGACAGGTTTTATAAAAGTTTGTAATAGGGCCCCTGAGAGCTGGCATTTTCTTTGCACAAAGAATAAGTATTGCCTTTCGACGTGGTAATGCTGCCAGTCTTTTAGGCACGTTGCCAATTGACGACGACGCGGAGGAATATTATGACGCTTTTTAATTTTGAAGTTTTATTTTTTTCTTTAGTTTATATTTCTTGTAAACAATTTGTGTATATATTATGTTAATTATTTAATTAAGTCACTGTAACACGAAATTAATAAATATCTGTGTGATTGAAATTAAATCATATAGATGTAAACCCAAATAACGTTATTTATCTAGCGATAGTTTTATAAACATTGATAGCAAATTACATGTTAAGCTAACAACAAAATAATTTGACAGTGACGAGAGCAAAGCGATATGGGCTGCGATCCGCGCTCTCCTACAAGATGGCGCACTACTCAAGAGCTACGAGAAGGCCTTCGATGACATCGCAGCAGACACCACCCGCAGGTAATATTTCATTATACGTAATAACTTAATTTAGAGCATTATAGAGCCATTAGACATAAGCAGAATACTAACTAATATTATAAATGCGAATGTAAGTAAGTTTGTTTGTTACGCTTTCACGCCTAAACTACTCGAGTCATCATCTTGATATTTCGCATATACGCTATCAGGCGAACAGAAAAGGAGATTCGGTAGGTTTCATCTATAAAAAAGTACTGTTACCAAGTAATCTAACCTAACCTATCCTACATTTACGCGAGCAAAGCCGCGGGCAATATATAGTACAATATATTGCCATAGAAATGTATAGTAGGTACAGATGAAATAAATATATGAAGTGTTCTTGACGTTATTTCTTCTCTTAGAAAAGATTATCCAGAAATAAGTCCTCTGTCGTCAAGGGTTTTAAATGAGAGCCACGATTCGGCACGAATAGGCCGGCTCGACCGGAGTGATACCACGGCCTTACAGAAAACCGGCGTGAATAGCGCTTGCGTTGTGTTTCGTCGAGTGAGAGAGGGTATCGGAGGCCTACTCTTCTCCCCTCTCCTGAGGCGGAGAGGGGCAAATTTAAAAGGCTGGCAACGTACTTGTGAGTCCTCTGGTGTTGCGGGTCCATGTGCGGCGGTAATCGCTTACCATCTGGCGATCCGTCTGCTCGTTTGCCTCCTGTATCATAAAAAAAGAAAAAAAAAGACTATTTGTGGATCACAGATACATCCGTTAATAGGGATTTTAAATATACTTGAGGCAATCAGGATTTCTTTAAAATAAAAACCAACTATTTCGCTACTCTTTAATCGTGTATGCCGAAATATAAACCCCAATAAAACACATTACAAAAAATAAACCGAATAAAATACGTTACTAACAATAAAAATACCACAAAACAAGTACCTATGCCAAATATAATCAATATGTGTACCTACGTAACAATAACAATGCACACTAACTAGATTCGGTCACGTTGTGTTGTTGTGACTGATAAAGTGATAACAAACACACCGGAGGAGCAGCCGCTCACCTCGGAGCCAACGAACTGGACGTAAATAATGTTCAAACTGGGCTGAAAGTCACACAGGACACCTATGACTACCTACTAAAAAAAAACCAGTCAAATGTTAGCCAAACCCGCACACGAAGGGTTCGGTAACATCGTACAACATTGTTATATCTCGGCAACTGTCCGTCCGTCTGTCTGTCGTCGAGCTGTATCTCATATACCGTAGAGTTGATATTTTCACAGTGTTGCCATTATAACTACAAATAAAAAAGTAAATAGTGTTATATCTTGTATTTACGCCGATACTACGACAGTAATAGTACGCCATTGTCACCTTTCGGGTATGGAACCAGAAAAGTACGTTTTTAATTTTCACTTCAAAAGGAATACTTCCTTTATTTATTTATTTAAGAAAACAGCGCCAGTTCCTTTCTCCGGCTTGCAAAAAGGTGTACTACTATTATGCCAGTTTATATAATAACTTAGTAAGAATGGAGATTCGAAACCTCGACCTTCAATCGTAAGTCTAATGCCCCCTCCATTGACCTATTTGTTTTATTTGCTTCATTCCTTTCGTTATATGTTATCCGTCTTATAATCTTAATCCAGCAGTGGACTATAATAGTCTGATGATGATGATGATGGTGATGAACCAATTTCCTGATATGGCCAACTTCGAAAATAAACTTAGTTCTTGGGTAGTAAACTATATCTAGGTTTTACCCTAATACCATTAAGACAGTTGAAACTGATATAATCTCAGTATCTTTTCTTTTTTGGAGGCTCACAGTTCCTCACAGACCCTATTAAATCGTACCCAGGTAAAATTGTGGCGGACACAAATGTTCTAATAGAATTTATCGTCAGTAATATTTTCACCAAACATACGATTAAATCACAGTGCAAACTATTAGATCAAATTATTTATTGCCACCAAATGTAAAAATATATAATATATTTGTTATATTGGTATTTTTCTAATATACAATAGGTATACCTAAGTCAATATCAAAAATCATTTATATATGTAGGTCCCAAAGTAACACTCATGAGTGTCAAAGATTATAAGTTAATGAGTTTAGTAAAGTTATGCACTGAAAGGTTGTTGCTAGGTTGAGGCAAAGGGCTAAGCCTATATAAAAATACCTGCAAGAAAACTCCCGGCTACTCCCTTAAATCGCATTTAATATTTATTATAGATCTAAAATTAAAACAAATACACCATCGCCACATTGCAACATGGTGCAAATGGCATTTGTCTTCACAAATCTAATTAACGGCGTTTTTAAACGATAAGACTTTTCAAATCTGATAATTATATATAGCGGACTGCAACACTTGCAACAAAGAAATATGTTCCTATTATTTCAAATTGTTAACATTTACAAAATAACATATTCAAAATCAATTTCTACGTATTCCAAAGATATTCATACAGCTTTAGAAGGTGTATTACAATTTTCTTTTTGTCCCAACAGACTTGGAGACTTGCGCCACGCAGAGAACGCTCTCAACGATGAACTGGAGACAGAGATTTATCGCTGGGCCCTCGAGACCATCGGCATGATGGTCTTCGGGATCAGGCTGGGGTGTCTGGACGGGGATGTACATGTACCGTGCGCAGACAGCCGGTGAGTTTGCTTACCTCTTAGATCTGCTTAATACTTATCTTCCTAATCCATCGTAATGAGTGGAAGTGTATGGCTTTGCTAATTATTTACTGACTATGTAAATTAGCCGGCTCGCCCGCAGAAGTACTAAGCCTTGCAGATTATTCATCCTGATGAATAAGAGTTATGGGATTTACATGCTTAGCAGACCTATAGCTATTATTTATCGCTTCATCTGTTCCTTTAGTTTATATGTTTGGTATCATGCAAGCAATATCCCTAGTAGGGCTAGTCCATGATTCCATGAGCTCATATCATGGACATGAGGACTCATGAGTCAGGCGAGCTACATGCTTGCTGCTCATCTTGATTGCATCATAAAATTCTAGTGTAGTGTATGTAGTAGTTTCTAAATATCAATGTCTTTTTTCTCTGTCTAGTCCTGAAAACCATAGATAGGATTTCTGTTGGTGATATCAGTATGTATTAAAGGAATCAAGTGATACACCAGAAAAATTAAAAGAGTTAAATCTTTTAAAAATCGATATTGAATTGCAAGGTCCATGTGCAGGTGATGAGTCCAATGCTTGGTCAGCAGGAGGGTGGAGAAGACGTCGATGGACGACGAGATCGAGGAGCTGTGCTCGCTGTCTGCACGCGCGCTGGACTCGCTGTCGGCAGCCGAGCGGCTCGTGCGCTGCAGCCGCGACGTCGCCGCCGGCGCCTTCCTCCTGCGCAGCGAGCGCACACTGCGGCCAGACTCACACACATTCAACACGGCGCTCAAGACCTTCGACAGACATTTTAGGTACCTATGTTCACAATAGACTAATATCAACCATCTATATAAACAGGCCTGCTGCTGAAAACGGGTTTCTTCTTACTGTGGGGTAAACCCATAGTCCACCACGCTGACCCAGTGCTGGTTGGGTTATAGGGAAGTCTCAGACATGCAGGTTTTCTCACGATTTTTCCTTCACCGTTATAGCGAGTGATAATTAACTATTACGCATATAAATAATTTTAATTGTATAAAGGATGAGTGATGATTGGACTATTATAGCCTGATGATGATGATGAAAGGATGAGTATACATTTATTTAGTGCAGTCATAAATACATAAACCACAAACACATAATAGCTAAAACAGATTGAATGTAGAAATTACAATAGACAAAAGTTGAAAAGGTATGTGTCATACTCGCGCAAAATTACCAAAAACACATTTATGTTTATAAAATATTGGTTATGTGACTGTTATATTGATCCCGTTGATATCTATAAGAGATTTTGTCGAACTCAAGTACCCTGATAGTGTGACCCAAAATGTTATTACAATTTATTTTGAAGTGAAAACTTCTTTAGGCGCGTTGAGCCCTTCTTGGGTGAACAAAAATCATAGAACTCGCGTCATCGTCACGCTTCCACGCTTTCCATTTTTGAATTATTTTAGAATATTAACAATATCTCAGAAATGGTGCGTCCTACGCAAAAAATAACGAAATTTTGATCCCGTTAATTTATAACCTTCAAGAGAGTATCAGGAACTAGAATCCGACCCGAGACAATTTTTTTTTTAAGTGAAATCTTCTTTAGGCGCGTTGAGCACTTCTTGGCTTAACAAAAATCATAGAACTCGCGTCATCGTCACCGAACGCTTTCCATTTTTTTATTATTTCTGTTTATAATTTGGTTTATAAAGAAGTGTTTATGATCAAGGGTTAAAGTTTTCACTTCTATCGGCAGTCCTCAAAGACTGCCCCAATTTTTTTTTGTTTATATCTCTTTAGCACACAGACTCTGGACCTCTGTTAGATGAAGATCGGCAACTCGCAACTAATTTATTCTCTAATCGCGTGTTAACAAACCTAAATAACATTCTTAGTTATCGTGAAAGAAATGCTATGCTGCATAAAAACATTCTTATTATCCATCTGGTGTTGATAGGCCAACTTGGTAGTACAAAAAAACACAATATCGATTTCTGTCATCAATCAAATTCATGATTTGCTGCGTGACCGTTAGATTAACATACAAGCGCAATATTTGCTCAATTTTATTTACACGACGTCCAATCTTGTAATGGTTTGCTTTTACTTACTCCATTATAAATACAGAAACTGATACTAAATACTCAGTCGAAGTACTTCTCGCTGTATTGTACACAAGGGATGTCGAGACAATATTGGCAACGGGTTTGTTTCCCGACAGCTTTATACAGAGGTTCTGTATTTTTAGTAAGGCAATTAAATGTAACTGATATCCGTAAACAATAATCTTAAGAACATTTATTTATTTAAATTGGTACGTACACATGCATTAAAAAAAGGAACATAATAATCATAAAAAATCATAATATAGGTATTTAGATAACTGGTTAAGGGTCGTTCAATACGTCAGCCTCCCTGTTAACTGCTTTCTTAAAAGCTTCTCATTTTCTGATCTATGTATATTTTTATTTTTGTGATTTTAGTGTATATTATTTTTAAAATGTGTATTTAAGCCTGCAGAGTACATGTGAATGCTGTGCTCACTATTCTAGAGGGCATACAATGTAATGATTTTGGTTTATAGCTATTTATTAAGTTTTTTTAGGTATGCTTTCAGTTTGTGAGCCAAATAATAAAAATAAAAAATCTGGTAACATGGCCAGATGGCTGGCAGCACTGTCACGTTATGATGATGCTAATTCTTTGGGTCCAAAAAGACCAGCCTTCTTTCATGCGAAGCGTCGATCTATTGCGATCTCTGTATCATTTATTATCTTGCCTAGTTTTATGTCTTAGACGTATTTCTGCATTTTTATTCATGTACTTAATAAGTTAGGGAAAACCAAATATCTAACGCATTATTTTTATACATAATATGTACCAAACTAGCATACGATTCACCTGATGACTATGATCAACACCAAGCAATCATTTATGGTTATGATCTTTAATTTAATTTACGTAGCGGTAGCTCGGCTCGTCCTAGGAAAAAGTAAATTATATGGGATGGAAGGAAAGGGACTGGAGAGCTACATAATATTGTCTTCTGTTTACGCGAATGTTATTCATTGAAATTAAACTACTGTATACGGATTTTATCGCGTTGTTTATTTGACACTTTATTACGTAATTTTGAAAACTGTAACACTACTATTACTACTAAACTTTACTATTTTTAAGGTAATTAAATTATTGAAACTATTAAACTATTTATATTTATGTTTACACTTTCCCCGACGTTTCGGTTGCTTTTCAACGGCCATGGTCACGGGGAGAGTAAGATGGTAGTTGTCTCAATGTTCCAGTGTAGTTATTTCAAAGTACCCGAACATAATTTAAACATGGGTGTTTCTATTTACGCAGAATGAGCTCAAAGTAATAAAGTTTCAAATAAACAACGCGATAAAATCCGTATATAGTAGTTTAATTTCAAAGGGACTGGAGAGGTTTACAGACATGCGTGTTGCCGGAATTTTTACTAATAATAACATTATTATGATTACGCCTCTGCTGGTACGCCGGCCGTATGCTTGTACGAGCGTGGCACTTCTTCGGACGAGCTGGCTCTTTTGTACCGTCACCTAATAATTAACTACGAAAGGCTCTTCAATTTTTATTCATTGTAAATATCTCACAACAAAAGAACATAACCCATTCTTTTAAAATATTGTCAACGTCACCAGTGCAGCATCATCCTTATAACGAAACATTATAGACGGTCTCACAAGACAAATAAATAAATATGCTTTACGAGACGAGATCTAGAAAGTTCGTATAGTGATTATCATATTATGGTCATGCTTAGTAAACAATCGCGTGTGTCGTGAATAATGTCGTGAGCGTGGCAGATACAGATAAACCGTACACCGAGACATCACAATTTATTTAACTGTAAACAGTTACGAATCATGGCTAGAAAAATATAAATAGAATAGAAGATGTAAGCTGGTGTGATATTTACTTTTCTCAATTATATAATACTAGCTTTTGCCCACGGCTACGCGCGCGTTAATTTAGAATTTGACAATCACTTCGGGTTGTACTCTGCTTGCAATAATATAATTCAATCATGATACAAAAGAAACGTGGTGCCATCTATATATATATATATAAGAACGTTATTGTTGTTTTCCTCGGGAACAGTAATTTTTTTCGGGATGAAAGGAGCCTATATCCGTTTCTGTACACCTGACAACGTATATGCAAAATTTCAGGATGATCGGTTCAGTGGTTTAGGCGTGAAAAGGCAACAAACAAACAAACAAACGAATCTTGTGAGTTTAATATGAATATTATACGACTAACGAACTCTAAAAACTTACGCGCAATCTTCAGCTTTGGGACCAGTGAGGCAGTTATTTCGTGCAGTTATCATTTCAACTTCTGAAAATATAGAGTATTTATATCTGTCTTGAATAACAAAGCGTTTTAACAATTAAAACAATGCCGACTTCGGTCCACTCAAGTTTTTAAGGTTTCTTATATCAAAGGCTTTATAAATAAGTCTTTATAATACTTGTGAAATAATTTATAAGGTTAGATTTGTGAAATAATAGACTTATAAAATATTTTATCTAAGTCTTAGCAATTGTTACTTGTCCTATTCTCAGACAAAGACATTATATTTCTTTTAGTACCGAATATATTATAGGCAACCGTTAAAACCGAGCTTAGAGAGGCCAGATGTTGCCAGAAGGACTAGCGACAAATTATCGTTAAAGTTGCCATTTAAGTATCGTCAGCCAGGGCTTCATGCCCTTGAGAGAATTAGGCCAAACCATTAAATAAATTAGCCACTTGTAAAGAGTCGGACAAAGACGCCGTTATTGGTCAGTAAAAATAAACTAGAAGTTTTCCAATTATTTACTGTTCGATAAAATTATTCGGCAATTAATTAAATTGGTGCTTTATCGGTTCCTAATCGGCTCAGCAGGTAACCTGTAAAAAGATTTGGATAATAAATCAGGACCTCAGTCGTTTAAATTTCTAAATACGTTGAGTACTTTTGTGTGAGGACAAAACAAACAAATAGAGACAAACAAAATCTCTAAAAAGCTATTATTATGAATTTTATGGTTTAGAAGACTCTAAATAGTTAAAATCATTAAGATTTAGCTAAAACATGTCACTCGTACAGATGTTGAAGTAACCCATGCGACGCGACTTGTACACAGATGAGGACAATACTTACTTTTGAGAAGGGCAGGATATTCATATTTTTTTATTTCCAGTCTCACGGAGCACTTCCTGACGAAAGCACTGAACGATCTCAACTCCGGCGAGCTGAGACCAGAGCAGGTCCTTCTAGACAAACTAAGGCCACTGGAGAGGCGGATACTGCCACTGGCAGCCGACATTCTTTTAGCTGGAGTCGACCCTGTGAGTAGCCCTTACCTTATCTTCCAGCAGAAAGACGTATCAGTGTGATATTAGCTATTAAAACGCGGAACTTTGCCTAGTGCAAACCTTAAATCAGCAGTGGTGGGTCTCTGACTAAGATGATCCTATATACGTTTTATACGATTATTAGATAAAGATAAAGATCAGTTTATTTGTATAAAACATGAGTACATTTACATAAAATGCATGATGTTATAGTGTATTAGGAGCTCATCATGTTTTACCCTTAGGGTATACAAATATTCAAAATTATGTTAAAAAATAATTGATTTGACGCACATAAAATTTCAAAGGTGTCATTTAAAAAAAGAAAATAGACTCATTAATAATATTCATAATATAATGCATGCAAGTAAAATTAAAATATAAAGATCTAATATCATTAAAATTGTAAAATATGCATGTCAAAAATAAAGTAAAAAATTAAAACGATAAAATGTCAGTTAATAAAGTCAGTAGTCACATAATTGTAAAATGTCAGATATGTAACGAAATTATGATTATGATAGTACTACAAATGGTCATTCAAAAAATCAATAACATTATAATAAGCCTTGTCAACCAAAAAGGCCTTTAACAGATTATTAAATACATTTATGTTTTTCTGTTTCCACTCTATTGGAATTTTATTATAAATAATTAGACCCATACAAATTATGCTCTTATGCATAAGTGCGGTCCTTGACTTGTGAATACGTAATTTGTTATTATCACGCCTGTTTCGATTGACTGTGTCAGACAGCTTAGAAAATAAATGCGGATTACTTCTCACAAACATAGCTGCTTCAAAAATGTATAATGACGGTAGTGTTAGAATCCGGTACTTGATAAACAATGGTTTACAGCACTCTGTCCTTTGAATTATAAACATAGAACGTATGCAGCGTTTCTGAATTTTAAATGCTATATCTTTATTTGTTGAATTACCCCAAAATATTAATCCATATCATTATTTGAATTACAAACTCAAACCGCATTCAAATTAAAAGTAGAGGAGCAATCATGGTTTTCCATTACGTAGGGATATAATGTTAATCAGTTCGATCGTTTCAAATATCCAGCAAATGCTTTTTACTTACGAATATATCTACTGCGTTGTAGTTTAATTTTTGTTACACCAACTATTTAATACTAGCAAAACTGCAATATCAACATTGCAATAAAAACTTTATCGAAGCAATTTTGTAAGCAAAACTTGTTATATAAGAAAACATACCAAATGTCAATATTTCCTAAAATTCATGTATATTTACACATATATTTAATAAAATCAAGTATCATTGTTGTCTGTTTAACTGTGCATTTGCGACCAATCAGAACGTGCAACGAGTTTACATACATACTTACGCTTAGTAACTCGATACATTTACTCCCAGTTTTTGAAACAATAATTATGTGAAACACGTGTCAACTGCTGTAATTATCTTACTAAATTACCTACATGACCTACATCCAACCAAATCACTTGACTCGAGTTTCTTTGTGACATGTCGTTAATTAGTTTTGTGTCTCATATCAAACCGTTAACAAACTAAAATGACATGTCAATTTTAAGTAGTTTAGGATACATAGATGATTTATAAATTGTGCGTAGGTATGAAATTGTGAGCCTACAGAATTCACATGGCGCTCGTACCCAGACAGTCACTCATAAATAAACAAAAAAGCCGATATTAATCTCTAAGAAAGGTTTACTTAGGCCTTCTTTCCATTAAAAAGCGATACTAAATCGATCCTTGTAGGATTTAGTGAAATGAATAAAAAATTCTAGAATCATCTATAAGTCTGTCTTACATCGAAATGTTAATACGATCGAATAAATATCGCGTGTGTCTTATGACTAACGAATTTCACACTTTATTGTGATTTTTACCTAAATAATGTCGTTGACTCGAGTCTGTGACGTGTTTATGTGAATACGTCTTTGCGATATTGAGCAGTTAACTACTAAAAAGCATTTCAAGCTTTTAGTTGTGGGGCACATAATGAATTACTAAAAATAGGGCTGTATCCTTGCACTACAGAAGATTGTTGCTCGGCAACTTTATAATATATTTTTTGAGAGAGTAGAGTCTCCAGGATCCTTTTTGCGAGATGTTGGGGGATCGGCATAAAATCTATCTTTACCATTAGAGTTCCCCAAAAGTAGATACTATTAGAGTTCAAAAGTTATCATTGAGGTGGGTTTGCAAATTGAATACAGTTACATTCTATATGCACAGAATTTTCTAAAGCCTTCAGTTAAGGTCAATTGTTACATGCTTTGTCAAAAAACTAGAGTCATACTGCATTTATGAGCGTTTTTTACTTTGGATACTAACTAATTAGCAATACAGGATATTTGTCTATGCCGATTACAAATGTATCTGGCATACCGCAGGGATCCAGTTCAGGACCATTACGGTCGATCATCGGACTTTAGTGCCTACACTTGACGATACTTAGCTTGTACTGGCTGACCCGCGCAACTTCATCTGCATTACATAAGAGAATTTGCCTCGTCTTTGCAAAATTTTCACTGATACTCCGCTCCTATTGGTCGTAGCGTGATGTAATATAGCTTATAGCCTTCCTCAATAAATGGGCTATCTAACACTAAAATAGTTTTCCCATTCGATCCAGTAGTTCCTGAGATTAGCGCGTTCAACCAAACAAACAAACTCTTCAGCTTTATAATATTAGTATAGATTTGTGTTAAACTCATGTTTGTTCCTGGTTGTCAGCTGGCGCAGACGGCGCTGCACATGCTGTACCAGCTGTCGCTGCACGCGGCGCGGCAGCAGCGCGCGCACGACGAGCTGCAGTGGGCGGCGGCGGCGCGGCGCGAGGGCGACGCGGCGCCGCTGCGGTACGCGCCGGCCTGCGCGCGCGAGGCCGTGCGCCTGCACCCCGCCACCGGCGCCGTCGTGCGCCGCACACGGGAGCCGCTGCTGCTCGCCGGGTTCTCAATACCTACCGGGGTAAGTTACAGTCACTTTTTTCTTGCACGTTAAAATGACCACACTCCGCCTGATGGTAAGCGATCATGTGATCCAAGAGCAGTGGCTTCCACACCATCCTCATAGCAGCTGAGGCGATGTTGAGGTCCCTACTTTAACGGACTGAGAAAGTGCTCTTTCACGCCCCACTTTAAGGACCCAGGATGGAAGGAAGAAGGAAACACGTGCCTTGGCAGAGAATTCCACGCCTTGATCGTTCGGCAGAAGTTGAGGACCCAAACTTGTTGGTGCGCGCTCTAATCGACACTGCTGTGTAAGGCTGGCGTCTGAGCCCAAGAAGCGTTGTTCTGGATAGGAAAGGGGAGTCATATAGTATTACAGTGTCTAAGTAGTCACCTCGCCTCTACCACTGCGCCGAGTGGTGTGGGTTCGAATCCCACGCGGGACAAAACTTTGTGTGATCCACAAATAGTTGTTCCAAGTCTGGATGTTCTTTGTGTCAGTTGTTTGAATGTTTGTAAAGTCCTCGCGACACAGGAATTATTCCTAGAGCGGGAGATGTCTTTTTGTTTAAAACAAACACTAAATATCGTGGGTGGCGGCGGCGGCGGCGCGAGAACAACGATGACAAAATGCCTACGAAACGCACCGCAAACATTTGCATTTTCATTTCGCCCCAAGAATTGTCTTACTAAATACTGCATTCAACGACTTCAGTAAATATTTTTCTACGCAATACACAAAACCAAAACCAATTACTCACACAAGACAACTGTTAGGCAATTTCACCATGAATCATAAACGCTCACTGACATGTAGGTATGTACATAAGCACATTTAATTATAGTAATGTATAGGTATAAAATAACCATAAAACGTGAATCAGTAAAAATACATTTCTAAAATATTATAAGCAATTTATTTAACAATAATATTTTATGGTCAAATTGGAATTGAAACCATAAAGTAAAAAGGGGACAATTTTCTTAAAAAGAAATGATGAAATAGAATTACATTTGTATGTTCTTGTCTTTCTTTTTGAGGGTCCCTGCAAAACGGAGCAATCTCCGTAATTGTACGAAAGCAGAGCGACCGCCATTCAAACAATCTTTGTTAAAATTACGCTCCCTGCTTCTTTGTCCTTGGGAGTTAATTGAGTTCGCAACGTTCCTTTTATAGTTTGGTACATGTACAATATGATATTTAAACGCAATTCTTACAATAAAATTAGTTGTTCACCAAATTATATTCCCATATTTTATTAAAAGTATTTATTAGAATAGTAATTTTCCATATATAAAAACGATCTAGCTTAAGCATATTTAAATAAATGCTTGTTATAAAAAGTGCATATATTTAGATGTAAAAAATTGCAGCTAAGTAAGCTGTGCTTTTGTGACTTACTATGAACTGAAAGATATTGTTGCAGTCAATGTAATATCATTGTTATGGTAGTTAATTCCATGAAAAATAAACAATGTATATAATAATATTGTCTTCTGTTTACGCGAATGAACTATGAAAATTTACTTTATTACATAATTTAGAATCTGTTATACATATATCCAACGCGATAAAATCCGTGTATAGTACCTAGTTTAATTTCAATGAATGTATATAATAATATGTTTATACACAAATGCCTGGCGCACCAAAAGGCTAAGTCCTATCTCCAACACTGCTTCTCATTTCTAAATAGGGTTGGAAACAATATGGCACCTTGCGAGACGCAAGCGTTAGTATCGATCTAAATGCTAACTCTGTAAGAACAGAGCAACAACTATTAACAAACACCTTAGCATCCGACCTTGAGTCATCTGTCGGACGAACATTTTTCATTCAATTCAAACCCATTAATATCCCTTAAGAGGAAACAAAAGGGCCGTTTTTCCATACTAACGTAGTCCCCTGTTTCTTCCCTGGATAATGCCAGTAGAGCAATAATTTTTTCCAAAAAATGTATGGGCTCTATTGGCATGTCTCTATGTTTTCCTTTTTTTCATAAATTTATTATTAAAAGAAACATGAGCCTTCATAAACCTCAAAAATTTACCAGATTTGCCGCTGTGTTCAAACATCCAGAAAACAAATTTGACTAGATTATATAAAAAAAGGAAAACATAGGAACACGGCCAGTCTTTCTTTAATTTTTAATGAGAATAGTAGTTAAATCGGTCAAGTTTTGGAGAAGGAATCAGGGGACTACGAAACGTTGATTTTGTGTACTTTTAATAGGTATTTTCGGTCCAAACTGCAGTTGTCTCTATCGCGCTCATGATACTATACATGGCACTGCGCGACAGCAATAGATGTTACAAATACCAATTTTTTTATTCTCTCGCCCTTAGTGTTTCCTCTTAACAATGGCATTATCGATAGACGATCGTTGTGTGAGATTCGATCGAAGGCTTTTGTTAGTTCGCCACAGGTCTGTGCGCCTGTTTATACTAGCTCCGATATATGTTAAGGCTATAGAGCGTCTTCTGTCACACTGTTCAAATATTTTAATGAGTGTGCTTGATATGACAGAAAGTCGTGTGTGACTGCGTTTATTACGAATGATATAGTGACTCGGCGAATTATAAGGTTCCTTTGAATATATATGTTAGGTAACAATTACCTTCAAGTTAAGTAGTTAATATCTACAGCACTTAAGTATTATTACTACGTTTTATTCCGCAGGTGGATATAGTGTTGGCGCACGGCGTGACGAGCAAGTGTGAGAAGCAGTGGGGCCGCGCCGGCGCCTTCGTGCCAGAGCGCTGGTGCGAGGAAGGCTGGCAGCCGCTCAAGGCATCCCGGGCGCACCCCTACGCGTCTATGCCTTTTGGCGAAACCTGTCCCGGTAAGATATCATTTATGTATTTATTATTATTGTACCAAGTTCAGAATTTTACTAGTCATATTATAATCGTAGATAAAGTACTTTCGATAAAGTGATTGATGGTATGCTGTTTATGTTCAATAACACTTTATACTTCGTCGATAGATTATGTTACATTTAGAACACTTAATAAAAAAATCAGTGCATAAACATTTTTAATATTATTCAAAAATCTTCAATATTTTTTTATGGTAATTTTAGCCGAAAGTCTACTGCTAAACATAGGCCACCCCAAGGCTATCCACACAGACCGGTTTTGGGCCACCCGCATCCAACAGCTTACCGCAACTCTTACCGGACTCCACATTAATCACACAACACGAATAATTCTTCTCCCTGGTGGCAGGTGCCGGTGTGGTGGGCAGTATGCTGTCGGCATTAACAAGCAGTGTGCTGTCCCGGTACCGGCTGGAGTGGCACGGGCCGACGCCCGGCGCCGCCACGTCGCCCGTTAACCGCCTGCAGTCGCCATACTACTTCGTGCTCCAGGACGCCGCCTGAACACTCTTACATGTGATATTTAGATTATATGTTGATGCACCTCTGCCTATCCTCCAGGGGATATACATAGACCGGAGTATGTACTAAACGTACATATTAAGCTATGAACCCATTCAAGTAGTTGGAAAAAGAGGTAAAAAAGTTACTGGGGATAATTATAATATTTAATAAAGACAAAACTTCGACAAACTAGAAGAATCTTAAATATCATAAGACATGTCATAAATTGTGTGCATCTAGTCATATCAAGAAATAAAAGTAAAGACAAAATACGGGCAGATACACTTAAGAAAACTTCACAATCTTCACTTTTAAGTCATTACTAATTAATAACCGTAACCTACAGAAAATCACTCTTGACAATATAATTTATCATCTGTTATATTCTTTGAATATCGCCATGCTAACTAAAAGGTTCACGTTCAAACAAGTTCACAAGAATTTAAATCCTCAAAAGCCATTTTATAATAGAGCGACTTATTTACTCATTTCTTTGGATTGTATCAATCCTCGTATCGTATTTTTCGAACATATAATAATAAAAGATGTAAAGGTAAATGATAATACTATTAATTTACATTTTCTAATTCATTTCAAATGTTTCATACACCTACAATTAATTAGAAAATTTATTTAATGTAAAACAATAATAAACAAATAAATATTACTTTCGATAATTCTTAATTGCATTATTTATGTTTCAAATAATAAACTAGAATTCCGATTCATGGAAAATTAATTAGTGATGTTTTCTTGAATAGCTCCGAAATAAATTCTCGGAATACGTAACTAAAAATAAATACGCCATAACGAGACGAAACGAGTAAGGATATCAGTCTGTAGGAGTAAAGTTCCAGTATGTGTGTGATCTTTCACTTTTATTTTTCATGTTCACATCGCCAGCACCTTACTCTCTTCAAAATGAATCGGCTCCTCAAACTACATAATTATATAATCTGTATAACTAACTAACTTTAACGACTATGTTCGTTTTATTGGTCAGTTTATAACTCAGAAATTGGTAATCCAATTAAAGCTTAAAAAAAGATGACACTGTACTGTAGGTAAACCACAATATCAAAGATAAATAATGATTCCCCAGTGAGCAATTTATAAAACGCGTCCGAACTTCGATATCGAGTAAACGAGCATAAATACCAAGTGTATGTATTTATCCAACCTTTACAAATAAGTGATCGATATTCAACGTTTGAACTTGTTCTCACTTGAATGGACGTCTATTAAGAATTGTTCCAGCGTTGTTTTATAACGTATATTATTGTTGTATTAAATTAGTTCTAAGTACTAATGTTGCAACAAGCGTAAAATAATATTGTATTCGGTTAAATGTTCCTCATTTGACATCTAAGTCAGTCTGTCAGCTGTCGACCATTAATTAAAATTGTTTTAAGTCGTCAACAATATATTTTTACGCTTTTTCAAAACATTTTAAACGTGTTGTAATCGTATAAGTTGCTTAGTTTTTAAGTATTTTATTCCATTATACAAAAATATGGACTCTTTCTTTAAGATAATCAACTAACTTATTTATGTTGACTGCAAATTATGATATTTTGTATTTTAATAAAATAGGCATTGGCGTCGAATTTTATTGGAATGCTATCAATAAATTGTTTATTTAACTTCGATAAAGGTGGTAACGTGAGTCTAGAAATAAAATAAAGAGTTTATTGAAAATATATCTTTTAAAATGTTCTATTATCTTTTATTTGAAACGAATAAAAAGTGAACGTACCTGTTTTCTTTTTTATTCCCAGTACATAATAGATTTTAAAATAAAATTCTACTAGAAACTGAGCTTTCTAGCTGGAGCTACTCGACTGAAAAAGTATATTCAAACAACATCAGTCGGCCTCGATGGCGTAGTGGTTGGTGTAACCGACTGCCACGGCCGAGGTCGCGGGTTCGATTCCCGCACAAGTCAAACATTTGTGTGCATGAACATGGGTGTTTGTCTTGGTCTGGGTGTTTCTATGTATAATATGTATGTATTTACAAAAAAAAAGTATATATGTATGTTTATCCATTGTCTAGTACCCATAGTACAAGCTCTGCTTAGTTTGGGCTAGATGGTGTTGTGTGTATGTGGTAGAATATTGTGATGTGTTTACTCTACACACTCCTTTAGGCGTTGTGCTGTTGGCTGGACCGTTGTGATCTTTGTCCCTTATTGCGTGCTAGCAGCATAGGACTTCTATGTTAAAGGATGCGCTATTAACATACTGGTGTTACAAACATCCACAAGCTACGGAAAACATTTACCAACAGACGTATCGCCTGTTATAACAGACGTATCGCCTGTTATAACGAAATTATAATCTCTAGGGGTGCGGGGGGCTGCTTCGTTCCAAGTTAAGAAGCAAATATCATCGATATATTCGTAAAAGATAGCAACAGTAAATTAGATCTAAATTAATCTCGGCTGGCTCTGGAAGGAATCAATTTCATTTAACGAAGATAAAACATTGAACACAATTTTGTTATTTATAAACTGACCTTGTTTTGTTGCTGTCTTCGTCCAAATTAAAAGCTCAATACAAGGCGCGTAAGTAAACAATGGCTTAAAGATCCTCAGAAAATAATAATTTTAAAAGTAACTATGACTATATATCTACACCGACAGGCTTGAATAACATCAAAGTCAAGTCAAAGGCAAAATTAATTTATTAATTTACGTCACAAAGTGGACTTATGAACGTCAAATCAATTAGTTAGTGATTTGTTATCCATCATTAACAATAAGGAAATACCAATTAATTATTGGACAATATCTTGGCCCGCTGCCGATCCCAACGGAGCCAGGAGAAGGGTTTGAGCAACATGTCAGACAGAATTAGTTAGTCGCATTCGGTCATCAATTTTGCTATCTTGCACCCCTCGTACAGTAAACGAAATGATTGGTATCGGTAAAATTAATAAGTAAATTACTTAACATTATAGGTAAATATTTGCTAAAGTACATGAACTAACTGAATATTTAAAAAATCTTTGAAATTGGTACTTACTATTTTGAGAGATTTAAGTAGTTACAAGTCAAAGTAAAAAGTCAAAAAAATGTCTCAAAGTTATAAGCTATAGTTAGTATTATTAGTGCTCTAATTTATATAAAGCAGCGATAGCTCAATGGGGAGACCAACATATTGCAATGCAGAGGGTCTCGGGTTCAAACCCACGTCGCGCACCTCTGACTTTCGGAAGTTATATGAATCTTTAAAATTATGAGCGTATTGATTGACAATTATCGCCTGCTCCGTGCCTCGGAGAGCACGTTAAGCCGTCGGTCCCGGCTGCCATGAACATCTATGGCAGTCGTTATTGGGAAGTCAGTGCTCTCTAATATCCTGACGCTGGTCTAGCCTTAGGGTATCGTTAGCCTTCGGGTTGCGCAGGTCAGATGGCAGTCGTTCCGTGTAAAAACTGATATCTAGTCCTGAAATCCAATAAGACTGGAAGCCAACCCCAAGTGTCTTGGGAATAATAAAGGCTAGGGAGAAGAAGAGTGCTCTAAAACATAAGAAGTTTTTAAATATTAACATTGCTTTTGTAAATAGAAGCCGAAGCCCTGTCCAACGTTTATTCAGTTTGGCTACTAACTATTAAAGTTAATAAGGTGTAGTTGTAAAATGAACATTATATCTGAGTAGCAGATTATATGGATCACTGAATCGCTCGGGGCTGTAACGCTCTCACTCCACCCACAGGTAATTTGTTAATAAAATAAAGTATAATGGTTTATTAATGGTTTATTCTTACTCTTTCATATTTATTTATAACATAGATAACAATGGAGTGTATTATTTAAAATCGCACAAAGAATTTCATTTCTGTATCGCGGTGAAAATCTATATTATATCAATATTTAAAAGAGTATTAATACGTCCAGTAGCGATAGCCTAGTAGGAGACCGTTGGACTGCAAAAGGTCCCGAGTTCGATTCCAAGGCGCACACCTCCGACTTTTTGAAGTTATGTGCGTATTAAATAGTTAATTATTGCTTGCTTTAACGTTGAAGGAAAACATCATGAGGAAACCTGCATGTCTGAGAGTTCTCCATAATGTTCTCAAAGATATGTGAAGTCTGCCAACCCGCACTGGGCCAGCGCAGTGGACTATGGTCTAACCCTTCTGATACAGAGAAGAGGCCCGTGCCCAGCAGTGGCACAGTTTAATACAGGGCTGATATTATATTCCTTTTTCTCTGCTTCCTTTCTTAGAGGGTCGGCAACGAGCAAGTGATGCCTCTGGTGTTGCAGGCGTCCATAGGTTACGGTGATCATCTACCATCAGGTGGACCGTATGCTTGTTTGCCACATAAGTTTTATAAAAAAAAAATATTATTATAATATAATACGTAAAACGTCAAATCAAGAATTTGTATGCAATTTAAATATAATTCATAGAGCGAGTTGAATTTTGAGATCTTTAACACAATGAATCGAATGTTGACCTCTCGCGATAGCTAGTATTATCTACAAAGTGTTTGCTGATGTCCCCAAATACTGTTCTTTTTTAAAGTGGGACCATTTTATATGATTGTATTTTTATTTCGACCTTCGTTCTGTCATATAGTTATAAAATCTTAGCGTTAGCTATTGAACAGTTTTGCAGTAGAAACAATAATACCTACTAGCGCATTGTACCAACCAACAAAATATATATTTCTCTCAACGCGTACGTAGCTTGATTACGTTTAGTTTGCATGTTTTGTTAGACTACCTTGGTGGCGCGGAGATAGTCATTGCGATGGCTGTGCACAGGTACCTCAAGTTCAATGGCCGGGTCAGCCAAAGTATCTTAGCTTTGTTATAAACTACAATATAATTTAAACTAATGACAATTTTTAAAAAAAATTGTCAATTGCATAATATTGTCTTCTGTTAACGCAAATGTTATTCATTGAAATTAAACTACTATATACGGATTTGTCAATTGCAGCAAAAATCTGGAACTGTATGTGGAAGACGGCAACTCTCTACTACATGGGTCCTACAGTTTCTCGTCACAACCTGCCCGTGACTTGAAGCAAAACTAGATTGTGGTGACCAGATAGCAGTAGAGCAGTCACCGCCAGGAGTACTAGAAGGCCGACGCATATTTCATAAATCAAATCAGCAATAGTTTTTGACATTACATAATTGTTTGTAGCCGTTATCATAACAGATTTACTTGAATTAAAGGCTTCTAATTTGTTTATTCTTGGCAAATAAAAGGAGCTTACGAATTGCGGATAGACCATCAAAAATCTCCGTGTACATGTAGTGACGTGATTAATCACAAAAAGTGCGCCATAATGGATGACGAGCGAGTTGTCGTCGACGCGAACTGATTCGAACGACGCGCGACTAAATTGGATGAGGCGGCGAGACGAACGTCTTCACAACAGATCACATTGAATTATGTATCAAGTACCTATATGTAAGTGATATGTTTCATTTAGATTTATATAATAGAACTAATAGGAATTGCGATTTTTACTTACAAGTTTATTGACCTGTGGTTACGTATTTCAGACTAGATTCTGCCCACGTAGGTACGGTTCGCATTCCCGCTTAAATCCCACAGGAACACACTGGAATAAAAAGTATCAGTGTGCAAAGTTCCAAATCCCTTCAAAAGTTTAACTGTTATTTTCAAAAACTATTACATCTATACTAATATTATAAAGCTCAAGAGTTTGTTTGAGTGTTGGATAGCCTATTTATCGAGGAAGGCTATAGGCTATATAACATCACGCTACAACACACGGGGGCGGCGAAGTAACGATAAACGCGCGTGAAACCGCGGGAACATCTAGTAGAATATAATTGTGTGGCTACTCTCATAAATCCAGAAGTCCTCCATGCGACAGTTGGATGTCCATTTCCATATCGATTTAAATAAATAAATTAGCTACCTACCTATGTGTAAATAGAAATCTGTGTGCAATTAATTTCAATTAGCTGCAGTAACGTGCGAAGCTACGTTATAGCGCAGCGTACTTATAATCAAGTTTATTCTATAAAGTTAGTAGAAGTTACGTTTTGATCGATGGGATAATGTACGTAAACTGTGTGATGCAGCGTTGTTAACCAAACAGCCAGTCGAATAACTTTATAAACATATTATCAAATATTTTCTAGTAAGAAATTCAGTAACAGCACGATGTCAAAAAATACCAAACGGACGGCCAATAGCTCGCTTTTATGACTTATGACTTTAAAACATAGGTGGAGATTATAGTTTAACTAGCGATCCGCTCTGGCTTCACACGGATAGTACAAACTTAACAAATTATACACTTAAACTTTCCTCATTAATCACTCTGTCTACTGGTGAAAACCGCATGAAAATCCGTTCAGTAGTTTTTGAGTTTACAGACAGAAGCGGCGAGGGGTTTTGTTTTATAATATGTAGTGATACCAAATGTATTACTATATAATATGTAAGTAACAACGATAGCTCAGTGGGGACACCAACAGACTGCAATGCAGAGGGTCTCGGGTTCGAACCCACGTCGCGCACCTCTGACTTTCGGAAGTTATATGACTTTTCGAAATTATGTGCGTATTGATTGACAATTATCGCCTGCTCCGTGCCTCGGAGAGCATGTTAAGCCGTCGGTCCCGGCTGCCATGAACATCTATGGCAGTCGTTATTGGGAAGTTAGTCCCCTTTAATATCCTGACACTAGTCTAGCCTTCGGGTTGCGGAGGTCAGATGGCAATCGCTCCGTGTAAAAACTGATATCCAGTCAAATCCGGTTAGATTAGAAAGCCGACCCCAAGTGACTTGGGAATAATAAAGGCTAGGGAGAAGATGTAAGTAACTATGTATTGCAATTTCTTGTTCACTTCTTGAGTCGACAAACACACACCTCCAAATTTAGATTTCTGTGTCTCTCAACATGTGTTATGTATACTTATTCTAAAACGATGTTGGCTTAACCTCATAAATCAGATGAAAGACACTAACCCATGGTATGCTAAAAGCCACGACAGTCATTTGCATAAACAAGTGATGATACCTACTCATTATTTATGGTGTGACTATAATTAAACTATGGGTATACACGGTCTAAATAAACAATATAAAAGCGATAAAACTCGTCAATAACGTTAAATACAGTATAACGTAAGTAAACTTATTTATATAAACGTATTTCATTAGTAAGCATTAAATGAAACTTACTATTAGTTTCATTTAATACTAACATAAGTAAAAAGGAGATTAATAAACCTTATTCCTTAAGATAACTTAGAAACAGGACTGTAAATTATCAAATAATTTATCTTTAATTTAATGAAACACGAGGATTGTCCACTTTAATAGATTGCGATTCTTAATTATCCTCGCAAATTCGGGCGTAAGTACAGACATGTGATTTATATTGTAGACTATCAGTGCCTAACGGGCTTATAAAATATTGCGTTTAATATTTTAAATTAACTCAGTAATTGAGTTAAAAGAAAGGAAAAAAAAAAACAAAAGTTTTTGTGCTCAAAGTAGGTAAGTAGGTATCTAGCGAACCTAATGTGTGGCAGGACGGCGGGTCTAGAAACTAGAACTAAAGGGTAAAACTGTAAATTACGTGTGTGCACTATCTAAACTGAAATGTTAACAATTCAGACTTTTGTTTGGGCTAAAAGGTTTTCAGGGCGCTATTTGTTTAGGTAAAATATCGCTAGAACGCATCGTTTATATAAGTTCTCTTCTAACAGAACAGAAGCTGAATAATGTAGAACTATGTTTTAAACAATTATTTTGCGACAATAGCACAAGCATCTACATTTCGTGTTTGCAGCCCGCCATCACACTGTTGCCCCACTTCTACCACTATTACTTACAGGACGTTTTACTGCCTCTAGTTACAGACACCTTAGGCGACACACTGCTGTCTGCTTAACTTCCAACTGAACACAGCTGAACCACTGCCTT
Organism: Catocala sponsa; assembly: GCA_963564715.1. Classification (NCBI taxonomy): domain Eukaryota; kingdom Metazoa; phylum Arthropoda; class Insecta; order Lepidoptera; family Erebidae; genus Catocala; species Catocala sponsa. The sequence continues at coordinate 629,809 of OY751336.1, forward strand.
TAAACAAACAGATTAATAAATTTATTTTACTAATTAACAAACGTGTGATAGAATTTAACATAAATGAGAAATTATTTTTCAAATCTTTGATTCAGCCGTAAATAATAATAAGTCATATATTGAAATTAAACTACTACATACGGATTTTATCGCGTTGTTTATTTGACACTGTTACAAAATTTTTTGAAAAGCTGTTACACTACTATAATCACTATTAAACTTTACAAATTTTTAAGCTAATTAAATTATTGAAACTATTAAAACTATTTATACTATTACTATACTATTATACTATTTAGATTTATTTTTACACTTTCCCCGACGTTTCGGTTGCTTTTCAGCAGCCATGGTCACGGGGAGCCTAAGATGGTAGTTGTCTCAATGTTCCAGTGTAGTTATTTCAAAGTACCCGAACATAATTTAATCATGGATGTTTCTATTTACGCAGAATGAGCTCAAAGTATCATGAAGTCTAGCTGTGGTTTGCTTCTTCTTGGGTTTGACTATTTGAATTACTGGATCCCAAGCTGGTGGTACACTCCAACCATCTTCTCTATTGAAATTAGGATGTTTCTTGATTTCAATAGCCTCGCGAAGCATCCTTGGCAGGAATCGGTGTTCTTTAGCGAGCATCTGTGGTTTGTCAAATCTCAGGTAGTGGTTGGTCCCCTGTTGCACATGTTCACACACAGCAGACTTCAACGAGCGTTGGTGTTTTACATCAGCTATGTGTTCTTTTATGCGGGTGCCTATGCTTCTCTTGGTTTGACCAATGTATGAGAGTCAGCAGTCACAATCTATTTTATAGACCCCTGCATCTTGTAAAGGTAGTTGGCACTTGACAGATGGTAAAAATTGACTTATCTTCGTTGGCGGCTTGAAGTATGTATTGATTGAAGCTCGCTTCAAGATGTAGCCAATCTTGTCAGTGACACCCTTCACATAAGGTAGTATAGCAGGCTGGCGCTCGACTGTGGCTGGCTTTTCTCGGGATCTGTGACAGCGGCGCGGCTGTTGGAGCTTGTTGTCTTGCAGTACTTGCTTGACATGTTGAAGCTCGGCGTCCAGGTGTTTCTTGTCACAGATCCCGTGGGCTCTCTGAAACAAAGACATTCCCACGGTAGCTAACTGTTTAGGATGGTGGTGAGATTCACCGTTTAAGTACCTATTTGTATGGGTCTTTTTCCTATATACAGTGTGGCTCAAAGTATGATCAGAATTCCTGATGACAAGGACATCTAAGAAAGCTAATGAATTATTTGCCTCTAATTCCATAGTAAATTGTATGTTGTTATTAAGGGAATTAAGATGTTCTAGGAATACACTTACACTATCTGTTGGTAATATTGTAAAAGTATCATCTACAAACCTCTTATAAATCCTGGGTGTGATGGGGGCAGTCTGCAAAGCTCGAGCCTCAAAGTCTTCCATATATATGTCGGCAACAACAGGCGATACTGGGGAGCCCATTGCCACACCATCCACTTGTATGTAGAATTTATTGTCCCACAACAGATAGCCAGTTGTTAAGCAATGCTTAAGTAGTTCTGCATATTCCTCAGGCATATTGTACTCTATTAGCTTCCTTTTAGTTATTTCAATACAGTCATGTACAGGTATGCATGTAAATAATGACTGTACATCAAAACTAACCATAGTTTCATTGTTTGTGAGACGTAGGTGTTTAATCTCACTCACAAAATGGTATGAATCCTTCACATGTGTATTTGTAACAGTGTCAAATAAACAACGCGATAAAATCCGTATATAGTAGTTTAATTTCAATGAATAACATTCGCGTAAACAGAAGACAATATTAAATAAGTCATATACTTAGGAAGCATATTACCTTCACCTAACGCAAATATTAAATCTTATTAAATCAAATAAATAATCATAATACTTACTTGGTGTATTACCTAGTAGATACTTAGTATTATTAGGTTCTAGTTTTTATGTTCACGAAGTCCAAAACAGTAGGTATCCAATTGCGACAAAGAATAGCCTAAAACTGTATTTAAAGTAAAACGTCTCTGCTTATCCTTAAAACGAAATACCAATGCTACACAACAAACTTTTACCGCAATCGTTTTAAATCGCTATCAACATCAGCAATGCGACAAAACGCGCACCTACCAACGCAAAACTAATACCCAAATACCATAAACTGTTTGTACAAACTATACCCAGGAAGTGGCGCCCACATAAACTATCTACAACTCATTCTGCATCTCGTAAATGAGATTTCTTTGACCCTTCAAGGCCTCACATCCGGCTCTGGTAGTAAAATACTCTTGTATCGGATATCACTTTATTCTGAGCCGATTCCTTTGACGAGTGGACTCAGAAACTTTTATAGGGGTTGATCAATGTGTCCGGCTCGAAATACGAGTCGCCTGACCGGACTGCGAGATGAGATACATTTAGCACCGGCTGTGTAGCCCAGTATGTGTGTTTACAACTATGCCTATAGTTGAAACACAAATGAGATTCCGTAGCTTAACATTTTGCCGATTGTGTTAAAGTTCTGCATAATAGGAATATTGTTATATATCAGCACAGTCCCAAGTGGCGAAGCGTATTGTTACTGAGAACTTCCTAATAGAAGACCCGGTACATTATTCGAGATACCTCATTGCTCCTACAGACCGAATTTCGGTCACGGCGGCCAGTCTTAACGGAGACTGGCCATCTGCGCAGGAGATATTATAGTACACAAGTGTGTGCGCAAACACAAGTGCACTCTCTGTTCCCTAACTCTCATGATCTGACGGGACGGTAATCCGTCACGACCGGAGAGAGATTAGGCGCAGGACCAACGGCTTTATGTGCTTTTCGAGTCACGGGGGTGTCTAACACCGCCAACTTCCTAACTCCGGGCTGCTATTAAGAAACCCAATAACATTTTGTTGGCCCGACCCGGGATTCGAACCCGAAACCTCATGCACAACAGTCGCATTCACTACCGCTGCGCCACGGAGGCAACTGCCTAGCAAGTAACTACTTGCTAGAGCCGGTACCTAACTAAACTGCGGGTGTGATGGGAACACTTTGCATATCTAAGTAATAATGAGTAGGTGGGTCTATAGCTATGTCACATACATAACGAGGCAGTTAGTTCATAACAAATATCTGCCACTTCTAAATAATTTACAATAACAATACCTAATGGAGATAAGCTTAAAACCGCAATTATGTAATTGCCTAGCCTTAGATAAGAACGTAGTATTCATGTATATTCTGTGTAAATTACACTACCTAGTACTTATTATTTACTTAGTTCTCTGATCATGCGGTCTCTACTTTGATTCTCATGTCAAGCGTACATATAATTATTCGCACCGGAATCCCTGACAATACACATAATAAATTACATCGACATTTCACTAATTATGTTTTAAGTCCCACGTCAATAGTCGCTGAGCTTCTTGCCGTCTATCACACCAGCGCCGGCCGTACTAGTAAGAATTTCCGAACAGAAAACTTATAAACAATGCCTGACCCGGGATCTCACGATCTGCCCAACAGAACTAACTTTTTCTGCGAAGAGCTTGCCCGCAATAGCCAATATGGTGAGGGTATGAATAAGTAGTCTCGCCAGTGCTACCCTTTCAAAACACTATTAGTTAGCCGTATTTAGTGTGTAGACTATTCTGACTTACCTACTGTAAGCCGATCTCATAGCAAGCGAGAAGAATAACACGGTAGGATGGCTTCAGATACGAACAGGTTATTGCACACACACGTAAATGTTTAATACCTACAGCACTGCACAGAAAAGTCAGTCAGGAGTAGAATAAAAGATAAAAGTACGGTATAGAAAGTCTGACAGCAAAGTTATTATCACGATTAAAATTATTATAAAAGGGGGTTTTTGTGCGTAGAATAATTAGAATGAACATCGCGTTTAGAGTAAATTTACAGACCACCAAGCGCAATGGAGTATCATCGTTAATAACAAAATAATTTGCTAAAATACAGCCTGACTGGTTCGGCGATGTCACGACTCCGTTTGCGAGGCTCTGCGAATCTTCATCCACCCTCACTTTATTCCCATTTTTAATAAACCATGTACCATGTAACAAGTACCGCCACGCGCAACACTCACGGTATCCTTATTATGCTCCGCAGTGTCGAACCCGAGAACTCATGCACAGCTGTAGCATTCATTACTTACCACTCTTGCATTGATGTATAAAAACCCTAGATACACAATCAGCGTCAAAAAACGTCCTCACCAAATGAGCACCCACTTCAACATTTGGGTGCTCATTTAATTTAGTACCTACCGTTCGATCGCTCCGATAGTATACATGTCGCAGAGCTCGTTTAAAACTTGTAAAATCACACTTCCAGGACACTAAAAAAGGACGGTGTTTCATATTTTCGGTAAGTAATAATGTTATTATTATAATTATATTATAATACTGATTATTGTGTCAAGGAAACGACGTAAAATATTTTTTTTCTGTTTATTTCGTAACAAAGAGCGACCATATAACACGGCTCATTTAAATGAACACTTACTAAACGCATTAATCATACTATTGTATTTCTGCTTGATTAGTCCGAGTTATATGTTGACTCTGTTCTAATATTAATAGAGACGCTGTTACTTTTAAAAAATAAATATAATTTATTTGATTTAAAATGATAATACGATTGTATATATTATTTATTACCAGACTTGTTTTATTACAAACCATAATAGAATTCGCTTAATATTTTTTTGAAAATATCTTTACGGTATCCTTATAGTGGGATATTTATAAAATGTATCTACATACTTATGTTGGATTTCAGCTTTCTTTGAAATCCCGTGCGATGTGCAAAATGGATATCGTTCATAGCACAGCAACGATCACAAGCAAGCACAGCAACAACAACACTTATCATAATTTTTGGGAGTCAGCTTATATTCTTCAAAGTGCCATATTAACAAACAACAATCATGTAAATAATACAATAGTATTAAGTTTAATAAAATCTATAATCGAGAGACATATCAAGATAAGATTGAATTATAATATAACAAAGAAAGATACGAAAAAAATTAAAAACCGTCAAAAAGAAGATTATACAATAAACTCAATTTATTTCAAGGAAATTACAAATCTTATGTCGTATCTTTTCAAGTTTGAAATCTTAATTTTCTCTCTCGTTTTATCGTTTTATGTTACTTGAATTTGTATGTACAATCAGTCGCGTAATGTTCAAACACGTATAATTTCAAAGTCGGGCAACCAAATAGATGAACAGCAATGAAACATACTCGTAATATAATTTACGTGCGTATTAATTATCTATTATATATTAAGGTAAAAGTAAAAACAAATATGTGTTAAAAACACACATTTACATGCATTTTATAACCTCTACATAATTACGTCAGAATATTAATATACATTAAAATTTATAAAAACAATTTTCGACTCCATTCATTCTCGCGAACCCTGCTCGTAAAATTTTATTACCTTTTTTAGATAGCCTTGTATATTTAACTTAAAGTTAAGGTGTTAAGGTTTAATTTGCCTTAATAAAGGTTAATATAGTTAATATAACTACTTATAAAGCAACTGAGGACAGTTTTAAGTGTTAGTTTTGTATGGGATTGTGTATCTAGGGTTTTTATATATCAATGCACTCTTGTTATAATATTTATCAACTCAAAACTAACTTGTAGGAAGGCCTAAGCCAAAATTATTGGCGTATTTATTTATTTTTTTATTAAATTTATTGTGTCAAATAATTCGCTTTACAGAAAGTTATGTTCGGAATCTTCTTTTAAGCAAATAATGCTTGTAGTAGAAAACTCCGCTAGTATTAATATTTCTGCACAAGAAATATAACCTAAAAGAATAAGTATAATAAATCTGCATCTGCAGCTTACACAGATAAAGCAAGGCACATAAATTATTCAATTGCGGCGCACATAAACCAGCTTCAATATCCTCGCGCCCTTAACCATTCCGCGCAAGCCGTTTGCACCGCGCCAATTTACCATCCTTCATAAAAACGCTGGCAATCTTACCGAATGTACTAAAGGGACGAAACAATTTGGACAACTGAATACACTCCGAGTTTATAGGACCCCAGCGAATAAGCGTACAACACTCCAACTTTTGAAAAATGTATAACGTTCTCTTCAATGTGGGACACTTGAGAAACTTATTTCGTCTGTAAAAAGATCTGTTCTTGGAATCCCCAGAGACGCCGAGGGTAAAGATATTTGGGAATAGTTAGAACCCTCAGCTTGATGGCTAAAGGTTCTTAAAAAAGGTAGGGTAAAGGTTCTATCCACATACCTAGCCGGCATCAAATAGTCTTTATTCAATATAGACTCTCAAACCTTTTACGAATTAACTGAATTTTCACACTTTTTTATTTTACACAAAAACTATACCTACTACCTCATGTGACAGCAGGGTGATGGAGATAACTCAATTCCCTGTTACTTTTTTTTATTGTACTTAATTCACAAAACTGATGTACAATCTCACATGCAGTAATTTATAGTAATCATTTACAAGATTTGATTGACATCTACTAGATGTGAATCCAGCATGCGCTTAAAGTACAAATTAAATTTAAATTTTAACAATATTAGAATTATAATTAATGATTACCTACTACTTTATTTACTTTACAGCGATAGCTCAGTGGGGAGACCAACAGACTGCAATCCAGAGGGTCTCGGGTTCGAACACACGTAGCGCACCTCTGACTTTCGGAAGTTATATGACTTTTCGAAATTGTGCGTATTGATTGACAATTATCGCCTGTTCCATGCCTTGGAGAGTACGTTAAGCCGTCGGTTCCGGCTGCCACGAACATCTATGGCAGTCGTTATTAGGAAGTTAGTGCCCTCTAATATCCTGACACTGGTCTAGCCTTAGGGTATCGTTAGCCTTAGGGTTGTGGAGGTCAGATGGCAGTCGCTCCGTGTAAAAACTGATATCTAGTCAAATCCGGTTGGACTAGAAAGCCGACCCCAAGTGACTTGGGAATAATAAAGGCTACGGAGAAGAAGACTACTTTATTTACTTTATTAGTTGGCCACTAACCACACGAAAAGAAGAAGATAATTAATGATAAACAATATTTCTTCATAAAAACAAATCTTTAAGTTTAGACCTTATTGAGGCTACGGAACCAGCAAAAACATCTATATCACCCCGAACGGACTTGGCCAAAGAAATCATACGAGAAAGAGGCGAAAAATACCCATTATTGGTTCGGCTATGCGGTGTAAAAAAAGTTTTACGGTTTACTAAGCGGCTATTATTACGCGGAATACACATGTACACTTTCTGTAAAAGTTCCGGCGAATCAATTAAAACTGTTAATTAATTTTATACAGAAAAATGACATCTAAGGATTCTTCGCGAGGTTAACGACTTCATTTTGTAGTGAGACAGTCTAGAGTCATAGGAAGTCAAACTACGGCATTTGTTATCCGAGTAACACAAATTATATAAAAATCTTTTCTGAACTCGCTCTATCCAGTCGGAGTGCACCTGATATGACGGGCTCCAAACCGTACTACCATATTCTAGAATACCACGTATAAAACTGTTGTATATGGAGATGGTTCTTTAAAAATTTTCATTTCTCTTACAATTAAACCTGTTAATTTTGAAGCTTTCCCAATCATTTTGTCGTAGTGATTTTGAAAACTTAAACTACTGTCTAACATAACACCCAGGTCCCTGATGGTTTCCACCTGTTGCAATGGATGACTATTAATTAATTAAGTAACAAGATTGGCATTTTGTCTTTTTCCTACAAAATTTGATACAATAGCATTTGTTTTGTTTTAGTGACATTATTTTGTTGACACCAATAATTGTACACGTTATTTTATATCCAACTATAGTTGATTAGTGTCAGATTCATCACATAGAGTTCATATCGAACTTTATGTGATGAATCTGATACTCTGATCTTTAGACTATCAGCATGAAGTTTGTACTCTGATCGAATTGTGCTACCCAGATCATTAATAAAAACTAGAAAAAATAGAGGACCGATGTGTGAGCCCTGAGGAATTCCTGAAGGTATCAAATGTTGTTTGGATTTAAAACCTTTCAAGTACACCAATTGTGATCGATTTCTCAAGTAGCATTCACTCCAGCGCAACAAAGACCCGTGAATACCCATATTCTCTAACTTGGCAATTAATAAGTCGTGATCTACCATATCAAAGGCCTTTATAAAATCAGTGTATACCGCATCAACTACTCTACCGCCATCTAATGCAGATGATATAAGCGAAACTTACTCAACCAGATTAGACAGTGTCGATTTTTTGGGACGGAAACCATGTTGGTTATCATCTAGCACGCTTTTGAAGTGAGAATTTTTTTTTTCTGTACCAGGCTCTCAATGATTTAGCCACACGCTGAAAGAATGGACACTGGTCTATAATTCACAACGTCTTTCACATTACCCGATTTAAAGATTGGCGTGATATGCGCAATTTTCCACAGGTTAGGCAAGACACCTTGTCTCAATGAACAATTAAATAATTCAGTCAGAGGTCTAGCTAGGTTTACTGCACATTTCCTTAGCTTGAGTGGTGGAATAGAATCAGGCCCCGGGTCCCTTATCACAGTCCAGCGAGTTCTTTTAATTCAAGTAATCAACTAGGTACTAAATGTGTTAATATTGCAAGGGGCTGGCGAGACAGGGCTTGAAAGACGTGTAATGTTGCTGTTAGCTGTGTACCTATATAGATTGAAAATGATCAGAAAACAAGTCACAGAGTTCCCGCTCCCCCCCTCCCCCTCGCAGTGCTATTGTTGTTCAGAGTCATTTTATTAGGAATGTAGCTATTACCTACTTAGTTTTTTATTTCTTAAGTACTTCCATACATATTTAGGATTACGATGGAAGTGTGTAGCAATATTGTTTTTAAAATTTGCGTAACATTTCGTTAATATCGCTAGTATAACTAAACGCATCAGAGCAGTCAATGTTCCCTAGCTCGTCGTTGACAGCATCATAATCGCAAAGATAAGTTTGATTTAAGTAAGCAATTTATAAAAACTTGAGTCACATTTATCCCAGGCGCGGATCCAGCCTTCAAAAAAGGGGGTTATTCCCAGTTGCCCCCACTATCAACGCCACCACTGGTGACAAATGGGATTTTATGGAACATTTTATGGAAAGAAATCCCATTTGTCACCAGTGGTGGCGTTGATAGTGGGGGCAACTGGGAATAACCCGTTGTGGGCATGCCCATCGTGCCCACAACGGTGGATCCGCGCTTGATTTATCCAAGATAAATATTGTATTCCTTAACAAAATAAACATCATTAGTAATCTTAAGTTTCCAAGACATTTGACTGGTAGAAGCAATAAATAACGTGTTTTGGCTCTTGACACAATCTATTCGCAAATGGTCAAGTACTTCCACACCCCACGGTCCCCAAGCAACCGCACTTTCCGAAGTGAGATAGGTCGTAACTCAAGTAACAATTCATCTTTCGCCGAAAGTTCAAGAGCCAAATATTCAGTGCACGCTTCAGCCTAGAATGTGGCCGAATATTCAATATTGTGTACTCGACCAAAACATATTGATACTGCTATTATACGTGGCATCTCTAGTTTTGATGTGTCCTGTCCTGCACTAAATTACTCCTTGATGATTTCGTATTATGTGTTATTTTATCAACTCAATACGTTTCGTTCATGACATGCATTGTAGAATTATCTAACTTTTTGTCTTGCTGCAAGAAAAAGGAATAGTTGGTACAATTCTAAAATAAGACAACATGTCGATTACGGTATGTATATTCTCATTTAATATAAAAATTATAGATATCCACTATAATATTTACATGTAAGTTAATGGCAAACAACTTGTCAAGATTCAAAATAATAATAAAAATAAAATAAAACACAAACGCGACAACGTTCGTTCTGGCTCCCAGATAGGATTAATTAAACGTAATCGATATTTTTACAATAATACTGTACACCTCTGAACATACTTTCCATCATTCTGTCCGTAATATGTCAATTAAATAAATATTTTAATTATTAGGTGCGAGCCATAGTGAATGGCGTCAGGCTTTGGCGTGAAGTTATTAGTAATGGATACGTCATACGAGTGCCCGCGCAATAGCACTCTATTTCACGTCACTCACGTGTTTTGTACGAAATAAGAAAAGGATGCAAAACGCCCACGGTCAGTGTCGCTGCCAGACGTCATGCATGTGTGGCTCGCGCCTCAGGGCTTTTTATCGCAATGGACTACCTTGAGATGTTAAGCACATAATTATACACACAATGATTTTATTAACAGTGTTTAAAGTGTCTTTCTGTTCTTGGAATAATATGAGAAGGACCGCATGTCCTAATTGTATAAACATTAATTCATGTCAGATTTTAAATAGAAAAACTGTCTAATTGAAATTAGTTGTAAATAAACATTTTATGATTCTTGATTAAACATTTTTGAATCTTTTTAAGTTATTACCATAATTGCCCTCGTAAAAATAAAAGGAAAAATACATTTTACAGACAGAAATAGACAATCCCTATCACAGACTAGATTCTCAATTTAAATACCAAAAAAAGAATAGACACGTTCTATTTTTTATTTCTGGTAAAATCAATGTTGTTTATGGTTCGAAACGTTATATGGAAGACATTATCTTCAAACTTACGCCTACGACGAATTTTAGAATGGAATGATTGTTTGGACTTATAAAAATGTATAAATTGTCTATTTTGGAAGAGAGTAGTAATAAAGTTAGTCTTTAATTTTGGTAGACGATTGGAAAACATTTAGTTGGCCGCTTAGACATGTATGTATAAAACATAATGTATAAAAATTAAAGAAATCGATTGCAAAATCAGATGCGAGTGACGGTCAATATTTCGGTAATATTGCACCACAATCACGAGTTAAATCCGACCCGTCAAAAACATTAACAATTTGACTCGCTTAACCTGTGGGACATTATTTACATGTCATATCCTGGCATCTCAGACACGACAAAAAAGCATTGTGTCGCACCGACATGCATGACGTTAATCAGTCCTTACATATTATAACCATATTTAATGCTCACTATAAAACTGTACATAACATTTACACTCGACTGCTAAATAGCATGTCAATATAAAAAAATAGTTAACAAACTGTCAAACACATAACAACTGTGATTGGCTGATTAAATTGACTAAACAGCAATCAATTCAGAAGCCGTATGGTATGGTTGGTATAGCACAAATATATCTGAAATAAAATACAAACAACTGAACAATGAACATGTATATTATTATATTTCCTGATGTGATGATCAATAAAGTTAAAAGCTCTAATGATCGATATCCTCTTGTCACAAATTTTAATTCATAAGTTTTGCACCTACAATAATATAATTCGAACCTTAAACAACACCGCTTATAATAGTATTTTGCGTGAACACATGATGCAACTTGACTAAACCAATACATTTTAAACCACCTACTTTCAAATCCTAAAAAGAAATACCAACAAATACAAGTACTATACAAGAAATTGTAAATTTATTTATATTGGCCACTTGTTCGTACAATTCAACTACAAAAGAATTCATCTTAGTCTATCAATTTACCAACAATGGCAATAAGTATACTCTGGCGCAGATACAAATTGATTATTATTGCTTTACTTCACAGGCACATTGCTTCGCCAAAAAGTCTCCAAAGCACCTAGCAGATTTTTCGTGTAGATAATAAAGACTAATTCAAATTAGTTAATTCATAATTGAATTATATTTTTGTAAGTCAAACAGCCAAAACATGGATAATCGGTAAATAAAATTGCCTCTACAACTCGATGAGGCATTATATTCTGCTCATATCTAATACACGCCTGCCGACATTTGACTGAAGAGAATCAATAGAATTCCCTCGCATTATCTACATAACTTGATATCTCCAGTCTATCGAGAAGTATGAAAACAGAAAACTTTACTTAATATTTAATTAGATGATGAGCTGAAATCGAAATAAAGAGCTATTTATGAGCCAACACATAGTCAAGTTGCATCATTTCACTCACAATATATAAAACAAAACTCAGATCTATTTATCATCTAATCTTCAATTTTGATTGCACATTACGCTCACCTTTACCTGCCATTTACTTTAAAAAGGAAAACTGATTATTTATATGTACTTAACGAAAGCTTATTCGACGTGACGCCTAAAAATAGAATAGTTAAGCCATATATCAGTGATGTCACAAGGCACTCATTTAATTGAAAGAACATGCTTAAGACTGAGTTGCTATTGCATCTCTTAATTAATTGTGCGTTTCTTTCTAAGCTTAAACAGTATAATAATATATGACTGAGTGTTTCAATTAATGCCTGCCTCTTATTTCAAATGATATGCATTTGATATAAAAGGCAGGTTTTAGGTACAAACAACAGATGTCTTAATTCAATACAAATTCTAGTAAAACACATAAATCACGACCTGGATGTAATTTGTTTGCAGATGACAATTCTGCCAGTCATCATTTTATTTATATTAAATTCATTCTGTGTATTTAAATATAATACACGGCCACTTTTTATTGTTTGTAACTGAAATAGTATATTTTCGGTTAATTTAAACCAGCCATAATATATTATAATTATGTATAAAGAGGTCAATACCTTTGATTCGATTACAGAATCAACTAGTTGTTTTAATATGTATTGTGTACAGGCAAATCTTAGCATGTATCAGGCACTTAGCAGCTGATGGGTGATTGACAGTATTATTGGCATTACAAGCAATAATGTAAAACAGAACATTGTCCGATATCCAGTCAGTCCATTTGGAATGAGCGGCCAGTGACATAACTAATGTGACCACAAACAAAACTTAAATGCAGAAACCTACATAGAGATTGTACATTTTATTACAAAATCCGCCATTCGGTGCCGTAAAAACATGTTGATATGTACAAAAGTTACCTAACTACATCTACATTGCCCTTATGTCTACACTAATGTACAAGAGAACAAACACATGGTTCTATCCTTGTCTTTTTACAAACCACAATGTCCTAAATTTTAGAACACCACTATAATACATAAATGAATAAATCAGTTTCACAATTATTGCCGTCGAAATTAAGTAGTTCCCAAATTCTCTATACCTATAGGATAATAAAAAACGATAAAATTAAGGCTCTATTGTAAGGCAGACGTCTATACATTAAATAAAGCTTTCCAATCTATTGGCATTATTTTTTTAATTTAGGCTTAGATTTTAGTCGAATATTTTTAACAAATGATATTTGAGTCAACTTTGTAGACACAAAAATATGTAATAAGGCTAGTTGACAATCCTAATTAACAAATGCTCAATACATTGTTTATAACGGATTCATTGATTTTACACTGGTGACCACTTGGCATTTGTACTTAATAATGGGCGGAGTTAACTTTACAATATTCACTCACATTACATTTTGACGTGATTGCCAGAGTAAAAAAGGTGTTTAACAAATGTTTGTGTCTACAGAGGCGAGAATATCGAATCTGCACCACAATGTCCTTGTAACCGAATTTATAAAGTTAATAATAACCAAGTTGCTTCAGTACGAATACATACACTATATACATTTTTACACTTCAAGTTTCACAGTCGTTTGTTACACAAAATGTAGCTAGTGCTGGAGGAGCGTCGAGCATGCTAGTGTGCGGGTATCTATATAAAATCACAAAAATCTTTTCATATTGCTTTCGTTTTGGTATTCTTACATTACCATGGCAGTGAATTTTTGTATTATATATATAAGGACGCACATCTAAACACATGACTACAATACTAGTCAACAATGGTATAATGTCATTCGAATGTAGACTTTACATGCGAGTAAATAAGTACCTTTTGTACGCTCAGACAGTAAAACACAACCCTCTGTTTGCTAGTGACGCGGTGGAAGTATATTGGCCAATGGAGAAAGATCGTTAAAGTGGAACGTGTCTTCTAAAACAACGATAAATAAAAACGAATCGCCGGCGCGTTTGAGTCTTATACGATCGAGTATCGTCTTCGAGTAGTTCATTAAAACAACCCGTAGTTCCCCTACACTAGCACGCCCCACTGCGTGGTCACTCGGTCACCATCACTGTATCACTAGTCACGGTCACTTCTTGAGCCAAACGACCATAGGTTCGTCTGGTTCACGCTTCACTCAGTCTAACTGTTGCACTTGCACCACGGAGGTGGGCTGGGGCAGCGATATCTCGTACTTGATGAGCCCGTTCCGACCCGCGGACAGGACTAAGCCGCCAACTTCCTTCGCGTCGCCACTGTCAAGAGAAAGACAAAATGTTTAATTTCAATGTATTTTTTCCTTTGGAAAGACACTGTTAGACATAAATATTTTACACATGTAATAAAGACATTCAAATTTATTTAAGTTAAAGAAAATGTAAGTTGATTTAGATTAATAATATTGCAGACACAAACGCACACGCATACGCACTCGCACAGGCGCACGCCCACGCACAGGCGCGCCCGCAGACACACGTACTTATATGTATACTCACAACATCCATTTTATTTGTGTATATACACGCAATAATATTGTGGAGCTTGTATTTATATTGAAATATAAAGAGCGTAGTAACCTGACACAGGTAAATTTTAAGTACAACTACTTACAAGTTGTAATTAAAATTATTATTCACTCACGCATACTTACCGTAAACACGTCAAAACTTTACTTATAAGTTGTAAGTAAATGATAATATACAATTTTTATTTTTACTTGCTCACGCCCACCGTGCGCACCACTATCTGGTTGCCGATCACTTGTTACCTGGTAGTGTGTTGCCTGGCAGTGGTGGCGTGGTGCTTGTTGTGCGTGAGGTGCACGAGCTGCGGCTTGGTGTCGCGCCCCACAATGTGCAGCTGCAGCGCCATCAGCCGCCGCCCCATGGTCACCGTATCCACCACTATCTGGTTGCCAATCACTTGTTACCTAGTAGTGATTTGCCTGGCGGCGGTGGCGTGGTGCTTGTTGTGCGCGAGGTGCGCGAGCTGCGGCTTGGTGTCGCGCCCCACGATGTGCAGCTGTGGCGCCATCAGCCGCCGCCCCACGCCCACCGTGCCCACCACTATCTGGTTGCCGATCACTTGTTACCTGGTAGTGTGTTGCCTGGCAGTGGTGGCGTGGTGCTTGTTGTGCGTGAGGTGCACGAGCTGCAGCTTGGTGTCGCGCCCCACAATGTGCAGCTGCAGCGCCATCAGCCGCCGCCCCATGCTCACCGTATCCACCACTATCTGGTTGCCGATCACTTGTTACCTGGTAGTGTGTTGCCTGGCGGCGGTGGCGTGATGCTTGTTGTGCGCGAGGTGCGCGAGCTGCAGCTTGGTGTCGCGCCCCACGATGTGCAGCTGCGGCGCCATCAGCCGCCACCCCACGCCCACCGTATCCACCACTATCTGGTTGCCGATCACTTGTTACCTGGTAGTGTGTTGCCTGGCGGCGGTGGCGTGATGCTTGTTGTGCGCGAGGTGCGCGAGCTGCGGCTTGGTGTCGCGCCCCACGATGTGCAGCTGCGGCGCCATCAGCCGCCCACCGTGTCCACCACTATCTGGTTGCCGATCACTTGTTACCTGGTAGTGTGTTGCCTGGCGGCGGTGGCGTGGTGCTTGTTGTGCGCGAGGTGCGCGAGCTGCGGCTTGGTGTCGCGCCCCACGATGTGCAGCTGTGGCGCCATCAGCCGCCGCCCCACGCCCACCGTGCCCACCACTATCTGGTTGCCGATCACTTGTTACCTGGTAGTGTGTTGCCTGGCGGCGGTGGCGTGGTGCTTGTTGTGCGCGAGGTGCGCGAGCTGCGGCTTGGTGTCGCGCCCCACGATGTGCAGCTGTGGCGCCATCAGCCGCCGCCCCACGCCCACCGTGCCCACCACTATCTGGTTGCCGATCACTTGTTACCTGGTAGTGTGTTGCCTGGCGGCGGTGGCGTGGTGCTTGTTGTGCGCGAGGTGCGCGAGCTGCGGCTTGGTGTCGCGCCCCACGATGTGCAGCTGCGGCGCCATCAGCCGCCGCCCCACGCCCACCGTGCCCACCACTATCTGGTTGCCGATCACTTGTTACCTGGTAGTGTGTTGCCTGGCGGCGGTGGCGTGGTGCTTGTTGTGCGCGAGGTGCGCGAGCTGCGGCTTGGTGTCGCGCCCCACGATGTGCAGCTGTGGCGCCATCAGCCGCCGCCCCACGCCCACCGTGCCCACCACTATCTGGTTGCCGATCACTTGTTACCTGGTAGTGTGTTGCCTGGCGGCGGTGGCGTGGTGCTTGTTGTGCGCGAGGTGCGCGAGCTGCGGCTTGGTGTCGCGCCCCACGATGTGCAGCTGCGGCGCCATCAGTCGCCGCCCCACGCCCACCGTGCCCACCACTATCTGGTTGCCGATCACTTGCCCCGATCTATTCGTTACCTACGAGATCACATTATACTGTTACTAAATACTAAATTTTCATTAATAAAGTTTAATCTACCAGATCAATCTACTCGAATACCTAAATCTATGTCTACTACTAACCCAAATTGTCAAAGGAACTAAATATTTCTAATGACAAGGAACTCCTACCTAGTGACAGATAGCTAACCAACACTCGATAAAATCGAGACCGAGACCATGACAAAACTCGAATGCATACAATTAAAATACAATATTAGACCGCACCCTAGCGATGTGCCTTTATCGCTACAAAGGAGACCGTCCATATTCGTCTTGAACGTGGACAATCGTTTTATAAATAAACAAAGTAAAATATTAAAAGTTTTGTTTTAATATATAATAAATATTGGTTACCATCCAGTAGTATGAAATTGATGTATTTTATTTATATATTATATCAAAATAATACACACAGCCTGGAAGCAATAAGGCAGTATTACTGCAACTACATAGTCGGCCCTGAAGGACTGTTGGTTGCTATGCTCACATAATGTCTGTAACACGGTACCTAAGCTGGGCAAGATATGAAAATGTCACTCCACCAGCCCAGTTTCTGGAAAATATTTTAATAACTTATGAAGGTGATGGTGACACACGAAAATAAATATTTATTTTAAACAATGTGTTTTAAACTTCATAGAATAATGTTTTCTATTTACTTTAGGCTACTGAAAATTAATATTATTATTACAATATAAAATTGTTCACGCCCAGGCCAGGCTCCCATATAAGGTGGTCGGTCTCCTTTGAATTATTCGAATCTTCGAGCATAACAAAATATTCACATTGATAGAAATTATTCGAATTAATTTATCACATACATGATCTTTCGGGATCTATATTCGAATTAGCCATACACAAGTACGAATATAAATACCGCCAGAAATATTAGGGATCATCAACGCATCACTCTTTCTGTATTTTTGCATTTGTACGCGCCGCTATGAATTGACAAACATAGTGAGTTAATATACAATTTCCAACCCTGTAAACTAGTTTCCAAATAAATATCTGATTGATTGATATCGTCCGTCGCGTTAAGATAACATCGTGTCATAAAATCAATCGTTTCATTATCAAATCAAATTTAAAATATTCGCTTGCGATTCGAATTAATAATCAGTGACAACGAATTAATTTACATTCGAAAGCAATCATGCAATTTTTGATTATTTTTTAATGTCAATAGGGTATATAAAATAATTATTTCTAAATTTTGATAAGTAATAATGCATTGGTACATAACCATAAATTATAAAATATTGATAAAATAATCAAAAATAACATGAAAATAAATACTTTTTTAAAAACTGCATTTAATTTCTGGCAATTCAAACGCCGCCGTTTTAGAACGCTGTCATAGAGTTTGACTACCGTCACCGTCCGTGAAAACATTGATATCTTTTATAGTAAAAAGAGTTTTTTTGTGCTGAGTTTCTTATTCATTCCAATATAGAAGAAGGTAGAAAACCGTTTTATAAGTCCTGTACTATAACTATGTGCAAAAATACGTACGACACGGAAAGCATCTGATAAAATTTATTTTCTTAAGCCACGAGATGCAAACGAAAGAAAATGTGGTGTAACGCTATGAGAACAGATAAACTATCACCAACCAGTTGTTATATTATAGTTATGGAAGTTATTTTAATTTGAATAATGTCACGGTTTGTTATAAAATAATATGTTACTCTGTACAAATATATTCAGTATTTATCCAACAGTCAGTTGTTTACTCATCTCTAATAATTCACCCTTTACACGTTCTGCGATAACATTTTATTAATTAAAATCCGTAATAAAAATATTTAAAAAGCGATTAACCAAAATGATTACGTTATATGTATAATTCAGTCATATTTATATTTTTGAAATAAAAATACTTGACAAAATAACATGCATATTTTCTATGGCACATTGCTAATGCACTTAGTTTGAAAAATCTCATATAATAAATATGGCTGACATTCTAGCAATTTCAACATAAGATCGACTGAGATACTGTAAATGAAAATAAAACAAGTTTGTCACATGCACCAGGTCACAACAGGTGAAGTGTCTAATCAGGAACAGGACACGTTCTCACAAAATTATTCAGTCTTCGGTTCGTCTTTTATGTACTAGATAATTGCAGTTAGTCAATAATTTGTTCTTCTATACATTCTTCAAACATGGCATTATAATTGGTTTACTTATCACATTCTTTTGCGGTGAGTTTTCTGTTGAGAGACACTTTGACTTAGAATTTGTGTACTTGCTGCATTATGTAGGTACTTTTTATTAAACATATATAAGCAACACAGTAATTCGATTTTTTTAATGGTTGCTTATTTTATGGCTCACCATAATCATTGCTTAACTCTCCGAAAATCATTATTAGAAAACGAGACATTATTCTCTGTCCAGTACTAATCTGTGTATTTTATACGAGAAATAATAAAGTATACACTTTAATTTTTGGGATATATTTTCTATAAAAGCATATAGCCTGCTGTTTATTATCTTATTTTACGATCTTGCGGCACTTCAGCTTATAATGTTGTTTAATAGCTGATTGATGCCAATAATGAGTCGAGTGACTGCTAGATTATATACATATGTAAAATTAGCACATTTCGGTTCATAAAACAGCATACAAACCCCCAAAATTTTAAAACTAGAAGTGATTGAATTCTGTCAATCCGAAGCATGCTGTGTCTAACACAAGTTTAGGTACACTAATTTTTGCGTGCGGGTTGGCTCGCGTAAAAGTAGTAGTTGTTAGTAACAGTACCTTTTTTAAAATAAAATACAACTTGATCAGTTTCCTAATAGCAAAATAATTTTTAAAATCGGTTGAGTAGGTTTTGAGTTAAATTGTTACAAACAAAAATTCAATATTTTCTCTTTATAATATTAGCATATAGTACATAAAGAGAACACTTACTACTTGTATGTGCGTGGCCTGCTGATGGTCCTGGTCCATGTCCAAGCTGTTCTGATGTTGCTGTTGCTGGTGTTGCTGCTGTTGTTGTTGCACCTGCTGTTGCACCTGTTGTTGCACTTGTTGTTGCGCTTGTTGCGCAGCCTGTTGCGCGGCCTGTTGCTGCGCTTGTTGTGCACCTACAGGCTGCACTTGCTGCAACACATACTAATGTTATACTCAGAACTTCAAAGAGAATCATTTAATAGCAATCCTGGAAGAGTTTTATTTATTGTATTGTGATAAAATATTATTTCATTTTGATATTTTACTATTAAATCTGCTGCTGCAGCTAAAATTAATGAAACATATAATTAATTTTGGTTGTGACACAAATCAAATGCCAAAACTTTATAAAATTGTTTACCAAATAAATAAAACCTAGAATGTATTTAACGTTCAGAGTTACCTACTAAAAAGTGTCAAATGGGACTTTGTATTAGAAGTAGAGTACATATTATATACACTCACAGCTCTGGGCGGCAGGTCCATGTGTTGCCTCTGATGCAGCATGAGGTGGTTTTTCTGGAAGAACGCTTTCCCGCACTGGTCACACACGTGCGTGCGGAGAGTACAGCTGCCATCTGGGTGTCTGTCGCAAGGGAACACTTCTGTCGTTATCTCATACCATTGTGGGTATTCGATATGGGAATTTTACATTAATACCAGAGGTATTTGAGGCACGTTACCGATAAAAGAGGTGCTGTTTAACATAAATAGGAGACAAAATCTACTGATAATCCCAGAGAGCTCTTCAAACCCTATTTGAGCTTGTATTTTTTTGTAACTTAACATTTGTAGTTATAAATGTTACGTGCATAGACAATACAATCTGCTATGATTTTGATATATAATTAATATACCTTCTTTGATGTGCAAGCAGACCATGTTTAGCTGCAAAACCTTTTCCACACTCTCCGCAGAAGTGAATCTTCGGTCGAGGCGGCGTTACGTGATGATTCTATAAACAAACTAAATGAGTGAATAAAAACATAGCAAATAAAAAGAGCTTTAAAGTAAGTTTAAAATCGATTTTATAAATATCCATGTTCATAAATACGTACTATGCATAAAACAAATAATATTGGTCAAAGAAAACAGAGCTTAAAAACGATATTAATTAATTACATTTTAGATTAACATTATATATTTAGAAAACTTACCGTCGCTATAACTTGCGTATGAACAACATTACTGGGATTGGCTGATATAATTTGAATTGGTTGATCTGAAACAAGAACATTTTATAAATGACTTGAAATTGTTGAGACGTTGTGTGCGTGTCGTTGGGTAGTGTGCGTGTGGTTGGGTAGTGTGCGTGTCGTTGGGTAGTGTGCGTGTCGTTGGGTAGTGTTCGTGTCGGTTAGTAGTGTGCCTGTGGTTGGGTAGTGTGCGTTTTGTTGGGTAGTGTGCGTTTCGTTGGGTAGTGTTCGTTTCGGTTAATAGTGTGCGTGTGGTTGGGTAGTGTGCGTGTCGTTGGGTAGTGTGCATGTCGTTGAGTAGTGTGCGTGTCGTTGAGTAGTGTGCGTGTCGTTGAGTAGTGTGCGTGTCGGTGGGTAGTGTGCGTGTCGTTGGGTAGTATGCGTGTTGGTGGGTAGTGTGCGTGTCGTTGGGTAGTGTTCGTGTCGGTTAGTAGTGTGCGTGTGGTTGGGTAGTGTGCGTGTCGTTGGGTAGTGTTCGTGTCGGTTAGTAGTGTGCGTGTGGTTGGGTAGTGTGCGTGTCGTTGGGTAGTGTTCGTGTCGTTGGGTAGTGTGCGTGTCGTTGGGTAATGTGCGTGTCGGTGGGTAGTGTGCGTGTCGTTGGGTAGTGTGCGTGTCGTTGGGTAGTATGCGTATTGGTGGGTAGTGCGCGTGTCGTTGGGTAGTGTTCGTGTCGGTAAGTAGTGTGCGTGTGGTTGGGTAGTGTGCGTGTCGTTGGGTAGTGTGCGTGTCGGTGGGTAGTGTGCGTGTCGTTGGGTAGGGTGCGTTTCGTTGGGTAGGGTGCGTGTCGTTGGGTAGTGTGCGTGTCGGTGGGTGTGTGCGTGTCGTTGGGTAGTGTGCGTGTCGGTGGGTTGTGTGCGTGTCGTTGGGTAGTGTGCGTGTCGTTGGGTAGTGTGCGTGTCGTTGGGTAGTGTGCGTGTCGTTGGGTAGTGTGCGTGTCGTTGGATAGTGTGCGTGTCGTTGGGTAGTGTGCGTGTCGGGGGGTAGGGTGCGTGTCAGGGGGTAGTGTTTGTGTCGGGGGGTAGTGTGCGTGTCATTGGGTAGTGTGCGTTTCGGTGAGTAGTATGCGTGTCGTTGGGTAGTGTGCGTGTCGGTGAGTAGTGTGCGTGTCGTTGAGGAGTGGACGTACGTTGCGCGGGCACGAGGCCAGGCTGCAGCGCGGCGGTGAGCGCGCACAGGTCGGTGACACACGTGCGGTCGCCAGCGTGCAGTCGCACGTGCAGCGACAGCGCCTCCTGCATCGAAATATATAGAATTCATATGTGGGCCTATAATATAGGCTTGTGGTACACCTGTCGTAACTAATACAATACTTTGTACATTTTTCTCTTAAAGACTACTGCAAACACGCATAAATTATTGAGTGGCGGGAGGCTATAGAGCCATTGAAACGACAAACAAAAATAACATCTGTAATGTAGGTATTGTTATAATATATTGTCGGTGGTGGGTAATCCTAAGTTATGAATGGTATATATAGAAAAGTAAGTTTACGGCGGCAGTCCGCAATAAATTCTTGCGACGAAAGGTTGTTTCTCTCGGCTCCCGATAGAACCTTCGAGAACATTACAACATCTAGGCTCCTGGCTCCATTACACCTGGCGATTTTGTAAAAACGCGTTATATGTAATGCAATCAAAAGCTTTACTTAAAACACATAATGTCGATAACAACAGATTGGATGGAAACAAATGTTTAATTGAATAATGTGTAATACTTAATCTGATGTCAGATACTGGTCCTATTTAAAAAACTTTTTTGTAATCTACGTACTTCCAATCTAACCAACAGACGAAACTTATTAGTACCATCTTTAGATTGTGGTACATTTCCTATTGTAATAAAAGATCGTAGAGTAATAGAGTATAATCTCTTTTTTTTTCATTACAATACAATCGTTAACAATGGGAATTTATACGGTCAAGGCAGCTTTACATGTAGACCGCAAAAAGTCGACGCGAGTCAAGACTTAAGTAATAAATTTTAAAAGTTGCCGTCATGAAACCTTCCTCCGACTGTTTGATAAAAAGTGACTTTGAGGGTGTAGTGACCTACAACCAACAGTGTTCATTACACGTCCGGCCGCCGTCAGAGCGCGCCGCGCACTGAGGCATGCAAACGGAGCCCGCAGTGTTTATGGTGCGCACCCGCCGTATGTATCGAGGAGCAACAACACCCATGCGTCGATTACCATTCGCCACTGACTGTTGAAATCTGTGCCGGCCGTATTTATATGCCGCGAGTCTCCTACGTCATCCGGTCATACTTGCGCCCTATTGGTCCAAAACATATTGTGTGCTATTATATATTTACTATACTACTTGTATCGTTTACTTTTGTAATATAACTGTGAAGTTTGTGTTAATAAACCATTCTAATTGTTTCGACTTTTACTTACAAGAAACCTCTAAAAGGGGATTCCTCAGGGCTTTGTTAGCGGTCCAATCTTTTTTTAGTATATCATTTACCACACTTATTGCCAAGCAATATCTAATTAATAATATTCTTTATAATGAAAAGGTTCCAAGTTTAAAAATATACAATATTCAATAAAGTCTAACCTTAGTATTAAAACAGGAACCACACTCTGGACATGCGTATCCAGGCGTCGTCTTCTCAGTTACTATTTGACCGTCGGCACCTATCACCTGCAAAGTAAATAAATATGAATAGTTTTCTTTGAAATTCAAGTCATATCAAGATAAATAAGTACCACGCCAATAATATAATTCTTTTGCAACTAAATACATACATACTCGTATATGTATGTATAATCACGCATATCAAAATCAAAAATAAATTTATTCAATTTAGGTTACAAGGTAACACTTATGAATGTCAAAGTTACACTAAATTTTTTTCTGTGAATTTATGTTTACAATTATGCAGTAAAATAGCGCATAAATAGAACACAAACAAATTACTAAAGAGAGTGTGATGTTTAAAATTACATTAATTTGTCTTATCAATCTACATTCGTTATTAAGGCATTTACAAGATAATTTTCTCTAAATCTGGAGTATGTTACCTGTACAATTTGCGGTTTAAAATCATCTTGTTTAATAACTGTTGCCTGCTGCTGTTGTTGTTGTTGTTGCTGCTGCGCTTGTTGTTGCGCCTGTTGCTGCGCTTGCTGCTGTGCTTGTTGCTGCGCTTGCTGTTGTGCTTGCTGCTGTGCTTGTTGCTGGGCCTGTTGTTGTGCTTGCTGTTGTTGTTGTTGCTGCGATTGCGAGGCAGTGAGGCAATGCCGCGTCATTTTGCAGTGCTCTTGTAATTCTGATTTACATTTGAAGGCTTCACCACATTCTAAACACGCTACTGCACCTTCACCTGTGTGTATTCTGAAATAATGAATTAATAAATTGGACGTATAATCTTGTGTTTTAGTTCCATCGACATATTATAGAGTAATTGCAAGTTGATTTACGAGTAGTACCATTTGAAAGATATGAATTTGAGGACACGCATTAAATGGATTATTGCACAATTGCTTCGCTCAATTCCACACAGTGTACCAAATGGGTAAAAAATACCAGATCGACAGACAGAGAATAGGAAGATTATACTAATAATAGTCATTTGGTATCACTATTGTTATTATAATCTTCTTATTCTCTAAGGTGATAGAGAAAATCTTTCCATCTAGGGCGAATGTGTTAATTACAAGAAATTCATTGACACGCCTGTGATCCTTAAAAGACTGTTTCTTGAGTAAAAAAATTTTAAGGTCAGGAAGTTTAAGCACTGACAACTAAGGATGAGCGTGGTCAGATTAGCCTAGGTTTTGCTAAGGCATTCGACCGAGTCACAGAGCTCATTTATCAAAGTGGCAATCTTATGGAGTGTGCGAGGGAAACAAAAACCCATCAAGATATTGACGTGATTCGATTTTTGTCTGATAAGTGCATACAAACTCTGATTAGCGGTATTTTCAGCGACCTGATCGAGTCCATGGTCGAAAATGCTGGTGTCCCGCAAGGCAGTCTATTTTCGCCAACCCTATTTTCTGCATATAATTATGGCGCCGCGCCAGTACCACTAGATGACTCACTTCATGTGCGCGACGAGCGTGCGCTTCTGCAGGAACTCCTTCCCGCACACGGGGCAGGCGTGCGGCACGCGCCCGTGCACGCGCCCGTGGTTCACGAGCTGGAACTTGCGCGCGAACGTCACGCCGCAGTCGCCGCACACGTACGGCGACAGCGAGCCGTGGAACCGGCTGTGCATCACTAGGTGCTCCTGCAAATACAATATACACGTATGACAATTGTGTTTCCATGGGTCGAGACTTTCGACACATTACATACAATACGCGACGCAACGACAGCGTCGAGGCGACTATTTCGAAAGAGCCATCTGTGCTGTCATTCATTCATTATGTAAATCCGTATATTCGTTTGTTACATATTATATTTTTTGTAGTATTATCAGGTAAACGACGATATCATCTGGCTAAGGCAGTCTTAATTGCATTTTGGTAACCTAGACTTCAACCACTAAAAAAAAATACAGCAATATAATACAGGAAAGTAAAAGAGCTACCTTTTGTGCAAAGCTCTCTCCACAATCTGCGCAGACGTAGGGTCGCTCGCCTGCGTGATATTTGCTATGCGTCACCAGATGTCGCTTCAGTGGAAATCCTCGTCCGCACTCGTTACATACAAACGGTCGGTCTCGACTGTGCACCTACAAAATATTAAACAAAAGCTTAACATAAACCTACAACATTAATGGCTAGTTTCATAACTTTCAAGTAAAAGTTATCTAAAATATAAATCGCATGCTGTCTCACTCTTGTTAGGTTAAAGAAGACTTTTTTTAATTGGAGATGAATAAGACTAAATTCTACTTGGATATGGTGGAACAGGCCGTTAATAACAAAAAATCATAAAGTTATGAAGAGAACTGCAAAGCGTCGATAAATCTAACATTTGGATCAAATCAATTAACAGTAAAGAGTTTACAACAAGTCACGAGAGCTACACTTCTTATAAGAAAAAAGAAGATTTTAATTGGTCAAAACGGTCACAATAAAACAATCAAAACCGATATTAAAAATAACTCACCCTAGAATGCGTGACCAGATGATGTTTCAACGTGAACGCCATTTTACACTCGTGACACCTGTACGGGCGTTCCGCCGAGTGCAGCAGCAAATGCGTATTGAGACAGTGCTTGCGAGCGAACGCCTTCCCACAGTGCGCACACACGTGCGGCCGTTCACCTACAAAGATGTACCAGTGTAGAGTATTACCCGCGAGTGTGTGAGGAGGTGATGTTTGAGGGTGAAGGCCTTCTTGCAGTCGAGGCAGCGGTAGGGGCGGTCGGTGGAGTGCAGGCGCAGGTGCGTGTTGAGACAGTGCTTGTGCGCGAAAGCCTTCCCGCAGTGCACGCACGAGTGCGGTCGCTCACCTGAAACAGAGCGGACCGCAATCGTACGTGCACTTCACTGGGGCGGCTTCCACTACACGTTTAGTGTTTAGATCCACGTCTAATATATAGGCATTTTAATGCGAGCTATGTAGTGGCGATTATAAGACACGTTTATTTTTATTTTAGTTATAATAATGCGACCTGTGATATTATATTACAGGCCATCCATCCAGGGAGGGGTGACAAGGGGTGCGAGATCCTAAATTTCTTGACGTCACATTTCAAAATCTAATATAAATGTAATTTCGGAACTGCTATTTTAATATAATAATTTCTAGTAAGTCTATCAAATTGCAAAATACATATGTGACGTCACACTAGGGACGGGAGAGTCTCACAAATGTGACCAGCTGTGACAAGGAGGGAGGAGGAGTCAAAAAGGCACGAAATTCGTGTGACGTCATTTATAAATGGCCCCTTAAACACTACCTTATCTTTTGTAAAGTATTTCGGTTGTCAACGATTTGCCGAATCGCATAATAAAATGTTAAACCAGTTAAGTAAATCCTATTGAATCATTAAAACAAACCAGATGTTTTCATATACAGGTTATTCCGTAAATATTGGCTACTCCTGAAACACCTTATATTTAGTATAGCTATTGGCGGCACAAAATTATGTATGCATTCAGTTTTTTACTTCACTGATATAGGTACAGCAACTAGACAAATATAAAGAAATACCTAACCTTTTATACAGGTACAAAAGTCAATCCAGTTTGTATTACATTAATTTAAAAATAATTTAATAATTTATATTAATTGAATAGATCGCCACAACATGACTGATAAAACCATCATTTTTGATATCAAACAAGTATGTTAATTTCTAACATTATAAATCAGTTACAACCGGTAACTATTTTTTATGATACAACTTGTGAACCAGTCGGGGTCAACTTCTTACAAAATACGCTTACTAGTAAAAACGAGTAATTTTTACGTAAAACAGCAAAGGACTTAACAGAAACATAAAAGTAACACAAATTAGACACAATTATTATGTTTAGATGATACACATTTTAATACATTTGTGCTTTATATACCTAACTAGCTTTTGCCCGCGGCACCGCTCGCGTGGAATTTGGTCTGCCACAAAAAGTTTCGTGACAGATCATTTTAAATAAAAATCTACATTAAATACTTAAAGTGATAAATATATCGATTTTGATAATAGTTTGATGAATATTTTAAA
The DNA here is from genome assembly GCA_963564715.1 of Catocala sponsa. Lineage (NCBI taxonomy): Eukaryota > Metazoa > Arthropoda > Insecta > Lepidoptera > Erebidae > Catocala > Catocala sponsa. Next base: position 657,066 of record OY751336.1, read on the forward strand.
TTGTGTATTGTGAGAAAGTATCCAATTTAATTGTATTTATGGTTCACTATTTTAGTCATAGCGGCTTCCACATAAAATGTAGATATATGCTGTCGCAGACTTTTATTTAGAACTATTTAAGACAAACAATCCTACGGTACATTATCTTTGTATAACTCCAACGGTTTAGGCAGCGTACGTCAAGATAGCTCTCAGAGGGCAATTTTTTTGCCGACTTACTTGATATTTGTCGTTATATTACGACCAAATTACACAAAATCATTATAAATTGTAGCCTATGTGTTATTCTGATGTATAACTTATATTACTGTAAAGTTTGATCTACATCCGTTCTGTAGTTTTTACGTGAAAGAGTAACAAACATACATACATACATTCATCTTCACAAACTTTCGCATTTATAATATTAGTAGGATATGATAGGACTATACACCAGTATTTGGCATTATTAACATTCAATGTATGGTAATCTATTCATTTCCAAGATGGCCCATGATTTGGATACCGTGCCAATCTAAGGACCACTCAGGTCTACTATTGAAGGCTTACTTCAATAGTTAACTATATTTCGACTAGGCATGCTTCAGTGTGCTTTGGTAAACTCATCCACGACATACAAGCAAAATTGAGAATAAGGAAGAATAACATAGATTTCTCTTCATTTACTGTTGCTAAGGAGTATATTAGCCGGCATCCAGACACAATAAAAAAAACCACGTCTGGACCGAGGATCGAGCCTTGGCCAAGAGGTTTAACACTGTATATCAATCAGGCCAGCCTTATTCTAAAACAATTGTGGCTAGGCATGCTGGTGCCTCAACAGCAGTTATCAGTTATCACTAAGTATTTTACTGTAAATCGCCAGCCGACTTCTATATCGCTCACTTCTAGTCTATAGGTGTAGGGTGATACCAATGTTCTTGCAAGCCACTCTGTGATATACACAGACTCCATGCACTCAATTGTGAAACATGTTCATATGCAGCAAATTCATATTTCGATTACGTTATTGGACTAAACAGACATGTAATAAAAAGGCTTATGTTTAACTTATCACCAGATATAGTAAAATATAACAGTCAAAAATAGTAAATGATCACCAAATTGCACAGCAAAATATATTTAAAGAGATCAAAATAAGGAGACGGAGCCCTGGCTCCTATTTTTGGTTTAAGAAGGAACCTAACCCTTCCGAGACGGAATGCAGTGATTTGAAGCGTATAGGTGCTCGTTATGATATATTTTAGTAAGCATATTTTGCTACGCAATGACTCATTTTGGTGGTCATTATATTAAATCCCTAATAAAATACTGTAATCTCCACTTCTTGTTAAAAACAAACACTAACACAAGCCTGTATAATGTTAAAAGGCACGCGTGTTATACGTACAGTATTGTACAAGTTCATCATAATATATTGTCGTGTACAAGTACAAAAGCAGCAACATCTCAGCCATTTAACACAGTCAATGGAATCTTGTGTGAACGCTTCTTTGAACCTTTTTATGCAAGCTTTAAGTCTTGTTATTTATCTTGTTTTTCAAAAGACATTTTCCGCACTAGAAATAATTCCTGTGTTGCAGGGAACTTTACGAACATTCAAACAAGGGACACAAAATTTTACCCTGTTCAGGGATCGAACCCATGATACTCGGCGCTATGGCGAGACGACCACTTAAGCCGCTACGTCATTATATACGAGCAGTCAAACTATTTTTATATAGACGATATCCTCACCCATGCTGAAGAGATTACTATGTACACGTTTTTAACACGCTTTTATTAGTTTCACTTGTATATTTGTCTGTATATAACCGACTCCTTTGAGCTCGATTTTGACCCACTTCAAACGGTCAGATTTCATTTAAACGTTGTAGACTTATCAAAGACCGATGACAATACAATATTTAAAAAAACAATTAAAATAAATAATGGTTTAAAAAAACTAAAAAGACACTCTTTATTAAAAAAATCATACTAAAAAGTAGAAAATTATTTAATAATTGTAATGTAAAAAAGCGTGGGGTCCTTTCTAAGATATTTTGATAACCTCCACGCTTTTTTACATTAAAATTATTAAATTATTTTCTACTTTTAGTTTTTTTTTTAATAAATCGTGTTTTCTTTAGTTTTTTTAAACTATTATTTATTACTGTAAGACATGACTAAATATGTTACATACCAGTATGCACCCTCGCATGCGTGGTGAGGTGATGTTTGAGCAGGAAGGACTTGCCGCACTCGTCGCACGAGTAGGGCCGCTCCTTGACGGCGGCGGGCGGCTGCGACGCCACCAATGTCACCATGGAGTTGGTGTTCAGCTGCTCCGTCTGCGAATATACCGTCTACCAATACGTTACTACACGACTAACAACAACTAAGTCCTCAGAGTTAAACACATTTTTGCTAACTAGCATACGGCCCACCTGATGGTAAGTGGTCACCGTAGCCTATGGACGCCTGCAACACCAGAGGCATCAATAGCGCGTTGCCGACCCTTTAGGAAAGGAAGTGGGAAGGAGAAGAAGCAGGAAGGGGGAACGAGGGTAATTGGGCCTCCGTCACTCTCACTCACCGACCGAAACACAGCAGTAGGAATACTGTTATTATACGTCGATATTCTGTGAGAGGTAGTCTTGCCCCAGTCTTGAGAGATCCGCCTATCTCGGATCTCTCAAGAAATTCTTAGTACTACTAGCAAGGTTTTTCGAAGTGGGTTCGAACAGCTGTATGTTGACAGCTAAACGGGGATGCCGGTCTACACCCCGTGCACTAGCCTAGCAGCGCATTGTCGATAAGCTTTCATACGCCAACAGTGGCAAACAAACACACGACCGGCGTGATGGTAAGTGATCGGCGTAGTGCACGGTTGCTTACAATTACAGATATATCACATGCTTGCATTGCTGACGGGAAAGAGGAATTAAAGTTGGCAGAGATACGAGAGCTTACGTTATTTTGCGTAACCGGCTGAACAGAAACAAGCCCGTGTTTGTAAGAGGTTGCCATCGTGTTAACAAAGTTTTAACATATAAATATGGAGGGAAGTAAAGTATGTGTGAGTAAATATCCTTACTTCCTTACTAATATTATAAATTCGAAAGTAACTCTGTCTATCTGTCTGTCTGTTAACTTTTCACGGCTAAACCACTCAACCGATTTAGATGAAGTTTGGTACAGATGTAGTTTAAAACCTGGGGAAGGACATAGGCCACTTTTTATTGATGTAGGTACCACGCGGGCGGAGCCGCGCGCAAACGCTAGTTAAAAATAATTGCACATTACGATTACGTAACAATCAATGACTGACTTTACTAAGCAATGTCGGCTTTTCGGCCCTTTGCAGTAGCGTGACTATACACGTACAAGCGGTCCGATCCAATATAGGGGCGTTGACAATTTTCAGTTCGGGAGGTGAATTCGTATGTCTATGACCGTCATGAGTTTCTTAACGAGGTGTGCCACCCGGCGCCCTTTTACTCTACTTCTGTATCAGGCTCGAACGATATCCTTGGTATTGCTAACCATTTATAATCAAAACAGCTCGTTTTCATCTACAAATACGTGATTAACTTACTTTGGGCGAGTTATTGGCAGTCCCCGGCTCCTGCTTCGTGTGCAACAGATGATGTTGATGCACTGTCGTCTGCATGGAGTCGGCCTGCGCTTGCTGCGACGTCGCCTCTGCCAGGGACTTCAGTCCCCCGTTCAGTATCGTATGGTTGAGCTGCGACGCGTCTATGACTGGCGTGGGAATGCCCTGCGCTTGGAGCGCTCGTTTCATTAGGATTTCGTTGCATTCTTCTGCTGTTAACTGGAGAGGACCTATGGGTGTCATGAACGGCTTGGCTGCTAAATTCGTTGCTGAAATATAAAATTATATATTGTGAAATCAAGTGTTATCTATACTAATATTATAAAGCTGAAGAGTTTGTTTGTTTGAACGCGCTAATCTCAGGAACTACTGGTTCGATTTAAAAATTATTTTAGTGTTGGATAGCCTATTTATCGAGGAAGGCTTTAGGCTATGTAACATCACGCTACGACACACGGGGGCGGCGCCGTAACGATAAACGCGGGTGGAACCGCGGGAACATCTAGTTGTACAAATATGATACATGTATAGATTAACGCTTTTATCTCCAAAATGGTAAGCAGAGGTGTTACGCCCTTATTTTGCTAAAATAACTACCCCACATTTAAATTTAAGATTTTTGGAGGTCCCACATACAGGGGGTGAGCCTTATGGCTTCCATTGCACACAGTTCCAGCCTCCGTGTTGTTATGGAAATTGTTTTAGAGGAACGTAATTATACTTGTAGGCCCTGGATAGAATCTCAAGACCTTATACACAGCAGTAACCTTCACTATAGCTGCGCTACCGTGGCAACCTATTCAGGTCTCATTTAAATAACGCTATTTTCTTGGATCAATTTATCATATAACATTAGTAGTGGACTAACGTCAGACACCGATTCATCAGATGGATAACGCAAGTTGAACGTGTGCCAAAAGGCTCCAAGCTATTAGTTTTGTTAATGCCACTCTTGAACGATACGTAGCAGATACTAGCCCGCAATATGTACCTATAACTTACAATAGGCTACATTCTAAGTTAGACATAATATTATTTATATATGGGATTAAATATAATGACCACCAAAAATAGTAATTGCGCAGCAAAATATGGTTACTAAAATATATCATAACAAGCACCTATACGCCTCAAATCACTGCATTCCGTCTCGGAAGGGTTAGGTTATGTTAGTTTCCTTCTTAAACCAACCTAAAAATAGGAGGCTCCGTCGACTTATTTTGATATCTTTAAATATATTTTGCTGTGCAATTTGGTGATCATTTACTATTTTTGACTGTTATATTTTACTATATCTGGTGATAAGTTAAACATAAGCCATTATATATTTTACAGTCTACTAAGCCCCTGACGGTTTAGGCTAATTTCAGTAGCTTAGGTCAACTCACTAACCTTGTGACCAACATTTTTTTTTTCACTTCAGACTTGACCAGTTGTCCAAGAATATTATAACCACCGAATACGTTATCTGCTCTCCGAAAGACTAGATATTGTGTATTCCAAACCCCACCACCGTGTTACGGAGATTTATAAGGAATATGCTACATTGAAGCAGCGATAGCCTCGTGGTAGACTATTGGACTGCCACGCAGGTATCTCGAGTTCGATCCCAAGGCGCGCATCTCTGACTTTTCAAAGTTATGTTCGTATTAAATAATTAATTATCGTATCTTTAGCGGTTAAGAAAAACACCGTGAGGAAACCTGCATGTCTAAGAGTTCTCCATTATGTTCTCAAAGATATGTTGTCTGCTAACCGGTAGTGGGCCAGTGTGGTGGACTATTGCCTGAGCCTCCTCACAATGAGAAAGGGCCCGTGTTCTGCAGTGGCACAGTTTACATACAGGGCTGATTTTATATTATTATTTATGCCACATTATGTACATTTATATAATTATTATAGACTGCGTACCTGAACTACGGCGGTCTAAACGACGTTAGCTTCAATGACGAGCTACAAAATGGTATTTATGAGTAATAAAAGCTATAGGGTGCTATTGGAACGGCGAAGTATGACGTACTATGACGATGACGTGACGTACAAACAGTACATCACGCTTTAAAATACAACAATTTGCACATTATATTCATAATGGTCAATCTTCACTAATATTATAAAGAGAAAGGATTTGTATTTTTGTTTGTAATCAATAAACTCAAATACTATTGGACCAAGTCAAAAAATATTTCACCATTAGGAAGCTACTTTATCCAGGTAACATAGACTATAACTTTATGCCACGAGCTGTAGCTCACTTCATTTCTGAAAAAATTAATAAGCTTGGTGAAACCGCATGATACAGCTAATCAGTAGACATTCCTTAAAACTTTACATACACCGGCGTAACACTAGTTACAGTTACTGCATTTCGCTACCTTATCTTTTTCCTTGCATTCATCTCATCTGAAATGACTATTACCAATAAGTTGACTTATTTGCTACCTTGGTAATATTGAAAAAGGTTAATACATAAATTGTAACTGCAAAGTGTTGCAACTAATACACCGTCACTTATTAGATAGTATAATAAATATTAAATTTAAATGACTTGACCTCTAGAACTAATATGAAATATTTAAGTAAGTATCTCAAAAAACCAAGGTCAAAGATAAAACTGATACTCTAACTCACTGACTGAACTCATAACATCGAAATGCACAGGTTTCTTTGTAGAATAATCCTGGCAATGCATGAATTTTGTATGCCTCTAACTAAAACTGTCAGGGAGCAAAGGCTTTAAAAGCTGGTTGTACCTTGGATTCTTTTCAGTAGAACTAGCCTGTTGAAGTAGTATATGGACTGGTGGAGAGCTGAGAGAAACCAGAAAGATCAGCATAGGGTTTTAGATGGGGCTATAGTAAATAAGTAAATCAAAATTAAAAGTATGGTAATTCCAAAAAAAAAAATATAAAATTAAAAAATATGGTGACAGAATTTAAATGGCACCTGAACTAGGTATACCTCAGCCTTCAGAGAGAGACGGGTGTGATGTTATGTACATTGGAAAACAGCGAAATTACATAAAATATTCACAATTACAAACAAAAGAAGATAAATTCTTATATGGTTGTAAAATATATTTGTTATAATGTACTTACATTTTATCACTACCATGCTAACTAAAGAAACTGTGTTTGATGACTTAAAATGTGTCAAGTCATTCACTCTTTCCTTTTATTTAGCCAAAGTTTTATTGGCCTAATGTATAGCGTAAACAGATCATAATAAATAAACAACTAAGTTTTACCAAAGTAATTGAAGCTGTTCTTTGCTCAAACATGTGCAGCAATACTGGTATATGTTACTAGGTGACCCATGCAACTTCATCTGCATTCACATAAGACAATTTTCCCCACTCTTGCAACATTTTTCATTGATGCTCCATTCCTATTGGTCGTAGCGTGATGTTATATAGCCTTTAGCTTTCCTCGATAAATGGGCTACCCAACACTAATAGAATTTTTCAATTTGAACCAGTATTTCCTGAGATTAGCGCATTCAACCAAACAAACAAACTCTTCAGCTTTATAACATTAGTATAGATTAATTCTTAATAGAGATAAATAAGCTATCGCTGCTCCTTAAAAATAATTGTGAGCTTCTTTCAACTGAAATGTCATATGTGTCCTTACATAACATAACTTGAAAAGTACTGAGCAAATCAGGCACCTACTATCTTTCTGGAAAGAGCTAACAAGGCATGTGTAATGTGCCTTATCACATTGATTATTACACAAATCCACCACTACTAGCTCAATTCCACAGACAAATTATGCATGACTAGGAAGTTTATTATACAACAATATAATTTAAAAACATAATTTTTTGTGATTATATCGTTTAGACCACTACAAAAATATAATAATACATTTGAATAAACCTTATGAAGCAAGAAATTATGAATCATAAAAATATAGAAACACCTGTTACCTCATTATTTGCCCTTCCAAATGTACCCAGTGCCTACCAAATTATTTTTATTGGCATTTCTGGTATACAATTTACTCTACCAATATCTGCTCAGTGAGCTACAGAAGATAAACATATTTAACTATTATTATAACATTTATATTCTGACATATTTGTTACTCTGTAGATTATCCTAAATGATGAATAAAGGACAAACATATTGAGTGAGCTACAAATGATCCTTACTTTTCACTTGCTTGAAGAAATTTCATACTTAGATGTTATGGTTAATTAGTCTATATTGAATCAAATTAAGTGTAACTTGGTGGAAATCCATTGTAATAAAGTAATTGTAAGAGTGGAACCTGCCATGCACCCTCGATTGCCCACCCCGACCATTTAATACAAAAAGGTTGACAATGCTGAACTCGGTATTGTCCGAGGGTGTGGGCCAGGTGCCACTCTTACCATTAACTTTATTAATTAGTCCAAACTTAAATAACTTTAGGCTATTAATGTTGTCTCAATTTGTGGCATAAGTTTACACTTGTATTTACATGCAATTGTTAGCTCACAGGCTGGTTTATCACTGGGTTTTCTTTTAGAACATTTTCAGAATCGAGAAGTCAGGAAATATGCTCAGTATAAATGCACAGGCTCATGCCTATTACATAGGACCTGAAACATCACTGATGAGTAAGTTTGTAAAATACACCTCTGCCAAACCATACTGGGATAATTAGATGAATCTCTGATTAGTTATAAATATAAAGTCAATATACAAATGTACTAATGAAATATAACATAAAAACATTGGATTTGTCTTAATCTAAAACCCTAGGCATGCCACTGCATAATGTCTTCTGATGTTATTAAATTAAATCTAGTAAGCAATATCCGCTTCCACAATGTTATTTTATCAAAATAATAAAAATAAATTATTATAAATCTTACTCACTTTGTATAGTAGCTGTTTGGTTTTGCTGTGATAATCTGTTTAATGTGTGAGCAGGTGCATCATTCACTACAAACATAGCCCTCCTCCCTGTTAATGGTGTGCCAGTTGTCACAACCCTTGTTAGCTGTGCACCAGAGTTTGAAACAGCCACAGTCACTGCACCAACTTTCTCTTGGACTTGTGGCTTGTTTGTTGACATAACAGTCAGTGTCGTCTCAGGGGATACCTAAAAATTCATTTTTCAATGGTTAGAATATTATTTAGAGAATTTTAGTTTTAACTATCTACCATTTATACAGTACTCACTGTTAGCAGTAATATAAGGACAGTCTCTCATAATGTTAACCTTTAATCTAAAGCTAGATAAAAATAACATTACCTTTGTAAACATTTTATAAATTTATCTCATACATAACCATGTAAATACTATCAGTAGTAAATTTATTTAGATTTAGATGTCATACGGAAGAACATAATTATAAATGTAAGTCTAGGAGACAATTATACTGCATGAAAATGCAATAGGATTTCAAATGTAGTGTGAAAGTTAATTAGTATGCACAAGACTCTATGTTGCTGCTAAAGAAATTGCAATTAGTTATAACTCATAAGTGCAAATTAACTAATTTGTCAATACATCAACTTACCGTATTTCCCAGGGTATAACTCAAACTACTAGGAGTCTCCACCTCACCCTTGGTGAGGTCCGCGGAACTCGTGAAGCCCCACGAGTAACCGAAGCCCGAAACATTATTAGGAGTAGGCATACACATTTTGAACACTAAATATAATTCATTACAATTGAAAAATAAAATTCACTAACACAAATTCACTATTTGATAGTAAACAAGAGTCCTCATGACAGTTTTATCATTACGAACATGTATGTACGCTTTCACAACTACAAACGCACAACGCACCCATCGATCACAATGCCGACAAAAACCTTTTATCTGTGTAAATTCATACTTGTAGGGTCTACTAATGACCGACAGACATCAAACTAAACGAAAAGATCTTCGTAAATTGGTCTAATCAACTCAATATAAAAGGCGGCATAGGACAACGACGCTACTAGCAGGATTGACATGCACATTATATTTAAAAAACGAGGTGTTATTTAGTTCCTTGAACACATAGTTAAGCTTCATAATGTTATTTTAGCACTAAAAAATTATATCAAATATCTGAAACTCAATTAAATTTCTCAATTTCATGAAAACAATAATTTTGTCGCACACACAAAAAACCGGACGCCATTTTATTCAATTGTTTATGGGCAATTATGATTTTTAAATTGAACTCATTCAACTAGCAATGACAAATCATTATCAGTTTTCAATGAATTATTATTATTCAAAAAGTTGATAGAATATTATAAAAATAATATTAATGAACATACTAAATAACGAAAACAAATAACGTAACAGAATTTTTGTGGTATCTTTCAATAAAAAGGGATATTTCTGAAATATTACTGTGTAAAAATGATACCCGGTGTCTATGATAAATAAAAGCGCGTTTTGTTTTAAGTTTTCATTATATATTTTTTGTTACATTTGCCATTGACTTCTCATCACTATCTTCAATTATTATGTACTTATTACATGTAAATATTAGAATAAAATAGTGTTTCTTTAGGTTTCACAGATATAAAAAATGTGCCTACAAACATAATATCAGTATAGTGATTTGAAAAATAACAAAACGTAGTTCACCTTACTATAGGATTGTCAAAATAAAATTGTCGAATTTGTCAATCTCATCAACTTGTAAATTCGTTATCGTCGTCAAATAAAAAATAAGTAATTCGCGAAGTTCATATTCTACTTAATGAGTGAATTTTGGAACTAATTATAGTTTTATATTACGTAAGAAATTAGATAATTTTTGAACATTCGCCATGAATCCGATGTCAATGGACAGAGATGAACCGTCTTCATTGTTATCGTTTTCGACCAACCATCCTCTGGAGCAGTTTGTGTTGTTAGCAAAAGGAGCTAAAGGTTCGGCATGTGCGGAGCTCATAAAACAAGTTTTGGAAGCACCTGGCGTTCATGTATTCGGTGAACTACTCGAAATGCCAAATATCAAAGAGGTTATCTTTTTCTTTTTGCAATATACTATTACAGTCCTGAACTAGTTTTATGCACTAAGTTGTATAGCTATTTGTATTTCTTTACGCTTTGGGTAGTAACCGTAAGACGTGCAACAATTTTATTTAAGGTAGCATTGTACTATATTAATGGGTAAAAGTAAAATAGAACACAGCTGGTTAAGTCAGTCTTTGGTCAGACTGCCCTCGTAAGAAGTATACATATGACTCCAACAGGCCAATATTATGTTGCTTATCTAATGATAAACTGTCAGATAACTGTGATTTCTTTTCAAAATGTATGTTTTCCATTTAGTTTTGCATCTGAATGATCAGATAGTCATAATATTTGTTGCGCATTTAGAATTTGACTCCACATCATAGCAGTGTAATATTAAATAACAAACATTTACATTCTATAATATAAATTATTACTATTATAAAAAAACTATGTTTTGCCTAAACAATGGTTCAAATAATAGTATAGTGCTTATTTAACACATTCCCTGTCCAATGAACCACATATGGTACATAACAATTGATTTTCTATTGTGTCTATCACGGGACTGAATGGGTTAAGCCTCTCACCAAACCAGTTATCAAAAATACAAAAAACCTATTCAAACATAAAAGACCATAATAACAAAATTTATGTTTTAAATAGTCTGGTTAAGCTCGATTGCTAGGACACTTCCTAGCGTTGGTTGAGAGGTTAAGCAGGTTAAGTTTTGGTGTCAACTTAACCTGCTTATGATTAAATAAATTTTTGTATTTTATGATTCTTTGTCAACAATTATTGTATCTGAAATAGCAAAACAATGATAACATGACTACTCTCCATTTTGTGATCACAGACTGTATGTAAAGGAAACATGAAGTATAGTATCGTAGGTTTGCACCAGTATCACATGTGTTTATTATTAAATTTGAAATTTGAATTGTACACAAAACCAGCAATATTTTATTATAAAGGTATTATACTAAATATATTTTATATTTCAGCTAGAAACTGGTACTTACGCCACTCATTTCAAAACTCTTAATCTTTTTGCATATGGCACATACAAAGAGTACCTAGAGAACAAGTCTGATTACCTAGAACTGACTCCTGCGCAGTGCAAGAAGCTGCAGCACTTAACCATAGCCACACTAGCTACACAGGAGAAATGCATCCCTTATAGTGTGCTGCTCAAAGAATTGGATATTAAGAATGTGAGGGACTTAGAAGACCTTATTATAGAAGCTATTTATGCAGGTGAGATAATAATTATAGATAAAGACATGAAATGTGTTTAATAAATAAATAATTGACATGATTAAATTTAACTGTTACATTACCACAAGTTCCTAAGCAAAAAAATAATTTACTTAAATTTGGAATTTTGCTCTACAGAGAGGAAGTATGTCTGCCCTGCAGAAAGTTGTGCCTATATTATCTAAGCCCCTTGAGAGGGAGCACTATAGCTACAGCAGAGCTTTATTATTGTCTGTTGCTCAGACATCAGAGTGACTCAATCTTAACTGAAAACTGCAGATTTGTAAACTTTTAATGTGATAAATTGATTATTTATAGTTTTATATTATTTAATGTATGCTGAGTCATGAAAAAAATAGCTGGTATCGGGTGGATATAAGCAAAATGTGTTACAATTATTTTACGGTTTTAAGTGCCAGTTTGCCAATTTTTATCAGTATTGTAGTAATATATAAACAAAAAAATAATAGACTAGTACTGCACATCCAGCACTGGAAAGAATCATATATTACTAAAATGAAACTGATTTTTGTTCCGTGTATTAATAAAGAAACCTTATTTTATCCATTATATATTTTATCAAGGATACTCATAAGATAACTGTATGTGATATTGCAGACATAATTCACGGCAAGCTAGACCAGGAATGCAAACGTGTAGAGGTGGATGTCGCTCTGGGTCGCGACGCTCGGCTCGAAGACGCGGCTTCCATTGCCGACGTATTGGCGGATTGGTGCAACGCATGCGAGACCGTGCTCAGCTCCGTAGATAGACACATACAGAGAGCCAACCATCACAAACAAAGGGCTATAAGACACCAGCAGGCTATAGAGCAGGAGGTTTGTTTGTTATTATCAGTTCAGGCAAATATTGTATTATTTAAATGCTTATGTTTAACTCATCATCAGATATAGTAAAATATAACAGTCAAATATAGTAAATGATCACCAAATTGCAGAGCAAAATATATTTAAAGAGATCAAAATAAGACGACGGAGTTATCGTCGGTCTATTTTTGGGGGGGTTTAAGAAGGAACCTAACATAACCTAACCCTTCTGAGACAGAATGCAGTGATTTGAGGCATATAGGTGTTTGTTATGATATATTTTAGTAAGCATATTTTGCTGCGCAATTAGTATTTTTGGTGGTCATTATATTTAATCCCTTATTTAAATACATATATTTGATGTCACTAAAAGTGCTCTATTATATGAATATAAAGCCATATACATAACACAAATTTTCAAAAAACAAAGCTTGTCTCAAGTCTCGCCCATTTTACACCATAATGAAATATATTAATTTGCTGTTACATAAAGTTCTCCTTAAATCCATTTTCCCGGGGCTCCCCAAAGCGCGAGTGGATAGCACTAGTAATCTAGTATTGCAAGCGATAATTATTACTGTAACCGCACTAACCGCATACCATCCAAGAGACCACACGCAATATGCCTAAAATATCATGTACTAAATTATTTTTGCAGATCATATACATAAAGAAAACTCTGAAAACGCAAGCAGAGAATGATGAATCTGCTTCGGGCGGTGGCACCGAGACTCACTCCGCGCCAAAGAAGAACTCTGGGAAAGGAAAAACACATCACCCACGCAACGCCGCCAAGTTCTGGCAGAAGAACACATAGCCCGCGCCATCCCAGTCCTAGATATAAAAAGAAATAATGTAATTTTGTGATACTGTCTGTTAATAAACTCTAAGTATGCTACTCAATTATCGCATTGTTTGGCTTCTTACTTTCTCATTCTTGTTTAATTCTGGTTCTTGACTAACACTAGACTTAATTAATAGGCTGGAAGGGAATAAAATATAATTTTCTCTATAAATATATTTTACATCTTTAGTTCCCAAAGTGGTCCATGTGGACTCCCAGGGGTCCACGGGAGACTGGACGGGGATCTACGATGGCGTGACAAAAAAATGGGAGTTCACAATTCGTAAGCGGGGGTCTACAAAAATTTATTTGCTTTCGATAGTGAAGAACTAAAATGTTGGCTTGACTTCACTTATAAATGTAGGCAGATAATATTTTAAGTAGTTCAGCGACTGTTACTGTTACAGTCCGTAGTTTTTTAGATGCATGACCTTGTTTGATTCTTCACCAATATAAATACGAATGCCAAGGAATATGGTAGAAATCTAGCTGCAGGGGGTCCACCGGAAGCAGGTAATTTTTTAAAGTGGTCTATGATAAAAAAGCATGGGAACCTCTGGTTTACATGAATTTATTATTGACACTGCCTCGCCTCCTTTTACTATGTTTTTATTGAGTCTCATGATGCTGGTTTGGGGCAAATATGCCTTTCTCCCTTCCTATAAGGTAAATAAGTCAACATATCCTAGTATAGGTACTTAATATTTCATAGAAGCAATCTTTCCCTGTCCTATTCTAAATTTTTAAATCTATACGAAAATATATTATGTGGTTATTGGTGCTAGATTGGAAGGATAGCAAAAAGAACTCATCTTGCCTAACCCAGACCCTGAGCCTTTTTAACTCGCCAGCGGCAGTCCCTGGCTGGCCGCGCCCTGCTTTCAGACCCGCAAAATATTTTAGCCCTACGGCCTAAGTTGGTCAAGGCTACCTCCATAATTATAGCTATATTAAAATCAACCAAATATCCTTCTAAATAATAACATTAATAACTCAATGCATTTAGTCAATAAAAGCTGGCAACACTGAGTCCAGTAACAAAATGGTATTTTTTTTAACTTTATAGCACAATATTAATTAGAACACAGCTTAGTGAGTTGGCCCTATTTGAATTTCGGTACCCAGCTCAGAACAGTGACCAAGTATACTATATTGTATTGTTATAAAACTCGTTTTTATGCATTAGTCTGCAGTAAACTTGAGTCCAGCGCGATTGTGTAGAATCCATATCAAAAGCAGTATGCCGTTATGTTGGAAAAAGTCCAGAAAGCTTTTCTAAGATTTATTTATAACAAATTGTATGGTTTCTACACCTATCTGTATTCTACAAAATTTTTATTGGGTTGTGTAGGTGGTTTTAACTCATTAGAGACGAGACGATCATACGATCAGATGGTTGGAACCTGCAAAATTTTAAAGGGTATGATCGAGGCACCAATTCTTCACGACAAATGTTGCAGATTGTTTGTGCCTAACAACTATTGTCGTGGTAGAAAGCATCGATTCCTGGCGGTTCCAGCGTGCCGTGCTGTGGCACGCTGTAACTCACTCATACCTCGATCACTAAAGCAGCTTAACACTCTCTTGGACTTTAACCCAGAAGTTGATATTTTTGCGGATGAATGGAAAGTATTATTATCAGAATGTATGAGATACTGTAAGCAGAATGCATGAATGCTAAATTTTAAATTTATATATTACTAGCTTTTGCACGCGGCTCCGCCCGCGTGGTACCTACATCAATAAAAAATAACTTATGTCCTTCCCCAGGTTGTAAACTATATCTGTACCAAAGTTCATCTTAATCGGTTGAGTGGTTTAGCCGTGAAAAGGTAACAGACAGACGGAGGGACAGACAGACAGAGTTACTTTCGAATTTATAATATTAGTAAGGATATTATTAAATAGTATAATTGGCGCAAGTCGTTCTATTTGATGTAAATATATAAATAAATTGCTCTAAATAATCTAATCAGACTTTTAAACATACTTATTAAAAAAAGCCTTAATAAATACATAAAACTAATTCGTAACTCCTAAATTGAAGCATGGAGGGTAGTTTGTGATTTAAAACCATGGGGAATTGGGGACACTAAGATCAGGCCTCTAAACTATTTAAAATTATAACTATCCTTTGGTAGGCAATTGCTTGGCAAGATGCTGAGTGCACAATATTGCCTTTTCATTCTTAAATTAAGTTAAACTTAGGTACCTACTTTAAGATTCTGGTAGAGCACTAATGATGATGGCTTATATTAATTTTTATTTCTCCTTTTAATTTTTTAAGAGCAATATTTTTGCAGCTTGTTTGTGTATGTATTGCAAAATTATAACATCAGGCGTATAAAACGATGGCTTGGTCACATTAGTATAATTTGCAATGTCTTATAATTTATCTGAAATAAATATCTATTACAAGTATTTTAAAATGGCAGCTTTTTAATTAAAATATTAGATTTGTAGAATTTAGACCCTGCAACCCAACACATAAAACGTCAAATGAAAGAGTAAGACAAAACTGCGCGATGTTCTAGCCTAGTGACTGAGAGGGCGAATCTCCGGCGAACTGAAGCGGCGAGTTTGCCCGACATGAAGTACCGAGACGAGACTGTTTTGTTGACGCAGAAGCGCAGCAAATAAAGTGCGCAGGCAGTGCAACGATTATCACGTTCGCAGGCCACTAAATAGTGATGTAAATAACACATAAAACGTAATATATCGTAAACATTGACCGAGTAAAGTACTTACGACGACTGAGTCGCATATAAAAAGGATTTTAAACCAAGTGTCGTGATAATTCACAGCACCATAGCAACGGAACAGTGAAAAACTACGACACAAGTGACCGTCGCGTTTTACACAATGATACCGTGATATATCATAATAATAAATAGACAATACTGTTTTGTAAAGAGACTCTTGTTCACCGGAGTGCCACAACTCGAGGGCCTTCGTGAATTGGATGAACAGAAAGGCAAGTACTAGGTTGCCCTTTGTTAGGTCATATTATACCTATTCACCTTTCACGTAGGACGGCCGATATTCATGGTCAACACTGTTTACTCAATACTCGAAACCGTTGTCATGTAGATATGCTCTAATAGTGCTCAACTGCGACGCATAAAACCTGGTATCAGACCCTCTTCTACAAGGATTTTGGTCCTCAAAATGTATAAATGTTTGATAAAGCTATCCTAAAATATCGACTGATGGCAATAGTTCACTCAGTCAAAGGGTTTGAATCGATACATGCTCGTGTACACTTAAAAATAATAATGATGTTTGGTGATTGTATATATGTTTGTGTGGGGTGGGTTGATGTTCTTTGTTGTTGGAGCTGTCAGCTGTTCGCGCGGGGCGCGGGGCGCGCGGGGCGGAGCGAGCAACTAGTCCGACTGGTCCCGCGCGCGCGCCTTGCATTACAGATTACATTATACAGGCCTGTGATACTGGCCGACCCTCCAATACTCGCACTTTCTTTCAATATTAATTGTCATTAAAGCCCCTTTTCACTAACCAAATATACATCTACCAAAGATTTTTTATTGCAACGGCAAACTGAAGTGTGACATCAAAGGCGGCGAGCACGCGCCCGACCCTTTGTCGCGCAAACCATAAATAATTTATGAAAGCACGGTGTCAGATAAAAAAACAGGTAAAGCGAATCACAGCATAGCTCTCCAACAGTACCTATAGATCGTATCTGTTATTACAGAACGTTTAGGGAGCGCTGGCTGCGTGCCAACAACACCGAATGCTCACAAAAAGCATGAATGCCTAGGTGGTTATTTGTTAGAACGGTTTAGATAAGTATTGAAATGATTGTGACCTTAACACACTAACGGTGCGGCTTCATTTGAATGACTGGTTTGAATATTTCAAACCAGTTTCAGCTGGTAGTTGCTACATTACATACTGCACAACAACTTGTTATTAACAAATCAATTTCATGAACTCGCCAATTGCAAATTTCTCGACGTACCTACTAGCGAAGTAAACATATTAACATAGGTAGTTGAGTAGAAATATACTATACAGCATCAAGTAATACCTAGTTGCCTATTTGTCAATCAAAATCTCATGTAATAAAGGAGACCGTCTATATTCGGCTTGAACGTGGACAATCGTCTTCTAAACAAAGTAAAATATTAAAAGTTTTGTTTTACATAATATATATTAAATATTGGTTACTATCCAGTCGTATGAAATTGACGTATAATAATAATGATTTTTAAAATACATATTTTCATTTGGTTTACAACGTGTAACTGAAATGGACAATCCAAAAATCCAAATGGCTTGTTTGTGTTGTCTAGTAAAAAAACAGTGGAAAAATCGGAACAGTGTTTATAAAAATCACATTTAGAAATATTAACGAAATCTGAAAATACATTGATATTTTTTTTCACTATTTACTATTGAAATTAAACTATATACGGATTTTATCGCGTTGTTTGACATTTTATTACATACCTATTTTGAAACTGTTACACTACTATTACTATTAAACTTTACTAATTTTTAAGCTAATTAAATTATTGAAACTACTAAAACTATTTATATTTACGTTTCCCCTAAACGTCGGGGAATGAATTTCAATGAATAACATTCGCGTAAACATAAGACAAAATATGAATATAGTAAATAATATTATTTATTATTTACTTTATTCAAATTTGGAATTCGACAATAATAATCAATGTAAAAATTACATGATATTTATTCGATAAAATATATCAATAAAGTGTTTTGAGTAATTTATTTTCATATTCTAGCAACACTTGACTTATCTGTCAAATGTCAATTCTGTTTCCGTCATTCGCAGTCAATCGCAGTCAATCGCAGTTCGCTTTGCGTTTGTTCGCTCGTATAATGGATATTTTGTGGACGTGATATTGTGTTTGCTATTTTGTGTTTTATTTTATTATTTCACGAACTTGATACCATAGAATAATGTTTTCTACTTAGTTTAGGCTACTGAAAATGAATATTGTTATTACATTATACAATTGTTCACGCCCAGGTCAGGGTCCTATACAATACAAGGTGGTAGGTCTCCTTTACGCTTAATTAAGTCCCATAAGCTTTAGAGCCAATTTCAGAATATGCATCGACAAAGTTAGATCCTTTGTTTGAAACTTGGAACGTGGATGCGAAAATGATTCTCACATTTGCATCAAGTTTTCTATTATATACTGGTTTCCTCATCTTGATCAGTAAGTATATCATGCATTTGTACAAAACATGGCTGCTAGCTCAATGTTTTTCTTGCGCCGTAATACCAGTCTCGTTTCACTGGTTCTTTATTCTAATTCTAGTGTAGATATGAACAGCAAGAGGTAATTCAATACAGATTTTAATAAAAATAAACTACTCTACTATAAGTTACATTGGCTGGTAATGGAGGAAATGTTCAGACGTTTACATAGAAATTGTAATTATATAAACACAGCACGTCAAATGAGAGCCATGACAAAAGCAGCGCAATGGACTGAAATGTAAGCTGAACAATGGAGTATTTTGTGTCCGAATAGGTACCTATATTGAATTCACGGTGCCGGACAATGTTGGATGCCATATTAATCATCCTTTGTCTAGTCGACGTTATACATCATGAGGCTTCCTGTCCCAAACTGTCACAAATGGACATTTCTGAGTATCGCGTTACGAATATCACTCTATAAATTTGACGCGTATGAATATAATAATATAATATATACACACACATACACACAACACTATCTAGCCCAAACTAAGCAGAGCTTGTACTATGGGTACTAGACAATGGATACACATACATATACTTTCTTTTTGTAAATACATACATATTAAACATAGAAACACCCAGACCAAGACAAACATCCATGTTCATGCACACAAATGTTTGATTTGTGCGGGAATCGAACCCGCGACCTCAGGCGTGGCAGTCGGTTACACTAACCACTACGCCACGCCATCGAGGCCGAGAGAGAGATTTGATCTTGCAGTGTCCCCACTGCAAGACCAAATCTCTCTCTCGGCCTAGTTAGCTAAAATAATAGTTAAGTGATTTTTAGTTACGTATTTGCAATCCTTGCTAATACATACGATAGCTTGTATATAGCAGGCTTTATGGCAAAGTAATTAAATAGTACTGGTAGGCATTATATAAATTCATCTGATGTCCATTTTATGCAAACTACTCCGAACAAACTAGACTAATTTGCTTAAAAGCTTGTTCCATAACAGCGTTGCCAATTTGATTTGGAGAACAATTCGTAAGCCATACATATAATTTCTCTTTTCAGCATTGAGAGAATAACACTCCACTTAACATAGCATAGTTATAATAAAGAGTCCAGTCCGGTACAAAACATCCGCCTCTGAATGGTCACGAGTCGAGGGCATAATGGCATAATCAGGCAGGCGGTCTCCGGCCGATGTCGCAGTATCGTATCATAGCAACGGTGGTATGCTGCCAATTCCGTAATTTCCTAGTCATATGATCTCATACAAGCTGTGAACATCGTCGTGTATTGCATGGAGTAAATTGAGGCTTCTTAGCGAGAATATCCCTGTCGCGTCTATCGCCATTACCATAAGAATAATGAGCACTTACCTACTTTAAATATCAAACGCGATTATAGTATAATAATCGCCTGCGCAGACGCAAATTATTAAATTCTAATCCTATCCTAACTAATATTATAAAAGCGAAACTGAGTTTTTTGTTTGTTACCTTTTCACGCCTAAACCACTGAACCGATCATCCTGAAATTTTGCATATACGTTGACAGGGTACAGAAACGGTCATAGGCTACATTTCATCCCGAAAAAATTACTGTTCCCGAGGAAAACAATAATAACGTTCTTATGATAATAGATGGCACAATGTGTCTTTCGAATCATGATTGAATTATATTATTACAAGCAAAGTACAACCCGAATTGATTGTCAAATTCTATATTAACGCGAGCGAAGCCGCGGGCAAAAGCTAGTATCTATATAAATACTGCGAATGTTGTAATAGTGATAGTAATGGCAAAGATAACTTGTACTTTAGTGGTGACATCTACAGGAATTGTTAATGTGTCTGTGTCCGTTGCAAAAGAAAAGGTAGTTAGAGAATAATAAGATTTAACAATCGTTGATGCGATGCGATGCCTTTTAAACAGTGACATATATTTCATTGTTTGAAGCAAAAATATTTAAAGTATGTATTAGTACTTACGTATATCTTCTATAATTACTGCTCGTGTTGCGAGCGACATTATCGAAAGACATTTACGCTAAGTTTGGTATAATTACCTTTTGTTGTAGCAACAAAATAGAATCGGTTCACAAAGGAATGTCAGGTGTGTTAAGAGCGGTATCATTAAATAAATGAGAAAACGCACCATATTACAGAAGCCAACTCATAAATGCACCTGACCGGCTTCCATAACGTTCCGTAATGAGATACGAGGACTTGTGACGTCATTATGTAGGTAAAGCTGTTATGTCACTGCACTTCCTTGTCACTAGTTATATGAGATTAGTGGTCAAAGGTAACCCAGTTCTGTTGCGATGCTCGTCATAGAATGCACGTAACTGGTCAGGTTCAAATTAGCTGGATGCGTTTTCAAACATTCGTTCGTTACTTATAATTCTACACTATTAATTGCGTTTTAGTGATGGCTCTATATAAAATGTTTTAAAACAGAACTATTTACCTAGATATTAATTAAAATACTTATTTAAAATGAAGTGTTTTTAACAGTTTGGTCGCGTATCGTTGCTTTATTGTTCTTTATCTTCGTCCAATAGTGGTGGTAATGGGACATATTATGTCCCTACTAAAAAGATCTAGTCTTCTAAGGTAGTTATAGCGCGTCACTTATTATGTGAGACTGGCCGAGTACCAAGACAAACATTCGCCTTATTGCAAGTAGACGTATGGGTACGTATTACAATACCGAAATTTAAAAGACCTTATTTTAAAATACCTATGGAAGAAATCCCGAAAAATTAAACGCCGAATGATTGTTTGGCCGAAAGTTTTAAGTCCGGAAAGTTCATTTGCCCGAAAGGTTAAAATTCCGAAGATCCATATCCCGAAGTCATCCGTACGATTCCGACTCGGAAGCGGTAGGTTGTGTTAGGTTCTCTTTTGTAAACCCACCCAGAAAAAGGAGCCCCGCCTAGCGGGGCTCCGTCCAAAACTCCCATTAGTTCTACCATAGAACTGAGGAATTCCATTCGGGATTTCGTCCATTCGGGGTTTCATCTTTTCGGGCATTTAGACATCGGTATTTTATGTTCCAATATAATGGCTATCGGCATTTAAAACTTTCGGTATTTTGAATTTCGTTGTTTTGAACGTCGGTATTTCAGTCATAGTTATTATGAAATTTCGGTATTGTAATACGTACCTGACGTAACTCGCCGCCGCAGTGCTCATGGCTAAGAACCCCGTTTAAATTCGAATGTAAACAGGCATAACTAAATAACGGATATGAGTCTAATTGTTACACAGATTTAGTTAGTTAGTATTTTCTTCAATAATTAATTGTTAGCCCATATCAACCTATTTTCGGGTAAAGACATTTTCTCTATCAGTCCTCACGGTGCTGTGCCAGTACCGTGACAATGAGATCTCGTCAACTCGAGCTTGACGGTTTAGTCTGCCCATCGGACCGGTGATCTGCGCACTGACCAGCGGCTATCCTCAGCTTCCACTCTGCGACTAACTTCGACGTCGTTGTATTTGGATACATTTTATTGACGGAAATCGTTCCGGACTTATAGCTTCTGAAAGAAATGTATCCCTTATAGTTTATAGTTCTGTTTGCACGTATGTAGATATAGATAGCTATATGCCATATACTTACTTTATAACTCTTCGTCCGATTCTATGCTAGCCCATTGGTGTATCGCCTTTGAATTTTGCTTAGAATCTATGTACTTTTCCTTGAGATCTTCATCCATTTTCCGGCAACCACGGAGCTACTGTTTTGATCCATCCAATCAGGTGCCGTATTCACCTTGGCTACACCATTAATGCAGTACAATTCCTTTAATGCATAAAAGGAAATAAAAGACGTCGGACAACCTTGCTCTTTGAAACTACGTTAAGATGATTCCCCTAGGAACATCAAGGAATGAGAAGTACGGCAAACTATTTTTGGATGTCGTATGATAGTCACTCTTTTGTAGTAATAATTGGATTGAAAGCTAAATCTAATCAAAGTAATCTGTATTATTCCTAAGCGTGTTGCGATTGAGTTCTAGGCTAATCATATACCTACGTCATACGACTATAGTTTTAGAAGCAAATCTTGTTTATCCTCGGATATGTCAAGAAATGGTGATATTCTAAGAGATCAGATATTTGTTGGATAATTGAGGGCATTAATCTCACAATGTCAACGATCTTAAACATATATAGGTATATCAATTTACAGTCACAGGCTGTGAGTTTTAGCACGTGGACGACGAAAACGTTCTTAATGGGCTTAAGTGTTATCTATAGGTACTAATATTATAAAGCTGAATAGTTTGTTTGTTTGAACGCGCTAATCTCAAGAATTACTGGTTCGATTTGAACAATTTTTATAGTGTTGGATATCCTATTTATCGAGGAAGGCTATAGGCTAATATGTAACATCACGCTAAGACCCACGGAGGTGGCGCAGTAACGATAAACGCGGGTGAAACTGCGGGAACATCTAGTATATTATATCCTTGACGTGTAAGTAAAAATCAAATTTCGCTTGTATGTTGTGGTCTCTGACCCTGTTTCCTTTTGGTTATATCATGAATGAGCTCCATCAAAGCACACCGACGACATGCTAAAGCTAGGTTGAATATAATAAACTAGATGATGCTGGATCGCATTTTAGTAACACAACTTCGGGTTTCTGGGTAATGAAGTTATCATCACTGGTTTGATCTATTCTTTTATCAAAGTAAACGCTAAACGTTACGATGTATCAATATTTCCATTCTTAGTGCCTACGCAACGCATAGACTTCTCGAGAACAATAAACTATTTAATTAACCTTGAAAGGTGACTACGTTTACTTACCTAAGTTAATTAAAAAACTTAAACGTAACATTAATTAACCTTGATCTAGACATTGTTGTTTTATTATTTGTATGCGTAGCACTTAGATTTACATGATAATGACTAAAAATAATTGTTCACAACAGCTCTAAATAGCCGGTCTGTAATTCTTAGCAATAAACCATTTAAACCACTTATTTTCGTTACACATATATACAAAAGTTACATATTTATAGAATTAAAACAGCATTTACAAGGATAGTTACACATACAAAATAAATATAAACTGGCATACATACATAACGAAGGGCTCCAGCTCATCATTTGCTAATCCAGGACTGTGTTCAACAGGAACCAGTTGATTCTCCTCCTTTTGACATGGACGCAAAAGTGCCTATAACCTACTGCCAAACCTGTACTGTATAATGCAAATCTAATGCTATGTTATGATAAAAAATATGCATATATAACAACGGATTTCTTAAATCGTCAATATAGTTAATATTTTCTACTTAACACTTTCTTCGAGTTCAAACTTATTTTAGGTTTCACCCGGAAGTTCTGCGGGTACAGCAAGAACCCAATGCGTCTGCTCACAGGAGCGTTCACTGGCCATTTTGGCACCAACGACTTCCTGTGCAGATTGAGATTGGCACACAATTCGATCTGCAGAGCCTGTGGTGAACAGGACGAGTCCATATCGCACCTACTGTGTATATTGGCATATCCAAACCCTAATGACTTCAGGCTTCCCCCTCTGAATTGTACACTGCGGCTAATGCAGTATATTGCGTGTTGTTTTATGAACCAATTAAAACGACGATGTGGTGATTGAATATTGACTGGTTTATTGTTACTTAATTAAGGCTTATATACTAAGTTATTATACATACGTAGTACGGACCTATATAGGAAAGGGAAATTATGATGTTTACTTTATTTGCATAATTAACAATATTAACTAATATGTATTACGGCACGTAGTATTTTGCTTTGCTAATAACAAGTTATATATATCACGTTTGCATGTACTATACTATACTATGATATACTATGGCTTTCGCCATAGATATTCCCCCCTTGAAGAAAAAAACTAAATTACACATAGTAATAATTAGATTAGAAAAAAATAATAATACAGATTAATTTTATGCCTACGTTTCTAAACAACGTTTGCGTCTCTAATTATTTTCGTAAGCCTCTTCTCGATCTTATTGCTTACGAATTTGAATACTATGACTATGGTTGCGATTGTACATATGACAACCCCTGCTATCGTCATGAATATTATCCAGCTCCGGATCCCTTGTACTTCCTCGATCACTTGGGAGTGCAGGTTTAATAAATCTTCTGGTTTTACTGCATTGTTCTGCACCATGTTGATTTGTTCCTTCTCGTGGCTCGAGTTTGATCCCATGCTATGTGTTGTTTCGACGCTGTGCTAAGTGAATGCAGAAAGTAGTGTTATTCTAGCTTATATATTATAATTGGAATCTAACCGTCGGGCGGGAGATTCTACCAGAACGTGTTCTTGTTTCTGTTTTCTTATCTGCTTGTGAAGTTTTCGTTATCTGGTCGTCTATTGTCCGTTTGCTTATCTTGCTATCGTTTAACATGAATGCAGGTTTAACTCTATCGATAGCTACACTTTTTTGTCGTCCGTTTATCAAGATCGTGAAGATCTTATCATTTCGACTGATGACAAGATAAGGACCATCGTACGGCGGTGTAAGACTTGGCCGTAATCGGTCACAACGTAAGAAAACGTGCTTACATTCCGATAACTGTGGGTGCACGAATATCTTGTCGTTCTTACTTTGTCTTTGTGGAACAGAAATCATGTGTTCTAAGTTGTCCTTAATTTCTCTGATAAAATCTGCGTATGTTGAGTTATTATGTGTCTCGAAAAATGCTCCAGGCAATCTAATTGTTGAACCGTATACTAATTCAGCTGCCGAGTATCCTGTGTCTTGCCGTAAACTCGTACGTATGCCAAGTAAAACGGTAGCTAACTCTTTTGTCCAATTGATTGTGTTACCTCTTGCTATCAATGCCGTTTTCAATGTTCTGTGCAGTCGTTCTACTTTAGAGTTTGACTGTGGATGATATGGGGAGGTTCGAATTTTATGAATTCCCATTAAGTTTGCAAAATTTTTGAATATTTCAGATTCAAATTGGCGTCCCTGGTCTGTGGTAATGTATTCAGGGCATCCGAATCGGGCTATCCAGCCTTCATATACCGTTCTGGCTACGGTTTCTGCAGTTATATCAGCTATGGGAAATGCCTCTGGCCATGAAGTACAACGATCTATCATTGTAATTATGTATCGTTTGTTTTTAGAAGTGGGTAGAGGCCCAACTAAATCAATATGAAGATGGGAAAATCTTCCTGTTGGCATGAATTTTCCGAATTGTGATTTTGTATGACGATGTATTTTTGCTCGTTGACATTGTAAACATGTCTCAGTCATCTTATTTACGTCTTTATTCATATTTTCCCATATATAGTTAGTTGAAATCAGTTTTCTCGTAGTATTCTTACCAGGATGGCTAATATTACGAAAACTTTCGAAGATAGTTTTCCTGAATTTGAGGGGCATAAAAGGGCGTTGTTTTCCTGTTGATATATCACAATAAACCTTAATATTTTTATCTGGAAAATGTATTAATTCTATTTTTAACGATTTATTGGCTTTTAATCGTTTTAACTCGCTGTCATTCTTTTGATATTTTTCTACCTCGTACCAATCGATTGCAGAGGGTAAGGATATCGTTTCGATAACTCGAGATAAAGCATCGGCTACCAAATTCTTGTGGCCGCTGATGTGCTGGATATCCGTACTGAATTGTGATATATAATCCAGATATCTGATTCGTCTAGGGGTATCATCCAATGACGGCTTCTTATCGAAAGCATGCATTAGTGGTTTGTGATCCGTGTAGACCGTAAATTCTCGTCCTTCGATGAGTCTTCTGAAATGTTTTATAGCCATATAAATTCCTAGTAGCTCTCTATCGTAAGTAGAGTATTTTGTTTGGGCTTCACTTAGTGATTTGGAGAAGAAAGCTATCGGCTCCCATTTTTTGTTTCTTCGCTGCTGTAGTACAGCGCCTACGCATTTGAGACTAGCATCCGTCATTAAAGCTATTTGCGCGTTGCTGTCCAGACATGCTAATGTAGTTAATTGTCGAATGTCCTGCTTGCAACATTCAAACGCGTGGTTTGCTTCGGTATTCCACTGTATAACTGTCTTATCATTTTTCTTACAATTAATTAAATATTTATTTAATGGTGCTTGATGTTTTGCTGCATGTGGAATACTGCTTCGGTAGAAGTTAATCATACCCAAAAAACGTCGTAATTCATTTATCGTTTGTGGTTTAGGGTAATTATGGCTTGAATTTTTTCCATAGTAGGAGTCAACCCTTGGCTCGTTATATGATAACCGAGGAAATCAATTTCCGACTTGGCAAATTCGCATTTGTTTGTATTTATTGTTATGCCGTGATCATGCAAGCGCTTAAACACCTCTTCTAAGTGTTCATAATGTTCCTTAATATTATTTTTCTTATCAGCGATAAATATGTCGTCTACATACACGAATACGTAGTCCAAGTCTCTGAATATGGAGTCCATAAATTTTTGGAAGGACTGTGCTGCGTTTCGTAACCCGAATGGCATTCTGATGAATTCAAAAAGTCCAAAAGGGGTTATAATCGCTGTTTTCTCTGGTTCAGCTACGGGCAGAACGTGAAAAGCTTTCTTTATGTCTATTTTGCTGAAAATTCCTTTTCCGCTTGCCACGTACGTAAAATCAAGTAGCCTTGGAAGTGGGTACCCCTCTGGTACTGTTATTTTATTTAGTGCGCGGTAATGTCCACATGCTCTCCATTCGCCATTCTTCTTCTTGACTAAATGAAGTGGCGATGCCCATTGACTGCTTGACGGTCGGCAAATTCCCATATCCATCATGTCTTGGAATTCCTGTTTTGCAATTCTGTATTTATCAGGAGGTAATGGACGCGCTCGAGTAAATACTGGGAAACCTTTTGTTATTATTTGATGCAGTACTTGGTGCTTGGTAGGTAGGGTTATCGATCTAGGCTTTGTAATGTCTTCATATTTCTCTAACAATCGCTTTATTGGTTCCTGTAGAGAAGCGTTTAACGATCGGACTGATGCAATGTTTGCTCTCACTATTTTGGCAGGCGTTTTCAAACCTGTCTTTTTATCGATCAGTTTTTTTCCGTGTATATCTACTAATAATTGATAATGATCCAGAAAATCAGCTCCCAGAATTGGCATCTTGACGTCGGCAATGGTAAATGTCCATTTAAAGCTTCGGCGAAGTCCTAGGTTAAGCATTAAAGTGCGTTCCCCGTATGTATTTATAGGGCTGCCGTTGGCGGCGAATAATTTGTATTCGCATGCTTTGCTCTCGTTATTTGTGCGATTGATAACCGAAATGTTAGCACCCGTGTCGACTAAAAATCTATAACCACTGTTTGAGTCAGTTATAGTTAGACGGTTTGCTGGGTGAATAGCACAGAGACCCGTCGTTTTCTGTGCTACTTCTAGTTTTCCGACGGCCTGATATTTTTGTTCATATTCCACGAACATGGCTTCTTGCATTTATACGAATCTTGCTTGAAACGATTATGATAATAACAAATTCCATTATGCGAGCTTCTGTGGCGCGACCTTGACCGTGAGTGTGACGTATGGCGTGAATGGAATTTGCTGCGTTGCATAGGTTGATGCTCGCGTGCGCTACGTAATGCATTTATTTCTATTCGCATAGCTGCAAGTTGTGACGATATGTTTGTTATTAAATTAATGTCAACCGATGTCTCTTGAGTTGTATTCTTGTTGTAGGTCAAGTTTTCATATATTTTATCGGCTAACTCGCTCAAGTTGTCTAATGATAAATTGTTTGTAACCGATATAATCGCTGTTAGCGAAGCGGGAAGTTGTCTTAGCCACAGAAGACGAATAGTGTCGTCGTTTATATTTCCACATCCCGCTTCCTTCATTTTTCTCAATAGCTGGGAAGGCTTTTGGTCTCCGAGGTCCATTTCTGATAGTAGTCTGTGAAAACGTCGGTGTTCGCTCTCTTCGTAGCAGTTTATTAGACGTTCCTTGATGGTGGAGTACTTATTATCGCTGGGAGGATTAGTCAAAATGTCACTAACCTGATGGACTACCTCTTTTGGTAATTTAGATATTACCATATTGTATTTGTAGTCTTCGCCCTGTTTTTGTGGTGCCAAGATGGCTTCAAACTGAGCGAACCATAATCGTGGTGAGTCTGTCCAAAATTGCGGTAGTTTTTCCGTGACCGTGATTGCAGCAACAGTTTCGCAGCCTGAGTCGCCTTTTGAAGGAGTTATTGGTGGAGCCATTTTTCTTCTGACGTTATGAGGATGTGATAATATCGTAATACTATTGTTCTCTAGATTCACCGCTGAAAACCAAATTGGGTTCCGGTCGTCCCGGTATTATATCAGCACTAGAGACCAATAGATCACGTCGGGGTCACCAATTATTGCGTGTTGTTTTATGAACCAATTAAAACGACGATGTGGTGATTGAATATTGACTGGTTTATTGTTACTTAATTAAGGCTTATATACTAAGTTATTATACATACGTAGTACGGACCTATATAGGAAAGGGAAATTATGATGTTTACTTTATTTGCATAATTAACAATATTAACTATTATGTATTACGGCACGTAGTATTTTGCTTTGCTAATAACAAGTTATATATATCACGTTTGCATGTACTATACTATACTATGATATACTATGGCTTTCGCCATACAGTACATTCATAAGGCGATAGCTAAGGGATAAATATTGGGGCCGACACAAAAGATCGCACTGGGTCGAAGTGTCGCCGGTCTGTACCGACTGGCCCCCACTGTGACTGGGACTGTGGACCCCACACACAAGATAAGATAAGATACTTGAGGGTTTCTTTCGTGAAGATTTCTACTGTAATAGTCTCACTGCGGTCTCATAAGGAAACAAATACCCACTCATAAAGTAACCGTGCCGCGAAATAGTTCGCAACAATGAATCTGTGGTTCCGTTTTCATAGTAAGTAGTATTTATTCTGAGGTTTCGCAGGCGACGCCACGCGCTGGCCGCGCGCTACTCGCTCTCTGAAGGCACGCACCACGTCTCACATTACCGCTATTAAACACTTTTATTGTCCTCACCTGATGTCAGAAAGTGCAACGAACTGGTACAACTATTTTTATATAGTACTCTGTACTATTGTTTGTAGTACGGTATCAAGTGTTGTGTACGTGCTGTAGCAGAGCTCTGCGGTTAAGTAAATGGGTGAGCTTTCCACTGACGGTGATACTTTTGTTCGTTACGAGCAAAAGCTGGAAATAAAATCCCTTGTCTTGGAGACAGTAGTTTGTTTCTAAATTGTGATATTTTTGGTGAGGTTGCTTACTGTTAAAGTAAAATTTGACATATTATTACAACTTAACTTTTATACTAAATTCAATACTAGCTTTTGCCCGCGGCTCCGCTCGCGTTAATTTAGAATTTGACAATCAATTCGGGTTGTACTCTGCTTGTAATAATATAATTCAATCATAATTCGAAAGACACGTGGCGCCATCTATTATCATAAGAACGTTATTGTGTTTTCCTCGAGAACAAAATTTTTTTCGGGGTGATAGGTAGCCTATGTCCGTTTCTGTACACCTGACAACGTATAGGCAAAATTTCAGGATGATTGGTTCTGTGGTTTAGGCGTGAAAAGGTAACAAACAAACAAACTCATTTTCGCTTTTATAATATTAGTTAGAAAGGATAATATTGCTTGCAACTGCTCCTGCGGGCAGGCTGCGTCATTTACATAGATGACACTATGCGCTGTATCTCCGGTCTTACAATAATATATTTGATGAATTTTAGCTTATTTAAAACCCGACCTGTTAAATTACGAAAATTACTTGCAAAGCGGTTTCATGTTTTGCACGTAAAACCGAAAATCAGACAAGATGGCACACACTCAGCTTGGGTAGAATCCCACTTAAGGCCTGTTCAAACCTAAGCGGTATTCGCTACCGGCTGCGGTAGAGACAACCGAGTGGTTATGCGGTAATATTACTGTTCACACCAAACCGGATTTCGCTATCCTTGTGGGTAGAGTTGATACTAAATATCTGAGAGCGAAATAGCGAATACCGCTCAGGTCGCTCTAGCCGCGGAACTTGATACTAAATACCTGAGCGAAACCCGCGCGGTAACCTCTACCCACAGCGGCAGCGAATACCGCTCAGGTTTGAATAAGCCTTTATAGAGGATAGCGGCTTAAGTGTAGAGGCACTGTTACAATCTTTCGCTCGGTAAGTAAGAACGGCGGAGGTTCACATAACTACCAATCTTTGCTTTCTAAGCCAGCTTTAATATATTTTCCTGACTTTCGGTAACGTACTAGTAATACCCCAAGTATTCGTTTGCTCTTTTACCTTTAAGCGGACCGTATCCTAGTAGACCACGGTCGATAATTTTTGAAACCAAAAAAAAATAATAGGATGAAACATATTGGAAAAGGAAGAGAATATAACAAAAATTAAAGGATAAATAATTTACGGGCGATCTGAGGTCGGGAAGTGGGTGGGGGGGAGGGTTGGGGGGTAAGGGTAAAAAACGGTGTTTATCTCGATTTCCGGCAAAACTAGAAGTCCTATGGAAAAAAGTTAAATAGCAAAGTTGTAGGTAATAAAAAGATCTACAACTTTTGTATTTACACTTTTTTCACATAACCTCAAAATGTATGTGAAAATTCAAATAACCAAGTTTTTGGTTTTTTATTTTTATCTTTTGCAAAAAGATTACTTTTTTCTCGAAATTTGGTGAAATAAAAGTGAGTATGAGTAATTAAAGTGTAAATTTTAATAAATAGCTCAAAAGAAGAAAAGCAACCGAAACGTCGGGGAAAGTGTAAACATAAATATAAATAGTATAGTAATAGTATAAATAGTTTTAATAGTTTCAATAATTCAATTAGCTTAAAAAATTTGTATAGTTTAATAGTAACTATAGTAGTGTAACAGTTTTTCAACATTTTGTAATAAAATGTCAAATAAACAACGCGATAAAATCCGTATATAGTAGTTTAATTTCAATGTTTCATCCTCATTTTTTTTTTCACTTTTTACCATTTTCAAAGGCTTCGGCACTGGTATATAGTAAGCTACCTTATTTAAACCGTGCGTTTCTTATATTTCCCTCTTTTGTTCAATAATGAGACTGTCTGCAATCAGAAATCATTTTACTAAACGACGTGTGTAAAAGATGTAAGAGTTTTATTTTTCACATCGCGTTGTAAGTTTTAGTAGAAGGTGCCAGCAACGTGACTGAGTTTTTATATGAGTAAAGTATTCGCATAGAATTTAAAGGACAGTCTAGTTGTGAAAAGTTGTGAACTGCAGCAATTCAAAACTCTAGATGGGATATACTTGGCCGTGGTCTAGCGATCATGTGTGAACATTGAATGTTTGCCACGTTGTTGTTCGGTGAGCTTCATGACCGTTTTCTTTTTAGAACTTGAGTTACCCACCTTATAAAAACGGATTGAACAATCCTAACTAATATTATAAATACGAATGTAAGTTTGATTGTAACAACGCTTAGTTAAGGCGTGTG
Source organism: Catocala sponsa (assembly GCA_963564715.1). NCBI lineage: Eukaryota > Metazoa > Arthropoda > Insecta > Lepidoptera > Erebidae > Catocala > Catocala sponsa. The sequence continues at coordinate 689,252 of OY751336.1, forward strand.
CCTTAACTATTACACCGATCGTCATCACATTTCGCATATACATTTTCAGGGGTACAGAATAGGACATAGAGTACCTTGCATCCAGAAACAGGTGAGAAACGGCAATGAATTCCCGTAAATACTAGAAGTCGAAAAAAAATTATTACGTGTCCTTGAGGTCAGAGGTCAATCGTATTATAAAGTCATTTCGGGGTATATCGACTATGCTGAGTCGAATGGCGTTGACCGCGAGTCTCTAGCTCTTACGGTTCTTGAGTTGAAAGTTGTATAACAGACAGACGGACTGACGGGCAAAGCTGTTGTATAAGAGTTTTTCGAACTCTAAAAACTACTGTCACTAACCTAACCTATATTTACGCGAGCGAAGCAACGAGTAAAATCTAGTAAATATATAAAATGAACTAACTCAAAATAGAAACCAAACAATACATACAAAGAGCAGATAATTGTGGAATGAGTCGCCTGTCGCACAACTTTTAGGGCCGCGAGGATCGAAACCTTCCGTCCGGCGTCCGTGTGATCAATTTTGTTTCGAGTTAATATATTTATGTTGTTATTGACGTGTCAACTCGATTCATTCAATCGTGTTTCTAAACTACTAGGATTTATATATTTTCTTATGTGAATTCTTGAAATCTTAATAAATCGATGGCAAAAGCTGGTAGTTCCAACCAACGGCAACGGTTGCCATCGATTTAGACTTAAGTTGTTATCTAACAACTTAAGTCTAAATCGATGGCAACCGTTGCCGTTGGATAATTCTGCCAGGATAGGAAAAAAGCATCTGCTTTTTTCCTATCCTGGCAGAATTTGGAAAATACCGAATATCCTTATTATTAATTATAATTACCGAACTACATGCTAAAATTGAAGTCGCTAATCATAATATATAACACGATAGGTATATACCAGGCAACTTTAAAATGAAAAGAACTTTATTCCCTATCCCGTAAGAATATCTCCATCATAAACCGAACGAAGTAAAATTTTTACTTTCTAGGTACTAGGGTTGGGCTGGGCGTTGATGAGTCAGTGAGTGAGTCAAGACTTTTCCTAATTTATATACCTATACATGTTTGCAGACAGTATGCAAAATTTATGATATAATACAATTTTTCTTCATTAAACCAAAATGCTTCTCAATTTTTTTTTAATCGTGTAACTTCGTTATTAAAAGACCAAAACAAAAGATTTACTTTAATGGGTAGTACACCATATCGAGCTTGATCGCTTATTCGTCTCCCGAGATAAGCATCTTTATGTCTGCTCACCCATCAAAACATAACGTGTAACCAAACGCAACTACACAACAAGTGTAATATGAACTGAAGCCGTTGAACTTGAGACTAAGGACCTTGAAGCAAGTTATAGAGCTACAGATAATATAATGACAAGCCTTATAAAAGAAAAGTGATATCGCGAACTGCTTGTTAAAAAGCGCGCTGTGCTCGCTCAAAATAATGTTTCTGCTATAAACCTGATCTTGATGTTGTAGCATAAAAATATCGCGGTAATGTGTGGTCTTGTCAAAGAAAATCACGTTTTATCATAGCTTTTATGGTGGTATGAATCGTCTATCGCCTAAACATAATACGTAGGCTAACTGCACTCTACGGCTCATTAGCTAAAGCTACAGGCTTGCGCTACTTATTACGTTCAAAATATATGTTCTTACGTATAGTATAGTAATAGCATACGATACATAATAACATGCATATGGCTTGCAACTACTTAAAGGAAGTACATCGATTTTTTCAAATTCAAGGGGGATCGATCGTGTTACTAAATACAGATCAAGAGATCCAACTAAAGTATTGATTCCGTTTTGTGGAACAATCTTAAATAAAAATAATGTTTGTCACATGTGCATATCAGTTTTTAATAAACCGCCTAGGATTCAAAGAGAACATCCATTTAAATATTTTAAACCTAAATTAAGAAAATGGCTAGTGGATTAGTGCTTTTATACGATAGAAGAGTTCGTGCAATATAAAACTAATATATTTGATTATTTGTAAATCTAATGTAATAATGATAAATATGCTAAATAATAATATAGCGACATTTTGTTCGTAATATTTTAATTGTTTTATTTAATTATTAATATTTTCAGACCTAATACAGGCAGAATATAGCTTAAGCTATTCACCATTGTTAAATCTGGTACCACCTGTATTCTGTGCAAATAAATGTTTCTTTCTTTCTTGCCGTAGCAACTCATTCGACAATATTTGACGCTGAAGCGAGAAAGATAGTGTCCTTGGTCATGTAACCTATGTCATATAAGGTACATTATTTACTATGTTTTCTTTTATTGTCAAACGCGGCCGAAGTTTAACGACTTGCCATATTTATTTGTGGTTTACCTGCAGCAATGAATTTCACAACTACCTCATTTTTATTACTATTTTATCACCAATTGTGTGCATTTTACCAGTTTATTTCATTTATATTGCTTGCAAATACATTGCATAAAGCTGACTTAACAATAAAGTATATAGCATTTTCTACCAGTCAACCACTGATGATGCCTGTACCTTACTCTTAAGATTACAGGAACCTGTTTTTCATTGTTTCGTTGTCTTGTATATTACATGTTCATGTTTTTGACATCTTGCTCATGGGCTCTTTGTTCACGTTGCATATATATTTTCGTTTACTTTTTCGGTTGCCACAAGGTGAGCAGAGTGATTTTCGGTTTTTCTGTGTGACTAGCACAATCAGCGAAATATTTTTTATAAACGGTAATAGGTCTGTGACTTCACACCTAAACCATAACTAGTGAAATGGTCGTAAAACCGAACAGCAATAGTCATCAAATTACCCCACTTGAAGGGCTTAAACATTTTCTATACATATGAATAGAGCTGCCGATATAATATAGTTGGCGACCACACAACAGTTGTAATAAAATACTTAAATGTCGAAACGAAGATGTTGAAAGTTCAATGCTTTGTAACAGGGAGGAGTGGCTGTCATACGATCAACGTTTGAAGCCGAATAATTACACTCGTATAGCGAGATGGGAGGCTTTGAAAGTGGCGTAAAGCGAACAGAACTTCATACTTCTGTGTTCTGCAGTATAGTCTGGCGGCCTCGTTGGATTGCAGTCTTAAGCTTACCCATGCGTTTCTTTCCAATCCTGAGGTTCGTCCCGGGATGGACGTCACCTGATGTTGTAAACTTTGCAGTTTCAGTCAGATTAAGCCATGTTGTTCACACGTGGGTTACGTGCGCACGAATATTGTTAACGACGAAATAAACGTAGATACAATGCCGTAAAGTGTTCGGTGGTTAATAAATCGTCGTTTTATTATGATGCTCATACTGCGCTCAAATCAGAATAACGTTTTCATTTTATGAATACTTCATTTTATATGCAATTTTAGTGTTTTTCTTTAATGTTAACTTACATTGGGAGAAGGAATTGTTTCTGGTAAAAGGCAATATGTTCGCTCTATTACCTAGCTTGGTTTCACTTAAATATAACAGTTATGAATGTTTTTTTGTCTGTGTATTTATATGGTGTTTCTTGACGTGAACTGAAATCAACTCTTCATCTTTTTTTTGTTTTCTTTCTTTGTTAATCATTCTTATTAGTCGAATGTATCGTGGATTTGAGTGTCTTCGTATAATGTTGCTTGTAATAACTGTACAGCTTTGTTAGATAAAAGATTAGACGCTGTAGACACGACTACAAAAACAAAACATATACCGTAACTTCGTATGACTATAGCCCTGAGGGGTGACATTGGAAAGTATGAAGTTCCCACCAGACCACTATCATACTATTTGCCGAAAAAATACACGTGGAAATCAATAGATAGCACTATAAACTGTCAGTAAAACAGCTTCATCCAATTAAACAGCTTTTTCCAATTGAGGGCCAATGTCACCCGTCAGGGCTAAAGTCATACGAAGTTACCGGTACCTACTATTTAGATTAGAAGGCTACCAAAAAAATTTATTCAATGCGGTCGACTACAATATAACGATAAAGTTTTGAATGTATCATCAAAACGTTAATCAACCTTATAATATAATTTTTTGAATAATAATAATCTGCGACAACCGCAAATCGACACTGGTAGACAACATTTGTATCTACCTTATACCATCTGGAGCAATGTAAGGAAAATGTATAAAGTAAAAATGCACCTGGCATACATACTTACCTAGACTCACGCCATTTTCCCGAAGATATTAGCCGAGACTCCGGCATCTAGATATCCGTACGGATATCCACGTGGTACTATTATCCTGACATCATTCTTTTGCTGCATTCACTTTCATCGTATGTTGCTTTATAGACGAAGGTACAATTTGTACTCTTCTACATATCAATGATATGTTGAGTCTCGGCAACATACATTGTTATGCGGACGACAGTACCGTGCAAGGGCGATATCTCGGACATCCTGGGGCCAAACAGGCTGAGGTTGAAGGGAAAAGGCAGAATCTTGTCGTTGAACTTGACCAGACCTTAGACCGCATCTATGAATGGGGTGCCAAGAACTTGGTCGAGTTCAACGCCAAGAAGACCCAGGCATGCGCGTTCTCAACAAAAAGTCTCCGTTCCTTCCCCTCCCTTCTCTGAAGAACACTCCACTGGTGATTCGTGACAGCCTCTCCATCTTAGGTATGGATCTTTGCCGCTCCCTTAATCAGAAAACCTATATCGAGAGCGTCATTAAGCAAGCTTCGCAAAAAGTCGGCGTTCTGAACAGGGTGAGGCGGTTCTTCACGCCTGGGCAACTGTGCCTATTGTATAAGGCACAAGTGCGCCCTTGCGTGGAGTACTGTTCTCATCTTTGGGATGGCTCCGCGCAGTACTTGCTGGACGCTCTCGACCGGTTACAGCGGCGGGCAGTCCGTATCATCGGAGATCCAGAGGTCACGTGGTCGTGCAGAGGTCCAGTGAACTCACTGGAACCTCTGCAACTCCGTAGGGACATTGCCTCATTGGCATGTTTCTACAGAATATACCATGGGGAGTGCTCTGAAGAGTTATTCCACCTTATCTCGCCCTCCCCTTTCCTATCCAGAACAACGCGTGCTGGGCTCAGATGCCATCCTTACACGGTAGAGTCGATTAGAGCGCGTACCAAAAAGTTTGGGTCCTCTTACCTCTGCCGAACGACCAAGGCATGGAATTCTCTGCCAAGGCACGTGTTTCCTTCTTCCTTCAATCCTGGGTTCTTTAAGCGGGGCGTGAAAAAGCATCTTCTCAGGCCGTCAAAGTAGAGACCTCAACATCGCCTCGGCTGCTATGAGGGCGGTGTGGAGGCCACTGCTCTTAGACCACACGACTGCTTACCATCAGGTGGAGTGTGGTCATTTTGACGAACAAAATAACTGCCTTTCGGAATAGATATGAATATATAATATAATATAGAATGTGGGTCATCAAAACTTCAAATATGTTAAACCTACATGCGCTCTGCTACGTAGAAATATGGTCACATGTCATGTCAAACACAATAGCAACATGAAATCTGAATTATTAACACAGTAATTGTACATTACCATTCTCTATTTGATGTGTGAGCTCACTCTTTGTGTGGACACTTTTTCATGCGATCTAAGAGTGGTTTGGGCACATTTATGATTTAAATCTTTGTTGTGCTCTTCTTTGTGATATTCATCTGCATAATATAGGTAAATAGAATAGTGATTTACGGCAAAAGTTAACGAATCCGATCAATTAAAATTACATAGGTAATATAAACGCGGGGTCATTAAAACATAATGTTATGTACACATAATTCGTATTGTTTACGTACAGTATAACCCGAACAGTAATTGCATAATACGGTCCGGTTTAAAGTTCGTTCATTACAGAATTTAGACAGATATTTCGGTGTTACGGTAACCCAAATACCGGCTGCAACTCATTTGACCTAGATAGTGGGTCATAGTGACGTCATTGCGGAGATGCACCGATAGGGGAAAGTCAATCCGCGCTTTAAAATGTTTTACAGACGTCGACGACAGTTTTTGACGACATGTTTTGATAAAACGTGCTCTGCTGTAGCTTGCTTTGAGAATCAAAGTAATATTTCTGTTGATGAAGTTACGTAATCTACTTTTGCGGCGTTCTTATGACCAGGTTTTGCGAAAATAGTGTTTAAAGCGTCTATGTTACGTAATACAGTGATGTTTCACGCGTGTATGTCTATGAGGAGTTAGGCTGAGATGTGTTTAGGTCTCACGTAATTGCGGCGGGTGTACGTAAAGATGAGTGCAAATAAAAGCTTGTTATCAAAGTAACATACTCATTCCCGCGGCTACGGCTGTTTATTTTCGATGAGGTGGGCAGAGGTGTACTAAATCCACATATCGCTAGATATTTCTAAGAGATCTCACCTAAGAGCAGCTGAGCATACCATCTACCGGTACAGACTCAATGCTGCTACAAGAATTTTCCGAGCCGGGAATTGAGGCTAGAATCACTGATCCACCTGAACAAGGTAAACGAGATGGGTGTAAAAACCCAGGATACCAAACTCTTCGTCTTAAATGTAAAAGTAATGAAAAAAATGTCTCCTATATCTCGGGGGTCTTTTGACCCACAGGGTCCATATTCAAACACACCTAGTTACAAGTCCAATCGGTCCAGTGGTTCCGGAGTTATGCCTGTCACTAACATACAGACATACAGACCCACATAGTAATTTCATTAAACTCTTCGGAGAATCTGAGCCTTCTTCGAAGAGGTTAATGAAAACATAAATAATAAGCCGGAAAATCTTAAAAAGATTAATTATTAATAAAATACGCTAGCACAATGATTACGTAATTATTATAAACTAGCTGACCCGCGCAACTTCGTCTGCTTCACATAAGAGAATTTTCCTAGCTTTTGCAATATTTTTCATTTATGCTCCGCTCCTATTGGTCGTAGCGTGATGTTATATAGCCTATAGCCTTCCTCTATAAATGGGCTATCCAACACTGAAATACTTTTCTAATTTTTACCCGTAGTTCCTTAGATTACCGCGTTCAACCAAACAAACAAAATGTGAGTGAAGTCGGCGCGTGAGCGCCCCCGCCTTTTTATAAATGCAGCGGATGGCCGTTTCACGCGTTAAACAAAAATCAACCGTATAGCCGTACCCACACTGGCGCGGCGAGATTTGGAAGTTTTATTTCATCTATATCTTGTGTGTTTATAAACCGATTCCTATATATTTTTTTATAATATAAATATTAAAGTGTACTTTTTGAATATGGGAGTTTGATAAAGATATATCTATGTGAAATACAATATATTTATGTATTTAATACACTGAAGAAATGCCTATCGATTAAACACGTTATTGTGGCTAATTTATAAAAGATAGATATATACTATTCAGGACTTTTTTGTAGATCTTTTGAAGACCATCATCTTTGTAATACATACTTTTGGTGTATGATCAACGTATGCGAGGATAAGAGCTCGAAAGCGCATTTTCGTCCGACTTGCTTCAAATTTATCGTCACTGCTCAGCTCCTATGTGTCTTAGCGTTATGTTATATAGCCTATAACCTGCCCAGGAGTACGGACTACAATCGTGCTAAGTTTGGTTAAAATCCCTTCAGTAGTTTTTGACCCATGCGTGCATATACAGACAGACAGACAAAAAATTTACTGATTGCATTTTTGTCATCAGTATCGATCACCATTCATCCTCCAATATTAATTTTGAATATATATTCAATGTACAGAATTGACCTCTCTACAGTTTTATTATAAGTATAGATGTATATTCCAGAATGATTAACAGAGGTAATGTAACATGCCTACGATTTGCCAATATGAGCAGCAGGCTCGCCTTCTATTACGTAGGACTACGTAATACAGGCAAGCCCCTCGTCGTCTATCCAATACAAGTACTGGTAATATACTGTTAGAAAGCACCCGCGAAATGTCTTTGGAATAAAATGGGCATTTTCCTAAACAACAGCACCCAGTAGAAATGTTAGACACGTACAATACCTTGTCAGCCTCGTTTTATAGACTACTAGCACAGTCTAATAATTTTTATACTGTGCTACTAGTTTATGGCCGAGGCTTCGCTCGCGTAAATGTAGCTTAGGATATGTTAGGTTATTAACAAAATGGAAGGTCTGGCTGGAGGTGCCTTTAGCGGGATTCAGAATCGTTGAGGCCCTCCAGCCGGTGTTAGAGCGGTGGGCAGGACGTCACTATGGGACCAAATGTTTCCTTCCGACTGGTGCAGGTGTTGTCAGGGCACGGTTGCTTTGGAAAGTACCTGCACACGATCGCTAGGAAGGAAAAGAGTCCCATCTGCCACCACTGCGGGTGTGTTGAGGACACGGTGCAGCACACGCTCGAGCCATGTCCTGCCTGGGCGGTGAAGCGCCCTGAATTCGTAGGCGTTGTGGGTGTCGACCTCTCGCTGCCGGCCGTGTTCAAAGCCATGGTCGACAGCGAGAGGAACTGGATAGCGGTCGCATCCTTCTGCGAGGACGTTATCTCGCGAAAGGAGGCGGAGGAGAGTATCCCTGCAGATCCGAGCCGCCGCCGGCGGACCGGGCGGCGCAGGTGCGCCTGTACGCGCCTGATGCCGCCATAGTCAAGGCCGCGGGTAGGAGAACGGGGATCTCCGGTCCGCTAGCCATTGAGTCGGAGTGACGCCCTCTGTCGTGCCGGGGTGTTGGTGGTGTCACCCAGGAGTCGTCCGCAGGCATTTCTTGCCTGTGTTGGACACTGCTGGGTGGGTCGCTAATGTAGTTTCAGTTCCAGCGACCCACCCAGCATACAAGGCAGCGAGTTGGCACACCATGGTAGGTTTAGTCGGTAGTACCCGGGACATTCCATCTTTGCCCGGGTGAGCCTGACATAACCTCGTCGCTCCCCTTTTCAGCGAAGAGGTATGCGTCAATGCATTCACCCACGTTAAAAAAAGGGTGCATAAATACCCTGTTTTTTATGATTTAATTAAATGTATAGTTTCAGATTTTCCCTATACTTGTAGTATAAGACGGTATTAATTTCATAGTTCTAGGTCAACGGAAAATACCCTATAAATTTTGATTCCCTTGAGAGTGTCGAAATATATGTTTTTTGTGGCATAAAGAGCCGTATGTTTTTTACGTTAACTTAGAAGTTTGATTTATTTCACAACTTCAAGAGACTGTAGATCTGAGGATATCGTTTTAATTTCAACTCGATACCTCCACGCGTTCCCGAGATAAAGTGTCTTGACAGACAGACAGACGGATGGACGGACAACAAAGTGGCCCTATAAGGGTTCCGTTTTTTCCTTTTGAGGTACGGAACCCTAAAAAGGAGTAGAACCAAGTTTGACATATCGAAAGAATAGTTACGTCAAAGTTACATAAATATAATGTGTTTACTTGTAAAAAAGAATCTGGGCTTATCCTTGATTAATTCCTAGTATGACATACTTACTCCATACTTAGTATAAGGGCGAAATGAATGTTTTATAATAGATTTTGATTGGCAAAACGACTACTCTTTCAAAACTATTGGAAAATTAAACCATACGGCCAATATCGCATAAATAATAATAATAATAATAATAATAATATTCTACCACGTACACACAACACCATCTAGCCCAAACTAAGCAGAGCTTGTACTATGGGTTCTAGACAATGGATAAACATACATATATACCTTTTTTTTTTGTAAATACATACATATTATACATAGAAACACCCAGACCAAGACAAACATCCATGTTCATGCACACAAATGTTTGACTTGTGCGGGAATCGAACCCGCGACCTCAGGCGTGGCAGTCGGTTACACTAACCGCTACGCCATCTAGGCCGACATAAAATAAAATATATTAAGAGATTGCTGAAAGGGGTTTAAGGTACGTTGCAACCTAATAATAATAATTAATAGAAAATACAAATTTAGAAAAGTATTTATCGGACAAATGTTTTCACCTCCAATTAGTTCGATTTTATCCGATTCATATTGTCGCGTCACTATGACTGAAAGTTAAAAAAATACCCTACTGCGTAACCATAGTACTGTAGTAAAATGTTACTTTATTTTGATGTTTAAATTATTTAAGACTAATATCAATAGAAATGATTAGTTGATTATGTTTGTAAAACAATTATATCAGGTTTTGTATAGATTCTAATTATTTTGAAATAATTTTTAGTACGAAATGTGCAGACTTACGTGCTATGAAGTGTCAGAAAGGACTTCGTTTTTGAAACAGACTATAAGAACAGCTAATATCTTATATGAACACGTTTACTAACGGAATACTAAATAATCTTCTGACAGACCACTAGTTACCATAAACATTGGGGCACTCTTTGGGGACTGCCGATAGAAGTGAAAATTTTAATCCTTATTCTTGATACTTTCTTAGGCGTTATTAAGGAGTTCAAAATTTCATAATTTTTTGCCTAGGTCGCACCATTTCTGAGATATTATTAATATTCTAAAAAAAATAATAAAGCGTGGAAGCGTGATGATGACGCCAGTTCCATGATTTTTGTTCACCCAAGAAGTGCTCAACGCGCCTAAAGAAGTTTTCACTTCAAAAATATCTAATAACATTGCGGTGCTTACGCTAAATGGCTTAAATAAAATGCCGTAAAAAAATAGTACCTACGTTATTAATTATAACAACGTATATTTAGAGTTTGTAAATACCTAGTCGGAAATAATGGAATTCCCACATTATATATATCTGGTAATCATACCGTTACTTGTATTAATTAACCGACTTTTATAATGATACTGTTTGGTCCGTTATTAGTACTGATTGTGTTCGTTGTAGGGCTCCTAAGCTGAAATGTTTTACTCTCTCCATTTCTAAAAACGTTTTTATCTATAAAAATATTTAGAATTAAAGTGTCTGTTTGTAACGGACAAAATAACAGCTTTTTACTAAATATGAAAGTATGTACGGTACATATAACAAAAAATAATATTTAGATTTTTTGTCTATCTGTCTAATCTATTTGTTCCGTCTAATCTCTGAAACAACTGAACCGATTTTGATGAGACTTTTAATATAAGATCCTTATATTATAAGGAGTAACTTAGGCTAGTTTTGAAATTATTTTAGAAAATTTAGAGTTCCGCGAAATTAAAATTACTTTTTGATTAAATTTCACGCGGACGAAGTCGCAGGAAAAAACTAGTTATATATTATATTAAAGATAGAATGTCTGATTAAAGGATCACGACAGTACACCCTAAAATATTAAAATACTTTCTTTTCACTGCTGTCGGTGGCGGATGATCCACCGGTCCACTTGATGGTAAAATGAGGGCAACTGTCAAACCAAGGAACCGCGAGGATAATGTCATAGCTATTGCAGTCACACAGATTTAACTATGCCACTGGATTGAACAAGCAACGTTGATTACCTAATTTAATAAATAATCATAATTGGCTAGCTGATATGCTATAAATAATAGAAATATTCTAATACATGTTATATGTTCACCATGAGGCCATGAGAAATATGGGTGAAAGGATCTCTTTTTACATATTTATCGAAAATACATTACCATGTGCGAACAAAGTCGTAGGCAATAGATAGTATTTTATGATATGCAAATGAAGCCTACTAGCATGCTTTTCCATTTGACCTCGTAATTCCACTTTAAATGTTGAGCATCCCTCTTTGGCAATGAGACGATATATTTTTTTAATTGATTGCTAGAAAAATTGGACATGCTTAATTTGATCAGCAGTACCCCGCTGTTTCATCCGCCTAAAGGTTATTCATAAACTATTACCCCACGGGAACGCCCTGCCACAAAAGTGTGTTAATCCAGGACATGGTCTATCTGGTTGGCAATATTTACTAAAATTTGTTTTTACGGTTTACGCAGAACTCGATAAAAATACATTCAAACATCGTAGCAAACTTTTACATTCATAATTATTTAGTATAATTTCAATTTGGTTCTAATGCTAGAAGCTGAGATAAATTGCTGATACATACAGACAAATAAATGAATGGACAGAAAGACAAAGCTGCACCATGTGAGATTTTTACCATTTTCTACCTACTTAGATTTCTGATGCAAAACAAATTGAAAACGATTTTTACCATATCCACGTGTTAGAAGCAGATTTATAAAAAAAAATAAAAAAAAGTACAACATTGTAGCTAGACAAGCCTTTTAATATCGAAATATTTAAATATACACATTTTATCAGGAATGGTAAACATTCAAATACAAGATAGGAAACATATTTTAATTTAATCACATTATTCTAACAAATATTTTAAATGTAATTAACAAAGTATACTTATCTGAAATATTCTAGGTACTCAGAGTCAGATAGCAGTGACGGGAGGCAGAGTAACGTTGTGATCGGCGTCTCGAACAAAAGTGCACGCTGCGCCCGGCGCTCGCTTCTTTTATACTCGATAGTAAACAACTTCACTCTGCCCCGCCTCTGACTACCGGCTGTGACGTTTACGTTTATAACATTTTATTTTGATTTAAATACACATTAAATAGAAATAACATTCTTTACATGTTTTTTATTATGTAATTATTTATAGAAATTAAATAATCACTTTATATTTATATAATTAAAATAATAAAATAATTGCAACATCTCATAAACGAAGTTTTCTCTCATCAACCGATGCATATTGCACCTGGGAACAGGGGTATAATAAAGATGTTCTCAAGAGTAGCTCACATTAGTCGAGTTCACTTACGAGTATATCACAAAATTCTCTTTAAAACAATTAACTATAAAGTGTTAATTCGTTTGCAACAATGAAATGTCACCTGCTTGTGCGTCCACACGTAATTTTAGCTTAATTATAACATTCGTGTCAGCAATTCTGCTGGTACTGTTATAAAACGGCTTTAGACATCTCACTGTCGTAATGCATTTCATTTTGTAAGGACTTAGTGCAATTATTTCGATGGTTATATTTGTAATTTGGTAATCATGACGAATCTTTTTATGTAAATGTTAGGCATGATGGATTAAAAGTATTATGATTAACCTGTTTTGGTAGCCTAATGCCCCTTTATTTACCATTACTTCAAGGGTTATTGATTAGCATAACCGCTTTCAGCTTTTAAATTGACTAAAGATCTTCTTCGAAATATTAATTACAGTTTTAAGCAGCAAGATGAATGCTTGGTTAGTACGCCGTAGATCAAATCTGGTACCAATATACAACATGAAATTATGGACTCTACGTGAAAGCATAAGTTGCCTGGGTATCTAATATAACTCTTGTAAGCTCATCATTTATTCTGTAAGAGTGTGCAGTGCATTATGCAGCTATGTCCCGACTGCAAACTTTAGATAGATAATCCTTCAAAGCTAGTTCCCGAGGCTGGCAGTACATTGTGACTTATTGGCTCATAGCCTGCATGTTGGTAACTGAATGGATGCGTCTAAGTTGCGTTGAAAGATGGCTTAATGTTACAATGTGAAGGTATTATATTATATGAAGTATTATCTCTGCCTCGGTGTCCTAGCAGTAGTGAATGCTAGTGCTTTGCATGTAGTGTTAGGTTCGATTCGCAGACAGTGTTACCATGTTTTTCTGTCAGAAAATTCTCATTAGTAGCACAAAGTGTGGAACTGTGCCCGGTAGATGGCAATAGACTTACCATATTAGGTAAATCTAAAACATATTTGCCAAATTTTCGGTGTAGGTTTCTGGTTAGGTACCTTCCCTGCGGCCTGCCTTGGATATAAGTAGACGTGAGGCTATGTGCAGTGAGCTACAAAAATGCATACCCATTTCAATACTAAAATGGTATAAGCCGGCAATTGACGCCATCTAACGAAAATCTATACAAGAACTGTTTATTTATATCGTAAAAGATGGCGGCGCACTACTTTATACAAATAAGTAGATTTCTTAATAACTCTATTTTGATAAATTTACTTTAAACCATTTTTGTATCTGTATTAATAATATTTTATTTAAAACAAAGAATACATTTCAGGGTAAAACAAGAAGGTCAAGAAGTAAAGAATTACAAATGAATTTATAAATTTATAGCGGGTAGTTTATTCTATAGATACTTTCGATGACTCGCTATTCTGTTCGTATTCGTACGCAAACATTATTCTGTCCCTGTGTTCGAGTGCCTTTTCGGTTGAGATTGTGATTTCTTATAAATTTCATCTATTTGCTAAAATGTGTACGCGTTGTAATATTTATAAAACAACGCCATCTAGTACATTCATATTCATTCTAATTTGAGTGTTCATAGGATTTTGGACCTTAAGATATCCATGAACTATAATAATAAATAATAATAATAATAATAACTTAAGACTTAGGACTCTCTCTGCAAACGAAACATACAAATATCTGGGTATGTCGCAGGCGTTGGGCATTTCAGAGACTGGCATGAAACAGACATTGCGGGATCGCTTCTTTGGCCGCCTGACAAAGATACTCAAAAGTTACTTGTCGGGCGGTCATAGGGTGCGTGCTTATAATGGCTGGGCCATGCCGGTCTTAATGTACTCCTTCGGCATACTCAGATGGACTCAGACTGAACTGGAGGCCCTGGATAGAAAGGTCCGTACACTGTTGACCGCATACCGGATGCATCACCCGCGCTCGTCTGTAATGAGGCTGTACATCCCGCGGAAATGCGGGGGTCGTGGCTTTCTAAGTGCCAAGACCCTCCATAATCGTGAGGTGTGCAGTCTTAGAGAATATTTTCTCCAGACCGGCTCGGGTGTGCATCGGGCTGTAGTCTCAGTGGACAATGGCTTTACCCCGCTGGCTCTGGCTAAGGAGAACTGGCGCAAACCTGTGGTACTCAGTACTGATGACCGCAGGGATGTATGGAAAGGTAAAGAGCTGCATGGACGCTTCTATCGGGCCTTACACGGGCCCGATATTGATTTAATATCTTCTGTGGCCTGGCTACGTTTCGGCGATATTTTTGCCGAAACAGAAGGTTTTGTCTTTGCAATAATGGACGAAGTTGTTATGACGAATAACTACCGGCGGCATATCCTGAAGGATGGGACGGTCGACATATGTCGGGCGTGTCACCAGCCCGGTGAATCTCTCAGGCATATTGTCTCTGGGTGTTCCCGTCTTGCCAACGGCGAATATTTGCACAGACACAACCAAGTGGCCAGGATAATCCATCAGCAACTTGCCTTAAAGTACAATCTTGTGGATTCAGAGATACCGTACTACAGGTATGTGCCCGATCCAGTTCTCGAGAATGGTCGTGTCACTATGTACTGGGATCGATCTATCATCACTGATAGAACCGTTGTGGCTAACAAGCCAGATATTGTGGTGATAGATCGATTAGAGCGCCTTGCAATGATCATCGATGTCACCATCCCTCATGACGAGAACCTCGTGAAAGCTAAAAAAGATAAACAAATTAAATATCTGGATTTGGCTCGCGAGGTTGTCGACATGTGGGATGTAGGCTCGGCGATCATTGTACCGATAGTCGTTTCGGTAAACGGGTTAATTGCCAAGAGCCTCGACCACCATCTTAAGAGGCTCGCGTTGAATGGCTGGGTCAAGTCCTCGATTCAGAAGGCAGTATTGCTCGACACGGCGCGCATAGTGCGGAGGTTCCTTTCTCTGGAGCCCTAACCACCGATAGCTTGGTCCCTGCACCCGATATCGGTGGGTCATTTCAGTTTTTATATTTTTAAATATACATAATTTTTATATTTATATTTAAAAATGTAATTATTAGAGAAAATAAGTAATAAAGAGAATAATAATAATAATCATTTATTTCAGATTCATCCTAAGATTACATCCATATTTGTTAGTAAAATTGCGAGCTTACAAACTAATGTTAGTAATAAATAATGGAATTAAGTAAACACTAGTGGCAGGTCCGGGTGGACTCCGCGACGATAGTAGCAAATCATTAAACGACTGCGTGCAGTCGTATCCAGCGAGCCAGTATCGGAGAGTCCCACCGGTCCGCCAACGCGCGCAGGATGGTGTTGGGACTGTCGCGCGTGCGGCGCATGATAGATGCGCACCGTTTGCGCATGATGGCCGCAAAGCCGTCTGTGTCAGCCGCCGCGAACATCGCGGAGGCGCTGCAGCAGCGCGGCAGCCCCATCATCACCCGGAACGCGTTATTATATTGGACGCGCAGATCGCTGTATGTCCGCTGCGCATAGTTAACCCACAGGCTGCAGGTGTAAAATGACTGACAGTACGCCTTAAAAAGCGCAACTTTTACAGTCCCCGTGCACCGTGAAAACCTGCGGGCCAACATATTGCATCGGACAGACAGCGCTCTGCGCTCCCTTTCGATATCCACACTGTCCTTAAGGTCCTCGGTGACCCAGTGACCCAAATACTTAACTTGCTCGACTTTGTTTAGAGCTGTACCACTTAGAGTGAAATTCGGAACGAATGTGTATCGCTTGTTGTCCGGCCTGAAAATCATTATTTCACTCTTTTTCGCGTTGTATTTGAGCCCATGAGCCACCGCGTAAGACTCACAAATTTTCAGGAGCTTTCGTAAGGCACCAATCGACGCGCGACGGGCTCAGCAGCACCATATCGTCTGCGTAGCTGATGTTATTCACGCACACTCCATCTATGTGACACCCTATCCCGGTGCTGCCGAGCTCATCGATTAGTCGGTTGAAGTACAGGCTGAAAAGCGTAGGAGAGGTCAGCCCCCCCTGCCTCACCCCGCATTCCAGCCTATACTCCCCCGATAGAGAGCCTGCCCATCTTACAAGATTCTTTTGTTTGTTATACCAATGCATAAACAATAGCACAATTTCCCCAGGTAGACCAGTTTCATCCCTTAACTACAGGTCACTCTACATATGTGTATAGTAATATCAGCCTAATTTATATAAGTACTTTGCTGCTAAAAAGCTTGAATATCTATTTGAAAACGGACAAGCTGCCACAAAACCCAATTAAACGTCCCGTTTTATTCAACATAATGTTTTCATCAAACCTTCTGCACAAAGGTAAATGCAATGGCAGTAAAAAGAGAAAAAGGAACTTTCATAGTTAGTATGAATAACTAATCCTATTTTTTCGTGTGCGACTAAAATCTGCATTTGAGTACAGGGTGCAGGGGCCAGTCGTTATGGGGGTTAATCGCGCGTGTGTCGCCGGCTTTGCGCTGATAACGCGCGCTCGAGCGTGAGGCGAGCCTTTGTTTGACGTTTTTGTGAAAATATTTCTCGAATGTTTTTGGCGGAAACTTATGATAGTGTTATGTTGCTTGTACTTGATTCAAGTTTAAGGACGGTTCGTTGCTTTATCAGTTATCTAGCAGCTATATACCAAATAGATGGTATTAGTAGTTATAAGACGTTTTTATTGGATAATGGCGGCGGACCAGTAATATATACCCTTTGGTAGAGGTCAGTAACGTTAGAAGTACGATGGTACGTCTAATATTATTGACCAGGTGGCCATCAAGCATACATCCTGCCTGATGAAGCAGGATGTATGCTTGTTTGCCAGCTTGGTTCTATACTAACAGATAACTAAAGCAGCACAGAATGTAGCTATTATTTTCGATAAACAAAGCAGACGAGATATGGGTTCGTACGTTGTTCTCTTTGTTTCATGCTGTCATCTTAATATATCATGTATATTTAATGAAAGGATCCGCAGCCAGGCCTAATCGAGATTCGCACAACCCCGCATGGAGTTTCTTTATCTGGTTCAAGGTGGTGGCTCCTTGTCAGTGGTTTGCGCCTGTGGATAGAGATAGGTCCTTGGAGCTTGTTGTCTCAGTTTAAATCTTCACACCGCCTAGGTGGTCGGCTTTTCAAGATATCCTCTGCGATACTGGGAGAGCTTAAGCTCTGACGACCAACGATGTAGGTTACTTACGTACTTGTAGTTTTCGACTGTAATTCACTATCACACAACCTAATGGGTGATAGTGAACTTGAATTATAGTTTGGCGTATAAACTTCGATACCGCGATTCCGGATCTATCGTGACGTTATCTTAGTTCCGCTGTCGTCCGCTTCGTGTCGCTAGTTATTTGTGACTACCGTCAAACGTTTTATCGTCAGAAACGTAGTAGGTTTTTTCCTACCGTAATAGAAAAAAGAAGTTGGGTTCTGCAGTGAACTAATTTACCGTGTTTTAATAAATGTAATGTATGCAACGAGTCACGTACGTGGATGTAAAAATAACAATAGATTCACATACAAATAGTTTGCGTCGGCGGCGTGTGATCTGCCACTGAATGTTCTTGGCATGCTGCGTGTGCACATGATAACTTTACACTTTGCGTCGACAAACGTATGACGAATCAAATACAATAATATCACAAAAGAACCTATTTTAATATGTGTACATATTGAAAATGGACTTTTGTTTAAAATCATAACTTCATAGAGCATGTGTTAAACGTTTCATGCGCCTAAACTAGCGTATATATCCATAGACTCATACTGTAAAAGCCAAAAAAGTTAACAGTGAAGCCTTTTATTGTCTTGGCATTTACTTAGCAAAAACGCTTTGCTCAACCAGAGATTCGAAAATGAATTCGGCCGGTCGGTCGGTCGGAATTAGTATATACCGGGAAACTGACGAGGCAGTCGATTATTTTACAATGTAAAGTAAGAGTTTACGTTACGTTTTGCTATCGCACGATACGTTACGGTTTTTAACTGTAATCCCCTTTTAATGTCATTGACATTATATACACCATAACGAAATAATACGAAAGATGAAATGCAATTATTATTATTAATTGTTTCTCTTTCACGGGTATTTCCCTAATACGTTAGGAAAATACCCGGCCCTTTGGGAGGCTTACACGGAGACATGGGTCCAACGTGAAGAAGCTTCGAGAGTTTTAATCGAAGGTGGGATGGAATACCTACAGCGGCACTAGGCAGTAGCAGGCGTAGGACTATTGCTACGTATGGATTCTAATATATGGGCTATGGGTATGGGTGTTTGAAGAGCAGCGATAGCTCAGTGGGGAGACCAACAGACTGCAATGCAGAAGGTCTCGAGTTCGAACCCACGTCGCGCACCTCTGACTTTCGGAAGTTATATGACTTTTCGAAATTATGTGAGTATTGATTGACAATTATCGCCTGCTCCGTGCCTCGGAGAGCACGTTAAGCCGTCGGTCCCGGCTGCCATGAACATCTATGGCAGTCGTTATTGGGAGAGTGTCGACACAAAAGATCCCACTGGGCCGAAGTGTCGCCGGTCTGCACTGACTGGCCCCCATATAAGATAAGATAAGATGGGTGTTTCATGGACTGGTATATTGGTAACTATGGATGATATAACGGCGTCTGCCCTGAACATTCTAATAGCATCAATCGAATGGACAAACGGTGACTCGCCAACTCTCTAGATGGGTCCCCTGAATAGCCACGATAGGCATATAAGCCAGCAGCAGAAGGCAAAACCGGTGCGAGCGGTTAGGGGTGTCGAGCGGTGTGGCGCCTGTTTCACCATCACGGGTCTCGTGACAACGGAGACCCGGAGCGGGTTTCGCCTTAGTTATGCCCTTTAAAATGACACTTCTACCCCCAAGCAGCTCTAGCGGGCCCTCTCTGGCCAGCCGACCATAGCAAGCCAGATTTTAGAGTCCTACTGATGCTCTTGAAGTCCCACCCCAGCCAACCAGTAACGGCAAGCCGGGGACGAGGCCCTAACCGACTCTCCGAGGCATTCAGGACCGTAGTGTCGCCACTCACATTCAGCTCGCCACAAGCTGCCCTGCTGTTTGGGCGCTTTTATTTAACCTGGTGATACATTTTTCGTTTATATCACAAGGCAAAGGTGGTAGTTTAAAAGCTAATGTACTGTGTCCTCCGGTATCGCGTTAGTCTCATGAGGAGATAACGATTGTCCCAGGACTATTTATTATTAAAATTGTTATTATTATTATTATTATTGCATAAGCTTTTTTTAGAAAAATAAGACTCGATAACATCTAGCTTAAAAACTCTTATCAGGATAAATTTATATGAAAACCTAATCGTATAATACACCTAATAAGAGTATATGTATATTTCAGTTGGTATGCATGTATGCAAGAGGTCGTTAACCCATAACAAAGGTGGGCGAACAATCCACTTGGACACAAACATGTTGCATACAGTTTCGGTTATAATTGGAATCGGTCGCGTTTGTCGTACAGGTAGTTAGGTACAGGACAGATAGTGATCGCCATTCTCCATTCAACTTACACATAATAGGTATGATTAGCTCGAGTACTGAACACAAATTATATCGATACCTATTATCGATTGCGTGGTCCACCTTCAGTCAGAAATATCTACGTAAGTAAAACATGAAATGAAATGCAAAGATTTTTATTTTTGCACTGTCATGACATACATCTCTTCTCCCTAGCCTTTGTTATTTCCAAGTCACTTGGGGTCGGTTTTCTAGTCTAACCGGATTTGACTGGATATAAGTTTTTACACGGAGCGACTGCCATCTGACCTCCGCAACCCGAAGGCTAAGGATACCCTAAGGCTAGACCAGTGTCAGGATATTAGAGGGCACTAACTTCCCAATAACGACTGCCATAAATGTTCATGGCAGCCGGGACCGACGGCTTAACGTGCTCTCCGAGGCACGGAGCAGGCGATAATTGTCAATCAATACGTACACAATTTCGAAAAGTCATGTAACTTCCGAAAGTCAGAGGTGCGCGACGTGGGTTCGAACCCGAGAGCCTTTGCATTGCAGTCTGTTGGTCTCCCCACTGAGCTATCATTAATTATTATTAAAACGTTTATATACATAGTCTCAGGCCTATATTTCCGAAGGAGTAGGCAAAGGACATCCACATTTCACTAGCCATGGGCTTAAGGGTCATGTGAGAGAAGGTGCGAGAGCAGCGATAGTTCAGTGGGGAGACCAACAGACTGCAATGCAGAGGGTCTCGGGGTCGAACCCACGTCGCGCACCTCTGACTTTCGGAAGTTATATGACTATTCGAAATTATGTGCGTATTGATTGACAATTATCGCCTGCTCCGTGCCTCGGTAAGCACGTTAAGCCATTGGTCCCGGCTGCCATGAACATCTATGGCAGTCGTTATTGGGAGAGTGTCGACACAAAAGAACCCACTGGGCCGAAGTGTCGCCGGTCTGCACTGACTGGCCCCCACATAAGATAAGAGGAGGTGCGCTATTATATAGACAGTTCTAGACACCGTGCTGCTTCTGAGAAATTTCTTGTCAGAAAACACGTTATCCAACCCTGGAGTCAAATCCTGTTTACGCACAGCAGCATATATTCTGTTCACGCAATGCGCTGATCAATACGCCTGAATTGTTCATGTTGTATTCCTAGGTAGCGTTGCGCATCGTCACATAAGACGCTAATGAGTCATATTACCTCATTTGACTACACAGAGGACATAGACCGCCACCAGTGAACAGCGTTGTTGAAGTGAAAACTTCTTTAAGCGCGTTGAGCACTTCTTGGGTGAACAAAAATCATGGAACTTGCGTCATCGTCACGCTTTCACGCTTTCCATTTTTGAATTATTTTTGGTTTATAAAGAAGTGTTTTCACTTCTATCGGTAGTCCCCAAAAACTGTCCCAAATTTTAAGAGCTATCATCACATTTGCAGGACTCGCTACTCCGTCAAGGAGGCAACAGGCCTCAACACGGATAGACAGCTTCATAAAATGCGTTATTTTACGGATTACTGCAAACGAGCTCACACTGATAGATGCTCTTTGGAAAGATCAGAGGTTGTTCATAATAGTGTAGATGCGTTCATAGCACAGGCGAGTATTCCCTTCCATTCGTCAGAATATACATTGATACTATTATTATTTTACTAGTATTCGTGTTAACTGCAACAAGCTAAGCTGAATCCATCATGTCTCACAACCTCACAATGACAGCTCTAATCCCGAAGTCATTACGCTACTGCTGTTTCAAGACTTCAACTCACTTGCAAGTTTATCGCAAGTGTATTTATCGCACCTAGTAACGATTTGTTCATCCATCTTTAGTCGACACAACAACAAAACTCGACGAATGTCATGGGCCAGTTACTCTTCATTGTATACCTATTATTATGCATTACCATCAAAATATTTTTGACGTCGCAACCGCGGAGACAAAACATCGGTTATGAACAATGGCTGCTAATAATACCAGGTGCCGTTGCGTAAAGACTGAAGTGTTGCAACTTGTACAACTTGTTACTAAGCGTGACTTACCTGGGTATATTTTATGCTGTTTTGTGCTATTAGACATGGGGTTAGGGGTAATGGCTAATTTTCCTTTATTTAGGAAGTCCAGTGCCGGTCTGATATTGATTTTGTACATATTCATCCTTTTGGAAATACATACTTGGCACTGATAAGTGACATTTAGGTTTAACTGTTGAGTGGAAAACTCCGTCGTCGTGCTTTGGGGTATATGTATATATAGGACACTCTGCAAATCAACGTTATATAAGTTTTTGAATTACTTACAAGTTGATATAATGTATTTTTATTCTGGCCAGTTTGGAAAATAATATATAATATATAGAAAATACAACAATTACTTTTAGTTAAAACTCGCTCATTTTTCTGCATAGTATTTTTAAGAAACATAAAATACCGAAAAACGTTTGTATGTTTTGTTATCAATAGGTAACTAGAAGTTATTATAATAATAATAATATCAGCCCAGTATTACACTGTCCACTGTTGGGCACAGGTCTCTTCTCAGTGTCAGTTAAAGTTACTTAAACTAATATTATTGAATATATTTTGGGGTATTAATGGTAACTTTTATATATAATAATAATATCAGCCCTGTATTAAACTGTCCCACTGCTGGGCATGGGCCTCTTCTCACTATGAGAAGGGTTAGGATGGCCTAACTCTTCTCATAGTGGTGCATAGTGGTGGTAAGGCCAGCGTGGTGGACTATGAAGTCCACCACGCTGGCCTAGTGCGGGTTGGCAGACTTCACATATCTTCGAGAACATTATGGAGAATTCTCAGACCTGCAGGTTTCCTCACGATGTTTTCCTTCACTGTTAAAGCAAGCGATAATTAACTATTTAATACGCATGTAACTTCGAAAAGTCAGTGATGCGCGCCTTGAGTTCGAACTCGAGACCTATGCGTGGCAGTTCAACGGTTTCCCACTAGGCTATCGCTGCTTTGGTAACCTTTACGACTCGTAAAATAGAAGCTTTTAATAGCTTCAATTAATCGGTTTACTAACGTTAATTACTTGCTGCAACATTTTCCACTTTGTACTTCTATTACGATGGTGTCGTAAGAATTGCACCTATCTATACTAATATTATAAAGCTGAAGAGTTTGTTTGTTTGTTTGTTTGAACGCGCTAATCTCAGGAACTACTGGTTCGATTTGAAAAATTCTATAAGTGATGTATAGCCTATTTATCGAGGAAGGCTATAGGCTATATAACATCACGCTAGGACCCACGGGGGCGGCGCAGTAACGATAAACGTGGTTGAAACCGCGGGAACATATAGTTGTCTATAAAAACATGGTTATTCTAAACAAAATCAAATGTTTAGCGCTGACACAAACACACGTCTAGTGAAGTAGCGCTAACGTGCAATTGCAAAATCAACAGAACAATAACAGCGCCTTCATCCATCACATTGAAAAGATGTTTTACTACTTTAACTTTTTAGAAAAGTTACAAAGTCGCGGCCTAAAATATTTATCAAAATATTTTTTCTAATATATGTAATAAGACTAAATTGTGAACCGTCTATTTTAAATTTCTAAAGAACTAGTTCTATATGCTTTTATTTATAAACAGGAGTCCTTAAGAAGGCACTGTGTTAATTAATATTGACTTGTTTGTTTATTTGTTTTTTTGTTTAAACGTGCTAATCTCAGGAACTACTGGTTCGATTAGAAAAAGAAAAATTATTTTAGTGGTGGATAGCCTATTTATCGAGGAAGGCTATAGGCTATAGAACATCACGCTACGACCCACGGGGGCGGTGCAGTAACAATAAACGCGGGTGAAACCGCGGGAACATCTAGTGAGTATATTATATAAGTATATGATGCACGTATGACAATGCACCAGTGATAACCTGGTATTGCATAGGCTAAGGTCGTGACTTACCATGGTCGAGGCATAATGTTCTATGTCATGTTTAGCCGTTAAAAAAACCAAGTAAGTATACCTAATTTACCTCACTTATAAGCACTGACGGAAACGTCCTAGTTTTTGTTGAACTTAAACTCATTCATGGTCAGTTGCGGATGTTCCCAAGCTGATATTCTAACAGTATATATGTCACTACGTATCAATTAGAATAGAGACTAACAGGAACTGATACGTTATCAGTTCTAGCTACAGTCACCTCAGGCAGCCAGAGATAGTACTCGTCGTTCCTAGTAATTTCACTCGATAGCTTTGTTACTGGGGAAATGTTAATTACGCCGGCGATCGTACTTATATTAAGAGTACTTCAAGTACAGTCACGTATGTTTCATGGAAGTGTAGGTGGTAGAGACTGCAGGTCTTCTTTTGCTACGATACCTCTTTTGTTTCGTCCTTTGCAATAATTCTGTTATTTAGTCTGCTTTATTTTTAGAGTCTCTGATTTGGCCAGAGTATAAAGACAAAGTTTTATGTTATTGGATCTATGTCATTCCCATTTCTGCTCTTATGACAACGATGCCACTTAACGTGCCACTGAGCTCGCGCCTTTCAGACTTTGTGCTGCGCCTTAAGGTGCCGATAGTATAAGCTCTTTGTCTGCTCCGAAAATCAGAACTCTAAAGCCGTAAGCAATATTCTTGCTGACTTTGACGGCACTTGACCGACAAGATGTATTGGATAGGTACCTACCCATCTGTATTTGATTTGAATACCAGCTAACTCCAATGCCAAGAAATTAAAAAAATGTGTGTTCTAAAAGAAGAGTGACTATTTAAACTTTAACTAACTTTATTAAAGTGCACAGCTATTAAAGAAATTATTGAAGAAATGACGATAAAATTGTTCAAAGCAATCAATTAAAACAATTCAACTCGCTGGCTTTCCTTGGGCCCGTAAACGTGACTATCGTAAACAGAATAAACAGCGCCGTAGTTAAAGTTTAATAGAAGGAACACAAACCGATGCTTCCCATCACATCTTAGTGAAACGTAATGGGATGTTTTATTTATACGTAAAAAGTGTGATCGGCTTAAAATCTGGGTAGTAAAACCACCAAATTATGGCTATAATCCGTGTGTAACTCGCTAAAAACAATAATGTGGTTCTTCAGAATTAAGGTTCTTAATGCCGTCCAGTATACGATCTTGAAATATGACGACCACATAATTTTGTACTTTTGTTAAAAAACTTTACGAGTTATTTTCGTGTGCGGCCAGTCATAATAATCAAAGCATATAACGGTGATCATCCCTAAAATTATCTATATAAAATCATTGTCTTGTGTTTAGAGACAGTTCAACTGCTAACACTATCTATGATAAGTAATGTCGCAGAAGTGCCTTAGGAGCTGCGCAGTGCTCTCAGCAAAGGAGCGACTGATACCTTCTGTGTGGACAGCGTAGTGGTACATATTCCTGAACTGCTGCATATTTTGTATCAATTAATTCACTACCACTGGCGATAGACTGAATAATTCTCTTTTGTAACATCCAGAAAGACAACTAACGATAAATTCCTTGCCTGCAATAATTTTGAATGTCAAGATTTAAATAAATCTTTTACCAATGTACATTGTAGATACATACATGCTCAATTACGTAGGCCGTCATCTGTTAAATGTTTTTGTGTCGCCTTTAACTTTCATTCGTAGTAGCATTTGTCTGACTTAACAGCTTCTCTAGAGACGACTTCCCAAGTAATTATACTTATCTCTATATTAGCGGCCAAGACGAGGTCCTATCAAATACAGCGCTCTTTGGATGGTTGGAGCGTATTTTACATTTGTCCGATACGTGAATGTCAAAATCCCGATCAACATATTTATTATAAATTATTTTCTGACGTATTTACCAAATAAAACCGTGGTTAATAATAAGCTCCGCTTGAAGACCGTAGCTAGACCTTAGCTAAAATATCTTCTTACTGAAATAAGCAATTTTTTCTTATAAACATTCCGCTTTTGAGTCTAGGCGAGGGATACACCGCGGCGTTTTCTAAGAAATCTCTTTGATGTTATTTAGGAATTTATCAAGTTAAGGGAAGCTTGTCGAGTAAACCGTATTATTCTGCTTTCTCAGAATTGGTAGCTGTAGATATTCCAGTGTAAAAATTGTGGGATTTTTCAGAACTTAAAAATATTAGACATATTCAATATAAATCGTTAAGGGAGAAGCTAATCAAATGCACTTCTTCATGTAAACCGTACATAAATTTGCGCTTATGTTTGCAACCGATGATGTGGGCCGCAAGTGATGAGGAGCTTAGTTCCCGCCTCGGGCAAAGTGTAGGTTTTTTGACAGGCAATTCTTAGTACCGACATGGAGCCTGGAAATAAGACTGACAGACGACAATAGCATTGGCCCCTATAACGTGAGACCTAAAACATAAGCGGCCAAAAGTAGGTATAATACACTTTTGCCTACCCTTCGCCGATACAACTCGAAGCCTGTATGGCTTGAGTGTATATTTATATGTAAAGTAAATACCACCATTGTGCTTAGATTTCGAAATTGCTGCCTAACCATTTAATAAAAATTTACAAAAGGCATTTTAAATAAATATATATTTAAGTACATTGAAGATCAGTAGCTGCCGGCCGCAGCTCTACCCGCCTGAAAACTTTAAATAATTTTCTTATTGACTGCATCTTCTTATTGAACAAACTGATTGCACTGAAATAAAATCTAAAGAGGACGCATTCCTCCTCCTTTGATTTTATTTCCCGTTCAAAGGAAGGAGTTCCTTCTAAAGCTGCAACAGCTCGAACGGGAAACTTGTTCCACCACACAAACAATCGTGTAAATATAATGTTTGTTGTGTTCTAGCCATAAATAGAGTTTTGTAGAGATACCGCGTAGAGGGACGTGTGGTACTAGTTATAGCAACATTTACTATTTACACAAATTAAAGCACACCTACCGGTTAATAAAATCGTAGTCAAAGTCAAAAATCATTTATTCATTTATTTCACAAAGTAACACTTATGAATGTCCAAATATAAAGGTTAGGTTAGGTTAGTGGATCTTCGTTCTCGGCGACTTCAACGCGAAATTCAGAGCGTGGGGCAGCCACGCCACGGATGTCAAGGGGAGGACCACACAAATGTGGTCGCTCCTCTCCGGTCTTTCACTCCTTAACACGGGCAACACCTGGACGTGCGTGCGGCAGAATGGTGGTTCCATTGTGGATCTCTCGTTCGCGACCTCTGCTGTCGCGCGCCGAGTGAACGACTGGAGAGTAGTAACGGAGGTGGAGACGCTGTCGGATCACCGATACATCCGCTTCAGCGTCTTTACCCCGTCAACACCCGCGGAGCGCTTTCGGGGCTGTAGTCGCTTCCCAAGATGGGCTCTCGGCCAGCTCGACCGAGAAATGGCCCTGGAGGCGGCTATAGTCCAGCGCTGGGGATCCGCGGGTGCGCAGAACCGCCTCGAGGAGGACGTGGACGCGGCCGCAGGCCGTTTACGCAGTGCCCTCAAGGAGGTGTGCGATGCAGCGATGCCGAGGGCCCGGAGGGGAGCGCCGCGTCGCCAAGTATACTGGTGGTCGTCCGAAATTGCGGAACTTCGGTCGGCCTGCATGAGAGCGCGGCGGCCCTTATGAGGGGTCGGCGTCGCTACGGCGCCGTGTTCGTCGAAGGCCAGCTGCGGGATGATTACCGAGCGGTCAGGAAGAGTCTGCAGCGGGCCATCAGCCGGGCAAAGGCCGAGGCCCGAGAAAAGACGTTGGAAGGCCTCAACAGGGATCCATGGGGGCGCCCTTACCTCGCGGCGCGGAATAAACTCCGCACCCGCAGTGCCCCCATCATCGAGACCCTCCGAGAGGATGTCCTATTGAGGGTCGTGGAGAGCCTGCTTCCCCAATCTGGGGGGCACGCTCCCCCAACTATGTCTCCTCGAGCTGGGACGGAGGATATCGTGGATATCCCCCTTCTCACCGAGGAGGAATTGGACCGGGCCTTGGCCCGGCTGTCGACGAACAAAAAGGCGCCAGGCCCGGATGACGTTCCGGGCCGAGTCTTGAGCATCGCACTGAGGGTGCTGCGGGAGTCGTATCGGGAACTGCTCGATATGTGTTTGAGGTCCGGGCAGTTCCCGAAGGACTGGAAAATCGGCCGTCTTTGTCTGTTGCGGAAGGAGGGACGTCCGCTGGACTCGCCTTCCGCATACAGACCGCTGGTGCTGCTGAATGAGACGGCCAAAACTGCCGAGAGGGTCCTCGCGGGCCGTCTCGTTCAACACCTCGAGGAAGTGGGCCCGGGACTGTCAGAGGCACAGTATGGCTTCAGAGGGGGCCGATCGACTACGGATGCGTTGGTCGCCCTAAAGGCCCTCTCCACGGAGGCCATAGACCAGGGAGATGTGGTTCTGACGGTCTCCCTCGACATTGAGAACGCCTTCGGCAGCCTGCCGTTCGAGACGTTGAAGGAGGCGCTCCGATACCATAGAGTGCCCCTGTACCTCCGGAGGCTGCTGGAGGCGTACCTCGATGAGAGGTACGTCATTTGGGAGGGCACCGACGGGCGTCTGCTCCGGCGTCGTCGGAGCGCGGTGTTCCACAGGGGTCGGTTCTGGGTCCGACGCTGTGGAACATCGGCTTCGACTGGCTGTTGCGCGGCGAGCTCCTCCCCGCGATGGGGGTGATTTGTTACGCCGACGACACCCTCGTCACGGCGAGGGGAAGCAGCTTTGGAGCGGCGGCCCGATTGGCCGAGGTCGGAGTGGCGCTGCTCATAGAGCGGATTCAAATGCTGGGCCTGAGGGTCTCCGTTAGCAAAACGGAGGCCCTCTTATTTCACGGCCCGCGTCGCGGTGCTCTCCGAGGGGCGAAATTAAAGATTTGCAACGAGGACGTGCCGGTGCGGGCCCAAATGAAATATTTGGGCCTGCACCTCGATGGAAAATGGTGCTTTGGGCCTCACTTCGCCCAACTCGCCCCGAAGCTAGTAAATGTAGCTGTAGCGCTGGGTAGACTTCTGCCCAACACTGGTGGTCCGGGGTCGTCTTGCCGGAGGCTGTACAGCGGGATCGTGAGGTCCATGGCGCTGTACGGCGCCCCAATCTGGGCTGACGCTCTCACCACGCGTAATAAGGCCCTGCTGAGAAGAGCTCAGCGGGTCATCGCGGTGAGAGCCATCAGGGGGTATCGTACAGTGTCGTGGACGGCTGCTACGGTCCTGGCGAGCGACCCGCCTTGGGAACTGGAGGCGGAAGTTCTGGCAGAGGTCTACCGTCACCGCTCGGTGGCGCGGTCTCGGGGCGAGGAACCGGACGTGGGAGAGATGCGGGCTGAGGCTCAAAGTGCCCTCATCCGGCGGTGGAGGAGTGAACTGAGGACCCCCACCGCCGGGGTCGAAATAATGGAGGCTATCCGGCCTCAACTGGAGGAGTGGCTCAATCGCCGGCACGGAGTGCTGACATTTAGGCTGACGCAGGTGCTTACCGGACATGGCTGCTTCGGTAAGTACCTGCATCAGATCGCCAGGAGGGAGACCACACCCTCCTGCAAGTCGTGCGGCGCGCCAGTTGATACGGCGTGCCATACAATAGAGAGTTGCGCTGCCTGGCAGACACAACGGAGCGACCTGACCGCCGTCATTGGCGGGGACCTGTCGCTGGGACGAACAGTGAGCACCATGTTCGGCAAGCTGTTGCCGAATTCAGTGAGGCAGTAATGCTCCTGAAGGAGGCTGCGGAGCGGGAACGGGAGGCCGACGCCAGTGCGGACCCGCTCCGCCGAGCAAGGCCAGGGAGTAGGCGACGTCGCTACGCTCACCTCCTCCCCCCGCCTTAGATGGTTGTGTCTTAGGTCGTAGCCCTGCCAGGCTAACGTCTGAGCGCCGGAGAGAGTTCGGAACGGAGATCCTCCGGCGCTCCATGATAGACGGGAAGAGCGCCGCAGTTAGGTTTAGTCGGTACTCCGTGGCCGACTATTGTAACGGCCCCGGCGAGTCCGACACTACCCGCTGTCGCCGGCGCGGCTTTCTGCGAAACTAAAAAAAAAGAATAGGTTAGGTTAGTGGATAGGTTTAGGCAAAGGGTTATTCTATGAGAATAAACCTGCACGCAACTCACGGCCACTCTTTTAATTCGCATTTTAAATATAATTGAAGTATTTTACAACTCATATCAACAAGGTGTTGCAGCCATTATACCATACATTACTGACTATACAATTCTTAAACTTATAATAATAAATTACCTACTTAATAACATAAAGATGAAATAATAAGGACTAGTGGTCGCCTAGTGGTCAAAATTCGACCAAAATTCCTAAGCTTGCTACTTTGTTTTCTGTTTTTCTTTATTATATATAAATAAGGTATAGGTAACCATAGTTACAAAGAATTGTACGACGTCAGACGAACAATGTTGAAATACTACAAACGCGATTCAACTGCGTGCGTCAAATGCATGGTTGTGTGCGTGTAGTGTTTTTCCATTAATTTTATGTATTTCTAATGCATATTTTATAAAAATATTAGGATTCGCCCCTCCTTTTCCTATAAACTTTAACTGTGCCAAATTTCATTCTTCTCCGTCCGCGCAATTTGCGTAAAAAGGGGTACAAAGTTTTTGCTTCACGTAGTAATAAATAGATTTAGTAGAATGATTTAATATTAATTTGTAATAGACAGTGGGATGGCATGAGGGTGAATACACTTACACATTGTGACAATGTAAAGGCAGTCCGTGACCAACCGCGGTTGTGCAAACGTATTTCGAAAATGTTTGAGCTATCAAAATTGTTACCTTAATCTAAGCGCATAAATAACTGTAAACTGTGTTGTTATATAAAACTACTTATTTCAAAAACAAGAATTATTAATTTGATTTTTACTTCGTAATACCTAACACTCATTAGCCTGTAGTCGCGCGTTTCTTTTCGGCCATGCAGTGACAGATATTATATTTTAAGTAGCATTAGCGCCTAAAGGATTCATCTCATTACTACTACAAGCAATAACAGTGAGTGTTGCGCGTACGATACGACAAGGGACTGAAATTGTGTCATTAACACAACATCGAACCTCGGAGTTCTTTGTGTCTGATGTTTTAATGTTAGTAAATATCCCCACAACACAAAGGTTAACACTAAAGAAAGAGGTAGCCTTCAAGAAATCGCTGCTTCAGACATGTTTTTTTTTTAATTTTTTTCTTGTACTACGCTGGCAAACAAGCATATACCTGCAATACCAGAGGCATCACTAGCGCGTTGCCGACCCTTTAGGAAAGGAAGTGGGAAGCAGAAGGAACGGGAAGGGGATAAGGGGTTGATTGGGCCTCCGGCACTCTCACTCACCGAACGAAACACAACAGTAGAGGAATACTGGTATTTCACGTCGATATTCTGTGAGAGGGTAGTCCTTCCCTGATCGAGCCGGCCCATTCATGCTGAAATCAGCGAGGCTATTTAGAACGATAGACTCTTAACTACTGCTTTGCAAAAATTGTGTTGCAGCAATTCTGGTGCATATACAAACAGTACAGTTCAGCGTTTCATCTTTGTCATTTGCCATCTTAGAAAATTATAAAATTCATTGCTAGCGTACGTGGTTCCATCCTCTTGCAATCCTAGGTTCATTAAACGGAGTGTGAAAATCATATCTTAAGTCCGTAACTATCAAAGTAAGGACTATCATGCCACTTTCGCAAAATTGGCATTTCGAGATAGTGGACTTTATCATCTGCTTACCCTACAGATAGCACAAAAAAAACAAATACGTATATACATGTACCGAAATCATGCAGGCTCTGCGAGAATACCAGCGTTGTGGATATACTGCAACATTGCTGACGCAGGACCTTATTTAATATAATAATAATAATATTTGTTCCTAAACATGGTTGTGTTTCCTGTTTACCTTGTAAGCGTGGAACAAATAAAATTATTTTACTTTCTTTCTTTCTATAAATGTATTAGAAAACACCCGTATGGTTTGCCAAAGCTCTGCGTACGGTATAATCTTAATTATTAATACTACACGAAGAACAACACAATAATTACACCGAGTTATAATAAAATAAATAATTTTGAGTATTAACTAGAAAATAACTGCTTTGAATGGCTATTTCAAGTTAGCGTTACTAGTTTATAGTCAGAGCAGTCCACGATCGACGACCGTCCCTAGGCACGTGCCTAGTAGCTGAACTGACAAATAGCCGGTGGAAGTGACAGTGGATAATGACTTGTAAACAAACAGTCCGATAGCTGACAGCTTACATCCGATATCGGTTCTGTCCGGAATAAATTAATATCTTGCTAGACTTGCTTCTAGAAATTATAACGCTGACTCATTTCATATCAAATTTATCGTAGCCCAGTTATGTCATTCTCAAATAACAAAACTTGCTCCGCACTGATTTAAACCACACCGAAGTTGTTTAGTTTTGATTGACCCAGTCTCAGCAGAAGTATCGCGAATGAGGCGCTCCTCTCAAACGGTGCATCATGCGTCTGTCCAACGTCATGTAATGTTAGCTACAAATTGGTTTCAATTCGCAAGCGATTGTATGAGTCGATGCCATGGTAACAGTGCCCACTTGCGCTCTTCACTGTGTTGTTTGAGCGAGTTGCGTAATGTGAATTGTTACCGGGGGGTGATTCAGTGACGTCTCACCTGGCTGGTAACAGTCCCAGAAACCGTATGTTTTTATAGTAGCTTCTATCCGCAGCTTCGTTTCTGTGTGTTATTCTTGAACTTATAAAATAATAAATAAAATCTTTGCAAAAAAAACGGAACAAAATCCGTTGCCTTGTGAAAGAAGGAAAAGCCAACAAACACACATGCGCATTAATAATATTGATAAAGATAGATACGAGTTACGATTACTAGCAGAAAATTGTACATTGCTTAAAACGGGACTACATTTAGGATTTTTACATTATTTGCATAAATACAAATGATATCGAAGGATTGATTGTCTTTCGCTATGTCCAATTCTTGTTATAGAATCATTGTCTCTATAGAGACAAGTTAAACGATACATGTCTGTCATCTTTTCCTAATAAAGTCGAAAGTTATGCAATGTTCATCAACATGATTTTAGTATGATAGTAGAATGCAAAGTAATGATAATCAAATGTTACATGCTGATCCATAGAGTTGTACGCAGATCTAAACATTATATAGACCTTATGGATCTTTTCATATTTTCGTCCCAAGTGAAGCCTAATCAACAGACTTTTACGTCCATTATCACACTAAATCCAGGATAACGCCAGATTTTTACAGGGGATTAAATATAACGACCACCAAAATACAAATTGCGCAGCAAAATATGCTTACTAAAATATATCATAACGAGCACCTATACGCCACAAATCACTGCATTCCGTCTCGGAAGGGTTAGGTTATGTTAGGTTCCTTCTTAAACCCACCTAATAATAGGAGCCCCGCTTCGCGGGGCTCCGTCGACTTAGTTTGATCTCTTTAAATATATTTTGCTGTGCAATTTAGTGATCGTTTACTATTTTTTACTGTTATATTTTACTATATCTGGTGATAAGTTAAACATAAGCGTTTTTACAGCAAGGGGTTCAAGGCAGTGGAACTGATGGAATTGCCACTCTTACTTTAAATGACACAAACCATTTTGATATAATCTTGCGTAAAAAAGCGATATTTGACATAAATTGTATGGTGAATAATTACTGTTCATTCGTGGGATATTACACAAAACATTACCTACGAGGTCCATTCACGAACCAAGTTATACAAGACAAACCTTGTCCATTCGGACTTAAAACAAATATACTGGACTAAATACTGAAATAAATAATGATTGTTCTATCATTATAATTCGCGCCGACTTTTGAAGTAGAGTGGAGGAATACGACTCATGTAATAAAGTATAAAGAGCGTACGCCCACGAGGCTATTAAATCACATGAATTTTACGAGTGGATTGTAAACTAACTGGTGGTAACGACGGCTGGATGTTGCAAGAGGAAGCGCACAGACTAGCCGTCCTATAGCCAGGGATGGCGACCGTACATTACTTGCGGACGCAACAGTAACTGTGTTATGTAAACTACATTTTCGGTTGCACGTGTACTAGTTAGAATTGCGGAATAGTTGGACAGACTGAATTGATTTAGATAGGTGAAAATGTGTTAGAGGTAGCGGGTTTTGTGGCGCCCACCTTTTTCCTTTATGTTACACATAGTGGTAAGTTGTATGAATTTTTCAAACATGTTTCACTAGCCAAACTTACTTGTTTAATAGCAAGTCGTCCTCATTAGTGATCTAAGCCTACCTTCCCACCAACGCAAGGACTATTTTGATATACATACTAATATAAACACTATTTTATAAAGTACTAGATGTTCCCGCGGTTTCACCCGCGTTAGTCATGACTGCGCCGCCCTCGTGGGTCGTAGCGTGATGTTATATAGCCTATAGCCTTCCTCAATAAATAGGCTATCCAACACTAAAATATTTTTTCAAATCGAACCAGTAGTTCCTGAGATTAGCGCGTTCAAACAAACAAACAAACTCTTCAGCTTTATAATATTAGTATAGATTATTTAGAACTCGTTTCCTCTTAGGAATATCCAAAACAGCCATGTCCATGACCGGCGTCTAACTCTTACGTTCTCATTTACATGCTCATTGGTTGGATTGCATGCTCGACAACTACCAAGAGCAATAAATCAATATATAGAACTCATTAGGAAGACTAATTTCATGTTAATGCTGTACTAGTTCTGTATTGTACGCAATTGCGTCTGTAATTAGTATTTAACTAACACCTATTGCGTGAGATCTAATACAGCTAATAAGCAGTGAGTTTGTGTTATATAGGCGGGCGAGTATAACACTCGCCCGCCTATATAACACAAACTCACTGCTTATACATATACATAAAGAATATATGCCTCTTCGGAAATACACCTGGTTCAGGGACAGGAACAGACAGCGACATACATTACAGCCAACCAGATTCCTTACTGCTTCTAAAAATTTGGGTACAGATAATCCGAATATCACTTAGCCCAAATTGGAAATTGAACGGGACCTCGTGATCGCACGCATATCACACAACCAAGGAGACGAATATAAAACAGATGTAAGTAAATAAACGAGCAATTGCTGAATCTTCTTGTCTGATTGCAGGTACATTAAAAAGCTGCATGGTGTTATCGTCGTATGTTCCCTCACCATCATGCAGTAAACATTCAAAGGTATTATACGCACTGTTATGTTCTACACTGTTAACTGCACACACGACACACTAGTTAGAATAGACATATTTACGATAAAGCACTTTAAATAGAACTGTCTTAGACAATTACGTTGCTCTTGACTTTAGGTAACCCGCGTGTATTAAGAATTGTTTTGTCAATTTGAAATGGTCGCATAGTAACTGAAAGTGACTTGTAAATAATATAATACATATAACTTAATATTGTCTTCTGTTTACGCGAATGTTATACATTGAAATTAAACTACTATATATGGATTTTAACGCGTTGTTTATTTGACACTTTATTACAAAATTACCAAGAAGAAGCAAACCACAGCTAGACTTCATGATACTTTGAGCTCATTCTGCGTAAATAGAAACATCCATGATTAAATTATGTTCGGGTACTTTGAAATAACTACACTGGAACATTGAGACAACTGCCATCTTAGTCTCCCCGTGACCATAGCTGCTAAAAAGCAATCGAAACGTCGGGGAAAGTGTAAACATAAATATAAATAGTATAATAGTATAGTAATGGTATAAATAGTTTTAATAGTTTCAATAAATTAATTAGCTTAAAATTAGTCAACTTTAATAGTAATAGTAGTGTAACAGTTTTCAAAATTTTGTAATAAAGTGTCAAATAAACAACGCGATAAAATCCGTATATAGTAGTTTAATTTAATTAATACATATAATTTATATATAATATAATAATAATATAATATCAGGCCTGTATTAAACTGTCCCACTGCTGGGCACGGGCCTCTTCTCACTATGAAAAGGGTTAGGCCATAGTTCACCACGCTCGGGCACGCCACGATTGTGGCGGTAAGTCCCGTGTTTGAGGAGTGGCTGGAGAGGCGGCATGGCGCCCTCACCTTCCGGCTGACACAGGTAATGACCGGCCATGGTTGTTTTTTTGGCTGGTTTCTGTGTCGTATAGGCCGGCAAGAGACGCCCGGTTGTTACTACTGCGGCGACTGCCGCGACGTTGTTGAGGACACGGCGCTGCACACTTTGGCGGTTTGTCCCGCCTGGACATCGCAGCGCCGTGAGTTGATCGCGGCAGTCGGATCGGTTGCCCTCTCGCTCCCGGCCGTAGTTCAGTCTATGGTCTGGAGTGAGAGGTCGTGGAACGCCGTCGCCTCCTTCTGTGCGGAAGTGATTTCCATCAAGGAGGCGGCGGAGCTGGAGAGGGAGCGTTTAAACTCTCTCCCCAACCGCAGAACCGGGCGCCGGAGGGCGCGAGATGACCTCCAGCCACCCTGAGGTTTGACCTGGGGGTGGCGGGCTTTGTGGGCCTGCCCGCCATCCGTTCAGCAGATCCGAGAGGTGGCGTGCGTGTTCCCACGCGCGCCTCTGTGTCGTGTCCGTCTCTCCTTTAGGGGGGGGACAGTAGGGCTCTATTTTAGTGGTGATCTTAGGGTAGGTCTTTCGTGTAGTGGCCTGCCATTTCATACGGCGGGCCGTAACCTCGGCGGGGTCGCGACCGCATGTGAAAGTGATTCGCGCGGCCCCGCCGATAGTGGTTTGTCGAGGAACACCGTGGTAGGTTTAGTCGGTATTCCGGGAGGTACATTCTATCGTTTTAACATCTTTCTGTACCCCGACGAGTCCGACATAACCCCTCCGCCCGCCCCCGCGTAGGGGTATGCGTCAAAGCATTCCGGCAAGTAAGAAAAAAAAATAGTCCACCACGCTGGCCTAGTGCGGGTTGGCAGACTTTACATATTATCTTCGAGAATATATATAATATAATACATAGTAAATGAAAATTATATTTGGAGCTTAGTTACCTCTGAAGATGCTTGAGGCAGAGTTAAGAAGCGTCGCCAAGTTTTGCTGAAACAAGCAATTCAAATGCCGCTTCGTGGTTTGATTTTCCTAGAATTATAGTACTTTGTTGTCATTGATAAACTATAATAATACTTTACTTACGTTTATTTATTAATAATGATGCACTACATACAGCCTACTTGAGGATAAGAGTATATTGACATATACATTATAACAAATATAAGCTATGTTTATGAACGCTCATATCAACTGAATTATAAAAATGGAAGGAAATAATGTTGCAACAAAGAGCCACTACGTTGTCAGCTGAAGAAACTAATACAGTTTCTTCTACTAAATATGCTGTTCTTCTTAAAAAGCACAGAATACTACTCACACAGCATTGGAACCACCATTGGTCCACAAAAGATAATATCTTACCACAAAAGATATAATATTTCCCAATTGAGTTAAGGCTCTAGATCTGATAGAGAAGCTGTACTCTGTATCGGTAATAGTACCTACCTGTAACTCAGTGACGTGTTTATGTGAACAGTATCATAGGTTTGAACAGCACTGTGCACAAAGGCACCAAAGAGTGCAATAATGAATGGTAGTTTATCAGAAGAACGAATAGAAATGTTTGTGGTCTGTATTGTATGGCGGCTTTTAGAACGAGGTTATCTCCAAGACCTGTCACCGATGATAGCCTTTAGGTGAGAGTGAAACGAGATGCACATTCCTCCGCTTTGTATATCAATAAGGGTTTCTTCAAGATCTTAACGCTTTTTATACGTATGTGGTCCAGTCTACAACATAAGTAGCATTCAACAAATTTGTAAAAGTATTTTATGAATTCCTAAAGGCAATAAAGTCCTATATCACGTTCTGTAATTTTTAAATGTGATGATATCAACTATCTTTAAACTATTGTTGCTTTAAAAACTGGCTATCTAATATTAAATATGGAAAATGTGAGTACGTTTATTTGTTTGTTACGATTGCACGATTTAAATACTTGACCGATCATCATGAAATTTTGCATACACGATGTTAGGGTCACAGAAAAGGTCATAGGGTACCATCGGAGTTTTATCCAGGAAAAAAGTACTGTTTCCGAGTGAGAAAAGTTTATTGACAAGATCTACAATAAAGAAGCCGCGGACATTATCTAGTTTGGTATAATTTTGAAAGATGTATTCAATTAAAATGTTAAAAGCGTGTATTGTATTATGTTGCTGATTTTACTATTATTTGATATCCATATTATGTGTTTACGTGTACTTGAACATACTTACTCATAGAAATATTTAACATAGGAATAAAATGGCAGGTGTTTCTTGCAGTCCTAGACATTGTCTGAATTGCGAGAACTGTATGTAAATTTTTCCATTTTAATGAGTTGCCTTTATTACGAAGTGTACGATGTTGTTAAGTGCTGTTATGATTTTTTAAAGTATCGCAGTAATTAGCTGTGAAAGATTATTTTCGATAACTGATAGTTGAAGATTTGATGTGAAATATTAATCTCATTATTTTAATATATCTGTATATATTGTTATATTAATTTTGTGTCTGCATGGCCAATACATTAAACAAGCTTTTACGGCATAATAGCAGCAGATACTTTCCTTGTATTATAAAAAAGAAGGTGTTGCTTTACCCTTCCTTCACGTAGCAAAATGAACGGATAAATAATATTTTTATAGATAGCTTATGATCTAGAGAACGACATAGACAAATTTCTTTCCCCAAAAAAAAAAAATAGTTGATGGAATCTAAACTAAAACTCTTTGGAATCCATTGGCGTATATAAGTGTGGCCTGCTAGGCCATGCTGACCACCGAAATATCTGGTACCCACACCAAGATGTTGAGTTTCAATTCAAAATTCTAGGGTCGTCTGCAAACTATCGCTGTTTATGGGCCAAGCTTCTCCTGGCAAATGATTCTGGATACGGCTATGTAGGTACCACAGGAGCGATGACATGGCTAAAAAATGCATTGCGTAGAAGTATCGCAATTTTTAAAGCATCGACCTAACTCTATCGAATGTGTGAATGAATTCTGAACATGTTACTCGTAAACCCAGTCATAACAGTGTCAGCTTAATTTAGCAGCGGAGATAAACAAGACATTAATTGTTAACATTATATTCTGTATAACAAATGATCGTAAACTGAAGCATCATAATGCTTTAAAGGAAAAAAGTGCAATCTAATTTTAGTGTTCTTCGTAAAAAACGAAATAAACGTCAGTTATTTTTAAATCTAAATATCGTGATTGATATACGAGAGACTGCGGTTCGTTTCCTTTGTTACTTTTCTTTGTTTTCAAAGTCCATTCTCGTCAGCGCCGGTCCGTCTCTATTTACGAAGAGTCACAAATAGCCACAAAGCTTGGCTACTTGGCGCTCTGTTGCTAAACAGAGCGTCCACATCCTATTTTCCCTAATCATTAACTAAACAAAACGGCCTCTATGTATTATTTTAAACTGTCCAAACATCCCATCTGATGAAATCTTTAACCAGATTAAAGGGAACGTCGAGTATTTAACCCAGTTCCGCACTAGAGTCGCCGACATGCATGGCACATTAACAGCTTATAACTTATTCGAACTCTGTTTGATGCATTAGACGCTTCATTACATTTTATTAATTCTGTTTTTATACTTTTAATGAGGTTCAGGAAACTGAATAATAGCGTAGTGAACTCTAAATCATATAACGCCACTGTTAAACATTGATTTTCTCCGAACATTTACACAGCATTTCGTGTTATCAAATGGAGAATTAATAAACTGAATGATACGGGTATAATTCTGCCAACAAAAAGGGTAAATATATACATACATCAAATTCATAGCTATAAATTAAAAGGTTTCTATTAATATTTTAACTAGACAGTTGGGGCACTGCCTCTGCTTTGCATCGCTACTAGTGTGCGCGCGAGCTAATTAATTAGCAATTGTGCATTAGCATTCTACTATTTACTTAAACGCCATTGAAAGACGAAACTAACTCTTTATTGTAAAACCACTTTTAAAATTACATGTTATTTCTTATATTAAATTTATACTACTAGTTTTCACCCGCGGCTTCGCTCGCGTATATGTAGGTTAGGTTAGGTTTGCAACAGTTATTTTTTCTGGATGAAAGGTACCCCATGTCCTATTCTATACCCCTGACAACGTGTATGTAAAATTTCATGTTGATCAGTTGAGTATTTAAGGCGTGAAACCGTAACAAACAAACAAACTCATTTTCGCATTT
The DNA here is from genome assembly GCA_963564715.1 of Catocala sponsa. Classification (NCBI taxonomy): domain Eukaryota; kingdom Metazoa; phylum Arthropoda; class Insecta; order Lepidoptera; family Erebidae; genus Catocala; species Catocala sponsa. The sequence continues at coordinate 729,593 of OY751336.1, forward strand.
ATAATATTAGTTAGGATTATGCTCCTCGAACCGACGGGCGTGTATGAGGAATGTGATGAAAGTGAATGAAGCCAGAGAAGTGTGTCAGGATCGTAGCAAATGGAAATCCGTAGTCTCTGCCTACCCCTCTGGGAAACAGGCGTGAATCTATGTATGTATATATTATGAAAATAAATTTTCTTGGCTACTGTACCGAGCTAATGAACATATCCGAATCTTAAGGCACGGATCAATGGTCACGGATACTAGGACAGATTAAGTTCTATTTCATAAATGGTGATGACACGGTCTGGCTAGTGACGGAACGGACTGATGACTGCTATCTGTATCAACTTGACTACTTGCTACTGAATAGTGATCACTGAACCTTATAAGGATCATTGAACATTTTATTACGAAGGAGACTGGTTCTCAAACCCTGGTAGGTCGATCCTTTAACAAGTTTTCATACCGTTGTCGCAGCCAGAAACCATGGTTAAGCGCATTTCGTCACTCGTCTCCACATGTGACCTAATTTTCACGCTTCAATCCAACGGTGGCTCTTCTACGTCACTACATTTGCATTCGTGGAAACGTAGGCCCGTGTAACGTGGCCAATCTTGTGTAAAAACTAACACCAGTGTGTTTTGGGACCGTGTGAGAGTAATCCAGACAGTATACTTGAATTATCTAGTATGTACTCACCACCAGCTAGTTGTTTAGTCTCGTTCAAGTTAGTCTTCAGCGTCCATGTATACAGAGAACTGTAATATTAACCTCAACTGCACTTCACACCTAATGGTATTGTAATAGTGTAAGGACAACAACCATATTTTGAAGATCGCTGTTAAATTAATTCTAAATTGAAATTCCTGCACGGTTTCCCTCTACGGGAATTTGAAATTAGAATTAAAATAAAAGCAGATAAAATATTCAACAACAAATAGAAAAGAAAACCTATTTCGTAGGATACAAACTCGCGAACCAATTTCACAGACGCTTTTACCTCGCCTTGCAACACAGCAGTTTTTGTATCTTAATTTAACATTTCTGTGTTATCTTGTAGGACTATTAAAATACACGGGTAAGAATCTGCTCTATATGTTAGTTATTACAGTTATTATCCAGTTATATAATGTAAAATATTATTAAAATCCGTTCAGCATTTCTAATCGTAACTCCTAATAAATACATTCACATGCATAATATTCATTACCAGTATTGACCTTAGCAGATACATGAACCAATCATTGATAAAATACATCAAAACGTTTTCTGTCAACAGTAATTCTCTTCGATTGATGACGTTTCGTAATACGTTCATGAACTGTCACAACGAAATTAATTATTTAATTTTAAAACAGTATCCCTCATAGGATCAGCGATGTCTTAAATATTGAGAAATTTAAAAAAATCATGAAGGTGTCGTCATAAGTCATAAGTCATTTATTTCAGAACAAATTACATTTGTGTTGAAAATAATTTTGCATTAAGTAAAATAAAAACAAATACAAAAACAAGCACATTAATATTATGAAAAAGTTAAATACAATTGAAATATAATATAATAAGGTCAACAATAATTAAATAATTAAAACACAATCTCATTCATTTCATGGCAAAAAAGAAAAATATATAAAAACCAATCAGAACAGTGTTAAAGTCAAAAAATAAACGCTAGAATACACAATATAATTAGCAATGTCAAAAGAAATATGCCTTAAATGGATTTAGATGTCAATATAAATAGAAAAATATCAACATTAAAGTATATCCTTATAATATAATTACTATTCGAAAGATGAAAAATAAATTTAAATAAAATGGAAATTACTACAATATACGTTCTTTATCATTTAAAAACTCATCTATACTATAATAGCATTTTCTTAGTAAATATGTTTTAATTTATTTTTAAATATAATTGAATTTTGTATGACTTTTAGTTCTGTTGGTAATTTGTTAAACAACAATACAGCTTGATAACGTCATTATAAATTATGTTTGTTCGTAATCATCTACTTTAAAGTTACTCATCTACTATCCTTTCCTCTATGGAATTGTATAAGCATTTCACAATTTTTGGCGAGACATCTTTTGATAGGTATTCTTTAGTTCTTTGATGTTACAAATATTTAATACAATTGTGACTGAACAACCTTTAACGTTCATAATTTTGGCTCGAATAGTTTCTACTTATTTATAGATGAGAACATTTATTCAATTATTTGTTATTCGAGGGCGATCAATTCAAGAAGTTTTGATGTAAGTACGATTTATAGTCGGGGCATTGAACAGAGGCGAATATTTTAGTTTACGCACCTAAACTACGTATTACTTTTTACCTTGGGAGAAAATAGGGTAATACATTTAGTATCTTCTTATTATTTAAAATATGCTAAATGATACTGAATATTTCTGAAAGTGTAATATTCATAATAGTTAGACTACGATCTCCTATCGCAGTCTAACTATCGAATAATAAATACCTATTGAACTATGACGTAAAAATCCTATGGCCTTGGCATTTCACCAGAATTTACTACATAGTATCGTTTTGAAAAAAAAAGTTTACATAAACATAGATATCGGTTTAAATAACAGTTTTGGTTAAAAAGAAGAACAACATTACGTAATTTTAAAGTTGTCTAGTAAAGGTATTTCTTTCTCCTGATAAATATGACAAGATTTATGTTTTAAAAATAGATGAATAATTATATTAATTATTATCTCCAAAACTCTTCCCTTTATAAACATTTACATTGATAAGAAACCAGCTAGTGTTATTTCGGTGTATTTACCAAAACATAATGTTTAATTCAACAGGAGGACGGAGAATGTAGGTCGAACACGGCTGACGAAGGCCCGCCATGTCCTTTCTACATTTCAAAAAAAGAATGCTTTTCGCTCGTTTAGCTGCAGATATGCTTTTAACCGAAATACGGCATTCATTATACGTGATATATGAATGGCAATGGCAAAACCATTATACTGCGGAAATATCCGCGCAAGAAGTATTTATTGCGCGGATATTATCAAAATAGTAATAAATAGTATTATTTAGAAGGCAAATAAGGTTACAAGCTAACTACTTGCCAGTCTGTGGATGTCTACAAAATCAGGGTTTTTATTCGAGAAGTGTTAACTCTGTTAGAGAAGAGTCGTTTAGCCGAAGAGTCCTTGTTGACAGCATGACATCTTCTGCAGCTTGCTAGAAAGCCATTGACTGGCATGAAGGTAGATTATTTATTATATATGTATGTGTACAGTGCAACTGTACATTTTTCACATAAAAACATTTTACCTGACACGCGCATTCTAATTATGCCGCGCGTGCTTACTAATCAATTTTATCATTTCACGTCATCAAATCGTATATTTTAGTTTCTTGGTTAATACCTATAACAAGTATTTGCCAATAAATTGTTTCATTTCTATCAATACAAGATGTATAGTACCTCAACAAAGACACACACCATACAGTATGTCTCTGCCGCTTAAAAATAAATAATTACTCTTTCGATACAAAAGATTACCAATGGCTTAATTATCATCTAGTTTTTGTTTATGTAAAGTCTTTATACCCGTAGAGACAGATATGTATTACGCGTTATTGAACGGTTGTGCTTTAAATCTCGTACTGCTGAAAATACTAATGAAAATTACCTAACAGGAAAGACCAATAACACTTTGCACGAGGTGGAAATAAATCTGCAAATTCACTATCCGCAAGAAACCAGCCATGTTAGTAGCAGTAAGCCAAGACAGGTGATGTAACACCTTTAATTGCACCATCGACACTTGCAAATAAAAAGAACTATATTCTATTTATTTCTGATCACCCTCGAACCCCTATTGCGTGATGGTTTTAATAATATTTTTATAAATGAACAGATAGAAGTCTAAAAGAATTTGGCACCTGTTCGAGCGGAGCTTCCGTGCAGGTTGCGTTTATATCTATTTAGGAGTATTGCTTCAAAGGTGTTCGAGGGATAATGACCGATGTTCTAGATATACGGACAACTTCTTGCTTTTATTTTTTAATATGAACTGCACGTGAATACTGCTATGGTGTAAAGTTAAGAGTTGAATGCTACACTACCGATAATCCCTTTCAGGTTCACCCACCACATGAAAGGGTCACGTTTCGCCTGGCATTGAAACCTACATCAGTCGATATTAGTACTTAGGCGACTAGAGGTCTCGGAAATGGCATAAGATCGTTAGCTATTCTTACTTCAGTAGTGTAAGTTAATATTATTTATATTCAACCGCGACCTTTAATAGCCTAGCGCATGCAGGAAAGCATAAATATGTGATTATTTTGGATTATATCAACAGAATAGAACATGTAGATTTTTAGGGCCATGTTAAAGTTGTATGGATGTACATATATTTTTTGTATACTAGCTTTTGTCCACGATTTCGTCTGCGTCTTCGTGCGAATAGTTACTATGGGCAGCATTTTAAGTTTTTTGACTGCTGCGGTTTACTGCAAATAGCTTATTTAAATACATTTTTATAAGTAGTTTAGTAAGTAAGTATTTTTTGATTCATCCCTTGCTAAAACATAAAGATTTTGCGGGAAGAGAATTGGTCTCTGACAGTGAGTGAGTCAGGACAACTGACTTACTGACTGACTCATCAACGCACAGCCTTGGACGACTGCCTGACTCATCACGCAATCCTTGGACCTAAAAAGTTGCAATATTGTTGCTAGCTTTTTAAGAATTTCCAGTTATGTTATACATATATGTATTATTAATTGAGACTTCGAATATGGTATATACTCGTAAATAATAACAATGTTCAGTTTTCTCGGCATAGTATAAAAGCGAACGGATTCGCCTGCAAAAGCCAGCATGTAAATATACTTTACCTGAAATCTGTAAGTATGTTTGGTCGCAAGATATTTAGAAAATACGAATCCATTAACCGAATAACGTGTGTAACTTTTTATGTTACTCTCCGTTCCTCACGCTATCTCTGTGCATAAAATCACGTAGTTCCATTACTCCATCGGACGTAAAGAAAGGCCAGTCATACTTTCGCATCTATAACATTCGCCAGGGTCATTTAAACGCCACACTTGGCAGGCTATTCCCAGAAGCTTACTTCAATCGATAAAAATTGTCTGCCAAACTGCTAAGTATGAGCAGTTCTTAGAATTCTGTCGCTTTTCATAAATTGTGTTTATGTTGCTCAGGGCAACGTTATATTTTATTGTGGCATACCTGGATTTTAATGTTTATCGTAAGAAAGTTAAAGCCAATAAAGTGGGAAAGAACTGCAAGGCCTGTTCAACGGTCAGCAGTTACCATAGCTGGACGTTTGTAACGTCAGATGTATCATATCGTGCGTTGTTAAGGGCGTATATTCAAAATTACGCAACTCAAATGTGCCGCGAACGCAAGCTCGTCGAAACAGTGGCGCACACTTCAATAATAATATCGTATACTACGAGCAAAGTTATTGTCGAATATTTTGATACCTTTGTTATTTCTTTTCATACATTTGAAATAACGTGACTTATTTTTAATTATATGTGTATAGATCCATTATGTAATATTGTTTATGTAATTATTACCTTACCAGATTATTAAAAAGACTAGCACAGGTAGTACCGAATATTTTGATACTATTTTATTCCTTTTTATACATTTTAAATAACTTGAATTATTTTTAATTATACATATGTATATAAGTCCGTTATTTTATATTGTTTTTGTAATTATTGCATTATTAAAAATATTTTATTTGCTAATCCGCATTGAGATAGTATAAAGTTAAATAGAGCATATTAATATTAGGAAATTAGTGTATATACCAATTTTCTTTGGATTCAAGATATAAATTTATATCGCTCTCCATATTTTTGAATAGAGCAGTGAGATCGAATACAATTATATTACATTTTTACAAAGAACTCGGGTATCCCGAGTAGATATTATTCCGAAGTGAAAAGCGAACTTCACGTTTACAATTACGGCGTTAAATCTATGGCAGATGTAGGTAGAATCAATATCGAAGATTCTTACCTAACATGAAGTTGGCCTTGAATTTGAAAGTACCAATCGTGATTAGTATTAACTAATCCATCACGCGTCCAGAATTTTCCTTTATCTAACAGCTTGTTCGGCATCTAGATTACGCGCCGAATATGGGCATTTAATTTCGACGATGCCATCTTTAAATATCCCATCTGGTGACGCTCCAAAAAAGAAGAATGTTTCGTCTATAAACAACCCACATTTTTCTATGACAATGGCATCTTGCTGTTCAAGCTGTTGTAAAGCAGTTTGTTCATTCCTTTTGCCGTATTCTCTTGCTGGTACGCTACTCAGCGAATATGAATATGCGAGAGACTTCACAAGTGGAGCAGAGCTTATGCAACTTCGTCTCTTACAAACCTAAAAGATATAAGAAATGTAAAATACGTAATCACTTTTTTCTATTTACCCGACTGCGCAAGAAGGAAGGTTATGTTTTCCGACCGTATGTATGTATATTTATTTGGCATGCCCTAGAGATTATACGCCTCATCAGATTTTAGCTTGCAAGGTGTCGTCAGATATGTCTTAACCGTGAGAATGACACCGAGTATATCTAAATTATAAAAAATGGAAATTGTGGATTTATTGCGCAGAAACATATACTATAATTCACAAATAAACGTATCTTATCTTATAAAAATACCTTCCAAATTTAACAAGGGGTTATCAAAAGAAAAAATTAATAGTATAAAAATATTTTTTTACAATATGATTTATTATTAGAAAAATAATCATAAAAAATAAAATCAGAAGTAAATCGGGTGGCCTTCAATCACAACATTTGCTCTGGAAAGACCTCTGTTTACCAAAATCGATTATAATACGTAATAAATGATCGATTAAACACTATTACAATGCAGATAATAATATAATACATATTACAAAAAAGAAAACATAAATCTTTATACATTATAAGTAACTCACTTTTATATTTGCCGTGCGTAAGCTATTGACTTTGTTTTTATTTGTTTGCTGCAGCCGAAATGTTTACCTTTGTTACCCATTTCTGAAAACAAATACAATTATTTACCATTACATAATATTTGAATATCATAAATTTACATTTAATATAATTAGGAACTTAATTTATAATAAAATTGTACTCACCAAATTATCAAAACTACTAAGTCGCGCTATAAAATATTGCTTACGCTATAACGCGGTCGCAGCGATGTCGCCGGCGCCGGAGAAAAGTGATACGTCCTAGCGCTGGGAGAACCCGGCGTGTACTAATCAGGGTACTAAATCTTAGTACATTATTTCATGACTTGTCGAAAAATAATAGTACTAAATTATGTTGAACAGAAAAGAATAGAGAACCCATGTACATTTGTACGTTTTTAACTTAGTAGCATTATAATGTCTTGCTTTGGTATCAGGCATACAGATGGCACTACCAGCGAGAATATTATACCAAATCTGGAACACAGTCGTTTGGCGGAACTTTCAGTGTATTGCCACTACTTCTAAAACTAGCCGCATTATCATTTTAAACATGCTACAAATTTTATTTTTATATGGTAGATTTCTAATCCATGAGAGCTATAGAAATGCCATGTGATTGCCCTACAAATTATAGTTTTTATGTGAAATTATTTTTTGTCGATTAACAAGATTAACTAAAATCGATAAAAATATTGAAGAATATGGAAATGATAATATTCTTAATTTTTTTACGTTTATTTTAGTAGAAATTATAACCTTACTGTCAACCACACCCCGCCGTTATTATTAATTCAATTTCATATTTTGTTGACTTTGTTGTGAATTTGATGACTGATGTTTTTGAATTGATATTACGGAGTAATTGTATCTCCTAGTCCCAGTCTGTTGAGTTAAGTGCTTTGTCCTTCTCCTCCAGATTTACGTCGCGTTGTACGAAGCTGTTCAGTTTTTGTTTGAGATAGAGACTCGTATTATTTTGTGCTTTTGTGTTTATACTAGTGGACTGTAGACATTATGGCAACGACATTAATAAAATATTAGTAGGAAAGAGAGATTCTAATGATGATGAGGATGAATATCAAATAAAAGCGTAAAAATACTTTCACAAGTGCTTTAAAAGATGAAATAAATAATTATTTATTGTTAATAATTGTTTTATTCCTGAAAACCTCAAGTGACAAGATGTATTTATCGTTAGCACTTTCTTTAACTCTGTAATATAGACAGTTGAAAATAATGCTAACGGTAATAAAAGAAATATAATATACATGTAAGTAAGGCCTGGCACCTAACCGTACACAGATTATAGGTAGGTAATGTAGGTATAGTTATGTATATTTACTGGAAATAGTTCGATCTCAACAATGCAGGCGTCGGTAGTGTCGCGATGCTTATTTCAGGGGCAGAGAGAGACCTCTATTCCCTATATAAAAAAGTACTCTGTGGTACTAATCGAGCGAAGCTTGCGCGCGCGGTTTTAGTGTTTTTAAAATAATTGTTAAAAATACATTAGTGCAGTTAAAATTTTGAAAAAAATACTGTGTATTTAGCAGTACATACTTCTTAAAAATATACATATTTTATTTAAATTCAGAGTCAAATAATAGTGAAAAAAAGATGTTGAAATTTACCGATTTTGAGTTTATTTATAACTGATTTAGACTAGATATTTTGTTATAATTAAGTATTTTTACACTGTGCTGCACTTTAACACTATATATTCTGTATATTAAAGCTTTAAAATAAAATATGTTTCCATAGCAAACTGGTGATATCCGACTTGAAACAAAGCTCTGACGCCAACTTTCGTAAGACGGTGTGCAGAAAGTTAATTCCTTATAAAAAACTATAAGTAAAATTTAAAATTTTGCTCTGTAGTGCACACATATAATAGTTAATCTTAATATAAATGTTATTTATTTTACATTTTTTGAGCGTATGATTAAGTAATGAGCCCTGAAAAATCCGTAAAAGATGCAAATTTCATATAAATTTGAGTATACGCTCTTAACGAGGCAATATAGCGATGCTGCATAAGAAACAAAGGCCACGTACATTTTTTCACTGACCTCTCTTTGAACTATACAGCACTTTTAAGTTTTGTTCAGGAGCAATCTATAAGATCTTATTATAAAACATGTACGAAGTCCGTTTTAAATTAGTCTTACCAAATCTATAATGCCAAGCTTCAAATCAGAACATATTACGAACTTACTGAAGACTATTTAGTACCAGACTAAAACCTAGGTTTAAAAACAGCCTTGCATTATATACAGTTGTTTGTTCACAACTTACTGATACCCTATGTTACGACTATTTCTTTTAAATAGTCTAAAACAATGGATTATTTCACATATCCCCATTGAGTATTTCGTCAATGGAGATATGTGAATTTTTGTTCACATATCTCCATTGACCAATCATCAACTTAGCAAATCCATGTTTCTTTAATTTTTTACAAATAATAAGCAATTCAAATCAAGCTTTTAAGGATTACTTCACGTACAGAATATGTGTGTAGTTTTATAGAAAAGTACACCAAAAATAAAATTTCTGGCACACGATTATTTACAACCACTTTTTTGTATACTTTACGACTTTTAAATATGGCCGAACCATAATATTACACGTATATAACGATAAACCATATAAAAATCAGCACACGTAGTCAGCATGTCTTTTAATATTTCATGGCCTTTGATATATTTTGACGAGGTTTAGCGCCTGTAAAGGTTACTAGCCGTTCATGAATAGATAAGTGCTGTGGCACTTTATCGTCTACAGCTAGCTGTTGATTTTGTGATGTAACGACCCTCGTTATATTACTCTAGAGCATTACATTAATGTCATTTAAATATAGGGCATCTTTGGGCAGGGCTACCCCAGTACCAGCTTCTCCCTCTGTATCGCATTCAACAGAGCGAATCGTCGACTGCCAGGTTGTTTCAAATCGGCTAGACCCCTTGGCGCTGCGTAGAGATATGGCCTCGCTATGCATCTTCTATCGCTTTTACTGTGGGGAGTGCTCCGAGGACTCTGACTGATCCCTGCCGCCTCTTTTCGCCATCGTCCTACGCGACAATTTCTATCTCCATCATTTAGATGGTTGGCAGTCCACAACTGTGCGTTTTCCAGAAATTTTCTGCCTCAACGGCTAAACTGTGGAATGAACTGTCGCCTTCGGTATTGCCGGACCAATACGACCTACAAACCTTCAAGAAAAGAGCGTACTCCTTTTTAAAAGGCCGGCAACGCATTTGTAACTCCTTTGGTGTTGCGGCGGTAATCGCTTACCATCAGGCGATCCGTCTGCTAGTTTGCCTCCTACAACATAAAAAAAATAACAAAAAAAATTGGGCATCTAATGGGCCTTTTCATTGTCATGCGTGTTTGCGCCCGCGTGCAGGCCAGGCACGCATGCGCGCTGCGGGCCGCACGCAGACCAGATATTTTTCGCCCCGCTGCCTGTGCACCGCATGCGTGTTGCGCGCATGACAATAAAAACATGTATGATACGATAGGTTGTGGGCAGCACGCATGCGTGCCTGGCTTGCATGCGGGCGCAAACACGCATGACAATGAAAAGGCCCTAATAATTAATAGTTGCCGCACTGTGGTTTCTATCAGTAAAATTAGAAACGTTTGCAATATCTTGTTCTTTTTTCAAAGGCGTCTATTTATTGCACTCGGCATAATTCCTGTCGCACGGGGGACTTTACAAGCAATGTACGTTTCATCGGACATAGAAAACACAATCACAGACTTGGTATAACTGTTCGTGGATCACAAAATTGAACCCATAACACGCGGGACAGTGGCAGTAGTGAGACGACTACTAAAGCTACTACGTCACCAGTGTAGTCCACGTAACGGAGTTTGTAATACAGACGAAGATATCAGTCGCATATGAAAAGTTACAATAGTTTTATTCAAAAGCGGTAATAACAAAAATACACGACAGCAAACATTGTCTTTTTTTACATTGTCTAGCGGTATTATGCGTACAGCTATTTAATCCTACGTCGTACTTGTAATTATGCGGGCGCACTTCAAAGTTTGGTTTGACATCATTAAAGTAATGCTCTTATGCTAACTGGGAGCGTAGGTATATACCTATATACTTAATTACGCCTAGTTAGTTTTCACCTTCATTGTCTTTATGTAGTCGGTTAAGAGTGAGTGCTCAAGTGCAACTGATGATTATCAGATCATGGATCGTGGAGCATATTATTGGATTAACCTGTCAGCCAATGTTTAGAAACAGTGAGTGTTTGTCATACAAAGTTTTATCGGGTTGGTCCGCCAGGAAATGTTTCGTAACAGCACAGATTCTGGAAGGCCAACTCATTAACGTACCTAGGTGAGAGCTTAAACCGCTTTCTAAAGCTCTATTTCACACGTATCTTAGATGATACTGAGATCTAATTAGCTTAAAAAATCCCAGCTACTAGCCATTTCGCACCTGCGAGCGGTTTGAAAAGCTCTTGTACCAGATTTGTTGTTACACTTGAAAACAATCTTTCTTTATGTTACTATAAGGCTAGGTATCACCGGACATTTTAATGTGGTGTTCGACCCCCTTCTTATTTTCAAACTAATTGGAAATGTAGCTCGTTCGCTAGGTCCGTAGTTAAGCGGTCGTACATTAGCTTCTAATCAGCTTGAGTTACTGAAGCCATTCTTTGTGAAACCGCTTCATAAGCGTTCCTCACTTGTTCTCAAGTTTCTGAGCTGCAAGCTTTACTTAGTCGAGTAAAGGCTTCGAGTGGCGGTAGATGGGCGGTGATATATCTACTTTCATTGTTGATATTAGAATGGATATAAAGTTTGAGTTTTTTTTAGTTGCATAGCAAACAGTAGTATGTTTGAATGGAAGAGCGTTAAATGTATGTACGTAATACAGTATTCACGTAAATACAGTTTTGTTTGTGTATTATTACGAATTACAGATGACTGGTTGTATATAAGAATGCTGAGTGGCTGTACGTATTCAGTCTACTCCTAAAGTATTAATTAAATTGTGCAAAAAGAAGCAAACCACAGCTAGACTTCATGATACTTTGAGCTCAGTCTGCGTAAGTAGAAACACCCATAATTAAATTATGTTCGGGTACTTTGAAATAACTACACTGGAACATTGAGACAACTGCCATCTTAATCTCCCCGTGACCATGGCTGTTGAAAAGCAACCGAAACGTCGGGGAAAGTGTAAACATAAATATAAAGAATATAATAGTATAAATAGTTTTAATAATTTAATAAGCTTAAAAATTATTAAAGTTTAATAGTAATAGTAGTGTAACAAAATTGGTAGGCCCCCCTCAAGTTTCCCGTGGACCCCTGAGGGTGCATCTGGACCAATTTGGGAACTAAGGCTCTAGATCTACGAGGCAGTGTGTTTCTAAAATATACTAGATACTATATAATAATAGTAACATTTGACCTATAGTGTTATTACCATTGTCGGACACCATTAACAAAAATGCCACCATTTCCCTCACCATAACTGTTTATTGTTTAGCAAATAAAATCCAAAACCTTAATTTCATTAGCTAACACGCCTAATCGCGTGTCTTACTTAAATGTAAATAAATACATTAACTCTCTACATCAAAACGAAATGTTTACCAACACAAGTTTACATGCGATAAACACAACTAAAACGTAGTAAAATGATAAATACAACACGTGGAAATGTATGACACATACACACACACGCGCTCGTTTAATCCACTTTTCATAACACACATACTCTCACTCGATGTTTCAGTACACACACAAACACACACATGTTTGTAAATCGTTACGTATATATTATAATGAAAGTTAAATAAAACAGTATTGCGTAGCTGGACAGTTATCCTTCAGAAGTATAAGTGTGGCGCAGTTGTAGACGTGTGCGCCTTCTGCGTCGCTACTTACAAATTATGTTTATTAGTCATTATAATATTGCGAATCATACGAGTGGGGAGCAGATAACATACAATGTATCAGCGATGAACCAATATGCGCATTCAGTACCTAACTTACACATACCCTAGTTCTATTGTTATCGTTTTATTTGCGAACAGAAAAAGATACTTGCATGTACTAAATATTGCCACATTTTTAAATTCCCTGCTGCTTCCAAAAATCACCCTACTCAAAACCAGCATTTCGATAGACAATAAGTGTAAATACAAACTAAAAATACATACATACATACATAGATTCATGCCTGTTTCCCAGAGGGGTAGGCAGAGACTACGGATTTCCATTTGCTACGATCCTGACACACTTCTCTGGCTTCATTCGTTTTATCACATTCCTCATACACGCCAAAAAACAGAATAAATAAAGCAACAGACAAGCGTTGGGCGAATAGCAATTGAAAATTAAATTAATTCGGATTTAAATATTCGACACTTTGATCATTATTCGAATACATTAAACTTTGATTACGTTTTAACTTTACGCCATTACGAATGCGGTGACGTCATTCGATTAATGACGCAGTGGAAAACATGGGATATGAAAATATTAGGAGGGAAAACAAAGAAAATTTATCACCGTTGACAGACGCGCGGCGTATACTAGAAAATCGTATTGCAGTACACAGAGGGCAGAAAAACTATGAAAGACTTAAAAATGATAAACTAAAATGACAAATTAAGTTTCGAATTATAATCGGTGACAATATATCGAGCAGCATTCGAATGCGGGATCATCAAAGTTTTGAATAATCGAGTTGAATCTTTCATAGCAATTACACATCGCCATTGCAGTGTACATTATTATATTATATGCTTAAACTTATGTAAATGTTTAACGTTACCATAGAGAACAATCGCTCGCCATTAAACAAAGTACTCGGCGCTAATCGTTGTACATTTTTTACTACATAACACGTCATACGTGTAATAAGTTTCACATGCGGTAAGTATTCTTGAGCCTTGTGAATTAATATTTTTGAAGTGAAAACTTCTTTAGGCGCGTTGAGCACTTCTTGGGTGAACAAAAATCATGGAAATCGCGTCATTGTCAGGCTTCCACGCTTTATTTTTTTTTTGGAATATTAACAATATATCAGAAATGGTGCGTCCTACGCAAAAATAACGAAATTTTGACCCACTTAATAACCTGTAAGAAAGTATCAGGAACTAGCATCCGAGCCGCCCCTTTTTTTTCTTTTGGTTTTTAAAGAAGTGTTTATGATCAAGGATTAAAGTTTTCACTTCTATCGGCAGTTCCCAAAGACAGCCCCAATTTTTTTTAAATATTTTATGGCGTAGAACAAAAACGTCGATCGTTTAACATATTTTGCTATTTACAGTATTTACAGTGAACTGACATAATTGATCTTAGGAGTGATTGCGATAACCGGATTTAGCTCCTGGGCCGTGAACAGTACACTCAACTACAACTGACACTAAATTTGGCCAAGGCTTTGCTAGATTTTAAAGTTTTATACCGTGTCTTTATAGACTAGCAGAGCCGGCAGATCAGAAGAATCTCTTTATCTTCTTTGGTATCAGTGGAACCTCCTAGCTTAATTATTAGTTACATTAACAAATATTGAAGCTACTCGAGCAGTTCTACCGAAAATGCTACGAAATATGACGCTACATAAACTGCAGAGAAACAGAATACTGAAAAGCTGTAAGCATTAGTCTTGCCTACCAGATTGAATTTTAAGGACAAATCTCCTAATATCTTGCCATTAATTGCCAGCACGATTGGCGTAGTGGATTAAGTGGTTGCCTCGTCACTGCCACTGCGCCGAGTGTTGTGGGTTCGATTCCAACTCGGGACAAAAAATAATGTGCTCCACAAATGGTTGTATCAAGTCTAGTTGTTTTTTGTCCCCGATGTTTGAATGTTTATACCATCGCGACACAGGACTTATTCCACAAAAAAGAAATCTTTTAGCGGCCATGTATTCATCTTCGTCTACAATAAAAAAGTCAAGGTTGAGCTTTTTACACACCCAAGCAATTTCTGTAGCGCAGGTTCGGAAGTGAAAGTAAAGAAAATATCCTTGCTGCATCCCGCAACGTACAGATAGGAAATTACGTCTTAGTCTTATAAGATCGACGATGTAAAAATAGAACCGTGACACAGTGAACTAACCACAGGTGAGCCACATCTTATAGTTATCTATGCAGTGTGTCAAAGACTGTCACCAAACGATTGGCAGCTGACAAGCCTACTGGTTAGTCGATGGACGTCTTGTTCTGCAACCTACATTTTAATTATGTTACTGCGATCGGGGGTCGACTGGATAAATTTGCTTTTTTGTGACTGTGGTTACGTCTGCACTAATATTTTTCTTTGTAATGTATAACCTCTTAAACTACTGAACCGATTTTATTCATTTGTTCACCACACATTAGAAAAGTTTCGCCATCAGAGCGCTTCTATGATTTAAACTTGCCTTTGTCTGTATATTGATAGTATGTTACAACATATCAGCAATGATGTTATATTTGTATGCAGCATATAATTTGTGTCCGACTGTCTTGTAATATTATTAGCTTCTGCGAGATTGGCTTAACGCATGCGCCATTTTTTTTTACAACTATTGTGGCAAACAAGCATACGGCCCACCTGATGGTAAGTGGTCACTGTAGCCTATGGCCGCCTGCGACACCAGAGGCATCACTTGCGCGTTGCCGACCCTTTAGGAAAGGAAGTGGGAAGGAGCGGGATGGGGGAATGTGGGTGATTGGGCCTCCGGCACTCTCACTCACCGAACGAAACACAACAGTAGGAATACTGTCTTTTAATGTCAATGTTCTGTGAGAGGGTAGTCCTTCCCCGGTTGAGCCGAACCATTCATGCTGAAATCAGCGAGGCTCTACTACCAATTATTAGATTTAATTACGTCAATCCTAATTTATACAGGTATCTACGACTACGGTGACCATTATGCTTATTTGTCAGTTTGACTAATGTATGTTGACAGCTTAATAATCACAGTATTTCAATGTAAGCATTGTACATGTAAGTGGTTACCGCAGTCCACAGACGCTTGTAACTGCACGAGTCTGTAGTTCGTTACGAAGCACTACAAAGCACAGGTGGTAAGCCTGGTGCACTGCATCTCATTTTCGCTTGCACTTATGCTAAACCAACGAGACATCCATTTGCATTTTTAACGTATTTTGTCTAATTGCTAAACAACAATCTCTTTCTAGCCTCTTTGCCATACAAAATTTTATACATGAGATTTAAAAGCGACAGTATTATAGAACATGTTATGTTTTATATTTCTATACTAATATAAATAGGCAGAGACAAAATAGTCCAGATCATTCTTCTTCTTTTCTGCTTGTTAACTGACTTTCCTTTTTTGTTTTGTTCAGTAGCAATTGACGGACAATTGTAAAAGAGAAGAAAATAATGTGGAAAAATGTTAATTCATATATTATGTTTACCTGAAATTTTCGATTATAATAATGCTCGAATTTCGGTCACTGGGCGAACATTAGTGGTAATAAATGTATAATAGCCGGCAGATTACATTTCAAAGCACATTCCGAATTGGAACTCAAGCGTTAGCGTCGCTAGAGAACCTACTGAAAGAGGCGGTGCTGGGTGACGACGCGACGTTTGATATAATCGAGAATGATAACTCATGTTTAAGACAAAATTATTAAAAACTAGCTTTTGCGCGCGGCGCCGCCCGCGTGGTACCTACTTGAATAAAAAGTAGCCTATGTCCTTCCCCAGGTTTTAAACTATATCTGTACCGAATTTCATCTAAATCGGTTGAGTGGTTTAGCCGTGAAAAGGTAACAGACAGACAGACAAACAGATAGACAGACAGAGTTACTTTCGAATTTATAATATTAGTAAGGAAGTAAGGATTAAGGGTATCAGTAGCCACACTTTTAATGTATACTGTCCCAATATTAGGCAAATGCAAAGGTTGTCTGCTTTAATCTGACAGCCTTTCAGATATTCTCATTTTCTCCTCCTATCTGGATTAAATTATTAGTTTATCGCTAATGTAAAAACATTAAGAATAAAACCCAGTTCACTGGTCACCGTCACTTTGCTCATTTATCAGTTGTAATTATACAACAATTAATTTTAATTCGCGCTAATCACCGCGATACCATCTGAAACTCCATTTGTATCGATTATTGCGATTACATTGTTCTCGAGTTGAATGGACTTCGCCATTGTTTATTTATGGGAATAGCTTTTAATTATTAATCTGAACAGTTAGCTTGTTTATTTTTTTAAGAAAATGTAGATCATAGATGAGTTAAGATAGTAATTAATGTATTTAAGTAATGCTTTGGTTTTTTGCCGCACCTTTTTTGGTTAAATGCATTAAGAATATAGTCATTACCATCATTTTCATCCATTATAGTAATTAGACTTTTTCTTTTTGGCAATGATAAAATCTTCATTTTTCGGTCGCGGTTTGATTCATTGTGAATATTTTGATACATCGGACATAAAAGCATACAGCTGGAATCGGCTAGAAACCCTCGGTGCATTGGCCGTGAAGCTTAAAGACAAGTAACTCAACCATTGAGTTTGATGATATACTAACTTTTTTAATACGTCATAACTTTGTTGGGTTGACAGAGATTGATTCTGCGTAAGTATTAAGCGGAGAAACGTGGCTGAATCTTGTACGTAGTAATGGTTATATCTATACGAAACATCACACGTGTACTAGCTGGAAAGCTAATTCAGACATTTTGTAATACCCAAATCCACAACTCCCGCATTAGGTATTAATCCCTGTGTCACAGGGACTTTCAAAACATACAATCAACGAACACAAATTCCCCCTAACTCGGAACGCCGTCGCACACAGGACAATTATTTATGTGATCCACAAATATTTGTGGAGTCTGAATTTCGAACCCGTGCATTCTAAATGTTGATACTGCTTGAGTATTTGTGCACAGAGGAACTTACCACCACTTTGCTTTAGTTCTTTAACCTTCAAGGTTAACATACAATAATTACGTTCTACAACGATTGACGCCTCTCGTTTTTAAACTAACAGAGCAATCATGATTATACGACAATGTAACAATTCCATTTTACTTCAACGAGAGCAAATACCGAATCAAATATGTCATTAAAAAGCACTAATGACATTAAAAAACTCAGACGCCATCCTTACACGGTAGAGTCGATTAGAGCGCGTACCAAAAAGTTTGGGTCCTCATACCTCTGCCGAACGACCAAGGCATGGAATTCTCTGCCAAGGCACGTGTTTCCTTCTTCCTTCAATCCTGGGTTCTTTAAGCGGGGCGTGAAAAAGCATCTTCTCAGGCCGTCAAAGTAGAGACCTCAACATCGCCTCGGCTACTGTGGGGGCGATGTGGAGGCCACTGCTCTTAGACCACACGACTGCTTACCATCAGGTGGGGTGTGGTCATTATGAAGAGCAAAAAAAAAAAAAAATAAGCCTCCCAAAATGTCGTCCCAAATGAAGCTATGTATAAAACCTCCACGAGGCATTAACACCATTACGAGCCCACAGTTGATTCTTATAACGGCAGGATAAGCCATATTGTTTTCCTTCGACATCGGGATATGACCCGCCATAAAGTTTTACTACATATATGTGTGATAGACAACTCTATTATAACGTTGGCTGTATGAGAAGTATCTGTGTATTAGAGGATTCTGAGTTTCCCAGCATCAACAACAGGCTCGTCTGATAGGCTTAGTGTAGTTACATTTTTTTTTTATTCTACTAATATGGCAAACAAGCATACGGCCCACCTGATGATAAGTGGTCACCGTAGCCTATGGACGCTTGCAACACTAGAGGCATCACTTGCGCGTTGCCGACCCTTTGGGAGAAATAGGAAGTGGGAAGGAGAAGGAGCGGGAAGGGGGAAAAAGGGTAATTGGGCCTCCGGCACTCTCAGTCACCGAACGATACACAGCAGTAGGAATACTGCTATTTCACGTTGATATTCTGTGAGAGGGTAGTCCTTCCCCGGTAGAGCCGACCCATTCATGCTAAAATCAGTGAGGCTCTACTACACAAATTGGATTGTCTAGTTGCAAATATGTCAGGTCATGTGAATCCCGTCGTTGGTTAATTAATAAATAATTATCAGCCGACACCTATTATGAGCGGTGAGTTCGGTAATAGGTATATTTTCGTGGATTGCCAGAATCCAAAGTTCCAAGTGCGACTGTCTATGTTTCGATTGGCTGAACACTTAAATTTTTCTAGAATTAGGTTTGAAAAATGTCATATCATAATGTCCCACTGTTTGTAAATATATCTGTTTTCGACTTTTAAATATATTGTTAGAACGCACCGACGGCAAAATTCACTAATTTTCTTTAAGACTGCGCCGAGCGAAATGTGCCAAAACAGGCGGCGACAGTTAAGTGAATAAAATTAACACTTTTTGTTTAATACAAATATAAAATATACATTTACCATAACAATGAATGCGTTTACAATTACTCCGTGTAAAAAACTTGAAATAATTAATATTTTCGTCTACAAAATTACGTAAATTTGCACGAAAAATGCAAAAACGTAAGCTTTTTTAGAATATAACAGTAGAAATCTATCCTATTTTACAGATTAAACTAAACATAAATAGTTATATTACAATTTGTCCGTCCCAAATATTTAAGTTATTAGTTGACAATAAAGATACATATTTATCAAAAAAGCACTTTAAATCCTCCATACAATTTTACTATGGTGGCCGCGCGCCGATTTGAATATGCGCCACACGAGCTCTGTCATTATCTATCTTACGCTCGGCGCAGTCTTAATAAGGATATCTACCTGCATATAGCTAATCCCTGTATCGCAACTAATAAACATTAACAGACATAACACCTTAACCCAACATCCTAGGCACGGAACAGTAATTTGTGAATCACACAATCTTTTCTTGACAGATTTTCGAATAAAAATAAAATATTATCACAATTACTTTCCTTAGCCCACGCAGACAGAGTCACGATAAGAACGCTTTATTGTAACTACGTATCAGCAGTAATGTGTGTAGATTGTATAATAATCGCCGCCATGTAGTCTCGTCTGTATTTACAGGATTATCAACTATCTCCGGCCTTATCTAATCTGTACAGCGCGCCGTATTGTCATACAACCTATGCTAATGGTACATGCTTACGACTTCGTCTGTGTATGACTATACCAGCATAAGTCGAACTCTTAAATAAATAGATGTGCCTATAAATGGCAGCTCAGTTTGTTGGTTGACTATTTCAACATATAGTTTTTATGTGAGCACCTAGACGACAAGAATGATGGTATGCGAGTTAAATTTCAAGCTTGAAGGTTTTATAGTTGTGTGTATATTCCGTAATCTATAAAGAGTTGTGCTGTTGATGGTGATGTCATCTATTTTCTTTTATACCTTGCTTAACTCCTTAGCATCTTGATTTGTTTTCCATCAAAATTAATTCGTTGTTGATCGGTCCCTTAATTTTTCGGGAGTTTTCCTTTGTTATCATTCAATACTCTTTCTAATTCATTATTAGTTTTACTACATTTATGAATATATCTTATATTTTTAATGATTAGTTTAAGAGTATTCTAAACCTTCGAGGGTGAATAAAAATCTAATCAAAACCTCTATTTAAATCGTCCTTGTGATGATCGTTGTTCGTGCGTATTATGTTATGGATGATATCAATATTGGAATTTACTACTGACACCACACTCCTCATTTTAACATACACTGTAGACATCGCACAAGAGCCGGGTCGAAGGAAAATAGATACATTTACCTATATAATCTTGAGACATCTCAACTAGATTAGGTACTAACTAGAAACCGCAACAGACTGCTTTCTGTTAAACACACGTAGCGGCATCGCTGGTGCGATGGGTTACGCAAAGAGTTACTGTGTTTTCTATTAGGTTATTGTCGGTAACAGTACGGAGTCTCCCTTATTACGTGGCCCTAACTGGCCAATAGACCTCTGTTACCGTTACCCATACATTATTTACTCCTTTAGGTATATATAGACACTAACTGACCCGCGCAACTTCGTCTGCTTCACATAAGATAATTTTACCCGTATTTGCAACACTTTCATTGATGCTCCGCTCCTATTGGTTGTAGCGTGATGTTATATGGCTTATAGCCTTCCTCGATCAATGGGCTATCCAACATTAAAATAATTATTTGATTCGAACTAGTAGTTCCTGAGATTAGCGGGTTCAACCAAACAAACAAACTCTGCAGCTTTATAATATTAGTATAGATGAGTCATTTGTTTGTAGTACTGTAGTAACATCATTCCTTTCAGAAAGAACTCTCATGCGTCGTCATTTGACATTTGACATAACACAGTATGACGGCATACCTAATGACTATCCGCCAGGTTGAATTTCCATCAATTAAATAAATGAGTTGGAATTGCGCCACTAGTTGACACCCACCTGTTGGTACACAATCAATCAGCAAATTGATTCGTTGGACGTGCAACAATTACTTGATTGAGTCGGGACTTAGCCCCGTCTAGTCTTAACGAACTGTGTACGTGAATATATTAGCCGTCGTCCTGAGAATACCTCGTATGGACGCGAAACACGCACCGGGTTATTAGGTTTCGGGGAGGGGTACTGTACTACAATATGGTCCTTTAGCGGCCAGTATATAAGGCTGCAGATTATGAGGGTTCGAGTCCAAAGGTCGAGCCGACAATTGTAATTATTTTAAATTTTATAATAGATTTTATTTAAACGACAGCTCCAGCCCTAGGTATAATTTCAGATTCGCCGAGGACTTCAAACATTCAAACAACGGACACAAAAAATATCCAAACTGGGCACATCTATTTATGGAACTCACAGAAGAGACAGAACATCGTTATGTATGTCAAGTGTTGTTAAACGGATGGACGAGATAGGTCTCTAGAACCCTTCCCACTCACCATACCACCAGCGAGTTGACACACCATG
This sequence comes from Catocala sponsa, assembly GCA_963564715.1. Lineage (NCBI taxonomy): Eukaryota > Metazoa > Arthropoda > Insecta > Lepidoptera > Erebidae > Catocala > Catocala sponsa. Next base: position 751,496 of record OY751336.1, read on the forward strand.
GTAGGTTTAGTCGGTAGTTCCCGGGACGTGCCATCTTTTCTCGGGTGAGCCTCAAAAATAAGGACCTCTCTAGAATTCATACTTACCCTTACTTAACATAAACGCAATAATAGTGTTCCTACTATTTCTTGGCAGCGCATTCATATCGTCAGTAAATACGAGTAAGTAGCAATTGCGTGTTTTCCACTCTTGTATACTTAATGAAACGTTTCATATATATATATGAAACTATGATAAGAGATAATAACAGTCGGTTATAACTACCAATCATATAAAAGGTTGAGTCGTTCTGATCGACGACCTTATCACTACTACAGGATCCATCGTATGATTACAGACGACTTACGATTACGAGTCGAATCTAAATTTATCATTATTACAATGTTACTCAAACTATTACACATTTGCGTTCTGAAAGCCTTACATTATAATTCAGACGTAAAAGAATTTGTATTTCTAGTTTTAGTCGTAATCGTGACTAAGATTTTAATCTGAATTCCAAGTTACTGTGACCGAAACTGCATCAAAATTCGTTTAGTATATTGAAATTAAACTACTATATACGGATTTTATCGCGTTGTTTATTTGACACTATTACAAAATTTTTTGAAAAACTGTTACACTACTATAATCACTATTAAACTTTACAAATTTTAAGCTAATTAAATTATTGAAACTATTAAAACTATTTATACTATTACTATACTATTATACTATTTAGATTTATTTTTACACTTTCCCCGACGTTTCGGTTGCTTTTCAGCAGCCATGGTCACGGGGAGACTAAGATGGTAGTTGTCTCAATGTTCCAGTGTAGTTATTTCAAAGTACCCGAACATAATTTAATTATGGGTGTTTCTGCTTACGCAGAATGAGCTCAAAGTATCATGAAGTCTAGCTGTGGTTTGCTTCTTCTTGGGTTTAACTATTTGAATTACTGGATCCCAAGCTGGTGGTACATTCCAACCATCTTCTCTATTGAAATCTCGCGATAAAATCCGTATATAGTAGTTTAATTTCAATGAATAACATTCGCGTAAACAGAAGACAATATTATGTAAATCGTTTAGTATATTTTGAGTGACGTTGCAAACAATTACCAAACGGACCTTTCCCAATTAGCCTTTCAGAAATATCTCTTATAAACATTCAGTCCTAGTTACAGTTTTATAATAGCATACTTATATGAACATGATGTCATCAATTTCATGCCTATTATCTGTTATTTGCCTTCGGTCAGTAGTCCACCTTCTTATAAAGCAGTTGGTTAACAAACTAACTGCCCATCTCACGCCGACATCACGTCCTACAGACCCCATCATTAGTGTCAAATTTGTGTCATTATTACTTGATGAGGCTCACTTGTTGAGTGTCGCGTGTGCTCAATTCATTAGGCCGAATTATATATAATATGTATATTTCTTATAGTAGGGTAGGTACTACTTATTTAGTCATTTTTATTAGCTTAGCGGTTTAGTGTTAGTAGTACTGGGAAAGGCTTTAGTATTCAACCACAGAGTTGTTATTGTCTATGTCGTGGATCAATACCAGCACTGGTATATATAAAGATTAAACTGCTTACGAGCCTGCGAAGTTGAAAGGTGCAGTAGCCTTATTGTATAACTTTATTCGCTACAGTTACAAAATAACGCTGCTACGTTTCTGACTCAAAGTAATTTAACTAAAAACGACTAATTAAAAATAACATTTGGCATTTTTGTGCTCCGTGCAGACTCTACGAATAGTCGAGTAGAGATTATTCCTTTCAATAATCGCAAATTCGCATTGAACAGTTAATTACATATGTCAAATGGGGTATAAACAAGTTAACAACATATCGAATGTAATCTGGATAAAATTGCTTCAGTTTACTTAGCATACATCAAATCCAAAGTGCATTACATGTATCTCAGCCACATTATTCGCCAAGAATTTCGCAACTTACGCGAACCAGGATTCGAAGCCAAGGTCTTAATATTCTTGTCCATACAGTATGATTCACATATAAACCGCTGCGTACGGTTCTTTGTCCTACAACAAATAAGGAAGGTTAGTCATCGACTCTAAGAAATAACTGTCTTAGCACAGCTATGTCATATTGCGTTTCATTCCGAACGGCATAGGCCTACGTTTATCTTTTTCATCCATGAGAAAATTTCTCAGGTCTCTTCACATCCCATTGTATGAAGACCACATAATTATAAGGAGTGTTAGCCTCTTATTGATCGTCTTAAATGCGCGTTATACTTTCCATTAAACATGTATTCACCTGTTTAGAAAACATCACACAATAGATATACAATAAAGATTTTCCCGGTTCATGAATAATAATATTTTCTCAGTAAACAGCTTATGCTAACTTCATATGTTAGTCTATTTAATTAGTGTTGTACATATTTGCGTATTGTAAAGTCCGATTACATTTTATAAGGACGTTTGAAGGATAGGTCGGTGAAACACACCGCACTATCTGTACGAGGTTCACAAGGTTGCGGATACAGTGTAGCTCGCGCGTTACCTCGACTGTATTTAACCGGCTTCCACCAGAAAGCTCGGCTATCCGTCGGGTGAATAATAAAGAAAATTAGCATATAAAGGGCGGGTATCTTAATACTCCAATTTAGCTATTACGTCTGCTTCGGGCTGAAGTAATCCGGTGCGCTCAGGTCGTCGGCCGGCCTCGCTTGTCCGACTCTCTAATGAACAGAGATTTACCGTCAACGTCAATTACAAGCGGCCACCTATTGTGCAATCATCGCAGTTTGCTGAACTATTAAAACAAACTAGAATAACTATTGTTCCAGTTAAACTGGAACGCGATTTGTAACGGAACGTTTTGCGGCACACTTTGGGTTTTTGTTTACTTGGAAGGTGATTTGTGAACCGACCAAAATATTAAATTATTGAAGCAGATTTAGAGTAATATGTGTGTGCAATATGTGTTTTTATAAGAAAATATCGCTTTTAAGCTGTAAAATATCCGAGACGGGTTCTCTTATGCAGCAGAATTTTATGATTCAATTTTATATGGCAAATTTTACAGGCGTGATGGGACTATCTTACTAACTGCCTCGCGCTGTAAAGAGAAATTTGTTACGTATAAAGTAGATTTAAACTATAAACTGCAGTTTATTATTATATATTTAATTATATCGCGATTTGAAAATATAATTTATCAATAAATACAAGAAGGTTGAAACAAAAGAACTACTTCACACAGTCCTCATGGCTTAACAGACTAGTGTTGTATCAACAGAGTAAGTACTAGGATCGCACGAATGAGTGGAGATTTGAGCAGATAGGTTTGGCGGTGGCAGGAGGAGGGCGGGCGACCTAGGCCGAGAGGTCAACTCGGGTCATGTTCCACTTAACTAGGTCGCAGGCTACTAGTACCGATGGCTACCAAAATAAACCGCTTTGAATTATATACGGTGCTCACATAGGTAAACCGGAGTTCGATAACATAGGTACCAAAGTTCAATTTTGTTGTTGAAAACTGTATACAATGCTATATGAATGTAAATTATTCCTAGTGAATCTCGATACCGTATTTGATGTTTAAAAAAAACAGCTTGCACTGTCTTATGCGATGCACTTTGACAAAGAATCTAGTTACTAGCTGATTGTTTCAGAATATATCTTTTGAAATATATATAAAAATGTCGTAATTGGATTAATTTCTTAATATAAGTTCTATAGCATAGGTACATGAAGTAAGTGATCTGGATAAATAACTTACTTCATGTTATATGCATATATGTAGTTTTGATTGGATAGTTAAAACTATTTGTAGATGATAATAGTGGTAACATCGCCTTGTTCTAACTTCATAACTAGCAATCGTATACTCGTTGCTACTCCATATCCTTTTAACACATCTAGTAATAAAGATTCACCCGATTGATTTTTACAACTCCATCTGACGTCCGGTAATACTTGCACACCAGGCATAGAAGAAGTAAGTGCATGACGTAAATAATGCATTGTGTGCTGGAGGTACCAGGACGACATGTAATGCAGGCGGTTTATGCGCGAGCACAAAGCGCTTGCAAGGCAACGCCATACATGTCTCCAGAGAATCAGCATTGAATTTTTAATAATTTACCATGTAGTTCAAGTCGATGGATTTTTCTAATATTACAACTTCAGTAGGCAGCTAAAATACATTTAAATATCTTTAAATATTGTAACGCAGCGTTTGCTATATATTAAAAGGTAGTAGATAATACGTTGACTAAGGTTTGTCTACACTTATTCTGTCAGTATGCGACTTAAAAAAATTACCGTAAACATATAATAATATCAGCTCTGTATTAAACTGTCCCACTGCTGGGCACGGGCCTCTTCTCACTGTCCACCGCGCGGGGCCAGAGCGTGTTAGCAGACTTTACATATCTTCGAGAACATTATGGAGAACTCTCAGACATGCAGGTTTCTTCAGGATGTTTTCCTTCATCGTTAAAGCAAGCGATAATTAACTATTTAATACACATAGCTTTGAAAAGTCAGAGATGCGCCTTGGGTCGAACTCGAGACCTCTGCGTGGCACTCTAATGGTTTGTCCAATTGAAATTAAACTACATTTTACGGCTTTTATCAGAGTTTATCAAAAACAGTCATCCAAAAAATGATTTATTATATAAAGATACAATTTCAACAAGCAGCATTCTATCTATTATTCGGCTAGTAAATATATTTCTTAATGTGGACACATCAACCACACTTCCTAAAGCCAGGTTAACCCAAATCCTAAAACAGAATAGTGGTGCCGAAAATATCGCTCCAATATCCAGCTTATATACATACGCCTGAGACCTGAAAGCACTCTCTGACCAAACAGACGCACACAAACCAGTGCCGCCCTGATCTATCACTCGCTATCGACTATTGGCCGAACACAAAGCCATTCGCAATTTGCATTCTGCAAGCCAGTCTATATATTACTGAAATGCGGACTATATCGCCTACCTTGTTCGTTCAGTGACGAACAGGTTCCGGGCTATATCTTAGGTCAGGCAAAATCGATTATGGTAAAAATTTCCAAAGTATCAGGTATATAGACGGCATGTGGGATCAAAACTTAGCTAGCGATATGTAAGCATGATCTACCTTTGCGTAATTCTTCGGATATAAGGACATATATAATATAATGGTTTATAACAACATTTTGTAAATATAAAAGCAAAATGAATTGACATTCCATAATAAAGCGTTCGTTAAAAGAAATGCTGATTGTGAAAGCAATTTTTATCCGGGCTATTCATGTTTTTATTGCAGCGACGCGACCAGGGGCTCAGACTCGTCGAGGAGTTCGTTTACTCCTGTGCAAAGACAATGTGAGTGTTTGCTTTATGAATGTGAATACGGAATGTTTAAAGATAAAAGAAAAGTACGTACAGAAAAGGTGCTTTCTGTTTTATTGTTTTTGTTATGATAGATCTGTTGTGTTTAACATTAAGACTGCGGCAAGCGAAATATGCCAAAACGGGCGGTCACAGTTAAGTTGATAAAATCAACACTTTTTGTTTAACGTGCTCTCCGAGGCACGGAGTAGGCGATAATTGTCAATCAATACGCACATAATTTCGAAAAGTCATATAACTTCCGAAAGTCAGAGGTGTTGGTCTCCCCACTGAACAACTGATTGTTTATGCAATTTAATTATAATTTACAACTTACATAAAACAGTAAAGAGTTGCTTTGCTATTAAGTTACAAAGTAAAACAAAGCGGCAACCAGACCGCAGAATCAATAAGTACTAGGCGCGCAGAAAACGAAGAAAGTAATATCGACACGTTTCGTCAACAAAGATGCAGGGCGAGGGCACGAGGTCAACAGCCGACGTCCCGCTAAATATAGGTCGCGCCATTCTTCGAGCGTGTCTGCAAACATTCTTTATTGCAATGTTTTATGATTTAAATTTAGAATTCCACTGAGCTCGATGGTTCCAGGTGCTAGTCTATGTTTTCTTTATATTGGTCTGTTTGTTGACAACCATTTTATGCTTAGGGAAGCCATATTGTGGACTTATAAAATGTTGAGCTGGAAACTTTCTAGTTTCTGCATTATATAAAGGTTGTATCACGCCTGTATATAACACTGTTAGGTGTTTTCTCCCCAGTTTCTCGCGATTGAGGCTGTTGAAAAGAGAACCAAATAAACTTGTTTGAAAATGCTAAAAAATTGAATCCGCGATAGAAATCCATAAAAAGCACATTAATGTGAATTAGCAATGTAGTGCACAAAAACAAAATGAATAAACAAACCAGTGGGGTTGTTGTGGAACACGACGATGTTGCGCAACAAACAGTGTGTGCAAGCAACACAACAAGCAAAAACAAATGTTACACTCCGATGTGGTTTTTTACATAGCCGTGTTTATTTTGGCATTAGTTTGTTACTTGCGGTGTTGATAACATTAAGTATAACCACAGAATCTGTTCTAAGTATTGGTGTACTGCGGTTATTATACAAACAAAAAGTTTTCAAAAAAAACACTTGTATTCAATTACCTTCTAATAACATAATTATTTAACAAAACATGTAGTTCACCATTCGATTGTAACTTTCAAAATATTATCATGACACTTACATGGCGTAATTATCATGCTTGACAAAAAGATCTAGGTTACATGGGAAAATGGATTTCTAATGAAAACCTTTAAAGCCGAGGAAGACTCGTATGAACTATGTCGGCAACAGTTATTATTATTTTCAGAAATTCTGTTTCTTGCAAACAGAATTTCCCAAAATACCAATAACTTTTCTGTTCGAGTTACCCTGGTATGTTAGAGTAACTACCTAACAGATATTTGTTTTTTGGTGTTTCTGTTCAGTATAATGTAAACTGATATGTAAATATATGTTTACATAACGTAACGTACCGTACAGAACCAAACACGTCACGTATTGGTATTGCCATTGTAATTATTTTCCCATTGCACCAGACTTCTTATTTTTAAAGATTAAGTACAATTTGGGTCACAAATTACTGGTATTCTTGTTAATATGGTCAGCTAAGCTACCATGCTTGTCTTAGGAAACGGTTCAAATCAGTAATGCAATGAATGAGATACCAGGTCAGAACATTTCAATTTCAAATCCATTCATAAAAAATAAATTCAATACTTTTGTGCTACCGTCGCTTAATGACATTGGAACATGAAACTATGTCAAAATTATCCAATGATGCACTTTTTCAACCTTTCCCAACTTAGAGTGTTCATCAAGGTTCATCAAATTTGAAAACGTTCTCATTACATTCCAAATTTAAAAACATGTAGTCCGCGCGTTTTAGCATTAATAGTTTTTGGCGGGTAGCAGCGCGAGTCTGCGGAGGTTCGGAAACAAAAAGTGCGGAAATAGTGCAGTGCACTCGTTTCACTACTGCGCCATTAAAAATGACCCAGTTAATCTGTACTAACTGGATGAGCGATGAACGTGCATTTAGACGTTATCAATCGTTATTTTTCTATCATAGGTCACTTTAGTACCTACTGTGCGATTTCAGAAGCGCTTTAAACAGGTTTTTAGAACATATTATGCTCTCCATGACTCTGTAATAAAGATGAAAAGAATAACTAATTACATTTATCTAATAATTTTAAAGTCACGTAGGCACCACTACTTTAAACGCTCTACATGAATTGATTTATGAATTGGGTAATTACGTATTAGACTAATCATGAAATTTTTAGAAGCACAACTGCATCTGCAATAGGGTGGGGTCACAATTTTGAATATTTTTAGTACCCATACATAAAACACAATTAATTTTTGAAAAGTGCCCAATAATAAATAATTTGTGTCTTATTTATTTTTGAGAAGATTCGTTTCAAATTTGATAGAAGGGGTAAATGTCAAATGATAGAAAAAGGATGCACGATACAAACGTGACGAAGTGACGTAACCGGCAGCAACAGGCAGTGGGTGACTCCGACATATCCGCACCACAGCCCCAATTATTCTTATATCCAAATATTAATTACTACCTTATTTTACAACCAATTTACTGTTTGCACAAAAATATTTGTTTTCATTACTATGTATTTGCTTTTATGCGTTGAATAATGTACATAACCAAACAGGCCTAGGTGTAAAATAAGTATTTATTGTGCCGATAGATTGAAATTAAATTAAATTACTATATACAGATTTTATCGCGTTGTTTATTTGACACTTAAGTAAAGTTTAATAGTAATAGTAGTGTGTTCTAAATTATGTAATAAAGTGTCAAATAAACAACGCGATTAAATCCGTATATAGTAGTTTAATTTCAATGAATAACATTCGCGTAAATAGAAGACAATATTGTGCCGATAGATATTAATTGGTCCTGAGTAAAACGTTTTGGGCGATACGGTACTGAATTTTGGAAAAAGGTTAATTTTCAGATTATTCATTACTGGCTCTTGTTTCTGGATATGCTTACAGCATTGAGGACAGCGTCACACGTTTAAAAAATCACTTGTAAACCACCAGTGCGTACGTTATATATAATTGTCAACCTTCGCAGTTGACAAGCCGCATTGTGTGTTAATTAGGGTCAGCGTCCACCTACACGATGCTCACCACCCATTTATGCAACAAATTTATTCTATGCAATGTTGCATCGGCTGATTTACATACATACATATTATTCACGCTTGTTTCTCGGATGGGTAGGCAGAGACTATGGACTTGCACTTGCTACGAACTTGTCGAATCTCTTAGTTTGTGTAAATCTATTTGGATTACGTAATAGTAGAGACCTCATCATCGCCTCGGCTGCTATGAGGACGGAGTGGAGGCCACTGCTCTTAGACCACACGACTGCTTACCATCAGGCCGAGTGTGGCCATTTTGACGAGGAAAATAAAAAATAAAAAATATATATATTGTTAGGAATCGGATGAGAAACGGCTTAAAAAAATAACAGACGCACTTTAAGCTTTAAATAATCATTGACTTATTCAAGAAATGCGTTAACAAATAAAGTAAGAAATAATTGATATCACCCAACAGCGATCACACAGCACGTCCGTTCCGTCCGCCGCTCGATGTCAAAGTGAGTCATTGCGCGCCGAGCGCGCTTTTATAGCACGCTCGATCGGATGATTCGTGACGTTACTTGTTTACGTCGCATTCCGCAACTAACAATATATAATTGTCAAAGATTTACCTTGGGTAAGTGGTAATCTGTAATCTTTGCTTACAACTGTTTCCCGGAGAGGCCGGGAAACAGTTGTTAGCTTATATAATACTAGCTTTTGCCCGCGGCTTCGCTCGCGTTAATTTAGAATTTTGTAAATAAGAAGCTTGTAATAATATAATTCAATCATGATTCGAAAGACATGTGGCGTCATCTATTATCATAAGGACGTAATTGTTGTTTCCCTCGGGAACAGTATTTTTTTTCGGGATGAAAAGTAGCCTATGTCCGTTTCGGTACACCTGACAACGTGTATGCAAAATTTCATGTTGATCGGTTGATTAGTTAAGGCGTGAAAGCGTAACAAACAAACAAACTCATTTCCGCATTTATGTATAATATTAAGTTAGGAAGTTAGGATTAGGATAATATAAGCTTTTGCCCGCGGCTTTGCTCGCGTAAAAGTAGGTTAGTTAAGTTCAGAAACAGTACTTTTAAAAAAGTAATATAGCCTATGTTACTCGGTGATAAAGATTTTATGTAGATATTCTTAATAGAGATGAGTAAATTACCATGTAGGTGTCACACCGATGCGAAAAACTGCGTCGTTTGTGAAGATATTTCGATGTAAGTTACTTAATTTCTTTTAGATTGTTAAATGAGTTCCCATACATCTTCGCGCACATATTATCACATACATATATCACGCTAAATGTTTCCGTAGGAAGCTGTGCTCTTACCGAAGCCCATGATAAAAACATAGATCTTTTTATTCCGGTATACGTTCCCGTGAGTTCATGCTTCTGAAGCTGCGAGATGAAGCTAGTACTAGATACATGTATGTGTCCATATACATTATATGTAAGTTCATATGTATACACTAGATCACTATTAGGTATGTACCCGTAAATCTAACAATGGCTTTGTTGGAGCTGTAAATAGATCTGGGTAGAGCACTAGCGGTCTCACTGGCCAGCCTAGCTTTGTGACTAATGATCCCCCACGGCCTATCCTCTATAATTGAGACTCACTGTAGTTAGTACGTTAAATTAACTATAAACTAACATCAACAAAAGTAATGTGCGATATGTGCCAAATTTCGTTTTGCTGGTTCAACGCAAACGAAGTTTTATATTCTTGTATTTAAATTTATATGACAATACGCGTAAAAAATTGACACTGTAAGTATATACAAGCTTTTGTTTGCGATAAGCATGCTAAAGAGGTGTGTTCGTTTAGGTGACGCATCTGCCGGAAACTGTGGTGTTTGAAAGCAAAAATCATGACTGGTTTGAAAATCTATATATTAATACGTGAAGCAAAAACTTTGTACCCATTTTTACGAAAATTGCGCGGACGGAGGAGAATGAAATTTGGCACAGTTAAAGTATATATGGAGAAGAAGGGGCGAATGCTAATATTTATATAAAATATGCATTAGAAATACATTAAATTAATGAAAAAACACTACACGCACACAACCATGCATTTGACACACGCAGTCGAAGCGCGTAACTATAGATAGTATAAAAAAGTATACACCTGAAAATATACGTATTATAATTTAAGAAAAAGGAAAACCGTTTTCTTATCTCGTAGTTCCCATATATATGTAAGTATCCCATATATAATAACGAGTATAGTGTTTGTAGACGTTTACCACAGGCTACAACGCTAGTTCTGTTGTGTTCCAAGCTCGAAAGCTAACATCAGTAGCTATCCCTCATGTCCTGAGCTCACTCTGTGACACTGCATTCAATATCCAACAAATCACCATTTTAATGTAGAGTATAATTTGATACAGTTGATATCTCGCAGAGCGCTGTGTTCGCAACATTCAACAGTATCATTCTTCAGACTTTTTTGTTGTAATTTGATTCTTTATTCTTACTGTGATTATTTAGTATTAATGGTTTGTAACCTAATATGAAACCTTCACTTGTAAAGACCTGCCTGTCGGGATAGTTTACGAAGTTATGTCCTTCAGGATGAATTTCGGTCGCAGCGGTCAATCTTTATAGAAACAGCGTAGGGAATATTATAGTGCTCAAGTATTTGCAATCGTAATTGAACTCTCTATTCTCTCACTCTCACAGTTTGATGAAAGGAAAATCCAAGGGAACATTCGGAATTTTCCTGTCGCGCGCAGGATCATTGGCTTAACGTGCTTGCGCGTCACGAGGCTGAAACATCACCAACTCCGTAACTACGGTTACTGGACATTTGACAAAAATCCTCGAACACCTTTTTTGATCGGGATTAGAATTCGCAGCTTGGAAGTGCACAGTCCATATAGACAATTAATACCTACTAATACGCAATACTGGCTCGTCATCAACTGTCCCAATTGTTTATGCCTGACGGATTTACATCGTACTTTCGTTGTCAAAAATATAAGATCCTTATACTGATTCTTTACGAGAAATTGCAAGCCGTCAAGTTGGGAATTGAAATCAACATCTTACACTACTGAATACTACACTACTTAATCATTAAGTTTACCTTAAACGTTTAGATATATAATAAGATCTCTGTAACCCTTTGGATGTTATACTTTGCACACACAGAGACACAAGTACACACACACACACACACGTTGTTAGTTTACAAGTTGGAGGTTTCCCAAGTGATAATACGGTACGGTTCGCTGAATCATGCCGTGACAGCCTTGGTCACACGACAGTGTTGCCAATTCTGTTGTCATACAATACATTAAACTAGTTTATCGTAATACTTCTCTGTATAATACTTGGTATATAAGTCAATTATAATTCCACGAAATCATCTGGGCAAGCAAGAAATTTTCTACTTATACTTAGATAAAATGTCACCGAAAACCTATCATTGACTTTTTGACAAATAGCGCTGAGTTGTTAGTTAGTATGCTTGTTAAAGGCGAAATTAATAAACTATCTTACGATTGATTGGCTTACTATGCAGCTTACATGTAACTTCTACTTCTAGTAATTCAAGCAATCTAATTATATTTTATTTTAAAAGGCGACACCGAAATTATTCCTAGAGTAAAAGTTCTATTCTAGGAATAATTCCTGTGTCGCGGGCCCTTTACAAACATTCAAACAACGGACACAGACTATCCAGACTCGGCACAACCATTTATAGATCACACAAATTGTTGTCACGTGTGGGATTCGAACCCACAACACTCGGCGCAGTGGCAGTGACCACTTAAACCACTATGCCATCCGTGCAGTCGATAGGTTATTTATTGTTATCTTTCAAAACTAAATTCATACCATAGACGGCCTCGATGGCGTAGTGGTTAGTGTAACCGACTGCCACGCCTGAGGTCGCAGGTTCGATTCCCGCACAAGTCAAACATTTGTGTGCATGAACATGGATGTTTGTCTTGGTCGGGGTGTTTCTATGTATAATATGTATGTATTTACAAAAAAAAGTATATATGTATGTGTATTCATTGTCTAGTACCCATAGTACAAGCTCTGCTTAGTTTGGGCTAGATAGTGTTGTGTGATAGAATATTATTATTATATTATAACCTTTAAAATGTTTCCTAACGCAATGTGATTTTGAACTCAATATTTCTGTTCAATTGCATAATTTAACAGTAGTGAATAAGTACTTTGAAGTTTATTCACCACCGGCAATCACACTCAACACACTTCGTTTTTAAAATGAGTTATGTTTTATCATGAATCGGCTTTTAACAAGTTGAAACTCCGCGCGTCTCTCCCTGGACTCCCTCAATTGATTCAATTTGCTCAACCAAAATGTGTATATTCTGTTTACTTTGCTCAAAAGAATTTAATGGAACAAAAATAATAGAAAACATTTTAATATTTCGAAATTAAATTATAATACATAACATGATTTTAAGTCGAATCGTTATAATGAAATTCAAAGTCTGCAAATCTGCGTAATGCTACAGTTCGGCATGAGCAGAGCGTGAAGCGGGTATCACGAGTCTTGTCTTGCCCGCTTTCTGCTACAAGTTAGAGCTTAGTGCACATGATAATAATATATTGATATAAATAATTTATCAATAACAACACACCAACTCATTGTTCTAGCGGATGAAATACAAATTACAAAAATTAATATGAATTATTTAGAATTCAACGACTTTGGTCGACACAAAAGATCCCACTGGGTCGAAGTGTCGCCGGTCTGCACTTACTAGCCCCCCACATAAGATAGAATTCAACGAAATGGATTTTCTCTAACAATTCTTAATTAGAACTGCGAACCCAGGCATTTGCAATGTGGGACATATAGTCCCACGATAATGGTCATAATAATATATGACTGTTGAGACAACTTTTAGGACCATAGGCAAACTAGTTCTACATTTGATATGTGATTTCTTTAAATAATCTTTTATCCTTACTTCTCATGGTATTGGTGGTGATTTAGCGTTTGTCTAGTTAACATTTTAATTTACTTTGCATTAGAAACGCAGACATACAATATTTTTACACACTATATCCTATCTATGCTAATATTATAAAGCTGAAGAGTTTGTTTGTTTGAACGCGCTAATCGCAGGAACTACTGGTTCGATATGAAAAATTGTTTTAGTGTTGGATAGCCTATTTATCGAGGAAGGCTATAGGCTATATAACATCACGCTACGACCTACGGGGGCGGCGCAGTGATGATAAACGCGGGTGAATACGCGGGAACATCTAGTTAACATTATAAATATAGAAGTTTGGCGCACAATTACGCAAAGACGGTTAAACGGATTTGTATATAGCTTGACATACAGATAGCTTACATTCTATAATAAATTAACATTTTTCTGCGTTAACGAAGGATTTTCAGAACCTACTACTGAATTTACAATATTGGGTGCATGAACAGATCTATGCCTGAAAGATGATAGTCTCCTAAACAGACGGCTTCTCGCTCCGCTCTTGCGAACATGCAGCCTTTTTCTCTAGTCTAATAGTGTTTTGTAGGTAACATCTCAGTCGCGAAGGACAGACAGTTTGTTCACCCCGTCTCAAGTCTGGGGTTGCGATACGTCTCTTTATTTCGGGACTTCAATAGAAGTCTCGTGCAGGTGTAATGTGAATTTTTAAACTATCTCTAGTACTTAAAACAGGTATTTGGTCATAATAATGGATTTCAAGTAAATACTGGTGCGTTTAGGTTTATGTAGCAGAGATGAGAATGTTACGATGGATGTGTCGAGTGACGAGAATGGACAGAATTAGGAATGAACACGTAAGAGGTAGTCTGAAACTGGTGCCCATAGACGAAAAGGTGAAAGGAAATCGTTTGGCTTGCTATGGACATGTTATGCGAAGAGATGATACGTATGTAGGTAAGCAAGTGATGAATATGAGGGTAGAGGGACGAAAAGGGACAGGAAGGCCAAGGAAAAGATGGATGGACTGTGTGAGGATGGATATGAAAGGAAAAGGGGTAAATGATCAGATAACGGGTGACAGAGAAGTATGGAAGCGAAGGACATACTGCGCCGACCCCAAATAAATTGGGACCAGGGCAAGAGGATGATGACTGGTGCGTTTAGGCATATATATTTACTAATTAAATACTTAAATTGATTTACTAAAGTGCTCCTGTTTTGAAATTCCGAGGGTATTGTAATCGTTCGATAGTACGTCGAAATTCTTCGTGACTGTTTAATGTGTTAAATATATAGATTTATTAAAAATAAAGCCTATAAATAAAATATGTCGTCTTATGTGCTTTTTGTATTTGAGACTGACAAACAGTTACATCTTAAGACATCTTAAAACTAGCTTCACTAACGTATAAATATTTATGTCCGTCTACTAGCTTCCTATGCCATGCGAGATGTAAAGTTCAATAGTTAACAAAAGCTTCCACAATCCCTTAAGAATCTTCGTATCCAGATATTTTACCCCACACAAAACTCCACTAAGTAAACATCTCTCTCGACTAGCCAATTGTAATTTATTTCGCCTGAATTTTTCATTTCAATGTGCCTTTTAGCAAGTCTTGAATTTAATTTGAAGATGGCGCTGACGGGTACACTCTCGGCTGTGTATCAATCTATCAACAATATTTGTATCTCAGCTCTAATACAAGAATAACATTGGTTCGGCTTTTAATATTCGTCACACGTTTTAGAAGGGAAAGGGTTCTTTGAAGAGCATTTTAACTAGATAGCTATGTTAGTTAGTAGGTATCTAAGGGAGTGCCCGCTCTTCTTTGTTCTTGTTTCTTAATTGCTCCATTCAATGGCTTTATATAATGGGATGATTACATAAAAGATATGAGTAATTTGTAGGTGACATTTCTAATCATCTATACTAATATTATAAAGCTGAAGAGTTTGTTTGAACGCGCTAATCTCAGGAACTACTGGTTCGAATTGAAAAATATTTTTTTGTTGAATAGCTTATTTATCGAGGAAGGCTATATAACATCACGCTACGATCTACGGGGGCGGCGCAGTAATCATAAACGCGGGTGAAACCGCGGGCATATCTAGTCTAGAAATAAAGTCTATGACTAGTGATTAAAGTAGACGCCATGCCAATATCACTGCGCTAGTGTTATCAGTTTGATCCTCACACGTGGCAGTAACTTGTGTTCTCCACAAATGGTGTCCTTTCAAGGCGTTCTTTGTGCACATTGTTTAAATAAAAAGAAATCAAAATCATATCGCTCACGATATAGGAATTATGCCGAGGGACACACGAGCCTTCGCTTGTATAAAAATCAGATACATAAACTAGGCAACGTCTGAATTATACTGACCTACGGACCTTCTTTATTTACAACATAAACATCATACTGTATGTAATTAATAAATTACGTTGAAGTACAATTAAAATACATATTAATGTATAAAATATGATTATTATATTTCCAGTCGACGAGACGTGGTAATGGTTTACATAAAATAATAAACTGGCTTATGTACATTGTAGTATTTAATTAATGATACTTAATTGTAGCCTCGGCAATTATTACGTATTTTATTTATCTCTGTTTGTCCTATTACATATATTTATTAAACATGCATGAACTAATAAGCAAACATAATTTCGTGGCGGTTGACGGCGGGTGTCTGAAACCACTGCGCCGCGCTGTCTTGACATGTTAGTGACTAATTTAGTTGACGATCTTCTTAATAATACTGCACTCTGACGAATTATTATAAGGGTATTATTTAAATGCACGGCAAAAAAATACTAATTGCATAACAAATTAATATGCTTACCAAAAATACTAATTGCACACCAAAATATATTTAAAGTAATCAAATTAAGTCGACGGAGCCCCGCCAGGCGGGGCTCCTATTTTTGGGTGGGTTAAGAAGGAACCTAACATAACCTAACCCTTCCGAGACGGAATGCAGTGATTCGAGGCGTATAGGTGCTCGTTATGATATATTTTAGTAAGCATATTTTGCTGCGCAATTACTATTTTTGGTGGTCATTATATTTAATCCCTTATTATAATATGTGGTGTAGTATTATTGTTATAGTGTGTTTCATAATTGTAATAATATTTTTTTATAAACAAGCAAGCTCTTCATTGTTATTTAAATGCGAAAACATGTAATTGGTAGCTAGTTGCACTGTTTGTTTTTATCTTTAAGTTGTTAATACTGTTTGTTTTCCGATCATAATAAAAAAATAAAATATGATGACAGTACGGATGGCGTGCTAGCTTAAGTGATCGCCTCGCCACTACTACTGCGCGGAGTGTTGCGGGTTCGAATCCCACACAAGACAAACATTAGTGTGATCTACAAATGGTTGTTCTGAGTCTGGGTGTTCTTTGTGTCCGTTGTTGGATGTGTGTGAAGTCCCTCACGGCACAGGAATTATTCATAACGCAGGAGTTGTATTTTTTAAAAGAAAATAAAATTAAAGAAACAATGTCTGTGGTCTGTTTTGTATTACCGTGTTCTATGTCTCACTGCATAGCTGCTAGCTATTCTATGTCATTTGACTTCGAGTGCCAAATCTCTCTAGGTATCTCGTCTGTCTTCTCTGTCTCCGCTTAGATCTTGCTCGTAACTGCGGGATGAAATACCTACAATTGCTAATTGCATAACTCTTTGATACTTTAAATAGTGTAAAATCTATATATTAATACGTGAAGCAAAAACTTTATACCCCTTTTTATGAAAATTGCGCGGACGGAGGCGAATGAAAATTGGCACAGTTAAAGTTTATATGGAGTGGCAAATTATTATAGTTCTATTATTTTATAAAATATGCATTACAAATACATTAAATTAATTAAAAACACTACACGCACACAACCATGCATTTGACACACGCAGCCATAGACTAATTTTTTCGCTACGCACGAATCGTGGTCGTAGTATTTCGGCATTGTTCGACTGATGTCGTAGAAGTCTTCGTAACTATGGTTACATATGTAGATATGTGGAGTAGGTGACTAACTGAAATGTGATTATAAATATATAGTTATAGACAATAAAATCTTCATAGCGATCAGACTTAAAATTTAAATCAATTATGGTCGAATTTTGACCACTAGGCGACCGCTAGTATTAATAAAAGTGTGTGCTTTGTGCGTTCTGTCATCTCGTATTCAATGCCCGAGTCTGGTTATGTATACACCTGAGTCTTTATGTATACACGACAATATTTTACACAGTTTAAGATACCTACTTTAAAGTGATTTTATCCACCGGTTGCGTGCCTTAACCGCTTAAGCGTAATACTCTGAATCATTGATCTTACGATCTGTTACACTTCCCTTTGTTCAAGCGAATAATATTTATTAACACGACGCTTACGAGTCTCAGGCACAGCATCCTCCGCGCCGTGGCCGCGCATAAATTGTACGCGTAAATCATCAACGAATATGTATCTGCATGAAGACGTATGAATATTTGATTGATGGCACCAGGATCACTATGATATATGACTCTATTACTTTTTGTAGCTGTTATAATAATATCCATGAATAGGATTTTAAATTACAAGTAATGTGAAACCTTAGGATATTTTTGTAAAGCCGTTTTGCATTAGGCTAATTCTGATATTCAAATGTATGACAATAATAAAAATGTTAACCCCGTGTGATCGATTGCGGTGCTATATATTTTGATGATGTGAACCCATAGTATTCTGCGCTTTGGCAGTGGCTAGCGGAACACATGCACTGCCACGCCATCCGTGCAGTCAAGTTTAGTAAACCTTGTTACCAACTTAGGAACTCATGCACTGCCACGCCATCCGAGCAGTCAAGTTTAGTAAACCTTGTTACCAACTTAGGAACACATGCACTGCCACGCCATCCGTGCAGTCAAGTTTAGTAAATCTTGTTACCAACTTAGGAACACATGCACTGCCACGCCATCCGTGCAGTCAAGTTTAGTAAATCTTGTTGCCAACTTAGGAACACATGCACTGCCACGCCATCCGTGCAGTCAAGTTTAGTTAACCTTGTTACCAACTTAGGAACACAAGCACTGCCACGCCATCCGAGCAGTTAAGTTTAGTAAATCTTGTTACCAACTTAGGAACACATGCACTGCCACGCCATCCGTGCAGTCAAGTTTAGTAAATCTTGTTACCAACTTAGGAACACAAGCACTGCCACGCCATCCGTGCAGTCAAGTTTAGTAAATCTTGTTACCAACTTAGGAACACAAGCACTGCCACGCCATCCGTGCAGTCAAGTTTAGTAAACCTTGTTACCAACTTAGGAACACAAGCACTGCCACGCCATCCGAGCAGTCAAGTTTAGTAAATCTTGTTACCAACTTAGGAACACATGCACTGCCACGCCATCCGTGCAGTCAAGTTTAGTAAATCTTGTTACCAACTTAGGAACACAAGCACTGCCACGCCATCCGTGCAGTCAAGTTTAGTAAATCTTGTTACCAACTTAGGAACACAAGCACTGCCACGCCGTCCGTGCAGTCAAGTTTAGTAAATCTTGTTACAACTTAGGAACTCATGCACTGCCACGCCATCCGTGCAGTCAAGTTTAGTAAACCTTATTACCAACTTAGGAACACAAGCACTGCCACGCGATCCGAGCAGTCAAGTTTAGTAAACCTTGTTACCAACTTAGGAACACATGCACTGCCACGCCATCCGTGCAGTCAAGTTTAGTAAATCTTGTTACCAACTTAGGAACACAAGCACTGCCACGCCATCCAAGCAGTAAAGTTTAGTAAACCTTGTTACCAACTTAGGAACACAAGCACTGCCACGCCATCCGTGCAGTCAAGTTTAGTAAATCTTGTTACCAACTTAGGAACACAAGCACTGCCACGCCATCCGTGCAGTCAAGTTTAGTAAATCTTGTTACAACTTAGGAACTCATGCACTGCCACGCCATCCGTGCAGTCAAGTTTAGTAAACCTTATTACCAACTTAGGAACACAAGCACTGCCACGCCATCCGAGCAGTCAAGTTTATTAAACCTT
Organism: Catocala sponsa; assembly: GCA_963564715.1. Taxonomy (NCBI): domain Eukaryota; kingdom Metazoa; phylum Arthropoda; class Insecta; order Lepidoptera; family Erebidae; genus Catocala; species Catocala sponsa. The sequence goes on from OY751336.1 coordinate 771,031, forward strand.
GTTACCAACTTAGGAACACATGCACTGCCATGCCATCCGTGCAGTCAAGTTTAGTAAATCTTGTTACCAACTTAGGAACACATGCACTGCCACGCCATCCGTGCAGTCATGTTTAGTAAACCTTGTTACCAACTTAGGAACACAAGCACTGCCACGCCATCCGAGCAGTCAAGTTTAGTAAATCTTGTTACCAACTTAGGAACACATGCACTGCCACGCCATCCGTGCAGTCAAGTTTAGTAAATCTAGTTACCAACTTAGGAACACAAGCACTGCCACGCGATCCGAGCAGTCAAGTTTAGTAAACCTTGTTACCAACTTAGGAACACATGCACTGCCACGCCATCCGTGCAGTCAAGTTTAGTAAATCTTGTTACCAACTTAGGAACACAAGCACTGCCACGCCATCCAAGCAGTAAAGTTTAGTAAACCTTGTTACCAACTTAGGAACACAAGCACTGCCACGCCATCCGTGCAGTCAAGTTTAGTAAATCTTGTTACCAACTTAGGAACACAAGCACTGCCACGCCATCCGTGCAGTCAAGTTTAGTAAATCTTGTTACAACTTAGGAACTCATGCACTGCCACGCCATCCGTGCAGTCAAGTTTAGTAAACCTTATTACCAACTTAGGAACACAAGCACTGCCACGCCATCCGAGCAGTCAAGTTTATTAAACCTTGTTACCAACTTAGGAACACATGCACTGCCATGCCATCCGTGCAGTCAAGTTTAGTAAATCTTGTTACCAACTTAGGAACACATGCACTGCCACGCCATCCGTGCAGTCATGTTTAGTAAACCTTGTTACCAACTTAGGAACACAAGCACTGCCACGCCATCCGAGCAGTCAAGTTTAGTAAATCTTGTTACCAACTTAGGAACACATGCACTGCCACGCCATCCGTGCAGTCAAGTTTAGTAAATCTAGTTACCAACTTAGGAACACAAGCACTGCCACGCCATCCATACAGTTAAGTTTAGTAAATCTTGTTACCAACTTAGGAACACATGCACTGCCACGCCATCCGTGCAGTCAAGTTTAGTAAATCTTGTTACCAACTTAGGAACACATGCACTGCCGCGCCATCTGAGCAGTTAAGTTTAGTAAATCTTGTTACCAACTTAGGAACACATGCACTGCCACGCCATCCGTGCAGTCAAGTTTAGTAAACCTTGTTACCAACTTAGGAACACATGCACTGCTACGCCATCTGAGCAGTCAAGTTTAGTAAATCTTGTTACCAACTTAGGAACACATGCACTGCCACGCCATCCGTGCAGTCAAGTTTAGTAAATCTAGTTACCAACTTAGGAACACATGCACTGCCACGCCATCCGTGCAGTCAAGTTTAGTAAACCTTGTTACCAACTTAGGAACACATGCACTGCCGCGCCATCTGAGCAGTTAAGTTTAGTAAATCTTGTTACCAACTTAGGAACACATGCACTGCCACGCCATCCGTGCAGTCAAGTTTAGTAAACCTTGTTACCAACTTAGGAACACATGCACTGCCGCGCCATCTGAGCAGTCAAGTTTAGTAAATCTTGTTACCAACTTAGGAACACATGCACTGCCCCGCCATCCGTGCAGTCAAGTTTAGTAAATCTAGTTACCAACTTAGGAACACATGCACTGCCACGCCATCCGTGCAGTCAAGTTTAGTAAATCTTGCTACCAATTTAGCTGCTAATTACGCTTTTTTAAGGGTAACTCCCGCATTAGGATTTATTCCTGTGTCGCGGGAGACTTTACAAATATTCAAACCACGGACACAATAAAACAATTTTTTTTATATAGCTATCTATGTCGTTAATATTTTAGCAAGGGAGATTGTACCTATGCTTCTTACAGTAGGTAGTAGCTTTGCTATATTTCTTTGAAATTGCTTCTGTCATGTCAAGTGAACATAACCATTTCCATAAGCGGCGCTTACCATCATAGGCTGCTTGCTCGTTCTCCATTATATAGCATAGCATCAAAAATAAAGGACTTTTTTTACTCGTAATTATCGTCTACCCTACAAAAAGGAGTCGACGGAGTTAATGTGCTGACAACACCAAGATCACTGGTTTCCTTGGTAGCTGCCAAAGCCTTGTTAAGAAAAGTCAAAAGCCCTATTTACTTTACTACGATCTTTTATAGTTTAGAGGTACTTTCCTAATAGAGCTTCATCGGATTTATGAGACTTAATTAGTGACTCCGCGCATTGGTAGGAGATATTGGATTGGTTTAGTTTAAAGTAATTCACTATTAGGTGAGACCCATTATTTCTCTAAATAAAACCGTAAAGTTCTCGAGTAAAAAGGGATAGGTTCATTGTTTAACAGTTGTTAAATGTTTGTTCAATCTATAGCAAAGTTCATAGTATATTATTATTAATATTATATTGGCATTTAGCAGCCACATAAAGTCGTTCCTTCCTTTATAAAATCAGCACGGATGGTGTAGTTAATCGAAAGAGTCTGGGAATCCTTCTGTCCATTGTTTAAATGTTTGTTAACTCCCCCGCGACACAGAATTATAACTTGGGAAGAAGACGACCTTAGAAAAAATTGTTATGAGGATAACGTAACAGCCGAGTTACGCTAAATCCTCAAGATGCGTTTGCATTTATAATATAATTATGAATTAATTGTATGTGAAAATGTTTATCCCTTAATCGCGTATGCTATGCAATTTTGGGTTGTAAGAGCTTCCAACAGATTTAACAAGATAATGCTTCTCTCATTAAATCTCTGTTAAAATTCAGAAATTAATGATTGCCTCTCGTCAATATTTTGTTAAACAATATTATTGTTGTGTTCGTGTAGTGTACGGCAATGGGCCTCATGACCCCCTGAGGCGCTCATGGCCGGCATGCTAACGACGCAGTGCAGGAGTGATACCACCAGCTAATACCCAATTCCGTTAGTAGTACATTAAACGGGACTTAATGTACGAGACTAATGGACAGTAACTGTTGTAACTCATCAACTGGGTTAGCGTTGACAAATGACATGAACCATGGTATGATGTGGAGCGTGGTGCTTACGATATAACTACCGCGTGTTAAATAGCTAGCTGTGACACGCGGTGTCGTTTGCTTTTTATGCAGCCTGTTTGCTTGATTTAGCGAGTTCTTTAGCAAATATCTTCGATTCGATCTTCGACATTTTTCAGCGATTCAGTTGTGTGAACGTAACAAACAGACAGATTCACTGGGCGCATTTAGTACAATAATAATTGTTAAATATAGTATAGTATTGAAAACAAGTATTTTTTTAAATAATATTGGTTATTATTATATATAGGTATTTAATTACAGATTAATACGGTACGATAAATATATTTTTGAATGCATCGTCAGAGCAGCGGTGATAAATGTGTGGACTGTGAATGAGGTCTCGGTATCGATTCCCGGGTTGGGCAACGTGTTATTGAGTTATTCCGTCAATAAATCTTAGTAGCCGTGCGGTGTCTGGAACTGTCCAGGGTAAACAGCAACAGACTTGCACCCTATGGTGGGTATACCTAATGAACCTCTGCCTATTTCTTGGAGATAAAGGCGTGAGAATTAATTACTGGAGTTAAAGTAATCGTCACTGTCCACTGGTAACCATCAGGGACGATTAAGTCAATGTCAAGCGGTTGTATTTCGTGCTGCCTGTTTCGATATCCTTTGAATACAGTAAACATATCTGAAATCAGTACTATCATTAGTATTATGTATGCACAAAAAAACCCAAGCCCTAACTCCAAGAGACTCCGTTTTTTTTGCTACTACTCTAATAGGGCACCTGGGTTAATCCTAAGAACCAACTGTCAAAGTCAATCATTTATGCATGTGTATCACAAAGAAACACTTATAAACGTCAAAATATAGTCGTAAGTGAGTTTAGTAAATTTACAACTATGTTAGCGGCTAAGTTCAGGCTAAGGAATGAGCCTATGAGAAGATGAGCTGTCAAATACTAAAGCCACTCATATAAATAGCCATTAATTTATGATTTAGTATCTATAACGGTATGTACAACATGTATGTATCATGTTAATGAATATGAAAGATCATAGGAGGGAATCAGTGACCTTAAATAAGCTTTTAACTCAAAATAGATATCATTATCCTTTCGGCTTATAAGTAGTGGATAGTCCAGATAACAGTGGATTACGTTCCTCATATCTGATTGAACTGCAGGCTACCACGGTCGGCCAGGAATATTTGATCTCATTTCTGGTTTTAGCTGCCTTTTCCGACGCCACCATTTATCTCCAAGAAGTTGACTTAATAACTGAATTGTTCATCTACAAATCGACGGTAAATGGAATTTCGATAAATGGAATCTAAAATTGATTCAATTCTATTTCTGGGGATAGCGGCGGATTTGTGATTATCTAATTACTGACCTAAAAATATTTAGTTTGAGATTAAATTGTCTAGTACCCATAGTACAAGCTCTGCTTAGGTTGGGCTAGATGGTGTTGTGTGTATGCGATAGAATATTATTATTATTACTATTATTAACTACAAGTCTTGATTTAAACATCATATCAGGTTTCTAAATATATCCAGAAAAATAGATAATTCTGGCGCCTTTAAAGTTTAATAGAGGCTAGATACTAATAAAGTGCGATATTTGAAATATATGCGTATTTCCGAATAAACTGTAGGTAAAACTAATAATCCTTACTAATATTATAAATTCGAAAGTAACTCTGTCTGTCAGTCTTTCTGTTACCTTTTCGCGGCTAAACCACTCAACCGATTTAGATGAAATTTGGTACAGATATAGTTTAAAACCTGGGGAAGGACATAGGCTACTATTTATTCATGTAGGTACCACGCGGGCGGAGCCGCGCGCAATAGCTAGTTATACATAAATACCTAAATAATTATATAACCAGTTCCTTTTATTAAATAACCTTTAATCTTAATAACACGGCACTTGAATATTTACAGAAATAGTTTCGTTTTAAACCTTGAACGCTGGTTCTTTAAATAATTTTTGTATTTTATTTATACTTGCACAAGATCACGATGTGGTTTTAAATTACATAATATGAATACTTTATGAGGAGCCGTGAACTTAACTTACGTGATGCTTCCTTTACCGCGGGCATACTAATGAGACAACTGTCATAACAGCACTAGATAAATATAACAGTGAAAACTGTAGTGACAGACGAGCTCGCGGCCCTAGACATGGCAACTGCCACTCATGGGCTTCAGTAATGTTAGTGGCTTGAAGTCGCTGCTTATCATAACAGTTGTACTCTTTGTAAACCTCGATTGAAGAAGGATAATTCATAGCGTTCGGAAAAAACTCGGCATGTATTGGCAAGTGTTTTGTGTCCCAATAAATTAAATAAATAAAGTTCATGGGAGAAATGATCGCTGAAAACGTACCGAACTGGATGAGAAGGTTTACTATTAGAAAGGTTATCCCCCCACTGCGAGATTGAGTAATGGTATAAACGTGATGTTGGCACCGAGTCAAATAGATCCCTAAGCACTCCGGTGAAACACGCAAAGGAATCCCTTTTCATATCAGTAGAGTGATGTTGAATACAACGTTACTATTGTTCTACCTTCTCAAAGAAGATTGGGATCATCGATAACTGCATCTGCAATGGGTTCTAATTTTAATTAGGTGAAACTACATATATTTTTACAAAACAGGCTCACCGTGAGGCTGTTGCCGTGCCTGACGGTGCAATGGTAGTTTTTACATCTTTCAATTCTGTTCCTTTTTGCTTTATTAACCGTTTGGATGAAGGCTTTCACTAATACACAACACTGGCTGTTTATGATCAGGTAGCATAGAATCAATTTGAAAAGCAAAAATTAAAACGTGGTGCATGCTTGTTGAAAAACTTGGTTACCTTTTAAAACCATATGAGTAGAGCAGCTTATCAAAAAAAATTAACACGTTGTTGTTTTAATAAAATGTAATATTTTCTCTTCACAGGTAAGCATCCCCTGCAGTGCCAATCATCAACGGAAACAGACTACTCCTTTTATGCAAGTATTTATAATAATTTAACAGAATACCTACATGACAGGCGGTGATCTGTCTCGGGACAATACCTCACTGATAGAGGTAATGGTTATCGTGTAAAAATTATTAATTAGCAATCGATATAGCTAGTAAACAATTTTAATTGTTGTATTATATTTGAATGCTGCTGTGTTAGCAGAATATGATGAGACTAATATCATTGTAAGAGCTTTTATAGCTACTCATGTTCTGCGAAATAAAGTTTTGAGTTGATATGATTTATTTTCTCTAAATTATTTTGGTAAGTGGTGCTTGCCACAATGCTTTTATGACGACATTTCGAAATCCGTCAACTGTTAGTAATTTTAGTTATATAGGGAACTCACCTTGCTAATCATGACGCATGCGGGATCTCCTGAACGACTAAATGTTTTAATGATTGCACGGATGGCGCAGTGCTTTGAGTGGTCATCTTCTGTCTTGGTCGCTTCTGTTAATGAACCTGAGAGTTCGAATCCCATACGAAACTACAATTTATGTGATTCACAATTTTCCCCAGACTAGGACTTATTTCCTGCAGTAAGAATGTGTATAATGTCGCCTACACATATCCAGTACCGCAAATATCTGTAAGAAATAAGGCACACTGCCGGGGATAATGAGAGTGTCAGATGCTTAAGGCCAGCGTGGATCTGTTCCTATACCTCTTTGCAAACCCCTTCACCCATTAATATCGAAGTGCTAGTTTTCACCCATCCCTGCACCTAGTCACACTGTGAGTGTGCACCTGGTTTCTTTGTTGTCTGGATTCAGTGTAGACTAGCCCTACCGTTAGGTACGCTGCACAGAGAAGTGCACTCTAAGAAAGGCTCGAAGGCTATATGAAAGGCAAAATGGAAGAACAACGTTTTTTAGTACGAAAGCATATCGTTTTCCATAAACCTCAGTTCGAATTAACTACCGACGTGAAATCCTTTTTACCTTGTTTTTAAGTCAGTCCTCATTTCACTCGAGTTGTTCATATATAGATAGTTCTTTTATACAACCTGTATAAATGTATGATCATGTCAAAGAGTCGTAGCAAGCAATGACATCGTGGTCTAACCTCAGGCATAGATCTAACAGCGCACTTTATGCCTCGAGTCTCTCTCTACATAAATAAGCTTTCAATATGTATAAGATGAAGTTGTATATTTTAAAATTGAGATAAAATAAGAGCTAATATGTACATGCTCATGTTCAGATTATAATCAGGTACTCACAGGACAGGCTTGCCTAGTGTAGGGCCACAGGATATTGTATTTGACAATGTTAATATTTTTTGGCAATATACAAATTTTTATTTTATTTATTTATAATAACGATTCGTTAAGTTAATCCCGCGAGAGTTTATAATACGAACAACTTTTACTAAATGCGGTCAGAACATTACTGATCGATTCGGTATATCTTTCTATGTCTTTCAAATGTCTTAATGTATTCATAAATATATAGGTTTAGGATAGCGTTAAACATATGAGGCATTTTGTAGCAGACTAGCAGTCCAACTTCAGGTGATGAATATGCAAAACTGAATTAACTAAACTACGCGCTAATATCTTGGAGTTACCTCTATCGTAAAGGGAATATAATCATCATAAAAGGAGAACTTATACAAACATCAGCTCACTAAATGTTTCGCTATGCGATAATCGAGGAGCGTTCTAAATTGTACCTACTACACCCTGGAGAGATGAGCTAAGAATTGGACAAACATTTTCTCTACTTTTCCATTTGTCGTTACTTGCGAGAAAAACTACATCAGAAAACAGGAATCTATTTCACTTGGCTCACTAAAACGTGACCTGTATACCACTTTACGTTACTTTGTAATCTAAAAGACTGAATAAACCGCGCACCCGACGACGCTATTAATATTTTCATATAACAAGTTTTATTCTTGCTTCTAAACATAAATACTTCAACTGCAACATTTTATATGACTCTTCGGTGCGCCCGAATCCTTCCGAAGTGTCATTTATTCGATCGTTTGTCACAAAGATTTATTTTGCTTTATACATATAGTCTTATCTATTCGTATGACTACGTCTTTTTCTTACTTTTTCGTTAACAAAAAGGCACGGCGTACACAAACGGTTAACTTTAAATGAAACCAATATCGAAATAGTTGGAATGGGTGTGTCTGTGTGCGCGTCGACTCCCTTTCTTTGTTGTCTGGATGCAGTCTGCTGCGCCCGCCGCGCCCCGCGCCTCCACCCAATAACTCATGTTTTATATAGACATTACGCTTGAGGGTTGAGGATCCTACCTCTCTATTACGACAAAAGAATGCAAAATTTGTGCTCGGTAATTCAATTAGGAAAGTTGTGTAGAGCTGTATCTCTCGTCGTCAATACTTTCCACGAAGAAGTAAATGGATTTTCCCAGCGCGCTGTGCAAATATTAAAACAAAGGTTTATGTTGAGCGATGTTAGTTTGAAATGTAAACGGTAATAAGGAAACTAAACACTACTAGTTTATTTATTGTTTTAGAAGCGTCGGATGATTTAATTTTTCCTTAATAAGATTTTCTTAGGAAGGGACGACGATCGTGTGGCGACAGCTTAGTTAGCTCTCGGAGCGATGTTTAGGAGCGTTGCCGTGTTCCAGTCTAGGTTGGCTAACCTTTTAAAATAAAGTTTCAGTCTCAGTGCTTTAAAGATTATATAATGCTATAAGTATTGACTGCCTTGATTCTGCGTAAAAAGAGACTAAGACCTTGTGCAGCTCCACTATACTCTTTGATATATGACATCATGACAATAATGCAAAAAAATTATATGTTGGTTTCTAAACGGCTTCAAGGGATTTCAGAGCACAATCGTCGATAACCTTCCTAAGATCATTTTTTATAAATATATTACTACTACATTATAAGAGTGCATATCCATACATCATGATCCATGATTAAGTTACTAGTAGGTAACCACTGACATATACCACGTCCACTCTGCAGAAATCTTTTCACATAAAACTATGATACAATGTTTATTAAGCTGACACTGGTGTAGTAATATATATAGTATACATACATACCCTATATTTGCCTCTATCTCTGGCGCCAGTATTATGTTTGAGGGTAGGCAGCCTATATTGTACATTTCACCAACTATGTTTTAAGTACAACGTAAGAGCCGAGCCTGTGGTCAACTTTGCCATAGCTTCCATGCGCGTCATAACATTTCTGACATTGAATTTACTGACAACTACATATTATGTCGTACTCGTAAATCGAACGTGGTACCACAAAGGACTAACGAAGCAATCAATAATACTATTGTATTATAAATTCTGCAAACAAACCCAAAAACACCTTAAACAAACAAGAATCATGCTGCACGATAATGTCTATTTCCTCGGCAGTTTCAATTTTCACCAATACCCCCCAATTAAAAACAGTATCGCCTCCATTTTCTATTAGTTTGAGCTTGCAGAGAACGCTGTGGCGCTCCCCGTCAATTAATCTGGTCGCCGGTGCCTGCAGTTCTTTGTTGTCTGCAGTCTGCAATCGTTGGCAGTCTCAAGTCTGCACGCGCGTCTCGCCATGCTATCCAACTAAGGGCGCATTCCCACTAAACAAACAACACCGCCCCTTACGTTCTTATTAGCAAAATAACAGTTTAATAGTTAACTCACTTGCAAAATAATAGATCTTTCTTCTCCCTAGCCTTTATTATTCCCAAATCACTTGGGGTTGGCTTTCTAGTCTAACCGGATTTGACTGTATATCAGTTTTTACACGAAGCGACTGCCATCTGACCTTCGCAACCCGAAGGCTAACGATACCCTAAGGCTAGATTAGTGTCAGGATATTAGAGGGTATTGACTTCCCAATAACGACTGCCATAGATGTTCATGGCAGACGGGACCGACGCTTAACGTGCTCTCCGAGGCATGAAGCAGGCGATAATTATTGTCAATCATATAATAGATAATAATAAGATACCGCAAAATATTTCAAGCAAACTCAAGCGCTTTATACTGATTGTTTGCCATCATTATCATGTACCTAAGGTTTGATGAAGACTACCGAGCAGATTGCCACATCCACCGATATTGCTTATTATAAAAATGAGCAGAAGGCATTGGACTACAGTCGTGAGGTCGTGGGTTCGATTCCCATCCATTGTACTGCTAACGTGAACCCACACAAGTCATTAGTAAGAGTAATTAACGATAACGAACGTAATTGCAATCCAAATTGCTAGTAATAATTAAAAAGAAGTAATTTTCTTAATTAAATAATTTTCTGTCGCGTTGGTCCCGTGCTGTAAGTTTACGCTTTAAGTTTGCGGCCATTCGTATGATTTCGATTTTAAGCCGGGCAAGGGTGTCTACTGGATTCTGATAGGCATTTAAAATGCGCAATAGACGGTTATATACTTGCCTCTTATTACGCAGCACGTAAAGCCGTTGGTCCTGCGCCTGATCTCTCTCTGGTCGTGTCGGATTACCGTCCCATCGAATCATGAGAGTTAGGGAACAGAGAGTGCACTTGTGTTTGCGCACACGTTTGTGCACTATAATATCTTCTGCGCAGGTGGCCAGTCTCCGTTAAGATTGGCCGCCGTGCCCGGAATCGGTCTGGAGGACATTATTATTACGCAGGACCTAAAAATAACATAGTTGGTGTTAATGGGTGTATACGCTTCTGTCTACACTTCCAAAGATGTATATCTTTGTCATTCTTTTCTTTACGATTGTATAATCGTAACTCTATAATTATATAATAGATAGATATGCTCTGTTTCCTTCCGTCGCTTCTTTCGTATAAAAACCATATCCGATTACACGACACGACAGAGGTCACGACACTACGAAATATTTTTCTTATAATTTGTAACATATGTTATTAAGAGATGCAGTTATTTTCTTGGGGTCAAAGTAGACTAATTAATTGGCAAACATGTCACTACGTTTTAAAGATTACTATCAATGTAAGTTACTAATGACTATTATGATTGTAACAAGAATTATAGTTATTAGTAGTGGGTTTACGTCCGTAGTAAAATTGTTGTTTGTTTACCTTTCGACCGCAAGTTTTTGAAGTGAAAACTTCTTTAGCGGCGTTGTGCACTTTTTTTGTGATTGGTAAAAAATGTTAAACTCGCGTTAGGACACGTGACCTGATCGAACGTTAATATTCATGTTTTCACTTCTGCCGGCACTCCCAGAGTGCAACCCGTTTTTTTTTTTAGTATATTATCGCTCCATAGATTTGTGTCCGTGCCTTTTTAGAGTGGTTTTACTATTTGATTTTTACTCATTTATTAAAACTACTTACATCATCGATGTGCCTGCATTTTGTTGGTTTTTCAGGCAACATCACAATCAATTTTCATCTATTTTACTTCTTTTCATCAGTAATAGAATAGTATATCCTTACTAATGTTATAAATTCGAAAGTAACTCTGTCTATCTATCTGTCTTTCTGTCTATTTACCCTTTCACGGCTAAACCACTCAACCGATTTGAATAAAATTTGGTACAGATATAGTTTAAAACCTGAGGAAGGACATAGGCTAGTTTTTATTGATGTAGGTACTACGCAAAAGCTAGTTTATATATAAATCTTCTTTTCATCAATTGAATGATTGAGGCTTAAAGCTTTTTAAACTTTTTATAGCGTTGGCTGAAGGCCGTTTGTTTAATTTGTGGATGGTGTTTGGCAGGCCATTTATCTAATTAATTAAATCGACCGCAAGTTCATAAAGATTAGGTTACTACTAAAATGGCACTGTCACGAACGTCGTACCTCACGATGGCCCGCCACCAAAGTGATTTAACAAATCTATGTTGCTGTAGCTGTCCTTTGAAAAGTTAAATGTATTTACTCTGTGTTTGTATATAATGTAGGTGCACTTATTGTATTGGCATCGCGCCCTCTGTGCAGTGAGAACGCGTCCTTATTTATCGTCGTATGACGCAATTTACTTTGTCACCCTATAATTCTTGTTATTTCGCAAGCCAGCGACAAATCGTCTGGAGATCTGGAATATCCAGACGTTTGTGTATGCAACGTTGTGTAATCAAAACATGTTTGTCAAATACAGTCGCTGAACGCTTTGTCGCGGCTGGTTCTGTACGGTTTATGGTTTTGTCTTTGGAAAGTGTTGTGTTTATTGTGTTCGTATAATTAAGCCACTTTAACGCAGCAAAAAACAAGAATCGGCACATTCCCCTGTCAATTATTGGAATGCCAGAGATAATTGAAATCATATTGTGTCTGGCCGCCGGTGTGCAGATGTGACTCAATAGGTTAAATAGTCATATTCACAGTGACACACCTGCTTACCCCCAAAAGGGTAAGCAGGTGTGTTAGATACCAATATATCGCCAGCTCCAGTTTTAGGGCCTATTGTCGTTGACAGTACAATCCATTCTGCTACCTGTTTACCTGCCCCGGGAATAAAATCCGAAGTTGACTGAGTGTAGGTGTGAATTGTCCAGCTGCAGTCAGTTACTCAACTGTTGCGCCAAAGGGGCAGTCAAACTCGGTGTTGACTATATTTTTTTTCTTTTGACTGCCACTGCAATAGCACCATTTCGTGTGTGGCGGAGAAATTAGCAAACATACAGAGAAAAAGAAAACAAAAAATTCGTTATAGAACGTCAAGTAAGCTCGTTGTAGAACCTTTTTCCATGAATATCATGATTAAGTTTTAAATTCCTAGGATTACTCATTTCCAGCCTTGGTCGCCGACAATTTATTGGCATTATAATTACACTAGTTATGAGAAAATTTTGAGTGTACTAAATTTTTATTTTTTATTTCTTTTATAACATATACATACAACATCATCTAGCCCAAACTAAGCAGAACTTGTACTATGGGTACTAGACAATGGATAAACATACATATATACTTTTTTTTTGTAAATACATACATATTATACATAGAAACACCCAGACCAAACAACACACACAACACACACAGACACAAATGTTTGACTTGTGCGGGAATCGAACCCGCGACCTCAGGCGTGGCAGTCGGTTACACTAACCACTACGCCATCGAGGCTAACTTTGCATATTTACCTTCGTAAAGGTTAGTTTATAATGGCCAGGATCACGCGGCTCATGCTGGAAGACGAATATTAATTATTTATTAACTACCTATACCGGAGGCCCAATCACTCCCTTTCCCCCATTCCCGCTTCTTCTCCTTCCCACATCCTTTCCTAAAAGGTCGGCAACGCGCTAGTGATGCCTCTGGTGTTGCAGGCGTCCATAGGCTACGGTGACCACTTACCATCAGGTGGGCTGTATGCTATTTTGCCACCTTGGTAGTATAAAAAAAATAAGTTTAATAGTAATAGTAGTGAAATAGTTTCAAAATTATGTATGTAATAAAGTGTTTAATAAACAACGCGATAAAATCCGTATAAAATAGTTTCATTCCAATGAATAACATTCGCGTAAACAGAAGACAATATTAGGCTACCGATCCAAAAATTCTAGTAATGTATAGATATTTTCGTAGTGCCTTGCCTACGAAAATATTAAAGAAAAAAACGTTTTTCCCGCGTCTTTGCTCGCGCAAATTTAGATTAGATTGGTAAAAGAACTTTTTTGTGTAGGAAAGGTAGCCTCCTGTGTTGTTCCCCTGACAAGGTGTATGCGACATGTCATGGTGACCGCTCGAATATATTAGTTTAGGCTTGAAAGCGTGACTAATAAACAAACTCACTTTGGCATTTATTATATTAAGTTAGGAAGGATATGAAGTAAGTTTTATTTCATTGATTTACTTTAGTTATAAACTTCAAAATCCATTTATTGACCGGTATACAGTACCTTAACTCCAGTCTGAGTGCGCAGTGCGTGATCAGAGGTCAACAACCCCACACAAGTGCATCTATCACGGTAATATTGCATCTAATAAAGAGATAATTGAAGCTGCGTGGCTGTGCGAACGAGCCCCCGCTGGGACCCTGTTGCTACTCAATTGTTGATGACATCAGCGAAATTTACTTACATCGAACAATGCGTACATCTGCTCTGCAATTTGTGACAGCTTCAATAATTTACGAAACTATGTTAGAAGAGTGTTTTCGATATCACAAAGCTATTTTTAAAACGCTGATGGAAGATAATTGATAAATTGCTGAAGAAAGGACATTTATAAAAAAAAATTACGCCATAATCGTTTACATATTATAAAGCAGAGAAGACAGAGAATAGAGCTTACTATTTAACACATAAGTCGGCTCCAATGGGAATGTCTTACAGAAGACTTGTCCCCTTTTACAGGAAATTGGTTAAAACTAGCAAGTATCTACTTTTGTTCGTCTGGTACGTTCTCAACGCCTAACTCTCTCATTCGTTTTCTTTTGACCCATCTTGAATTACTTTACCACTGGTCAGCAACTGCGAGCGATACTCCTAATATTACAAATTATCGTGGTCTACGAAACTGCCTAAACAAAAAGTAAATAATATTGTCTTCTGTTTACGCGAATGTTATTCATTGAAATGAAACTACTATATACGGATTTTATCGCATTGTTTATTTGACACTTCATTACAAAATTTTTGAAAACTGTTACACTACTATTACTATTAAACTTTACTAATTTATGGTTTAAGATATTTATTTCTCAAAAAAAAAGACACTTTCCCCGACGTTTCGGTTGCTTTTCAGCGGCCATGGTCACGGGGAGACTAAGATGGTAGTTGTCTCAATGTTTCAGAGTAGTTATTTCAAAGTACCCGAACACAATTTAATCATGGGTGTTTCTTTCCTGTACAAAAAGAAATCGACGGATCCCTACTATCGATATACAGGTATCAACCTGTTTACAATAGTAAGTGTAACACATACATATATTTATACTACAAAGCTTATATACTGCATAATCAGGAAACACACATAGATTGAAAACGACATAATAAAGTCGTATTACATGAATATCTGAATAAAATACGCAAAACTGATTTAACATTCAACGCATTTACATTCGATCATATGATTGTGATCATTTGTTTATCGCGATTATGTTACTAACACATTACATAGTATCAGATGATGTGAAATTACATATTACGTCTGCATAATATTAAATACTGGTTTTTGCCCACGGCTTACCTCGGGAGCAGTGCTTTTTTCTGGATAAAAGTTTCACTATGTCCTTTTGTGTACCCTTGACAAAGCGGATACGAAATGTCATGATGATCGATCGAGTAGTTAGGGCGTGAAAGCGTAACAAACAAACTCACATTCGCTTTTATATTATTTGTTAAGACGGCGTATTGCATAGTTGGGTTTAGGATTCAGATCCCTCCAGTATTCTTCCTTCTGCATCAATCTATCCTAGTCTAGTCTCTTAAGTCACTTCTACTCGTGAAACGGCTGTGTAGAATAAAATACTATGTTATTAAGGCCCATTTAGTGTGTAATTTCAAATAATTCATACGTGCCAGTCCATATTTGCTTAACACAAACTACATCGTAATTGTAAACATGCCGTATGTATTTTACTGTGCGTTTGTAAAGAATCTTGGTTTCCCTACATGTAACACGCGATGTGTTCTCCAATTAATGTTAGATTTTTATCGTTAGCAACGTTTTGAGTTCTTTCTTTTCTTGGTCGACTTTGATATCAGAATATTCGTTTAGTATCGACGGTAGTTTCTTCTTGTAAAAACTGTTATAGATGTTTGTGACAGTAACTACCTGATGACGCTTATGAGCCACGAGAATGTCAGGTAAGCTGTCTCTTTCTTTAAGACTAAGAGCTACTAATGAAATGCCAAAAATTTAGTTTAGATTTTCGATGCGGTAATTGAACGGGCAAGTTTATTTCTGGACCATCATCGGTAATGTAACACAAAAATGTTATTACGAGAAATTAATCTTTGGAATGAATTCCCTTTTATCCAGCCATTGAATCCTGGCTCTTACTTTTTCGCGTCGAAACCGCTAAAATTACAAATGGCCGCCTCGGCAGGGCGCCATTACAGTAAATCACAGCTCGTTCTCGCGAAATTCCTTAACATTTATACATTATCCAACTGCTTACGATTCAACATGGATCTTTAGACAAAGGGTCATCAGCAGTAGTAACTAATTTTGTATTTTATCTGAATAGAAAGAAGCCTAAAGCGTAACGTATAAAACAATCTCGTCTCGTACAGTTCGTGTTTTGTTGATTTGTTTTTCTGACGTCTTCTGTGTCCGGATAATAAAGGGTCGTATAATAAATTAACTTATAATAATCTTTAAAGGGCTACCGCATAACCAATTATTATAGGCCAGTACAAAGTTGCATAATTGTCGCTATTACTGCGCGCATATGTAATCGTTTTTCTGTACTCCAGTCACCACGTGAATATAATGAATATAAACAGAACACACTGACAAATATATTTTAAGCACTCTTTAGTAAAAACTAAAATATTTCTTACCAACTGTCTGTTTATAGATGATATGTAACATTATTTCCTAAAACCTTTAAACGATTGCTTTACATACATCATTCTATTTAATATCATAATTATATTTATCTAGCTGGTTTATCCATTGATAGTCCTTTGATCTTAAATAGTTAGAACAGAGTGTACTGTGTGAACTGTTGTAGATTCTTAAATCATATTTATCTTTAAAAAGAAAACTGCTTCGCCTCTGGGCAAAAGTTATCAGTTTTAATGTTAGGAATAGTGGTTTACGAGCCGTCTGGCATTTTACTATTAACCCTTACGTTCGGTACTAGCAGTAGTATTAAATCTCGGTTCACCGTCCCAGACAAGCTGTAAATTCCGTCTGGCTGTTTCAAAATCCTGTTGAAAAGGATCTCTTTTTGGTTTATTCAGTACCAGTTGGAGAAATCCCCGAACAGTATAAAGATTATTGCGATTTTATTTAGAGTTAGTGTCCATCCCTTCAGAAGATATGACGTTTACGAGCGAAGCTCGAATCTGTATCAACTAGACCACCTTTTGAATAAATAAAGGAGAGTTATTTGTCTGGGAGGTAGTACAAATTCTTGTGGATTTATGTACTGTCTCGTTCGGTTCAACAAATTACTTGCGACTACCTATTCAGTCTTTTATAAATTACTTAGTTGGAACGAAATTCCTTATTGCGTGTTGCGAAAGGGGGCTAGACGGAAAAAATTAAGACCAAAAGTTGTAACGACACTTTTTGCTATAGTTGTAAGATTAAGGTTATTTCTTAATATGTATGTAGTGTTAATGTCCACAAGCCAATTATTACTAAAATTGAGCCTACTGATTAAGTTTATATTACATTATATTTGTTAATAATAAAAAAATATTATTATAACTTACCAGGCTAAACCAAATGCAATCCGCGTTGCCGAAAACTGGTCGAAAATTATATAAAATGTGTTGCCATCGACACGATAAGTAAGTATTATAACTAAAAAAAAATTAAATTTTATTACAATTCCTTCACTAATTAATCGAAAGGAACTTCGTTCCATCCGGGTGTCCCTTGACACCTCTCAAGTTTTATTTTTACTTTAAAAACTTCGGTACCTTGGCACATTTTGTTCAATGACTTAATTATTTTGCCGATAAGAACGAAAAACACATTTTGGTTAAAAATTTAATTAATAATTTGAGCATAATAACAACAAGCATTTATTTCAATTAAGGTTACACAATAGTTACATTTACTATGATAATAGGCGCAGCCTGTGTCGTGGCATCAATGAATACGATTGACTTACACCTAGAACTTAACTATTATAAAAATATGAAAATACATAATAAATAGTTCACTGAATATGTGTGTGTGTGTGTGTTTCTGAGTGTGAGTGATTGTGTATGTATGTATGTATGTAGGGCTCAAGTAATGGCACAGACAACTGTAGGACACTCAAAGCGATTCATCAAGCAATAGTGTTTAGGAGTTATTCCGTGTCATGATAAATTCAATTGGAGATAATTTTTTTAACTTTAAAGTGAACTTCACGAGTAGAGCAGTTTTTACTAATTTATTAGACAAACAGGGGAACATATATTTTTTAAATCTTTTGGCGAAAGTAGTCTTGCATTTTGTGACGGAAGCTTGAAGACCCTCGTATTTAACATATTATTGTAATTAGGGGAATTCAGGACCATCTTGTGAGTATTGGTGACTGCCTTCAGTATGTACAGCTGTCGTATACTTAGTAGTCCAGCAGCTTTATTGAGTTCAACTGTTGGAAATTTAATTGTTTTTTTGAGCATAACTCTAAATATTGATCTCTGAGCTCTCTCCAATTGTATTAGATGTGATGTTGCTGCACCTCCCCAGACTCTGCGACAATAACTAAGAAGCCTGTTTGGTATTCGGCTATCGTATCTTACGATCGCTTGCTTTACTAGAGATATCACAACCACACATGTACGAGATCATACATGATCGATTGGATTTGACTGGAACGTCGTGAGAATGTCATGGTCTGGTGTTTTCTCCGAGTGCTGTATAGGAAGACACGACAAAATCCTCGTGTAGATGAAGCTGTTGTCTCGTCTCATGTTGAGATCATATTTTCTTTCAGTAGGTACATTTATTAAATTTAGGACCCAAAGATCTCATAATTTTTTTTATTGGAATCAAAGCAACTTTTCAGCTAAACAAAGTTGACAGTATTAAAAGGCTTTTAAATATTAGCTAGTACGAGTTAATGTTAGTAAATCGATAGAGCAGATGTTCAAAAGGAATCTTTATATAGCTAAGAGTCTTATAGGACTGTCTTTATTTTGTTCTCTTTTATAGTTAGTTCTATCACTCTAGATTAATGGATATGTAAAACGTAAACGTAGAAAAATAGAATGCAAAAATTGGTTAGTAACCAGTACTTCGTTGACTACCCAACAATACTCCATATTTGTCTTTAGTTGAGTTCACGTACTGTGTAAACCTGGCCTTTATTGACCCTAAAAGGTGAGTTTACAAAATGAATAAAGCACCCCATTCAACATTCAGTGTAATTGAGCATTAGGTTTGTAAAGCGATACGTTTCATTAGAATATTGAGTAGCTGACGTCTGGCCCTGCGTGTATCGTTCACAGGTTCACAGTCCAGATGGAAGCTGTATTACGTATACGAATAGTTCGCAAGCGGTTTAAATGAGCTTTAAACTTTGTTGTGTGCCGCAATTTGCGAGAGAATAGTAATACAGCGAAACTTATTAAATTTAAGTTCGTGTAAGACGAGTTCCAGACCACGTGTGCCAAGTTTTACTTCGTCTAATGTTTGCCACCAGCAATTTGGGTATTATTTTGATAGAGATGCATTGTTTAAATAAATAAACTGAGTTTTTCGCGTGGGTAGTGACTTTGTATGAAAGGTTCGCTTCCTAGGTAAATTTTATTGGATGTCTCTATCAAGATATATCCTCCCGTTACGTGGGAGCTGAAACCCTAGCTGGCGAAATGTTGGTGTTTAATACAGCTCTGTCTACCTCTAGGGAATGAAGGCGTGAGACTATATAATATACTCAAAAGTTTTCTGCTTAAAATCTTTTAACCCGCGACATATCGCGCTGTCTAGACAGATCCCAAGCCGTGTTGTGAGAGGAGCTTTCAATCGTTAAACGTCCCGACCGTATCGAAGCCAGACTTGGTTGTCACCCTCCATTGTGTTACCCTGCACGCGCTTAGACGACACATCCACGTGTCTCGTCTACGCACGTGCACGCAAATACAGCTTCGTGCCTAGCAAGGGTTGACCCTTACTAGTTACAAAAGTACCACAAAACTTGTTCATAGATTTCTCAGTGACAGCAGTCTACGATTACACAATTGATTCCACGCTGTTCAACCAGTTTAAGTAATGTCTACTCTATCTCAAACTTGGTTGCCAGCGAACTATTTGGTGGTAAGCGATAACCACAGGTCAGTGTGGCTTAACACAAACGCACACCTCCAAACCGCTATGTCCTGTATGGCTGTATGGGCGATGAGAATAGGAGCAGATATTCCTCTACTAATACTATGCGACGCATCGCAAATAATAAAGCATTCAGCCATAAATCAACTACATACATCCTTAGCCTCATTCCTACATCTTCGAAAGTAGGTATAGGGTAGGTATATATAGAGATATAACACTCACTCTTCGCTAGTTATGATGTAACGTAATGAATATGTACCACGTAAAAGTTGGTGAGCCTAGTGTCGTCTTTCAAGCACTATTCCAAAATGCTTAGTACCTACTGCAAAAACATCCTTGATAGAAAATCCGACAACACTGCTGGAGCCGGTGGAACTCAAGACCTCATGCACAGCTATCGCATTCACTACCGCAACACAACCAACGCGGCCGACAAATTTATTCATAGAGTCAACAAAACTCTACCTACAATACACCGAGAACATCTACAATACTAATGAACTGCGTAGAGAGTGACGCCACTCCCGACTGCACTGAATAGCTAGTTGCAAAAGCATAAATCATATTTTAAAACAGTATCTGTACGTTCGCAGTCTAATCGTATAAATAATAGCCTCATTTCTCAGAAGCAGATAGCTGATTAAAAACGCAACAGACACATAGAGCAGAGTACATTTAATTTTTTATCACCACCATTAACTATTTTGATTACATTTATTTTTTATCTGTCTACTAACTATTTCAAACTAAATAGAATGAAATCGGTTTTCAAAATAGTTTAAGGATAAAGTCTTGGAAATTATTGTTAATGCAATTTTAATTATGTAGCTATCATTAGTTTGGATTTCATACATACGTTGAGTCACGACTGTTGTCCTCAGTGGTGTGTAGAGACTATGGATTTACATTTGCTAAGACTCTAGCAGTAAATGGAACTAGAGTTATGACTAGTCTAGTCTAGCATACATACAACATACTCTGCTGAGATAGAAAGAGCATACTCTTGCTATCTCAGCAGAGTATGTTAAGTATAAAAATAACAAATAAACTTATTTTCGAATTTTAATTAGCTTAACTTCTATTGTCCATATCGATATATTTTCGTTTAAGAAATAAGATTCAATTATTTAAAATGAGATATAGGTAAAGAATGAAAGTTTAATTTTTTTTCGCAAACAACGTTGAATTTAGTACGTCATAAAAAACATGTACCTACTTGATTTACAAGCTATGTAAATCTCTTACATCCAGCTGACCATTAGCCAAAAACAGACAAATAAATGTTTATTAATGTCTTATTAATTATACATAAGCATCCAAAAATCAGATCAAAGTAAACATATGTCTGGAGTAACTCTGCGTTTCCTGTGACATGGGCCGTGACCCGAGACCCGAGACAGTCTCAAGGGCGGCAGGTCCTTACCTCCTCAGTATTTATATTATGATTGAGTGAATCACTTGATTAGAGACAATACGGCCCTGGGAAAAAGCTCCTTTTTTATATTTGGTACTTACTCGACGACCGAACCGTTAACGATTTGAAGCTCGGTGTGATTCATTTGGTCATTTGACGTCACACAGGATGGCGGAGCTCGACTAAATGAAGCATTGCGATCGAAACGCTCCAGAGTTATGAAAGAATAAGGTCAGATATGTTTATTTAAATAAGATTTAAGCAAAAATACACCATGTCCTGAACCACAAAGATGCTAAGTGGGCAATGGAAGGACTGTTGTAAACATGTGTAGACAAAGTTATAGTTTACATATTTGCTTGCAGTGGCTGAAGAAGCTAAAAAGCAAATAGCGTTTTAAGATTAATAACCTATAATAAATAATCACCATTACTTACATAAAAATTAAAACAATATTTTAATCTAATGGTGATTGTAGTAATAGAAGTAATTCAAACAAAAGACGAAGTGTGAATAATTTAACAGTTTCTTAGTACTGGGTGGAGTAAAGCTTACGAGTTTAATTCTGTATTCCAGACTATACTGCACGTCTTGTTGAATAACTCCATTTGTTTTCGTTTTGAAGTTAATCTTGCTTGATAAGTAGTTTTACAAAACGTCTTCAAATATTTATGAGCGCTTTGTAGCTTTAGTTTCAAAGCTTATTATAATTTTATCAGATATCAACATTCTACAGTGAAGTGTTTAATATGAATTATCCAAGAACATTCGAGAAAAAATATTACATCTCTTGACTTTTCAATGCCTGCGTTACTATGAATCAACAATAGCTTAGTTGGAGATTGTTGGACTGGCACGCAGGAGTCTCGAGATCGATCCAAAGACACACATCTCTGACTTGCCGAATTTAAATAATTAATTATCGCTCGCTTTAACAATGAAGGAAAACATCGTAAGGAAACCTGCATGTCTGAGATGTACTCCATAATGTTCTCGAAGATATGTGATGTCTACCAACCCGCACTGGGCCAGCGTGGTAGACAATGGCTTCTTACGACTTACACAGAGAAGAGGCCCGTGCCCAGCAGTTGGACAGTTTAATACAGGGCCGATATTATTATTATTAATGGACTATTGCGGGTAATCTTAATAAATAATCAATCTAGCTACAAATCTACAAAAATTAAACATTGTGTTTAAATCAGACAATAAAGATCTTTGAGAAGTATCTAATATAATAATAATTATACCCCAAAAAATTTTCAAATTTTCAATTTGGAGCCTTTGAATCAGATTGATACATATTGTACCGATAGTCGAGTACAGTTGTCTACGGTACTGCCACCGGTAGATTGTCGGGAAGGTTTCAAGCTATCCGTATACTTAGGTAAATACTCCATAATTGGATGGCTACTGGTAATGGTAGTGCTCACCAGTGTTTCATGGCGTACACAATTAAGGTCGGTCGTCAAGGAAAACGCTGAGCAATCAAGTCTGGAGTGTCCCGGGAAATGCTAAATTATCTCCGAGACCGCAATTAACAGAAAAAAGACGAGACACAGGAAAGCCATAAATAACCTGCTTTTAGAGTAAAAGTCTTTTTACACGAAGATTTTTTACCTATTAATAAAGAAATTGTTATGTGATGACTGGCGGATCTTAACCTAATGCATTTTGTTATTATTATTTCTGCGTCGAGGCTCAGCTTTTGCAGGATTCAGGGTACGAAAATAATTATAAACCGGTATGAAAAGCAAGCAAAATAAGTACATCATTCACTTGGGAGAAAATCAATGGTATTGGTTTTCAGGTCAGTAACTAAAAATATCCATATTTTGTAAACACGAGTTAGTAGAAGAAGAACGTCCGAAAATAGGGAGACAGAAAGATTGAGATCTTCGCATCCTCTACTATAAATAAAATTAAGGGAGATACATATATCCAGTGCAAACTACACATAAATTGCACTCCAACGACAAAAACCTGGCTGTGATTATATTTTAAAAATAATAAGCAAATGTATCATACCTTTTGTAATTGTTAAAAAGACAACAGTTTCTGTTTGAATGACCATCACTATTTACAAGTATATTTTACTCAAACGTTATTGGAGACAGAAACAAGTCATATTTGTACAACTGAATTTCGTTTTCTAGTATTTTGTTCCGAAATCGAAGGCTAGTTTACATAAGCTTATATATTATCGCATGTTGCACAATTTCGAATGTCGGCATCTAATTAATAGCTTCGCATTGATAGTCTCATAATATTTACACTCGTAAATAAATCCTACACGTGTTTAAGACGTTTCAGTACAACAATAGCCGCCGTTCTGCTTACAATTACTTTTGCACGTAACAAGAATCACTTAGTGCATTTTACGTATACAAATAAATGAACGGCGTAACAGGTTTTCAGCATCAGTGAGATCGCTTTCAAATACGTAGAACACAAGGATGTTAGTATTTTCTTTCCAATTTTCCTAAAATTGTAGGATAATTATATCAAAAAATTGGGGCAGTCTTTGGCGACTGCCGATAGAAGTGGAAACTTTAATCCTTGATCATAAACACTTCTTTATAAACCAAATTATAAACCAAAAATAATTCTAAAATGAAAAGCGTTCGGTGACGATGACGCGAGTTCCATGATTTTTGTTCACCCAAGAAGTGCTCAACTCGCCTAAAGAAATTTTAACTTAAAAAAAAAGGGACAGGTCGGATCCTAGTTCCTGGTACTCTCTTTCAGGTTATTAAGTAGGTCAAAATTTCGTTATTTTTTGCGTAGGACGCACCATTTCTAAGATATTGTTAATATTCTAAAATAATTCAAAAATGGAAAGCGTGACGCTGACCCTAGTTCTATGATTTTTGTTCACCCAAGAAGTGTCCAACGCGCCTAAAGAAGGTTTTACTTCTATAAACAAGTTAGACAATCGTATACGTCAGCTTTTGATGGTGGTAACGATTTTAATGTACCTTTTCTCTTTGTCCTTGTAACATCGAAACGGATTGACCAATTTGTTGTTTTTGTGATAATTTGCACTTTAAACTTTCAAGAAGCTTCAAAAAGATTAGAAGTAATAATATCTTCAGTTACCTACTGCGAATTTTGGAACGAGGTGAAACTGTATGAAGACTGTACTTATCTATACTAATATTATAAAGCTGAAGAGTTTGTTTGTTTGTTTGAACGCGCTAATCTCAAGAAGTACTGGTTCGATTTGAAAAATTCTTTAGTGTTGGATAGCCTATTCATCGAGGAAGGCTATAGGCTATATAACATCACGCTACGACCCACGGGAGCGGCGCAGTAACGATAAACGCAGGTGCAACCGCGGGAACATCTAGTCCTTAATATAATTTGATGACAAGCATGAACTTATTGCGATTGGTAAAGACATAGTCGTTTGGTTATAGTCCAACTTGACTGCATCAAGTGTTGCTTGAATTTATAGACAGTTATTGTTTATGCAAATCTGCCTTTGTTTAGGTAAGCGGTATTAAATGACAGTCCTTTCAACAGTTACACGGGGAACGTGAGTCACAGCGGGGAGGTGCAAGCGGATGTCGTATGTTCTTCTAATACTAATTATACAGATTCGCATTAACATCAAGGTACCGTCACGCGTCGACCGTAAAATGGCCATTGTGTATTTATTTGATCAACTGTAATGTTAGATGTTTTAATGTTTGGGTAGGGCTGACACGTGTTCGCGATTAGTTTTCGAAGATTTATGGATATTTACTATCCCTTGTTGTACCAAATCCAAGGATACAATATAGAGAGACACAGGGCGCCGTTACGTGTGAGTCACTTACACAGACACGGACATACTGCGAGCGAGGATCACCTATCTTTTAAAATTACCGCACTAACTGTAGCCTTCTGCGAGGACATAATAAACATACAATTAAAGGATACAAAGCATACCTAGTTTTAAAACACTAATTTGTCAGATACATAAATAATTGTGTGTTGTATCCCGTGTGGGATTAGAGCTCACTCAACACGGCGGCAATGGAGACGCGACCGCTTGCCTGCTGCGCCATCCATCGTCCGTGTAGTCATCGGATTAATTACTGCATTCGCCCTACATGGTACTAACACTCACACATATACGCATCTCTATGTATAAGTGTGCCAGTTTTCGCGTGTAGCATAAAGTCGGTCATCTCTATCTATGTAATTTGTGTCAAAAGTTACAATACAATAAAGTTGTTAATTCGCCTATGTCCTGTCTAGAAGCGTCATCGAGTTACGGGTCTTTGCCAAATTGTTGTATGTTCCGTAACTCGGAAGACCGCTGCAGTAGCAACCTCATTTCCTATTAGTTTCCGACCGCAGCATCGGTGTTCACCGGCAATTTAATTCTCGGTTTCGTCATAAATCTGGATACCATGATATTAGAACTCACTAACGTCTTAGATGGTATGCTTCCTGATGATATTTTAACATATATGAGTATTACAGAATCTTGTTAACGTCGATCTAACCTCATGCCAGAATATCTGCGAAGGTTAAAGAGATATTTATCGCCAACAAGTCGCCAAAATTAATTTCAACTCTCATTTGATTTTAAAAGACGGCACGAGGCACTTCGTTACATAATCAACAGGTGATGTCAAATTATATGACAACTAAGCGAAATGTATGATTTTCTGAAGAATGAGGCAGAGCTATAAAAACTCATACGTTCTAAAACCGTTTCAGTAAATTGGAAGGCCCATCTGAGGCCACGAGTGGACAAGAGGCTAGAGAAAAATACTTTCCAGTTGATTTTGTCGTAAAAAAATATTTGACGCCACTGCAATTTCCAAAAAAAATTTAAAAGAGTAAGTCTATTGGGCAAGATATGAGTCCAATATATGTCCTCCTGCGCCTTTTCTAGATGATTTGTTAATAGTATATGACAATGAAGAGAATATAGACGTTTAAAGTTACAAATGTGTTTTTTTTTTCATACCCTATTATGTATAACTGGATAAAAATATATTACAAACACTCCTATCATAATTAAATAATAGAGTATTGTAAAAAGAGATATTTTTTAATTATATCACAGCCAAACACATTTTCGTATAGAAAAATAACCTCAATATATTTTTATAGGTATTTCTAAAATAGTGGCGTCAAATTGAATATATTTTTTAAATATGTAATACTGTTAAGATCTTAAACACTCAATTTTTATAGTCATTTTTAATGTCCATCTTTGGCCTGAGACACTATGGAGAATAGGCATTCCCCTTATGTATAGATATAAAAGATGTTTTTGTGGAATTTGTGTGTTGTCTTCAGCAAGGGTCGGATCCTATTCATATAATGCGTCTAGCCTAACGTTCACTAGGGTTAATAACTATAGCTAAACGCTAGACTAATGGAACATATCGTTACAGTAACCCTTAATCCATCTCTTTCATATCTTTCTTTGTAAACGCTGCAATGGAACGTGGTGGCCAAAATAAAACGGATTACACGGCTGATACCGTATAAACTGATTAAATTAATGCTCTCGACGTTTCGAGGATTTTACAGCCTCATCGAATACACTCAACCCGTGACCGCGTGCCGGAATATATTAAAGGTACTTACTCATCAGACCGATGGATGGGCCTGTGATACAGTGGCGACGGCGTTAAATTGTAGGTCGAACGATCCGCGAAGTTAATCGACGTTGCCAACATCGTGCTCAGAGATCGGTGACGGTTTAGAAAAGACCTGACTTCTACGTTCGATAGAACACGTAGAGCCGTCGGTTCCGGCTGCCACGTGTCCAAATGTCATATGGTTGTTGATATACAGATGAAATACTCAATAAAATGCTAAATTCTAGTCTGACTTTAGAATGTCGTTATTTTCTAGGAAACTAATATTCAGCAAATCTGAACAAGATGTCAATAGACTAGCTGCCTGATACGTAGGACCTAAAACTACTGTTGGCGATATGCGGATGTTGATGGATGCTCCTTTGTCTACTCCTACGGAGATGTAGGCGTGAGACTATGGATGTATGGCAACACAAACGACTCCATTATGCTTGAAAATAATATTGCTATATATTATGTTCAAGCATACTGGAGTCGGTCATGAATTAGAGTACACACTAGAACCTCTAGCTGCTATTAACCTCTGAGTCCGTCGTGAGATTACCGTCCCATCGGATTATGAGAGTTAGGGAACAGAGAGTGAATTTGTGTTTGTGCACACACTTGTGCACTATAATATCTCCTGCGTAGTTGGCCAGTGTCCGTTAAGACTGGCCGCCGTGGCTGAAATCGGACTGGAGGATATTATTAACCTCTGAGTCTTCTTCGAAGAAGTTAATGAACACTTTGTGGTTCTGTGTGTCTGTTTGTTAGTGACAGGCATAGCTCCGGAACCACTGGACCGATTGACTTGTAACTTGGTGCAGGCACCTCGGGGTCATCCCTCGGTCGAGTTTGAATATGGGCCCTGGTGGTAAAAAGACCGCTGAGATATAGGGGTCGCAAGGTCACATGAAGACGAAGAGGTTGAATCCTGGGTTTTTACACTCATCTCGTTTGGATATGTAGGCAGTATGATTGATGATGTCTTAGCGATGATGATTCAAATGCCAAGAAGTGTGCAATTAGACACACTATTTTTACTAAATGAAATCGTGAAATTATTTGTAATTTACAGCCATATTGGTGACTAATGAGACCACTACACTAAGTGCGTGCAAATTAATAATCAATTTGGTATTGGTTAATGACTCCTTTATTAATGTGACCACTTGATGTACTTGTAGAGAACTGTCTTCAATACAAACAACATCGACTGGCAAGTGGTGATCCACAAATGATTAGCGTGGCGCAAACATGCCCAACCACAGTACCGAATGAATGTATTATATAATAAAAACAAGTGTAGCTGTCGTTGACCTAGTCATAGGACATTTTTTGTTCGAGCTTAATATCCGTATCGACGGTAGGTTTTTGTTGCCTTTTATAATACGATTCTGGTCTGTGCTTGCTTTACGTAACAAACTAATTATAATCCTTTCAAGAGGATTATTACTAAGCTGAACTCACGTCACTCACACAATAGAGATGTTCAATTAGTGTGCTCAGGCTCTATCTTACAGAGGATCGCAGCCTGGTTCGGAGAGTCGCTAAGCTTCTCCAGGATTAAGGAAGCGCTGCAATTTGTTTTTTACAGGCTTGCAATGTGCTGTTAGCTATTGATGGCATAGCACATGGTCTTAGGATACCAAAACGTTTACGACACGAAGGGAAAAATTTCCAAAATATTACGTATTACCTAATGAGAAAAAGACCCCGCTGTTGTCAGTTATTTGGAAACGGTACAAATAAACCGACTCGACTGGATAAATATGGGTAGTACTTCTTCGGTCAGCCGGTTTAGTCGTATTGTCAGAACACGAACTGGTATAAGATTAGAAACAGTTGCTGAATGAGTGAGAATTATGGAGACGAGCCTCTCCCATTAGCTTCCATTCATCTTGCCTTATTATCTTTTCCATAGGGTCAACAACAATAATAATAATAATAATAATTTATTTATTGATTACAGTGGTAAAACATGAACAACGCATGTAATATGTCGCTTCTGTAATATTAAGTAAAATATCTTTACGCTATTTCGTATCGGGCCATTCGGATCGCCCGAATATAGGAGCTGTTAGTATGTTCTATTCAACCACACAGCCCTTTTTCTTTGACCCAATGGTTCAAAGAAGATTCAACTCTTGACCTTTCGATCGACGGCAGCTATTCTCGTTAGCTAGTGTTGCTATTTTAAAACTCTACAGGCTATTTTAATCGAAGCTTGCGAAGTGTTGGAAAATGCTGTATTGGTGTTATTGGGGATATCTACAGCACTTGATGGTTTATCTAAGAATTCGATCGTGGCGATCTTCCGTATTCCAGCTAGAAATCTAAATAAATCAATTCAAAATTAGCATCTATGTAACACACCATATAACAAAATGGGTTATTTTTAGCATATCTATATAGTTTTTAGCATTACTGATTATAGGTTAAATCTATACTAATATTATAAAGCTGAAGAGTTTGTTTGTTTGTTTGAACGCGCTAATCTCAGGAACTACTGGTTCTAATTGAAAAATTATTTTAGTGTTAGATAACCTATTTATCGAGGAAGGCTATAGGCTATATAACATCACGCTACGACCCACGAGGGCCGTGCAGTAACCATAATCGCAAGTGAAACCGCGGGCACATCTAGTATAATATAAAGTAAAATAAAGTTAAATATATATATAGGTTAATATATTTTACTTTATTTTACTTTATATTGCATTGGCATTTAAATATAATTATGCGCGTTATTTCTTACACGGATAGTGCAGCAGGCAAGCGGCCGCTTCGCCGCTTGCACCGCACTGTGTGTTGTCAATTCGAATCCTACAATTATTTGTGAGCTTGGATGTACGTCGTGTTCATTAATTGTTTATGTGTAAAGGTCCCCGTGACAGAGAGCGTAACAGCTAGTGCGTGAGTCGCTCACATGTGCTACCGCACTGCCTCAGACATTTAGGTAATGCAACTCAATACCTAAACATCTTAGGAAAATCAGACCTACACAAAACCACAGCCAAATAACCTTGCGTAGCGTCTGATGATGACTATGTTAGTCAAAGTTCTTTTAAGAGGTTTACCTTGGCCTGCTCTTGCAACGACAGGCAAGTAACTCCTTGTTTTGTTGCAAACTTAATTAGCAACACGCAATGGAAATCCTTGGTGTTGTACCTAACCCTACATAAGTTCCACTGCTATTACCTGCCATTTACCGAGCTGCATCCTTGTTTACCAAAGACAATTTACCTGTCTATCCTTAGTTCTTTCTTCCGATACAGAACAAGCAAGTGCACAAGTGGTGTCGTAGCAGCCCTAACTCGGACGCATATCGGTCTTGGTTATGTTTCGTTATTCTATATCGGTGTCAGGGCGAGGTGTATACATGTACACGTACATACACACAGGTGCACTCGCGATATTGAAGTGTATCTACGAATGCACAAGGTTAGGTGAACGGTCTGAGGTGTCACCGGCTACTTCTATATGTTACACGAACTATTTCGTTCCCCTTAGCGACAAGAATTGTGGCTAATATTGACATGGCAATATTGTTAGTTTCCATACCACCAGATTCTAACCGCTTTGTCCTTGCATACAAACCAGGTGTGCGTTTTTTGTAAGTTCTTATTGTATAACATTTTGTTACTGTAAAAACATGTATTAATATATTAACAACAAAAAATAGCATTTGAGTGAAACGGCGTTTCACTATTATCCTCGTACTTACAACCTTATTATTTAAGCTTATATATTGTTGTATATATATTGTTGTATATATAGTGGCGTAAAATGGGAGAGGCCTATGTCCAGCAGTGGACTGCGGTGGGCTGATTGATTGATTGATTGATTGTTGTATATAAGCTTAAACCTGTTAGATTCTGCAGAATTTAACTCGGAGACGGAGATACGCTTAAATACTTACTATCAGCTACTACCATCCGCAA
This sequence comes from Catocala sponsa, assembly GCA_963564715.1. NCBI lineage: Eukaryota > Metazoa > Arthropoda > Insecta > Lepidoptera > Erebidae > Catocala > Catocala sponsa. The sequence continues at coordinate 801,840 of OY751336.1, forward strand.
TAGAATCCCTAAAGTTAACTTTAATATTCAATGTGTAACATTTACTAGAAATCCGTACATAATAAGCACTACTTGTAAACGGTCCCCCCGGGCACAACCTCCTTTCGTAACGAGAGATTACGCTCCAGTCCCCAGTCACGCTTGCCTACTGCCAACCAACCTCATGTGTCTTCGAGGACATTATGCAGAGTACTGAGACTTACTTCACGAAGATTGCCTTTGTCGTTAAAGGGAATAAAAATATGTTCGTAAACTGAGAAAGATTAGAAGTGGCGTATGTTCGAACTAGAAGTCATGACTTGGCGACCCATTAAGCAGCCTAACATAAAAAATACTACATAATACATATTCATATTTTTTTGGGTACTAGTCATTTTTCTATATTTGGTGACATTACCAATGAGCCGGGTCGCCCTGGCGTATATACTAACCTCTTTCTCGAAAGAATAAAAACACTGTTACTGCGTTTCACACGATAAGTAAGGGTCTCGAAAGCACCCGTTGCGTCCCTCTTTGAAATTCTTTTCCCTATGAATAGCAACGTACGAATGATACCCCAAGTAGTGCAAACTATTATAACTGCCAATAACCGCTTACAGTTTGCTTTTCTTTTTGTGGTATAAAGGAATAAAATATATACATATAGCTTTATAGGGTGAAACATGGGTTACTTACCTCAGAAATAAATAAGCACACACGAAACATGTTTTTAAATTCAAGTAACATGAGCGCCCAAACATCTCAGAAGGTTGGAGCCATTCCATTACCTGATCCCTCGCGCCTCCCGCGGGGATCACTTGCAAGATGGATAGGATATCGGTAACCGCCATTCCTACCCCGGTAAAGTAATTCCTACCAAATATTGGCTCTTGCTAAAGTAGTGAGCCAGGTTACACTCTGATCGATACGTCACGTTACTTAGAATGCTATCTGCACTCTACACTAAACTAAACAAAGCAAGAAAATTCTGTTTGATAGACGCGTAATGAATGTAGAAACGTCAAGAAAAAAGGAAAAGGTAGTACAATAAATTGCAACTGATGGTGCAGTCTTCCGTATAATCTCGCAGTTAGAATGCAGGATTTGAATAAATAAAGAAGTCCGATAAGAGCGGTTTATTGTTTATATTGCGTATTTGTTTAGTCGGTGCGTATAGAGATATAGAGATCAGGTTGAAGATAATATTACTGTCATGGTGGACAATGGCTTGGCTATTCCTCTAACAGTAGGTACAGAAATCGGCTCTTCTGTTTACCGTCAGGTGGGCTGCTAACTAGTCTAGACTTTTCTGTTTTAAAGATTGCCTATATAAATAACAATATAGTTATGCACCAAGGGCGCTGTTTGCAAATTGATTACAGAGTTTAACATAATATATGTTACGATCATCTCAGCATTGTCACTCCGCCGAGTGGAGCGGGTCCCTATCCACACAGGATAAAAATTTGTGGTTTGTGGCTCGACTGGGGAAGGACTTCCGAAGAAGAACAACTTACAAGAATGAGCCTTAATCACCATAAAGAAACATCTGAATATATTTTGAAGTATGAGGAAATTGCCAGAGTTGGTAGGGAGAACATGGAACATGTTCTCTGACTAACTAATAACAATCTTTGCGGTAAGTGCTTACAGGCTACACCTTATAATAACCTGTCAGCTGTTTGTGATTTGGATTCAGTAAACAGTGGTACCACCTCCTTTTCAGATCATGAAGATATGTCTGTGTCTTCTTTGATGAATAACATTAACAAAAATATATTCATGTTTTCTGACCAAATAGGAGTAGGTTTTAGTGGACTAATTAATTCTCATACAGAGTCGCCTTGCATAAATATTTGTTCCCCTGGGGCTAGGTTACGTTCTATAATTGATAAGTTAAAAACTACAAAATTAAATGCAGATTCAACAGTAATATTTCTTTATGGTGACAGCTTATCTGTCACTAAAAAAGAAGCAATCCATTTGACAGAGGTACTAGAATCATTACATTATAAAGTAGGGTGTAACTTTATTCTTTGTGCATTACCATATTCCTATGTACTAACACATGAACAAAATAGGAATATTGAAAAACTTAATTTACTTTTTTATAACAGTACATGTTATAACAATTATAGTTTATTTTTTGACACTAATAAGTTTATTAGTAAATTTTTATTGACTAAAGATACAATGTATCTATCTTCTTTTTATAAAAAGCAACTTGCTAAATTATTAGCATTTAATATAATATGTAGCGACTCAGGTACCAGTAGGGTAATTAAGGTTTTAGGACATAGTAGTATTTCTACTACAAATTCAAATATTGACACTTCTAGTAGTTTAAACTGTTAGATGATGCATACACACAGTATTAGACTAATTCATCAGAATATTCAGGGTCTATCCGGCAAGGAGTTAGAATTAGATTTATTTTTTAAACAACATAATATTCAAATATGTTGCATAATGGAACATTGGTTAAGAACTAATCAATTAATATTTAATAACGAATAATATTCAATTGTAAGTGCGTTTGTAAGAAAGAATTCTATACATGGTGGCTCTCTAATATATGTATGTAACAATCTAAAATGTAAAGAACGTAAAGATATAGTAAATCTTTCTATCGAGCGCACTGTTGAACTATCCTGTGTGGAATTAGAGCAACATGTCATAGTTTGTGTATACCGACCACCGCAAAGTGATTTTAGTGTATTTGAAACCGTAATAGAGGATATTTTAAAACGCTTGAGTTCTAGTAATAGGCATATAGTAGTGTGTGGTGATTTTAATGTTAATTTACTTGAGCAGTCAGCTGTCTCTTTAAGACTTATTAGTTTATTTAGATCATTTAATTTACAGCATTTATCTTCTGAACCCACTAGGATCACTTCACATTCTGCTACCTGCTTAGATAATGTATTTTGCGACTGCCAATTTCTAAATAGGGCCATATTGAGTGAACTTACATCTGACCACTGTGGGCAAAAGGTAGTATTTCCTGTGAGTACAATTCATATAGAGAATAAGGGCACATGTAGACCGATGACATCTAATCGCTTAAAGGAATTTAATGATAACATAAGTCTCAAAGTTGTCAATATGGACCTTTCTCTGGATAGTCCAGACGAACTATATGAGTCTTTACTTAACATAATTACTTTAGAATATAATAATATTTTTAAATGTAAGAGTTTTAGTCAGAATAATAGGATTAAGTTTTGTGACTGGGCAACATCTGGGATATATAGAAGTAGAGCAAAGCTATATGAATTATATGGTATGAAACAATACAATTTCGATCCAAATTTTATTCAATATGTTAATAATTATTCAAAATTATTTAAAAAGACTTGTGCCACTGACAAGTCCCTTTACCTAAAAACTAAAATTCAAAAATCTAATAATAAAATTAAAACTACATGGAACCTTATTAACAATGAAACAGGTCGCAGCAAGGTGCGAGATAATAAATTTGAACTGAATATAAATAATAGCGTAATTTCAAATAATTTGGAAGTAGCCGATACATTCAATAACTACTTCGCAAAAATACCTTTAGACATAACTAGTACCCTTAGGTCTTGCCCAGCTCGAGCAGAATACTTGGTTAGGGGCAACGTGGAAGAGTGCAAGATACTATTTAGTTTTGAGCGTGTACATCCATATGATATAATAAAAGTATTTAAGTCGCTTAATTCAAAAAAATCAACTGACTTCTAGGGTATTTCGGTAAAATTAGTTGAAAGTATTATTGTTAATATAGCGCCACACCTAGCCGCAATATTCAACGGATGCATTGATGTGGGCATTTTTCCAAACTTAATGAAATGTAGTAAAATAATACCTTTATTTAAAAATGGTTGCAAAAGTGACCTCAGTAATTTTAGGCCGATTTCAATATTACCTGCTATTAGTAAAATATTTGAGAAGATTATATTACAGCAATTAGAGAGCCACTTCAGTGTAAACAATTTATTTCACGCAGATCAATATGGATTTAGGAAGGGCCGTTCTACGATAGATGCGGGTGTTACGCTTTTAAAACATATATTCAGTGCCTGGGAGAATTCGCAAGATGTCATTGGCGTATTCTGTGATCTCTCTAAAGCCTTTGACTGCGTTGACCATCAAACGCTGTTGCGAAAACTCAGGCATTATGGCATGCGAGATACTGCACTTGACTTAGTTGATTCCTACCTAAGCGATAGACTACAACACGTTGATATCAACGGAAGTAGATCTTTTGGATTACCAGTCACAATGGGCGTGCCACAGGGCTCGATTTTGGGACCCTTTCTGTTTTTAGTGTACGTAAATGATTTGCCGTTCTTTGTCCAGGATTTGTGTGACATTGTTTTATTCGCGGATGACACATCCCTTATTTTTAAAGTAGACCGAAAAGCACCAAATTTACGTGCTGTTAATGATTCACTCGCGGAAGTCCTGGACTGGTTTACGACGAATAATTTACTACTTAACTCTACAAAAACTAAATGTATCAAGTTTACATTGCCAAACGTAAAGAGTCCTAACGTGAATATAATTTTAAATGATAAAATTATTACTTTTGTTCAATCTACAGTCTTTTTAGGATTAACTTTAGATCATAAAGTTCAGTGGGGCGCTCAAATATCGTGTCTTGCAGGGAAACTTAGCTCAGCCGCATACGCAATTCGGAAAGTAAGACAGCTTACTGATATAGATACTGCAAGACTAGTATATTTCAGTTACTTTCATAGTGTCATGTCCTACGGTATATTATTGTGGGGCAAGGCAGCTGATATTGAGACAATTTTTATTCTTCAAAAGTTTGCAGTACGTAGCATTTATAATTTAGGACCACGAGTTTCCCTGAAAGATCGATTTAAAGAAATAGGCATACTTACTGTTGCGTCGCAATATATATTTGCTAACATTATGTTTATTAAACATAACATTTACTTATATAATAAGAATAGTGATATCCATAACGTAAACACTAGAAATAAGCATAAGTTAGTAGGCCCATATCATCGTTTACATAAAGTTCACAATACATTTGCGGGACTCGGTATACGTTTTTTTAATAAATTACCTATTAACATAATTAATTTACCATTGTTTAAATTTAAAAACGCTGTTAAAAAGCAACTTATTCGGAAGGGTTATTATTCAGTGAACGACTACTTAAATGACAAAAACTCATGGAGCTAGTTGCTTGTTGCATACAGGATTCAAAGATCTGTATTACTTATAAGTCAATTTAAGCCTTTGCATAGTCACAAAGTGTAAGTGTATGCGCCATCATGCCATCCTACTGTCTATTTTAGATTTATATTAAATAATATATCTTAGCTCAAATTATTTCCTCCCTATAATATTATTAAGTTATTATTGTTATTATCTTTAGCTTTTATAGTCAGTAGTATATGACATAATGGCTGTAACACCTTGTTAATCTGAGTTGTAAAATACTGAAATTATATTTAACTGACGATTTAAAAGAGTGGCCGTGAGTTTCTTGCAGGTTTTTTCTCATAGGCTCTACCCTTTGCCTGAAACTAGCAACTAACCTAAATGTAGCTTCAGTAACTTAGTAAACTCACTAATCTATATACTTTGACGTTTATAAGTGTTACTTTGTGACCTAAATGAATAAATGATTTTTGACTTTGACTACCCTCTCACAGAATATCGATGTGAAATAGCAGTATTCCTCTACTGTTGTGTTTCGTTCGGTGAGTGAGAGTGCCGGAGGCCCAATCACCCTCTTTCCCCCTTCCCGCTCCTTCTCCTTCCCACTTCCTTTTTTTTGCTAAAGTTTTCGGCAACGCGCAAGTGATGTCTCTGGTGTCGCAGGCGTCCATAGGCTACGGTGACCACTTACCATCAGGTGGGCCGTATGCTTAATTGCCACCTTAGTGGTATAAAAAAAAAAACTTGGCTTAGTGACAGTGGCGAAACGACCACCAAAACTATTACGCCATCCTCGCAATGAATGTACTAATCAGAGTGATTGTTCGCAACTTCCTTCACGTCTCTCGCGCCTTCCATACAAACGATCAAAAACATAACAAACATATTTATAGACTTACTTTTGTATTTCTAATACTAGATGTGCCCGCGGTTTCACCCGCATTTCTTATTACTGCGCCGCTCCTGTGGGTCGTAGCGTGATGTTATATAGCCTTCCTCGATAAATGAGCTATCCAACAATAAAATGATTTTTCAATTCGGATCAGTAGTTCCTGAGATTAGTGTGTTTAACCAAACAATCAAACAAACTCTTCAGCTTTATAATCCTTACCATCCTTACTAATATTATAAATTCGAAAGTAACTCTGTCTGTCTATCTGTCTGTCTGTTACCTTTTCACGGCTAAACCACTCAACCGATTTGAATGAAATTTTGTACAGATATAGTTTAAAACCTGGGGAAGGACATAGGCTACTTTTTATTGATGTAGGTACCACGCGGGCGGAGCCGCGCGCAAAAGCTAGCATTAGTATAGATTAGTAGGAATACTAGTATAGCAGCATGAATAATGCTAACGAGAAGTATAGGCAGTTCATGTACCCTTAATCAGGGATATGATTGGCGACTCTCTACGTGATACCGACAGTAAAGGCAAGTCTGAACAAAAATAAACCATGAAATAATTGCAAAAGGCGAATGTTTTCTAACTTTCAATAGGCAGGACGATAAACCTTCATAGACATTTAAGTCGGCGGTCATTGCTCCGCCGCCCTTTCATGAGAACATAAATTGTGGAAAGTATATGGACGAGACCCCAATTTGTTTATATCGCCATTTACGTTATTTTTACGGTAAAGCTTCATATATCTGTGAGTTTTCATGCGATGTACTAGAAGTCGGGTGAAAAGTGAAAGTTGCCAAATTAGTTTTTTTATTTTTTATAATATAATAATAATAATATTCTATCACATACACACAACACCATCTAGCCCAAACTAAGCAGAGCATGTACTATGGGTACTAGACAATGGAAAAGATGGGTGTAAAAACCCAGGATTCAACCTCTTCGTCTTCATGTGACCTTGTGACTCCTATATCTCGGGGGTCTTTTCATCCACAGGGCCCATATTCAAACTCGACCGAGGTTTGACCCCAAGGTGTATGCACACCAAGTTACAAGTCAATCGTACCTACTGCTGGGCATCATGCCCACTGTTGGACATTTTGTGTTGCAAAACGTAGTACAAGACAAAACTGGACAGCAAGCAGCAGCAACCAACTCGAATCAGCACACCACCACTCTACATATAAATGAAGCCATTTTGCCATTTAAAATACATGTGACCTTGTGACTCCTATATCTCGGAGGTCTTTTGACACACACGCCAAGTTACAAATCAATCAGTCCAGTGGTTCCGGAGCTATGCCTGTCACTAACAGACAGACAAAGTGATTTCATTAACCTCTTCGAAGAAGACTCAGAGGTTAATAAATAAACAACTAGTTCCGCCATTTATCATCATCTCAGCCGAAAGATATCCACTGCTGGACATAGGCCTCCCCCAAGGTTTTCCACACAGACCGGTCTAAAAAAACATCGTATTTATAAAACAAATAAAAATAAAATAAAGGTAAATTCGTTAAAATATGTAGAAAGTTAGTACGTGATGTGTTATGGTGGTTTCGGTGGTACCTGCCACGATCGTTTCCGTCGCGCGGTCATCGCTCGCGGGCGCGCGCCGGGACGTTGACATCGCTTTGTCTTGCACCGATCGAATACTGTGCACTGTGCAACCCGTCTGCACACACAACCACGTACTAAGGGACCGAGCACAGCTGTGGATGTGCTATTTATTACCTTTATTTGTCGACTGCAATTGATACAAAGTTTCCATTTTATTGTCTGCGGCTGATTGCCGATTTATTTTTAGAGAGCATTTCGTTTTATTGTTACTTCAATTCACTATGTTTTAAATGTTAGCCATTAATAGCATTTCTATTTCTTTTTTCATTTCTTTGTTAGTCATTAATAAGTGGTACCAATTACATAGAGTCGTTGTCTGGAGAGGTAGGCAGTGACTACGGCTTTCGACTTACTACGGTATCAGAATATCTGGTTGGAGTGTAGCAAAAGGTGTGCATTTTTTAGGCCTTTCTTAGGGCTTATTTTTAGTCTTTTTATAGGATAGAATAAAGAAAAACAATTTAAGAGAATTTTAAGTCCTGTGAGTCGTTCGTATAGTACAAAAAACATTATCCTCAGTGACTCGAAAATTTGGTAAATTTAATTTTTTGTGTGTTCTATCGTGTAGAGGGGTGAAAAATAACCATATTTCTCCCTTGTACATTTTTCGCTACCTATCTCTAATAGTTTCACGGCAAAAGTGATTCAAAGTTTTATCGTCTTATTAAAAACGCCGACTATCTCATAAACCACTCATAATAAACAAAAAGATCCAAGATGACTTTGGTCTTATTTTTAGTCGTTTTATAGGAAAGCATTAAAAAAACAACGATTTAAGAGAAATTTTATTTTTACGAAAAATGTCCCTAGACATGCACACCTTCTGTTACACTCTGATGAATCTCTGAATCTGCCTTTGTTCTTACACTGTGCATGTAAGCTCGTTGGTTGAGTGGGGTACTCTAAGTCTAGCCAAAATGTTTCCGATAGGTTTTGTTCATATATCCATTTTGTTTAAGCTTGTTAATACATAACATATGTTTTCTTAAATCTTATATATTATACATACATAAGATACACAGTCCATATTGTATAAAACACAAGTCAAGGAGTATATTTTCCGTAGAATTGTGCTGTTAATTACTTAATTAAGTTGTTGTTAATTACGAGTTTAATTAGACCCTTTCATCTTAGTCCTTGTAACAAATGTAAGATCCTGTTGTTAGCACTTATAATATATCGAATCATGTGAAATATAATTAAACATTATTTTATTTATTCGCTTGTGTCTTCGAAATTCAGGTATCGTATTAAATTACGACGTTAGTACACATTTAATATGTTTTTAAACCTGTTTTATTATGCTACCTTGATCGTAAATAAATAATTTTATAGATGGTGGCTGTACTTCTTTTTTCACGTCACAAAGCAATAAGCCGACATTACTATTACCCGTGTATTTAATTATAAACGGAATTAAACCGTTGACGAAGCAAATATTTTAAAATAATTGTGTGGTGCGGTTGCCTGTATTCCGGTCCGAAGGATCCTAGCGTGACTTTAATCTGATGGGTAATTTTAGAGATTAGCGCTTTCAAACAGACAAACAAACAATGATTTTAGCTCATAATATTAGTCTAGATAATCTCGCTGTTTGATATATGATGCTAATTCAGTCGTTGGTGACAACTATGTTATAATGTAAAGTCTATACTAGCCAGGTTATCATTATGATAACTGATAACTGAAAAATAACAGAAATCGTTGGTGAGTTCTGCCTGAGCGCTGCACCTCACTTATACGTTGACATAAAGATACCAAGAAAATCATACTATCTTAAAATTCATTATTTAAATTCCTCGTCTTTGAAGACTTAATAAGTCTCATTTTTATACAGTTTCCTTTCGAGCGCATTGAGACATCCATTTACATAATATACACGGGCAACGGCGAAGGTTGTTGAATTTATGTGTCTGGTCGCCTCCTCCAGCGAGTAGTGCGCCATGCACGAGGTCCTTGCACAATGCACAGTCGTGCACGTCACCTGCCCGTGGCGGTCGCCCGCGTCGCGTTCCATCGCTCATCCAAACTTTGTGCCTCATAGTTTCGTAGTTCTGTGGTTAAACACAAACGGACTGTAAGCTTCGCCGCCGGCCAAAGAGGTGGGTGCTTCTACGTACATCTGTTTCGTATTGTTATAAATTCTCAAATTGTTTGTTTAAACCTCATGATATTACTTTTCCTTTATTTTGATAAAGTTACAGACAAAATAAGTTATTTCAAAGCCATACCACGATTTTACGGGCTAGGGTCAGATAGCCTGCATTGTAGAAAGTCTATGTAAACATAATAACTAGATTGTTATAACGACTTGCTAGGCAAAACGTCTAGGTTGCTAAAAGATTAAATTGCAGAAAGACTGTGTAGACAAAACGTCTAAGTAGCTAAAAGACTGAATTGCATAATGACCGTGTAGACAAAACGCAACATCAATAATAAAATGTACTTAACGACAACATGTGTTAAGCAAATACCGTGTGTTTACGTAACACTCCTGAAACAAATCAGCTCTTAATTAGAATGATCGATTACACAAGAGAAAACAGACGATACTCAACTGTCGCTGTATTTGTTCATCTCTAAGATAAATATACTCCGAAACGAATCACGACACGCGTAGCAATCAATTTTAAGACACAAACATACAAACTTCTAACACTGAACATTTATTTCATTAAGTGTTTACTTTCATAAACATTTTTAAACGAGCGCTGTCGTACATTTGTCAATTAATTTTTCAATTACGAATATTTTTGTAAACATCTTGAAATTCTAATTAGTTGCAAGTTTCGGCGAAACTTTTAATTTAACTAAAAGTTTTAATTTAATCTCTTGAATCGTATGACATCGTTAGTGAACTACTAAAGTAACACTGATTACATGAAACTTGATTATTGTCCAAATTAAAGTGATTTGAGACACACATTTTCATCTCAACATTTAGGTACCCTGATCTCAATTCAATTAAAATTGGCGCAGTATGTCTTCTGCCAAACGCCAGTCGGTATCTTTTCTGCATTTTATATACATCATTCCTCACATTCTCCATCCATCAATATTATCTTCCTATCTGTAGCCTCCTCTACCTTGTTGCCCAGAATTGCATTCATATTTATCTCTTCTGGTAACATGCCTATACGATTCCCTTTCAACTTTTCTACTGCCAATGCCACTTTCATACTTGCCCTTTTTCATCTCTTAGATAGATATTTCACGGTGTCTATAAAATACAATTTAGCGGTTTATGTACTTTATGAAAGTGCAGAATATATAAAACTAGTTACGACTATACGTGTAAACGAAGTTCATGAAAAACTTTTACCTACAGTTGCTTACATTATGAGCAGCGAAGTATAGTATCTTATCTTATGTGGGGGCCAGTCAGTGTAGACCGGCGACACTTCGACCCAGTGGGATCTTTTGTGTCGACACTCTCCCAATAACGACTGCTATAGATGATCATGGCAGCCGGGACTAACGGCTTAACGTGCTCTCCGAGGCAAGGAGCAGGCGATAATTATTGTCAATCAATACGCACATAATTTCGAAAAGTCATATAACTGCCGAAAGTCAGAGGTGCGCGACGTGGGTTCGAACCCGAGACCCTCTGCATTGCAGTCTGTTGGTCTCCCCACTGAGCTATCGCTGCTCTGAAGTATAGTAAGTTTGTCTTTAAATACGCTTGTCATAATATATTATGTACTATGTATTCAACATTATACTAGCTGTTACTCGCAGCTCTGTTCGCGTTCATTTAGAGAAGGTCCTTTACTTGGACAAACATTTAAAAGAAGTTGTTTTATTGTGAACTAATTCAACTCGTACTTAAAATTTATTTCGTCGTCAAGGCGAGTATTTTTCATCCCGAAAATATGTGGGAGATATTTCCGTTTCCCGAAACGTATAATATGTAGCGACTAACCAATGGAAATGTCGTTTTAAATGCTTTTGTCATGATTCTGTTTTGGCATAGCGCGACAGTATTTGAGACTTTCATCGCAGAAATATTTAGACCATTTGAGTGAATCATTTAATTTATAGTTATCGTTCTGTGAAACGTTTTAAATATGTATTTATATGTATAAATAAACAAAAAGCGCAAACATAATAATTTATTAAATCGTAAGGCAGAACAGAATACATAAAATTGAAAGAAGCGAGTGTTAATTCGGAGCATGGTCTATCTTTGTGTCACGTTTCATCAAAATTTGTTCAACTCTTTAAGCGTGACTGAGTCCAAATCTCCAAACATCAAGACAAACGTTTTTCTGTCAAGAAATCCTCATCAACAGTAGATACTAATTCTGTCACTATGCCCGGTAGACCTGTATAGGCTCGACCCCTATAACGTGGGGCTACCTCTTTGTTTTTCTTAAGAAAGACGACTCCACTGGACGTCCACCACCACCATATTATGGTCTTTATTTTCTTTTTTAAGTGAAAACTCATTTAGGCTCTTTGAGCAATAAAAAGGATCGCCCGTTATTATTTACGACATTAATTATTATTGATATGTTATTTTTTTTTATTAGTAAAAAATTCAAATCGCCTGGGGTGGTTAACATTATTATGACTACCTATCTGAAACCATTTCACGAAAAAAAACGGTTCATTTATTTTTTTGAAAAAGATAATTCTAATAAAAAAAGATATGGTCATGGTTATTCTATATCACCAGTAGAATGCGTGGTTAAAAGGTATTACACGAATTCAAAATCAGCCTGTATACAGTGTGTTACGTTGCGTTGGTTTTGATGTTAAAATAATCAGGAAAATAAATGTTTTAAAGTTTCATCAAATTGGTTGTTATCTGAGGATAGGACGCATAAGTTTTATTTTTTAAATAGGTATAGGTACTATATGATCCTAAAATATGACCGACCAAATGAACGTAATAAAGAGTATTGTCGATCATCCAGTGTTTACAGGCATGATCAAGTGGACTGCTAGATATCACAATAACATTTTGTGTGATCTACGCGGGCGTACTCGCGGGCAGAAACTAGTATCACATATCGCAATCCAAATTCGCATCACAGTTATATACGCGATACTGGCTTGCAGCTTGTCATCTGCCGGATATAGTCTGTCTCTTTCACGTGTCTTAAACAAGCCGCAGTCCTTCCACGAACCGAGCACACATTACGTGTTTTAATTCAGTCCCAAATGTAACTTAAAAATAAAATGCCAAATATACGACTTATACGAGATGTCCGGACCACCTACATACCTTAATACCTCCAATATGGCGATAAAATATCCAAATATATAAAATAATTTCCCGTTGGATCACTACCGACTGCCACGCCTGAGGTCGCGGGTTCGATTCCCGCACAAGTCAAACATTTGTGTGCATGAACATGGATGTTTGTCTTGGTCTGGGTGTTTCTATGTATAATACGTACGTATTTACAAAAAAAAAGTATATATATATGTTTATCCATTGTCTAGTACCTATAGTACAAGCTCTGCTTAGTTTGGGCTAGATGGTGTTGTGTGTATGTCATAGTTATTATTAGATATTATATTATTATTGCGAAATCCAAATACGATTAAACAAAAAACAACTTGATGCAACTACTATAAATACATAATACTACTACTATAAAAAACTATAGCAAGTAATTGTATTAAAAATCTATAACGATGCCGCGACTGTATAATGATATAATTTGATATCGACTATTTAGAGAGGTCTGAACACAAATTAATAGTGTTTGAAATGTGTGTCTGTCTGTGTATTTGTTTTGGTGTCACGCAATAACATGAAACGGATTTTAATGTGGCTTCCACAACTTAGTAGCTTGAATTTCAGATTAGAATCTAAGCCACCGTTCATCTGATTTCGGTAAGAAGAACAGGCGATATGGTGCAGGTGAACCGTAATTCAAAGGGACAAGTCGTGGGCTGTTTTAAATTGCCAACTTTCTTACTATCGCCAATACCTTATCAATTATTTTACACACATTGAAATAGCGAAGACCATATAGGGACATTCATACGTCTTGTATTTGACTACTTATTTTGTAAAAAAATATTTTATCTAATAGCTGAGATTTTATTCAATTGAAACAGTTCTACCGGAAAATTAAGTGTATAGAAAAACAAGCAATATTGTGTGGTGTTTAAAGATTATTGTTCATCGCAAGAACACCCGTGCAATGCGCAAGCGCAACAAACTGCGATCATCTAAAGAATGGATTATTCTTCTAAAGAATGGATTATTCTTTTCTATCTAGCTACTCCATAATAGTTCTGGACTCAACTGTACTCTGTTAAAGTAAATATCAAACAACTCTGTCTAACATTTCCACAACGTACAACAAACATAAAGGACCAAAAATATCCAAAATCGATATCTTATTTCCGAATAAATAAACGCTTTTCCCGATTTAAGTAGACACTTTTCCATATCTAAATGGCGTGTCTGTCAGTACAGTGATGGTGACGGCGACTATCGGCTGTTTCGATCGCCTGTGTGTCGGCATTATCGATTTCCCCCTGCCGCCGTTATAAGCAACACATGACACATGACACGTGTCATTAATCTATAACCGAGTGCGTTTGTGTCCCACTTTTTATCTGTAATTACTTAATGAGTATGCTAAAGTTATGCTATCACACGTCGTTTGCGTCAAATGTTACATTGCAAACATACATTACATAGTTAAATTTGCAAAAGAAAATACATTTTGATGAGCGTTTGAACGCGATCAGCAGCGCGTGTCAAGATAAATGAGTTGTCGTTTACCACATGTGTCATAGGAACCCTTATAGACAACCAATGCATATATATTAACTTTGTTACAGAGCTTTGCCCGGTAAATTAGATCTATGGATACTAACATACTTCTTTTAATCCTTTGCTGACATCCCATCTTTATTTTCTTAGCTAGGGTCGACGTCACGCAAGCAATACTCCTGATAATGCAAGCAATCACGTGACTTACCCTTACCATCAGATGGATCCTATATGATTGCCATGTAGTATAGAAATATGAGACTTCCAGAGTCTTGACCAATGTGGAGCAGTACCGATATAATATACATACATATTTTATTATACAAGGTTATTCTTAGTATAGTGAAAACCTTTTAGGGGGTGTTTATACTTGTTATTATGAACAACTTTTGTTATGGGACATTGCCGAAATCGCGAAAAAAATATCAGCTGTTCCATACATTTTGTCGAGGTCAAAGTCCAATTTTGTATGGAACAGCTGATGTATTTAGTATATCTATTTTTCTCGTTTAGATACGTTGGCAGTAACTTGTGTTATAGAAACCTAAACACGTTGATATTTTCTACTTCAATAGTGTACCTCTAATTATCTTTTTTAAATTCATTCGTGGCTGTCAAAACATCTCATATTATGAGCGCTTGACTTGTTCTGATGTTCAGCTGTCAGTCAAACTTCAAACATATTATCCTACTTCACAAAGTCTAGACTACAAGCACAACGTATTCGTTCGGCGGGATGAGTTCTTTTTCTACTTACTAATGATTTAGGCAAAGGTAACGACTAGCATGTATAAAATCTTAAGAGCGTTAACGCCAAATCCACGGCACCTAGTTTAGGTAAATGCAATGCTTTCTCATTGACACTGACGCACGCGCAACTGTGTGCGTAGAGTTGGCGTGTTGTTTGGCAGTATAGTCAAGCTAAACCATTTTGATCCGTTCAACTCACAAGCGACGTTAGTTAGGCATCCTGTTGGAAAAATAAATAAATGATTATGTGTTTTTACATTAATATTATTTACATAGGCTGAGCCGAAAACTGTTATTTATGAAAAATCTTTTTCCTTTTTTCAATAGTATAGCATCTGTTATAACCACCTGTATCACCTTCGTTTTTAGGAGCTTTCCTTCCCAATGTGTAGTAATAATAAAGTTGTATATAAAATAAAGTAGCTATTTTGGGCACTTATCAAGTGAAAATCAGAACAGACAATCTATAGATTCATGTTCATTACTCTTTTGCGCAAAAAATAATAAAACAAGTTATTCATCGTTAGTCCAGTAAGTTAAGAAAATAAAACACATAAATATGAAATATATTTTTTTTAATTAAATTTCGAGTTGTAAGGTAAAGATAATATCACGGTCGCACTATAACTGCACTCAACGCTAAAGTTCACTAGAGGTCACACGCGGAGCTCCAGGCGATACGTCCATTCCTTGAAGAGCCTCGCGGCGTACTGATTTGCAAGTTTTGCAACGTTTTACGCGCGCGGTTTTATAGTTATTTTAAAATACATGTCTTGAATAAAATTAAACTAAAAAAACCTAACGATGTGAAGGTTTTTGTTACAGAATATATTCTTCTATATACAAAATCTTTATTTTGAAAAAACAAGCAAGATTTATTGTAAAAATAATGATTTTAGCAGCAGCTTTTTGTCGTAAATTTCACTTTGATTATAGTATGATTGTTTACGTATGGGTCTAAATTAAAAAAAAATACTCTCTGGTTATTTTTGCTAAGGATCTGTACAATCATATAAAATAGTTTGTTTATAAAATTTACAAGTAATTTTGAATATGTGAAGTTTTAAAAATAGCTCAGTCAGGAAAAAATAGAAAACACTGTTTGTTTATATGGCCATATGTCACAAATACTTTCATAATATAGAAAATCCTCTCTTATAAGTATAGAAAAAAATATTTCCTATAATAATGTGTAATTCACAGTTTCGTAAGATATATTGTTACAGAGATGGCATGCTTTGAAAAGTACGCATTTTGTGGCAAGTGACCAAAATCGGCGTTAACGCTCTTAAGTTTATAATAAAGTATTTTCTAATCGTCTCAGTACATGAAGGTTCGTCAAAACATCAAAATCATCTAATTAAAGTACACCCACAGGTCGCGAAGCAATCTATGGAACAATGTTTTTTTTTTCTATGTGGGTCGATACCCACATAGAAAAAAAACAGACTCGATAGTCTTACTGCCTTTAATTTTCAAATAAGACTTTGTATTATAAATAAGTGCGTAGATATCATTGAAATGAATTTGCTAAATAAATCTCTATATAAATAGGTAACTTGAGGATATTAGTCAGCATTTCTAATAGATTAAGGAATAGATCCGATTCTAACAGTCCATGTCCACCTAATTTCTAAACCATAACGCTCGGGCAACTAACACACAACTGCCTAATCTCTATTACATAATTATATTTAATAAATGTGTACGTACGGAGACCTAAGTCCAATTTCATTAAGGGTCCCCGAAGGTCAGCAACAAAACCGCTTATGTGCCTTTCAGACCCTTGTCGATGGCGTTTCACTTTAAATTGATCAACAGACATCCTGTGATAACGATATCACGTTATTATAGGGTAAGAAATAATCTATAGGAGCCTAGTAACATGACCTTTTGGTGATTTGATTGTTTGGTCTTGTTTATTATTGTGTGGTTATAACGTTCTTGGAGGCATGTGAAATCTACCTAACGATACTCAGTCAAGTTTAGGCGTATGGCTGTCCTAAGGTGAAGAGACAACTCGTAGATAGAAATATCTTTAAAAGAAAATGGACACGTAGGCATACACACAAGTTCAACGAATGTCTTCTTCTTCCCATAAAAGAACCTCATTCTTGCATGAATTACAAAACTAAAAAGGTTTATAAAACATTATGCTAACAAAGTCTCCTAGCTGCTTTTGTATAAAAATAATCTGAACGTTCATTAAAATATAATTGTTTCATTTTAACTTACAAAACAATGTACGGTCAAAGACAAAAGTCGAGTAGCATCATAATAAGTAATAAAGTAAGTAACCGCATACAGTTCCGAGCGAATACCTTTGTATGTGTGATGTTTCAACACAAACAATGAAACATTATTCAATGTAAATGATATTAGGTAAAGTTCGTCATGCGCATGTGTGCAACGCGAGACAAAACCGAGTTCTTGTATACCTATATACCTATAATTACTACTATTCCGTATATTTAACAACAGTGTCCGTATTTCAAATTTATGCTTAAATGTTCCGATAGCGGAGCGGATAACGAGTCTTGTCACTTTGAGACGATTGTATAATAAGGGTGGGTCAAATCCTGTGGTCTACTTCCACTTTTTGTTTTTTTTAAATATTACCCAAATTTGGTGTTTTATTAGGAATTAAACTAAAATTATTATTTATTAAAATTAGTAATTACTAAAATCACGTTATGTTTTTATTAAATTAATAAAAAATAATGCAAATTATAATTAAAATAAACAAAATTTTATTTAATTTATAACAACATTATTTTACTATAAAAAAACAATGTCAAAATATGATTATCGAAAATGAACTTTAGTTTTAAATAAGTCTTGAAGTAAAATAATAAGACATTGATATTTCTAATATTAGAAAAATAAATCCAAAAAGATGATCACTTCTACAGGGGATCGAACCAACAAGCGTTAAGTTTTAGATCGCACTATTACCAACGTACGCGTAGCTATAACATCACTTGCGTATCTACTTGATAGTCACAATCATAAATAATTAGAACAGGCGATAGAATAAGTGAGGCGGGTTTATGTGTATGTGTGTGCTATGATTTTATTGAAAAAGGTCGTAAGTACAATTTGTTTTGATCCTATTGCTTTGTAAAATAGCTACTCGACTTTTGCACCCGACCGTACGTTAAACCATTACTAAATATGTTAAAAGAAAACATACCCATACACCACGATCGAAGCTTTGGGCTGGGCTACCACGATTATAATATAATTTCATCAAACTTTCTTTGCGCAAATACTAATTATCTACTAATTATCGCGCAAATATAAAGATCCTATTGAAATTTGCAACATTTTAATAAATATTTAGCCAACATAGGTTCTGAATTAGCTAATAAAATTCCATTAAAATACCACAATAACACTGTATTTACGTTGCCTAAACTAGGTCCTGCCAGTGCTCAGGCTGAACTAGCAGAATTTACTCCTTGTAGCACAAAAGAGGTATCCGATATCATTAACAATTTTGATCCTAACATGAGTACTGGAATAGATGGCATCAGCACTAAAGCCTTAAAGTGTGTAAAAGACTTAATAATTCAGAACTTAACCTGTTGCTTAAATAAATTACTACAACTGGGTGTATTTCCTGACAGTCTCAAAGTAGCTAAAGTTACGCCAATATTTAAATCTGGGGTAAAATCTGATCCAGGAAATTACCGACCCATATCGGTTCTACCCTTGCTTTCTAAAATTTTAGAAAAACTTATATACGCAAGACTAAATTCCTACCTTACCGAAAATGACTTCTTGTACGACCATCAATTTGGGTTTCGCTCAGGATCGAACACGTTAAGTGCAACCTTAGATCTAACGACAAAAATCAAAACAAATATCGATAATAAAAAGGTGACGCTTGGTGTGTTCATCGATCTAAGGAAAGCATTCGATACCGTCAGCCATTCATTACTATTAAAAAAACTTAATAGCATAGGGGTAACTGGCACCGCCCATAAGATCTTAACCTCTTACCTTACAAATAGACACCAAATTATTAAAATAGGAAATTACGAGAGTGACCCTTTACCTTTAAATTGCGGCGTCCCACAAGGGTCAATTCTAGGCCCTCTGTTATTCCTGATATATGTTAATAATGTCTACCAAGCAGGCCTGGCAGGAAATCTCACTCTCTACGCTGATGATACATGTCTGTTTTACTTTGGCCATAACCTTAGTGATACTATTCAGATAGCGCAACAAGACCTTAACATATTATATAATTGGTTCCAATACAATCTTTTAACTATTAACAAGTCAAAAACATCATATATGATTTTCAGTGCCAAAAATAAAAGAATACAGAGCCACACTGCTCTAAAGATTGATAGTGAAGTACTGCGCGAATCCAATCAAGAGAAATATCTTGGACTCACACTTGATAAACACTTGACACGGGGTGCACACTTATCACACATACAGAAAAAACTATCATCACTCGTTGGTTCTTTATATGATATAGCCCGGTGTATACTGCCTAAAGTACGGCCTCTAATTTATAACGCACTCATTAAACCTCATTTACTTTACCTAATTGAAATATGGGGCACTGCAGCTAAAACGAATCTTAATAAAATACAAATATTGCAAATCAAAATAATAAAAATTCTATATCAGTACGATTTCTTGACGCCATCTATAACAATATATAAAGAAACCAAGTTTTTAAACCTTCACTAATTATATACATTTTCCACATGCGTACTCATCTACAAAATAATGCACAACATGTTACACACACACATCACACTCACCACGAAGGCCCAAAGTAAAACAAACAAGTACTCATCACGCCGCGCTAATAATCTTGTATTACCCAAAATAAGAACTAACTATGGCCAAAATGCCATAACATTTGCGGGAGCACAACTGTATAACAAAATTCCCGATGACATTAAGAAAGCAAGTCGTTAAGTGTCTTCAAAAGAAGGGTCCTTGAGCTTATTAATGACGACCATTCCATTTTAGCTTGATTTTTTATAGTTTGTATTTTTTTTCTTTTAAAACATTCCAATCGTTTAACTTGGACCACCGCACAAATTATTCATAGTTATAATATTACCTTTTGTTCTGTGTTTTTGTTTTGATACCTACATAATATAATATGTATAGTGTTAACGGACTAATTAGTGTAATGCATTTGTTTGTATTTTCTTATGTAAGCGACATGTAATTGTCTTTAATAAGAAATAAAGAAATATTGAACCGAATTACACTTTTGACTACCAATATTATATTACTTTTTTACAATTTTTATTACACTATTTCTCTATTGCATAAATTTTTATTTCAACGTGATGGCGCTGTATATCAATTTAAAACAGCTACCACACCGAGTAACGATATTCAAAGGTTAGGCCAATACTAAATAAGATATGAATATAATTCAAATATCTTTTCTATCGAAACAAGCTATGAATCTAATTCTGTAAGTTACTGCCCGCGCCATATCAATCCATATTATCGTATAATATATTAATAAAGAATAGTTTAAAAATAACAATAAACTAATATAATGATGTTTATACTATGATATTGATAATTTAAAATTTAAGATATATTTATGTTTAACTAATTTGTACGCCCTACAAGGCCAAACTTAGTGATACTTTGTCAATATGTTATAAATTGTACCCTAACCAGCTATGTTTTACAAATGAAACAATTTGATTTGAACAATGTCAACTGATTAATACTATTCATGGTACCTGTAAAATACATCGACTGTAGAAGTAACTGCGTGAACAATAAAAACATGGTATAGCTGTCATAAAATAATCAAAATCAAAATCAAAATCAAAATCAAAATCATATTTATTTGCAGAAATACTGTGACAAATGGTGTCACTATTTAAAATGAATGGTGAATGAAATTTGCGCAGTTAATGAGGTCAAGTGTTGGTAATAACATACAGCTGGTGACCGATATGATAATATGAACGCGGATTGTAGTTGTGCACTCAACATGCTCTACTTTTGACTCATAGGCCCGCTTAAGTGACTATTTCGCAGCCAACCGTACGAAACATTTTGTTAAACTTTTTGAATACTATACGGTATGAGAGCTAATTAAATTCTAGTTTTTTGTGTACCTACCTAGCCTCTGTTGTATACGCCCTTTAGATATGTTACGTTTATTTTAAAGCGCATTTAGAAATATTTAGGCCATTAGAGTTATGTACATTATTATATACGTTAAAAACAAAGAGTAATTATTGAATAATATAGCTACCTATTCTAATTATGGACTATCTTTGTATTCACGAGTGGTAAAACATTTCAAATTTTGTGATAATTTTTCTAAACATTATTTTGTTCGCAGTATCTGTAATCATAAAGCTACAGAGTTACTAACTTTGTAATTTGGCGTCTAGACTAATTTATATTTATACTTGTTTGAATATAATTATTCTGCGTAGAATATCCTCACGAGAACCAAATATGTATATTCGTAGAATAGTATGAGTGTTGTCGCACTCAACGATTTCTAGTAAACTGAATTACAATGATGGTTATATATAGAGATTATGTTGGAAAATGAACGGCTTCATAATTAAGTACTTCTGGTAATTAGTATGGTGGTTTCGCCGAATTATTGAGGTAACTGCAAATAGATTGGCTGTGCTATCTTTCCAACTTACGCCGCCTTCCAGAGCAGTAGTCTGAAGCTCCGACCACCCTTTACCGCAGATACATATCATCATCAGGAATGAACAAATTTAACGAGTTTGAAACCCTCAGCAAGGCGAAGTGGTACCAATCATTTTTGATCCAGATGAAAAAATATTCTACATTCAAAGTAGCAGTGTCATTCCGTGCCTATGTTTGGTTACAGTGGCTCGCTGAACTCGGACAGTTTATGTTGTTATTGTCCTCAGCTAGATCGTATTGCCCTGCATATCACATATGATAAGAAGGTTATTTGGCTGCAATATTCTCTACGTACAATTCCAGTAGCTGCGTTGTGAGAATAGATTGCAGTCGACTACCTTTTCCATTATATTCTGATTTTGACAGATCTAACAGACGTTAATAAGTCCAGCTCAGCAGCGGACCTATTCATAGCCCAAACTAATCTACTATAATCTTTTGCATAAATAACAATTTTACCGTTGCATACATAAATCGCCATAGCCAGTATAAGTGTGAGGTATAAATCGATCTGATTACACACAACACAATTGCTGCACGCCATCGTGTCAAGGACTCGTGTAGATGTTACCGGCAGATACGCCACCGCGGGTCAAGGCGCGAGATCAACTAAACCTTTAACAACTTTGATTAACTGCTTAATATAATACTAGTCTGTTAACAGCACTCCTAACACTTTATGTTATCACACCCGTACTTCAGAGAGTTCATTTAAGAGTTCAGGTACGGCAGAAATGCTTGCAGCAAACTACCCTATGCTGTGTTCCAGCAGAGAGTTCGATTTCTAGATTTCATAAATAGATGCTAAGTTGTCAGTAGGAGACCAGTAATAAACTATAATAAATAATAAAATAGACCACTGTAAACTATAAGCTTATATTTTTATGAATAAATAAATAAATAATCTTAGTTCTCGTGCTGACAGCGCACAGAGACATTTTTAAATGATTAGCATTGCTCGAGTGTATTCGCTTTGTTATCGCAAGGGTATTTTAACGACGCCGATAACACCTTACCATCATATACTCGTTTACTACTTTGATGCCTTGAAAATGTGTGTTTACCAACCACAGTGCCAAACTCCGTTCTGGTAGTAAGAACTACCTAACACATAATATTAATACCGTGTCTTAAAGCCTCGTAGTCGCCAAGCATTTCAGGATTACGACTTAAATCTAACCAGGGAGACGGGAGTAAAATTAATAT
Source organism: Catocala sponsa (assembly GCA_963564715.1). Lineage (NCBI taxonomy): Eukaryota > Metazoa > Arthropoda > Insecta > Lepidoptera > Erebidae > Catocala > Catocala sponsa. The sequence goes on from OY751336.1 coordinate 824,903, forward strand.
CAATTGCTATTTCAAACGTTACTGCACTCCATAAATAATTAAAAGAGATAGATAGTGAGTTATAGAACGATGTTAAAAACACTCACACAAATAAACACGACGGACGCTCGTCAATTGCAAAAACGATATTCTATATTCAATATTGTATATTCTGTGTAACTATTACAGCACTCGGCCTTCTGAAAAATATAGGATTTAAACATTGCATTCGTACATGTATACCGAAGCGTTCCAATTTCGGTACGAGCACTGAAATATCCCGTCCCATATATAAAATAAAACGTGAAACTAAAAAAACATGGATGCCATTTTTCTTGTTGCTTTCAGTCTAAATGGATATGGAATGTATAAAAACGACTTGAAATGGGTCGTTGCGATATTCCTCATGTATCTTATGTAGTCTCTGTCATCGCCGTTGACGTCGTAAGCAAAAACCGCTTCACACTGGAACGCACTTTAGGTTACGAAGACTTGATGTGTAAAAGTATCAGCAAAATTCCACCAGAGGGCATTTGTATCGTGTTCGGGTCTAATAGTTATTGTATTCTATTTTACCCTTGCTGCTTTACATACATGAATTTCATAGAAGACCTCGCGTGGGAGGGATGGGAAGTGAAATTTCGTTGGATTTGAAGATTTCTTGCAAAATATTGATAACTCAGAGGGAACGCTCTATGCTACTGATAAATCTGATGATTACTTCGATATTAATGAGTTTTAAAAAGACAAAATAATTTTACAGGTGAATTGAAAAATATTATTTATTTATTACTGAGAAAAAGATTAAAAGAGTATATGTATTCCTTTTAAATGTCTCCGACAGCGCAGTATACCTATAGATATAAAGACTTACCCTTACTTATAATACATAAGGCATCTACATAAAGCAAGTAGTGGACTCACACAAGGGTTATTCCGTATAGGTATCAAACCCACAATACTCAACGTAGCGGAAATGGCGAAACGACACCTTAAACCACAGCGCCATACATACAGTCATGAACACGACATGACCTTTGCGCACAGCAGAATTAACGTCATAGTCTATTGCCAAAACACATCTTATTCCAGTTAGTTTATGAAAAGAGCAGCGATAGCTCAATGTGGAGACCAACAGACTGCAATGCAGAGGGTCTCGGGTTCGAACCCACGTCGCGAACCTCTGACTTTCGGAAGTTATATGACTTTTCGAAATTATGTGCGTATTGATTGACAATTATCGCCTGCTCCGTGCCTCGGAAAGCACGTTAAGCCGTTGGTCCCGGCTGCCATGAACATCTATGGCAGTCGTTATTGGGAGAGTGTCGACACAAAAGATCCCACTGGGTCGAAGTGTCGGCGATCTGCACTGACTGGCCCCCACATAAGATAAGATAAGTTAGTTTATGAACATCGCGGATATTGTTATTATATCGCAAATAAAATAAACTATCTATACAGTAGGATTTACATAGTTGTACGCAAACAACAAATTAATTGGGTGTCTATTCCAGGCAGCCATGTAAATATATTTCTTCGGAAAAATGTAGCGGCACCACAGTTGCGTCACCGGCTGGTATAATTGTTCGTGAAGCTCGTATAAGGTACATGTCTACGATTCTTTGTCGGTTCATCAAATCGTGATAGTATTGCGTCTCTTTTTGGGTTCATGACGTAATTGTACGTACCGTGTTCTATAGTTCTTTGCTCTAAAATTTAACCGCTGCTTAGATATTAGAACAAGCTGTAAAATATATGTACTTATACAAGATATCAGAGCGAAGTCCTCCTTAACAAAAAGAGTTGCGTGAGTGCACATGCATACTCACGAGTTCAAAAATGAGGGCATTTTTATAAAATTTTTGTTGTCTCGAATATATTGGATAAACAAAGTTGGCAAAGAAGCGTTCGAGCCACTTGTGATTGATATGATTGCAATAATAGAGATATCAATCGCACGTTGCCTAGACAAGAGGAATAGTAGTTATAGATGAGATTTATTTTAGCAAGAGTTGGTAGAGGTAGGTATGAAAATCACCGGACCTGTTAGTTACTGGACAAACGCAGTAACTGTAATTCTATGCCGGTTTTCAGTAAGAGTGTGATCGTTTGTTATAACCTTATAACTAATCACTAACATATTCTGACATCTTTTCCTGTTAAATGTGACAAGCTCCGTGTCGGCTGTTATAAATTGAGCTTTTCTATAGTACCCATGACAATAACAGCTGTTTATAGCATAGTTACTAGCAAGTTGACAACATTTTTGTAGCAGAATCGACTGCTTATACATGTCTTAATAACAGTATGTTATTTGTCGTTGTTTCACTATTAGATCTACTTGAAAATAACATATCTTAATTACCTATATTAATTAATTATATTCCCATTTTCAGAATAGCTAGTATCAATAATAATTGGCATCCTGTAATTATTATTAATTAATGCTTCACTTATAACATTGATAAGTATTATTATAGAAGTAAATTATTATACGTTACGTGTAACATTATTATATTTGGATACCTTGGCATTATTTTTGGTAATTATTCGAGCAAATAATTAGTAGTATTACGTTTCTATAAGGATATTTTCTTCTAAATAATATTTCGTGTGTTTAGTTCGGGGAACATCGAGTACTTACCTAATGTTATGGGTATTATTGATATGTGTATTGTATACAACGAGCTATATCCGGTTATGGTACTTCAGGGTCAACGACTTATGACGTCAAGGCCTGGGCTAAAAGACCTTAGTTACCTATAAACCTTAAACCGTTTTTGGCCATATTCATATTAACTTATTCGTCTGTGTTCTACGGTCATATTGACGTTTATTCTTATAGGAAAATATATGATTCATGACGTCAAAAAATCGGATTCGGCGCAGTCAATCCTCAGACAGGTCATCGCGTTGTCATAATTGAGGGCGATCTCACGCGGGTGCCGGCGATGGGTCATAGCAATTATTGCTGAAATGCCAACAAAGGAGATATAATATAATATTGCGAAGTCCTAAACACAGACCGAGATTCCTGTAACTATAACCGCCAATTAATGTCGTTTATTTCTTCTAATGAATAATATTAATCTACAAGCAGTTCTAAGTTATTAGTTATTACCTACTTAATCTACAATATCGCCTTCTTTGCTATTTGACATTTGATGTGTTTGACACCTGCCAAACTTCCAGGCTTAACATGGTTGGGATCTCTGGACTAGAACGGGGCATCACTGGATTGAAGATATCATTTAATTCATGTTTCGGGTTTTAAAACCCACATCATCCCATGTCCTATATAATTATTCTTTAAGAAATTATGGACCCTTGAATATCGACATGGTGAGGACAGAGTAAATGGTTAAAATAAATTTCAAAATGATCATTCTTTTTTAATTAGTACCTCCGCGTTATGCTATTTGTTTTGACACAAATAACTATAAGAAAATACTCGACAATGTTAAGCCGTAAACGAAAATTAGTTCATTTTAATAATAAAAGTAGGTACCTAAGACGTTTCTGGTGTTCGACAATGGACCTTGTAAAACTATTATTGTCTTGCTGCCATAGTAACAGAATAAGCTCGCGCCAGTGGCGTGTCGCCATTTTAAAGCAATAAGAACTCCAAGACACGTCGCCGTCGACTTTAATGTTATTTTATTTTTTGCGAATTTCTTTGAAATACAATACTTTAATTTGTTGAACTTTAAATGGATACTTTGAAACGTATTTTAAACTGTGCTGGCCTTGATGGACAGGATCCGGCGGAAGAAACTCGAGACTCTATGTGTTTATATATCTCGATATGTAGACGTTCGCCATAACGTACGTGAGGTAAATAGCAAAAGCTTTTCAACAAACTTTATGTACTGTTCTTGTTGTTTTGTATGCTGGAAGTCTATTCGAAATGACAATTTATGTTCGCCATGGAATACAATCGCCGATAAAATGTATTGGGCTGACATAAGCTGTCCGCTGGTTACGTAAAGTTTAATTTCGATGCTAATATACAAAGCTATCTAGTTCTTACTTGAGGTTTTGCTTCTGTTATTCTAAGAAAAATAGCTAGCCTACAAGAAGCGTGCATTTTTCCGGGATAAAGTAGCTTATCTATGCCACTCTCCGATCAATAAAGTATCTTTATGCAAAAAATCACGTCGCTCCGTAGCTACGTTGTTGCTGCGAGAAGTATAAACCAACAAACACTTTGTCTCATTTATATGTACATATATTAGTAAAGGTTTATTTTGATAGTATACGCTAAATTAAATGCCATATTATTTTTATTTTAGTAATGTTTATCTACTTACTTATGTCCTTAAATCAATCTCTACTGTAAAAGTATCCTATTCACTTAGCATATTATTATGTCCAACAAATTCAAAGCCTTTCGACCTAAAGATAGCACTTTCACATTTACTATCGTCATCTCCTGCATGATGTATAGATTTATATACATACACAAGGGATGTAGTCCTTTCAGCTGTAAATTGCTAAAAAAAAAGGTTGATAAGGTATCCAGCTTAAAATAGAAGCGTCGTGCCGAAGCCGTGCTTCCTTTCGCAGCATACAACTACACAAAAAGTATATTTTCATGTGTATAATAATATGATATCAAAACGTTTTAGACTTTAAATGGCTAAGAAAAAGAGTTTGCTCATAACAAACATGTTTACTTGCTTTTTAGAAGGCATTAATACCATTCCCATTTACACAATCCCAGCACGTTCTTTCTTATTGCTTTGATGACCAACAAAGTCAGTTCATTCGATAGTAAACGTAAACTGCCGCTCATGGACATGGGTATGGTCCTACCATCACATGAAAGCCGCCTACCGTAGGGCAAAAAAACAAGGACGGATTTTTTTTCGTAACAATAAAGAAGATAAAATAACAGGATAGTAGAGCCTCGCTGATTTCAGCATGAATGGGCCGGCTCGACCGGGGAAGGACTACCCTCTCACAGAATATCGACGTGAAATACCAGTACCTATTCCTACTGTTGCGTTTCGTTCAATGAGTGAGAGTGCCGGAGGCCCAATCACCCCTTTCCCATTTCCCGTTCCTTCTCCTTCCTACTTCCTTTCCTAAAGGGTCGGCAACGCGCAAGTGATGCCTCTGGTGTTGCAGGCGTCTATAGGCTACGGTGACCACTTACCATCAGGTGGGCCGTATGCTTGTTTGCCACTCTAGTTGTATAAAAAAAAGGATGGTGGCGAGCAAGACAAACGTATACAACATTAATCTCTTAGCCAGCACTAGGACCCAAAGATAATATTTTGTAAATTTGTCTAGTTTGATAAATCAGGCCACCGAAATAGGAGTGGAAATATTATTTCGGACCGACAAGTGCGGCATCTATAACTCGTAAAACCAGGTGGCATATCCAAAACACCTGTATAACAATCAGGCCTTTAAATTCATTGCCTCAATGGCAATCGTCGGCACTATTGATACACTTAAGACAAATAATATCACAACTGAGTTGGAATGCTTGCTTCTAAATTTTAACTGTATTCTAGCATTGAAAGTACCCACAAGACTAAAATCTCTAACATGCATTGATAACTTTGCACATAACTTTAAACAAAATTGTAAGACGGAAGTGATAGAATTTGCTTTATCGGACCACACAGCACAAGTTCTAAAGTGCCCTATTAAAACTAAATGTGTTATCGATTGCTGGCGAACAAAACGTCGAGATTATAGTATAGAAAATATGGATAAATTCAAAACCTACTTAGATAGCCTTTCATTTTCAGTTATTTATAAAACCAGCGATCCAAACAACGCTTTTGCAGCATTTATGCAAGACTTTAAAATGTTATATAATTTGTGTTTTCCATATCGTCTTATAACTACAAAAGTTAGGAGAAAACAAAAATGGATATCCAGTGGCATCAAATTGTGTTCTAAGAAAAAAAGGTAGATGTTGGAAATCTTTAGAAGAAATCCAACACATGTTAATAAAACATCTTATTTGAACTATACAAAAGTATTACGCAAAATCATAAGATTGACACAAAGAGTACAAAATAACCACAAAATAAAACATTTCGAGAACAAAAGTAAAACAACTTGGCAAATAATAAATAATTCAAAATTTAATGTGCCTACTAACACAATTGATAGAATTAAATCGCAAAATATGATTATCACTAACGCTATGGGAATTGCAAATGCATTTAACAATTATTTTGTTGATAGAATTGTCCCTTCGAATAACAAAGGAAAAAACGTTACCTCCCTGATAAATAAAAGTACCGTCTCAATATTTATGAATCCTAGTTTACCGTTGGATATTCATAAAATAATAAAAGACTTAAGAAAAAGTAATAGCGTTGGATGTGACGAAATAAGTACAAAAGTAGTAAAATATGTCAACGACCAAATTTGCGGACATCTGAGTCATATTCTTAACCTCTGCATTAGTGTTGGAGTTTTCCCAGACGCGTTAAAAACGGCATTAATTAAACCCTTATTTAAAAAACAAAATAGAGAGCTTATGGAATGTTATCGTCCAGTGACTTTGATATCTGTGTTTGCAAAGATATTCGAAAAATTTATTTATAGAGAAATTAATGGGTACTTCGAAAAATTTAACATACTTTGTTCGGAACAGAAAGGGTTTAGGCAAAAAAGAGCATAAATTTGGCTATATATGATTTTTTGAATGATGTCATGGTAAATGTAGATAAAACTAACCCAATATGTGCAATCTTCTGCGATCTCACACAGGCTTTTGACTATGTTGACCACGGTATATTATTTGAAAAACTTGAAGCTTACGGAATTAGAGGTAACATTTTGAGTCTATTAAAATCATATTTAAGCAATCGTAAACAAATCACGGTTATATCAAGGATGAATGTTAAAACGAAAAGAGCGGAATTTTTTCAGTCGTTACAGCGAAAGCCTAATTTCGGGGTACCACCGGGCAGTGTCATGGGACCACTGCTATTCATTATTTATATAAACGACTTGCCAAAAGTGACCAAACATCCAATGTCACTTTTTGCTGATGATAGCACAGTCACTGTGGCATGTAAAGACAAAAATGAATTCGAATCTGACATAAATAATGCCCTTAACTCAATTATTCAATGGCTAGAAACCAATAACCTTAAAATTAATATAAGTAAAACAAAAATAATGTATTTCTCTCAAAGACCTAATATTTCATCTACCATTAATATTTTTCATCAAAATAATATAATCACTGAAACTACAATAGCAACATTTCTAGGATTAACGATTGATCAAAGGCTTAATTGGAAAACGCATATTAATAACCTAACCAAAAAAATCAGTAGTTCTGCGTATGCACTTCATAAGCTGTCTTTTATTCTCAATGTTGAATCACTTTTGACGGCATACCATGGACTGATAGCTTTAGTATTAAGATACGGCATCATATTTTGGGCTAACTCGCCTGACTTTGAACAGGCGTTTAAGGCGCAGAAAAGATGTCTCAGATCTATGTTTAAACTTTATACAACAGACAGCTGTAAAACTTATTTCTCACAATACAAAATTCTAACACTTCCATCAATATATATATTAGAACTCGCACTATTTGTGAGAAACAACCCTCAGCTATTTCCAAGACTATCAGATACTGTAGTTAGGAATCGCCGAGATAACACTAAGTTAAGGTTGCACCCGGCTAAAACAACACTTATGAGAAAAAGTATTCTCTGCATGGGACCTACTATTTATAATAAAATACCAAACAATTTAAAAAGTTTAGACTTAACTTCTTTTAAGAAAAAGTTTAGGGATTTGTTAGCTTTTAAGTGTTATTATAATTTAAAAGATTTTCTAACTGACTCACTCTGAACATTTTGATAAAAAATAATATTACTATATGCGTAGGTACCTTTCTTTTAACAATACTTGACATTAATTATATTATTTGTGCTTAATGACATTTATTTTAATTTTGCCTATATTTTAATTTGATTTTGATTTTAATTTGAATTTTACTGTCTTTATTCGATTTTACAATTTATATTTAATTAATTACCATCATTTGAATAATATTCTAATTGTTATTATATATTTCTATGTAATTACTACACTCATTTGTACACCTATTCAGGTAGAACATGCTGGACTTTAAATTTGTTTAACATCAATGCTTCAATGTATCACACATGTTTAATGCAAATAAATATTTTCATTTTTCATTTTTTTTCATTATACCAAATTGATTTCCAGGAAAGGCAAATTGTTTTTTGGTTTATTCTGTCAGAGAATAAGGTTCACGCCCGCCATTACGTGAAAATTATAGTTGTTAACATGTCAAAAAGCTGTGTCAAAAAGCTGCCATGTTTAAAACAAAAACTACTGCTTTTCTAACCTAACCCATAGCACGCAAACGAAACAGCGCACAGTAACCAGCGCGTAATAAAGCTATGGCACAAGTTTATGTAATCGGTAATGTTTTACACCTAAAAATAAATCCACCCGCCGTTGTACAACAGTTCGTGATAAATTCTGAATAAAGGGTTACATAAGCAAAAATATTGCTTGTAGGTACTATTCAATTATGTAGTCATTGTTTTCGCTATCTAAACGACACTAGGTCGGTTGGTAGATTGCAAACGGACATTATGTTGTAGCTATTGCCAGAGAGAAACTTATAGTGAATCACTTATGTAAGTGTTATGAGATGGTTTTGAATGCTTACTTTCTTAGTCGTCTGGTGTCTGCTACTGAACCGCAGACTGGCGCCTGTAGAGGTTTATGACTGATGTTAAAGCATTCTGTCGCATTAATTAGGAGTTTGTTTATCACGTGAAGGCGTTATCCATAATAATTACTCAGTAGTATGTCAATTTTATTTTTTCATTCCACTAAGTTGGTGTCTACATAGTAAGCTGTAATGGTAGCTAATGAGTGTTACCAGTCACGTGTATCCTTGTCAAAATTGTGTTGCAGCGCTAGCAGGGTGAGGAAACCATTGCGGATAATTTTATCCAGCACAGAATTAAGTTTAAACATGGACGTGCCAAAGGCCTTTGGTTTATATTGAAACCGTAAATTGGTTCTAAAATTATCTGTGAAGGCTGTGGGTGTTCTAAACCGAGCAGAGGCCACTACCGGCGCGGGCGGCGCTAAATAATATTTCTAAAATAAGTAGATCCAATGAACTAAATGCCATTTTTAATACAAATCCTATTATAATTTAATATAATCGGAGGCCCATTCACCCCTTTTGCCCATTCCCGCTCCTTTTCCTTCCCACTTCCTTTCCTAAAGGGTCGGCAACGCTCAAGTGATACCTTTGGTGTCGCAGGCGTCCATAGGCTACGGTGACCACTTACCATCAGATGGACCGTATGCTTGTTTGCCACCTTAGTTGAATAATAAAAAATAAAAAAATGTATATATATATAATGCTGTTTTGTTAGCGGGGGCACTGAGCCACTTTTTCCCTGAGGGTCTCAGAGCGGGTACTCAGTATACCGAGCCAAAGCTCGAGAAGAGCGAAAGCTCGAAAAGTTCATCATTATTTTATAAGTGTCCCGTGGCATAAGTTATGGTTGTGCACGGTCGTGAGTTTAATTCCGGTGCCTTGCCGTACCTCCATTCATTTTTCCATTAATAGGACTATTGATTTGTTTCTGCATTTACATACGCCAATAGGATCACCGAAATGCAATCCCGAAGCGGGGACAAGACTTATTGCAAGTGGCCAGCGGTATTCGGTTTTTCTGTCAGGAAATTCTCAGTAAGATCAAAGACTCTGGCAACGTGCCCAGTAGGCGACAATGGACTCACTTAATTGGCTCGCCCTATCTATAATATTATAAAAGCTGAAGAGTTTGTTTGTTTGTTTGAACGCGCTAATCTCAGGAACTACTGGATCGATTTGAAAAATTATTTTAGTGTTGGAAAGCCTATTTATCGAGGAAGGCTATAGGCTATATAACATCACGCTACGACCCACGGGGGCGGCGCAGTAACCATAAACGCGAGTGAAACCGCGAGCACATCTAGTAAAAAATAACCTAGTTCCACAAAATCAAACAATAATGAAAGACGCGATGTCTTTTAACCACATGTGTACCTTATATGCCTCGCGAATGAAACAGCGAGCATCAAATATATTCTTCTTTCATTTAAAAAAGACTAAAGCCGCACTAGAAATAATACCTGTATTTCGAGGGACCTCAAAAACATTCAAACAAGGGTCACAAGGAACACCCGCACTCGAAACAACAATTTATGGGTCACATAATATTTTCTGCCATATGGGGTTCGAACTCACACCATTCGGCGCATTGGCGATGGCAAGCTACTTAAACCGGCATCCATGCAGTCAATTTCATTCAGAAAAATAGTGTGGGAATATTAAAATGAACGAGGCTAGTAGTGGTATTCAATGGTTTATTACGTTTTATAGTACATTAACATTTAACAATCTGAACAGTTTACAGTACTTGGTGTGCGACAAAACGGAAGAAGCCATGACAGTTTCTAAACTTGTTGAAGAGCGTGCCACAGATAAAATACATACTAAACATCAAGATTATAATATTTACCATAGATTACAACAAATATAAAGGAGCCATCGCTTGCCAGTATATCGTCTGTTATTTATAAATTAAAATCGATTTCAATTGAAATTGTATCGATTTCTTAAACGCGGGGCGTTGGCTGCGAGTAAGGTCATCAGAGATCGACCATGCCGTCGCTTCGCATGGCTTCATACATACACCTATAGTAGCACGCCTATACCTCGAAGAGGTAGGTAGTAGGTGTGTGACACCTTCATTTAGCCAACTACATCTTTATGTCCTACGCTATAGGATAACTGTTCCTGTCTACCGAGCACAGTTCCAGACTCCGTGTTGCTACTGAACATTTCTTGACAGAAAATACCACTTTACCCGATTCAGGAGTCGAATCTGAGACTTCATTAACAACAATCACAGTCGGTACTACTGCGCCACTTAAGCAGTCTGTGTACCTCTTAATTTGTGTATATTATAAAATGTGATGCACAATATCTTTGTTATCTGTTAACGTTAGACTCGTGCTTCTATGTACTAATAATATTTTAACAGAAAATATCACTTTGGCCAACTCGGAAATCGAATCTTCTTCGAAGTCTTCAAAGTCAAAGTCAAAAATCATTTATTCATTTAGATCACAAAGTAACATAATATTGTCTTCTGCTTACGCGAATGTTATTCATTGAAATTAAACTACTATATACGGATTTTATCGCGTTGTTTATTTGACACTTTATTACAAAATTTTGAAAACTGTTACACTACTATTACTATTAAACTTTACTAATTTTTAAGCTAATTAAATTATTGAAACTATTAAAACTATTTATACTATTACTATACTATTATACTATTTATATTTATGTTTACACTTTCCCCGACGTTTCGGTTGCTTTTCAGCAGCCATGGTCACGGGGAGACTTTTGTGATAAAGTGTCAAATTAACAATGCGATAAAATCCGTATATAGTAGTTTAATTTCAATCACAAAGTAACACTAATTATGAACGTCAAAGTATATAGGTTAGTGAGTTTACTAAGTTACTGAAGTACATTTAGGTTAGTTCTTCTTCAATAGCACCATTCATATTCACCACCGTTGCGCCACTAAGCAGTCTGTGTCTTGCTTAATATACATATACTCGTATGTATAATTTGTGCAGCATAATATCTTCGTTATCTATTAATGTTAGACTCCGTGCTTCTACTAATAATATCTTAACAGAAAGTACAATTTTGCCCGACTCGGGAGCCGAACCCGAGACCTCATTTACAGCAATCACATTCACTACTATTGCGCAACTTAAGCAGCCTACAATATATAAGTACGTACTGCTTAATATACATATGTATATGTATAATCCATGCAGCACGATATCTTTGTTATCTTTTAACGATAATGTGTCAACATGGTGAGGTGAGTGAAACTCGTGCATGATGCGCTAATAATGAACACGGATGGCGCAATAGCAATAAGTGGTCACCTTCACTGCATGCACGTAGTTCGATTATTACCTCGAGGTGTCAATTTAAGACTTTTTCTCACTTTAGATATACCTAATACCTATACATTTATTGTAAAGGGATTTTCGAACGTTACAACAATACATATATTCGAAGAACATCCAAAGGTGGCTCGAGTATTCATACAGACGACGTTTCACGGTTTCCTACATCTTTCGGATATTTATTTATTTAAAAGGATCTCTAACAAGAAATACACATATATTGCAATTAAAAGCTAAGTACAATTATTGTAGGTGTTATGTTTTCTTACTAATAAGAGATCACAGCGTGCGACAAAAATAGTAGGTACACAATGTAATTAAAATAAAAGTAAAATATTATAATACAAAAGCAGTATATATCGCCAAATCTTCTTCTTCATCCTGTAGGTGGATGTTTATTTAACCCATGTTTCACCAGCTATGGAGTTAGGTCCAAATGAGAGAATATTGTTGTTGACTGTTAATTTTTGACTACCTGCATGTTAATTTATAAAACCTAGAAATCAAAGAATTATTGGATCTTTAATCCATATTGTGGCGAGTCCGCACAGACGAAGAAGTTCCGCCTACATCTAACAGATGGCGCTATATACAACAAGCGCTCAAATGACGTCATACTATTCTGCATCGCACAAGTGGAGTTTACAGAGCGACTAAGTATATACAAGCTCCCGACATCAACCGTCGGGCTGTGGCCTGCCAGGCACGATCAACCAGCCTGGTCGGAGGATCCTCCCTTTGTGTTGGAGGGACATCACTCCCTGTACCTCCATAGTATAAAATTCCATTTAAAAACTGTACTCGGTTAACAGCAATAGGCTTTTATTTGGATCTAGCACCGTAGCTTGTCAAATATGGGAATCGAACTCGTGACCGCATGCACGCATACACTATCGCTGCACCACTGAAGTAATCCGTTTTTATGCAGCTCACAAATAGTTTCCTTTTTTATTTAAATGGCCGCTCTTGAGCTAGGTTTAATTCCTGTGCCGTGAGGGACTTCACACACATCCAACAACGGACACAAAGAACACCCAGACTCAGAACAACCATTTGTAGATCACACTAATGTTTGTCTTGTGTGGGATTCGAACCCGCAACACTCCGCGCAGTAGTAGTGGCGAGGCGATCACTTAAACCACTACGCCACCCGTGCAGTCAAGTTGCCCAGATATCGTACCCGCAACACTTACTATTTGTGAGATGCCTCGCTGATGTCAGCATGAATGGGCCCGGCTCGGCCGGACAGGATTACCCTCTTACAGAATATCGACGTGAAATACCAGTATTCCTACTGTTGTGTTTCGTTAGGAGAGTGAGAGTGTCGGAGGCCCAATCAACCCCTTTCCCTCTTCCCACTCCTCCTTCCCACTTCCTTTTTTAAAGGGTCGGCAACGCGCAGGTGATGCTTCTGGTGTGGCAGGCGTCCATAGGCTACGGTGACCACTTACGATAAGGTGGGCCGTATGCTTGTTTGCCACCACACCGCGTTTGTATATAAAAAAAAACTAAACTAGTGCGCTATCTGTGTAAATAATTCTTGACCTGATTCTCACATAATTTAACTACAAAGAAACGTGCTCGTCTGAACCAAATACACGTCATGTTGTGTTTTCTAACAAAACATAAAATATTGTATGATCCACAGATTTCGTCCCGAGTCGGTGTATCCTTTAAATCCCATGGTTTCAATATTTGTAAAGCCTCTACTCAAAGAATATTTTATTAAAAGATTTTCCGTATATGGTTGATGAAATTCCCTGTGATATTGCCATAGTGTGGGAATAGTATATGCAAACATCTTATATAGTTCTTTTGGGTTATGTTCTGTAGGTAGGCAGCGGGGCTCTACTACTTATAAATTGCCGTGTACCTTAAAATCATACCTCATCATTGTGTCAATAGACAGATCTGTTTACCATCCCAAGGATTCGTCCTCCGTACCATCGTTGTGGTTAAGATCGTTCGTCCTGCGATCCTACCATTCGCGAGATCAAATATTTGTCAGATTTGTTTACACGTGGCAATGACACTAAGTGCGCATTTTTACGCGATATTTGTAGGACAAAGCAGGTAGGCACACCAGCTTTTATGGGACAATGGGATCGTCCAGATGTTGTCTGGTAATTCTGCAGTTGGGTTTATGTTTCATATTGTTTGTTTATCCTATCTTCCTCTAATAAATAGTGGATAAAACATCCATATTTCGCCAGCTTAAATGTCAGCTCCCATATAATGGTGAATACCAGCCTCAGTGAACATGCTCAAGAACACTTTGCCCAACCCGCGTATCGAACCCGAGAACACATGGACGACACTCGCGTTTACTAGCCCGAGCGTAAAATGATTATGATGGATACAATTTAGTCTTCTCAATTCTACAAACAAGTCCTCTGTTTACGTGACATAGCGTAAATTATACTAAATGACATTGTGTGACACATGAAGGACTTCAATTGTCATATGTGTCACATCTAGCAAATCTTTTGTTAGGATAACATTATGTTCCTTTGTTGTTCCCAAATAAAGTACCTGCATATGTATGTGATCCATCATTGTCCGGCAGAGTGCACACACTAGCGCCGCCGCCCCCGCGAGTTGGACCGAATTTCTTTCCTACGCACATCTTCAGGTTCACGGCTGCTTAGTTATTTACGTATCGCGTGCCAACATTACAAACACGTATACGTGACCTTCCACGACTCTTTCTAACTCCGAGTTGATCACTGCATAATTATGTCGACAGCACCACCAGTCGAATGGTCCAGACTGCGATAATTCCTCGTTACTGTGCCGTCGACAGCGCGCGCTGATAACAGCCGAGTTATCGTTTTGATGCGCCGCAGTACTCGCCCGAGGCGCAACCGTCAACGCACTTTGCGCACTTTATCTCCATCGCAATCGTGCCTACAGCCTAGAGGAACGCCCCGCGCCACAGCTGACACTTAAACCTTGCGATTCGAAAGGTTTGCCATTTTAATTAGCGGCGGGCGGCTCCACGTCTCATACAATTTTACAGCGAAATCGAGTACAGCGAAATGTACTAATCTACTCAATGTTTACGTGTTCATTCACACGCGCTGTATTGTGTGCGTGTGGCGCATTTGCGCCTGCGCAAAACGTTCGCTCGCGAGCCCTCTTTGTTTGTTGACAAGCCGAGTGCTGAACTCAACAAGCGGTTCTATTCGCGTGAGGACGTCGCGCGCGGCGGACGTGTGCCTGCGTCTCTACAACACTCTACTTTGCTTAGAGCTATCGTGATATCGCGTATATCGGCTAAATTTAGTGCAGTTATTTTAAAGATTTTTCCTTCTCTGCGCAATATTCAGTGAATAGTGTTGTTTTGTGGCGAGCTAAACGCATCGGTTTCACTTTGGAAGATATTTTCCACATCTAAAATTACGCGTTCGCTACAGTGCCAGAAGGTAATTCATTTTCTTTTATTTTCTTGGACATTGTTGCTAAGTTTACCAAACAGTCGATACATTGAAAGCAGATTCAAATCTTTTACTTTATTATTATCGCGAGTATATAATATCAGTGAAGTCATCAGCACACATCGATGTGTTTGAATGCAAATGCACGCGTCGTTCATGAGTCTAGTCGAGCACACGCGCTCTGTGCATGTGTGCAGTGGAGCACTTATACACTCGATTGATCATCGCGAAATGTCAGGACGAGGCGAGGATTGGAAAGTGAGTACCGACATGGTCATTAAATGTGGCACCGAACGATTTCACCGCGCGGTAATGAAATGCCGGTCGCACACCACTAACTAAAAGACAAAGTTTGCCGCATTTCCATCGCTTCTGTTGCGACTAGATACAGTTATAATTTGGCCAGCTGCCGTAGAAGGCGCGTAGCGGTACCTGTGATGCTCGTCTGCTGCCCTGCTAGCTCGTCTCCGGACTAACGGCACTTGTATTGCACCGCGCGCAGTAGTATCTCACACAGCACTCGCCAGTCCCGGTGACGCGATGATTGGATACTCGCGGTCAACACTAGCACACATACTCGTAACTATGCGGTCGACGTACCGTTGTATTTATATTAAACAAACATTAGTTCGTATGATTAATCATTTTGTCAACAAACGTCCCGGTTATGTTATGATATGACAGATAGTAAGTAGGTAATGAACGGTAGTGTTACTATTTACATCGTTAAACTTATATTATTGTGGTTTGTTGACTAGCCGTATACATCACAAACATTAATCATGAACATAATAGGTACGTACATACAAGCTTCATAAATTAGCTAATTCCAATGCACTGCTGCTGCAGCACATTTCGCTTCATTATTCCCTTAATTGCAGACAGACATCGTAAAACTCTTGAGTTTTATCGCTCGCCTTTCAAAGTTTTAAAACTTAAACACCTTCTCAGGTAAAACTTGCGAATACAATGAAACCAAAACTTTGTACTTTTTCTTTTTATGACACCACGCTGGAATACTTATTATCTACTGTATTCACTAAAAGCCTTTTTTACTATTTAAACCTCTATATATTTTTCATTTTCGAATGAATTCTGTTAGCTTTTGTTGAATAATTCTATTCCGAAGCACCCCGCCTATTCACTAGACGGTATTTAAATGCTTGAAAAAACAATTTCCAACGGTTTAGTAAAGTTGGAATTAACTTGAGACATTAAAGGAATTTTATCTTGTTTCAGTCTGTTGACCTCTGAGCCAGGGGCCATTATTTCTTTTATATCGCGTCTGAGATACAAACAATCTAGTGAAAGTTGTATATCTGAATAATATTGATATAAACATGTACTTATACTATTTACGTACTTAAATTAAGTACGTACATGTTTATATAAATAAGAGCGCATGTTTAAAATGTAATTGAATAACATGAGAAACATTTCGTGTCTTGTTAAATTGAAACTACCTTTATTTACCACCAATCCTTTTCTGTCTTTATGAACATTTTTCAATGTCCATGTTCACGGAAATACTTCAGAATCAATAACAAAACAAACATTAACATTGGAGAGATATTTTTTTGATTAACACAGGCACGTAAACAAAGTGACAGTTCAAAAAAATATTTTGGCATTAGCAACACTACTCCTGGAAATCATCATCAATGTAAACACACGAGTAGAATATATTACACATACACAGGGCAAATATAGCAAAATATATCTATGCAATCCTATTTTAATATGTATATGGTTGCACATCGCATATCGTAAATAAATCTCCATAAAAGGTACCTAAATTAAGATAACCATATCTACTATATAAAACGAGTCGATTTTATTTAGGAAATAGTGCAACACTGTTCTATTGAATGGGAGACGGCCATATTGAACGATTCCTAGGAATTCTAGAGTTAGATGTGCATACATCTCTAGGAAACGGTTCTAACATTTCTAAGAAACGTTCCCAACAACATCCTTTTGGGTTTAGCAATCCTGCTACTATATTGTTTAGTACAGACTTAGCAGTGCACTGCAAACTCGAACGTAACTGCTCCTCAAATAAACGTCAGGTGGTTTCCTCAAAGTGCATTCATGGGATACTCTCTGAATCACTCGATAATATCACGAAAGGTTATCCCGGATCTACATACAGCTACGTAAGGCACTTAGGAAATTTAGCTAACACTACAAAAATCCTACATATCAAAATTTTATGACTACCTATGTATTTTTAAAAACTTTCTGTCATCAACGTGTATGCAAAGTTTTATATGTCAAAACCAGATTTTTAGATGAATGCTATTTGAAATCGATCAAATCATTACTAAAATATCCTAAATAAGTAATAAATGTGACGTATTGGCAGTTTCGTATGAGCGATTGCTCAAGGTATTCCTTAGGATGGCTATCTGACTATCGTGAGGTAACGGGTACGATTCTATTCTTCTCAGAATCCAGATAAAATTAGAACGGAAAAGGCTACTTACAAACAATGTCTTCGATATAATTCCGGAAGCAAGTACAGCTAGTAGGTATGAGTGTGAGAGTGATGGTCAACAATATGTGTGATTCACATCAGAGAAAGTTCCTGTTTGGTGCTCGAGTTTGGCTTTAGTCCAACGAACGTATACAAGTCTTGGTAATACCTTAAATCTTTTGTAATTAACTTGAATTTGCGCTACAATGGATTTTAGCTTTTCGCAACGGCTTGATGAAACTGCTTGTGGTTTACTCAATGATTACCAGTAATATGGACTTTACGAATATTGTCTATCAATCTATTGAAATTTTATCTTTTTAAAACTGTTGTAAATGATTAATTTTACTAATATTAAACATGCTTTCTTCGCGATTTGTATACATCATACAATATTGGACAATTCGACCGCCTTACATCTGTCGTGATCACGGACTGATAGACGACTACGACACATGCAAGGCAGTCGAAACTTCGGGAAATAAACAGGTATTTGAATATTTACCAATGCAATTAAGACCTGTTGTATAATATTGTATTATGCATATTGTCATGTTTGTAAAATATTTTACTCTGCACATTTCACTAATTCATCAACCCAGTATTCACAGATATTAAATTACATAACATTTATTTTTAACTGAAAAAGTTACTAGATTGGGAAGTTTTCCCCAAGCACTCGAACAGGACAAACAACGCATTAATAGTGACTATAATGAACACTTAATTCAGCGCCATCCATGAAAATGTACCATCTGAATATTTAATTCGAATTGGCGAGCTGGCGAGCTGTATCAATGTATCGGTAGACCCGTAAAGTAAATAAATTACTGTACTAATCTACAATTCTATCTTTGGATCGTGAGTGCAGTGGCGATCGACCAAAATGCACGGCGCTAAGGTAGTGCGCGGTAAGCCATTACGCAGTAATACACTCGAGTCGATGCTCACCGTAGTGTATTGTGCCAATGAGGTACACTTTCGTAGAATCGTTTCAGATCCGAGTGACTCACCTAACTTCGCCAAACGACCTTGTTTAAAGATGTTAATGCACTATCTTAACAAGACAAAAGCAGACCTTGAACTTAACATGACATAAAGAAATTTATTTCCGTCGTAAAACTGATGAGAATCCGTAATAGAACTCAAACTGTTTACTGAACTAGATATTATACAACCGGTGTAGATGTAGATGACCTTGAGGATAATAAATATGCCAGCAATAAAGAATCACGCTGAACCATAATATGTCGGCGATCACAGAGTTATTGTGACTCTATGATGTACCAGACACTCGGCCTACGCTATCAGCATGCTTATCAATACACAATAAGGAAGTTATTGTAAATCAAAGAGCTGATACAAAACAAGTTAAACAAGTTCCAGTGATCAGCGACAACAGTTGCTCACCAAATTACAGAAGTCCACCTCATTAAAGTGAAATCTTAAGTACCTGGTCGTTGATTACCGTAACGGGTTCTGTATACCGTTGCACTGGCTCCGGTAAGGGAAAATAATCGACGCCTAAATAAAGTGATTTTAAGGTATAAACTTGTCTCGGCCGTTTGGCTCACTTCCAACGAGTTTACGGAAAATATTTACATGAAGGTGCCTTGAAATACCGAAAACCCTTTGTAGTAAGAGTACTCGCTCTATGCTTTTGCGTCTCAGAACTAAAATAAAACTTGGTACATTGAAGTCTTCATTGTTGCGAAAGAAATAGTCTGCTCTAGTTAAGTGTAATCCTATTCATTGTTATAACAAGCGGCGCTGAATGTAATCTCTAGCTGCTTAGTGTACACGTACTAATTTGCCTTCCTTCCATTATACGGTTTCGTTTATTTAATTTTTTATGAAGTCTGCGTTTTTGGCGTTTGTTACATCACATTGTTATTACGAGCGCTCAGTCTAGTAAACAAATCAGTTTATTTTAATTGCTGTCTTACTTATGTGTTACGGCAAAATCGTAGATGAATCAAAACTGCAGAGAACATTACGCTTGTAGCCAAAATAAATCCAAAACACGTCGTTCTTAAATCTACCTTGCCTTAACTTTATTAGAAATTTAAATTGGAATTTATTTCAGTGTCCAAGGGTTCGTTCTCCGCATCTCCAGACACTGCGGTGTGCTTACATAATATGGGTACAATAAATTCCCCGTGCACTCCTCCGTCTAGACATGCGTGCATTAAACTTGAAACTGCATCTCCCTCTTGCCACGTTTTATTTCCAACAGGATCAGGGTAATATCGAGGAACGCTCCAACAGTCTGGACAGTATTCAATTCAATTTTTATAATAAGGCGTACTTCCTCTGACGGGTATGGACTTCTAAGTTTGCGTAATAAAACGAAATCGCTACGGCGTTTGGTGATTTTAAATGTCTAGTCCATTGTGTCCCGTCTAGACTCTGGCGGCCAACTTGTGTAATAATATCCAGCCGGACGGTCCTTGGACTCTATTTATCTACACATACATATTAAAGCGCTCTTTGTTTCTTTTGTGCACTCTTTTTTGCCTTAAATCGTCTCTCAGTCGGTTATATTTTATTTCCTACATTTTTTAAAGATTTATCTGCCACTGAACCTTCTTTACTTTTAGTAGTTTTTGCTGTTGTACCAAAACTGGGGCTTAATAATGTCACCTTCCGATTGTCAGTCTGATCCTTTTCGAAGAATACTAAAGTAAGGCTTATAGAATTCTTATAAAGGTATTATTTAGTTTTATTTAAGAATTTAGTGTATTAAATTATATTTGTACCATAAAAGATAATATAGTCGTTAGTTAAATCTATTTTAGGGAACTGAAGTTAATTTCGCAAATGTCTCATCTGTGCCTCAACTAAGTCATGTCTGGATGCTTCGTTTGCAGACTAATTTAGTTTGCTTCATAAAATGTACGTCCCGATGCAGCGGACGTCGACTTGTAACAACTTGTGAGTGGGCAGTCCCACTTGCTACTGTTTGTGTAGACGTCAGAACTATTCGGCGGGAGAAAGGCGGTCTAATGTTTTTCTTCATGATATATACATCTGTCTAATTCTATGTAGGAGTCTGATTGTTTTTATATCATTACTTATGTATTATTCTAGTCTACGTTAGCTTTGTGATAGTCTGTAATTTTATGTAGATTATCTAAACATATACTGTATATGTAAATATAACATGCTCAAGGCGAACATTTCTGACATATATCTATATGTCAGAAATGTTCGTCTTGAACATGTTATAGATACTACACAATTCATGCAGTGTTTTCAATTAAAACTTTTAATAGCAGAGGTATTTATTATAAATCAATTGTAATAAGCCAGTGTCCACAGTTCAATCAAGAGTGGTACATACACCAACACCGAACATTAGCCTTGAAGCGTGTTGCTATGCCATAAGTGCCATGACAAACAGGTATTGTACCGCAATTTATCATTGTTGTTATAATTTTATGTCATCGTCCGCTCATATTAAACTTACATAATAATTATATAGTGCTAACACGAGTAATAATGCCGTAATTATTGCTGTGGTTTAATCAATTTATTTAATATTATCCTTATATTGTTTTATTCCTTAAGTGATGACTCCAGAAGCTCTTTGTTTGCACATGCAGTTCTAGAATATGATTGAGATTTAAGTGCGTTAATGATTTATTAACAAAGTGTTGTGCTACAATGCTTTATGTTAAATTAACGAATGAATCACTCTGTTTACCATATCTAAAATAACTACAAATTGCAATTAAATAAACAAGAGCGTCGTTATGTTCGGCGGCGATTGGAGCTTCGTAACCCAATTTGATTCGGATTCCAGTATATTTTTATTCTGCACGTTCGAATATAAAGCCGATGATTCACCCGCGTTACTGCGACGGTTGACTGGAAGATTTCGTCGACGGGGGCACTAACCGCCACTTCGGATAAGGTTGACAGATCTGGAATGAACTGGACCGACTTGAAATCAGATTTATATAGTTGTTGCCGATAGCTGAATATTGACAATTGTGAAGAATCGGATCGTGGCGAACGTTTCAGTCTTCAATTACAACGTGCGAGTCTCAGATCAGTATCATCGAACTTTTTGTGAAAATTTATAACAAAGCTAAACTTATTCAATTGAGCGTAATCTAACATACATACACATTAAAATCCAACTTACTCTTGAATTTACTGAAAAGAAATAGCACTTTAAATTAAGTTGAAAGCTCTATTGTATCCAGACTAGAATAAAATAATTTGGTACAGGTAAATAAATGTTACAAATACAATTCTATTTGCCTGTGTCATGTCGGGCCTAATTTACAATGTGGTAAGCTGTGACACCCCTATACGATCAGGCTCAAGGGACGCTAACACAAAATGGCACGTCTATTTTTATAAATAAAAATACCAACGATTTTGCGTCGCATTCAATATGTTTATATTTACGAAAACAGTTTTTGAAAATAACTTTTATTGCACCAAGCGAAATGAAATCATACGTAATCACAATTAACGATTTATATATTAATGATTCCAGTAAACTACGTATTAATTGGAACGAAATAATAATTATATTAGTTAATCCATGACAGGCGATTTATTTAATTAAGTAATGTACCTGATATTATACAATTTTATAAATATTGCATTCAATTTTTAACAGAAATATCTTGTTGGTCAATAAGAAAGGATACCTAAATATTTCAATAAATACGACAACTTACGAATGTGTTGTGTAATTATTAGTTTGTGGTGGACTAAGGACAAAGTCGTGTGAAGCACAAATCGGTGACCGTTGCGCGTTGTAAAGCGACACAGTCAAACGTAATAAAGCGTGTGTGATCTAAAAACCGTCACGATCGCGTTACTCAAACGTCCGATTTGCATACAGCCGACGATTCAATGACCCACCAACGTCGTCAATCGATTGCTGCGTTTGTTCCAATTCATTCACCCCGATATACCCAAGTGGGAGCAATGGACTCGCTGTGATTTTCATTCCATTTACTCATTTCGAAATCGATTGGGATTCGATACCCCACGGACAGCCCTAGTCGAAAAGTTCGTGAGCTTGTCTACAGCTCTATTATTAAGTTATTCTAAAATAAATGATTAGATTTAAATTTTTGATGTGTGATTTATTTTGCATGTTATTTTAAAACAAGTTGTGAAACTTTATAATTTAATGTTTTTATTATGTTTTCAAAGTTTTGTTTGTAATTAGTTTATCTTAGTACTTATGTACGTCATTAATATTATTTGTCATTTATAATATCTTAATGGGTTTGTGAGTTAATGAAACAATCTGATAAATTGGCCACTTCATTTAATTAAATATTGATTGAAACTGTCATACTTTGAATTCATATTAAAGTATGAAATTAATTAATTAATTTGACATCGACTATTTTCAAATAGTAATTTAATTGCGTAGGATAATTACGTCATTAGTAAGTACCTACTCTGCCTAGTCAGACTAATGATGTGAGTGCTCACTGTGTGTAGTTTAGGGATCGAACTACGAGTTGGGCAGTATTTAATGATTATACGAATTCTGAATCCATTAGGGACTTACTATATTAGCTTGTTAAAACGTAAATCGATATAGGTGGCCCGTTTAATAAGACATACGAAATCAGACGTACTTACCGATTTCAAATCGAGATGCAATAGATGTATTGATATTCTACTGCGATTTTTGCATCGAATCGAACTACTGCATTCGAATGACTTGATATTCGACGACCAATTGTGGATCACACAAAATGACCCGCGAGTTCGAACCTACTTAGCCCAATAACACTGGTAACCAATGCACCATCTTTGCACTGACTACAATAATAAACATACTATCAATTCAAGTGAACTGTCATCCCGCATCAGCATTGTAAGCACAGCAGTGTCAGAAAGTCATTCGAACATGGGCGCGATCACAAGAACACGCGGCGTGGGAAGTGTGGGAAGTGTGGGAACACTCGCACCACGGCTGGGCACTCTGCGAGCTCTGCGCTCAACATACAACTGTCCATCATCACTGTTTACGATGATAGTCGATACTTTCACTTGCATCTATGATAAACATCACGTCTGCTGTTCGTGGAGGTAGGCAGAGATTAAAGGTTACACCCACACACAAGGAACTACTTCAATGTGATGATAATCTAACGTATGGTAATAAGGACCGGTATCCGAATGCGATAATGTACGAAGATGAGAAGAGTAGTGTAGTGGACAGAGAGTCAACAAAAGTGGAGACATTGTGTACTAAGACTAATTGAAGCGGGGCTTATAATTTTATGTTCTACTCCTAGTAGCACGCGCGTAGTGGAGATGCTCTTATCCCCACTGCGCCGAAATAATTTAAATATCTTCTGTTAACTTAACTGTTTCAGCTGAAGCTATGTGAAGTGGAGATGTGGCAATAACATTCATCCAAAGGTTATTTACAAAACAACTTTCTCTTCTTCGCAAATCACCACTTTAGTGAATATCGAACTTCACTGTACTTCACTAGCTAAGTTTCAAACCTACGTACAAGTATTGTCTCAATGATTGCTATCTGCGCGCGCGTTTTCTTACGTCGCGTCGCCATACCATCGTAGTTGTCTGATTCAATAATAATAAACAATAAAAAATTTGGCACGGATATTGTTTACTCAATTTGAATAACCTTACTATTTATTTACACTCATCGATTTTTATATAAAACTCAAGCATCAAGAAGATTCTAACATATAATTTAAATAAGCGAATAGCTAATGTATCGAAAGACCTAAATTTCTAAACAGTCTAATTTCAATCTCTAATGTGAGACCTGAAAGTATAAACAAAACTCGATGTTTTCATCCGAGGTCGTTGGCATCGGCTATTTTCTTCCCGCGATAACATTGACATTCAAAATGGCGCTGAAAAACTGGTCGAATCGCTTTCAATTATATGTCACTGCCACTTTGGCTTCATCCCTTGGCAAAATATGAGTGTCATACGCCCCTGCTTACCCTAATTTGGTACAACGGGTGTTCTGGATTATGTTGTCTATGTGTGTGATAGAAAAGTTATACAATGTTATATGTATTGTTACAAAAAAGTGTGAGTAATCCGTCATGTCACAGTTGTCTATTATTAACGCAGGTTATGAGCTGAAAGACTACGAACTATAATCTCCTTTTTAGAGGTGGGATCTTTTGTTTCTATCCCTTCTAATTTCTGCCAGCTTCTTCGGCTTACAGAACAAATACCAATATAAAAAGTATCATGTGTTAATCTATGACTACGTGTCTTTGGTCTGTGTGCAAAGTTACATACAAATGCGAATTATTAAAGAACAAACACTCAAACATCTTTACAAACTAATATAATATTCTATCACATACACACAACACCATCTAGCCCAAACTAAGCAGAGCTTGTATTATGGGTACTAGACAATGGATAAACATACATACATATATACTTTTTTTACATTCATATTATACATAGAAACACCCAGACCAAGACAGACATCCATGTTCACGCACACAAATGTTTGACTTGTGCGAGAATCGAACCCGCGACCTCAGGCGTGGCAGTCGGTTAGACTAATCACTACGCCATCGAGGCTGACATAAACTTTCACATTTATAATATTAATAGGATTTTAACCACCTTATATTGATATAGAATCCGAGGAAAACACTGATGAAAACGCAAAGACAAAATATACTGACTGTTTTTTATTGCTGCGTGTTTTATATTTAAAACTAGGCCAGAATTAAAAAACTTAAGGTCTATTTGGTATTGGTGACTCTAAAGAACGCCACTGAAGGCCTTATATGACTAAGCTGTGAGGTCTTTATCTATTACAGACCTCCAAAATCAGTAATATATTTTATAAAAAAAGCCGGCGTGCCGCGACGCTCGTCCAAGGTTAACTAATAATATTTTAAAATACGGCGCCGTGTAAAATGTATATTATATACAACCTTGAAAGTTCGTTTGTTATTAATATAGATAATACGTTTTCTAGAAGAATACGTAGTAATCTACGTATTTATTTACAAACTTTGATATAATTGTTTATAGGTCTATTATTTTAACTTGTATAGATGCCAAAATATCATTATTTTAAAGAGAGCAAGCGCAATATGTGAGTTTGTGTGTATTTGGGGGGTAATCTCCTGAACTACTGTAGCCATATGAAAAGTTCTTACACTATTTGAAATGTATATTATTCCAGATGGACAGTGGCAATTAATGTTCATCCCGGCAAAATCGGGGCCGCTAGTATTCAACCTATTGAGTCGCAGCGGCACACCAGTGGTCAGACAATAGATTTGTAATTATATCTGGTATTCTAATAGTTTCATATAGACGAGCTTGTTGCGTTGACAATACTTGTAAACGTATTAGTGAACATCATCCTATGAATAACAGTTCTAGAGGTTAACATACCAACCCTTGAAGTTCCCTTCGAGGCGACGAGACTCTAGCCATTCTGTAGTCATTAGCTACGGTTACCGTTTATCGTCAGGGAGGCTATATGAAATTTTGCCACCTTTGATATATAGAAGAGCAATATTGAATTATTTTCCTATCCCCAAAATTCTCAATAAGTACCAGCTCAGCGTCTACGCATATGCCCATGAGACGGCAAAAGGCTTACCTTATATATGACCTAAGACAGTAGTTAGCTAAATGCGTGTGGCAGTAACGCCACTTCTGCCAACCACATACAAGCATGATATTTAAAAATGGGTAGTATTTAACTGCACAGCAAAAAAATACTAATTGCACCCCAAAATATGCTTACCAAAAATACTAGCGGGGCTCCTTTTTTTAGGTGGGTTTAAGAAGGAACCTAACATAACCTAACCCCTCCGAGACGGAATGTAGTGATTTGAGGCGTATAGGTGCTCGTTATGATATATTTTAGTAAGCATATTTTGCTGCGCAATTAGCATTTTTAGGGGTCATTAAAAATGTGTTTGAGTAGTAATATAATTACTCAGAAAGTGACTACAAAGATCTAGCTTGTGTAAACAATTAAACATACCGATAGCATAATATTATCATAGTATTTTAATGTATTTACGAACCTCATTCAACATGCCAGGGGTGACTAAACAATTTGTACAGTCGTCGTACACTCGATCAAACCAACACTATTTCGATGTAAAACATCTCAAATATTTAAATGTAATCAATGAACGCAATGTTGTCATCAGGTCAATGACACGCTAACCGATCATTTAAATGTGACGTTTATTTACTTTCATTTACGTACTTTTACTAAATACTTGCGTCTGCACGAAAAAGATCACGCTACGATATTATACAATAACTAGATGTTCCCGCGGTTTCACTCGCGTTTATCGTTACTGCGCCGTCCCCGTGTGTCGTAGCGTGATGTTATATAGACTATAAACTTCCTCGATAAATAGGCTATCCAACGCTAAAAGATTTTTTTAAATCGAACCATTTGTTCCTGAGATTAACGCGTTCAAACAAACAAACAAACTCTCCAGCTTTATAATATTAGTATAGATATAAACATAACCTACTAGATTTTGCCCGCGGATTAGCTTGCATAAATTAAGGTTAGATTCGTAACAGTACTTTTCTTTTGAATGAAAGATACCCTCTGTCCTTTTCTGGTCCCCTGACAACGTGTACCTACCTATGCGAAATTTCATGATGATCAGTCGAGTAGTGGCTTGAAGCGTATCAAACTCATTTTCGCATTTATAATATTAGATAAGATAAAACCAACCTGTATATGCGTTAAGGCCAGGTTAAGAGCTCTTTGAACCAACGGCGTCGGGCGTGTATGAGGAATGTGATGAAAGTGAATGAAGCCAGAAAAATGTGTCAGGATCATAGCAAATGGAGGTCCGTAGTCTCTGCCTAACCCGTTAGGAAACAGGCGTGAATCTATGTATGTATGTATTATATGCGTTAACTTTAAAATGTCGGACACAAACGAAAAGAAATCGAAACAAATTGTTCGTGGGTAGCACCAATTTTTGAATGCCGGCCATGTCTGTAAATCCCACAAGAGGTGCTAAAATGATACACATCCAAGTTTCGCTATGTGTGTCTTAGAGGTGCGAGCATATTGCCCTCTGCTGGACAAATTGTCAGACTCCATGTTACCATTGAGAATTTTCTATAATGGTAAGAGGACGATCGGGTCAAAGCGTATTTGGAAACTTATGCCACAGGGACCACGATCATCTTGTCAATCTATGAAAATGGTATTAGTATTGGTATATGTAGTTTCTTATGAATGTCAAGGCTATTGGCTATTTTCATCAGTTAGGTTAGTTGGCAGGTTATATAAAAATAAACTTTATATCGCTATAAACATAAGTGTGGATGCAATACGTAAAAGGCATTGCTACCATCACACTTTAATACTATTCCATATACACGATCACTGTAAAAATAATTATCTATACTAATATCATAAAGCTGAAAAGTATGTTTGTTTAAACGCGTTAATCTCAGAAACTACTGGATCGATTTGAAACATTCTTTTAGTGTTGGGTAGCCTATTTATCGAGGAAGGCTATAGGCTATATAACATCACACTACGACCCACCGGGACGGCGCAGTAACGATAAACGCGAGTGAAACCGCAGGAACATCTAGTTTGTAATAAATAAATAAAATATTAATGTGAAGCCAAGCGAAGCACGGAGCCGCCTTTATACTTTTTTAGTAATCAATGTTTTATTAAAATGTTGAAGTACCTAACTTTGTAAATATTCGACATGGAATTTAGCTTTATCGTTATTTAATATTTTCTAGCATCTGTTAGTAAATGAGAGGTTCTGAGTTTAACCTGACGGATAATAAGCCGCGCCATATTGAAACAGCTTTTATTTGTTCCATTTTGAAATGTCCGTACGTTTGTAAACTGCCTTTGCTGCAAGTGACATCTACCCGCAGCCACTCAAAGCTATAACTGCTACTGCGGAGGATACAGGTATAAAAATACAATTTTCCCTTTTTATGTCTAGAGATACTTAACTACTCTGAAATGATAAAATCTAATTGCATTATTAACTTGTATTCTGTTCTCTAGTTACATACTATCAACTTGAGCGGCGGATGACCATTTCAGAAAAATTTTCGCTTGCACATGTTGACCAGTTGAGTTTGTATCGCCTTAGAATCAGTAAACAAATGTAAAGTGTAAAAAACTGAAATAAAGAAAGGGGCGTGTCACGGGTACGGGTACCAAGTGTTGGCCTGCTATGCAATTTTAACCTTAGGAGTGGTCATCCGTCGCTGGAGTCGATAGTACATAGATTCACGTCTGTTTCCCAGAGGGGTAGATAGAGACTACGGATTTCCATTTACTACGATCCTGACACACTTCTCTGGCTTCATTCTCTCTCATCACATTATTCATTATTGTCTAATTGACATAGGTAAAACTGAAAGAAGTTAAATATAATAAATGATTATTATATTGGCCCATTATTCTTTACTAGATGTCTCCGCGGTTTCGCCCTCGTTTATCGTTATTGCGCCGCCCGGCCCCCGCGGGTCGTAGCATGATGTTATATAGCCTATAGTCTTCCTCAATAAATAGGCTATCCAACACTAAAAGAAATTTTCAAATCGAACCAGTAGTTCCTGAGATTAGCGCGTTCAAACAAACAAACAAACTCTTCAGCTTTATAATATTAGTATAGATTGTAAAATTGTCAATAATATGCCGCAGTGGGTTGCATAATTGAATAAACATAACAATATTTAAGTAGCACGTGTACCTGTGCAGGGTGTATGCGGAAGACTGCGAGGCCCACAAACAAACCGGTCGGGCCGGTCTGTAGGCCCGGGCCGGTCTGTAGGCCCGGCCCGCCGCGCCGGCGACCATTACACGCCGATACTCATGCAATTTAGCGACACCGAGCCGCGGAAACGTTGTGTTGTATGTCTGATCCCTCGTACGTGATGCCGCATTACTTATTTCCACCATATGTTAATCCCAGCCAATAGTAAAACGTGAAAGCTCTTTTGATCTCATTTGCGTTAAATAGGAGGAGAGACAATAACATAGGCTTCTGTTTATGTTCGGTTGTGAGAGTGACTGCTGTGCTCCAGGACTCGGATTAGATCAAGTCGAGCAAAGTGTTATTTAGCTTTTATGTCGAAGAATTCGCAGCAGCAGAAACTGTGTCCGGTAGACAGTAAGAGCCTTACCCTCTATTACGTGGCATAGTTCAAATATTCATCACCAGCTGACCCGCGCAACTTCGTCTGCTTTATATAAGAGAATTTTCCCCGTTTTTGCAACATTTTTCATTTCTGCTCTGCTCCTATTGGTTGTAGCGTGATGTTATATAGCCTATAGTCTTCCTCGATAAATGGGCTATCCAACACTAAAATAATTTTGCAATTCGAACCAGTAGTTTCTGAGATTAGCGCGTTCAAACAAACAAACTCTTTAGCTTTATAATATTAGTATAGATATCATGTAAAGCCGCCTGCCTAACTTTAGCAATACCTGTGGCAAATCTTTGAAAACAAATCATATTTCGGTATTTACTTTATCTGCAGTATTTTTTATCTTGGTTGTTTTGTAATTAATGTCCTATCCATATGTTATTTTTTACTTACGACCTATCGTAAGTAAAAAATAACATGGATATGACATAAATTCTTGACCATAAATAAAATTAACATAATTATTATGTATGCTGGGCTGGCCATATCTGTCGCACGTCTGAAGAGAAGTGGGCAAAAATCACCACAGACTGGGCACCAAATAACAGACGGCCCCGCGGCAGGCTCAGAATGAGATGGCGGGATGAATTGGATGCGTTCAACCGGGATTGGAGACAATTGGCGCTGGACAGAAAGGTGTGGAAAGACCGAAGGGAGGCGTTTGTCCTGCAGTGGGACGCTACAGGCTAAAAATAAAAATAAATAAATTATTTATGCTACTAATAGCGTATAGCTAAAGTATTATAAGTGCAATATCTCAATTAAATTAGTGTGCTTCAGACGTCCAAGACTCCAAATTCCATCTGTGTGATACATTTAAATTGATCAAAGAGCTCTTAAAAGCTATTTATACATAAATTAAATAATGTTTTTCAAATTCTAAGAAATTTTTCATTTAACTTGAGGTACATTTTTAATTAAATCCAATTTGTGTGTCAACGCACGTAGGTAGCTGCCACTCGACGCTGCGGATTCAATTTCGGTGTTTAATGTAAATTATTTTCGTCTCCAATTTTACATTATACTTTTACGATACTATAAACTTTAATTTGGTATTATTTTTACGTACTGTAACATAATATTTAAAAGCGCAGCAGCTCAATGGTTAAGCCATCGGACTTGTGATTAGAGATCGAAGGTTCGAGCCCCCACCCATTCCACTAATGACGTGAATCCATTCCTAACAGCAGTGCCGGAATCCACAAGAATATAAATTAATAAGTATAGTTTTGGAGGCAGACATCGATAAGAAACGCCAACGTTGTCCCTTTTTTGTAACATCAGGCATAATATGGGTATCTACCCTGGTGGTGCAATTATTTTAAGACTATAATCGCTGCTGATCACTTGCATATCTGAGGTATATCCCATTTTGTCCGAAAAGCAGACGTCGCGCGTCGCACTTACATTACAAAATAGAAATGTACTCAAGCAAACAATTTAAAATAGAAAACATCTATGTCAGTGTGTTAATTGTAGTTAAAATCCAAAAATATCCTCGTTCACTATTGCCATCCTTGTCTATTATGCTATTAATATAGATAATAAAACTGACACAGATGATACAGGCAAGCCCATAATATAAATAATGTTCAGTAGTCCATAACAGATGTGTGTAAGACAGCGGGTTCACGGCCGGTTGTTACTGGTCACTCGATCAGCTGATCAAACACATGCAAACAACTTTCGATTCTACGCCGTTGCGATAATGACTATAATTACTTAAATGTCGTTGTGTCCACAAATTGTGTTGATATTATAAATTGGGATATTTTGTATTGCGAATACCGTTTCAGATGTGAGTGGTTTGACAATCGGTTTTCTAAATACTGTTTATTTATTTATATTTTACTGTTTTTGTGGTTGGCAATTTTGACAGATGACCTTTCTGGAATTAGTGCCAATATTCGACGCTAGATGACATTTATTTATTTTTTATACAACTAAGGTGGCAAACAAGCATACGGCCCACGTGATGGTAAGTGGTTACCGTAGCCTATGGACGCCTGCAACACCAGAGGCATCACTTGCGCGTTGCCGACCCTTTAGGAATAAAAGGAAGTGGGAAGGAGAAGGAACGGGAAGGGGAAAAGTGGGTGACTGGGCCTCCGGCACTCTCACTCATCGAACGAAACACAACAGTAGGAATACTGCTATTTCTCGTCGATATTCTGTGAGAGGGTAGTCCTTCCTCGGTCGAGCCGGCCCATTAATGCTGAAATCAGCGAGGCTCTACTACTCTAATTTTATTTGTAGGTCAAATAATTAATTAGCATTTTTGTTTTGTTCACAGGTAATGACTAGTTAAAATATTCAAACTATGAATGGTGGAATGTGTTAATTGCTGAGCGTCGTTTGATCTTAATATAAATAGAAGGAGAGGTATGACATAATATTTTGATTTATCAACAACCCATTCGCGAATATCGCTGGCGGTGGTGAGTGACTGTGTGACAGTGATTGATTTGGATGATTTATGTCCAGTTCCTGAAACACAGCTTAACAATTTGTTAACAGACGCTCAAATATATGTTAACTGCTGTGATTGGCTAACTGAATTAGTAACAGCCAATCAAATTACTTGACATGAGTTTGATTTGACACGTCGTTTAATTACGTGTGTTGATATATTATAACTAAGGTACCATATATTCCTACGTATTCGTCGCACGAAGAAATATAGTGTACTAGCTGACCGGCGCATCTTCGTCTGCTTCACATAAGAGAATTTTCCCCGTTTTACAACACTTGGTCTTAGCGCGATGTTATATAGCCTATATCCTTCCTCGATAAATGGGTTATCCAACACTAAAAGAATTTTTCAATTCGAACCAGTAGTTCCTGGGATTAGCGCGTTCAACCAAACAAACAAACTCTACAGCTTTATAATATTAGTATAGGTTATAGACATAGATCAGTATAGTATAAGTCGTCGGGTATTCTCAGTTTAGTAACAGTACAATAGTAACTTGCTACGTAGAAAATACCACGCAAAATAATAAATCTGTAAAAACAAAACGTTGAAAACAAACCATTAAATAAAGTCGCAAATTAAGTCGTCGTAAAATAAAGAAATGTAAACATAATCTTTGAATGATATTTTATGACAAAAGCAAAGTGCCGTTATAATAAACCTACTTTTAACCTGGTAGTAAGTTGACATACTGACATAAGTATGTTAAATAATAACCTACCGTTAGGTCGTCTGAAAATATTTTTACTTCTTCGTCTGCTTCATATAAGAGAATTTTCCCCGTTTTTGCAATCTTTTTCATTGCTGCTCCGCTCCTATTGGTCGTAGCGCGATGTTATATAGCTTATAGCCTTCCTTGATAAATGGGCTATCCAACACTAAAAAGTTTTTCAATTCGAACCGATAGTTCCTGAGATTAGCGCGTTCAACCAAACAAACAAGCAAACAAACAAACAAACTCTTCAGCTTTATAATATTTGTATAGATGAGTAATGTTTTGTCAGACAATACCTACGTATCCAACAGCCTGGACCAAAGCTACGCTCACCCATGTCATAAATGAAATCCCGATAATAAATGATAATAAAATCTATTAAAACAAAATAGGTAGTTTGTTAGAAAAGGATTTACACACTGTGTAACACAATACTATAAGTAATAACCAGTTTATTACTTCCTTGTTATCTATTCTTAGTTACAGTATCTGTGTCAATAGTTAACTTTTTTATTTGCTCAGAAGAACGTAATGTTGTATTATGTCAGCTTAAAACCGGTTTTTCCTTTTATTGTTAATGTTTGCAAGTTTAATACGGCACGTGGGATTACCGTTTATCTTTGTTGTCTGTGCTATCTGTGGCCTATTTCCAGAACGTTCCACATTTCACACGTGGTGTGCTTGATAACCACGTTAATCATTTCTGTATACATACAACCCATATGTGTGATGATAACACAGTGTGACAACTAACGAAGAGGTATACAAGAGTTCTTTGTTACGTAGCATTATGCCCATGTATCTTAGAAAGATTAGTAGAAGCGTAGGTATTGTAAGTTATGCTTAGGACAAATTGCAATCTAAGAAATTAAGGACCAGACTGAGGGGTCTCTTAGAGTTTTTAGATTGAAGTTGGATACTACAACTGCCCGTTTTAGAAATTAAACCTATAACGTTACATAAACCATTTACGCATATACTCCCAACAGCACAAGTTCTTTGTACTCTTTATTGTATTTTCTTAAATAACATTGCGTGATTCACGTTTTTTATGAGCATCATGTTAGAGATGTCAAACACCCGCCGCCTGCGACGCAATCGTGAGTTTGATCAAAATACTGTGATATGAGAGTCGGGCGGACCAATCGGGCCTCTTACCGCTGGGAGTTTTCTAACTATTCTACAAACCATAAGGACGAAATGAAAACAGGGTTAGTCAAACACCATTCTTTCGGCACATCGACAGGATCTAAATATTTAAAATCAGAAGCATTCATTTAAAATAATGGTTGTATGAAATATCTGTAATTTGTCTTCTTCCACCGTGGAAATATAGTAATCTGAAGATATTATCCTATTCAATGATTGAGTGCCGCGTCGGCCGATAATTTGGCTTCAGTTGGCTTGTTCAGATTATACCTAATATAATAATTAGATTTTCTTTTAACTGCCTACTTATGTATTCATCGCGGCGTTATACAAACATTTAAAGACTAGACACAAGAAACACTCATACTTGGAACAGTTATCGCAACTTACTGTCTCGAATCATTGACCCAAACACTCGACGCGTAACTCGAAGGCGGAGGCCCAAATCAATAATCACTTTTTCTTCACACCACAGTACTAACTCATTTGTCACTTAAAAATAAGTTATCAGATTTTAAAGTTATACAAAGTTGGAGGTCATGCCACCTCCTCGGGGAGCTTGGAGTCTAATAATAAAAGACCACCCACAGCTGCCAGCCCCTCACGTTTTAGTACAAACCATTGAGTGATCGGTTCTTTAACTGATGTATCTACAATGAATATAGCCAGCCATGGCCGACGCATTGTCTAAATGACGTCGTTTCATGAAGAAAGAAAGGAATTCTAGACGCGTACATAGAATCTAAGTAATAAATCCTTTCTAGTCCTAGTCCTAACGTATATGCGAATATTTGTTTGCCGTCTCCAAATGTAGCTACGAAACGACGCGTAATAATTAAGCTACAGAAACGAGAGTAAAATACGCCATTGTGGTGCGATTTCATTTATTAGGTGACGCTTCATGGCTATTAAAATTATTTATCTTTGATTGATATGACTATGATGTAATATAATGGCGACAGCAAAGTCTTATAAATAATATTTATTCAACTCTAAAAAAGGCCTTCAAAACCTACATAGAACATTATTACGCATATTATGGATAGATGTTCCCGCGTTTATCGTTGTTACTGCGCCGCCCCCGTCGGTCGTAGCGTGATGTTATATAGCCTATAATAGCCTTCCTCGATAAATAGGCTATCCAACACTAAAATAATTTTTCAAATCGAACCAGTAGTTCTTGAGATTAGCGCGTTAAAACAAACAAACAAAATCCTCAGCTTTATAATATTAGTATAGATAATATGCCTATGTATGTTGCAGTATGTTGCTTTTACTAACTAAACTAATGGCATATCGAATGAAGCAAAAAGTTTCGTTAAGTGATTTATTTACTGCTAGTCAGGAATTACAATTGGTACCAAATCCATTATAATAACATATACATTATACCTACATAATGTACCTATAGTTTAGACATTGGGCCCAATGCGATGTTTCTTTAACTAAATTATTTTCTGAATTTTCAATTTAGGAACCGAATTGACCTTCAGGTACTATTCAAAACAGTAAACCTATGAATTTGATTCTGTATCTATACATGCACAGACTCGCGCCTGTTGCCCAGAGCCGGCAGAGACTACGGATTTCCATTTGCTGCGATCCCGACACACTTCTCCTTTCTTAGTATCTACGAGTATACTAATATTATAAAGCTGAAGAGTTTGTTTGTTTAGTTGAACGCGCTAATCTCAGGAACTACTGGTTCGAATTTAAAAAATCTTTTAGTGTTGGGTAGCCCATTTATCGAATAAGGCTATAGTCTATATAACATCAGGCTACGACCAATAAGAGCGGAGCATCAATGAAAAATGTTGCAAAAACAGAGAAAATTCTCTTATGTGAAACAGACGAAATTGCGCGGCTCAGCTAGTTAATTGATATAATTCTGTAATCTATAAAAACTTTGTGCACCGAAGGATTCTATGATAGTGAAGTTGAGTAGTGATGTGCGCAATTGCATTTCAATTAAATTCGTATGTATATAAACAACACCATACTTATGTACAGTGTTGTGCAATTAATACAATTAACTGTCTTATGGTCATGAAGATTATAAAATTTATTAATTACCTAGCGAGGCGGGATGACTACAAATGAAAACTTGCATATTTAATAAATAAATGGAAATGCATGTAAGCTTGAGATAATCGCCGATCTGACCGCAAATCACGGCGCTGAACGGCGATAGCCATTATCGATCGCTGATAAAACAACAAAGCTATAACGAAACATATTGAAATTAAATAATTTATATGAAAGTCTTTCTAATCTTATCGATATCACGACAGCGTGTGCTGATACCGGGATACAACATTATCAAAACTGTGTATAAGCTTAAGTGCAAATAAAAAGATTATTTTACTGGGCCATCAAGCTATTGACCTGGGATTTAGACTTACATGCCAAGGATTTGGTACTTAAATACTGCCTAGACTCCTTTCGAAGTAAGAGTCGTGAAACACACTATCATATTTATTATATTAGTTCAGTGAACATAAATGTGATGGAGGTTCTGTTAGCTAGTATGTTTGGTTCCAAACTTCGCTGAGAAGACGATCACTTTTCAACGTAGCCAGCGAAACGTGTGAGTGATCCTGTCTTACCCTTGAAGTGTATACAGGCATTATGTTGTTCTGATAGATTGACACTGATATCCCTACCTTACTTACCTTACCCAAGTGTCAATTCACGCACCTAAGTAAGATTTTATTTACGACTCGAACCCAAACAGCATCTTATCTTAAATTAAATTCCGATTCTCGAAAATGAAATCGAATCGGGGCATTGTATAATCGAGTATCCTCTATTTCAGTTGTAGACATCGATCCGTCTACGCGCCTGTCAATAATGTCAACGGTAGACGCGACCATTTAATTTTTTACCCGACGGACGCCATATTTCTGTCGGCATTTTGTTTCCATGGTCCCAAATAAAATGAGGTTTATTAAATTACGAGTGTGCAGAATTTCGCCAGACTAGCTAAGAAACTTTACTGTTAGAATTACCCGGGCTATTGATATTTGTGGCTCTTTTATACGGACCTAGTTATGTTAAGTCTTTATGCTGATGTCTTGAAGAATAAGTCTTTATGCTGATGTTTTGAAGAAAAACACAAATCAGCTTCTATAGAACGCTGAATGGTCCACATAATAATCATAAGTCCTAAGTGACACAAGGACAGGACCTCTGGACTGCGTAATACAGACTTAGTTAGGTACTAATATTTACATAGCGCCTGGTCTAAGCTCGGATGCGGTAACGATGGGAGTACTTAATCCGATGAACTCGGCCTAGGTCTCAAAGGCTATTCCGTCATGAATACTGGCAGCAATGAGAACTGGTTGTTAGGTCCCAAATTCGATGACACATTTAGGCAAAATGTTATCAAGTTTGTTAATGATTAGTATCTAACACGAGGCGCTCATAGCCAGTTGCACTCACTGATCGGTAAACGAGGTTAAGCAACATTGGGTGCAATCAGTCTGTAGATGGATGACCGCTTAGTGGTATTTCATCTGATCGTCTCCGTACTTCGGAGGGCACGCAAAAAGTCGGTCCCGGTTGTTGCCAAATTGACAGCAGTCGTTAAGCCATGGTCTACGGGCGGCTTGAACAACTCTTGACAACAAGTTGGCTACTAACAACACGGAAATATGAAGATCTAACGCATAACAGACGCACCTGTATTATGTGTGATTTAAAATGTAGGTCTGTTAAAGCTCTACCGACTCCTTATAGTATTCGTTGGCGTTATGTTATTCCTATTTATATAAGTACCTACTCAATAACTCATATAAGCTCGTTAACTCATATTAAGCCAACTATTGGGTAGTTCTAAATCAGAGGTTCCCAGACTTTTTTCTCATAGACCACTTTCAATTAGTTGGTTCCGGTGGACCCCCTGCAGCCAAACAAGTTCGTGCAAGTAAAAAATGTTATCAAATCTCTACGGGTGACTTTTTTTTTAGTAATTCTCTACCGAAAAAATGAACCAAGCTTGTCGAACAGTCGGTGAAGTCAAGACAACATTTTAGTTCTTCACTATCGAAAGCAAATAAATTTTCGTGGACTTAAGAATTGTGCACCCCCATTTTTTATCACGCCAACGTAGACCTCTGTCGAGTCTCCCGTGGACCCCTGGGGGTCCACCTGGAGCACTTTGGGAACTACTAATGTTCTAAATGTAGTGTTCGAATATATACCGACGCTGACGCCGGCACCCCGTGGGCTTTTGCGGATCGAGGTTCTCTCATTAAAGCTAATCAATCATTAGCTCGGCTTTACGGCGAATAGATAACAGATTATATATTAGTGAGAGCTTTGATAAAACAAACGTTAACCAATCAAAGACGATTATTGTAAATACATACATGGCTTATGTGAAGAGAGCTTGTCAAGTAAATAACTAATTTTAATCCGAATTACTATTAGTTCGTTGTGCCTTAAATTCAACTCACAGAAAACTACGTTAAAAGAGGTTTATGTTCAAGACCGACGTAAAATGGGTGAGCATATTAAATTAAGTGATTAACATCAAACGGACTCGTTTCCAGTTACAGAATTTTTGTAATAAAAACCTAACAATATTTGACCAGATCAGCGAATTGAACCGCAATCTTATGCTACTAGATAAACGAAGACGAACTAAAATCATAGTGGTACCTATTAAAATCTATCTATATCTCTTCCTATAAGTATTAGTTATACTGTTGAGGTAGTATTTAATTTAAACATAGGCCAGGGCCGCCGCCGACGTGCTCAGGGTGGTGAAAATACAAGATTTCAGTTTTCAAGTCGTGTCTTCACACACTTAGTGTCGATTACCCAAGGACCAGGACAAAATTTTGGAGGTGCTCAGCTCCCCAATAATAACATTGGGGGGCTTGGGCAAACCCAGGCCCCGTGAAGTCTTTCCTAGTTCATAGCCTGACACAAGGACCGAATCCGGGCAAGAAAACTTTATGTATTACTGATGGAAAGATTATAAGTGCGATTGGCTTATTCGAAGTAGACGGCAGTACGATAGCCTTTGGCTCTCATTCACGGCTGATTAGAACCAAATCGAGTGAGAGGTGACTTTAATAAACTTGGGAGTTCCTAAACGTTTTACGTCACATGGCATATGGCTGACAAGTACTTGACAACCGGTGTTTATGTTAAAATCAGCTGTTTTACCTATATTTTAGATTTAAAAGCAGCTATACTTGTTTTGGATAGTCAGACAGCTGACCAGCCAGATATTTTAATGAAAATAGACACAGAAGAAGCTCACATCACTAGCGGACTACCGGTTCATACTCGAGTGCGCGCGCTCTAAAGTTTACTTATTTGTGCTCTAAGGCTTTTCTCCATATACATTACTATCATATCGCGAGAATGTCTACAACATCAAACAAACCAACTACAAAACTATTAATACTAGGCAGTTCTGTAAGTACTACGACAGATGATCCACAGATAGTTATTTCAAGTCTGAGTTTTATTATAAACGTTTCATAACGTTCTCTGTT
The DNA here is from genome assembly GCA_963564715.1 of Catocala sponsa. Classification (NCBI taxonomy): domain Eukaryota; kingdom Metazoa; phylum Arthropoda; class Insecta; order Lepidoptera; family Erebidae; genus Catocala; species Catocala sponsa. The sequence continues at coordinate 864,864 of OY751336.1, forward strand.
GTCGTTTTATTCAAGTTGATTACCCTTTAAATTATTATGTTACCTATGACCTATACCTTTCAGTCATGTAAGTGTAATATCTGTATGGTTTTTATTAAAGAAAATTTTAATAATTGAGTCTGGGAATTACAATCCCATTGCGTGCCTCTTGACGGGTCAGCTTATATGATTGCTACGTTATATTAAATTGGATACATCTACCATTAATATCTAATGCGTTTTCACATAACTGTGGCTATCAAGTACATTAAATATTCAGCATGTGTCCCGTCTCTGATCGCTGTCAAAGTGTCCATCTTCAAAGGGAAACTTGATGTGTAGAACATATCTAAGTGATTGACATAGGAATCTATCTGTATGGATTGAATTGATTAGATGTTTAAAAGAGTGGCCGTGACTTTCTTGCAGGTTTCTTCTCATAGGCTCAATCCCTTGCCTGAACCTAGCAACTAACCTAAATGTAGCTTCAGTAACTTAGTAAACTCACTAACCTATATACTTTGACGTTCATAAGTGTTACTTTGTGACCTAAATGAATAAATGATTTTTGACTTTGACTTTGATTTTATGCATTAATTATATTTGATGGCGCAGCGGTAGGAGGTATATGCAATTGATGTTCATAAAGTCCTCGTTTCCCAGTTCGGGCAAAATGTTATTTGCCTTTTCGGTTAAAGGTATATGCAATTGATGTTCATGAAGTCCTCGATTCCCAGTTCGGGAAAAATGTTGTTTGGCTTTTCGGTTAAGAAATTCTCAATAGCAGCATGAAGTTTGAAAATATGTCTGGGACCTGGAACTGGCACCTAAAACCATAGTTGGCGTCTTATGTGTAAGAGGTCTATCTCTGCCTATCTCTTCGAGGACATAGGCGTGAGGCTATGTAACTATATCAAGATAGGCGTTGTAACACACATACATGATATATTATACACAATTAAAAGTATTAAAACTGACATAACTAGAATTTTCATTCATACGTTAAACTGTGAATGCTTAAATACTATAAAAAAAATACTTTTCTTGTTTCTGTTAAAATCAAAGCATTAAAACATAAACGCCTCACTAAACACAGGTTATAATACTTGATCTCGAATATGTTTTGTCTTGTTCCTGATATCAAATTATCGTTACCACATTGTCACTGATGATGATAACGTACATAATCATCATCATCATCATCATCATCATCAGGCTATGATAGTCCACTGCTGGACATAGCCCTCCCCCAATGAGCGCCATAGCGCCCTGTCTTCAGCTTGCCGCATCCAGCATCTGCCTGCAGTCTTTCGCAAATCGTCATCCCACCTGGTCGGAGGGCGTCCTACACTACGTACATAATAGAACAAACAAATTTTAACGTAGCTCAATCCTTAACTAAGGTTTGTAATATGGAGAAATGAAAGAATTTCAAACTAAATCATTACCTTTGACCGTTATTCTTTTGATCATTACATATGATATAAATTCCATCTAGTTTTAATGCCGCTATGAAAATATATTCACTTTTTTTTCACACGAGAAACACACTTACATTGATTTTAAATATTTAAGCCAGACATATTTAATTTATAAGCACGTAATGACATGTCTGGCTCCAAAAAGGATTATTTAAATTAATGCAATTCGTTTAAGCGTTCTATATTATACGATGCCTTTTGTTTCAATCATATTACTGGGGCACTATGGATATTAAAAAGTTAATTAAGTTTACATCATTAGTTTGGTGGCGTAAGGACCAGACTCGATCGTGAGAATAAATGCGTGAGTTGCTACATTAAATATGATAAGGAATTAGAATCTAGAAATCATTAGTAACAGGGGTATAGAATCTATAAACAGACTGTGGAAAAAAAATCTCGCTCTCTATCATGTAACTTTTAAAATAACTTTTACTTTCAGCTTTACACAAAACGTATAATTAGATTCTGGGATAAGTGATGCCATGTTAATAGTTCTCATAATCTTTTCTATTACAAAACTGCAAAGAAACAGTATCTGTACTTATAAGATATTAAAAAAAAATAGATTGATCAACAAATTAGGAGTTTCTGTTGTCTGTTTGTTAGTTGGTTTAAACGTATCATATAGACACTGAATGGCATTTGATATAGTTTTCATAGTTTGGATAGCCTACAGTTTGACTTATAATCTAAGCCACCAGACAGTTAATTGCGTCTAATGAATTTAGAATTATGAGGACCAATGTAACCCGCATATGACATTCTGGTAACTGTACACTTCGTGGACAAATTCACACGCATGACCTAATAATACAGAAAACGATAACCCACTAACCTAATAAAATAAAAATATTATGATATGTTTCTTGATACGCAAAACGTCTTAATTGTTAATAACACATGCAAATACTGTTATTGCTGAATCTATTTTGGTCGTGACGTTTGAGATCTGTTTACTGTACGGAATACGAAGCTAGTAGGCATAACATCTTTCATTTATTATCTGTGGAATTACTACTGCCATCTGTATTTGTGTTATCAGATTTATGGTTATTTTGGGACTCTTTGCTGTCATAATATTATTTTTATAGCCTGTGACAGACGTGTAAAGGAAAACAGCTCAAAAGATTAGTTTGTTAGTAATGTAAGCAATAGTATAAGCTATGTTTTATTCAGATAGTATTCATTAGGGCTATCGTTTTTGTGCTCACCAGTCGGCGCCACTAGCGAGTAAGGTCCTGTCAATCCTGTCACAGCTGCTGTCAAAACCCGTATTTGGCGGTAATAATTGTCGGTTTCCATGGTTACTGTTGAAGTGACTATAGATTATGAGGTCTAGAGACCTTACTGTCCACTAGCACCTCTAGTGGTGAATTCAAGCGTAATAGCCCTCATTAAGTGATCCCTAAGGATATTTTCCGTAGCAACACGAGCTTCCTGTTATATAAGATTCGAACAGTGCGTAATGATGCGTTAAGTTTCTGTATTTAAATTGGTGTTTATTTCTCTATTTGGATTATCACCGAACTACAGACTTCCTTATAAAATTAACTGCCGACGACAGGCTTCTATCATTATAATAAATGTCACATTACACCTACACGATAAGTGACGGCTATATTGCCACTTATGTTGCCACTGAGAATTTCCTGGCAGAATACCCTAATAACACTGGCTCCAACTCTGGACGTATCGGTCGGCCGTTACGAATACACTTATTCTTTAAGCGATTGGGCTACAAGGTAGCAGTTTGTTTTGATAATTTGCCTAACATTATTGTTATAATAGTGAATGTTGGGTCGCCCATAGGTCACTGTGTTGGCATCACACATTCTCTAAAGTGACGTTTAATTAGGAAATTCTTGGCACAAACTGCAGTCCTACGTTCATTGACATTTCGCTACTTTATAAATAATACGTTTATTTTAATTTCCGTATACTATCCGCACGGTGCATCTATTTATCGAAATTGGAAAATCGATTCTAATATTGCTGTACTGAGTAAAATATACGGATAAACTAAGTAATACTGTATTCAAACCTAAATAAATTCCCACTTTAAGTATGTTAATTACGATTTTTACGTTTATGTAAAAACTTACTCCATTGGCTCAGAGTCTCATAGTCTGTCTTGGCCTCCTGTACGAGAGATCGCTACGTCATTCGGTCTTTGACCGTTTCTCGCCAGTTTTTGCTTTGCAGCTCTCGCAAACGAATGTTATAATATTGATTAATGAATAGACGTCAAAAGAGATAAAAAAATTAATTGTAATGTTGGTCAGATTACTACTTTTTCACCTTAGTATTCTCGAGACTATGGACGTATAAAATAATGAGATATACCTAGTATTCGGTATACCTAAAAAGATCTTAACATGTAATCAAAAATTAGTACGAATGTGTTCCTATTCCACCATGCAAATGTCTTTGTTTCAAATATCGAAGAATCTTTCCCTATGCATGTTTTAATTTTTTATAAAATGCACACACACTATCGTGTTCAGCCAATACAAGATTCGTAATAATGTTGTCAGCAGAGGTTATTTCTTCCAATTGTATCAATTCTCGTCACGATCGTATCTCTATTAAAGTATTCCGCTAGTGTCCTCATTATACTTGATGTTGCTGTGCTTCCTTGTCGTGTATTATCTGTGCTTGGCGCGAAAACATATTACTGTTCAGTGATAAAATGCTCTGGGAAAAGTTAAGGTGAGTGGCAATATTTTACGTTTACTTTATTGAATAGTGTATTTTATCATTATCAAATTTGTCTTATTTTGCGTGAAAATTACACATTAAAATTTGTTTAGTATACAAACATTTGATAAATATTATTAGTTAAGCCATCTACGGCCATGGTTTGAATGTTTATAGTTTAATTTCATTATTTATCTGTTTCAAGTTATTATTCGATGTAAAATATAGTGTGTGCCAAATAAAGGCGGCCTTGTGACACGGGATTCTGTTAAATAAATCAAAACAGTATGTCGATTACAAATGATATTTCAATTACTATTTGAACAATCCAGTAGCTGTTCATACATATAAATAAATACTCTTGATACATTTTGAACATATTTGCTTGTCACGTAAACAACCGTCACAGCAGCACACAGATATAGATCTATCTAGAAACAGACGTAAGTGATGATTTCAGTGAGTTTTCCACGGCGCACGGTGTGTGCGGTAAATCCTAAATGCCAGCCATCGTCATGTACCTAATAATCAAGTAGAAACTCAGTTATTGCCACGGAAGTTGTTTCTATATGTCGACTCTGCAAGTGTTGCTCCACACTTTACAAAGGTAGCATGTGCCTTTGTAACCTGTAATGCGAAGTGATCTCTATTGCTCTGTAGTTCGTTTGAAAATTGATTGGAAATAGAGCGCACAGCCGGTTTCGCTTCGGTCAGATTATGTAAATGGCATACACAGCTGTGAGGCGGCGTGCTCCACTGTGTAAAAGTGTATATCGCGTGTACTAGCTGATTATGGACCTTATTAATGATCATATACGGATCATAATAGTGCGCAGTGAGGTAAATGCGCAGCCAACGTTATCGTTGCATAAGAGCGAGACTATTGTCTTTATCAGTTGTTGTGCAGCCGTGTTTATTTGACGCAATTGCGCTCTGAACTCGACTCGATAGGTCGTGCACGATTACTCGATTCTTTGTAATCGACTAACTAAACGGCTCATGAAAAATGGCATGTGTGACAAATGAGAAGCGGCACCACTATCTACGCCATTGGCGGACATTGTTTACGTTTATAATAGTTCCTTTTGTCACCGCTGCAGATAAGTTTGTACTGTAACGCAATTAAGGGTACTCTGTTAAAGAGCAGGTTAGGTTTGAAGTTAAAAATATCTGTTCTAGATTCGGCGTATGTGGCATTTGCTTCAATATTTGTCTCGAGTATAAATCAAGTAGTGTTCAGGTAAACATAGGGGATACGACAGGCGGAATTATTAATAGCGGTAGGGAGGTTCAGAACATACTTGGTAGGTTGATAAAGCTGATTGCGATTTCAGAAGGAGATAAACATTTCAAACGTCGGATGTTTTTGTACGTCCTGCTCAGGAAAATTGGAGATAGTTCAACAGTCGAAAATGGACGATAACAAATTTGTCATCTTATTATGTCTGTCATAGATTTTAGTTCGTAGGACAGTATAGTTCGGAAAATGATTTCGTCGCTCATTCTTATCGATTTGTAGGACAGTATAAGTTAACATTCAGTTTATTACTTACTTAGAATGTTTTATATTTACGTAATAAGTGTTTATTATATTATTCTTGCGTACACAAACACTAGACTGGACTAGACATGGACATAAAAGTAAATTAATAATGATGTTATAATACCAGTCTTTGTTAATTGTATAAGGCACTGACCAATGCGAGTCAGTACCTACAGGCGTAGTCGGACAACATTGTGTCATGTGTCGGCGATGAATAGGTTCCTTGTAGGGCCGCTGCACATCGATTCGAATTGTAATTAGTGACAACGAATTGATCAACATTCGAATGCGGGATCAGTAGTCGTATATTTTGATTACTTTACCAATACTAAGCGAAATACAAACTTCATAGACATTAGGTTTCGCATAAAAACTTTACCTCAAAGTCTTGAAATGATGTCCAGAAAACTCTCCCATGGACATTCGTTTTGTACAATGATTGTTAGCAACAAACACACATAACCTGAGACGTAGTTCGATTGTTGCGGTGTCGCAACGAGTTGCCATGTGGTAATTAACTCATGATCTCCGTAAATGGCAAAATGACATAATTGCGGTAAACTGGAAAACACGACGGTCGCAAGAAGTTATCATTAAAGAAAATGTTATCAAAAGGAGATCAAGGAAAAATAAAGGGTTTTCTGAAAGTACACATACAGATCACACATTTTATAGCATTTATTAATAACGGGTATTAAAAATAATAATGTGGAAATAAAAAATAAATTTACCATCTTCAAGAGTAATTTTACATTAAGATGTGTCCATATTTGATGTGAGTTGGGCAAGAATAAGATGAACCCCAGCAAAAGAAAGAATGACTCATTATAAATGCAAAAGGATTAGATCGTTTTCTTCAGCGATTGAGCAATAAATCAACGTGAAATTTTTTCATAGAGATAGTTTATGGATCCGTTGGTAATATTGGGTTTATCCCGAAAAATGCGCGATTTCAGTAGGTTTCTCTTCATATGGATTATGAAACCGCAATTAAAAATAAAAGGCAGTAATTTTATAATTATATCTACATAAATATAGTCTGCTGTCGGCTATAAATACGCTGTGTTAGTATCCCTTCTTAGAGCTGATATTTGGAGCCGACCTTCAACATAATAGTTGAACTTTGGCTGTGAGCACACTGGTACTTACCGACACAACATTATATTTTTAACTGTTGCCTACCCCGCGATATCACACAGCAGTATTCTGTGCCTCGTAAGAAAGTTTATTAAAGGCAACTATGTTCGCTTTAGAGGTAGTATTAAGGAAAGCAGCGATTAAGTGTTCATCGATCGTGATTCTATTATATAATGCATAAAATAATAAGGAAACTAAGCACTAAGCAAAGCCGCTGCGGCAAGAAAATTATATTTTACTATACTAATTCCTATTTAGAGAACGCTGTTAGCTATTATCTTTTTCCAGAGTTTTAAGTTTTAAAATATTACGCTCAGTTTGTCCAAGGATAGGTTCAAAATGGCTGCCACTAGGTAAGTCTTTAAGGCTTGTCTAAATATTGCAAGTTCTATTTAGTTTAGGAACTACAAACACACATAACTATGCTTCCATAATAATATAATAAAATATACCATCACTTTTTTGGACCTCTTCCAGATAGTTTGTGGTGAATGATAGAGGCCTGTGCCCTTCAATGGGAGAACAAAATCTGATGAAAATCTTGGCCCGGCCATCAATGGTGGTACGGCACGGCACGGGACTTTTAGAGGACGAATAATTATACCTTAATATTATGTCATTACAGTCGAAATCTATACTTACTAATATTATAAAGCTGAAGAGTTTGTTTGTTTGAACGCGCTAATCTCAGGAACTACTGTTCGATTTGAAAAATTATTTTAGTGTTGGATAGCCTATCTATAGGCTATAACATCACGCTACAACCCACGGGGGCCGTGCAGTAAGCATAAACGCGAGTGAAACCGCGGGCACATCTAGTACTTAATAACTTCAGACGTATCACTAATGCATTACTAGCCTTGCAACTAACATGTGTTGTTCCTACTGCTAACAAGGCAGTCGTCGTTAAAGTGCACTGTCTGCCCAAACCACTTTAGAAATGCAACACAGGACTAAATTTTGAATCCTCCAAATATTATAAACTAGCTTTTGCCCGCGGCTTCGCACGCGTTAATTTAGAATTTGACAATCAATTCGGGTTGTACTCTGCTTGTAATAATATAATTCAATTATGATTCGAAAGACACGTGGCGCCATCTATTATCACAAGAACGTTATTGTTGTTTTCCTCGGGAACAGTAATTTTTTTCAGGATGAAAAGTAGCCTATGTCCGTTTCTGTACACTTGACAACGTATATGCAAAATTTCAGAATTATCGGTTCAGTGGTTTAGGCGTGAAAAGGTAACAAACAAACAAACTCATTTTCGCTTTTATAATATTATTAGTTAGAATTGGAACATTTGTGGAGTTGTTTAGACATTTGTAACTCAATTACGCGCAAACAGCTGAACAAATTTAGATGAAACTTAGCATACAGGTAGACGGTGTCCGAGGACAGTATACTATGTGTCAAGAGGATACTTTTTATCCTGGTATGTGTTCCTGTGAGTCACACGGGGAACGCCGTGGGCAGCAGCTAATGATTAATATTCTAAAATCCAATATCAGCACGGACATTGTAAGAGTGATGTTCATAAATGATGAAGTGAGAATGTCTCGCAAGTATGCGAACTGGTATGAACGTATTCAATTTAGTGCGATAGTAGGAAATCGCCAACGCGCTCTATTTCAAGATGGCTATAATTAGAGCACAGATGATCACCACACAACCTTGGTACTCGTTTAGCTTTCAAGATCAATACCTGTTTAGTGTTTACACAACCATTCATTCATACTAGTGTCTTGTGATATATCTACTATTTTTGTAACGATTGTAAAACAAAAGGAAAGTAATGTTCTTTTTTATTGAAGACATGAGTATTACAAATATTGAAAATAATATATGGACACGAAAAATGTCTACTCGGCAATCTTAAGAGCCTTGTAGCATAAAATCTAATATTTTCGGACCATTAATTTTATTTGGCATATGGTTCTAGGCCTTAAACCCCATTATAGACTTGTAGGAACCAATCACAGTATTTATTAAAAGGAAAAAGATGAAAATATTTAAACCAGTTCTTGTGAAGAATGCGATACGAGTATTCCCAGAATGCACTAATATGCGGAATGATTGTCACAACACGCAGGTGTTCAGCAGACTTACCTCTAGTTTACGTCACAACTCATACTTTGTATTACCGATTTGTAAGATGGCTGGCATGCAGCTACGGGGTAGTATATAATAATAATAATAATAAAGCCTTTTAACTTCCACATGAACATAATTTTACATTTTAAATTATTCTTAGTCATGTTAGTATGTTTAACTTATTATTTCATCTAGTGTTAGTATAGTTAGTTATCTCCCTGTGACGTGGATCCCGTTTGAGCGAAGGTACTCTTTCTTCTTCCAGAATCCTCTATCTTTAGCGAGGGTCATCCAATCTCGCCCTATTATTTTAATAATATCATCAGCCCACCTTTTCGCTGGTCTGCCGACATTTCTTTTTCCTAAAGGCCCTTTCCAACGTGTGGTTTTTATGGTACATATATATGTATTATCTTTAGATCTCGAGATATGACCAGTGGGGTAGTATATGCCGGATATTAATTATTTCCAATACTACATTTCTCTATTTTTATGGTCAATAATCCCAATACGTCTTTACAAACATATCTTTCACACCCAATAGTGTTTTAAGTTTGAACGTCTACAGACTAACTCTAATGGCGCCACCATCTATGTAGTTAGCTAACTAATGTTCACAATCTTCTGTAGTTCCTTCTTTCTTCGCTCTATTAGCAATTTAGTGGCATTATATGTTTGCACGTCACACAACGTCACCGAACGCGAAATTTGGCGCGAATATTCTGGCCTTCTATTTTTAACCTTCTAAACGCACGTATTTTTCTTCATCTATACTAATATTATAAAGCTTAAGAGTTTGTTTGCTTGAACGCGCTAATCTCAGGAACTACTGGTTCGATTAGAAAAATTATTTTGGTGTTGGATAGCCTATTTATCGAGGAAGGCTATAGGCTATATAACATCTCGCTACGACCCACGGGGGCGGCGCAGTAACGATAAACGCGGGTGAAACCGCGGGAACATCTAGTTACGTTTAAAAATAAAGTGCATCTGCATTCTGCTGCTTATCGTCGTAGCAGTTAAAAGTGACTGAACTAGGCCAGCGACCGGTCGTTGTACATTATAGATGTGTTCAAATCGATCACTAGCCCGACATGTGGTATTTAACGTTACAAGCTCGTCAAATATAAATGACACTTGGTACAACGGCAGGCAAAGGTGCCACATTGTTTTTCTTTGTTGATCCTGTGAACGTTGTACGTATTGTACTGTCTGAGAATATTTTCTTATTTAGCCTTTTAATGATCGTATATAAGTGGAGCAGCATAATATCATTCATAGCTTAGGCCAATTCTTAGTATGAATGTTTTCATCTGGTTTGCTATATACGTCACTCGAAAGAGGCATTTTCACAAACAAGGAAAGAATATCGGTTTCTATCTTTTATCTGTAACTGCATTCATCAGAAGCCAAATCTATTTTATATCGCTATGTACCTAACTGGACCGTTAAATATTACTAGCGGTCGCCTAGTGGTCAAAATTCGACCAAAATTCCTAAGCTTGCTAGTTTGTTTTCTTTTTTCTTTATTACATATAAATAAGGTACTATTTATTGTAATAAAGAAAAGTTACAAAGAATTATACGACGTCAGGCGAACAATGCCGAAATACTACGAACGCGATTCGACTGCGTGTGTCAAATGCATGGTTGTGTGCGTGTAGTGTTTTTTCATTAATTTAATGTATTTCTAATGCATATTTTATATAAATATTAGGATTCGCTCCTCCTTTTCCGTATAAACTTTAACTGTGCCAAATTTCATACTCCTCCGTCCGCGCAATTTTCGTAAAAAGGGGTTCAAAGTTTTTGCTTCACGTATTAATATATAGATTAATAAATCATACGTAACAATCCTAGTGAACAACACAACATGTCATTATCATCACCATGCAGCCCACAAGTAGATTTATAATTCATAGAATACAAACTTATCGTATCATTTTTAATTTGCACTGATGGATCGCATTGTGCACACTATTGTATAAATCAAACAGTGGCTGGAGATAACTGATGTTATTTATTGTAATTTACATGACATTGTAGCAGTAATTCAGTATGAAGTAGCACAATGTTAATATTTGCCTCGATCACTGTTTCCAGCCACGTTCAGCCTTCGTGTGGCGTGCAGACTGAACCTAATTGTTGCGATACAACTTAATCATTTATCACTGGCCTCGCACGAATGAAATGTTAGGTTAAACACGTGGGTCATAATGAATCTGTGGTCAGTTACATATGTTTCGGGGAAATGATAATAATAATAATATTCTACCACATATCATCGGAGATCCAGAGGTCACGAGTTCACTGGAACCTCTGCAACTCCGTAGGGACATTGCCTCATTGGCATGTTTCTACAGAATATACCACGGGGAGTGCTCTGAAGAGTTATTCCATCTTATCCCGCCCTCCCCTTTCCTATCCAGAACAACGCGTGCTGGGCTCAGATGCCATCCTTACACGGTAGAGTCGATTAGAGCGCGTACCAACAAGTTTGGGTCCTCATACCTCTGCCGAACGACCAAGGCATGGAATTCTCTGCCAAGGCACGTGTTTCCTTCTTCCTTCAATACTGGGTCCTTTAAGCGGGGCGTGAAAAAGCACCTTCTCAGGCCGTCAAAGTAGAGACCTCAACATCGCCTCAGCTGCTATGAGGGCGGTGTGGAGGCCACTGCTCTTAGACCACACGACTGCTTACCATCAGGTGGAGTGTGGTCATTTTGACGAGCAAAATAAAAAAAAAAACACACAACACCATCTAGCCCAAACTAAGCAGAGCTTGTACTATGGGTACTAGACAATGGATAAACATACATATATACTTTTGTTTTATATACATACGTATTATACATAGAAACACCCAGACCAAGACAAACATCCATGTTCATGCACACAAATGTTTGACTTGTGCGGCAATCGAACCCGCGACCTCAGGCACGGCAGTCGGTTACACCAACCACTACGCCATCGAGGCGGGTATCTTCGTTTTTGTATTAGCCAATTTTTGACAAGCAAGTCAAGTATTTATAATAGAGAGTAGGCATGTTGTTTATGCTTTGGGTTCTGACGGCCAGATATCTAATGTTTCGTGGAAAACTGATGTGGAGCGATATTGAGGAGCTGATGTCGAATCTTATGATAACGATATCCTGTCAAGTCGTTTCAGTGATCTGAAACAACTGAGTTACTGTACCGGCAAGACTATAAGCTGGCTGCAATACGCTTGAAAATAAGAATGGACTATAAAGATATGAGAGATCGATTCACTGTAATGTCTTGCTTATAAAAAGTTGTCATAGCAAAAATAATCCTTTAACTACTGAAATAACTTTTCCTGACTTCATTTTCAGTATGTGGACGATACACAGATTTTATATTCTCTTTTACATCAACAACGCAGCAAAATCACTTAAATTGATCTAAAATTATATAAAACTAGATGTTCCCGCAGTTTCACCTGCGTTTATCGTTACTGCGCCGCCCTCGTGGGTCGTAGCGTGATGTTATATAGCCTATAGCCTTCCTCGATAAATAAGCTATTCAACACTAAAATAATTTTTCAAATCAAACCTGTAGTTCCCGCGATTAGCGCGTTCAAACAACTAAACAAACTCTTCAGCTTTATAATATTAGTATAGACTAGCTGTTACCTGCGACTTTGTCCGCGTAGGTTTTAACTAAAAAGTGTTTGTCTCCGCGGAACCCTATTTTTTTCTGAAATCAAAGTGGCCTAAGTTACTCCTTATAACATCAGCTATCTGCCAGTGAAAGTCCCGTCAAAATCGGTTCAGCCGTTTCGGAGATTACCCGGAACAAACAGACAGACAGACAAAAATTTTAAAAATATATGTTTTCGTACATGTACCTTATATACTTTCATATGCATTAGATAAAAAGCTGTTATTTTGACATTACAAACAGACACTTCAATTTTATTGATTTGTATAGATATAGATTATCCGCCAATAAAATAATAGGACATTAATTGACGTCATAGTCTTCTTCAATTACTTCGATAGTGTCATCACTACTCACAGATTAAATAAACGTCAAGTATAAATGCATAAGCAATTGTAACTTTAGACCTACATCCGGCAACATAAGCTAATTATATTTACGCATACATACGATGCGCCAAGGACTATACCGATTTGCATACCTGAGACCTTTTGAACTCGCGAAGTGAAAGCAGAATTGAATACAATTGATTCGTTTTTTGTTGTCAGTTTATTTCGGCCACATAAGAAAGTTGGTGACTAATATGTTTTGAAGTCATTATCTATACGTCATATATGTACGTATGTCTGTATTATTTAGTTAATGATAGTTCGACAAGATAAAAACTCGATTAGATAAGAATTGTTTTTGTTATGTTTCTTTTGTTTATATATTTTGCGTGCTTGTCTAAAGGTCATGTACCGGTGAAATAGCGTGTTGTTTTAATGTTATCTGTGTACGTAATATGTGCTGAATAGTGATGGCGAATTACTAAATATATCTGGCACTATCTTTTATTCTATTTAATTCGAAAACCTGACCGATTAGATATACTATTCAGTCAATGATTTTGCATTTTTATTGCTAAGCAACAATTATAAAAGCATCAAATTTAAAAGTTTTTATATTGATAGATTGTCAATGTATCAATATTGATAACGATTATAAAATGTAATTAATATTTATAATGAGCAATTAATTATAAAATGAATAATTTAACACCAATAGTGGTATATTACATACATACATAGATTCACGCCTGTTTTCCAGAGGGGTAGGCAGAGACTACGGATTTCCATTTGCACACTTCTCTGGCTTCATTCACTTTCATCACATTCCTCATACACGCCCGTCGGTTCAAGGAGCTCTTAACCTGGCCTTTGTCCAGAACGCCTCCGATCTGATCGAGAAACGTTCGCCTAGGTTTTCCTCTTGCGACTGTTCCATTCACACTAGCCTTATAAACTTTCTTAGTCAGTCTTTCCTCGTCCATTCTTTCTACATGTCCAAACCAGCTTAACATACCCTTTTCTATTCTTGTGGTATATTCGTGGTGATAATAATATGAATAATTATTGCAATATCTATCACACCTGTATGACACATAATACATGAGTGGATTTAATTTGAAAGTGCACTTGTAGCCCAGAAGCGTAATAGCAACCCCGAAAAAAGATAATTGGCGAACTTTATTTAGACTTAAATCTATACATAAAGCTGACGAGTTTGTTTGTTTGAACGCGCTAATCTCGGGAACTACTGGCCAGAATTGAAAAATTCTTTTAGTGTTGGACAGCTCATAGGCTATATAACATCACGCTGCGACCCACAGGGGCGGTGCGGTAATCATAAACGCGGGTGAAACCGCGGGCACATCTAGTTGTTCAATAAATGCTTAAGTTTTTGTATTATTACTACATAGGCAACATAAAACATAGCATAACTGATGTTAATCGGGGCGGATGTTATTAAAGTTGTGCTGTAGATATTTGTTATCAATACATAAATGTATATGTGGTTTCTTTTTCAAGTAGATAATTATTGTGCAACGTTTACTAATATTAAAAGGTGTTTGCTCTCAATGCAAGTAATTGCGCACGCTACAAACGTAAGATGTCTTATGTATGATTTTTAATACTACCAATTTAAATTAAAAACGATTCTGAGGTAATTTAAACTTAAAGTAAACTGTCTTATTGTTGATGAGGTCTTCAGAAAGCAAATGAACAAAAATCGACGCACGACACATGCCGCCATTGACACGTTGTGCATAAATAAGGTTTGTGAAACAAAAAGCAATGACTTTTAGCCCTATAATACAATGACAATACCCAGAAAATAAATTTGTAATTACAGGAAAGTTTAAAGAGAACTCGTGTGTTTTGTGTTTGTTTTAAACATCGCCTGACTGTCAAGTTGGTCCAGATCTTGCAAGTCGTGCGTACCTAACAATTTTTAAGTCTAAGTGTGATTACTAGGTGATTTAGGGAGCCATTATTCTCCATAAAGACTATGTCGCATAGAACTTTAAAATATATACTGAAAGAACGGACACAAAATAGACCTAGACCCAGTATACCTATATATCTGTGGATCATAATATATTCCAGAAATTGAAACTGAAACACATGGCATGTTTACATAACCATATTTACCACTGTACCATATGTGTATTGAATTTGATCGAGAGGTCGCGACTTCGAACCCCACTCATTGCAATACTTAATTAGTTAATAAACTACTTCAGGAATAATAGTGTAGGACGCCCTCCGACCAGGTGGGATGACGATCTGCGAAAGACTGCAGGCAGATGCTGGATGCGGCAAGCTGAAGACAGCGCGCTATGGCGCTCTTTGGGGGAAGGCTATGTCCAGCAGTAGACTAATATAGCCTGATGATGATGAAATAAATAAAAATACTAAATAATAAACTAGGTATTATAACAAAATACTAACTACACGAATACTGAAAAATTGTGAATTCTGAAATTACTAGAAACAAAATATAATAATAATAAATATTATATCACATACACACAATACCATCTAGCCCAAACTAAGTAGAGCTTCATCCATTCCACAGGCGTAATTTATATTATTAGTTTTAAACAAAATACTGGTGATAAAATTACGTTTTATCTATACTAATATTATAAAGCTGAAGAGTTTGTTTGTTTGCTTGTTTGACCGCGCTAATCTCAGGAACTACTGGTTCGATTTGAAAAATTATTTTAGTTTTGGATAGCATATTTATCAAGGAAGTCTATAGAGTATATAACATCACGCTACGACCCACGGGGGCGGCGCAGTAACGATAAACGTGGCTGAAACCGCGGGCACATCTAGTATTACATAAAAATTAAAAATAAGTGTGTCAATAGGGAACTGAACTAAAATAAATGATAACGGCGTCCTTGTGCTGATATTTTATCAGTGGGTATCGGTCATACCTACACTATAACATAAACAAACATACTTATGTAAATAGGTTTCAAAACACACTATCTTACATATAATTATGTCGTTCTCGATGGCGTAGTGGTTAGTGTAACCGACTGCCACGCCTGAGGTCGCGGGTTCGATTCCCGCACAAGTCAAACATTTGTGTGCATGAACATGGATGTTTGTCTTGTTGTGGATGTGTGTCTTGTTTGTTAATTCCACTTAGATATCATGGCTCATCAAAGCATGCAAAAGATATGCTAGCTTCACAATATTTTTAATGTAATAGAAAGTAAATGTAATAAGGCAAGCCGGGCTGTTAATTGTATGAAAGTACCGCTAATACCCAACCATAAGCGCAACATATTGATCACGTAACTATCGAGGCGTGTGACAGTTGTATCAGAATTGCCAGTTATTTAGTATGTAGGTGTTGCCACAAGCTAATTAGCTCCTATTCAGACGGTCTGCATGGAGCCTCTGTGCACAGGCGCTTGAGGCGCTTGCTATGCGCGGCACAGCTCACGTTTGATTAGAATGCGTTATGTGCGCATTCAATTATGATATGTTTACTCTACAAGTCTACACTCGTTTTTAAGTTATATAGACTACTGTCTTTAATTAGTCTAATTTTACATAATATTGTCTTCTGTTTACGCGAATGTTATTCATTGAAATTAAACTACTATATACGGATTTTATCGCGTTGTTTATTTGACACTTTATTACATAATTTTGAAACTGTTATACTACTATTACTAACGAAACGTCGGGAAAAGTGTAAACATAAATATAAATAGTTTTAATAGTTTCAATAATTTAATTAGCTTAACAATTAGTAAAGTTTAATAGTAATAGTAGTGTAACAGTTTCTAAATTATGTAATAAAGTGTCAAATAAACAACTCGATAAAATCCTTATATAGTAGTTTCATTTCAATAGTCTAATTTTAATTATTATGCCTCAGTGCAGGTTTGTTCAAAGCTACTGCTCTTTATAGTCCTGGGGTCGACTTCGGGGTGGGCGATCGTTTTTTGCTTTTATTCGGTTTTCCTGATAATGAATTCTTAGTAGCAGTTTCGAGTATGGGACAATGCCCAGTAAACAGCAATATATTCTCCTCTATTACTTGGGGCCTGAAAGCTTACCAACTGGCGAAAAGTGGATGTCGTTTTGGTTATGTATGTAATTATTACTGGCTGCTTCGTCGATGGCGTAGTTCGTTGACGTTGGTCGAGACCCAGCTTCCATGCCTTTAATTCTGGAAAATTCATCAATCAAAGAATATTACATAGTCAACTATTGAAGTGAAAACTTCAATAATTTGAAACGTTGAGCACTTCTTGGGTGAACAAAAATCACAGAACTCGCGTCATCGTCACGCTTCGTCATGATCACGCTCCCACGCTTTCCATTTTTGAATTATTTTGGAATACTAACAGTATCTCAGAAATGTTGCGCCCTACGCAAAAAATAACGAAACTTTGACCCCCTTAATAATCCCTAAGAGAGTATTAGTATTCCGAAAAAGCCCTTTTTTTTGTTTATAAAGAAGTGTTTATGATCAACGATTATGGTTTTCACTTATATCGGCAGTCCCCAAAGATTGCCCCACTTTTTTTTAAGTGATTTTGTAAATGAGCGGGTTTGCGTGGTAAGTAGGCGTTCTGAGGACCAAATTTTTGCCTTTGCTACCCTGCGTTTCTATCTACATATAAACCTTTTTCCAAGAGTATTTAAAGTCATTGATATCAGATTAAAGCATTTCATCAAAACGCGATTTGTTTGAGGATATTACAAAAACGCGTTGACATTTTAACGTATCCTGAAAACCGAGCCGATCTCTATAGAATTTAATCAAAAGCCTGATTTTCTCATTTCATTGCGACATGTACTACACAGTTATGTATATTGCACTAGCCGGCCCCCGCGGTTTCACCCACGTTTATGGTTACTGCACCGCCCCCGTGTGTCGTAGCGTGATGTTATTGGTATAAATCCTTACTAATATTGTAAATTCGAAAATAACTCTGTCTGTCTGTTACCTTTTCACGCCTAAACCACTTAACCGATTTAGATGAAATTTGATACAGATATAGTTTAAAACCAGGGGAAGGACATAGGCTACTTTTTATTGATGTATCATGTAGGTACCACGTGGGCGAAGCCGCGTGCAAAAGCTAGTAACTTAATATTAGACAACGGGTTTTAATCGCGTTGGTAATAATTATTTGAAGGTAATAAATACCTATTTATTTCCTGACATTACGACCGAATTGAATCGATCACTTAGTGTAGATTACTTTTAATTTATGGATTTTATTTTTATTCAGTGTTTATAGGTAAGTAGTTAAAAATAATTAGGTAAACTAAACATAGACTAGATCGCTCACGTGTAATTATAATTCCTCGTGTGTGACCTAATGTTAATTACGTTACTTTCATTTACTTACTTATTGTAATACATTTGTTGTTTATAGAAAAAAGTAATCACATCTAATGTTTTATTCAATGTGTGTTATTTACATTTACTTATACAGACAGCGGCTTAAGACGGCACACACCAGCGAGATATTTCTTTTTCAGAAATTGATAAATTAAGCTCCCTGTTGGAGTCCATTACTAGACATAAGCTTCTTCTAGTTTACGTCATAACGTCCGTTTTTCTGCTTCCGTTTCCAGTCCAACTTCGCCATCTTTTTTCTGTCAGCAGTCCTTAGGTCTGGGAGTGTCCTTATGAGTGTTTTGAATACGATTCCTATACGGGACAAGCATTTGCAATTGTCGATGGTCGATGTTTTAACATTTATAAAGTTTAGCGACACAGGGATTACTCCAAGCGAGAGATTTTAACAGAATCGAAAATGTCTGCAAATGCTCCTAATAGGACATGGCCGTATTACCTAAAATAACAGCTGATGATATATAACTAACAATGCATATGAAAGTATATAAGGTACCTATACAAAAACATAAATTTTTTAATTTTTGTCTGTCTGTCTGTCTGTTTGTTCCGGCTAATCTCCGAAACGGCTGAACCGATTTTGACGGGACTTTCACTGCCAGATAGCTGATGTTATAAAGATTAACTTAGGCTACATTGCTTTTAGAAAAAAATTAGGGTTCCGCGGAGACAAACACTTTTTAGTTAAAATCTACGCGGACGAAGTCGCAGGTAACAGCTAGTAAATAAATAAATCACTGCAGTAGAAGAAAGTAAATATATAGAGCACTTATGTTAATTTCCTCGTCGAGTGTACAGAGAGGGCCGCGACCGGCCGAACGAGCACTTCACACAAGTGAGCCTTACATGAAGGAATTAGTCCTTATGACCTTTCGCCGGACCTTTTCATATATATAACTAAATCTTTTTTTTTAATTAAGGAAATAAAATTAATTTTTTAATTTCATGTCTATAATTAAAAATGGATACATTATTGTCTATGGCTAACATCATACATATATACACGCCTGTATACCCACAATGCGAACGACAGAGGTGTCTTTAACCCATATTTCGCTAGTTATTGTTTAAGTTGTACGTGAGAGAGGCGAACCTATTGATATCCATGGAGAACGATTCCAAAATGCTTGGTGCGACTGATAAACCACAATAATACTTTGCCTGATCCAGGAATCTAATCCGGGACAGATTGTCTGTTCAAAATGACTACCAGCGCGTCATTTTTATTATATATAAATACTAGATGTGCCCGCGGTTTCACCCGCGTTTATAGTTACTACGCCGCCCCCGTGGGTCGTATATTAGCTATAGCCTTCCTCGATAAATAGGCTATCCAATACTAAAATAATTTTTCAATTCGAACCAATAGTTCCTGAGATTAACACGTTCAAACAAACAAACAAACTCTTCAGCTTTATAATATTAGTATAGATTACCGTCTACCAAGCACAGTTCCCAAATTCGTGTGTCCAAACACGTAATAAGTTAGTACGTAGTAGTAATAAGTTACCTGACCCGGATGTCAAACCCAGGATTTATAAGCGACAATGAAATTGCATTCACATTTTTATGACTAGGGCAGGCTCTTTGATATTTATTACTGGTTAACAGCCATATTTTTATAGATACAGGATATCGATTCAATTAAATGTATCAATACGACGTGTATGTTCACGGACGATAATGTCAATCGATATAATCGAGCAACTGCGAAGGTCGACCATAACGATTCACGATCACTCGGCAGTTTCACACTGGACATCATGGGGACACCATTGCTGTCGCCAAATATTAGCAATACGGAAATTTACAGAAAATCGAAATGTGCCTTACCATACTGGTAACCATAGTCTTGAGTCCGTTGTCTGTTTTTCCCGCAAAATAGAGATAGTCTCTAGTGCGGTGTTATATTTTTAAATGAAAAATAACATAGGTACTGTCTATGATTGCTTGCAATACCATGGTTATCATTGGCGCATTACTAACTCTAGGTAAAGCATATAAAGATGGGACCATATAAAAGTAATGGAAAGTGTAGGTAGGTCTGCTCGAATCTTACTTACTGCACAAAACGTAGTATCAGCGTGACTACTTGTGCGCCGGTTTTGTAAGAAGGTGGTACTTCCACGTGTGAGGCAACTCATTTGTACTGTCACTAAACAATTGGCAATAATAGTTTTAGTTTGTAATTATAAGTAACATATTTATCACATCCATCTGTACCTTACGATCCTGGTCTGCTACACTTTTACCACAAACCGTCAGAACATAAGGTCAGTCGCCCTGAAAACCCATCTTATATATTGCCTTGACTTACTGATTTGTGTTCAGCATTTATGTGCTGAGGACGGCTGACTCGCCGGCACGAACCGACAGACTTAGTTATGTATGTAATTAATAGAATTACGTACAGAGCCCGGAACACTGCCTGCTAACTGATGCAGTATTTATCATCTTGTATATATTTACTCTTAGTTTGTTAATTGGCACTGAACTTCAGGATATACGACCGCTAATCAATCCGTACATACTTACCTTACAATCTATTATATTATAAAGCTTAAGTTTGTTTCTTTGTTTGTTTGAATGCGCTAATCTCAAGAATTACTGGTTCGATTTGAAAAATTATTTTAGTGTTGGATAGCCTATTTATCGAGGAAGGCTATAGGCTATATAACATCACGCTACGACCCACAGAGGCGGCGCAGTAACTATAAACGCGGGTGAAACCGCGGGAACTTCTATCTAATAATAAAAATAGAAAACCTAGCTTGGTAACACAGCGATATTAAATGCGGCTGCTGTGTGTGAGGTCCGACTTTGATCCCTGGATCAAACAAAGTGTAAGCCAATCGTGATTTTTCGATAATAAAATTAAATTGGTTTCTTAGTAAGAGCACGGAGTGCGGCACAGCCCGGTACTCCATTGGACATAAAATCATAACTGGATAAACATGGATGTATACCACTACCCCTGACTTAAACAGGAAAATAACTATATATGTGTAGCTCAGTGGGGAGACCAACAGACTGCAATGCAGAGGGTCTCGGGTTCGAACCCACGTCGCGCACCTCCGACTTTCGGAAGTTATATGACTTTTCGAAATTATGTGCGTAGTGATTGACAATTATCGCCTGCTCCGTGCCTGGGAGAGCACGTTAAGCCGTCGGTCCCGGCTGCCATGAACATCTATGGCACTCGTTATTGAGAAGTCAGTGCTCTCTAATATCCTGACACTGGTCTAGCCTTAGGGTATCGTTAGCCTTCGGGTTGCGGAGGTCAGATGGCCGCCGCTCCGTGTAAAAACTGATATCCAGTCAAATCCGGTTAGACTAGAAAGCCGATCCCAAGTGACTTGGGAATAATAAAGGCTAGGGAGAAGATGTGTGTATGTTTCAGTTCCGTATAGAATCAAATACGATAATATATTTCTATCCAAAACGATCGGTAAGGAAAATAAACAAAGCCAAATGCTGTTGTCGAGTCGTTGCTAACAATGATATCTACATTATTTACCAGTAACGCTCCGCTATGGACCCGCAAGCGTTTTGTATGTAAACGACAGTTCATTATTTCTTTTCTTTCAGTGTTTAATTTTAATTTTCACATCGCCCTTTTTCTATATAAGTAACAGTAGTGCGCATATTCTATTTATTGTTGTTTGTACAATACCTGTGTTTATGATTACTGCGCCGCGCCTCCAGTCCGTAGCGTGATTATATAGCCTGTTTTCTATACTAATATTATATAGCTGAAGAGTTTGTTTGTTTGAACGCGCTAATCTCAGGAACTACTGGTTCGATTTGAAAAATTCTCATAGTGTTGGATAGCCTTTTCATCGAGGAAGGCTATAGGCTATATAACATCACGCTACGACCCACGGGAGCGGCGCAGTAACGATAAACGCGGATGAAACCGTATAGCTTCAAAATCGTCAATTTAGTAGTATCAGAATTTGTCGATTATAAACAAATCTTTCCTATTTATAATATTAGTATAGATTGTCATTGCTAGTTTCCAATATATTTATTCTTCACATTATGTTGTCATTGCCAGTGTGAATGCACGCGATTATCTTTTTAAAGTTATTGAACGTTAGCGTCATAAAGCATTACAAAACAGCTATCATAAATCCAATTACCGATAAATAAATAGATTATTGACCGTTAATCAACCAATTGAAACAAACGGTGTCTAGACAAAACCCATATTACAATATTAGCGTTCGTTAGTTGATTAACAAGGGAGCCATGTCGTAATACACGATAATTTCCCAAGCGATTATTACACGAACAATATGCATTGTGGTCGAAACGGCAAGTTAGTGCAACGCCACGGGGAACAATACGACACTGACCTGTGTTGCGAAACCTTAACACAATAAAGATACTATTAGACGTCGCGTCCCTAACTCGGGTGACTATAGCTCTTTGTTGAAAAATGTTACAATATTGTCTTTAGCTCAATCTACATTACTTGGCCATTGCTAATTGGAATAATAAAAAGCAATTGAATTATACATATAATACGAGCAATCCAATATTATCATAACAAAGGATCACGCCTGTGTGTCCTAAAGCAATCGGGCTTTGTTTCGCACTACCTATCAATAATATACAGTAACAGTTTTCCTGACCCAGGAATATAAACTCACGTTCGGCATAGTCAAAGTCAAAAATCATTTATTTTACGTCACAAAGAAACAATTATGAAAGCCAAAGTCCATCGTAAGTTCAGTAGGTTTACTGAAGTTAAATGTAGGTTAGGTGCTAAGTTCAAGCAAAGGTTTGAGCCTATTAGAACCAGCAAGAAACTCATGGCCACTCATTTAAATCGCCCATTAAACAAATAAACCCAATTTCACGCAACCGGATCAACGTATCAAATTAAAATCACCCAATTGAAAACAGTTACATGTATCCAAAGTGCAATTAAATCGCGGGCTAATTTTGTCATGAACTATTTCCATAGACCGCAGCTCTATAAATATTCGAAATTCGAACGTAAACACAGATGCAGGATAACGAAACAAGTGCACGTGTGCGCGCGTTTTGCAACTGTGAACCGCGGGGCCAGTTGTATAATGGACTGCGGGACGTCAATTATTAGCTTTTATCGATCAAACAAATAACTGTTAAACCTGATTTAGAGACCATTATAGTATTTGGTAATATTTACCGTTCTTTGTTTGTGCGAGGCCGACTTTTGTTTGTAAATTTAGTCCTAATTTCAGGTTATCACTTCCATTAAATCAGTTTATTATAGCATATAAGTAAGAAGGAGCTAGATACCTTATCTTGCATTTTTGTGTATGCTAGCTACACTATAAAATATAATTATATTTTACTGATTTTCTCACAATTTTTTATTTAAATAAACCTTATAACAAATACAATTTATTACCATATAGTTCTTGTCTACAAATGCCAACAATATTTTCCAACGTACCTAAGTTTCATTTTGGAAGTTTATGCAAGCTTATGTATGTGTTTAGTGCCTACTTTAATGGCGTTACTAGAAAATTAAATAGCTTGCATGAATGACTTCTTTGGAAACGTCTTTATTATTATAGTTGTAATGTTATACTTCATTCTTTGAGGATATTGAACCGTAAGGCTGTATTCATAAATTATTTGCCTGAAACTTGGGGTCAACATGTACGTCTAAAAGAGACAACTCAAGTAAATTGCTTCTAACTCGCGAAAGAGTGCATGCACTCTATCTCACTTAGTCTTAGCTATGCTCTTACTATAACTAAACGTTTAAATGCAGTATTCTACTTCGTTGTACATATGTATTAACTCAATGGTCTAGGGTTTTTTTATTTTACTTTTTCATCAAATGCAAGTCCAAATATACCTCAGTAAAACGTTCCAACTTACAAAACAACTAAATTCTACAGCTGCATTTTCGCGTATATTGCTTCTAAACTAGAAATAAAAGAGAACCCTTATAAAGTAGGTGCAAACACGAAACGTTAACACTGAAAAAGGTGAATGAACACTGTTCAATGGGGTGGAAATTATTTATAAAGTCACTCGCCAATACAGGGCTCAAGTATAATAACTTCACTGAAAGTGTGAACAACCTTGGTGACGATACACTCAACTGTACTTATATTGAGTGAACGAATGTCGCAATGGTTTACGTAAGAGGTCATCTGCATTATATGGAGGGCGTACGTAGTTATAAAGAGATCTTAAATTTTTTTGTTTTTTTTTATTGCGTTCATCGGTGACAGACGAGCCAGCGGCCCACCTGATAGTAAGCGAGAACCGTGGCTCATACACATGGCTGTGTTTTCTCAGCATTACAGAAGCAATGTCAAAAAAACACAAGCAAGTCGCTGTGTACCGGAAGAAAAAGGGAAATGGAGCAGGATGGGGTTTGGGAAGGGAAGGATGATTGGGCCTCTGGCGCTCGTACTCACCGAACGAAACATAACAGATACTGATATATTTTACGTCGATCTTCTGTGAGAAGGTGGTACTTCCCCGGTCGAGCCGGCCCATTCATGCTGTAACCAGCGTGGCCCTACCACGCAAATAAACACATAACGTTAAAATATTATCAATCTTCACAGAAATTAAGATACATAGAATTCTGTCTGCGCTTTTTAAACATTTTGCTAACAAAGAAACCATCAAACATAATAAAGAGATATTGTGGGACCACATCGGTCCAATCTGTAGTCGACAGAGCGATCGTGACCGCGACTAATTCAACCAACGCGTGTTTGTATTCCGTGCGAAATAAATAAACAACACCTGTACCTCGGTGCACGAATAAAAACTATTATAACGTGTAGCTGGTCATGGAGGATGTCAAATTGATTCGCAGTATCCGAAGTGTTATTGTATGAAGCCTTTAGTAGTTGCACAGATGTGAATAGACAAAGATATTTATATTTTAACTAGCTGTCCCGCGCAACTTCGTCTGCCTCACTTTACATAATTATTGCTCGTTTAAAAAAAGAACTATCCTATCTTTTAAGTTAGACCAAATTATAGATGGTTACGAAGTTTGATCAAAATCGGTTCAGTAGTTTAGGAGTCCATAGCGGACAAACAACGTGACAACGTAATTTATATATATTAACATCATATTGTAGCTCGTCAAATAGATACTAGGTATTTACTGACCCTGCAAAGAAGCCCCAGTGTTGCCTAGACAAGAAGCATTGTTTAGAAGGCGTAGTCTTTAACCTTTTTGGCAGGATCAGATTACTGATCCTGCCATTCCTTGCGCATTAACGTAAGGAATGATATAACGCTGGAAGCATTCATAGCTTGCAGTAAGCGCTTACCACCAGGCAGGACTGTGTATAGGTACTTGTTTGTTACCATAGTGGTAAATAAATGCCTATAAGAAATATCTTAGATGGTCATAATCTCATAATCCCTGAGTTTTCCATCACCACCCTACAGTAGATTCTAGATAAACAACCTCGTGTCGTCTTCCAGCGGTGAGTGGGATATTGCCAGGTTCCTTACGAAGTAGGGAACCAGTGTGACCTCACCTCCAGTAGCACATTGACTCCTTTGTTGCCGGCCTGCGAACGCGCGAATGACACACCTGGTGTTGCCACAGTAACATGGTAAGCGCTTACTACCAAGCAGGCCGCATACTTGTAGCTTTAGTAATGTAACAAATAACACCTCCGTATTGATGATTACAACTTACGTAACCTCTTTTTGCCGCCTTTTTCTTTGTATTCACTTTTTGTTCGGTTTTTTGTTCTTGTTACTTATTTGAGAACTCTGGGTCATTGATTTTAAATCCAGTTTTTACTCAGCGCACTGCAGATGGCTTTTCTTATTTCTTTATTTTTTGTTCTTCTTGTTCTGGCTGTGTTACGTGTAAATAAATCAAAAGTATTCATCTGTTTAAATCAAATATTTATATATTTTGGCTGATATTATGACTTTAAATTGTGAGTACATCCATTGTTATTATTTAAATGTTAACATAAATTTTAATCAGTTTAAATCATTGTGGTTAGAGCTAGGCTTTGTTTTCTGTGATAGTGTTATCGTCGCACATTGAACTCATTAAATATTCAGCTTTTAAGGCTCGAAATATATCACAGTTAATACATTGTTGCACGTATTCTACGAAAATTGTGGTAGATTTATTACTTAGCTACGCATTATACTTAATCAGTATACTGTGTGATTTACAGATAGTTGTTTTACAAACATTTGAACATAAACGAAGGATTAGCCGAGTACCGAGTTGCCTTTTTGTGTGATCGAAATTTGAAAACGCCTTTTTTATATTTTGCACCAGATATACTTTGACAGAACTATTATTTAAATAAAGCATACTAATTTGAAATTTGAAGCTTTTAATATATTATTACTTTCATGATACTCCACATTTAGTATAAAAGATGAGGGGTTGTTTGTGATCCCGTAGAACTAATATGTAGGTCAAATAGATTTATTCCAAAATGGCGGCTAGTCAGGCTTAGCGCCTAATCCTTACATTGAAACGGAACTGTAGTCATTAACGGATGAGTCGCCGTGTTTCACGATCACATCAATTATAGATTCTGTACGTTAATAAATAAGATTAACTAAAACATAAAAGCCTATTACATCGTTCATTAGTAAGTTTATACTTATGTTATTCGTTGGGCACTGCTGGGTGGGTCGCTGATGTAGTTTTAGTTCTATCGACCCACCCAGCACTCAAGGCAGCGAGCTGGCACACCGTGGTAGGTTTAGTCGGTACCCGGGACATGCCATCTTTGCCCGGGTGAACCCGAAATAACCTCTTCACTTCCCTTTGCCCGCAAAGAGGTCCTATGCGTCAATGCATTCCTCACTTTATAAAACAAAACTTACGTTCGTTTACAGTCACCCAGTAGCTAATATGTATGTGTAGTAGAGCCTCGCTGATTTCAGCATGAATGGGCCGGCTCGACCGGGGAAGGACTACCCTCTCTCAGAATATCGACGTGAAATACCAGTATTCCTACTGTTATGTTTCGTTTGGTGAGTGAGAGTGCCGAAGGCCCAATCACCCCCTTTCCTCCTTCCCACTCCTTCTCCTTCCCACTCCTTCTCCTTCCCACTTCCTTTCCAAAAGGGTCGGCAACGCGCGAGTTATGCCTCTGGTGTTGCAGGCGTCCATAAGCTACGGTGACCACTTACCATCAGGTGGGCCACATGCTTGTTTGCCACCTTAGTTGTATAAAAAAAAGAAGCCTTAATTTTTCTGTGAAGAAGTTCTCAGTAATAACGCCTATAATAAAAAGCTATAGATAATTGCTATATAGCAATATTCTATTAGTTATAAAAAACAACTTCTACCGTCATCACTGTCAGAACAGTTACACGGTAATGGCGACACCAATGACAAAGCTCTCAACAAAGGTTGGCGCTGTTTAATTCCAATATTGGAAGACGAATAAGAATTTAAAATAAATACAAATATTTTTTTTTTCTGCCTCTTCAGCCATGTCCATGAGCGGCGGCTACCATCGGGTTTGCTGTTCGCTAGTGCCACCGATAAAACAAATAATAGAAACGGTCTGTGCGGAGAGCGTACTGAGTAAAGTGGCCCCTAGCTATTGCCCCTGGGCTGAGTGTTGCTAGGTTACATACAAAAATTTGTGTCATCCACAAATAGTTGAACCGAGTACCTATAGCTGTTCTTTGTGTCCGTCGTTTGAGTGTTCGTAAAATCGTCTGGGATACAGGAATTATTCCTAAAACGACAGATCCTGATATAAATAAGCTTCAAGAGTTACATGATATAGACACACGGCAATATTATAATATTGTCATAGAGTTTCTACTGTCTTTCATCGTTATTTTTATTCTATTTCATCGCGAATGTAATAGCATCAATAAACATTGGTCCCAATAACCAACATTTGAAACGTAGCACGCCAACATTGGAAGTCATTGCAAAAAGTCTATTATTATAAATTATTGTAAATCGTGACTAACTAAGTGATAATTGAATACGCGTAAACAAAGTGACTTCTGCCATTTACTGCGCATTTATTCGAAAACATTGACGTTTTTTAAAAACAATTTTTTATAATTGTTGCGTGCAAAATATTTTGATGTTGCGTTGTCATCTAAGAATTCTGTGTTTAGATTCGAAATAGAACAAAAACATGTTTGGTTATTGCGTATCGCAGACAGCTATAACAAAATAAAGCGTGGCTTAAGGTTTTATGACTTTGGTGGCCACTCCTACAACTAACAACTAAAAGTTATCCGAAAGATAAATCGCATGCTGTTTCACTCGTGTTAGGTTAAAGAAGAGAGATGGCGAGACTTTTATCTTACAGATAAATGCTATCTGGAGGTGATAGGACAATCCCTGAGAGGTGGTTAGGTTAAACCAATAGGCCGGACGTAATAATCTAAATTGTCAAAAACGCAAGCAAATTCACGTAGATATAATAAAAATAGTTAAATAGTAAATAAAATATGTTTAATTTATCACCAGATATAGTAAAATACAGTCAAAAATAGTAAATGATCACCAACATTAAAACCGCATTTTAATACCAAAAATATTAATTGCACAGCAAAGAGATCAAAATAAGTGATAGAGCCCCGCTTAGCGCAGCTCCTATTTTTGGGTGGGTTTAAGAAGGAACCTAACCCTTCCGAGACGGAATGCAGTGATTTGAGGCGTATAGGTGCTTGTTATAATATATTTTAGTAAGCATATTTTGTTGTGCAATAACTATTTTTGGTGGTCATTATAATATTTAATCCCATAAAAATATAAGTTATACTACCCATACTATGTGTAACGTTGGCCAATCTCTAAGAGACCAGCATAGTGGAGGCTCATTTGCTGGTTTTAAACCTAGCAATGGGACGATATTATTACTTCAGGTCAGCTAACCATGTGCTGAGTTTATCATACCTACATTACGGTAATGGATGACCACACTAGGAGTATGCTCAATTATATCCGCGTGGATGTATTTAAGCGGTCACAAGTGCACCTGATAACTGCGCCAATTACCACGAATAACCCATCGGGCCAGGCCAGCTGTCTAGCTTCGTTACAACATCTGCCGTTTTAATTAATACTTATTATGCTATGAGTATGACATAATACCAATAGCGAATAGGTATGGTCGAATCCAATGATATTGCTAGCAGATATGTTACTGCACGAAAGGTGGAGACTAAAAAAGCGTCCAATTTTTTTTTTATACTACTAGTGTGGCAAACAAGCATACGGCCCACCTGATAGTAAGTGGTCACCGCAGCCTATGGACGCCTGCGACACCAGAGGCATTACTTGCACGTTGCCGACCCTTTAGGAAAGGAAGTGGGAAGGAGAAGGAGCGGGAAGGGGTAAGGGGGTGATTGGGCCTCCGGTACTCTCACTCACCGAACGAAACACAACAGTAGGAATACTGGTATTTCACGTCGATACTCTGTGAGAGGGTAATCCTTCCCCGGTCGGCCCATTCATGCTGAAATCAGTGAGGCTCTACTACTCTAAATATCCCCGAAGTTGTAGGTCAGAGGTGTATAAACCCAAAAATCGCAAGCTTTTTTTAAACAAGTTACTTCCTATAGCGTCTACCAGTGTACCTATTGTCACAGCGGTCACATATCTGGATGTGTTTTGTAAAAAAATCTTAGTCTTAGCAGCACAGTGTCTGGATACTGTGCTACAAAGACTAAGATGCTTTTATAGCAAAATTTAATAGTAGTTACTTAGACCGATGCGGAATTTGAAACCTAGACCTCATGTCCGGCTCTCCCATACACAATCGCTGTGCCATTTACGTAGGTGCATATTTTAATTATCAGTAGCTACATTATCGCTTTTTATTTTTGCATGATTCTACGTAATTATGTTTTATATTACGACTGTAAGGATATTTTATATCCTCTTGCCTCACACTCGACTCACGCACACACAGTAAAAAGCATATGCGTAGTTATTTTCATATATTCTACATTGTTGATATGGATATTCCAGTAACTGTGCGAATGACCGCGTTGAACATTGCATTACAACAGTATCTGCAATCTGGATATTTTGGGAGATTAGTTATTAATTTTAACTAGTAGTCTCGATACCAATCAAATCCGAATTAACCGTCTCAACACATTTAATAATCGATCCTCGCGTAAAAGAAAGATTGTATGTGATACACAAGCAATAACTTATAATTATTTTTGGCTGTAAACAGATACCTTAGCAAACTACCGATTTAAAAAACAAAAGAATGTGTATTTTCCATTTTTAAAAGCGTCAACATGGCGTCAATTACTATTCAAATGTCATACTTTATCTAATATGGCGTGACTACACGTGGAAATACACTAATACAATAGTTGATTCTATTCCTTTAGCAAAATACTTTTAAAACCTCAATAAGAAGTAGACTCACATTCATTTCTAGACTCACTTTCGTATGTGAACTGAAATTGAACCGGCTTAGTAACGGCACAATGACATTGTTTTATTAAACACTAGTCAATCTCTTAACCTTTGTCATCTGTCTAAAATATGTTTTAGAACATACAAGACAGACTTAAAATTCAGACAATGAGATGATTTAGACATAATCGCTTACGATATTGTATCAACAAAGCGGTCACTAAATCACGTTTAAGTTCGTGGTAAATGCGATCAAAATAAGAATAGAAATGTAAATGAACTGTCACTTTAAGTCTCTATGGTTTTCAAGGCATCATATTACGCACATTACTTTTTAAAATATTATATATCTACATATATATACATATGTCTAAGTTTAAAAAAATAGATTTAAGTTTGTGTAATTAGTTTATAACATTTTTGGTTTTTGTCACAATTTGGCGGCAAATCATGTTTTTATTTTTATCATCATAGTATCAACCGTATGACATTCAATGTTACTTAGACCGCCATATTGACCAAGTCTGTTCATGTTGTAGATTTCGCGCCCACGTTTCTAATCTAGAAACAACAAGATTGGCAAAGGTATTAGGATAATCACTTAAATTCAATAAAAAAGACGTTCCGCACCGCGTGTCCTTGTAGAAGCGTCACAAAATAAAAGTAAAAAGATAATTATGACTCGTGTGGGTAATATAAAAACGTACAGTTATCTTCTGCTCGTTTTATTGAGGTATCTGTGTATTAGTGGCATTTTTTCTATTTGTGGGAAGTGGGACTAAACGGTACAGTATGATAACAATGTCAGCCGCATTCATACACATTTTGTTCCCAGCAAGTGACACATCTAGGCTGTTACAATTAGTTCTAAATACTTAAATGGCAGGTGGCTGTACTTAGAGCTAATTGGTTGTACGGCGCAGTTTTTGACTAGTGACATTATCATATACTAGATGTGCCCGCGGTTTCTCTCGCGTTTATGGTTACTGCGCCGCTCCCGTGGGTTGTAGCGTGATGTTATATAGCCTTCCTCGATAAGTAGGCTATCCAAAACCAAAATAATTTTTCAATTCGAACCAGTAGTTCTTGAGATTAGCGCGTTCAAACAAACAAACAAAAAAACTCTTCAGCTTTATAATATTAGTATAGATAATTAGATATGGATTAGATTCCGTCACGTAAAAACGTAGTAGTGCAGAATAATATAAATAAAATTTCCATCACAATACTCCGATACCCAGCCCGGGATGTCGGGTTTAATTCAAAATTCTAATATATATAGCTCTATGCTATTTAAGGACCGGGCCCACCTGCGTACCTTTGGCCATCTCCTCAACTGTGCACCTGGATTGCTAGCTTACTGCAAAGGCGCCGTATTCGGATCCGGTGACTGTCTTCTAAGTTTATGCAGGACTACACGACTGCTTAGGTAGTCATTTTGATAGGCAAACCTTAGAAAATAATTGTTTCATACACTTCTATTTACGCTTCATTACTTTTTTATGAGTTAGTAATGAGGCCCTTGTTTACAATTCCAACATTAACATGTCATCTGTCACATTGTTTACAGTTCATAGGTAATCTAATGAACCTCGTTGTCTACAAGGTACATATAATATGCGAAGCTATTAATTTTGTTTCTAACACAAAATCTCCGTGTACACTGGTAGAAGATACCAGAACATTTAACTCAATCAAACTTCTGTCGGTCAAGGTTATCACGGATGCTACGACAGTAATATCTTCCCAGTAGTAAAATGTTTCTTTTAACCTTGCGTAATACATGCTGTGTATTTATACTAATTAAGATAAAACGTCAAACCTATAAATGTGTGATTTTTCGGTTGAGGTGAATCATATCCACATTTCGCCAGTTTTGTTAAGGTCTTGTATATATAGAAGGTGAGTCTATTAGCCATCCACCGGACACAGGTCCTGTTGCTACGATTGATAATCCTAGCGAAAAGCCTGATAAACACGAATCAACCGGAGAATCGCTTTCGGCATTTCGTGATTTAAAGTCTCGAGACTTTGTTAAATCACGAACATCATATCATCATATAATCATGAACGTAGGAACGTCACGCAACAATAAATCAAGATGTAATAACGTATGCTTAAAATTTAAGAAAAAGGTAGGTAAATACGTTTAATTGTGTTTTTATAGAGATTATTTTTTAGAGCTATTATCATTAATTATAAAATTATAATGAAAACACGAAATTACTTTACGGTTACAAACTATGATTTATCTACGGCACGCTACTATAATTACTAAATTAATTATGTTTTTGTTCAATTACATTATCATTTTTAATAAACGTAAGTATTGCAAGCTACTACTTACTGTCAGAAAAAAGCCATTGACCCACACAAAACAAAACTCTAGAAATGTCTGACGATTGAAACAGAAGGCATCCTTAAGCCGTCGGCAGATACTTCTTGTTTTTAGTAGAACAATAATTATCACCCGATACTCTGAGTTTATAGACAAATTAATGAAACTTATAGGCGTTTTACATGAAACCAAAACAGTCAAGGTCAAACAAAGGTTGTCAGATAGTCAACCAAATATTGATTGCGGACACACGTTCACACCGGTGCGCTGACGTGTATAAATACACATCAGCGCACCGGTGACAATTATCTAACTGAGCTCGGTTTAATTAAGTTAATTCCATCCTTAAGAACAATCACTGCAATGTAAATGACGTATGTTCAGGTGGAAAGTTGAGCTTCGCAGAAGAATTCTAGCAAGAGACTCATGACTAATCTTTGCTTTTCTATTTTCATTGTGTCAGAATCACGTTACATACACATCATATCCAGCCACTCCTCATTAGAAATGAAAAGAATGTTTAGAGAAAAATGTAAACTATAGAGGTCGATGGCTGTGGGACTCTTCCTACAGCGTCTAAACAAGGATGGGAGGATTATGTGAAAGACGACTTAGCTGCGTAGGAATATAATTTTGAGACGGTGGCTAAAGACAAATGGAAGGATATTTATAGGTACTCCGTTGACCCTAAATCATTCGAGATAAGCATAAGAAAACGTTAAAATAAATAAGCACATTCTTTCTTCATGGAATCACTAAATTATAAGTGTACAAAAACGTTATTCTTGAAAGGTACATCCGTATAGAAACTCGGTCAAGTTCGTCATCCATAATGAGAGGTTGTTAGCCGATCATCAATGCGTTACTGACTGCCGCCATTACAACAAACACCCGTTTTAAGAAACGCCTCGTCATGTTACATTTTACCGGATTCTTGCATTGTTCGCGGTTAACACTCTGTCTTTTATACAATGCAAGTACCCTGCAAATCTAATGCGAATAGCATAAATTGGGACTAAAAATGTGCTACGATAATTTAGAAACGAATGCATTGATTGAAAGAAGGTGTTCTCTATTAGAGACCCAAATAATTAATTTCGGTCTCTAATAAAGAACACACAGTAATTGTACATAATTTCTTTAAAGCTAGGTGAGAACTAACGTAAACAGAATAGAAATGTTACAATTTAAAAAACTGATAAGTTTGAAAAAACATAAAGAAGAAGTAAATAGTGTGAATGGGTCAGCTAAAGTTTGGAAATGCAATCCATTTAGAAAAGATTGAAGGAGTGCTCTAATATGTGTTATAATGACAAACCTGCATGATGGAACGCGAGTAAATCAAACAAAAGAGTCATCCCTGGCTTGTAATAAGGAGAAATTGTATAGATGGGGTAGTCCCATGGAAATAATATCAGATTTGCGATGGGTAGGTCCCTAGGTAGGTCCTTGGATCGATCCATTCATTCTCCTACCGGCGGGAACCCACTTACACATTTCAGCTAAGCTAAAATATTGTGTTAGGATAAACTCTTAGCTTAGCCGAAAGGATTATCAAGAGTACTGATAATTTGTAAAAAAACAAGTATTTTTTTAAGTCCTTTAAAGTTTCGTCTCATGAAAAGAACCTTAACTCTATGTATAAAAAAACAAGCTACATTGCTTAAAATATTGAATACTTAAGAATCTGGCATAGTAAAGGTTTAGCCTCAAGCCTTGAAGCCTTATAAACACATTTATGTCTCGTATTGCACGCATTGACATTAAATATAACAAGGTTAACAATGTGGTCAAATACTGGAAACTAGAACAATGTTAGCCTTACTGATTCTCTCATTTCACAGTTCGAGTTGTAACATGAACCCTGTTGTGAGTATTTGTCGCCGTGGTTTTACCTTCACAATATTTTATTTATGATATTTATAGCTCAACACATTTCTTCAACATACGTACCACCTGCTAATTTTGCTGGGTATCCATTATATGCAAATGCTAGCTTAAAGTATGCGGATATGTAGGGCAGACAAGACAAGAAGGGTTAAAACAACAAAGGAGACCGTGCGAATCTTTAGTAAACTCACTAACTATTAAATCTAGTAGTTACTTTGTGGCCATAGTTAATAACTGTTTTTGACATGAAAAATCTCTGCCAACAAGAGAGGGTTTTGTAGATTGCGCTACTTTGATGGCTTAACCACAAGGCAGCGTCTATACTAAATGTGATGAGTTTTATTAGATTCTACAATCCGCACATTAAATTTACCAACTAAACCATCACGGCTAAAATCTAAAAGGTGTTTTAACGTGCAATTTACTTGATCATTATGTTTTCTTCGTTGACTTATGATCAGCTTCTTTAACTAACCTTACTAAAAGTCAACGCTCGTCAGATGGGCGGAGCGCGATGGCCTTGTCACTCTGGTGCTCGAAACTAATGCAATCAGACTATCGTTCACAGTAAGCGAACCAACTAACTAGCAATACCACCAATGATTCGTATGCCGAGCTCATTCGACCACGTGATTGTTTTCATAATTGTTGGCTTTGAGCATTGAACGGGAGCGCCCCGTCGAACTGACTGTGAAGTTACGAGAAACTACTCGTATTGTTTTAATCTTGATAGTTCCTTAATATAACGTGTTCATAAAATCTGCTATAAGCTTTTCAGTTTCAATATCTTTTCCGAACGTCGTGATAAATCAAATGAAAGAAACACGTATCGTACAATAATGAATGCCTGGCTGAAAACATGTCCATTTCCTCAGTTTTCAACACGAATTTGCATTTATTTTGCATCAAAGCTAATAAGCAAATGCAATTACAAATATGGAAAGCTATTTAAATGCGCTGGCTTTTTGCCAGAGCTTCTGCTTTTTAAACAAAACCCTAATTTTCTGCAGGAAAATATCCTAATATTAGATTCTTTCGTAGCATTCCGTGAGTGGTACAATGACTCCAGTCAGTAGTATTGTTGCTAAGAGGGCTGGCTTGCCCTGATGTGCCTAATCCTATAATCGCCTTTTGTAAAATCCGTCGCAAGCAGCGGCGCGGGGCTATTGTGCATCGGGAACAGCGATACCTTAACAATGCAACGCTACTTCAACTACTTTCTGACTTTCATGGCTAATATCCGCGTGAACACTTTATTACAGCGTCATTTGCAGTTTGGTTTAAAAACTTTTTATATTTTTATACAATTAAGGTGGCAAACTAGCATACGGCACACTTGATGGTAAGTGGTCACCGTAGTAGCATAAGGAGGCCTGCAACACCAGAGGCATCACTAGCGCGTTGCTGACCCTTTAGGAAAGGAAGTGGGAAGGAGAAGGAGCGGGAAGGGCGTAAGAGAGTGATTGGACCGCCGGTACTCTCACTCATCGAACGAAAAACAACAGTAGGAATACTCCTATTTCACGTCGATATTCTGTGAGAGGGTAGGCACATTCATGCTGAAATCAGCGAGGCTCTACTACTCTAGCTATTGTGTCCGTTAAAATAACTAGGTGACGAAGGAAATTGTTGTATTTAAATAATATAGAGGTAATAAAACAGTATTTTACTTCGTGTATTATTTGTCTCTAGTTGATGACAATTATGAATATTGCTGTCTTCTAAATGAAATTACATCTTAGGTTTTATGGCGGTCAATTCTGGTAACAAAATGTTTTCATATACAAGATTTGGCTATTATTTGTTAAATATCTGTAGTCACAGAGAGACATTCCTTTAAGATTAGCGCTGACGACCACAAGTGTCGATATTATAAAGAATTTAAATGTAAGAAATAATGAATATTGAGGTTGTTATATTTGATTGCATATTAAAGTTGTTTGTTCTATTGTCTGCAGAGGGTGGCGGGTGCGAAGTGTGAGCGCGCGGCGCGGGGCACGAGCGCGCGCGGCAGGTGACCGGCGGTCTGCGCGGCTCATGTGGGCGGCGAGCGCTTGCTGCTCGCGCCAGCCAGGTCCGTCACTACTACTCCTACCAACACTAATCAAATAACATCACTGCAGGATGCACTGCCATTGCACCGAGTGTTGTGGGTTCGAATCACACACGGGACAAAATGTTGTGTGATCCACAAATGCTTGTTGCGAGTCTAGGTGTTCTTTGTGTCCGTTGTTTGAATGTTTGTAAAGTCCCCGCGACACAGGAAATATGGCAAGCGCGAGCATAATCTTTAAAAAAACAAAGTAATAGTAATCAGTCGAGACTGGCTCACTACAGGCTAACATGACGAAACGGCAGATATCCTTAGAAGCCATGACCAGACTCAGGATCACCGCGATTTCAACACGCAATTTTCTCGTTACTGTATCTGCATTTTAAGTCGATTTAGCACTATACATAGCGTTAGAGCAATAAATCAGAATCAACACTAAAGTCATGAGTACTCCATCATGATAGCGACAAGACAAGTGCCATTAATTCATGATGATGTGTCATAACTGCTTGTTTTGTAATCTTAGCCTGTGGGACGCCAGATCTCCAACGACTTCTGCTAAGAGAATATAGTACTAGGTGCTTTAAATTCCATAATAATAACGTAATTCAGAAATACTGTAGAAGTACTTACATTCGATTACCTATAAATTCCAATGTATATTGTCGTTTCTATCGCAAAATCAATTCATTTAATAAATGCAATCTTTTTTGCTCTTTTTATGTGCGTTAGAAAGATAATTAGTATTGTACAATGCTATAGTTATCAATTTCATTCGAAGGTTGCTACAGAAACGACAAAATGCATTGAGTCATGGTCGCCCTCTTTATTGCTTAATCCGATGCCGATATAGCTGTCTATCGAAAGTTGCCTGACAAAATTATCTTCCATTTATACAACGTTATTAGAAATACAAAAAGATAGAAACAATTAAATTCGAACTCCATATGACAGATATACAGAATCATAAACAAACACATTAAACAAAACTCGTCCCACGACCATTAGGTGCGAATTATTTACAAACTTCTAACAACTTATAAAGATTACATAATGATCTATCCTTGAAACAGTAGTAAATAAATATTGCATAATAACAGCAGAAACAGTGAAAACAAACATATATTTGGCGCGTATGTACACAAAAATAGTACACACTAAAGTGGGCGAGCGTCGCAAAAAATTGTCGAAACAGACTTGTTTACAGATCATTTGTCGTTGATAACATGTCGAGATGTATTTATAATTATAAATAAGACGCAACTGACGATGGATGGCATAAGTCCACATAATGTATGAGCTAATGTGGTAGACCAGTGACGAATAGAATGAATGCCGATCATATTTTACTTCAATGTATGTTTCTGTCCCATGAGTGCCATTATTTTGAGCCCCACGTGCACTACACTGCCGAAACCACCATTGAGATCAAGAAAATATTTTTCAAAACCCCCTTTATAACATAATAATATTAAATCCAAATGATTCGCTTTATAAGTAATCTTGTGACCATTACGCAGGCCCATTGTAAAGCAAATCTTACAACTAAACAGAATACTTAATATCTCAGATGCTCAGAGGAGAGAACGAAGCCATTTATTTGCTAAATTGCAGTTTTTGCTTTACGACGCCTAATATATTTTTGGATGAATTCCAAAGAGCGAAAATGGTGACAAAATTACAGTTTGCGCAAACTCTTTTGCATTCTCGGCCGTCAGAAATCAATGACCTCATGGAACGTTCCACTTAAGTGCGAACATTTCTTTCATACTTTGGAACCAACTCTCATGATTTAACGCTGTACTTGTGACGACCCACTCGCTGCAATTGCCTGTATCTCGAAGCTACAGAAACAGAGTTTGACATCGCTGAGTAATGGAGTAGTACTTTGTTGTATCTCAATGGTGGTAAAGGTAGTGCACTTAGGGCGTCCGCCAGCTATGGGTGCTTGACGGCGGTGTATGTTGGTAGCTAGCAGGCACTCATGCGTGACGGGGTGACTAACCGTGGCGGGCTGGCAGGCGAGGGCGGGGGCGCCACGGCCACGCGCACGCCAGTCAAGACCTTCCAGGCGTACTTGCCGCCGGCGCACCGCACCTACAGCTGCATACACTGCCGCGCGCACTTGGCCAGCCATGACGAGCTTATATCTAAGGTAAATATCATCACCACCATCCAAACATACGTACATGCACTATACATAGACCATCATACCACATCAGCAAGCCAACACTTTTAAGGAGCACTGAAGATTCCTCTTCTTATGTTATTCTAACTTACATGATACTAGTTTCTCATCGTGGTTTTGCCCACGTGATTCTCCCGGAACGCATACCAGTATAAAAAGTAGTTGTTAACACAGGATTCTCTGTCTATATGTGTCAAGTTTCATCGAAATATGTTCAACGGTTTACGCATGATTGCGTATTCACATTCATGACATTTATAGAAATTACCACACAACTTAATTATATCAGTTATTTCTGGATGTCCAGGTATAAAATGACCCAGCCAAATGAATGATAATATCACTCGTCGATTCCACGAATTTCGCAACAAACATTATTGTGGTTGAATTTCATTTCGTTTTCTATATAGATCTCTGCATTTCCACATTCCAATATCTCTCAACACCAATGCATCATTTTACCACTTAGCTTATAACAATATCTCACAGAGGAATGTAATAAAAACGATGACAAAAATAGCCAGTACTATGAAATAAATAGGTATACGAGCTTTGTGGAATTAATAGAGACGTGACCAATTAATAGTAATTTTTATGAAGTGGTTTGTGACCTACAAACAATACGCCTATTAATTAGAACAACGAACTGTTGTTTCGCACTTTTTAATTTCCACATCTTTGGGACCTCATACATACATAGATTCACGCCTGTTTCCCAGAGGGGTAGGCAGAGACTACGGATTTCCACTTGCTACGATCCTGACACACTTTTCTGGCTTCATTCATTCTTTGGGACCTCATATGCTGATTAAAGTACAACAGCTTTAATCTATAAGTTGTATATGTTGTAGGATTATTGGACACACAGAAATATCTTTGAATATCTTATTACTACAAAAGACATAATTTTCGGAATCTAAGATAGATTTTTGGTATCTAACATAGATTTTTGCAATCATACAAGTTGTGATCCGCAGCATTCCATAAATTTGGCTTATCTTGTTAATGGCAAATACCCGCTCCCGGTACTAACATCTACGCATTTTGGCTAACGGATACATTCCTTTGTCATTTTTGTGATTGTTCATAAACCTTTGTGTAGCCAATTAGCGTTTAAGTTCCTGTTTATCCTTAACTTGGTCCTGCGCCTGATCTCCCTCCGGTCGTATCGGATTACCATCCGGAGCGGAGTCCCATCGGATCATGAGAGCTAGGAAACAGAGAGTGCTCTTGTGTTTGCGCACATGCTTGTGCACTATAATATCTCCTGCGTAGTTGGCCAGTCTCCGTTAAGATTGGCCGCCGTGACCGAAATTCGGTCTGGAGGACATTATTATTATTATTATTATCCTTAACAAACTGGGAATTTTGCAATGATTCTGATCGTATGATTGACTTGTATTAAATGCCGAAATTCGAGGTCTTTTGCAAAGATTATATTTATTATGATCCTACGACACGTAGACCGACAACTGGTATTAGATAGTGCCGAAGTAAGGTATCTTATTGCTTAATGCTCCTCCTCCTATATGGAGTAAACCTTTAATATTATTTTGTTTCAATCCCAGTCGAGCTCCGAGCTCCCTTACGAGCGAAGGTCCAGGTGCAACGGAAAAATCTATTGTGCCCGACCTCTCTAACTATTCTTTCTGTATTTTTTTCTGGCAGAGCAATGTACGTGTTAGACTTAAATATAACTGGCAAAATGTCAGTACGATACATCCAGTGCAAATTCTCAACAGGAATATACAGACAAAATTCTGTACATTTAATGTTACATTTGTTACACAATATTTATAACTATAATTTATGATACTATTTCTTTGTATAGCGAGTAAAAATATTCCTCTTAGAATTGCATATTATAGCTATTTTAATTATACCCCTTTGTCCCCTAAAGAAAGCTCACAGACTTTATTTCATAACACAACTTTTTAATTAAAGCTAGCGCCTGCCAGCGCTCTCTGAAGAATCGTGCTACCAATTACTGGATAATGCGAGAGTTCAATTTCACAAGCTGCATTTGTTCCAAATATTAATAACATTCAACTAAATTTGTTTGCTTTCCAGTCGTTCCAAGGCAGCCAGGGGCGCGCGTACCTTTTCAATTCAGTGTGAGTATCTATACTTTACATTTTTGTTGCTATAGTACCACGATTATATGGTTCACGGATGTACCTGTGCACCAAATGTAATATTACAAACGCAGCGTAATGTATTGAATAATATTAATTATAGTAGTGTAGTATATTATATGCTAATTCAATCAGCCGCCATCCTAGTACGGAAGCGCGTGACATGCATATGGACATGAAATTAAACTGCGTATTAATTTGTTTCTTTTGCTAGTATACAATATGAAAAATTAAATGCATATTAATTAACTATTTGGTATCCATGTTCCGAGAAATATTAGTAAGTACTATATGTGTAAACTGCGATTGCCGGTACATGCTGACATAGTCGAGCTACTCTAGTATTTCCAAGGATGCTCTATGAATGTCTGTTTACGTCATATTGAACGAAGTCTGACGAGACGCACGAATATGACGAGAAATTGGCCACAATATAAACGTGGTCGCGCCGTAGTTGATATGTGTATATCTATGTTTAGTCATACATATTTCATTATAAGTGCGACCGGCACACGACTGGGGTTTCAACACTACTCATATTAGCATTATTTACCTCGCGAGTGCTAACTTAGTATAAATATACTCATTTAATACTGGTTCTACAAGCTTTTATTTAACTTAACGTACGGATTTAACTTGTAAATTTATGTTACGTTTAACCTACTTATCGCTAAGCGAAAGTATAATTTGTAACAAATAATAATAACTTAATTATTTAATATACTGGTTTTGACATAAATATGCGCTTATTTATAAAATTTTGCTTTTGATACAAGTAAATTAACTCACTCTGAGGCAGCTTTCAGAGAAAATAAAAATATTGGAAATCTATAAAAATATGTAATGTGCCAAGAATTAGCTTGACAACATATGACATTGCTGCACTATCCTTATTAATTCGTTATTTTTATAATAGTAGTCTATTAATTATCATAAAATAAAATCAAAATTTAAAAAAATTATGACAGCGTCGATTACATGTTTTTTGTACAATCTTGGATCTATTTACACAAGCTTAAAGATTTAACACGTAGGCATTTCTTAAGAGTGACGAATT
Organism: Catocala sponsa; assembly: GCA_963564715.1. Lineage (NCBI taxonomy): Eukaryota > Metazoa > Arthropoda > Insecta > Lepidoptera > Erebidae > Catocala > Catocala sponsa. Next base: position 907,246 of record OY751336.1, read on the forward strand.
AATGTCCGCTGAAGTATCCCTAGCCTACAATAAGTATTATGTTCTATTGAAATTTAAACCACGGCCTGCTACTTTAATCATTTTCCTATTTTCCGTTTGAAACATTCAACAAAGTCACCTTCTCCTGTGTCATCTTCACCGGTATCGATGATACTATCGTTTTGTGTCTTTTTCTTCGGACGCTATGAAATGCCGCGTGTGTTCACAAATGTCATGGTCAGCTGGCTCCGACACTTCTTTGATAACTTATTTGCCTTGAAATCCATTGTAGAGTATTGTTTGTAAAACACTGTGACTGTCTTACATTGAAGCGAGTGTTGTTGCCTATTGAAAACAGAAAAAAAAACAAACTTAAATTATATTTTATCACTCCATTTATACTTAGTCGAAAGGACTGTCTGCTACTTTTATCGAAGCTGCATTATTCGGTGTATTTAAAATAAAGACATGGAATAAATACGTACAGATGTCCATCTCAATCTATCACGCGAAAACATGTACTCACACAGACGCGTGCATAAAGCGAGTGGAGATCAAGACTTGTTTAGAAATCTCTGTAGGTACTTACGAATGTTTTTAGGTCTTTTCTTGCGTTGTAGTAAGCGAATCTTCTTTAACTGTCTATTTTGTGTCTTGTATTTTACAGTCACAACTATTAATTTGTTGACATATATATTTCTCATTATTTCTTTGTTTAGTTTTACCAAACGTGTTAGAGTCATCGTAAATTCAAATAAAATACTATTGACCATCAGTTTATCTAATCTAACTTTAATGATATACTAAGGACAAACTAATTCGGTTTATTATAATCAAATAAATGTTTATGATAAGTAGCTTTACATGCTCGTCCCAACACACAACAGATTCGAGCATCCTATCTAAGAGACACCGTGGTCACAGAACACAGAAGTACAGAATCTCAGGAAAATAGACGCACTCACATGACACGTGCGTACGACGTATCGTAATTCCGTGATAGTTGATCCAAAATCACAACCCTCGTGTCTATCTGCCTGTGCTTCTATATCTACATAATTTGTGCCCTGGTCTAAAGGCAGAATGATATGTATTCCTGTAGTGTACAATGTTTCTTGTGTGAATGTTCCAGTGTGAACGTGGGTTGCGGCCCGGCGGAGGAGCGCGTTCTCCTGACAGGGCTGCACGCTGTCGCCGACATATACTGCGAGTGCTGCAAGACCATGCTCGGATGGAAATATGTAAGTGTCTACCATTGAAAATAACATATAGATTTTGCCCGCAGCTTCGCTCACGTAAATGTAGGTTTTTCTGGATGAACGGTACCCTATGTTCTTTTATGTACCCCTGACAAAGTGTATACGAAATTTTATAATGATCGCTCGTGTAGTTAAGGCGCGAAAGCGACGCAAATAATAAACAAACAAACTCACATTTGCATATAAAATATTAGTAATGATTATTTAGAAAATGTATTTCAATGTGACGTCGAATAGTCTGTTACCGTTGAGTGTCACTCACAAAATCTGTTTTCAAATGTCTTCTGTCTATCAAATGATAAGTACTTAATGTCTCATCATTCTATAAGTACTTAGGGTACAATTAAAACGAAAGCTATTTAACCATCACCTATGTGTCCAATACGTACATAGTGTCACGCTTATTGCCCCTAAGATTTATGCAGAAGTGTATTGTGTTTAGTCCTAATATTTCGTCAATCGAAGTTTACCGGGCACGACTTCAGACTCCTCCCACTAGTAACAATTTCTTGTCAGAAAAACCCAATAACACATTCCCCGATCCGGGATTGAACCCGAGCCCGCACGCACTGCTGCCACACACACCGCTACGCTACTGGGGCAATCTAGCTTAGGATTTTTTTTATTAATAGCTACGTAACATAACTTTAAAGAATCTTCTGAGAACAAATGTTCTCGCAATTTTTCCGTTATCTTAAATTTTATCTCAGTCGCTACACTTTCTCTTTTCAAACATTTTTGTTTTCTCATTATCTTTGGAATGGCATTCAAAGTTCTTTTGTTATTTAAATTTTAAAATATCCGTTGAATTTTTCCCACACGTTTTAAAACTTGCTACCTCGTACTCTGATATTGGCCAAAATAAAAATTACCGATGAAATGTGTTCGCACCGACCAATACGTTATTTAGATTAAACATATAAACAAAAACAAAAAGCGGAAATCTTGAACCCTATGTCCGATGATACGTATAGAAATAGGTTTGGTGTTTTTATTAGTATTATTGTAGTCAGTAATTAATATTATAACGGCTGCAACAGCTTGCAGATTTGAGATATAAAATACCCAACAATAATACGTTGACAATTAAAAAGAGCGCCCGTGTTTTTGCATGTGTCTTCCCATTTATCGCTTATAAGTATTCTCGTACCGTATTGAACTGTATATCTGTATATGTCTAATTTGTAGCCCTTAGTCCCTGACACAGATACAACAATTTAAAAATTAAGATTTGTGCTTGTTAATATGTTTATAACTACGAGCGGTCGCCCAGTGCTCGAAATTCGACCAAAGTTTGCCTGTAAGATATTGCTGATATATGTCATTATAATAATATTGATATATGTAACCATAGTTACGCGCTTCCACTGCGTGTGTCAAATGCATGGTTGTGTGCGTGTAGTTTTTTCATTAATTGAATGTATTTCTAATGCATATTTTATATAAATATTAAGATTCACCCCTCCTCCATATAAACTTTAACTGTGCCAAATTTCATGCTCCTCCGCCCGCGCAATTTTCGTAAAAAGGGGTACAACGTTTTTGCTTCACGTATTAATATATAGATTATCTAGGAATAAACAGAAGTGTTTCTATCATATTTTATACGAAGACTGTTTATTACAAACGCTTACATTATTTACTCTATTTATAAACGACCTGCGACTTCATCCGCGTAGATTTTAACTAAAAAATTTTTGTCTCCGCGGGACCCTATTTTTTTTTCTAAAATCAAAGTAGCCTGAGTTACTCCTTATAACATCAGCTATCTGCCAAAGGAAGTCCCGTCAACATCGGTTCAGCCGTTTCGGAGATTAGCCGGAACAAACAGACAGGCAGACAAACAGACAACATTTTTTAAAATAGATGTTGTCGTATAGATTTATATACTTTCGCATTAGATAAAAAGCTGTTATTTTGACATTACAAACAAACACTTCAATTTTATTTCTTTCTATAGATGTAGGTTTCTATCAATTTTATACAATGACAATAATTCCATTCAGCTAATATCGTTATATTTAAACAATTTACAAATACTGCTTGTATAACATCACATGGTCACTGTTATTAGTAGAGCCTCGCTGATTTCAGTATGCTCGACCGGGGAAGGACTACCCTCTTACAGAATATCGACGTGAAATAACCAATACCTATTCCTATTGTTGTGTTTCGTTCGGTGAATGAGAGTGCCGGAGGTCCAATCACCCCTTTCCCCTTTCCTGTTCCCACTTCCTTTCCTATAGGGTCGGCAAAGCGCAAGTGATGCCTCTGGTGTTGAAGGCGTATATAGGCTACGGTGACCACTTACCATCAGTTGGGCAATATACTTGTTTGCGAGTCTAGCTGTATAAAAAAAAAATCATGAACGTCAAACTTAAAACGTGAAATACTCGCATCTAGTATGGATTTTAACTTTGAACATGTTCACTAAAACTCTGACGAATAGTAAAGTAGTCCGATAAGCAATGTATCTCTATTCTGCGGTAAATTGTACCCCAATCAATTCTGCAATAAAGTTGAAGACAGTTTTTACCTACTTTTTGGGTGGCAAGACAGTACCGGCGGTTTATTTATTATATATATATACATGTATCTTCTTCTCCCTAGCCTTTATTATTCCCAAGTCACTAGCCTAACGCTAGACCAGTGTCAGGATATTAGAGGGCACTGACTTCCCAATAACGACTGCCATAGATGTTCATGGCAGCCGGGACCGACGGCTTAACGTGCTCTCCGAGGCACGGAGCAGGCGATAATTGTCAATCAATACGCACATAATTTCGAAAAGTCATAAAACTGCCGAAAGTCAGTGGCGCGCGACGTGGGTTCGAACCCGAGACCCACTTCATTGCAGTCTGTTGGTCTCCCACGGAGATATCGCTGCATAATATATGCTATTAGATGGACTATGGCCTAACCTTCTCACACTGAGAAGGATCCCGTGCCCAGCAGTAGGGCAGTTTAATACAGGGCTGATATTATTAAAGTTGAAAGTTAAATACGATCGTTTGACGGAAAGTAAAATTAAGTAACATAAGGTCAACCTCGTTAGTTTATGACACGAACTGTTATCGTTATTATGTACATATTAATTACCATCCAATGACCCCTCGTGACCACAGATAGCAGTAACCTTCTAATAACCGTAATATTATGTTATCGATGTGGGATATCGTACGGCGCACAGCGCACTGGTAACGTCATCGCGCCTCTGATAACTTACAGATACTGACAGCTGACAGCTGAAGTAAATGATAATAATTATTATTTATTTATTTATTTATTTTCCTTCACAAGATATATTGATACGGAGGAATAAAAAGAATAGATTTTCTGAGTTTTATTAACAAACTAGATGTTCCCGCGGTTTTTCGTTACTGCGCCGCCCCCGTGGGTCGTAGCGTGATGTTATATAGCCTATAGCCTTCCTCGATAAATAGGCTATCCAACACTAAAATAATTTTCAATTCGAACCAGTAGTTCATGAGATTAGCGCGTTCAAACAAATAAACAAACAAACACTTTAGCTTTATAATATTAGTATAGATAAACCAACATTATCACGAATATGTTAAACCAACCTATCTACTCGTATTTATAGTCAAAGTCAAATATGTTTATTATTTTCGGTCATAAAGTAGCTTTAAAGAAAAATTTGGATTAAATGTTAGGCAACTAAAGTCCCATTAAGATTACTTATTAGTCGCTAGATTCAAGCAAGGACCCTTTAGATAGAAGCAAGGTCCTGTGACCCCGTGTCATAAGTTTATGGTTCTATCAATGATGATATCCTGATCCTATTGTCGGGTCAGACAGGAATAATGGATTTTCCCTTAGGAAAATCTCAGTTTTTTTTTTTTAACGTGTTGGAATGCATTGACGCATACCCCTCTGCGGGGGCGGGCGGAGGGGTTATGTCGGACTCGCCGGGGTAAAAGAGAAAGATGGAAAAAGGAGTAATGTACCTCCCGGAATACCGGCTAAACCTACCACGGTGTTCCTCGACAAAAACCGCTATCGGCGGGGTCGCGCGAATCACTTGCACATGCGGTCGCGACACCGCCGAGGTTTCGGCCCGCCGCGCCGTATGAAACGGCAGGCCACTACACGACAAGAGCTACCCTAAGGAGAAATCCCTACTGTCTCCCTCCTAGAGGGGAGAGCCATATTTAGTACCTACAGTGGCAAGCGTTTAACACTATCAATTATTTATCAAAGTAACAATATAAAATCAATGTACTACCAAAAACACATTAATTTTACCACTTGTCAAAATTAATAAATATATAACGACGACGCGACAAGCTTATGTCTAGAAATGAATAGATTGTTGTCAATATAGATCATGTCACCTTGTTCCCTTGATGCAAGGCGCGCGTGCGCACATCGTGCTTCTGACATTGAAATTGGAGGATTAAAATGTCTTTTCAACAGCTGAATAGGGTACGGGTTACTTTGTGTTTTGTGCACTGGATACAATGTGGTTGTTTATTGTTGCAGGAGCACGCGTTCGAGTCGAGTCAGAAATACAAAGAGGGCAAGTTCATAATAGAGCTGGCTCACATGGTGAAGGAGAACGGGTGGGACTAGGCGCGCGGCCGGGCCCCGCCGGGCCGCGCGCCGGCACTCGCGCCGACACCGCGCACGCCCGGCGCGGGGCTCCCAGCGGCACCCGAGCGTCAATTACCCGCGAGCATCTGATATGCACCACGAGTGTTCCTTTACGGCCATAACTCTGCCCTAGCGGCCACCAACGATGAACTCCCGCCGCGAGCTAGAGCCTTCGTGATGACGTGTCAGGCGAGTTGGACGGTAAAGCTCGCCTACGATGACGATGGGACGGTCACCTCCGCGCCAGGGCCGGCTGCTGCAGTGGGCGCGGCGGTGTGGAGGCCGACGTGAGCGGAGGGGCTGGCGGCAGGTGCCCCGCGCCCGGTCGGCGGCGGCAACATATTATTTTTGTCACATAAACTACTTGTTGTTTCGGCCGCGCCGACCGGGCGAGGGCGCCAGTGTCCGCGAGGAGTGTCGCGAGTGCACGCAGTGAGGACCCGCCTTATGTGCTCTTTTACTTTAGTTCGGCTTCAGCGCTTTGGCACGCCACTCAACGTAATGTTATATTGTTATAAATGTAAGTGATCGATCTCAACTGCCCCCCACGGGGGGCCCTGGGCTTAGAGTTTATAATTAATTTTTAAAACGATATGATAGAGGCGCGGCTCGTATGTCGCGCGCGCGCGTCGTAGTACATCGTAAGTTGTTAGTCTGTATTACGTAGCTACGTATGTACTTGTGGAGAGAACACTAATACTTTCTCTTGTCCCTTTTAACCTGTGATAAGTATGTTAGTAATAGACATTTTGAATTTCTTGAACGTATTCTTTCAAGAAGTTGCTCAGATGACGTCACTTGTATGTTCCTAATGATTTCAGCTGTACAATTTGCTTTTTATTTGTTTTATGAGGAACCTAGTCGAAACTTTATTGTGTTGTGGAAGAGTTTCCATTTTATTTTATTTTATTTTGCGCCTGATTTAGTGATTTTAGTTGGTAATGACATTGTTCGACTATTCCTCGTGTCTTATCTTTGGATATTCAACGGAATTTATTTTCAAATATTATTTTTTTGTTTGAAATTAGTTGATACGGGAATACGAATTCTGAGCTCATTTTTTAAGAACGATTGTGGCTAGTTAGCATTCGGACGGTTTTATTATTCATTTATTGTTTCCATTTAAATGTAATGAATTAGATACATATACCCGTATATTTTATCTTAATCCATGGTACTTCATTTATAATTGTATAAACTTTATCATTGTAAGAAATTGCATGAGCTTGGATTGTCTATGATTGTCTATGTATGTCAATCGAGTAACTCATACGCACTGATTCATTTCCCAAAATCGTTATAGTATCGATAAATGACGTCCGACTTCATAGTGTTGTAATTGGAGTACTTTGTTGTATGTACGCAATGACTTGCCGTCGCATTCAGTTTAAAGCTCACTAAGCGAACGACATTCACTAATATACCTTCATTCGTTCACTGTTCAGTAAGAAAATGAACCATCTATTCCTAGTACAAGCATTTAGTTTAGTTGTACAATTAATTTTACCGAGTACTCATATACAAGCTGCTTTTCTCCATTTTTGTATGAGGTCTAAACATTAGTAGACAGTATGGACCGTGATTTTTTATTGGTTCATTCAAGAATAACTTTTGAACGATCCAATCAGAATAGTTCTTGCTTTTCTATGATAAATAATTGGGTATAGACGGAACCTTTACAAGTCTTTTACTTGCTTGACTGTAAGTTTAAAGCACTTTTGACACATTCTGTCAGTTGTCAGTTCAGTGTTGCTAGTAAAATTCAGTGTGGCCAGTAATGTAACCCAGAAGCCTAAATACTATAATTGGTGGTGATGAAATGAATGTGAAGAATGAAGTTGTCTATTGTGATACATACGAGCTTGTGAGCGTTTAAACTACCACTTGAATATCAAGAGCGTTGATAACTGCCACTAGTATATACTCTGTAATATACATAATATAATACAAATTCAAAGTAAGTGAACGCTCGTTCGATGTTACAAATTGTATCTAATTCTGGACACATTTAACGTGAAAAGTATAACGGTATAAATAGTATTATATATCTAATTTTGTTTACATTTTACTCAGAATATAGTAATATTGTGTACGATCACGAATTAAGTTACAAGTGCGTTCACACACAAGCAATTTTTTGGCGGGATTTGTACAAAAAATGGCTGATGTGCGAACTCTGTATAAAATGACGATGTTTTCACTAAATATGTCCAGAACTATCTTTACGTTCGAAGAGTGCTCTATTGCACGAGTCAGTGTTGTTATTTGAACTGTCGTCATACAACGCTGTCTCGCTAATAGAGGATTCTGCCATTAAGAATACTGTTTGGTTGGCAATTGCTATTGTAAGTTGAACTAACTGATTCTTATAAGGTCACGAAGTTAAAACTTTTTGTGTGTGTGAGCAAGTGAGCATAGTTGCTCCTAACAGAAAATCTGAAAGCAGACGCAATTCTGAAAGAATTTCTAAATAATATCACTAGGCAGCCTAGGAGGTTTTCTCAAGTTTCAGTAGAAACTGTGATACCTTGTGCAAAACGGTAATGAAGTAAATCGACTGCAGTATTATTTATCTCTTTTCCGATACGAAAAAGAAAGAAATATATATATATTTGTATCATAAGATTGTACCGTTGTAACACGCGCTCTAACTATAGCGCGGGTAACATTGGCCCTCTTAGTGTGCAGTAGCCTTGCACACGTCATCTGTTTATTTCTACTATTACCAGAGTAAACTACCATGCTATTGAAAACAGTAAACTTACCAAAACATTTGCCGGCAAACAGTATTTTTAAAAAACATAGATACTTATTTTTACAATAAAATATAATATCTAATTTAGATGGCTACATTAGATTCTCAGATTTGATTTTAGAATGTAAGATGACATTCTATTATCATTTTTAATCAAAAGACGTATTTGTGGAAGTTAGTTGTATATAAAACCGAATATGCGAAATAAAAATAAAATCTGAAACACCAAATATCGATATTTTTTGTACAAGTAATAATAAAATGTGTATCGTCATACGCGTATAGTATTACAAGTGTGAATAAATACAGCTGAATATATACTAGAACTAATCTATCGAACTGCGCACTACCGACCTTTTATTTAAGGATATAAGAACTGTAATCGTATGGGAGCAACGTTTATTAACGGCTATATTTTATTAGTTGTTGATAAAATAGCATAATCCTTGACTAATGTTGAATAACACCAAAGCAACCTGCTACTTTCTATGTATTACAGAAAATTGCGTATTTGATTTCTCCAAAAACATAATCCGAATAAACAAAAAAATATGGTCAGGGTTATTCTATACCACCAGTAGAATGCGTGGTTAAAAGGAATTACACGATTTTAAAATTACCCTGAAACGTTTACTAGCTTTTAGAGTGGTAGACAGATAAACTAGGGCTGCCAACTAACACCACAGGATATGCAATTAACGAATCGAATTATAATAAAAAAATTATAAAGTCTGAAAGTCGTTGATGCGTGCACTAAATTACGTGGGCCTAATAGCACAACCTATCCCATCCAGCATTTATACTGTGAATATTTCCAACCAGTTGCAAAAGATTTTTTTCTAATTCGCGATTTTCAGAAAGTAGCAATCTATATATTCCTGTAATGCACTACATGTACCCACTTGTATCGAATTGTCTGCCTAATCTACTTATAATAAAGTTTAATTTTGCTTGTACGTGTTTGACACTTGTGTTGTAACAAGCGATCTTTCTAACAGATACGTCTTTTCGACATACATATTCAGCGTAAAAATAAGGTCAAACGATAATGCATTACAAGTTCACTGTCTGTTTAATGTAATCGTGTTACTGTTATCATTAGGGATTAATGTTAAGATATTGATGCACAATGTTCAATGAAAATGTTCATGAGGCTGAAAGGTAGTGGATAGAAAAAACCCCATATGTATAAAGACAATTGACGGATATCGTGTGGTCGATAGGGACGTGTTAAATATCGGTGTATACAAGCTGTGACTTATCTGTGTTGGATACTTACTCCTTATGTAGGCACACGCCGCCAAGACCCATAGCCGTGAACTAACTACAAAGGCTCGGGGCATACTGCGAGAGTGCTCATGGAACTTACAAACAAAATATCGAATTGTACAGTAAAAATATATTATTTTATTATTACATTAGGTACATATTTCGTTCAATTAACAAATTTCGAAATGAAGCTTATCTAATAATAAAGTTATAAATATTGTATGTTTTTGGAAGTTTAGTACATAAAACTGAGATATTTTCTATAATTTACTCTGCAATATGTTTCACTCACTTACTTATTACACTCTCTTGCTCTTTTATCTTTTTTAAACGCTAGGGACCAGCTCTCCCTGTTCACTTCTTTCTTTTTAATAATAAATGTGTCCATTTTATGACTATTGGTCTTGGTGCTGTGTATAGGAACTGATTAAAAACTGATAATCAATTAATTTGTAAAATTTGTTTAAAATAATTGTAAAATGTATACGAAATGTTTTTCAGTCGAAATTAACAACAGAAATCGAATGGCTCAAATATACCTGCCTTGAAATGACTCGCTAGTTTGCAAGCCATTAAAATAAAAAGTAACTAAATTCTAATATTTATTTGCAAATAGTATTATTTGTCAACCAACCTTATGTTAAATCTAATGTTCTAGTTTAAAAATAACTCATTAACTGACAAATTATTTTCGTATTAACAACGCAGTAATATTGTAATTAATCAATTAGTTTCATTTTGTTGTACTGTGACCACAAGAAATAGTCACTCTTCGTCGATGTCGTTCTTCTAACAAAGCTTGCTTACCTACTATCTGACAGATGTTTAACACTTTGTATAACTGTAAATATCTTCGCCAAAATTGCTTACACTCAAGCTCACCCCTTTGTAATTTTGTATAGTTACCTAATTTTCATATCAAATTACATTATTTTTTTAGTTATGTATATCAATTTAAATCGTAACAAAGGGGAGACTAAACTAATATCAAATACAAATTGTATGCAAAAAATCTTTTACTGGTTTGTTGCTGTCAATAATTTTACAACGAATTTGGTTTGAGCGTAGCTATATACTTATATCACTTGACTAATAAACACAGGGCTAGTAAACTCGATGCGATTGATATTTCAAGAGTATTATATTATAATATCAATGCAGAGCAGTAAGAAAGAGTTAAGCAATCTGGGAGGCGTTGGGAGCGACTAATTCTTGTGGATGTAACTAAATGTTTTAGTGCTATGGAGAGTTATTAAGGCCACTAGTGGAATGCCAGACGCAATGTTTCGAGTACTTCAAAAATATCTGCTTATCTCATTCGTTTTAAAGCTCGAAAAATTGTGACTAGCATTTTAATAGAAACCCCTGGACTAGATCTAGAATATATCGATGCTGTGGATTCCCAGTCATATGTCGATGGACAAAACTATTTGTATCAAACAAAAATGCTTTAAATCAAGTTTTGTGTATGGACATCGGCAGAAGCTTAGTTTTATACAGAGAGAAGTAATATTTTCATCATGAACATTATGCAACACGATAATTGAAGTTATCGAGATTGTCACAGTAGTATAGATAACACTCTTAGACCCACAATGTATTCTTTGACGCAATTCGACATGACACAGAAAAACATATTTAAAAATATATATCTTGATGATAGTGAGAAAGGAAATTTAAAAAAGAAGCTAGATCTCTGTGAGGCATAATTAAAGTATTTTTCTACTTGATCGTTTAGGAATGCTATTAGATATTTTTGGACCATTGTTAAGATAAAACTATGATCAGTATTCGTGGAGCGAGGATAAGAGTTGATGTTAGTTTTTGTGGTTGTGGATGGAAATGATCGTTGTTGTCGAGATTAGAGAAAACGCTTTTCTAGCTCTAAACAATGCACCCACACTTTACCGCCTCGTTTTGGGGCTTCAATGCACCCACACACTTTACCGTCTCGTTTTGGGGCTTCTAATATATGTCGTTCGGTTCACTTACATCAACTCATTGAGTCATTTACTTCAAACGATTTTATTTACGAATAATACTGTTGTAATCATCGATATTCATCTAGTAAAGGTTATGTTAGGTAGAAATAAGGAAACATCTGTTTGTCCCGAATTATTCATATTTGTAGTGGTATTATAGTACATGTATTAGAAGTTCAAAAACCTAGGTCTTGGAGTGTTAACTGATGACCAAGAATTATGAACAGCGTATTATAAAATGGTGCATTTCATGAAGTATGTGTACATTTCGCATATGTTTAAGGTATCCCGAGTAGTTTACCAAGAAACCGCTTAATATTTTTGTATTTTCCTAGTATGTAATGATGCATTATAAAAAAAAAGTTCGTGGTGTCTTCTAAAGATTGTGTACGCATTATGCTATAGATGAGTAAACATATTTGGTTGAAATAATAAGTGCGTAATAAAACACATTTTCGTATTAAAAATATTCTGTCATTTTTATTTGCACACCCACAGTGACGGTAGGTATACCCAGTCCATAGACACATGCACTCACGCCTGTTTCACCAAGGCATATGCAGAGTCTACAGATTTTTACTCGCCACATCCTGGCATAGGCAATAATATCCTGTCAAACAGGTGGACCGATGACCTGAAAAAGATAGCTGGGTCAGACTGGATGCGGAAGGCGGAAGACCGGATGTTGTGGCGTAAAATGGAAGAGGCCTATGTCCAGCAGTGGACTGCTGTGGGCTGATTGATTAATTGATTGACGCGATGAGGCTTTTTCCCGCCCGCTCCGCTATTTTGCTCCCAAGCGCTCCAAGACTAAAATAAAATACAATTATTATCTATTATTATCTATAATTATTAATGCGTGAAGCGAAAACTTTGGATCCCTTTTTACGAAAATTGAGCGGACGGAGGAGTATGAAATTTCGCACACTTATAGTTTATACAGAGAAGAAGTGACGAATGCTAATATTTATATAAAATATGCATTAGAAATACATTAAATTAATGAAAAACACTACACGCACACAACCATGCATTTGACACACGCAGTCGAAGCGCGTAACTATGGTTACATATATGACATAATAATGTTAATATATACTACTCAAAACAAAATAAGGGCCACTAAGATTTTTTGCTGTACCATGAAAACAATAAAGACATTAAATTGTTTAACTTATGTAACTACAAAATAATGTTATTGGTTATAATATAGGCTAACAATTGTTTAAAATAATGATCATGAATTGTTTTTTTAAGTTCATAATGAAATTGGGCATTTTGAATGAAAAACATGAACAAAAGAAATCACCGGAAAAAGACAAAATACTGTTCTTGTCACTTTTAGTTTCTTCTTTTTAGTAACGAGTATGTCCTCCTCTCTTAGCAATACACTCCTGAAGCCTCGTATGCATACTCTGGATCAAATTCCTCAAGTTTTCATCTGGAATCTCCTCCCAGGCACGTTTTAAAGCGTCAATCAGCTGCTGTTGGTTGTAGACCCCTTGCTCATTCTCTCTAACCCTTCGTTTCAATTGGTCCCACCATTGCTCGATTGGATTTAAATCCGGACTGTTAGCTGGCCATGGTAATACCTCAATATAAGAGCCTTCTAGGACAGTTTGGGTCGATCGAGCTGTGTGTGCACGGGCATTGTCTTGCATCAGGATGAATCCAGTCCCCACTCGCTGTGCAAATAGAATCACTTGAGGCCTGATGACGTCCTCGATGTAACGTTCTGCAGTTACGGTACCCGCATTTAAAATGGTGAGCTCGGTTTTACCGTGTAAACTAATCCCACCCCAAACCATTACGTTGGGACCACCGAAACGGTCAACTTCGTGGATGCAGGACTCCGAAAACCGCTCGCCGCGTTGTTTCCACACCCTAACACGCCGATCATCATTAAAAAATTTTACTTTGCACTCGTCTGTAAAGAGCACTTTGCCCCACTGATTGATCCCTAGTTCAAATACTGACGGGAGAATTTTAAACGGTTTGCACGTTGAACCCTGGTCAGAGGAATTCGAACAACTCGTCGTCTTGACATTTGCTGGTCTTCGTGCAATCGATTACGTATAGTTTGATCACTAACACGGGTACCCGTTGTCAGCCGTAGGTGGTGTTGTAACTTACGGGCCGTTACTGTACGATCACGACGAGCACTTAATTGGAAGTACCGATCCTCGTGCGCCGTTGTTACACGAACTCTACCTGAACCGGGTCTCCTGGCAATACTGCCGGTCTCTTGGAAGCGATTTCATACATTTTGGACAGCTCTTCGAGAAAAACCCAACTTCAAACCCACGTAACGTAACGCTGAGAACATCCTTCTTGAATCATAGTTATGGCTCTGGTTGCTGTAATTGTATCCATGTGCCTTCGTACTGGTGGCATGGTTAACGCGAGATGATAAATGAATCAATTAAAATTGAAAAAGTAAAACTTTTTCCTAAAATAACCGAAACAAGTTAAGAAGACAATCGAAGAAAAACATAACATCCAATTATTCTTTTTCTTAAAATGATGGCCAATACTTTTCAAATTAGGAACACGAACACCAGCATTAAAGAGATCAAACACCAAAGAGTTCGTAATATCAATATAATGCTACTTATCAGTTACTTTCAGTTTACTAAAGTGCACTTAAATGTAAATAAACTAGTGGCCCTTATTTTGTTTTGAGTAGTATATATTATTATATCAGCAATATCTTACAGGCAAACTTTGGTCGAATTTCGAGCACTGCTAAAAACTAGCGGTCGCCTAGTGGCGACCGCTAGTTTTGTAAAATCGTTCCCAAGGGCTCTAAAAGCTTACGAAAAATTTTTCTTTAAATCCTTTGATCTCCATATATTTATTCCTAGAAGCTCCAAATTATATTACAAATAATTAAATAAAGACCCACTTACTAGTGTGTTCCCGACAACTCCAAAACAAACTGTATGCTTAGCAGAATTAAAACATGTAATAATTGAATGTCTGTATATATTGGGCGATTTCAATGCTCACCCTAATAGGCTCTTCTACAGCGAATTGAGTAATTTTTGTAAAGACAGGTCTTGGGTGTGTGCGGATGTTGAGAAATTGGGCGTTGAGTCTGGTAGTTATACGTACATGGATATATATCATGGGTCAAGAAGTTGGTTAGACCACTGTGTGGTTACTCAGTCGGCTTGGCAAACGGTCGTAAATGCCACTGTGTTGGAGGAAGTATTTGTGTCCGACCACCTACCACTGTGTATAGAGGTCAATATCGAGGCTATAAGAACAAAACTAATACTCGATATACCTCCAAACGATGTTATATGGGGCGAGAGGGACGAGTCTCAGATAACCACATATCACAATATGTGCCATAGTGGCCTTCGAGACATCGACTTTCCAACAGAATTTATAGAGTGTGGCCATGGCTCCTGCAGCAATACTTATCACAAAGTAGTTATAGATAATTTATATTGTCGTATAGTGCAGGTCCTGAGGGAAGCAGCTATCTGTTCTAAAGAAAGATGTAAAGTAAAGAAAAGGGGAAAGGCTAGAGTATTGTGTGGATGGAGCGATCATGTGAGGGAGGCTCACCGGGAAGCAAGGCTTAAGTACGACCTCTGGGTATTACATGACAGACCGTCATCTGGTGTGGTGTACGAGCAAATGTATGAATCTCGTAAAGTATTTAAGGGGAGGCTAAAGTGGTGTAAAAACAACCAAGAACAACTTAAAATGGACAAAATTGCTAAACATAGAGCTGATAAAAATTTTGGAAAGTTTTGGAAATCCACAAATAGACTAAACCTTAGGCCTTGCCTCCCGACCACTGTGAACGGGATAGGTGAACCGAGACAGATCGCTAATATGTTTAAGGAACATTTCCGAGTAACACCTGTGCTTGGTCGTTCCGGTGAGACTGGTGATGCTGAGCACGCGAGTCCCGAGACAGAGCCGCTGCTAAGCTTCTCGGCAAATCAGGTTCGATCAATTATTAAGAGGATGAGCAGGGGTAGGTCTCCGGGACACGATGGGCTGAGTATCGAACATTTTAAATACGCGGGCATACATCTCCCGAGGGTCCTGTCCTTGCTCTTTAATGTGTGTATCAGTCACTCCTACCTTCCAGCTGAATTGATGAAAACCACCGTGGTGCCGTTAGTCAAGAGCAGGGCAGAAGATATCTCGGACAGTGTGAACTACCGCCCGATTTCCCTAGCTACAACTATAGCTAAAGTGTTGGACAGTCTGCTTGATTCTACACTGCAGAAATACATAGATCTACACGACGCTCAGTTCGGGTTTAGACCGGGACTTTCTACTGAAAGCGCAATTCTGAGTCTCAAGCATACTGTCCAATACTACACTAAGCGCAGAACGCCGGTATATGCCTGTTTTCTTGATCTCTCCAAGGCCTTCGATCTCGTCTCCTATGAGGTGCTTTGGAGGAAGATGGCGGACAGGGCTGTACCGGAAGAAGTACTACGGCTTTTTAAATTCTGGTATGCAAACCAAACTAATATTGTTAGATGGTCAGGGGCATTATCGGAGCCATATGGGTTGGAGTGCGGTGTGAGACAGGGAGGGATATCCTCTCCAGGGCTCTTCAACTTATATGTCAACGATCTCATAGTTGAGCTCAGCAGCATGCATGTCGGATGCTCGGTGGGTGGTCTTAGAGTTAATAATATCAGTTACGCGGACGACATCGTGCTGCTGGGGCCGACTGCAAATGCCATTAAACAGATGCTATCTGTGTGTGAGAGGTATGCTGCTTCCCATGGACTTGTCTATAATATTAAGAAAAGTGAGTACATGGTCTTTAAGGCCGCCGGTAGGTGTCCAGAACAAATACCACCCATAAGCCTGAACGGGTCAAGCCTGAAGAGGGTATATCAATTTAAATACCTAGGACATATACTTACCGACGACCTTAAAGACGATGTCGATATAGAACGGGAGCGTAGGGCTCTGGCGGTCCGCGGTAATATGCTGGTTCGCAGATTCTCCCGGTGTACAGACCAAGTCAAAACTACACTTTTTAAAGCATACTGCCAGGGTATGTACACCGGGGGCCTGTGGATGGCGTATGCCAAAAGATCGTTAGATACCCTGCGCATCCAATATAATAATATTTTCAGGATGATGTTGGGACTTCCCCGTTTTTGTAGTGCATCAGAGATGTTTGCACAGGCTGAAACTAATGGATTTCAGGCCATTATTAGAAATAAGATCGCATCACTGATGACAAGGATAAGGGCGAGTAACAATAGCATCCTGAAAATAATTGCAGAGGACCTACACGCACCGTGGACGAGGCACTTCGTGCGGACTATGATCAGATAACTATCCTGGTTATTAGTCTGCGCGGACTGCCTCCTCCATGGGCGCATAGAATAAAAATAATTAAACATTAGAATAAAACTAACATAGTTATTTAAGAAAATGTTACTAACACAATGGATCAATGTTGTCTTAAATAAAGAATTATTATTATTATTATTATTAATAATATAATAAAAAATTTTGATAAAAAATAAAATCTCAAAGTACCTAGAGAATGTTTTGGAGCTGTACGCAATTAAATTGGTAAATGTGGCTTTATTTATTATTTTCATATAAAAATCTTTGGAGCTCCTGGTAACTAATGTATGGAAAAATGAATGTTAGACAACAATACATTTGGAGCGCACGGGAATAAGTCCGTCATGAGCGACCCGTGCTGTCAATTAGATAACCAGCCAGCCACTCTATTCCATACCTACCTAAGGCATATATGCGAGAAGGTTATCAATCGCCTCAACACCGGGCTCGTCTCTTTATGATATATATAAATCTTCTGTGCGTGTTTGTAATTTAACTCCTCCCTAAACGGCTGGACCGATTTTGATGAATTTTTTTGTGTGTGTTCAAGTGGATTCGAGAATGATTTAGATTTGTTTTTTTTTCTTTTTTCGTGTGTACAGGACAACGTCTGTCGGGACAGCTAGTATATATATATGTATATACAGAGTGTGGCGTAAATAATGGATAACCCTGGCCAGATTATCATCTATTATTTACCCCACTTATATCACTACACAGTGTAGTACATTTTGTTTTCGATACAGGGGCCCAAAAATGCACAATTCCTTAGAAAACATGTTGAAATTTGAGAATAAGTATTTTTTGCGAATTTGTCTTAGATTAGAACACAAAAACTTGATACTGGTCTGATGATACAAGTATTCAGGAGTGACATAAAAAAACAGAACGAGAAAATGTCGCCAATTGTAGAAATGGCAGCTGATTTTGTATAAGTACGATTTTTATTAAAAATATCAATAATTTGGTCATCCATGGGCATATGGTGATATAAGTGGGGTAAATTATAGATGATAAATCTGGCTAGTCGACAGTTTCAGGGTTATCCATTATTTACGCCACACCTGTATATAGGCATCAAATATTTAATATCCATATAAAATATGGATATTACTTATTTCTTGATTGTAAGATTTCTATTTTAATTCTTTATATAGTCAGGTAGGGAAATAAAAACAGTACTTTAGCGCAATAAATTATATATTTGTTACTTTTACAGTTACGACATACTTGCTGCACAACGAATCATACAATTTATAAATAGGATACATGCGTCCCCACAATCACAATAATTAAGGCCCTCAGCAGACGTGCTACGACTTACATAGGGCTTATTCCCGTGCGCTCCAAATGTATTGTTGTCTAACATTCATTTTTCCATACATTAGTTACCAGGAGCTCCAAAGATTTTTATATGAAAATAATAAATAAAGCCACATTTACCAATTTAATTCTCTACAGCTCCAAAACATTCTCTAGGTACTTTGAGATTTTATTTCTTATCAAAAACTAAGGCACGTGTTTCCTTCTTCCTTCAATCCTGGGTCCTTTAAGCGGGGCGTGAAAAAGCACCTTCTCAGGCCGTCAAAGTAGAGACCTCAACATCGCCTCGGCTGCTATGAGGGCGGTGTGGAGGCCACTGCTCTTAGACCACACGACTGCTTACCATCAGGTGGAGTGTGTTCATTTTGACGAGCAAAATAAAAAAAAAAATTATATTATTACATGTTTGAATTCTGAAAACCATATAAAACTATACCTACAGATTGTTTTGGAGCTGTCGGAAACACGCTAGTAAGTAGGTCTTTATTTAATTATTTGTAATATAATTTGGAGCTTCTAGGAATAAATATACGGAGATCACAGGATTTAAATTTTTTTTAAAATCATAAGGTTTTGGAGCCCTTGGGAACGATTTTACAAAATAATAATTATATTTTATTTTAGTCTTGGAGCGCTTGGGAGCAATATAGCGGAGCGGGCGGGAATAAGCCTTACATAGTTGCTTTGCCGAATTTGGACACAATAACCAATCACTCTACACACATAAATGACATAAGTAGCTGAACATTTAATAAAATCCTCAAATTAATTATAAATTATTATATATGTTAAAAGTAACATGTCTGCTTTGGCTCTAAAAGTAAACAAAGTATTTAAAAATCAGTATCAAAACTCAACAATATTAAGTTCAACAATTATTAACAAAAAATTTCAATAAAGTAATTCTAAATAAATAACCACATCAATCAATAATAATCAATAATGTTTTCAGACAATATATTCATAGATCTATCATTCTGTCAGTCTCGATGGCGTAGTGGTTAGTGTAACCGACTGCCACGCCTGAGGTCGCGAGTTCGAATCCCGCACAAGTCAAACATTTGTGTGCATGAACATGGATGTTTGTCTTGGTCTGGGTGTTTCTATGTATTTGCAAAAAAATATATACAGTATATATGTATGTTTATCCATAGTCTAGTACCCATAATACAAGCTCTGCTTAGTTTGGGCTAGATGGTGTTGTGTGTATGTGATAGAATATTATATTATTATTATAGATGGTTATAAATTTTAGTAGCCACAGAAATATCCAATTGAGACATTAGAACTAAATTGCGTTAGCGTATGGCTGTCAAATAAAATGTATGGTACTGTTTCTAATTCTCAAAAGTTTTGGTCCCGATAGGTCCTTGTGTATCAGAGTCCACATTCCTATTGCATCTTTCAGACTACTTACAACGTATGACTTTAAAATCATATCTTTAACTAATAAACTAATTCAGTCTTACTACAAAAACTTCTTATAAGACACCACAAAAGTGTGCTACCCCGAATATATACAAATAGGATACAACGTAAAACGACAATTACTACATTTCAGAAATTTATTATATTTGTTCTACGGTTTTCGAGTTTTAATTACTGAGTCAGACTTTACATACATTGAAACAAGAAATGGCATAAATAAAACAACAATAAGTAATTTGTGTAACACCTTAATATGTACATATACCAGTTGTTTGGAAGTCTAGCGAGTGTGTAGACCAGCGATTCCTAACGGCCCGTTCACGATCTCGCCGCTGTGAGCTTAGCGCGGGGCGGCGAGCGGTAAGATCAAATGTATTAAAATGTTTGAAGCACGCCACGAGCGCCGCTCATAGCGAAAACGTGCGCGGCTTTCTCCGAGCGAATCGCTACAGCGGCGCGCGGTGTGCGGAGCGGCGGGAACAAACGTACAAGCGAATGAGTGCGACGCCACGACACAGAGCGGCGCGGACAGCGGAGTAGGAGGGCCGCCGCCGCTAGCCACCACTGAGGGTACGTGCGCGCACAACGCTCCGCCGCCCCGCTCGCCGCTAAGACCCGAAGTCGTGACCGGGCCGTAAAGTGGGTTCCATAGAAAAGTCACCAGGATTCCGCGAAATTATTTATTTTCGGCGGTTCATCGGACAGGAAACGTGTTAAACGTTTTTTTTCTATTGTGTCTATCACGGGACTGTGAATGGGTTAAATAATTTTAATTATAGTTTAGTTTTAGTTTAGATTATTTTTGATTTGTAATTATTTGATATGGGGCTCCATAAAATAAAAGGTGTTTGTTGAGTGTTCCGTTATCTTAAAAGTTAAGGGACCCCTAGTGTAGACTATTTAAACCACTTTGCTAGAAGTGTATTTAATATTATATGAATTTTACGATCACAATGACTTATTTTATATTACACAAATGTAATGAAACGAATATTGCTGGCTAAGAACGAACGTATACAATCAATTGTAGCTCAGCCACAAAAATTAATGTTAAGATTTAAACAATTATCATTGAAAGGATTATTTATGTAATAACGACCTGATTAGGTACTATTATTAATACAGTGTAACCTCGATACTACTAAACTGAAGGGAATTAGAGAGTATTCGTTATACCAAGTAATTCACTACAATGGCTTGATAACAAACCTCATTGTAGTGAATTACTTGGTATAACGACCTTGGTATAACCTAAACTCTATATAAATAGAGTTTAGGTTGGACTACGAGTCGTTTTAACAAGGTAAGAAAACTTGTTTATTAACCTCAACATTACGTTACTCATCTGCTTACCCTGTTAAAGCGAACGATTTCAACTAATAAATGAAACACATTTTAATGAAAACACTGTGTCTGAACCTCGAGACATGAATTATTGTGGAATTGAAAGAGAGATAGGATACGTTATGTAAAGGTTATAAGTTGACAAAATTCGTTAAATAGAGGTAAATAATACTTTATATATATTATATTCTGCAATGATTGGAAATTCGTTACAAAGAGATTTTTGGATAAATGTATTCGTATTGTAAAGGTATAATTTCATACGGGCAGTTTTAGGGGATTTCGAAAAATTTGTTAAATCAAGGAAACCGTTATCAATATCTCAATAGGCTTGTTATATTAAGGTTACACTGTAGTACAACGATGAAACCTTTGATCGAAAACAGATTGCTGATGGGTTGTTCTGAAGCACCAATCACAGCTCGTCCATTACGCGCCGCATATCGACATGTAAGTCTCATAAGAACATTTAACTATAAATTACCCTTACTGGTGTAAGTGTGTCTTTAAACTAATTAATCTGTACTTATCTACGTAACTATATTATGGAATCTGCGAGCTTTGGCCGTATTAATGAGGGCATAGTGCATTCTACTTCTATACTTCAGCCCAATCAGTCAATAAATACACGATATATATATACAGATATACATATAGCTTTTAATTATTTAATTCAAAATCATATGTTACAAAGGCAAATCAAAATTGGAAGCTTTTTCATTAATCAAACAATCATGTTATTGTTACACCCAGTGCCATCTCTCGGCATTGTGGGTAAGACTCGGGAGTTCCGTCTAATAATTTATGGGTAGTATTTAACTGCACAGCAAAAAAATGCTAATTGCACAGCAAAATATGCATACCAAAAATACTAATTGCACACCAAAATATATTTAAAGAGATCACACTAAGTCGACGGAGCCTCGCTCCGCGGGGCTCCTATTTTTGGGTGGATTTAAGAAGGAACCTAACATAACCTAATCCTTCCGAGACGGAATGCAGTGATTTGAGGCTTATAGGTGCTCGTTATGATATATTTTAGTAAGCATATTTTGGTGATCAATATATTTAATCCCATAATTTATTACAGCGCCATCTATTGACGTCTTACGGAACTATGTAGTTCGTACGAGAAGAGTAGAGAGAACGCTGGCACATTCTCGAATCTTCGTACTGTTTACATACCGGGTATGACGTTTCTAGAAAACTCCGGAAACGCTTTAACGTATAAAAGGGGAAGGCCTACGCTCCCCGAGTCAGTTTACAAACGTAAGTGGTCAAGTATTCATCGGAGCGAACGGAAGCGAAAATACCAGTGTTTGAAGCAGTTATAGTGTTTGTTGTGTTTTAAATTTAATTGTGTCTTAGAATAAAACGTGTTTTAGTCGGTAATATTGTTTACGTTCTTATCCGTGGAACGCAGCACGTAACAATATTATATCCGATAGGATATAATATTGTTACGTGCTGGATACAGTACGTTCATAAAAAGTAAAAATGCTGTTTTAAACTGTAATTTAACGTTTTCAATATCAAATAATTTTTTCTGATACTGTAATTTTTTGATGCAATTTAGATTTCCATTGTAACTAATGATCACATTAAGCCAAACATTCGGCACGTTGCGGCTTGGTAAGTACCGGCTGAACGTTTCATTATGCGGTACGTGTTTCTGTAAACTGTGCGGCTTGCCTTCCTTCTTTAATGGGCTGTAAACAATTGGAGAACTACATGGAACCTAGTTCTGTATTTAAAGAGATGCTGAGTATTAAAAATGAGTCTTGCACAGCCAGAAAGAGAAAAACATTTAGATATGAATCATATATACCTAACAGCTACATACTGTGTCATCTAAAACGTAACTTGGAGTTATTATAAACAAGTGAGTGGCTGACTAAATTAGTAATGTCAGCCAATCAATCTACTTCAAATGAGATGTCGTTGATTAGTCTTCCACATTAGTTATGCGCTAATACAGTGTTTAAACTTCACACATTACATAACATTGTAGAGGACTCTGACATGTATTTTCCTCACGACAGTATTCATAAATAAATTAATTATTCCAAACACACAAAATTTCGACAACTAAACTTGGTCTATTGGACTTTGAAATGGCAGTGCATATATCCATCAAACACTGAGAAGAGGTCCGTGCCCAGCAGTGGACTAAAAATATAATATTACAACTAATACATTTCTGCCAGCCAGTATAGAAACAACAGTTACCATAGTACTATTACTTACATGAGCAGAAAAATCCCGTGATTTATTAAATAAAAAAGTTATTTACTTTTACACAATTTAAACCACTGCACGCGCGACGTTGCCAAATTTACATCAACGACATCGGATGTCCGAAGTTGCAAAATTCCAATGCGCACACGCGCGATGTTGCCACATTTGTAGTTCGCACAACATAGCTTGTGAGAACAAAAGAGAACAATAGCGAAAATGCGGAGCACTCCCAGCTTAACGAAATGTACTACATTTTGTCGCTTTCTTCCGCATTCAAACTTTCTATTAGCAATAAATCGGTTAACTCATTCACACAGCTCATTCACTTACCTCGGTTCGTAGAATGCGCTCGCTGTCTATCTCTGAGGCTTTTATTATTATTTATTTGTAATATTGTTGGCCACACGGGCTTGTCTATTAGAAATCCCGGGAAGATCTATATTAATATCAACATGTCGATGCAAGTACATAAATAACTCTACCTAATTCCGAGCTCTGGTTATGTGGTACAATTCACATTCCCCGGGACAAATCACTTTACTACACTTACTTAGCGAGATCTTCACTTTTCACTATGTTAAACTGTCCTATACTGTCACCACCGTTGAAACTATCCAGTAGCACTTGACCACCATCAACCATGGCTTCCACCTGCAGTATCAAGTTTTCTTGACCACCATCACCGATGGTACCCTGAACAACTTCACCGTTCTGAATATAAATGACATTAGTGCCGATATCTTTGGTTGTTTTGGTCACATACTGTATGAAGTTATTCATTGTCATATTACTGCCTGTAGGTTCTGCTATTTCTATGCTGTCTGCATTTTCTATGTTGCCGTTTGCCTTTTCATCAGTCATATTCTGTTCGATACTCTTTTGGAACATCTCCTCGGCTTCGTATGGGACACTATATTCTAAAATGTCGTCCTCAGATTTGAGAATGACTTTGGATTCCTTGACTTCTAACTCTGTCATAGTTGGTAGGGACTTGAAGAACATCTGCAATAGAAGAAAATGTATAATTATAATTAATGTTTTATTTTTTAACTTTTAGATTGCTATGGATTATAAAGAAATTATCTGTAGCAGTATAGAATTTAGAAGAAATCATATTGGTCTAATCTATACTAATATTATAAAGCTGAAGAGTTTGTTTGTTTGTTTGTTTACTTGAACGTGCTAATCTCAGGAACTACTGGTCCGATTTGAAAAAATCTTTCAGTGTTAGATAGCCCATTTATCGAAGAAGGCTATAGGCTATATATCATCACGCTAAGATCAATAGGAGCGGAGCACCAATGAAGAATGTTTCAAAATCGGAGGGTATTTTTCCTTTTGAGAGCTTCCGCTGCGTGCGCTGCGTAAACAGTTCAAGTTTCGCAAAAATAATGTATGACAGAATTGTTCCCCTTTAAAAGTTCTAAAAAAACGTCCGCGACAGCATATGACTATCTTTTAAGGTTGGCTCACTATAACCATTTTTATGCCAACGAAATTTGTTCTAAAATAATGCATTATTTGCGAAGGTATTTTTATAAACATGATATTAATCCTTATCCAAATAAATACATTATTCATCACAAGTATTTAATTTAAAACAAAATTGCCCTTTACATCATTCGATTTCAATGAATATCTTAGGAGATATCGCAGTTTTAAAATAACATCGCAGCAAAATAATTACCCATTACAGACATAGTACAAATAATGTTTCTCCTGGTTTATTCTGCGTGATTACTACTGGTTTGATTTTAAAATTATTTTCAATTTAAAGATCTTTATTTCTCAATAAAACACATACATGTCACTTACATGAGAACATAATAGATTTTAAAGTTAATTTACATTAATAAAAAACCCGATGTAGGTATTTAGAAATAAATAGTCCGGGCGTGTGGTTGCGAGTTCGGTACAAATAATAAAAGTGAGATTGCCAATCGAGTGGTCCAAGTTATAAGAAATAATAATTTTTAAATTTTACTTAATACATATAAGATCACGGATCTTTTTTTTGAAGATGTTAAGCGAAGTCGCCTCTTTCACGTCATTTGGAAGTGCATTATATAGTTGTGCTCCTGCAAACGTTAAACTGTTTTTACCGTAGTTTGTTCTAATGCTTGGTAAAACTAGGTGGTTAGCACGTCGAGATGAATATTTTTGTGTTTCTCCTTTTGTTGTGAAAGTAATGTGTGAATGAATGAGTTTATTTATCAATTTATATATAAGTATGAATAAGTGTTATATATATATATAATTGCCGAATATTTTTTATTTTAGTTTCTTTGTATATAGTTTCAGATGGCGCTAAAAAGTCATAATGATATAGTATTTTTACTATTTTATTTTGTGTTGTTTGGATTGGTTTTATATTAGTTTTGGCCGCGTTACCCCAGATCTCAATAAGATATAGTATATGAGGTTTTACTAAAGCATTGTAGATCAGAGCTCGAGCTTTTGGAGGAATGCACCTTGCCATATTATGTAACGATACTATTAGTGACGTTAGCTTATTCTGTATGCTTTGTATGTGTGGAATCCATGTTAAGTTTTCGTCCAGTGTTAGCCCTAAATATTTTTCTTGAGTAGCTTTCTAAAGTATTTGTCCATTTACATGGAGGTTGGCGTGGTTCGGAAGTGTTTTATTTTTAGCGCGACGTCTTTGAAATATTAATTGTAAGAAGGTTATATTGAAACCATTCATGCAAAGTATTCAAATCTTCTTGGGCTTGTTGAATAATTAGGTTGAGATCATATCCAAAGTAAAACATACAAGTGTCATCTGCGTATAATGTAAGCTGACCATTTAAGTTAAGCTGTGAGATGTTATTAACGTAAATTAGGAATAACAAAGGCCCGAGGATTGATCCCTGTGGTACACCGAAGGTTATAGATTGAGGAGAACTTTCATAATTTTCAATTTTTACAATCTGGTATCTGTTAGACAGATATGACTGAATCATTTTATACGCTGCCCCAGTGATGCCAATACTCTGCATTTTTTTTAAAAGTAAGCTCTGACTGACCGTGTCAAATACTTTTTTTAAATCGATGAAAACTCCAACCGCGACATCTTTTTGGTCTATTTTTGTTTTAATTGTTGTTATTAAGTCTATAGTGGCGCTAAGTGTATTCGATTTCGGACGAAAACCATACTGGTTTTGATATAAATAGTTGATTTTTGTTAAGTAGTCATTGAGTCCTTTATAAATAATTTTTTCTAAGATTTTTGATAGTACTGGCAACACTGAGATAGGGCGATAATTACTCGGGTCTGATTTTACTCCACTTTTATAAATAGGACTGATTCTGGCAATTTTTAAGTTATCTGGAAAGGAACCTATGGTTAACTGTTTTTTGAACAGTCTGTTAAATTTTGAATAATTAAGCTTTTGATACATTTTAGGATTTTAGTACTTAAGCCATCAATACCTGTGCTAGTGTTTGTGTCGAGACTGTCAATGATTTTAGCTACTTCGTTAGCAGTGCACAGAAGGAATTCAGAAAGCTCATGATATATAGTGCTTGGTGAAGGTCTAGGCAACGTGTATATGTCATTGTTGTTATTGTGAAATTTTGATGGGATATTGTTCGCTAATAGTGCTCCGATGTTTGCAAAATAGTTATTAAAATGGGATTTGTGACTACCAGACCATCTCGCGTTGTTAAGCTTGAGGGAATACAACTATTAACAATTTTGTTAGCTGAAAGACTGTTGATAAGCTTCCACATCTTTTTAGGTTTGTTCGTACACTTCATGAACTCTCCATAGAAATACTTGTCCTTTGTGCTCTTTATTCTTCGTTTTAGACTATCTCTTTTATTTTTAAAATTACTTTCTAATGCCTCATCTGTGGGATTCTGGTTTATTTTTTTCCATAATTGGTTTCGCTCATAGATTTCTGTAATAATTTGTCTGTTTATCCATTCTGTTTGTGGTTCGTTAATAATTTTGAACTTTTGTACTTTGTTTATTGTTACTATTTTCTTAATGTACCCGTCTAATTGAAGAAAATCGTGATTTTTATTATCAAATAGTCGTTTCCATCATTTTATATAATTTTTCAAATTTAGTCGCCTCATACTGGATAATTTGTTTTCTTGGTGGTTGTACATGTTTTAGTTCGACATAGATATTCTTGTGATCCGATAAAGCGGATTCAATTACTGCAAAATGGAAGTTGTTTTCCTTTTAGTGTTGGATAGCCTATTTATCGAAGAAGGCTATAGGCTATATAAAATCACGCTACGAGCCACGGAGGCGGTGCAGTAACGATAAACGCGGGAACATCTAGTGAATTATATTTTGCGACCTATGGCGTATTGAGCACAATTCCGGACTTGAAATGTGCTGATACAAAAATGTTCTGCAAAAAAACTAACTATTCATCATACAGTAAAATGTGCTCATAGCCAGTTGCACTCACTGACTGGTAAACGAATTGCGAGGTTAAGCAGCATTGGGTGCGTTCAGTCTATAGATGGGTGACCGCTTAGTAGTATTTCATCTGAACGTCTCCGTGCTTCGGAGAGCACGTAAAAATTTCGGTTTCGGTTATTGTCAAAATGACAGTAGTTGTTAAGCCATGTCAGAGGCCTATGGGCGGCTTGAACAACTCTTGACAACAGGTTGGCCACAAACCACACGAAAAAGAATAAAAGATACAGTAAAAAACCGGTATATTATTTCGTATGTATTTTTACCTTACGAGTTATTATCGACATTCCATGAGCTCTCTTCATGTGAGCTTTCAGCAAGGACATTCGCGGGTATCTGGAATATTATACATAGACATTAATGAACTCAATTTTAAATAGTATCAGATATAAAATGATCAATCATTTATTTATTTAAAGCACGCTTCCATTAGGCAAGTAACTTGCTTGCATGCAAGTTGCAAATTGCACAAACCTGCATATAAAGGTCATAGCACACATATCAACTCTGAAAGGGAATGTAACCGTATCGCCTTTCGCCTCGCCGTCAACCAGGCGTCAACCTAACGTAAACATGTAACGAAAGCAGATCCGGTAGGTCGACTCGGCTACGGCTAGGCGACGCCGCGCTTACGGCTCGCCGACAGCGAGGCGAGACGATTACGTTACGTTTCCGATTAGTGTGCGTTGCAGTAGGGAGTTTCATACAAAGAATACTGCACGACTCGAGTTGATACGGTGCTGATCCGTTTCCGAGTTGATATGTCATGTGTGCTTAAGTTACAATTTATAGAGGGTAGTTTGAACTTGTACATATTTTTATTCAAGTGACCTGCAAATTGAACGCGCAAACGTTAGTGGCACGTTTTGAATTTCGAACCAGTGACGTGTACGCATATAATATCTATCGCTGTACAAATTATCGAACCATAATGCCTGTTAGGTGGACGCACGAGAAAATAAACATTTTATTGAGGAGTATCATAGAAACGAGTGCCTATGGGAATTGAAAAGTCCTTTTTATAAAAATCGAGATTGGTATATATGTATTATTATCTCAGAAATAACTCGGCAAGCAGCACCGACCACAGCATCCAGCTTCCAGCCATGATGGCCTACTTATTGTTGAACGTTAAACATCTCCACTTCTATGCAAGTGAAACTGGCATGCAATTTGCACACTCTCGAAAACGTGTTTCCAGTGCAAGCAGCTTATACGGAATGATGTATATAATGAGTGTAAGGAGCGTGTGTCACCTCTTAGGACAGATGTGGCAGGCGCAGGGCGGCGGCAGGCGGCGGTGCACGCGGTTCACGTGCAGCAGCAGCGCCGACTTCTGCGCGAAGCGGCGCACGCACTCGCCGCACCCGTGCTTGCGGATCGCTGAGCAAGGTAATTAATTTATTTATTTTATTGCGTATTAAATAGTTAATTATCGCTCGCTTTAACGGTGAAGGAAAATATCGTGAGGAAATCTGCATTTCTGAGAGTTCTCCATAATTCAATTAAATTTAATTCAATTCAATTCGTTTATTGCATTTCATAATGTATATACAGGTCTTATAAATATAGAGAGCACAATTATGGACCCCGTCGGGCACGGCAACAGGAGAGAAGAACGAATATTCTATTATGTTATATCATATTGAAATAAATTTTAGAGCTTAGTAGATGTTTATTTAATTACTCACGTATTATTTATCTATTATAGTTTATTATTAATTTATTATAAAGCAAGTATTAAAGTTATTTTCTAAAATGTACCTACTTACATAATTTAAATTATTGAAATTTATTGTTTAAATATTCGCTTATATCATAGTAACATTTTTGTATTAAAAGTCTTTTAATTTGTTGATAAACGTGCTGAATTTGTTTTCATTTTTAATATTATTTGATAATTTATTATATATTGTTATGACTGACTTTTTATTAAAGGCTTATGATAAAGTGGTGAGGAATGAACTTTGGTCGGCATTGTCCATGTATGGAGTGAATAGCAACCTCACGCGAGCTCTGAAATCTCTTTATGATGATTCCAGAGCTTGTGTTAGGATAAATGGGACCTACACAGAGTGGTTTAGCATCGATGAAGGTGTTAGACAAGGATGCGTAGCGTCACCTTGGCTGTTTAACCTATACATGGACAATTGTTTGAAAGATTTAAAAGATTGTGAATGGGGATTAAGAATGAATGAGTTACTTGTCAAATGTCTTCTTTATGCGAATGACCAAGTAATACTTGCGTCATCAGCGGAAGAGTTGCAGGCGATGGTAACTATTATGCATGGTGGTTTTGCGAGTAAAGGAATGAAAATAAATGTAAGCAAGACGAAAGTAATGGTATTCGAAAAGGAAGAGTGCGTGACGATGTGTAATATTATGATTGATGGAGAAAAAGTGGAGCAAGTGAAAGAGTTTGTATATTTGGGTACTTTGTTTACAAGGGATGGTAAACATGACGGAGATATTGAAAGGAGAACGATTGCTGGCAACAAAGTGAATGGAGCTCTACGCGCTTTTATGAACAGTCGAAATGTATCCGAAAAGGCACGTTTGGCTGTTCATAGAGGACTATTAGGGCCCACACTTATGTATGGAAGTGAAAGTTGGGTATGGCAAAAGAAGCACGAGAGCAGAATAAATGCTGTAGAAATGAGAGCGTTGAGAAGCATATGTGGTGTGACTCTGAAAGATAGAATAAGAAATAGTGTGATTAGAGAGAGATGCGGCATGAAAGTGGATGTAGTTACAAGAATAGAAAAGGGTATGTTAAGCTGGATTGGACATGTAGAAAGAATGGACGAGGAAAGACTGACTAAGAAAGTTTATAAGGCTAGTGTGAATGGAACAGTCGCAAGAGGAAAACCTAGGCGAACGTTTCTCGATCAGATCGGAGGCGTTCTGGACAAAGGCCAGGTTAAGAGCTCCTTAAACCGACGTGCGTGTATGAGGAATGTGATGAGAGTGAATGAAGCCAGAGAAGTGTGTCAGGATTGTAGCAAATGGAAATCCGTAGTCTCTGCCTACCCCTCTGGGAAACAGGCGTGAATCTATGTATGTATGTATGTATTTTTATGGATATAACGTAGGGGGTTTATTCCCATCCAGTAACACCCAAACGTGTATCAGTGTTACTCGTTGAGAATTTTTTTCCCCACGAGTAACCCACCCCTTTTCTTTTCTTTCCTTTACCCGCGCCTTTTCCCATCGTGTAACACTGTTACTCGATGCAATATAAAACAGTGTTACTCGGTGGGATACTTTACCCGCACCTTTTCCCAACGAGTAACACTGTTACTCGATGAAACTTTTTATTCCTATCCAGTAACGCCAATACTTAGGTTGTTACTCGTTGACACAAAAAATTTCCCATCGAGTAACTGTGTTACTCGTTGGGAAAAAAATTCCCAACGAGTAACACTGTTACACGTTTGGGTGTTACTGGATGGGAATAAACCACGTAGGGACTTGATGCATGCATTTGTAATCTGGACGTTGGTAAGTTTAACCTATTTTTGTGGCTTAGTATATATTTTGTACTAGCTGTTACCTACGACTTCGTCCGCGTACATTTTAACTAAAAAGTGTTTGTCTCCGCGGAACCCTATTTTTTTTCTAAAATCAATGTAGCCTATGTTACTCCTTATAACATCAGCTATCTGCCAGTGAAAGTCCCATCAAAATCGGTTCAGCCGTTTCGGAGATTAGCCGGAACAAACAAACAGACAGACAAAAATTTTAAAATAGATGTTTTCGTATTGGTACCTTATATACTTTCATATGCATTAGATAAAAAGCTGTTATTTTGACATTACAAACAGACACTTCAATTTTATTTATTTGTAAAGATGTATAGATTTAAATCTTCCCTTCTTGTGTAATAATAATGTTTTTGAAGATATGTAAAGTCTGCCAACCCGCACTAGGCCAGCATGGTGGAGTATGGCCTAACCTTTCTCTCAGTGAGAGGGGGCCCGTGCCCAGCAGTGGGACAGTTTAATACAGAGCTGATATTAGTATTATTTTATTGGACCATCTACAAAGTTACACACAACTTAAAGCTAGATACAAAAGTGTTGGGTCAATAGATTAAGTTTGTACCCTCACTAACTGTACATAACATACTGAGGGCGAAATAAAAAAAAAATACATATAATTAATTAAGCCTACGGAGACATGAACAGGAATTGTCTGCTGAGATCATATCGACACCAGAAATCCAGAAATGGATGACGATGATTGAGTTACTTGAGTGAAATATGCACTATAGTGGCTGAAGGAAAAATGAATTCGGACCAAAAGCTGCGCATGACAAACAATTGCCGTAGAGTAATGAGTGCGACTTCACAAATGGCTGTGTTATACCAACAGCTAAAAGAAAAAGCTGTCCAAATCCACACCACCATCCAGCACCTACAGGCACAGCAAGTCTCGCATAGTCACGATACGACAAGTTATAGACGTGGTCGAAGAAAAGCTTAAAGCCTCGGGAAATACTACATCTTTCGCCGATGTGGTGAAAAAGAGCGCTGATAAGTTTATCTGTCCCAATAATTTTAGCTCCCTCGTAATCATGCCGAATGACAAGACAAAGACCAGCGATGAAACAAAATCGCTTGTGCAGAAAATTGCGAAATGAAACTCCATATCCGCGCAGTAAGAAAAGTAAAGAACGGAGGCGTATTGATCAACACGGAAACAAAATTGTTCAATATATAAGTGCCACTCACAAAAACAGTCAATTCGGCATTGCTCAGGGTAGTATATTAGGCCCTACTTTGTACTTGATTTATTTAAATGACCTTTGTGGCTTTAATCTCCAAAAAGGTGCCATAGTATCGTATGCAGATGACACGGCTTTGTTATTCTCCGCTTCATCACGCACCGAGGTATACGAATACGCACAGCGAATCTTCAACATAGTCTCGAAGTGGCTAGAACAAAATATATTGACTCTGAATGCAGATAAAACGAAATACATTTTATTTAGCATGAGAAACAACACGCTTTATACAAACCTAAACATAATTGCACATAATAACTGTAGTACGTTTGCTGACACTGCATGCACTTGTCCCACATTAACTAACACGGACGATATAAAGTATTTAGGTATTACCATTGACACAAATCTAAACTTCCGCAAACACATCGATTTGTTATGCGCTAGTGTACTTATATTGATTTATATATTTACATACAATTGCGCAACATAGCCGACTACAAATTAATAAAACAGGTTTATTTAGCGTTGTGTCAGTCTTCTATTCTACTTCTTACCCGTAGTACTACCGGTTTATTTAGCGTTGTGTCAGTCTATTCTACTTCTTACCCGTGGTACTACCGGTGGTGCTACTGGTGGTACCACGGGGAATTTTTTTTTGCCCGTAGTACTACTATCCTGCCTGGTACTACCACGGGAGATTTTACATTACCCATGGTGCTACTTGTTAATTTAATATATAAACATTACAAATGTATTTCGAGGTATGCTTAAGCTATAAAAAATTCGAGGTCATTAAAAGAATAATAAACAGAAAAAAACATTTTATGATGTAAATTGAGGGCTATATATATACCTACGGCATCTTGCTACGAAATAGAAAAAATATTATTATCAAACAACTTTTAGGCAAGAATAGTCATCATTTGTTGTACATCTTTGTACATCATCATTGTACATCTGCCCATTCCTCTCGTTCGTTGTGAAATGGTATAAATATTTACAAGATATTATCATTATTTATTATGAAATTTTGCCGCCCCCTAAAAGTGCCGCCCAGGGTGGGCCGCCACGCTACGCCACTGCATCCGAATGTTTGTGTCCCCAAAACTCAAAAAGTAGTCGGTAGATTAGCTTGAAATATTTACATAACATTGCATTTTTAAATACATGTAACGTCTCCACACAGACAAAGAAGTTTCGACAGACAACAGATGACGCTGTACACAATAGACGCTCCGCCATACAAACCTGAATAGCGCAAGTTAAGCTTACACAGCGACTACGGATAAATAGTTGGACCGGGGCCCGCCAGGCATGGCCACCCAGCCTGGTCGGAGGATCCTCTTTTTGTTTTAAAGTGACATCACCCCCTGTTCCTCCACATACTTTTAATTTCGTAAATACCACAGAAGAAAATAAGGCTTACTATCATAAAGTAGGCTACGTTATTTTATCAGCTAGCCTGATCTTTTGATGTGAAACATCTATAGCCGCACGTAAAACCGATTGCTGGCGTGGCGACGCATGCCGTGGCGACGCGTCGCCACGCTATATGATAGTATTTTACATTATGCCATATTAGTTCCTGTCATAATCTGCAATTCTTTTATGCAAGTTTTGTCGTTTGAAGAAAAAAACACAACTAGAAACTTAAAGTATTATTTATTGTTTTTCAAAGTATTCACCTCGAAGTTTTATACATTTTTCCATTCGCTCGAACCAGTTATTAAAACACTCATTCCACTCCAAAGTCGGTATGTCCAAAATGGCCGACTTGAAAGCGTCGACTGCTTCTTCACCGGACAGGAACCTTTGCCCACGAAGAGTTTTCTTAATTTTAGGAAATGTAAAGAAATCGTTAGGGCTTAGGTCAGGACTGTATGGGAGATAGTCAAGAATTTCTAAGTTTTCCTGCTTCAAATAATCAATTGTTTTACCAGCGGTATGTGAGCTTGCGTTGTCATGGTGTAGGATGATGCGTCGCTTTGGGTTAGATTTCGGAACTTCGGCGATGACTTGTGGCAAACAAACTGTGGTATACCACTCTGCATTACCCGTTCTACGATCTTCAAGCGCAATTGTTGCAACGTGACCGGTTTTCGCCACGAACGTAGCCACCCATCTTCTTCGAAGTGCTTCGAGAGCGAACAACTTTAGTCGGCTTTGGCTCATCTCGGAAGACCCAGGTTGTGGATTGCTGTTTGGAATCAGGGTCGTATGCATAAATCCAAGATTCGTCACCACTGATAATGTCGTAGACGTGATTTGATTCTCCTCGCTTGAACCTTTGGAGAGTTTTCTTACACCATCTGACGCGGGCCGCCTTATGATCACCGGAAAGCAAATGCGGGATCCATCGGCAAACTAGCTTTCTCACACCAAGCTCCTCATGCAAGATCTTTTGAATGGTTGTCCCTGAGATGCCTACTAACGCCTCTATCTCCCGATATGTCACATGACGATCTTCGAGTATCAGTTGTCTCACAGCAACTATGTTTTCTTCAGTAAAGGCGGATTTTGGACGTCCTTCACGTGATTTGTCACTAAGACTAGTATTTCCACGCTGGAATTCTAAATACCAGCGTTCGACAGTCCGTAGACAAGGGGCTTCATCATAAAACACAGATCTTAACTCCTCGAAACATTGAATCCGAGTTAGGCCTCTCCGAAAGTTGTAAAAAATAATAGCACGAACGTTTTCCTTCGAGAGATTCATTTTTGTGCGCGACCTGACAGATTCAAAACAACGCTGTGACTAAATAGTTGCATCAATCCTGATTCTTTCAATTGTTTTGCCATTCTAAATTCAAACAAATTTGAAAATTGAGCAATTCTAAATTAAAAATTAGCGGGAAATATTTAAACGACAGAACTTAAAAGGCATAGTAGTACAAAATAATTTCGAGTTTTTTTATTATCACTTAGCCTTATTAAGCATATACAGCGTCAGTAACAAACATTGTAATGTTATGATAACGGAATATTTAGGTAAACTCAATTATGCAGACAGAGAATTTGTTACAAATATTAAAATGATGTAATTATATTTTAGGTACCTAAGCCTTTTATTGTATGACACAATTGCTTGTACGTATACAGGCAGTTTTAGCTTAAGCTTATATTTAGTTATATTATTGTTCAAATAGATTACATATATAAATGTCCACTTTTAAAATAGATAGACAAGTGATCGCCTGAAACACAGCTTCAGGCAAGTAGCTTATAATTAATTTAAAGATGTTTAATTATCCTTTCTTGACATAACAGATTACTATAATTATTATTTTGGTTATAAACTAGTTTATTAAGGCATTGAGTTATTGTTAAATATTAAGAGTTAATTTGAAGTTGATTTAAGTCCACTATTGTACTCCTTTTTTAGCCGAATAAATTTTATTATTACTATTATAAGTATGTTGTTAGCAAGCAGCGATAGCTCAGTGGGTAGACCAACAGACTGCAATGCAGTGGGTCTCGGGTTCGAATCCACGTCGAGCACCTTTGACTTTCGGAATTTATATGACTTTTCGAAATTATACATGCGTATTGATTGACAATTATCGCCTACTCCGTGCCTCGGAGAGCACGTTAAGCCGTCGGTCCTGGCTGCCATGAACATCTATGGCAGTCGTTATTGGGAAGTCAGTGCCCTCTAATATCCTGACACTGGTCTAGCCTTAGGGGATCGTTAGCTTTCGGGTTGCGGAGGTCAGATGGCAATCGCTCTGTGTAAAAACTGATATGCAGTCAAATCCGGTTAGACTAGAAAGCCGACCCCAAGTGACTTGGGAATAATAAAGGCTAGGGAGAAGATTATAAGTATGTCGGTATGTTAAAGGTGTGAACTTACGTTTATGGGTGTCGAGGTGCGACACTAGCGCCGCTTTGATCTTGAACGAACGACTGCAGTGGTCGCATATGAACTGGACGTCTGTGTGCTTCTTTGTATGACGCTGTAACACAAAAATGGAAGATTAATCACTCAGATGATTAGCTGCGTTAATTGTTTAAGCGAGGCAGTTGAGGTAATTAAGATCAAGTGCCTTAAAACTAAGACCTGCAGTTAATTGCCTGGTCCCAAATCGGCGCAGGGGCACGCGTGACAGCGGAAGGGCCGCTCGCCCCTGTGCAGGTTCTCGTGTTCATGTTAGTACACTGTGTGGTACGTACGGAGAGCGCGGAGTAGGAGGTGTAGGCGCAGAGGCACGCGTGACAGCGGAAGGGCCGCTCGCCCCTGTGCAGGTTCTCGTGTTCATGTTAGTACACTGTGTGGTACGTACGGAGAGCGCGGAGTAGGAGGTGTAGGCGCAGAGGCACGCGTGACAGCGGAAGGGCCGCTCGCCCCTGTGCAGGTTCTCGTGTTCATGTTAGTACACTGTGTGGTACGTACGGAGAGCGCGGAGTAGGAGGTGTAGGCGCAGAGGCACGCGTGACAGCGGAAGGGCCGCTCGCCCCTGTGCAGGTTCTCGTGTTCATGTTAGTACACTGTGTGGTACGTACGGAGAGCGCGGAGTAGGAGGTGTAGGCGCAGAGGCACGCGTGACAGCGGAAGGGCCGCTCGCCCCTGTGCAGGTTCTCGTGTTCATGTTAGTACACTGTGTGGTACGTACGGAGAGCGCGGAGTAGGAGGTGTAGGCGCAGAGGCACGCGTGACAGCGGAAGGGCCGCTCGCCCCTGTGCAGGTTCTCGTGTTCATGTTAGTACACTGTGTGGTACGTACGGAGAGCGCGGAGTAGGAGGTGTAGGCGCAGAGGCACGCGTGACAGCGGAAGGGCCGCTCGCCCCTGTGCAGGTTCTCGTGTTCATGTTAGTACACTGTGTGGTACGTACGGAGAGCGCGGAGTAGGAGGTGTAGGCGCAGAGGCACGCGTGACAGCGGAAGGGCCGCTCGCCCCTGTGCAGGTTCTCGTGTGACTGTTAGTACACTGTGTGGTACGTACGGAGAGCGCGGAGTAGGAGGTGTAAGCGCAGGGGCACGCGTGACAGCGGAAGGGCCGCTCGCCCCTGTGCAGGTTCTCGTGTGACTGTAGGGTGCTGCGTGTCATGAACACCGCCGAACACAGTTGGCATGGGAACCTGCCAGTAATAAATGATTGAGGTAAAAAAATAAATTAGGATTGCTCCATGGAAAACTAATATTCAGCCAAATCTGGAGGCAATGCTGATCGCAATGCAAAATGGAAATAATAATGTTAGTAAGAAGGGATTATGCTTGTACAAGTTGGTCCACAACTTGTGGACCACAAGTTACCTGGCGCGGCCCGCCTTGTCCCCGACGGGGCGCAACGCGAGGTAGGGGCGGCTGCGCCCCTTGCGCCCGACGCAGGCGGCGCGCGCCTTCAGCACCACGTGTGCGTCGGGCGCCACGCAGCGCTTCTCGTGCTTGTACAGGTTCGTTGTGCTGCGGGAACACAAAACACCACAATTTATTTTTATACTTAACTAACGGTCGCCTAGTGCTCGAAATTCGACCAAAGTTTGCCTGTAAGATATTGCTGATATATGTCATTATATATTGATATATGTAACCATAGTCACGCGCTTCGACTGCGTGTGTCAAGTGCATGGTTGTGTGCGTGTAGTGTTTTTCATTAATTTAATGTATTTGTAATGCATATTTTATATAAATATTACCATTCGTCACTTCTTCTCTGTATAAACTATAAGTGTGCGAAATTTCATACTCCTCCATCCGCCTAATTTTCGTAAAAAGGGATCCAAAGTTTTCGCTTCACGTATTAATATATAGATACTAGAACTAGGACTAGAAATTCTTTCTTTACCCTAAAAATTACATGCTTTCATTTTAAATACTGCATGTTTGCCATATTTTATTTTATCTATATTCATACTTAGGTCAAAATTAAATGGAATCATAACAAATAATGCAAATGCGAGTTGTTTTGTTTGTTACACCTTCACATTTGTACTACTTGACCAATCATTGTAAAATTTCGGGTACATCTTGTCAGGGGTCCACAATCGACAAGAATGCTTACCTTCTAAAATCAACACCACAGGCATAGCACACCAAGTACCTCTGTCCATGCTTCTCTTGGAAATGTCGCGTGATTGAAGATACTGTGTCTGACTGAGCTCCACATTGTGCACACCTGTCAAACAAACACCATTCTAAATATTGTGTTTTTAAATAAACTTGTACAGTGTAGTAAACTGTACACTACTGTTAGTTTTTAAGTTATGTAGTTTCGAGTGTGCTGATAAGAGAAACCTCTACTCGTAGTATAACAAAGTTTATTATTCACCAGTTACGTAAACACAATATAATATGATATAGAGTGATTCTCACATAGGTACATTCGTTAGGTAGTTAAAGTACACACTGAATCAAATTAATTAGGGCGATGGATAATAATCCACGGATTTGCGAAATCAGCTGAACTAAATATTATACCTAAGTGTACGTAAACCATACAAAACTTTTGTATGTCTATAAAGAAGTCCTAGGTTTATTATTGGCACATATCAGCAACACTAAGTTTGCCGAGTGTTATCTATCTAAGATAAATGGACGTACTTTTTGAAAAACGTTCCAACCCACAAAGTTAACATTTTGAGATAATCGTGATTGAATTTCAATCCCGTAGCGCTTCTTCATACATGTGGGTTGGGCTACTAAGTCATGATTTCATATTTAGAGTGATAGTAGAGCTACCAAATTTTTCCAGCTAGTAAATAGTAACCCTGTGACTAAATTGCTAATAATTACTCGATTTTGACCCGAGTGTGGGTTGGAACGTTTTTCAAAAAGTACATCCGAATAAGTTAAAGAAGATGTTTTTTTAATAAGGTATTTCTATTTGTATAAGTAGGAATGTGATGGTCATAGGTTTACTACTATTCAGACTAAGAATATCCTGACACAATATCCAATCCAATATAGTTAACAAAATTTCTTAACTAATTGAGTGGCACACTGGCAGCTTGACACAATAGTTTATCAATAATTATGTCTAGCATTACAACAATTAACAGGTTAAAAATATATGAAACTCTACTCTCTTATACTTACTCAAACATAATTCCATTCATGACATAATAATCTCTAGGAGGCGGTGGAGCTTTCACGCTCCGCATTATCTGTTCTAGTGTATTTATAAGTAACTCTTCATCCTCCCGTAACTCTGCATACTGTTGCCTTAGTTCTGCTACAAAAGATTTTTGCTGCCAGGGTTTTAGCATTGAAAAGCGGTGTTTTTTAGATTGCTGGTGTGTATCTGCTACACCACTAACAATGTGTTCACCATTTTCTTCTCTTGGACCATAATCCTGACTGTTGTCATTGTCTTGATAATGTGCATCATAATTAGATTCTGACTTTATTACTCTCTGGAATTAAAAACGTAGTTAGCCTATTGTTTAAAACAGAAAAGCAATGATTAAAGTCAGCCTAATACTAAAGCCTAGCACTTATATTATTGTGATTTTGTTCATAGATTCTTATATGACAAGAATTAAGTGTATATATAATTCACAAAATTGATGTAATAACCAATATGTATTACCTGTAACATTTCATCTTCAAGGTAATCAGACTCGAAGTCATCCGGCTCTATTTTCACAGCTATGTACTCGCCGTGTTTCTCTGCTGTTTCAATAATATCGTTCACCTCCATAGTATCTTCTGATGAAGACTCAGGTTCCTGTTTAAGCCCAGAATGGGAAAGTTTTGATCTCTCCTCATCGTCGACCACAACCAAAACAATCATATCATCTTCAGCCTCCATATTTCACTTTTCACCCAATATAGAGTGCAATAACCTGGAAAATAAAGAGTTATAATTTCTACTACAACCATTTCAGTTAATTATAATAATTTATTTTCAAATAACTTTGACAACCCCAAATGCCGCCATGAATTTTTTTTCGTTATCATAACAACAAAGCAAAGGTCCATAATATACCTATACCTACATTTAGAAAATATTTGCGTACCCTTTCAAAATTACTGTATCATAATACCCATTCCATTTACTCACTTGTTTATACCAATTTCAATACTTAAATAACTGAATGACTAATCAATTTAATTAGTAAATATTATTGTTGAGAAATCTGCGCTATACTTTATTCCTTTGATCCTTTGCCTCATTTTGCATCGCAGATAAAAAATAATAAGTTGCCAATCCATCATTCAATATATCTTTGATCAATATGCTTATATTCCTTGAAAAGCTGCAGTAAGTTCGTACTGTATAAATAAAATAGTATATTTGATTAAAACTAGAAAATTATACGATACGCTGAAAATATAATAAGACTACGTTTACAAGATAGGCAGTAACATTAT
The DNA here is from genome assembly GCA_963564715.1 of Catocala sponsa. Taxonomy (NCBI): domain Eukaryota; kingdom Metazoa; phylum Arthropoda; class Insecta; order Lepidoptera; family Erebidae; genus Catocala; species Catocala sponsa. The sequence goes on from OY751336.1 coordinate 948,261, forward strand.
GTGTGTGCCATAGATTGTGTGTGCATACTGCATTCTGTTTCTGTGTACGTCGAACGAAACAGCCATAGCGTATGTCAATTGTCATACTTGATATCTGTCAGCTGTCTGTCTAAACTAACCTTGTTTGTTAAAATTCGCATTTTCAAAGATTTGATATCGAAACAAAGGTCATGTCTGCAATTTATTGTAATATTCAAGTCATTACTTATAAAACATTGAATTGATTATTTTAAGTCTTCATTCATATCTTAAAAAAGAGACGATTGATACGCGCAGCCAATGTTGTAATGACAAGTGTCAGATATTTCATGTTTATTTTGGCGCTAAATATAATTTGTACTACCTATCTGATTAATACTGTATATAAATAATTACATTTGAATTACAATGATTACAAATACTATAACAACATCATTTCCTTCAGTGTTATCCAATAATAGCAAAGTTTTAGCTCTAGAGTCAACTCTACAACAAAGTTTATTGGATTTTAAAGGTAAACAAGTCATTACACTATATATTTTTTTGTTTATATCGCATTTCTTAATTTTAGCTTATATTTAGCAACAAAAAAATATTTAATTTTAACTTGAATGTATAGTAATTGTAATCTTTTCTTAACATTTTACTTATATAATATTTTTTTGTTGAGTCTAGCTACCTTTTAATTACTTATTGTGAACTATTTTCTTCATGATGTATGCTGTGCTCAACCATAATTGAATTCCAAATTAACATGTAAATTATCTTTATTATTATTATTATATCTGTAGTTATGCTTATTGAATGCAAAAATAAATTACCTCTTTCCATATTATATGTATAGATTCAATATCTATATAAGAATCTATATGCCTTAATTTTAGAAAACAACTATATATTGACATTTGTTGGCTATGTGGTCTTTTAATCAAAGTTAACATGTTTGGTTTCAGAACTTTTAATAGACCTGGAGCAATTGCATATTGAATCTGATAATTATAAGACACAATATATAAAACAAAGAGAGAAATGTGACAGGTAAACAACACGATAATATTTTGCATCAATGGCTTAGTGGAGTCAGTTCTGTGGGTGAATTGTGGAATCGGACAAAGTATTACGAAATTTTCTATCAAGATATTCTCGGCAACCACATGGGGTCTAGATCTGTGCATGGTAGCACAGCATTAAATAGGACCTAAAACCATTCTTGAGAAATGTAGGTGCAAATGGTACATACGCCTACCCCTGCACTTTCTGAGATAAAAGCTTGAGACTATGTTATGTATGATTTTAGAACTAGAAATTCAATATGAACCCTCTACCAAAAAAACATTGTATATAATTTTCAATAATAATTATACACTTTATGTTACAGTAAGACTTGTAGTGGCGCTAATGATCTAAAGAAAATGATTGATTCTAAAGATAACATATTACAATTAGTTGGTAAGTATTTAATTGATTTTCTCTTCATACATTTTCACATCCTGTGAAAAACTGTAATGTAGTGTATACATGCTCCCTTATATTAACAAATAAGTATGCTCCTTAACAGTAAGTCTCAAGTTATTGTCTATGTTGCTTTATGCCTCAACCTATGTGTTTTATAACTTTATAATATAATGATTACACTTTGAACATTGGACCCGAGCAGTAGTCTTTTATTTCAACACCCGAACCTTTACCCATCTCAGTTACTGTATGCTGTAGTATCATATCTTATCTTATCTTATGTGTAGGGGCCAGTCAGCGCAGACCGGCAACACTTCGATCCAGTGCGATCTTTTGTGTCGGCCTCAAGATTTAACCCTTAGCTATCTCCTTATGAATGTAGTGCATAAGCCGCAGTGTACAATTCAGAGGGAGAAGCCTGAAGTCTTCAGGGCTTGGATATGCCACCCCCATCAGACCCGTCCTCAGTCCAGCCAACGCATCGCATTCACACAATAGGTGCGATATGGACTCGTCCTGTTCACCGCAGGCTCTGCAGATCAAATTGTGTGCCAATCTCAATCTGCATAGGAAGTCGTTGGTGCCAAAATGGCCAGTGAACGCTCCTGTGAGCAGGCGCATTTGGCTCTTGCTATATCCACAGAAATTCCGGGTGAAGCCTGTGGCTCCGTTTGCGATGAACTTCTTGAAGTGTTCCAGACCCCTAAGGGCCATCCACTCCAACCTGTGTTTATCATTGCCATGTGCATTTAAAGCTGCCTTGACGGTGCTCTCAGAAAGCCCCACGAATGGCTCAGGGCCCACATACAGTTGCTCCGAGCCCTTTCTGGCTAACTCATCAGCCTCCTCATTGCCCTGCACCCCTGCATGTCCCGGAACCGAGACCAGTCTGACTGTGTTATGCTGTAGTATAATATTCCATGGTTATGGTATGTTATATCAACACACCAGTAGCACATTAGTCTGTCGGCCAATGCATGAGGTCCCGGAGGCTAGCCACAATGCATTTTTTGAAGCATGAAAGTGGCAGTATATAATAAATGCTTCTGTTAAACCCATTCTGGGTTAATTATAGATTTGTGTGTCTTACCCCAGCAAAATAATGTCGGAAATAGTAATTTAAATGTTATATATAATTAGTTGCCCAGCTTCTGTAATTGTTGTGCACATTTTTAAATTCGTTGCACATATAGTTTTTTAAAGTTTTTTTATTTCACAAAAACATTTCCTGCTAGGGTAACGTTAGTAACATTACCGCAGCCAGACATTTTATTTTTTAATGGTAATGTTGTAATAAATATTAGCTATATAATTAGTTTTCTAGATGAGGTAAATGTTGCAACTTATTTCGTATTTGTTCTTTCTTCGGCTGCGAAGTTATTCGAGATCCTGCTGGAGTAACGCTTGTGCGTTTGCTAGATCTCTGAAACGGTTAAGCGGATTCTAATCGTCTTTTGTACATGACTTCGGAAGAATTAGTTAGCACCATTTAAAGGTTATTTAATGAAATATAAAAACTTTGACTTTCAAACCAGTAGTTTCTGAGATTAGCGCGTTCAGCCAAACAAACAAATTCTTCAGCTTTATAATATTAAGTATAGATTATAGATATAGTTAATCCATATTTCGGACTTGTATAACTTCTACACATGTATTATTAAACTAATATAGTATAAATATTCTCTATGTGGTTTGGGCAGTGTTTTAAGTAATTAGTTTTATATCACAAAAATATTGACGTAATAAAAAGTAATTTTCTCAATAATGATTATTCTAAATCTTAACATTACAGCTTCAGCCCTAACAAGATTAAGTGAAACGAAAAACTGGAGCATAATGGATGAAGTATTCAAGATAATATTTGGAGAGGCTACAACCCTATCCTACCCAACACCTACTAAAAATAAAAACACTCAAAAGGTGATAAAAGAAGAACTTCTTAATCTGAAGAAAGAATTCCATTCATCAAATGAGGAGTTGTCTGTTAGAGATGAGTCAGTTTCGGAGATTGAAGGCACTCCAACAGGACGCACTAGTCCCATTATACAGACGAAAAAGTTAAAGACATCTATGGTAACATTGTCAGATAGAGATAAGAAAAAGTGTCCAGACTCGTGGTAAGAATCCTAACTAATATTATAAATGGGATTAAATATAATGACCACCAAAAATACTAATTGCGCAGCAAAATATGCTTACTAAAATATATCATAAACGAGCACCGATATGCCTCAAATCACTGCATTCCATCTCAGACGGGTTAGGTTATGTTAGGTTCCTTGTTAAACCCACCCAAAAATAGGAGACCCGCTATGCGGGGCTCTGTCGACTTATTTTGATATCTTTAAATATATTTTGCTGTGCAATTTGGTGATCATTTACTATTTTTGACTGTTATATTTTACTATATCTGGTGATAAGTTAAACATAAGCCGTTATAAATGCGAATTGAATTTGTGCACTACTCAACCGATCAACATGACATGTCGCATACACGATGTCAGGGGTACAGACAAGGACAGGGCACCGAGCACTGTTGTCCGAAGGATAAAGATTATTGACGACATCCACACTAATGCGAGCTAAGCCGCTGACAAAAGTTAGTAACAAATAATACTCGGTCGCCTCACCGTTTATCACGCGCCGGTTATTGTGGATTCGATCACCATACGAGACAAACAATTTGCGCGATTCACAAATAGCTTTTTTTTGTTTTTTATCTTTATTTATTATAGAGGGTTTAATCACAATGATTATGTCACCCTCGAGGAGACACTCGCCACGAATAGTTGTGTCGAGTCTGGGTGGTCTTAGCGTCCTTTGTATAAATGTTTGTAGAGGTCTCCGTGACAAAGAATAGAAAAATCTGCGGAAGCTGCACTTCAATTCGAAAAAATATCAATTGCAAAAAAACTGCCTTCATTTCCTCTGTCCATTTCTTCTTATATGCTATGGCCTTTTTTCACTTTATCTAGTCTAGATCATTATGCTATCTATTTCTCAAACACTCGCGTTGTTGCTGCCCGTTTGTTAGGACTCACCATATACTCACCACCGTCCATAAATACGCGATAAACTGGGACACCCCGGTTCCTAAATAGTTACATTAGGTACTGCTACAGAAAATTTCGTTCTATTCTTCTGTAACTTGTGCCTTTTGTCAGTGGAGCAATCTCCACATATCTCTGTCTTCTGCTTTCTTTTTAACCTCGAAAATCTTTATTCAAGAAGCGAAGAAAAAGATGGGAGCCGGGTTACGAATCCACTCCCACTTTTTTATCTCTGTCGTCTGATTTTTTTTTAACCTCTTGACGTATTAAGGTTTAAAGGAAACTTCCACTTTTTCTTCACTTATTGAGTTAAGACTGCCTACATAAAATAACCCAATAACGTAACGAGCGCTAAAAGCTGGTTACCGATTATAGCCAAAGATTGAGCATTCAGTAACTTTCGAAAGAAAAACTAAACAATTACACTCTCTACAGGCCTGTACCAGAATCAAAAACTTTGAAACTAACATTTACTACCCCAACTCGGAGCAAACAGATCAGCAATTTGAGGCAGGCTAAGCTCAATGTTGTCAAGATGAAAACTAGCAAAGTGATCGATATTAGCAGTTCACCAGAGTTCAGTGGTGGTGCTCGGTGCAGTAGAAGAGATACAGACTGCAGTGTGCAGGTGAGAGCTGTTTGAATATTTCGTCTTTTGATTACATATAAGTATTCACTTGACTATCACTACATAATACAGGCTGATTGGTAAAAGACTGGACATGTTGAAGGAGGGTATTCAGTACTCGATTCTGGACCCGACTATCTAAAAAAAATAGGTACTTTAAATTTTACCTAGTTATCCAATAAAAACTTAATGTGCGGACACTCTTGCGCATATACCAAAGCTAAACAAAACCTCCGCCTCCGCCCCCGCCCCCCGCTACCGCACCCCGCACTCTCCCGAATTTGCACCCCCACCCGTCCTTTTCTTATCAAAGGTCATTAGCCTCGACAGCTGTGTGAGCAGTGTCCACATTTTATGGATATTTCATACAAATTTTCATAAAGGTTTTCTTTGCAGGTTATACAGATTTTATTTTTATTTATTTTTTATACATTACGTCTGAATATAAATTATCATGTCCTTAATATGTACAATGTTTAACCAGTCGCCCTGTATAAAAAAGTCACCCGCTTCATCTGTACGCGATAAACTCAAAAACTACTGAACGGATTTTCATGCGGTTTTCACCAATAGACAGAGTGACTCATGAGGAAGATTTAGGTGTATAATTTGTTTAAGTTCTGTACTACACGTGCGAAGCCGGAGCAGCTCGCTAGTATTGTATAATATGTTTAATTATTTATTTATGTATTTGCTGCACGGATGCCGCAGTGATTGATAAGGACACTATGTGCGTTGAGGTATGTTGGTCAAATCAGCACATAGAATAAATAATTATGTGATTTGGAAATGCCGGAGGCCTAATCACCCTCTTACCCCTTCCCGCTCCTTCTCCTACCCACTTCCTTTCCTAAAGGGTCGGCAACGCGCTAGTGATGACTCTGGTGTTGCAGGCGTCCATAGGCTACGGTGACCACTTACCATCAGGTGGGCCGTATGCTTGTTTGCCAAGTGGGTCGTATAAAAAAATATGATGGTTGATGTTTTAAATCTGGGTGCACTTTGTGTCTGTTGTTTAAATATTTAAACAATCTGCGTGATACAACTATTATCTCTTGTAGGGTACAACAGTAGAGTTTACCACAACTTTGGTATTACTGATCTACACGATATCTTACTCACATCCCAGACTGCATTCTTGGATCAGATCAAATATGAACACAGTGTGCAAATGTACTGGATAGAATATAGCAATAGATGCACATTAAGTATAAACTGCTATTCTGCCGTCATAAGGAAAATAGATGAATCTGCCAAAATATATATATACTGGCAGATGCGCCTATTTTTACTGATACCAAGCACGTAATATCACAATATCGAAAAAAATTTTTGATACTTCTTTTTAGGGTCCCGTACCCAAAGGGTAAAATGGGACCCTATTATTAAGACTCCGCTGTCCGTCCGTCTGTCTGTCTGTCTGTCCGTCCGTCTATCACCAGGCTGTAACTCATGAACCGTGATAGTTAGACAGTTGAAATTTTTACAGATGGTGTATTTCTGTTGCCGCTATAACAACAAATACTAAAAAACAGAATAAAATAAATATTTAAGGGGGCTCCCATACAACAAATGTGTTTTTTTTGCTCGTTTTTGCTCGATATTGATAACGGCAACAGGTAGACGCTTGAAATATTCACAGAATATTTAGTTATATATTCACTTTAAAAATAAATAATTAAAATAAAACAAATATTTAATGGGGGCTCCTATAAAACAGACATGATTTTTTTTCCGTTTTTATAGATAATGGTACGGAACCATTCGTGCGCGAGTCCGACTCGCACTTGGCCGGTTTTTTCTTATGACGGCAGTACTGTTTTATCTGTAGACTGTACAATGTTAAATAATATAATAATAACAATAATATTCTATCACATACACACAACACTATCTAGCCCAAACTAAGCAGAGCTTGTACTATGGATAGGTACTAGACAATGGATAAACATATATATACCTATACTTTTTGTTTGTAAATACATACATATTACGCAAGAGGAAAACCTAGGCGAACGTTTCTCGACCAGATCGGAGGCGTCCTGGACAAAGGCCAGGTTAAGAGCTCCTTGAACCGACGGGCGTGTATGAGGAATGTGATGAAAGTGAATGAAGCCAGAGAAGTGTGTCAGGATCGTAGCAAATGGAAATCCGTAGTCTCTGCCTACCCCTCTGGGAAACAGGCGTGAATCTATGTATGTATGTATGTACATATTATACATAGAAACATCCAGACCAAAACTAACATCCATGTTCATCATTAATGTTTGACTTGCGCGGGAATCGAACCCGCGACCTCAAGCGTGGCAGTCGGTTACACTAACCACTACGCGATCGAGGCCGACAATTCTTGTCGAAAAATCTTTAGTATATATTTATTGCTAATTTCAGAATATCAAGAAAGAATCAATTGAGAATGATGACACTATTTTACCCTCACCTACGAGTGGCTCGACGACATTTACACTGTAAGTAACTCGACTGCATACAGAATAAAATATTTACAAATATACTAGCTAAGTTATTAGCGTTACTATCCTCTACAGCTTTAGTTCCCAAAGTGGTCCAGGTGAACCCCCAGGGGTCCACGAGAGACTCGACGGCGGTCTACGTTGGCGTGACAAAAAAATAGGAGTGCACATTTCGTAAGCGGAAGTCCACGAAAATTGATTTGCTTTCGATAGTGAAGAACTAAAATGTTGGCTTGACTTCACCGACTGCTCGACAAGTTCAGCAACTGTTACTTGTAAAAACTTGCATGTCTTTCGATAATAAAAAAAAATCAGCCCGTAGAGATTTGATCGAAAGTTTTACTTGCATTAACTTGTTTAGCTGCAGGGGGTCCGCCGGGACCAGCTAAATTTTGAATGTGGTCTATGAGAAAAAAAGTCTGGGAACCTCTGCTCTACAGCGTGTTAGAAAAAAGTTTAGTCATATTTTAGGACCATAATGTATATCTGAAATAACCTATGTTCTATCCCTGGGTCAAAACAAATTATATTACATTTTATGACAATTTGAAACATTTTATTTATTATTTTTTTATTTATTAAGAGCAGCGATAGCTCAGTGGGGAGACCAACAGACTGCAATGCAGAGCGTTTTGGGTTCGAATCCACGTCGCGCACCTCTGACTTTCGGAAGTTATATGACTTTTCGAAATTATGTGCGTATTGATTGACAATTATCGCCTGCTCCGTGCCCCGTTAAGCCGTCTGTCCCGGCTGCCATGAACATCTATGCAGTCGTTATTGGGAGAGTGTCGACACAAAAGATCCCACTGGGTCGAAGTGTCGCCGGTCTGCACTGACTGGCCTCCACATAAGATAAGATATTAATTTTCGGAGTCATAGAGGTCGCCGAGTCAGCTGTTACTGTTGTTTAAGTATCGACTAGAATGTGCTGATCGTTTCTTAGTGAAAAATTTTTTTTTTATTTTTTTTATTTAGATACGACATAGTGGTAATTTAGTAACATTATACATAATACTCGCCAAACGTTAAGTTTAACGGCGAGACACGCTCTTTAATTCTAGTACGAATTATCACCATACATTAAAAAATAGCTCAGCTCACAATAGTTTAAAAAAAAAGGAAACTATATTTAAAGTTAAAAACAAAATAACATATGACATACTTTACATACAATTTATATATTTTTATATATACTGACTGAAAGTTGCACTGCTAGACGACACATACACCATCCAGCAATACATCCATTAGTCTTTTCTTGAGAGTATTAATACTTATTTTAGGTGTTTTTCTTAATTCATCTATATCATTAAAAATCTTGGGAACTACATACCTATTTGTTCTTTGACCGTAGTAGTTCTTTACTTTTGGTTGAATTAGCTTTTGTTCTCTAACCCTTCTAGTGTTGTATATATTATCTACAGCATATTTGTAATCATCTTCGTAGTAGTATTGTAATCCTATTAAATATACATTATTTTCTTTACTGGCAAAATTTTACACATAGGAAACAATTTATCATATTCTTTATTACATTCATTTTTCTCTTTTTTGCTAATTAAGTATTTTAACAGCCTTATTTGTAAGTTTTCAATGTCATTTAAATATGTAGCAAAAGTTCTCCCATACACAACTAATCCATAGTTTATTAATGCATCTGCAAGAGCGAAGTAGACAATTCTCATAGTAGCAGTATTCAGTACTTTGCTTAATTGATAAAATTTACCTAGGATAGATCGCAGCCTGTTACAAACGTTAGATACGTGCATTGCCCAACTAAAGTGTTTAGCAATCACGAGGCCTAAGTATTTATAGTCTAAAGTGTTTATCAATCACGAGGCCTAACTATTTATAGTTGTGTACATATTGCAGCGCGTCGCAGTCACAGTTACATTTGTTACTATGTAGACAATCATATGTGTGTGCTATTATGCTTATATCACCTATATTTATATTTTTCGCGTTCTGATTGTATGGGGAATGCATAGGCATGCACTTAGTATTGCTTGCGTTTACTATGATGCCATTGTCATGTGCCCATTTCGTTATCTCTTCAAAGTCTGCTTGTATATTTCTTTGCACTTGGGAGATATATTTCGAGGCATAAATCAAACACATATCGTCTGCGTACATATATACCTGACAGTTGGCCACTACGTCAGCGACGCTGTTGACGTGCATCGAGTACCCTACGGGGCCGAACACGGAACCGGTGGGCACGCCCAGCTTTACTGGCGCGTCCTCGCCGGCCACTCCGCTCACAATAGTGCGTATTTTTCTGTTTGTAAGGTAGTTTCTAAACCAGTCATTAGTTGGCCCGCGTATACCGCATTCACTCATCGCTAGAAGCAGTATGTCATGGTCCAGAGTATCGAATGCTTTTTTATAATCTATGTATACATACTGCTATCAGCTGCTTTCCCGAGTTTAATGCTTCATTTACGTAATCCGCAAAACTTATTAGAGCGGAGACTACTCCTTCAGTTCCTAAAACCGTGCTGCGTATCAGAGAGTATGTCGTTTGATTCCAAAAATTCGCTTATTTGTCCAACTACTATTTTTTCGACTATTTTATCTATGACTGGTAATATTGCTATTGGCCTGTAGTTAACGTACTCTAAGTGGCCGCCGGATTTGTAAATCGGGCGTATAATGGCATTTTTAAGTTGGTCTGGGTATAAACTTTTCGATAGACACATATTAATAAAGTTAGCTAAAATCGGACTGACTTGTTTACACAGGTATGTAATATCTTGTACGCGTATGCCATCTAGACCTGGCGATTTATCATAAGATAGTTGATTTATTATTTTTTCAACATCCGTTGGGTATGTTTTTCTATACCTAAACCTAATATTACATGCGCATACGTAATTCTCCCTTCTTAGAAATTGCGTGTTACAGACATGCTTAATTTTTTGTATTTCTTTAGTTAATGTTTTTGTAAAGTTGTTACAAATATTACTGATATTTTCAGTTTTCCCCAAGTGTTTCGAAATAACACTATCTAGACTTGTTTTTTTCCTACCCAGCCAAGAGTTTATGTTCTCCCATATTTTTCTAAAATCCCCCTTACTTTTTTGTATTTCCGACTGTCTATGTTTATTTTTTGCTTCGATAATTATCTTACTAACTTTATTTCTAAATTTCGTATAATCTGAACGTTTGTTCATATTCTTTGGATGCGCTTTCTATACTCTAAATAAATAATTTCTACGTAATATTACAGCATACAAGTTGTTATCTATCCATGGTTGACGTATGCTTATTTGCCGTCGCGGCGCTGTTGTTGTGCTACTTTTGTACAAATCGTCGAACACTGTACTTGACGTCTGATATAATGTTAGCGGACAAAACAATTCATACAATTTCGTCCACTCAAACTCACCAATCTTTTGTAACAATAGCTTATCACTGATAACTTTACGCGCACTACGATTAGTTTTTGACACACGAACACTATTTGCATCACTTTCACTCAAGCCCAACGAAATGCCAACCGCGTGATGGACCGAAACATGCGTTTCAAGGATAAACGACGTGACAACTCGCTCACTGCATCCCGCTCGCACCCATACGTGGTCTATGCACGCCGTCTCGCTCCGCCCGTCCACTATCGCGTCGCGCGTAGACTCCTCGCTCGGTATGACACACTGCAGGCCGTATCCACACAGAGTGTTTTTGTACTTAATCGTTATTGGGTTTTAATGTATACAGATTTATATATTTGTCGCAGTTTTCCATTACACCGGCAGAAAAGTTACCTCCGGGAGCCAACCTGCCTTGGCCAACCTGAAAAGCACTCAACAGGTTGCGTACCCAGGTTGACCGATGTAAAGACAATCTGTCAAGGTGGGGATATATATACACAAGTGCCAATGCATGTGACTGCGGCGTATCACCACAGACAATGAGGCATCTGTTGTTGTGCCCCATGAGCCCAGAATCGTGCACACTGGATGACCTGTACCAGGCTAAACCAAATGCAATCCGCGTTGCCCAAAACTGGTCGAAAATTATATAAAATGTGTTGCCATCGACACGATAAGTAAGTAAGTAATGTGACACGTAAATATGACTACAATTTTCTGTTACATGCTGTACTTACCTATATCTATTTGTCTATATTCGATGGTTTTTATTAGGAACATACGCGGGCTGCCGCCCAGCCGTGTGGTAAGGGATCACATAACACACAAGCAGGTGTCTTGTCTCTAATTATTCTGAACTGTGTTTAACTAACGAATATTATTTTCCAGGTTCAAGTCTCCGATGAAATTTAAGAAGCCACCATTGAGTTTAAAGCATAAAAATGAGAAATCAAGTAACATATCAATATGGCCAGATCAAGCCGGTGAAAATAAAAATATAAAGATAGAGAAACACACAGATTTAGAAGACACAAACAAATATATTAATATTAAAACGAACGATAGTGTTACTTATACGCAAGAGGATTCTATTAACATTCTACATCCTAACAGGTGAATATATTTACAACTAGCTCTCCCGCGCAACTTCGTCTGCTTCATATAGAAGAATTTTCCCCGTTATCGCAACATTTTTCATTGCTGCACCGCTCCTATTGGTCGTAGCGTGATGTTATAGAGCCTATAGCCTTCCTCGATAAATGGGCTACCCAACACTAAAAGAATTTTTCAATTTGAACCAGTAGTTCCAGAGATTAGCGCGTTCAAACAAACAAACTCTGCAGCTTTAGTATAGACTAGATGTTCCCGCGGTTTCACCCGCGTTTATCGTTACTGCGACGCCCCCGTGGGTATCGAACACTAAAAGAATTTTTCAAATTGAACCAGTAGTAATCACGCAGAATAAACCAGGAGAAACATCGTTTGTACTATGTCTGTAATGGGTAATTATTTTGCTGCAATGTTATTTTAAAACTGCGATATCTCCTAAGATATTCATTGAAATCGAATGATGTAAAGGGCAATTTTGTTTTAAATTAAATACTTGTAATGAATAACGTATTTATTTGGATAAGGATTAATATCATGTTTATAAAAATACCCTCGCAAATAATGCATTATTTTAGAACAAATTTCGTTAGCACAAAAATGGTTATAGTGAGCCAACCTTAAAAGATAGACATATGCTGTCGCGGACTTTTTTTTAGAACTTTTAAAGGGGAACAATTCTGTCATACATTATTTTTGCGAAACTTTAACTGTTTACGCAGCGCACGCAGCGGAAGCTCTCAAAAGGAAAAAATAACCTCCGATTTTGAAACATTCTTTATTGGTGCTCCGCTCCTATTGATCTTAGCGTGATGATATATAGCTTATAGCCTTCCTCGATAAATGGGCTATCTAACACTGAAATAATTTTTCAAATCGGACCAGTAGTTCCTGAGATTAGCGCGTTCAAGTAAACAAACAAATAAACAAACAAACACTTCAGCTTTATAATATTAGTATAGATTAATCGTAATATTTTTGTTATCGCATGAGCGTTTGTATCACTGCCCATCAGAACTTTTTGTCACGTGCGTTAGTGTCACGAGCGTCAGAACTTTTTGTCACATTTACGTAGATAAGTGTTACGAGCGTCAGAACTTTTTGTCACATATGCGTAAGTGTCACGAGCGTCAGAACTTTTTGTCACATATGCGTAAGTGTCACGAGCGTCAGAACCTTTTGTCACATCTGCGTTAGTGTCACGAGCGTCAGAACTTTTTGTCACATTTACGTAGATAAGTGTTACGAGCGTCAGAACTTTTTGTCACATATGCGTAAGTGTCACGAGCGTCAGAACTTTTTGTCACATCTGCGTTAGTGTCACGAGCGTCAGAACTTTTTATCACATATGCGTTAGTGTCACGAGCGTCAGAACCTTTTGTCACATCTGCGTTAGTGTCACGAGCGTCAGAACTTTTTGTCACATCTGCGTTAGTGTCACGAGCGTCAGAACTTTTTGTCACATTTACGTAGGTAAGTGTTACGAGCGTCAGAACTTTTTGTCACATATGCGTAAGTGTCACGAGCGTCAGAACTTTTTGTCACATCTGCGTAAATGTCACGAGCGTCAGAACCTTTTGTCACATCTGCGTTAGTGTCACGAGCGTCAGAACTTTTTGTCACATCTGCGTTAGTGTCACGAGCGTCAGAACTTTTTGTCACATCTGCGTTAGTGTCACGAGCGCCAGAACTTTTTGTCACATTTGCGTTAGTGTCACGAGCGTCAGAACTTTTTGTCACATTTACGTAGGTAAGTGTTACGAGCGTCAGAACTTTTTGTCACATTTGCGTTAGTGTCACGAGCGTCAGAACATTTTGTCACATATGCGTAAGTGTCACGAGCGTCAGAACCTTTTGTCACATCTGCGTTAGTGTCACGAGCGTCAGAACTTTTTGTCACATTTACGTAGATAAGTGTTACGAGCGTCAGAACTTTTTGTCACATATGCGTAAGTGTCACGAGCGTCAGAACTTTTTGTCACATCTGCGTTAGTGTCACGAGCGTCAGAACTTTTTATCACATATGCGTTAGTGTCACGAGCGTCAGAACCTTTTGTCACATCTGCGTTAGTGTCACGAGCGTCAGAACTTTTTGTCACATCTGCGTTAGTGTCACGAGCGTCAGAACTTTTTGTCACATTTACGTAGGTAAGTGTTACGAGCGTCAGAACTTTTTGTCACATATGCGTAAGTGTCACGAGCGTCAGAACTTTTTGTCACATCTGCGTAAATGTCACGAGCGTCAGAACCTTTTGTCACATCTGCGTTAGTGTCACGAGCGTCAGAACTTTTTGTCACATCTGCGTTAGTGTCACGAGCGTCAGAACTTTTTGTCACATCTGCGTTAGTGTCACGAGCGCCAGAACTTTTTGTCACATTTGCGTTAGTGTCACGAGCGTCAGAACTTTTTGTCACATTTACGTAGGTAAGTGTTACGAGCGTCAGAACTTTTTGTCACATTTGCGTTAGTGTCACGAGCGTCAGAACTTTTTGTCACATTTACGTAGGTAAGTGTTACGAGCGTCAGAACTTTTTGTCACATTTACGTAGGTAAGTGTTACGAGCGTCAGAACTTTTTGTCACATATGCGTAAGTGTCACGAGCGTCAGAACTTTTTGTCACATCTGCGTAAATGTCACGAGCGTCAGAACCTTTTGTCACATCTGCGTTAGTGTCACGAGCGTCAGAACTTTTTGTCACATCTGCGTTAGTGTCACGAGCGTCAGAACTTTTTGTCACATCTGCGTTAGTGTCACGAGCGCCAGAACTTTTGTCACATTTGCGTTAGTGTCACGAGCGTCAGAACTTTTTGTCACATTTACGTAGGTAAGTGTTACGAGCGTCAGAACCTTTTGTCACATTTGCGTTAGTGTCACGAGTGTCAGAACTTTTTGTCACATTTACGTAGGTAAGTGTTACGAGTGTCAGAACTTTTTGTCACATTTACGTAGGTAAGTGTTACGAGCGTCAGAACTTTTTGTAACATATGCGTAAGTGTCACGAGCGTCAGAACTTTTTGTCACATCTGCGTAAATGTCACGAGCGTCAGAACCTTTTGTCACATCTGCGTTAGTGTCACGAGCGTCAGAACTTTTTGTCACATCTGCGTTAGTGTCACGACCGTCAGAACTTTTTGTCACATCTGCGTTAGTGTCACGAGCGTCAGAACTTTTTGTCACATCTGCGTTAGTGTCACGAGCGTCAGAACCTTTTGTCACATCTGCGTTAGTGTCACGAGCGTCAGAACTTTTTGTCACATCTGCGTTAGTGTCACGAGCGGCAGAACTTTTTGTCACATTTGCGTTAGTGTCACGAGCGTCAGAACTTTTTGTCACATTTGCGTTAGTGTCACGAGCGTCAGAACTTTTTGTTACATCTGCGTTAGTGTCACGAGCGTCAGAACTTTTTGTCACATCTGCGTTAGTGTCACTAGCGTCAGAACTTTTTGTCACATTTGCGTTAGTGTCACGAGCGTCAGAACTTTTTGTCACATTTACGTACGTAAGTGTTACGAGCGTCAGAACTTTTTGTCACATTTACGTAGGTATGTGTTACGAGCGTCAGAACTTTTTGTCACATTTGCGTTAGTGTCACGAGCGTCAGAACTTTTTGTCACATTTACGTAGGTAAGTGTTACGAGCGTCAGAACTTTTTGTCACATTTACGTAGGTAATTGTTACGAGCGTCAGAACTTTTTGTCACATATGCGTAAGTGTCACGAGCGTCAGAACTTTTTGTCACATCTGCGTAAATGTCACGAGCGTCAGAACCTTTTGTCACATCTGCGTTAGTGTCATGAGCGTCAGAACTTTTTGTCACATTTGCGTTAGTGTCACGAGCGTCAGAACTTTTTGTCACATTTACGTAGGTAAGTGTTACGAGCGTCAGAACTTTTTGTCACATTTACGTAGGTAAGTGTTACGAGCGTCAGAACTTTTTGTCACATATGCGTAAGTGTCACGAGCGTCAGAACTTTTTGTCACATCTGCGTAAATGTCACGAGCGTCAGAACCTTTTGTCACATCTGCGTTAGTGTCACGAGCGTCAGAACTTTTTGTCACATCTGCGTTAGTGTCACGAGCGTCAGAACTTTTTGTCACATCTGCGTTAGTGTCACGAGCGTCAGAACTTTTTGTCACATCTGCGTAAATGTCACGAGCGTCAGAACTTTTTGTCACATTTACGTAGGTAAGTGTTACGAGCGTCAGAACTTTTTGTCACATTTGCGTTAGTGTCACGAGCGTCAGAACTTTTTGTCACATTTACGTAGGTAAGTGTTACGAGCGTCAGAACTTTTTGTCACATTTACGTAGGTAATTGTTACGAGCGTCAGAACTTTTTGTCACATATGCGTAAGTGTCACGAGCTTCAGAACTTTTTGTCACATCTGCGTAAATGTCACGAGCGTCAGAACCTTTTGTCACATCTGCGTTAGTGTCATGAGCGTCAGAACTTTTTGTCACATTTGCGTTAGTGTCACGAGCGTCAGAACTTTTTGTCACATTTACGTAGGTAAGTGTTACGAGCGTCAGAACTTTTTGTCACATTTACGTAGGTAAGTGTTACGAGCGTCAGAACTTTTTGTCACATATGCGTAAGTGTCACGAGCGTCAGAACTTTTTGTCACATCTGCGTAAATGTCACGAGCGTCAGAACCTTTTGTCACATCTGCGTTAGTGTCACGAGCGTCAGAACTTTTTGTCACATCTGCGTTAGTGTCACGAGCGTCAGAACGTTTTGTCACATCTGCGTTAGTGTCACGAGCGTCAGAACTTTTTGTCACATCTGCGTAAATGTCACGAGCGTCAGAACCTTTTGTCACATCTGCGTTAGTGTCACGAGCGTCAGAACTTTTTGTCACATCTGCGTAAGTGTCACGAGCGTCAGAACTTTTTGTCACATCTGCGTTAGTGTCACGAGCGTCAGAACTTTTTGTCACATCTGCGTAAATGTCACGAGCGTCAGAACCTTTTGTCACATCTGCGTTAGTGTCACGAGCGTCAGAACTTTTTGTCACATCTGCGTAAGTGTCACGAGCGTCAGAACTTTTTGTCACATCTGCGTTAGTGTCACGAGCGTCAGAACTTTTTGTCACATCTGCGTTAGTGTCACGAGCGTCAGAACTTTTTGTCACATCTGCGTTAGTGTCACGAGCGTCAGAACTTTTTGTCACATCTGCGTAAATGTCACGAGCGTCAGAACCTTTTGTAACCTCTGCGTTAGTGTCACGAGCGTCAGAACTTTTTGTCACATCTGCGTAAGTGTCACGAGCGTCAGAAATTTTTGTCACATCTGCGTTAGTGTCACGAGCGTCAGAACTTTTTGTCACATCTGCGTAAATGTCACGAGCGTCAGAACCTTTTGTCACATCTGCGTTAGTGTCACGAGCGTCAGAACTTTTTGTCACATCTGCGTAAGTGTCACGAGCGTCAGAACTTTTTGTCACATCTGCGTTAGTGTCACGAGCGTCAGAACTTTTTGTCACATCTGCGTAAATGTCACGAGCGTCAGAACCTTTTGTCACATCTGCGTTAGTGTCACGAGCGTCAGAACTTTTTGTCACATCTGCGTAAGTGTCACGAGCGTCAGTACTTTTTGTCACATCTGCGTTAGTGTCACGAGCGTCAGAACCTTTTGTCACATCTGCGTTAGTGTCACGAGCGTCAGAACTTTTTGTCACATCTGCGTAAGTGTCACGAGCGTCAGAACTTTTTGTCACATCTGCGTTAGTGTCACGAGCGTCAGAACTTTTTGTCACATCTGCGTTAGTGTCACGAGCGTCAGAACTTTTTGTCACATTTACGTAGGTAAGTGTTACGAGCGTCAGAACTTTTTGTCACATTTACGTAGGTAATTGTTACGAGCGTCAGAACTTTTTGTCACATATGCGTAAGTGTCACGAGCGTCAGAACTTTTTGTCACATCTGCGTAAATGTCACGAGCGTCAGAACCTTTTGTCACATCTGCGTTAGTGTCATGAGCGTCAGAACTTTTTGTCACATTTGCGTTAGTGTCACGAGCGTCAGAACTTTTTGTCACATTTACGTAGGTAAGTGTTACGAGCGTCAGAACTTTTTGTCACATTTACGTAGGTAAGTGTTACGAGCGTCAGAACTTTTTGTCACATATGCGTAAGTGTCACGAGCGTCAGAACTTTTTGTCACATCTGCGTAAATGTCACGAGCGTCAGAACCTTTTGTCACATCTGCGTTAGTGTCACGAGCGTCAGAACTTTTTGTCACATCTGCGTTAGTGTCACGAGCGTCAGAACTTTTTGTCACATCTGCGTTAGTGTCACGAGCGTCAGAACTTTTTGTCACATCTGCGTAAATGTCACGAGCGTCAGAACTTTTTGTCACATTTACGTAGGTAAGTGTTACGAGCGTCAGAACTTTTTGTCACATTTGCGTTAGTGTCACGAGCGTCAGAACTTTTTGTCACATTTACGTAGGTAAGTGTTACGAGCGTCAGAACTTTTTGTCACATATGCGTAAGTGTCACGAGCTTCAGAACTTTTTGTCACATCTGCGTAAATGTCACGAGCGTCAGAACCTTTTGTCACATCTGCGTTAGTATCATGAGCGTCAGAACTTTTTGTCACATTTGCGTTAGTGTCACGAGCGTCAGAACTTTTTGTCACATTTACGTAGGTAAGTGTTACGAGCGTCAGAACTTTTTGTCACATTTACGTAGGTAAGTGTTACGAGCGTCAGAACTTTTTGTCACATATGCGTAAGTGTCACGAGCGTCAGAACTTTTTGTCACATCTGCGTAAATGTCACGAGCGTCAGAACCTTTTGTCACATCTGCGTTAGTGTCACGAGCGTCAGAACTTTTTGTCACATCTGCGTTAGTGTCACGAGCGTCAGAACTTTTTGTCACATCTGCGTTAGTGTCACGAGCGTCAGAACTTTTTGTCACATCTGCGTAAATGTCACGAGCGTCAGAACCTTTTGTCACATCTGCGTTAGTGTCACGAGCGTCAGAACTTTTTGTCACATCTGCGTTAGTGTCACGAGCGTCAGAACTTTTTGTCACATCTGCGTTAGTGTCACGAGCGTCAGAACTTTTTGTCACATCTGCGTAAATGTCACGAGCGTCAGAACCTTTTGTCACATCTGCGTTAGTGTCACGAGCGTCAGAACTTTTTGTCACATCTGCGTAAGTGTCACGAGCGTCAGAACTTTTTGTCACATCTGCGTTAGTGTCACGAGCGTCAGAACTTTTTGTCACATCTGCGTAAATGTCACGAGCGTCAGAACCTTTTGTCACATCTGCGTTAGTGTCACGAGCGTCAGAACTTTTTGTCACATCTGCGTAAGTGTCACGAGCGTCAGAACTTTTTGTCACATCTGCGTTAGTGTCACGAGCGTCAGAACTTTTTGTCACATCTGCGTAAATGTCACGAGCGTCAGAACCTTTTGTCACATCTGCGTTAGTGTCACGAGCGTCAGAACTTTTTGTCACATCTGCGTAAATTTCACGAGCGTCAGAACTTTTTGTCACATCTGCGTTAGTGTCAAGAGCGTCAGAACTTTTTGTCACATCTGCGTTAGTGTCACGAGCGTCAGAACTTTTTGTCACATCTGCGTTAGTGTCACGAGCGTCAGAACTTTTTGTCACATCTGCGTAAATGTCACGAGCGTCAGAACCTTTTGTAACCTCTGCGTTAGTGTCACGAGCGTCAGAACTTTTTGTCACATTTACGTAGGTAAGTGTTACGAGCGTCAGAACTTTTTGTCACATTTACGTAGGTAAGTGTTACGAGCGTCAGAACTTTTTGTCACATATGCGTAAGTGTCACGAGCGTCAGAACTTTTTGTCACATCTGCGTAAATGTCACGAGCGTCAGAACCTTTTGTCACATCTGCGTTAGTGTCACGAGCGTCAGAACTTTTTGTCACATCTGCGTTAGTGTCACGAGCGTCAGAACTTTTTGTCACATCTGCGTTAGTGTCACGAGCGTCAGAACTTTTTGTCACATCTGCGTAAATGTCACGAGCGTCAGAACCTTTTGTCACATCTGCGTTAGTGTCACGAGCGTCAGAACTTTTTGTCACATCTGCGTAAGTGTCACGAGCGTCAGAACTTTTTGTCACATCTGCGTTAGTGTCACGAGCGTCAGAACTTTTTGTCACATCTGCGTAAATGTCACGAGCGTCAGAACCTTTTGTCACATCTGCGTTAGTGTCACGAGCGTCAGAACTTTTTGTCACATCTGCGTTAGTGTCACGAGCGTCAGAACTTTTTGTCACATCTGCGTTAGTGTCACGAGCGTCAGAACTTTTTGTCACATCTGCGTAAATGTCACGAGCGTCAGAACCTTTTGTCACATCTGCGTTAGTGTCACGAGCGTCAGAACTTTTTGTCACATCTGCGTAAATTTCACGAGCGTCAGAACTTTTTGTCACATCTGCGTTAGTGTCACGAGCGTCAGAACTTTTTGTCACATCTGCGTTAGTGTCACGAGCGTCAGAACTTTTTGTCACATCTGCGTTAGTGTCACGAGCGTCAGAACGTTTTGTCACATCTGCGTAAATGTCACGAGCGTCAGAACCTTTTGTAACCTCTGCGTTAGTGTCACGAGCGTCAGAACTTTTTGTCACATCTGCGTAAGTGTCACGAGCGTCAGAACTTTTTGTCACATCTGCGTAAATTTCACGAGCGTCAGAACTTTTTGTCACATCTGCGTTAGTGTCACGAGCGTCAGAACTTTTTGTCACATCTGCGTTAGTGTCACGAGCGTCAGAACTTTTTGTCACATCTGCGTTAGTGTCACGAGCGTCAGAACTTTTTGTCACATCTGCGTAAATGTCACGAGCGTCAGAACCTTTTGTAACCTCTGCGTTAGTGTCACGAGCGTCAGAACTTTTTGTCACATCTGCGTAAGTGTCACGAGCGTCAGAAATTTTTGTCACATCTGCGTTAGTGTCACGAGCGTCAGAACTTTTTGTCACATCTGCGTAAATGTCACGAGCGTCAGAACCTTTTGTCACATCTGCGTTAGTGTCACGAGCGTCAGAACTTTTTGTCACATCTGCGTAAGTGTCACGAGCGTCAGAACTTTTTGTCACATCTGCGTTAGTGTCACGAGCGTCAGAACTTTTTGTCACATCTGCGTAAATGTCACGAGCGTCAGAACCTTTTGTCACATCTGCGTTAGGTTCACGAGCGTCAGAACTTTTTGTCACATCTGCGTAAGTGTCACGAGCGTCAGTACTTTTTGTCACATCTGCGTTAGTGTCACGAGCGTCAGAACCTTTTGGCACATCTGCGTTAGTGTCACGAGCGTCAGAACTTTTTGTCACATCTGCGTAAGTGTCACGAGCGTCAGAACTTTTTGTCACATCTGCGTTAGTGTCACGAGCGTCAGAACTTTTTGTCACATCTGCGTTAGTGTCACGAGCGTCAGAACTTTTTGTCACATCTGCGTAAGTGTCACGAGCGTCAGAACTATTTGTCACATCTGCGTTAGTGTCACGAGCGTCAGAACTTTTTGTCACATCTGCGTTAGTGTCACGAGCGTCAGAACTTTTTGTCACATCTGCGTAAGTGTCACGAGCGTCAGAACTTTTTGTCACATCTGCGTTAGTGTCACGAGCGTCAGAACTTTTTGTCACATCTGCGTTAGTGTCACGAGCGTCAGAACTTTTTGTCACATCTGCGTTAGTGTCACGAGCGTCAGAACTTTTGCGACATTAGCATTTGTGTAACATGAGCATGGGCATTTGTAATATAGGCTTTTGTGCCACAGTACCTCGAAAATCATTTTCATATCTACGTTTGTGTCACGAGCCATTAGAAGCCAAAACCTAATAATCACACACCATATGACCGAAGTAATTGCTGAATCATAATTTAAAAGTTAGAAATTCTTATTAATCTATACTAATAATATAAAGCTGAAGAGTTTGTTTGTTTTTAATTTCAGGAACTACTGGTTCGAATTGAAAAAATGTTTTTTGATGGATTGCTTATTTATCGAGGAAAGTTATAGGCTATATAACATCAAGCTACGACCCACGGGGGCGGCGCTGTAATCATAAACGCGGGTGAAACCGCGGGCACATCTACTAATTTCTGTAATGTAAAAAACTTGTGACTCATTTTGCTGTCGATTTGTGCAGGTTACCCGTCAATTTAAAGAACAACTTGAACAGTTCACCCATGAAGCATGCGCCGGACGACACCACGTTCCTCGACACACAGGCCAGTGTGTCGCTCCTACACCACGTCAACAAGCTCGATGATATTCATAAACAGGACATACAGTTGAGGTAAGCATTAATATTTAAATTTTTACTACTTGTACATTACATTTTATTTTATTTTTGCAAATATTTTATTTAATTTTATTTCATGCAAATAGTCTCTTTACTTTCGAGGCGCTCATAGCCAGTTGCACTCACTGATCGGTAAACGATTAGCGAGGTTAAGCAACGTTGGGTGCGGTGAGTCTATAGATAATAATAATAATAATAATAATTCTTTATTCTCTCTTCACAACAACATTATTAAAGTTTAGGTCTTACACTTGGTAACACTTAATTGCTAACGTTGTGAGAGACCAGAGCCAGCTGCTGATTTGCGTACAAATCTGAATTACTGGTTCTCTGGGGCCCTCCCGTCGCTAGAACTCAGGGGTTATTGAACTGGTACTGGACATTTTTATTTTATCGTTTAAGAGGATAAAAATAAACATATTTCCTTTTAGTAGGTTTTTACATAATGGTACATTGAAAACTAAAAATAAAAACTTAAAGATAATTAGTGACTTTTGCCAGAGTGTGTTATATGTGTAGAAGTAATTACGAAATAAATAAATAAATAGATAAATGTATTTGTACAGTGTTGAGTGTGTGCGAGAATGGAGATGCATTATGAACAAGCAAAGGGTAAGTTGAATAGAACTAACTGGTGTTGATACTAAAACTGGTAACAGAGCTCATTGCGTAATTGTCAGCGTGCGTTCGGTTTCTTCATAGTTAAGGGTTTTTAGATAATTAGTGACAGTAACTTTGCATATTTTATTGGTAAGGGAGTAAATATTTAATATACGATTTAATTTGTTATAAAGATAGGGGCCCATGAAGGAGAAGAATTTTCTTGCAAGGGATGTATTAATTTTAGGCTTTTCACATACCTGATCTTTGCGGCGTTTGTCTTTCCGAAGATTTGGGTCATATCGTATCACCGAATGTTGTTTGAGGATTGTGCGCAGTATGAAGGATTTTCGAACTGTTAGGATATCCCAGTATTTGTACAGTTCTTCCGTTGGATGTCTCAATGGAAAGCCAGCTCCCACCTTAAGGATTGCTCGCTGAGCCCTTTCAATTTCAATAACGTGTGACTTTGCTGCTCCACCCCAAGAAGTGATGCAGTAATCAGTTAATGACTGACAAACAGCTTGGTAGATACTTTTGATGATTTGTTTATCTGCTACGTCGCGAAGCGTCTTAAAGATGTAAATTAATTTCCGCAGGCGATTTACAAGATTGTTCATGTGCGGTTTGAATGTTAGAAATTGGTCAACTGTTATCCCTAGATAATTAATACAGTTGGTATTGTCAATAAAAGAACAGGAACAAGAAGAGCCATCAAGCCCGCAGTTGTGGTAGACAAGGGAGGATGAAGGGGGAGGTAAAAAGTTACGTTTGTGGCAGAACGCAATATATTTTGTTTTTTGGACATTCAGTGTCAGGGAGTTAGATTGGAGCCATTTACTAATTTTGTCCATTCCTTTCTGAGCCAGGTCAAACACCTCAACCCAGTTTTCCCACACAAAAGAGATAGCTGTGTCGTCAGCAAATGTGACTATTTGTCCCCCCTGGATACGTGTCAGGCAAAGATCATTGATATAGATCAGGAAGAGTGTAGGTCCAAGGATGCTTCCCTGGGGCACACCGTATTCTATAGGGAGCTCGTCACTTATTTCCTGCTCAATCTTTACCCTTTGTCGTCGGTTCGTCAAATAATTTTTAAATAATTCTAGTGGGACGCCTCTAATACCAATCTGTTCCAGTTTTCCAATTAAGAGGGGAGTCGAGACGGTGTCGAAAGCCTTTGCCAAATCCAAGAATACAGTGACACATTTCTTCTTTCTGTCTAGATTTGAGATAATTGGTTGTAAGAGGTCGTGAACCGCATCGTTTGTGGACTTGTTACGACGGAATCCGAACTGGTTCGCCGCGAGAATGGGTTACCACTTAGTGGTATTTCATCTGAGCATCTCTGTGCTTCGGAGAGCATGTAAAAGTCGATCCCGGTTGTTGGTAATTTGACAGCAATCGTTAAGCCATGTCAGAGACCTACGAGCGGCTTGAACAACTCTTGACAAAAGGTTGGCCACTAACTAAACGAAAAAAAAAATAGAAGAAGACAGAGAAAAAGACTTAGGGAGAATGTTTCCTGATACACAGATAGCGTATACGCATACATACAGGCCGCTAGGCACCGCCTCCGCGCCGCGCCTGGCACGGCTCCGCTCCGCCTCCGCTATCTGTGTGATTGACTTGAGCGCTTGGTTTGTTTATCTATACTAATATTATAATGAGGAAAATTGTAAATATGTTATGTTTGCTTGTTTGTAAGGATTTAACGCAAAAACTACTCAACCAATTTTAAATATTCTTTCACTATTAGGACATTATCACTTACATTATCACTTATCACCGAGTAATATGGTTCGAGTAATAGGCTATATTTTATTATTTATTTACTGTTACTAACGTAACTTAACCTTATTTTACGCGAGCGAAGCCGCGGGCAAAAGCTAGTTAGCTAACATTCAAATAACAGATACAAGAACACCAAAACTTGAAATATTTTTTAATTGGGTTCAAGTGCATTCGAGAATGGTTCAGATTTGTATTTTTTTTTCCTGTTTTGTATTTGTGTCCTGTACCTACACATGAAAAAAAAAATCATCGTCTGTCGGGGCAGCTAGTATAATATAAAAATGTTATCCATACATTATGTGTAGGTACATATCAAGTACATATGTGGTCTAGCAGTAATAAGTAATTACAACAGTTATAAACAATATTTTGCTTATATAAATGATATGTATTTCAGTCCTAGCAAGCGCCCCCTGGCGGAGAACATCAACGTGACGAACATACCGGACGATGACGAGCTCCAGGCAAGCATGTCGCTACTACAACGGGACACTAAATCCAACCGATTGGCCGCTGACACTGTTAAAAGGTATGAAAATATCTACTAGTACCTATGTATCTATACTAATATTATAAACCTGAAGAGTTTGTTTGCTTGTTTTAACGCGCTAAGCTCAGGAGCTACTGGTTCGATTCGAAAAATTATTTTTGTGTTGGATAGCCCATTTACCGAGGAAGGTTATAGGCTACATAACATCACGCTACGACCCACGGGGGCGGCGCAGTAATCATAAACGCGTGTGGAACCGCGGGCACATCTAGTTTAAAAAATAAAATAATAAACAATAGGTGTTCTCTAATCCCTAATGTATTCACGCCTGTTGTACTTCTTTCAACAGAAAAATCGGTGATCCCGCAGAAGATGAACATGACGACCGAACGCCAAGAACGAGAGCTGAGCGACGCATGTTGCCTGGCTGGGCTTGTGCGCAGTGTGTAGAAGTATGTATATTTTTAGTGTTCCATCTCACTTTATACTAAAACTCTCGAAGGGCCTCTGCTTTGGACCCATGTCCCCGTGGAAGCCTCCCAAAGGGCCGGCTATTAAAGAAACAAATAATAATCTCCTATCACATACACACAACACCATCTAGCCCAAACTAAGCAGAGCTTGTACTATGGGTACTAGACAATGGGTAAACATACATATATAATTTTGTTTTTGTAACAAATAAACAACGCGATAAAATCCGTATATAGTAGTTTAATTTCAATCAACGAGCCGTTTGGTAGTTTAGCTATGGGTGTTGTTCAAATAACTAATCTACTAATGGTTGTCTAGTCCGGTTTGGATACCATTAAGATTGTTATTTTTTTTTTATCGTATTTTATTGCCATTTGTGGCAGACGAGCAAGTGGCCCACCTGATGGAAAGTGGTAACCGCTGCTCATGGACTTCATGTCATTCATGTAATGTCAGGACACAGCAAAGCCGCTGCCTACCGTGAAAGAAGAACTCTCTTTAAACCTCGTTTGAAGAAGGAATATCATAGCGCTCGGGAAACACCGAAGCATGTTGCCAGATCGCTTAAAATTATAATCCTTACTAATATTATAAATTCGAAACTACTCACTCTGTCTGTCTGTTACCTTTTCACGGCTAAACCACTCAACCGATTTAGATGAAATTTGGTACACGTATAATTTAAAGCCTAGGGAACGACATAGGCTACATTTTATTGATGTAGGTACCACGCGGGCGTAGGCGCAAAAACTAGTAAACATATATGTACGGCCCAGAATGTATTTGTTAAGTTATGTTGTTAAAGGTTGAGTTGACGTAAACCACAGATATCAATTATATACGATGTTTATTGTTCGACTGATTACAATACGATAGTTTGGATGCTAATCCGTGGCTATTGCTCAAACGTTATGAGTCAACTAACTTTATAAATAATAAAATATACTAAGTGCCGAAAGTAGGTAACGGCGCGTCAGCTAAATAGTCTGTACGTTAACCGTACATGCTCCCGAGGGAAAAGAAGTGGGATGAGCATCCAGTACATATTAAATGAAAGCTTATAAAATATAAAGATTAAGTATAAAAAATACAAGACCAAGTATAAAGTGAAAATAGTAATTATTACGACGACAATTCATCGAAACTAAATCTCTTCGTCGGTTCGGCGCGGGGTGGTTTCGGTGGTGCTGATTGTTGAATTTCGCGCATCTCGATGTCCACTCCAGCATTGTCCTGTCCTATAAAAGTGCGCAGCCGACGTGTATTGTTCTTTGCCTCGATTTTCCTTTTCCTTCGTTTTATTACGATATACAAAGCAAACGCAGCAATTCCTCCCAGCAACACAGTAGATACTGTATAATGATATATGTCATGGCTAGTAATGTACGACGTGACCGGGCTCACTGATAATATTTCATGCTGCTGTTGATATCTCAACTCCCTGTCAACCTCAGAGAAGTTCGCTGTGCTGGGTATTCCGATTGGTGTGATATTTAGTTGAGCGTTCTTCCAACCAAGGTCAAATATGTTATTAATTGTGGAGTTTGTGATGGGCTCGTCGATATCTGGATTCATGTAAAATTGACTTCCTAGGTGATTATAAGTGAAAATCGTTGCATCTTTCTTCTGTAATATGCATTTCGGTCTCAAAGCAATTACACCTGTCCCGGTAATGACCGCCGGCGTAACTTGATCACTACATATGACACGCATCATTTGTTGGTCGCATAATATAAATAACCATACATTTGGTTTATGCAATTTGATCCACGTTTCTTTACACATGACGTCACTGATGACGCATGATAATGACGTCTGCTGACTAAAGACCTGTGCTTCACAAGGTGCATCTATATCGTGCAAATTATACACGGGTTGATGTGAAACGCAAATATATTCGTCCTTTCCTGACAACGTACATTGCTGCATGTCTTGTATATCCATAGTAATATACGAGTTCTTCATGAAGTTGATGGCAATAAAATTTGAATTAGATTGAACTAACTTTAGATGTCCTTGTCTTGAAAACGGTATCGGGATAATGCGGTAAATCTTGTAGTCTTCGTCACTCAGTAATGGAATGTGCAGTTCAAAAAGAAAAAAGTTGTTCGTTATTCGTGCCTTTACATGTATGAGGTCATAGATGTTCTTGAAATCGCTTTGTCCATTCTTCACAGGTAACGATAATCCTTGCGGCAGTTTCGCCGATATAATGTTCAGCTGTTCCGTTAGTTGAGAGGCTGATAGCAGGTGTGTATCTAAGTGACCTCTGTAGATATTCCCCAAGGCGTTCATAAGTAATTCCAAAATGCGATTTAGGTCACTTATTATTAAAGTTGACGTCACCGCGGCTGAATGAATGTCGTTCATGGCATACAACATATGCGCTCTGTTTTCTATACGAGTGATTACGTTGCTTGTTTGGTTCATGTAGGCTTGTATGGTGTCGAATTGCTTATCTATAAATTCTGTGTTTGTTTTTATAAAATTATTTTCAGCTTCTACAATCAGCGTTTGATTTTTTATAAGTTGCAACAGGTAATTATCGTTAAATTGCAAGATCTTTATGTCCTTTTCATATTTTTCGGCAAAGTCGACGTCCAACGTGCCAAAAAGAGTTCTAGATAGCTTTCCAACTCCATCAAAATAGCCTCGTTTTTGTCGTATATTTTGAGAGTGTAACATAGAGTTGTAGTCCTCCAAGTGACGTAGTTCGTGACGTAAGTGATCGATGACTGGTATACAGGATTGATATTCGTGTACTATATTTTGACAAAGTGTATTCATTTGACTTATATACGTACTAATCTTCTCTGTGCTTTGCCAGTACGATGTTAAATTGTAATAGATTAGTAGTGTCCACTCGTCATGAATAAGATGTAATTTACCAGCTTCGTCGAAGTAAATAGGATGGCTGCTTTGTATTGAGGTAACTTTATAATTACCGGCCGTCGGTGCTGATCTTGCAATTCCTGACATTGCCAGAATTATCATTAGAATGAAAGAAACAATTTTATACTTTCTGGGTTTTATATGCGTATGTTTTGCCGATTCAGCTGGCTTCTCTTCGCTTTTTTTCGTTTCTATTGTAGTAGATAATTTTTCAGATAGTGGTAATGGCGATAGTTTGCTGATAGGGCGTTTCAACTGACCCTTTTTTGTTTTAAGGGTTACAACCCTAACTATCCCATCAGTTCCAGGATGTAATTCTAACACTCTTCCGAGAGCCCATCGTCCCGGTGGTAAGTGTTCATCTTTTATTAGTACCAAGCTTCCCTCTTTCAGGTTTTCTTTGGCTTGATGCCACTTGCTCCGTACTTGTAACTGATGTAAATACTCTTGCGACCAGCGTCTCCAGATATGGATGTTCATTTGTTCAACAAGTCGCCATCTGTTTCTCAAACATGTATTGATCCTTTCTTCCTCTTGTGGTAGAGACAATAAGGGTCCCCCAATGAGAAAGTGACCCGGACTCAAATATTCTAGGTCTTCAATATCCTCGGTTAGGGGGCACAACGGGCGAGAGTTCAAGCAGGCCTCGATTTGCGTAAGTAACGTGTTAAATTGCTCAAAAGTAAGCTTCTGCTCTCCCAGGACGCGGTGCAGGTGATATTTCATCGATTTGACCGCAGCTTCCCACAATCCGCCAGCTGACGGCCAAAGGGGTGCGTTGAAGTGCCATTGTATCTGTTGATGGCTCGTCTCGTCAAAGAATTCAGATGTATTCAATGTTCTATGTCGTTCTAGATCCTCGTGAAGAAGTTTGGCAGCGCCCACAAAATTGGTGCCATTATCAGAAAAAATGTGTTTCGGAGTGCCTCGGCGTGCGCACATCCTCTTCAAAGCGGCGATAAAAGTTTCCGTAGTTAGGTCAGAAACTAATTCTAGATGCATGGCTTTTGTAACCATGCAAATGAAGACGGCTATGTAACCTTTACAAGTTTTCACACCTCGCCCTTTATTGATCTTGACGTCCACATGTCCAGTGAAGTCGACACCCGTGTTAGTAAAGGGTCGCGAAGGTGTTACACGTTCTTTTGGTAGGTCCGCCATAAATTGTTCGTTCTTACTATTCTTAAACCGATGACATCGAATACATTGGCGCAGTTCCCTTTTCACAGTCCTGCTTCCGCCAACAATCCAATATTTCCGTCGTAAATATGCAAGAGTAAGACGTGCACCTCCGTGAAGGGTATCCCGATGAGCCTCTTGTATTATAAGTTCAGTTACTCTTCCATGAGCAGGAAGAATAATAGGACATTTTGATTCGGGTGGCAAGGTTGAATTAGTAAGTCGCCCCTTTACACGTAGTAAGCCTTTCTCGTCTAAAAATGGAGATAATTTCAAAAGGCTGCTTTTAGTTGACACTGCTTTGTTCTTAGTTAATAACTCCATTTCTTCCCCGAAATACTCTCTTTGGACAGTTCTCATTACTATCTCGTGTGCCTGCAATATTTCTTCTTGTGACAAATACAAAACCTCCCTTTTGTCACAGTCGGTTAAGTTATTTTTATATCCAATTTCTTTGTTTCGTTTGTTTATAAATCGTACAATCCACCCAAGCACTCGGATTACACGATTGTAGTTACTATATCTTGTAAGTAATGTGTCGACTATTTCGCAACGTTGGCAAATTGTAAGACAGCATTTGTTTTGTTTCAATCCATGATTTGTTGAGTAGGTAATGGCGTTTACGTTATTAGTTTTGATAATGTTATTGTTTAACCAATCGGGACCGTACCACCAAACTTTAAAAGTAGTAAGTTGCGAAGGCGAAAGACCCCGGGTTGCACAGTCAGCGGGGTTATCTTCCGACTTCACGTAACGCCACTGCTTCGCGGGAATGACATTGTTTATCTGTGATACCCTGTTAGCAACGTATCTCTCCCATCTGTTTACGTCGCCCCGTATCCACGCTAACACTACCATAGAGTCGCTCCAGCAATGTATTTGTAGATATTTATGAGATAGGATCCGTTTTACTCTTTCCATGAGTTTGGTCAGTAGCAATGCTCCACAGAGTTCCATTTTAGGCAAGGTTATCCTTTTGCTAAGCGGTGCCACCTTCGTTTTTGCAGTTATAATAGTAGTTATATAAACACCGCTGCTATTTGTGACTCGACTATAGATGACACACGCGTAGGCTTTCTCGCTTGCGTCACAGAATCCATGTATTTCCAGGTTATCTTCGCTACATTGTAACCATCTTGGTATAGAAATTTCCTTTGTCAGTGGAAGGTCCTTTCGTAATGTTTCCCACTCCGTTTGTAACGTCATAGGCAGAGATTCATCCCAGTCGATTTTACTAATCCAAACCTTTTGAAACAGTAATTTAGCTCTTATTGTTATAGGTGACAGGAAACCAAGAGGATCGTATAGTTTACTGATTTCACCCAGCAATACACGTTTCGTAAGTATTTTCTTTGTTGACAAACTCCAGTTGTAAGAAAACATATCGCTGGTTTGATTCCATCTCATACCCAACATTTTTGTGTTTGATGTTGTGTCCGGTTTAAAATCGATGTTGGTATTAGAACCGCCTTTTTGATCATTCGGCAACTCGTTTAAGATTGATGGTTCATTGCTCCTCCACTTCCGTAAGTTAAAACCTCCTGATTTTAACAATGCTATGAGCTCTGAAACTAGGTTTTTTGCTCTATTTAGGCTATCTTGACCATAGACTAGATCATCCATATAGAAATAGTCTCGCAGCACATTCGCCGCGTCTGGATAGTTTTTCTCATCTTGTGCGAGTTGAACCAGAGTGCGCATCGCAAGATAAGGTGCGCTTTTCATCCCGTAGGTGACGGTGCATAACTGCCAATCTTGAAGCGGTTCTGAAGGCGACATTCTCCATACTATTGTCTGAAGATGATGTTGTTTATTATTTAACCAGATATGACGATACATTTTCTCAATGTCAGCTATGAAAACATATCTGTAACTCCTCCAGTTGATTAAAAGCGTGAGCATATCTTTTTGCAAATTAGGCCCCGCATACATAAGATCGTTGAGACTGCAGTTATTATTTGTTTTGTATGACGCGTTGAAAACCACTCTAAGTTTAGTTGTTGTGGACTCAGACTTCAACACGCCGTGATGGGGTAAGTAGATGCGGATTCCATTTTCTTGAGTTACAGGTTTCATGTGACCCATTGAGATGTATTCGTTAATGAAGTTATTGTACTCGTGACCAAGTTCTTTGTTGTTTTGCAGCTTTCTTTCGAGTTGTAAAAACTGAGCAATCGCCTGACGCCTCGTATCTTTTAAGTTAGCCTCGTAGTTAGGTTTCATGGGCATTTGTACCACGTATCTTCCGTCGGACGCTCTTTCCGTAGTGGAGGCGTAAAACTTTTCACAAAATTGTTCTTCATTAGAAGATGAAACAGTGTCAACGACGTCCTCTGTTACCCAGAAACGTGACATATTTTCTAAGTCATTGAGCGTCACAAAACAGTTAAACGTTTTGACGTTGCCACATACGATCCAACCCACTTTAGTTTGTTGTGCTATAGGAAAGCTGCTATCACTCCTTATGACGCCATTTAAAATAAGCTCAGAATAAATATCAGCCCCCAAGAGTAGGTCGATCGGACCCGAGACATTGAAGTGTGGGTCAGCAAGCTTCAAATTTTCAATATAATGCCAATTTTCAATAGAGAACGATGTTGTTGGCAAGTTATTCATCAGTTTCTTCATTATAAGAGGTTCTAAATTAAAAACATAGTTCGAATGTATTGACTTGCATTCTAAGTGCATTGACCCTTTACAATTGCCGCTTAGCGACCCGACACCAGACACGACGGCGCTCATTTTTCGTCGGGGTAACCTGAGTCGCTGTGCGGCGTTTTCAGTAATCAGACTCACTTGCGAGCCTTGATCAAGCAAGCCTCTTAGATTTATGTAGTTGCCGTCAGCTGTTTTGACCTGTAGAAGCATCGTTGTAAGCAAGACTTCTTTCTCTTCGTTTATGACATTGTTCACGACCCGGGACGACGTGACAGAGTTTGTTGTTTGTGAGTTGTCAACACGCTCATTCTGAGCATCATGCATAAGCGTATGGTGTGGCTTGCGACATAGCTTACACGTTTTTTTCGATAAGCATTGTTGGCCTCCATGGCTAAATAAACAATTATTACAAATATTCAGGTCGCGAATTACGTCTTTACGCGCCATTATATTCATAGCCAAGAATTTTTCGCAATTCATTAAAACATGGTCCGTTTTGCAAATCGGGCAGTTTTTAGCTGTCGTGAATAAGGTTTGTGGCGACTTATAAGACTTGTTAAAGTGCGATGACCTCTGTATGTTATATTTATTATAATTGTTGCGGGCTTCATATATTTTTTTCGGCTGTTTATCTGCAGTGAGATGTTTTGTCGACGTATATGACTTTTGATTACATCCTGATAAAGCTTCCAACGCCATAAATTTAGACTCTAAGAACTTCATTAATTCATCTAAATCGGGAAACTCTCTCGGTTGTTTGAGATCTTTGATGTATTCATTGTACGTGGCACTGTCTAATTTTTGAACCATAAGA
Organism: Catocala sponsa; assembly: GCA_963564715.1. NCBI lineage: Eukaryota > Metazoa > Arthropoda > Insecta > Lepidoptera > Erebidae > Catocala > Catocala sponsa. The sequence goes on from OY751336.1 coordinate 981,509, forward strand.
TGGACAATGATTGGATGAGACTTCGAAATATCCAACCCAATGTTCTTCAGACCATTCAGACATTCCAGTATGACGTCATGTAGCCTCCTCACGCTTGTAGCAGTCGCTTGTTGGATGTTAGGTTGATTCACTAGCGTATTCATGTATGAAGTGAATAGGAGACGCTTGTTATCATATCTATGCGTGATTATCTCCCAGCATGATGTATAATTTTCGGCGCTGATGCCCAAGTGATGCACCAACTTTTCAGCTTCACCCTTAAGTTTTGTCTTTAAATTTTGCATTTTCTGCGCTTTTGAAAGTATAGGGTTGTTGTGTACACTTTCGATGTAGAGGTCACGAAAGGTTAACCATTGGTTATAGTTACCATAAAAATCGGGTATTACTATTTTTGGCGTTGATTTCTCATAGTATGTGTTATTCCATATTTTATTTTGAATTTTCTTTCGCAAGTCGTCATATATGTTTTCAGCAGCGCTATATTTTTCCTGGTATGACCAATCTTCTTCTTGTAAAATATAGTCAAGTTCCCAATTTGCTTTCTCAATGTGTTCCCACTTACTTCTCAAGATGTTCAGCCCATCTTCTAACTCCCACTTTTCCATAGATTTGTTTAAGTCTATCTTTTCTACTGCTCGTTGAAAGGCCTTGAAGTTGCAGTATTGCCGTCGCAGTAGATCTTGCTGCTTTTCAGTTAGTTCACGAGTTTCACGAGAGGGTGCGTTAAAAGCTATGTCATCAAAACTAAACTTCGAGGATAATTCACCTTTTGCGGGAACCACCGACGGAGACAGCTCTGCCATACCCGTAGTTCCTGAGGGTGGTCCAATGGTTTTTGTACTCACGGACGGTAACTCCGCCTGGCGTTTCAAAATGTCTTGTAAGACTTCTTCATACAGTTTCTTTGTTTTGTTATAGATATCATCAGTAAAATACTGGATGTCCGTTGTTCCGCACTCTTCCAATACCTGATGATTGTGTATGAACTGCTCCCAGCTCTTGTTAAAACGAGAAAGACGTTCCTCTAAATATTGAGCAGTTTTCCTAGTAGAACTGTCTTTCTTGTAATTGATGCAAATTCTCTTCAAGTTGTCGAAAATTGCTTCTTGACTGTTGATCAAATCTGCTACGTTCTGAGCCATTTTGTTGATGTTAGATCGATAAAGTTCACTGTAGGCAATGTACTGTAACCTTTGCCACGGGTACTAAGTTCACTTTTCACGAAGTTTTTCGCGAAACGTCAGATGTAAACACGAATGTCATTTGTTTGTGCTCCAACTTCGATATGTGCGACCTCGTCTCAATTCACCTAGGGCGACCCTCTTGTGGGAGACCAGATAAACCGATTCGCTATCGACAAAAGACACTAGACACACGCGCATACACTTTTACTGCTCGAAGGACCAAACTTGATGTACGGCCCAGAATGTATTTGTTAAGTTATGTTGTTAAAGGTTGAGTTGACGTAAACCACAGATATCAATTATATACGATGTTTATTGTTCGACTGATTACAATACGATAGTTTGGATGCTAATCCGTGGCTATTGCTCAAACGTTATGAGTCAACTAACTTTATAAATAATAAAATATACTAAGTGCCGAAAGTAGGTAACGGCGCGTCAGCTAAATAGTCTGTACGTTAACCGTACAATATATATTTGCGCATGCACAAAGAATTCTAAGATGCAAGTTTTTTAAATGACCATGTTGTGTATTAAGCTAATGGATCAGGTGTTTGTAAGCTGTACAGCATCTCATGTAGACTTGCGATACTAGAGATTCACTATAACTCACACAATCCTGTCAACGTCACACTTAGTGACCAGATACCCTCCTAATTACTTACCCGGATTTTAGTCGATTGAATTAATATTTCTGGGCAAATACTATCATTACTCTTACTAAATATTTGTTGTATCAGTATACGAATCAATGGCTAGTCTATTTCTATCTTAGGATTCAGGTTATGTTAGTAAGATTTGCCTTAAAGTTTAAAGTTATTTAATGCACGCAAAATTTAGGTGTGGAACCCATGCGAGCTAATCTTATGATCGTAAGGCAAACTTTCAGCTACAAACTGCGTCCTTCATCATGTCAGCAAAAGACGTCCACTGCTGGACATAAGCCTCCCCCAAGGTTTTCCACACAGACCGGTCTTAGGCCACCCGCATCCCGCAACCTTTACCAGGTCTTCGGTCCACCTTGTGGGGGGCCTATCCCAGCTGCGTGGCCGCCACTCTAGAAACTTTCTGCCCCAACGGCTATCGGTTGTGCGTGCTATGTGCCCTGCCCACTGCCACTTCATCTTGGCTATCCGGAGAGCTATGTCGGCAACTTTAGTTTTCCTGCGGATCTCCTCATTTCTGATTCGATCCCGCAGGGAAACCCCGAGCATAGCTCTCTCCATCGCCCTTTGCGTGACCTTGAGCCTTCTGATAAGGCCCATAGTGAGCGACACGTCTCTGAGCCATATGTCATCACTGGCAACACACACTGGTCAAAGACTACGTCCCTATTCCTACATAAACATGCTGAATTTCTTACAGTTCTTCGGTGAACTTCACAAGGATGATCCTGAAATGATGAAGAAGAAGATCAATGAGTGCTCTCATCACCGTGGTTGGAAAAACCCAGAGCGACCAAAGACGCCTCCGGGCTACTGGAACCCAAGGTGGAATGTGCCAGAAGATACCGAAGAATTTAACAAAAAAAATAATGTGTAACGTCAATAACGGATAACTATGTGATTTTAAGATGTGCCTTTTAATATATAATTTAAATTATTACTTATTAGTGATTTAATATTCTTAGGTATAAGTACAGTCAGCGACATAAGACTGCGCCGAGCGTAAGACGCGGTTGGACTGAATGACAGACAAAGAGTAAAGTAATACATAGGGAAAAGAGAGCCCTCTTAAGGTCAATTTCAGCCAACCCTATTTGAAACAGTGACATCTAGACTTTTGGCCCCGAACTAATCCTTCTATACATAGCTATAGCTATTCCGTATTCTGTGCCTATAGCTATTTATATTATGTATTGCGTTGCAATTATTGTAATCCAGGATTCGTATTTAAATTGTTTTGTATCAATCGTATTTTTGTAACATAAATATGCAAATAAAAATTGGGCGTTATTAAATTAGAACAAGTTGAATGTTACAAAAATAGATCCAAACAAAACAATTTAAATACAATAAGTATAGGGTGCATATCGTAGTATAAGAATAAAACAACAACAAATAACATTTAAATAAGTTTAGTAAAATATAACTATGCAGCGAACTCTAGGTTCACAGTGAAATGCGCAGCATCTCGGCTCATTTTTGTTGTTGGAAAAACCGCACCACACTAAACACCAAAAGCGTCTCTATCGCACACTGATAACAACAATTTTCGATAGGAAGATTAATTAACACAAGGTGGAGGAACACAGGGCTTGACTCAACGCACTTACATAAGACCTTCACAGCCGAAAAATATACACTAAAGGACGAAAAACTAAAAACGTGCACTCGAGCAATATGCAGTCGCCATATTATGACTGACTTAGAAATCCAATGTTTGAATCGTAGTCTTTAAACCCACATATTTACTAATTTGTATTTTATGACATTTTTATGACAAAAACAATTAAAATGGGAATAAAATATGATCCTAGATAAATTAAATATATAAAAGTATAGGTAGGTAAGAACTGAAACTAAATAATAAATTAAAATTTGTTTAAGCGCCATCTTCTGCGATTGATTTACAACACAAGTACGGGGCCAAAAACACAGATGTCAATCCTATCTTTGGATAGAGGAAAGGTATTGGGCAGTGTCCCCCCCACCCTGATGACAGAGCTCGATATTCAAATCGGCGCGCGGCCGCCATAGTAAAATTGTATGGAGGATTTGAAGTGCTTTGATAAATATGTATCTTTATTGTCAACCAATAACTTAAATATTTTATACGGACGAATTGTAATATAGGTAACTATTTATGTTTCATTTAAGCTGTAAAATAGGATAGATTTCTACTGTTATAATCTAAAAAATCACTTAATACGAGCTTACGTTTTCGAATTTTTGTGCAAATTGACGTAATTTTGTAGGCGAAAATATTTATTATTTAAAGTTTTTAACACAGAGTAATTGTAAACACATTAATTGTTATGGTAAATGTCTATTTTATATTTGTATTAAACATAAAGTGTTGATTTTATCAACTTAACTGTGACCGCCTGTTCTGGCACATTTCGCTCGGCGCAATCTTAAGCAGCTGAACATTTAAGAAATTTGTATCGTTTTATACTTAAAAGGATACCTCCATCCCTAGATATAAGTACTTATGTATGTGATATCGAAATAAAGCATTTTAATTTTATTTTTATGGATTTGAAATCTTAATTATTATTTGAACTATGATTTTCTCAAATATCTCTTTACTATTACTGCAGTTAAAAGGTAACATTTGTTATAAATTGTAAAGATAGAGGGCAATCGAACTTTAGCAAGTGGTATAGATTTATGTCCCTGATTTTTCAAACATGCCTACAAGCAACCTTAAAAGGTGAGATTATCAGGCCCGCATTATATACATATCTTGATATGTATATAAATGCGGGCATGCGGAAAATATTTCTAGAAGGTACACTAACCCTTGGGTTAATGTTCCTTCTAGAAATATCTCATGATCAACCATATGTACAAAGTAGCAATAGATATTATATAATATTCCCGCGGTTTCACCCGCGTTTATCGTTACTGCGCCGCCCCCGTGGGTCGTAGCGTGATGTTATATAGGCCTTCCTTGGTAAATGAGCTATCCAACACTAAAATAAATTTTCAATTCGGACCAGTAGTTTTTGAGATTAGCGCGTTCAAACAAACAAACTCTTCAGCTTTATAATAGTGTCCGTTTCGACCGCGCGGCCACGGCGAAATTTAAAAAAAAAAACCATGCCATGGTTTTGTAAAAATTTGTAGAAATTGATTCCCAAAACCATAAATTTGTCAAAGTTAGGGTTAAAAAGTTATAAGGGTTTAACCGTGGCCGCGCCATTGAAACGCGGAGAACCGCGCGGCCACGGAGATCTTTAAAACTAAGCGTTGCAGAGACCTGAAATTTAGGGCAATAACAGATTCAATTTGTAAAAAAAATGTAAAAATATGGAAAAAAATCCTAGGTTTATATTTTAGGAGCTATAAGACTAAAACTCCATGGCCGCGCCATTGAAACGGTGAAAAACACGTTATCGCCGATATCTCGCTGAAAAAGCATCGCAGAGGTATGAAAACTTTTGTAATACCTAGATTTGAATTTGTCGAAATATGTAAAAATACTACAAAAAATCCTAGGTTTATGTTTCAGGAGCTGTAAGACTAAAACCTCATGGCCGCGCCAATGAAACGGTGAAAAAACACGTTATCGCCGATATCTCGCTGAAAAAGCATCGCAGAGGTCTGAAGTTTTTTGTAAAACCTAGATTTGAATTTGTCAAATATTGTAATAATCCACAAAAAAATCACAGGTTAATATTTCAGGAACTGTAGTACGGTATCGCGTAGAAATAAGTCGTGATTATCTATCAAAGAAAGTAAGTGTAAAGCGAGTTTTTTTTTGTAAACAACACCTATTAATATGTAGAACTACCGATACTAGGCAAAAAAACTTTTTTTTTCGGTTTTTATAACTTTCTATACGTCTTGAATATTTCAATAGGGTGACCATGGCTTTTTGTTTACAGAAAACTTTCCACCTATCGTTTTAGAAATTATGTCTCAAGGATTCTAACTTAAATTAAAATGAAACGGATAAGATAAAAAATAAGATAAGCTGTAAGATAGCATTAATTGATGAATAATTGTGTACTAAAACACGACATTGAATTGCCCTGAAGGAATTAACCATAAGGCCACACACACTACAGTACACAGGAGCGAACGGAACGCGGGTGCAGCGTGGGAGACGAAGGCCGGCTGTCTAACCCGGCCTCCCCCCCCCCCCCGTCTTCCCGCCAAACTCTAAAGGCTTTTTTGTTAATCAGTCGTCGTTTTACTTTCAGTTAATTCGCACGGATTGCTCGTTGGTGTTTAAAATTTTGATATTTCCTCGGACTTTGATTTGTGCACTGTTTCGGACATTAGTTATCTTTGGAAAACTACGTTCTGCTGTTACAACTTCGAAAGCGTAAGGTGTAAGCCTTACGATTTCAAATTAATACTTCTTATCAAGGTAAGTAAATCATGCTAATTACTGTCTTCTCTTACCAGTTAATACTGTGTACTTAGGTACCTATTTCAATACTGGTCGCTCTATCGTGATGATATTTTAATGCGGAAAGGTGTCTAAATTGTGTATTTGCTAGGTAAGTCTGGAAAAAGTGCTACTGTTTAAAAAAAACATAGACTCTTTGGTACCAAAAATCCTCTCTAACAAACAAAGATATTACTGAGGCTTAGTTTTGTAGAATACATGGTTAAAATATTTAAAAATAAGTATTTTTTGTTTGTTTACCGAGCGGGGCGTAGGTAGATAGTCTGCGAGCAATGGTTACCTAAGCGTTATTTTGTTTAGTTCAGTGAATTCTGCTATGCTATTCTCTAAAAGACTACGACAAGCTCGTCGTCGATACTAGTTTGGTCCCCAATGGATTTTCAACTTTATTCTCTAGAGCATAAAGCTGAAAATCCATTAAAGACAAACCGTAGTTTCGGCGCTGCCGAGGCGCTGTGTCCTTAAAGAGTAGCATTATGTTTGTTCTTTGTTCTTTTTATCAGCACGGCAGCCGCCAGGTCTTTGAAACCCGTAAAACAATAAATAATTTTATTACCTACGTGATTGTTGGATAATCGTTCTCAGGCGGTCAAACAAATATGTATAGAACAAAAGATTTAGAAGTAGAGAAGTTGGTCAATATTATTATTATAATTACAGAAACATGGTCAGAGGTAGAAAACCGAAAATTGATGCGGTGCAGCTGAATAACAAGTTTCTTAAGTATGCAGCTACTTGCAGAAATGAAAAAATATCATACAATAATCCTATATTTATAACTATTGCTCAAGAACTGAACAATGAAATAACACCGTATTCGTTGTTCATGAGACTGAAGAGAAATTTCAAGACGATTTTTGGCCAACGATATGATGAAGAAAGTTCACTCACACAAAGCACCTCAACTTCTCCTTCGTGCCAAAGCACAGTTTCTTCACCTGTGAAATGTACCTCAAAAGAAGTTGAAACTGTTAAAGAGTTCACTTTTTTACTGGATTTATATGACTGGAAGAAAGTGGAACCCGTCTCCGTTAATTACGCCAGGCGTGATCCTAATACTACCTCAACACATAAAAAGTACAATACACTGCCAAAGTACAAATGGGCCTGCTTACTACGAGAGAAACTGTGGGAATCTACAAGACTTCCATGCACATGGGTTTTTAAAACTAAGCGGGTCGACAAAGACAACAATGTTCTGATTAAAGGAGTGTGCTCACAATGTAGTTGCGTCTCAGAAATAACGAGCAAGGCAGCAACAGATAAAATAGTGGCAGTGACCTGCACTCTATTTAATACTAATAATAGTAGAATGCCACACAATCCAAACAAGAAGACGAAGCTCACTCCATACAAAAGACGAAAACTAGCGAAAAAATTGCAATATAAACCCGCAACAGTTGTTCACAAAGAAATTGCTTCCGTAGTCATTAAAGATGATGATACTGTAAACTGTCCAGTGCTACCAACGATGGAAGCTTTGAGGAAAGTGAAACACGAGAAAAGGCAAAGTGATCGGTTGCACTCTGATCCAATCATGAGCATTCTCATGATGTCGATAATGGCAACATACCAAAATTTCGTTCGCGAGTTCACCTTGTTACCGAGCTTCCATCTGTGCTATTGGTGTGAGCAACAAATTCAATACTACAAGGCGTATATGGAGAAAATTCCTTATGTCACAATGACTATAGATGCAACTGGATCATTCTTCCGAACGATCAAACTCCCAGATGGATCATTGCTAACAAAACGGATGTTCCTCTATGTTGCTATGTTAACGTCTTCAACTATTAAGTCTACAGCAATTTTCCAATTGATTACGGATAACCACACAACGGATTCTATATTGTCATGGTTGAAAAGATGGCACAACGAAGTACGTACTGCTCCTCACGAGATTGTAACTGACGACTCTTCAGCGTTAATAGCAGCAAACGTTCAGACTTTTACTAATTTTCAAACAGTCCGAGACTATCTACGACAATCTTTTCTAGTTTTAATGAGTAAAAGTAACAATTTGCCTCAAGTATTCCTAAGATTAGACACAAGTCATTTTGTTAAAAACGTATACAACTTGCGATGCTTTGATAACGTTGATATAAATATTAAAATGTTTTACATTCGCAGTATTTTATTTATAAAAGAGTGCGAAAACTTTGAAATAATAAAAAATGTGCTTTGTAATATTATAAAAATTTGTACTTTCAAATATGAATTCACAAACAATGAGACTTGTAAAATTTCTATGAAATACCTCAAATCTTTGTTGGTCAAGATAGAAGACCCAGTTGAAGAAAACGACAAAAAAGATTTCTCTGATGATTATGTTATAATAACTGACGATGACAAAATTTTAGATTGGTTTGATGAACTTGTAAATAAAGAAAAAATGTTGGATCAAACAAAGAACAAAACAGAAAAACCAAATGACTATTACTTACCCAATCTAGTATCAACTCTTAAAAGGTTAATGATCAAACTGCCTCTATGGAGCAATGTCATGTGTCCTTTTTACAAATCAGAAAATAAGTCACCAACATCTTCAGCTGTTGAAAGTTATTTCAAAACCTTAAAACACTTATTATTTGAAACACGCCTACATAAATACAACGTGGATGAATTTATAAAATTTCACTACAATTTTATATTAGGAGAGACAAAAATAGCTTCGACAAATCTTAACATAACTCTAGCAAATACAAAAAAGCAAACAAACAAGGGCCGAAAAAGGAAGTTAATAAAAAAAAAAAATAAGCAGTGTAAGAAAATGAAAATGAACAAAAAACAATCATTTTCTTCTGATTCCATATTTACAGAAAAGCCTTCGTATACTGAAAACTGGGGGGGAGAGGGATATTCTGCGAAGAATATCTCAGTATTGTTTTTGCGAAATGGGAATTTAGTAAATTCTATCAATAAAAGTATGAACTTTACTAACACGTGTGCGTTTGATTCAGTTTTCTTTTTGTTAGCATTCGCATATCAACAAAACGTTCACATTAAACAAATATTTAATACATGCACAAACAAATTAATCCGCGGATTTATAAAAATATTAGCAGAATCGTTAAATTTAAATAATGCTTATAAACTACGAGAGGAAATCATTACTCAATATTACAAAAGCGAAAACAATACATATGGATGCGATAGTAATATGGCTTTTATATTTGAACACATACTTTTAGAGTATTTGTACAGTGCCAATGTAACTAAAGAATGTTTAATCGAAACATGCGCCAACCACTCAAAAAGAACCATAGTGTTTTTATCAATCAATATGGAAATCATAAATTTATTCGGAATCGGAGGACTAGAAGATGCCATCATTATTGATGACTTCAATTTAAAAATCTGTTTAAAATGCAATAACGAAACCCAGAGATTTACGTACGAATTTAGTAATATTATTTTATTTGATCTCAATGGCACAGACAAAATTAAGCTCGAAGAAATACCTCATTACATCGAAATAAGGCAAAAAAAATATGGACTGATAGGTGCTGTGGAATATGTCCCCCCGGTTGTAGGTCTAATTGGTCATTACAAGTGTCATTGCTTAGTAAATAATTCCAGAATGATTTGTTACGACGATAATAAAACCGGAACGCACGCAAGTTCTGAACAACCTCTGACAATACATAATTTAACATATGGTCTAATAGATGATGAATAAGATAATAAAAAACAGGGTATTTTAAAACTATACAGCTTCTATAGGCAACCAGTTTTATTCATGACCCAAGGAACCGGTCGAAATCTCAAAAATATTGGCACCTCATAATATTGATACCTCATTTTATAGTTGTGGTTTGAAATGTCATTTTTTTTTGCAAGATTTCGACAAATGTTCCAGAAAGTCCTTGGCAGGTCGTATGAATAAAAAAATATATCTTAGTGTAAGTAACTAATCTGTGATTTGTGACTGAAAGAAATATATATCGTAGTGTAACTAAATAATCTCTGATTTGTGACTTTAAAACAAATATATATCTTAGTGTAAGTAAATAATCTCTGATTTGTGACTTTAAAACAAATATATATCTTAGTGTAAGTAAATAATCTCTGATTTGTGACTTTAAAACAAATATATATCTTAGTGTAAGTAAATAATCTCTGATTTGTGACTTTAAAACAAATATATATCTTAGTGTAAGTAACTAATCTGTGATTTGTGACTGAAAGAAATATATATCGTAGTGTAACTAAATAATCTCTGATTTGTGACTTTAAAACAAATATATATCTTAGTGTAAGTAAATAATCTCTGATTTGTGACTTTAAAACAAATATATATCTTAGTGTAAGTAAATAATCTCTGATTTGTGACTTTAAAACAAATATATATCTTAGTGTAAGTAAATAATCTCTGATTTGTGACTTTAAAACAAATATATATCTTAGTGTAAGTAAATAATCTCTGATTTGTGACTTTAAAACAAATATATATCTTAGTGTAAGTAACTAATCTGTGATTTGTGACTGAAAGAAATATATATCGTAGTGTAACTAAATAATCTCTGATTTGTGACTTTAAAACAAATATATATCTTAGTGTAAGTAAATAATCTGTGATTTGTGACTTTGAAAGAAATATATGTTTTAGTGTAAGTAAATAATCTGTGATTTGTGACTTTGAAAGAAATATAAATGTCTTAGTATAATTAAATAATCTGTGATTTATATGATTTAAAAGAAATAAACATATGTTTTTTATCTTATCCGTGTCATTTTAATTTAATTTAGAATCCTTGAGACATTATTTCTAAAACGATAGGTGGAAAGTTTTCTGTAAACAAAAAGTCATGGTCACCCTATCGAAATATTCAAGACGTATAGAAAGTTATAAAAACCGAAAAAAAAAATGTTTTTTGCCTAGTATCGGTAGTTCTACATATTAATAGGTGTTGTTTACAAAAAAAAACTCGCTTTACACTTACTTTCTTCGATAGATAATCACGACTTATTTCTATGCGATACCGTACTACAGTTCCTGAAATATTAACCTGTGATTTTTTTGTGGATTATTACAATATTTGACAAATTCAAATCTAGGTTTTACAAAAAACTTCAGACCTCTGCGATGCTTTTTCAGCGAGATATCGGCGATAACGTGTTTTTTCACCGTTTCAATGGCGCGGCCATGAGGTTTTAGTCTTACAGCTCCTGAAACATAAACCTAGGATTTTTTGTAGTATTTTTACATATTTCGACAAATTCAAATCTAGGTATTACAAAAGTTTTCATACCTCTGCGATGCTTTTTCAGCGAGATATCGGCGATAACGTGTTTTTCACCGTTTCAATGGCGCGGCCATGGAGTTTTAGTCTTATAGCTCCTAAAATATAAACCTAGGATTTTTTTCCATATTTTTACATTTTTTTTACAAATTGAATCTGTTATTGCCCTAAATTTCAGGTCTCTGCAACGCTTAGTTTTAAAGATCTCCGTGGCCGCGCGGTTCTCCGCGTTTCAATGGCGCGGCCACGTTGAAACCCTTGTAACTTTTTAACCATAACTTTGACAAATTTATGGTTTTGGGAATCAATTTCTACAAATTTTTACAAAACCTTGGAATGGTTTTTTTTTATAAATTTCGCCGTGGCCGCGCGGTCGAAACGGACACTTTATAATATTAGTATAGATTATTTTAATATTAAAACGGAACAAAAAATTTCGATCTGAATGTTTTCCGTAAAAAATATAACATCGTTATTATAACTCCTAAACAATACAAATAGCAATATTACAAAATTCATGAAATTGTAGGCGCAGGAAGTCCAATCTCCTGACAAGTGAATAGATATATGTATTTTCGTCAATAACAAAGTAATCACGGTCAAACGTTTCGTACATTGACTCGTATCGCTTTGTACACAACGCCAATAAGATAATGTTTATAGTCAGAGCTGACGTCATGTAACGGTAGATACCAAAACACCTTTACCACTTGGGAATCACATAAATATTTATGAAATATTTTGACCTTAAGTAGTACCAGGCATTATGTACATTCTATTTTATTTGATCTGGAATACATATCGCTGGCGCACTATTACAAGATTCTATGTTATTTTTCTCATCCGTGTTTGAATAATGTTATACCTACATAAAAGAGAAATATTTTTGTTAAATTTGTATATAAAAAGGATTTTCACACAAAATATAATTCGAAGTTGGATACATAAGCTAAATACCTCATTAGAGTTAATTTCTACATATATGTTTAATAGTAATTGTAATAGAAAGTACCTATTTATTTATTTGTAAAAGAAAATATTTACTATGCATGTTTGATGTTTAGTTTGTCACAAATAATGAAAAAAATAAAAACATGGATATAGTTTTGTAGTTTTTTATTTTAACCCTGAATATATAAACAGAGGAAGTAATCAAAGAATCACTGCAAAGGTTTGTACATGGTACTTAGAGTAGAAACGAGTATCATTAAGGTTGCATGGTCATATGTTATCTTAAAAGGTCTTGAGTGTTCTCAGTGTAAACTAGTGCCTCTTTTGGGTATTAAGGTTGTTGCTAAGTAGCTAAGCTAAGAACCAACTAGACATTACTTAGCTTGATCTTAAAATATAAATATGAACATACAAATTCTGTTGGTCATGCATAAATGGAAGTAGCAGTTACAATACAAAACGAAATGCATATGCGTATGCATATACATGAGTATGTATGAGATGTGAATCATGGTACAGTGTGCCAACAAGTTAAAATAACATGACTTGCTAAATATACGTGTGGGTGGCAAGGTGAAGGAAACAATTATTTGGAGAACACCTTTTATTTATCTCAATAAAACAGAATATTAGCTTATGTTAAAAAATTAAATGTAAAATCAAATTAAGGATTAGTAAGTATATTTTAAAATGCATAATTTTTGTAGTAGTTCAGTGTCAATGAACATGGTGAGCCTTGCATCACATGAGGCACAGGGGTAGCAGCAATTCCCCATTTTCTAAATTATCTTTTAACATTTTTTTAAACATTTTCTGTAATTATCTATTTCACTTACAATATTGTGTTACAAATAATGCAATTTTGAATTCATTCAAAAATAGTTCGATTTACAAATAGTTTAAACTGAAAATTTACTGTTACTTTGATATACATTATTGTTTTAATGCTACAACAATTTTACACAAGTCTATGAGAGTTTCTTAGCTTTCTGGTAGAGAGTATCAACAACCTTACTCATGTGGTGGATCGTCTCTAAGACGGTCTCATAGGTCTTCTCAAGGGGGGACTCGTCGAAAACAATTAGAACACCTTCACCTTGATCGAGGATACCATTGAGTTTTTTGTCAAGAATCATCTGGGAAAGTTTCTTCTCCACTTGAACTACTGGCAGACGGATGCAGCGGGCTACATGGTCGACTTGTACACGCATGTAGGGTTCCACTATGCGACACAGGTTTTGCTCTAACATAGTGTCATACAAAGCACCCAGATGAGCTCTTACAACTGCATCTTCTTCCAATTCAGGTTTGTAAGTTTTTAGTGCTGCCTGGAAGTCAGCAAGGGATCTTTTGTGGGAGGCTGTGGCAACTGCTCTCATTGCCTCCAGTTCTTTGCCTGCATATTTGAGCGCAGCCTTACTGCTACATACTGACCCCACTTCTTCAGCATTGTTTAACATAATCTTAGACAACAACATGTACTTTAAAGCTGTTAAGGCTTTGGGGCTGTCTGCACCATCATAACCTTCGAATGCCTCGTAGAAGTATGAGTAAGCAGTTTTGAAGTCGCGCTCGTCAGCAGCATGCAGTATACCAGACTGCAAGTCCAATGCAGCCTGCATTTTAGGAGGGCAATAGATTGCGTTTGCAGTGGTCCTAGCTGACGTCAGTGAGGCACGCGCTTTAGGTAAATTGCTAAGTGCATGATAAGTCTTACTTTCTAAGAGAAGTACTTCCACTAGTAAATTTTTGTCATCTAACTTTTTGAGTTCTCTGAGCAGTGCGGTGGCAAGGTCTAAGGCTTCCGTGTACATACCAGTGTCGAAGTAAAGCGCGATCAGTCTCGCTTCCAAGGACTGTCGCAGAAACGTACGCCGCTCTTCCTTGGCCCATTCTATACACTCTTTACACAACTGAACTTCGATGCCGATGCCTGCTTCCAGATCAAGAAAGAAATCGACGAGAGAACGCACCAGTTTCGCTGCCTTCGCTTTGCTTATCAGACTTAGGAACGGTCTGGTGGCTTTAATCAGTTCCGCTAGTTCCTTAGCTTTGCCTTCTTTCTTATACTTTTCTCCGAGGTTTAGGATGCCTTGTTCCTTGGCTCTTATATTTTCTTCATCATCTTCGGGCACCTCGCCAGTGCTAACCATTTTGTCGGTCATGCGGACGTCCTCGTCTCTGTTCGACGATGACACTCGTGATCTCTCGAATAACATCGCTCCGGCCATGTTGTGTATATTTATATGCTTACACTAAAAAACGTAGATAAACAGTAAAATAGCACTACAACGGACACACTTTTTCTTTGTAATTTTGTATAATCGCAAAGTCATCGACGACCTCTTCAGAAACAAATCGTAGACGCGTACAGAGTTGCCAGTTCCAAAGAAATTAGTCAACTTTTTCAGTACAATTAAATTTAATTCTAGTATAATTTATAGAATTACCAAATTTACATAATGACAAAATAAATATATAATCGAAGAAATATATTCTTCAGCACAGTAAAACAAATATTAATTAGTGTTTATATACTAATCCAGGTGTAAAAATACAAACATCATTGAATTATATATTATTCAATTGGATGCATGTTTGTTGATTTTCGTTGAACTATAATTTGTCAGAAGAAGTTCGCAACTTTAAAAAAAATGTCCTCTGTCATATTATGATATGTGATCGTAATCATTTATTTGCAATAATAAAACATCAGTACAGATTTTAAAGTATCACAATTAATATATATATGCTTACGTATATTTTTACAGATATATTTAACCAAAAAATCTGTAACGAAAATAAAAGAATAGGTAACTTGTATGCAAAAAGTCATTAAATGAGACTGTAGAACTTAACACAAAAAGTTAACAAATGTCAAGAGATGACGCTGTACATAATCATAGACTTCGTCGTACAATCCTAAAATGTGCAAGCGAATTTTGCACTGTGAGTTACTATATTATACATATATACGAATTCCCGACATTAAGCTTGGGGCTAAGACCCGCCAGGCATTTGTCACCTGGCCTGGCCGGTGGATCCTCCTCTTTTTGTTGGTCTTCCAACCACGTCACACCACGTTCTTCCACAAGACTAAAATGAATTATGGTATGCATATTGCATAGTACAAAATTACCAGCAAGTTTGCGAGACTAACAACTCTGCTCTTAGTTGATTGGCACTCTTCTTGGTGGTGGTTGGTTGATCAAAGATAGAAAGAGTAGACCAAAGCTAATATAAATTCCCTAGAGATAAAACGTTTCATTACTAACAGACATATAAGAAGTAGAAAGAAAAAGAGTAGAAGTATTAATTACTTGAGTCCCGCGAGTATAAAAGTAATGCTATACCTAATACGAGTTTACATTGGCATAAATTCAGCCTCCATATTACTGGCCTAAAACTAGGATGACTTAAACATTGTTAAAAGTATTATTTATAACATTTTTAAATAAGAAGTCAAGACTGAAGAAATATTCCTGTTCGAAGACATAATATTCAATAAATTGGACAAGAATATTCAGAAACACGTTTAATTACAAACGTTCTATCAATAATCATGCAAAAACAAGACGAGAAAGAAATTTTGTTTGATATATCGAAGCAAGTAAAAGAATTTTATGAATCACCTATATTATTCGTTTGTAAAAAAGATTACTCTGAAACAATATTTAACACATTATGTGATATTCGCGATGCTTTACAACAGGAAAACAAAAATCAAGCAATGGAGCTTATTATGGATTTTCATTTGCAATGGTTACAAGCTGTCAATGACATCGAAAACTTTAAAAATTTCGTAGATAAAGATATTTTTCCAAGAAATGAGATGGCCGAAATAATATATTTTACTACAGGTGCTCTGAATCGTCGCATGAAAACTTTTCATCGATTTATGGATGACAATAGACACATATTAAATGCTGGTGAACAAGCTAACATGATTGCTGACTTAGAGATCATTGATGACATGCATACAACAATAACTCAAACTCTTTTGGAAAAAGGTAGACAGGTCAAACGTAGTCCAACAGATCTACTATACAAGGGACACGCAAAAGAAGCCGCGGAACAATTACTTCAGTGGCTAGACAAAGTAAATGATGGATTAGCCATGAAACTAAGCAAGTACATAAATGAACGTACCCTACATTTCACTGTAGACTTAACTAAAACTTTGCAACAAATTGTTGATGAACTTAAATCTTCAGAATCTGAATCTGGACAAAAAATGCTGAAGGAATTGAGAAGGAAAGGCACAGCAATAGGTTCTATGATTCGTGTCACTGGTGACCATAGTCTTGAAATTAATAAAGTCTTCGACAAGATAGTTATACTTGATGATCGCATAAAACGATTAGAAGCACTTAAGGAGGAGAAATCATCTGCAGCCCTTTTGGCTTTGAAACATAAAAAAGATTTTTTGGAACAAAGGCTCGAGTCGTTAGAAAATTTAAAAACTAACTTACGAAGCATTCAGAAAATAACAAGTATACCTGTAGAAGATGTAGCTGAAGAAGAATTATGTATATGTGAAGATTTTTTTCAGCTAAGAATTTTCAATCACAGATTGCCGTCAGAAGATCGTGAACGCTTAGTTACCAATTTATGCTCTGTATGGGATAAGGCTGTATTTGGTGATGCTACTAAAAGGAATCAGTCTGTCGTTTCAATATTAAGTGCTGCTGAAATGAAAGAGGAATTTACTGATAACCTCGGCAAATTTTACGTAGATGACCATGGTAGAAAAATATATAAATTGCCTGATGATGACGTACTCTATCAACCTAATGAACATAATCAGTTAATTCCTGTTTCTGATGACGCTGATCATGTTTATTTCTATGACGAATGTGGTCGTTATTTTGTTGATCCTTCAAGACAACGTGTTTATAAAGCGCACGCAACAGCTAGTGAATTTATGATGGACTCCTCAGGAGTACTTTTAAAAGTAAAAGAAATTAGAGAAGGTGTTACGTATTATTACGATAACTACGGACGATATTACATTAATACAGACGGTATACATGTTTATCGAGATACAGATGCAACAAGTGAGTACGAAAACGATGGCTTAGGAAACCTTGTCCGTATACGTAGTCATTTGGATCTATTGGATCCATGCCCAGGCGATGCAAATGTGACTGAGGATTTTAGATATTTAAAAGAAACTGTTGGCAAGGCTTTACGCCAATGTATTGGTCAGGTTTTCCTTCAACAGCCTAATGATCCAATTAAGTTTTTATCAACATGTCTCATTAATTATAGAGAAAATATAGAACTCAGAGATAGACGTGCAAGAGAAACTGAAGAATTGAATGTGGAAAGGGAATTAATAGCAGAAGAAGAGCGCGCAGCTGCTGAAAAGGCAGCGTTAGAGGCTGCGTTACTAGTACAGGGTGGCAGTGAAGTTTCCTATGATTCAAATTTTGTAAAATACACTGCTGTTGATCTAGATGAAAAAGTTTCTCTTGGACCTAGTTCTAATGAATTATAGAGATTTAAGTTTTGTTGCACAGTGAAATCTTAATACTAATTTCATCACAAATATATTAATTTATGTTACTTTCTATATGCTTAAAATAAAATATTCTTATTGAGCAGAAGTGTATTTGTTTAAAAAAAAGAGACCGTCTACCGACAAGGAATTTATTTAAATTACAGAACAAACATCACACAATTCCAATCAACTGTTATACAGAAATATTTTATAGCCACAATCTGATACGCGTCCGTTGCAACCGAGCGCCCGAGCAAAAGTGACGAGAGGAATGAGAATGAACGTTCAACACGAGCAATTCCCTCCACTTGCTGCGTCATCGCGGTCACGTGACGTCCCCGCTTCTCAGCCGATATATCCTCTAAGACGGCCGTTCCTGACTGCCTTATATAAAAAAGTACTCTGTTCTGACTGCTGAACGACCTCGTCAGCTTGGCATCCTGGTGTCGATTGGTCATCTGTCTGGTTCTTGTCAGATTGATCCTCCACTGGTATGTATGGTATGGTCCCCCGGTCGTCACAAGTTAATTCATCGTAAATTGAATCGTCATTTATTTATTTATTTAATCATGGCACTCCAATGACTTATTTATTAATACACTCTAACATACTTTAATGTTAAACATAATTATACAGAGTGAATTTGCCACTTACAGGTGTGCACAGCACTTACAAAATTCAAAGTCGTATATACAAGATAAAAATATACCAAATTCATTAAAACAACATTAAACTAGATAAAATTCAATCACAACGAATTAAATAAACAAGTTAAATTAGGTATATTAAATTTCGGGCACGCCACAATCGTGGCGGTAAGTCCCGTGTTTGAGGAGTGGCTGGAGAGACGGCATGGCACCCTCACCTTCCGGCTGACACAGGTAATGACTGGCCATGGTTGTTTTGACCGGTTCCTGTGTCGTATAGGCCGGCAAGAGACGCCCGGTTGTCAGCACTGCGGCGACTGCCGTGACGTTGTTGAGGACACGGCGCTGCACACTTTGGCGGTTTGCCCCGCCTGGGCTTCGCAGCGCCGTGAGTTGATCGCGGCAGTCGGATTGGTAGCCCTCTCGCTCCCGGCCGTAGTTCAGTCTATGGTCCGGAGTGAGAGGTCGTGAAACGCCGTCGCCTCCTTCTGTGAGGAAGTGATTTCCATCAAGGAGGCGGCGGAACGGGAGAGGGAGCGTTTAAACCTTCTCCCCAACCGCAGAGCCGGGCGCCTAATACTATTTGCGATTTAATATTGTGAGGTGGAAAGTGCTTCCATCTATTACTATATTAGTCTAAACAAAAAGGTATGACATATAGAACCATGCAATATACACAACTCATTTTTTTCAAAAATGTAATATAGAACCTTGTAATAGTAGACCAGCGAAATATGTACTCACCAATAAGGTTTTGATATTTACGCCGTTTGAACGTCTCCACTGATGCAGCAGCAGCACCAGCACAACCCGCTGTGCTAGAAAGATGTGATGGCGCAAGGGTGTCGACACAAGTTGTGTCCCACACCAAAGGCCTACCCATCTTCCATGGCAGTTATGACATGCCATCTGGTCTCTTGCCATCGTCGCGTACCAAGCCGTAAGGTTCAAGCTGAGCCGGAACGCCACCGGTGACAAGAGCCCGACGGATTATGTTATTTGGGTTGGCGTGTCGTGATATACGACCAGCACTCTTGCTACATGACAGGCCATAGTTACCAAAACTGTCGATGGATTCTCCACAAAGACACCGATGCGGAGAATCACAAGGAGTACCTTTTAAGCGCAAACAAGAAGCAATGCGGAAGGTCGTATCGACGGGTGTGCCTGAAGCCAAAGGCCCGACTCCTACTCTCCCACAGCCAGCAAGCGGTCACGTTCAGCAGCACAGGTGATGTATTAATGAGATTTTCTCGAACTATGCTGCATAACAGCCCATCCCATTGTCTCTGAGTTTTCTGGTAAATCAGTGCTTGAGCAAGCAAGTCTCCAAGCGTTCACGGCATCGGTCATGCACAGCACTTCAGAATTAACCAGTGTAAGTGCAAAGATTTGCCTGGTCAATTCCTCCGTGCTATGGACCGAAGATAGGAACGCTGGTAATTTTTCGGATACTGAAGCCGCCCAAGTGAACTGGCAAGCTCTGAGATACTAATAATAATAATAATAAATCATCCATAGTTACCAATATACCAGTCCATCAAACACCTATACCTATAGCCCATATATTGGAATCCATACGTAGCAATAGTCCTACGCCTGCTGCGGCTAGTGCCGCTGTAGGTGTTCCATCCCACCTTTGATTAAAACTCTCGAAGGGCCTCTTCACGTTGGACCCATGTCTCCGTGTAAGCCTCCCAAAGGGCCGGGTATTTTCCTAACGTATTAGGAATATACCCGTGAAAGAGCAACAAATAATAATAATAATAATTATCCTTATTATTCAAGATTATATCAATCAATCAATAAATAAGGCTTAAGAATATGTACTTGAAAGAAACTCTGACCCCTGAACTAGGTAGATGTACCTGTATTTCAAAGGTCAGCGCCCACCGTATTTATGTATCCACTGTAAGCCTTTATCATTTTATGAATCAAAGGGAAAGACAATACAAAAAAGGAATACTTAAGAAAAGAAGACAATTTCAAATACTGTTTTAAATTCACAATCAAGCTGTATTTTAACGTAATTCCATTCCAAATAATCACCTTAGATGATAGGTGATGACAAGAACGATTATATTATGTTACGGCGTTATGCCATAAGATTAAATTTCATACGCCATAAACTTATATCTCGCGGAAAACCCATAAAAATGGTAAGACTACCATATTATAACATAGCTATTAGAGGTATTATTTCTTTTGATATCGAAGACTGTTACAAATTGTACTTGGCTAATGTCACTTGCTATAGCCAAAGAAACACTCCTATGTTTATAGTAATGTTGGTGAAGAAGTTACACAATAGGACGTTCTACCATTTTATTTTTAATGTCGTCAACATCGAATTTGTTCTTATTTTTATCTGTTAGGGTTTTTTGACAACTTTGGTCGGCCATTTGTGAATTTTACAAATGCTCATTGCTCATTGAGTTCATTCCGTTCATTTTAGCGATTTGAGGTGGCTGTACATATTTTGCAATATTTCAGTCGAACTCGTTACTATTCTAAATAACCAGACATAATCGAATAATAAACGAAGTTCTGGACGAACATTCATTACTAAGTATAATGAGGTGAACTCGGTAAAAACAATTTCCAGTGCCTACGTACTTCCTAGAATGATTAATCTTTTGGGACAAGGTTCTTCAATATTTTATGTAAATTAGTATGTATCGGTGTAGAGTGAGGTATTGTGCATTGAGTGTTGTCATCACGTGCCAGAACGTACATACAGGTTCGCTGTGAAGGTTGGGAGTCCGTTACTTGAATACAGAAGTATCTGGCATCACGTTTGTAATTTATTCTTTTGCGACTGATGGCATTTGGTGACCGTGGTTTTTAATAAAGTGCAGCAATGGGTCCCAAGCCTCCACCACCGCCTGGCCCTCCGCCGCCTCCAGGACCGCCGCCCCCGCCTGTGTTTGGAGGAGGAGGTTCAAAAGGTGGATCATCGGATGATAGATGTGCCTTGTTGAGTTCAATAAGACAGGGTACTAAGTTGAAAAAGACACAAACAGTGGACAAAAGTGGCCCTCATATCCCAGGGAAAGTGTCAAATGTGTCAAGTGGTGCTTCTCCAGGTGGTAACTCGGCGAGGAGTGCTGCTCCTTTACAGAATGGTGGCGGCAGTGGCATGCCAGGATTGGGTGGCCTGTTCGCCGGTGGCATGCCTAAGTTACGACCTACTGGAAAACTAGCAGGTAAATGTTCTATTGCTAAATTATAAAATAATTATCATTAGCAGATAGGGTGGTGATATCTTTACATTTATATCTTGGCATTTATCATTTTCGTAAATTGTATATGTTGTTTTCTTATTTATGTACTTACTTACTGCTTGATAGAGGTAATTATTTCTAATGTTTTAAACTTTTAGTATATATTTACTATAAACATTAAATAATTAATTTTCCTAATTTGAACTAGGTGACAATTAGGATTAAGTATATGGACAGTCTAAATATTAGTATTATCACCATGCTATGCCTCAGATACCCTATATATTCTATATATACCCTAGATAAATATGTTGTTATTTTTTTGTCTGTGTATTGATCTATAAACATTCACTGAACTATTTTTAGCTACAAGTTGCTAGGCTTTACAATAACTAATAAAGTCGACATGAAGTTCTGATGTTAATAATCTACCTCTCTACCAATCCAGTTATCAACAATATGAAAATATAAAAAAGCTATTATAACAAAATTTTAGTTTTAAATAGTCTTGTTAAGTGAGGATGCTGGTGTCCTAGCATTGGTTGAGAGGTTAAAGGTTATAAAATAAATGTAACCCCTATATGTAAAACCAATTTACAATTTAATTTTAATAAACATTAAAAGTTATTACATAAATAGAATGAGCAAAAATATTATGAAATTCTGTATATGCATCGAAATATGAGATAACAAAAAATCTGTAACCAATGCTATATATTGGTTACCGATGGTTTGCCTGCTTCTGCCTCATTGGTCCTATGGCATAACTTTGAGCATATGTTATTGAGAAATTGAGGTCCTGGGTTCAATTCCCACTTCAGGTTATCGCTAATTATTTATGGGCTTTTCTGGTTGATACTTCTTAGTAGCTGCATGGAATTCGACAATGTCCCTGGTAGACATCTATATGCCATCCCCCTATTACAAATATATACTCTGCCTACCCCCTCTGACAAGGATGAAGTAAGTCTGTGTTTGCACAGACTTGATATCTGTCTTAAGTAAGTTATCCTAAAATAAATATTATGACATTACGAAAATCATTATCATTGTTATGGATTTCTTATTGCCATGTGATAACCATTGACCTGCTATGTGTGAAGAATGGATAAGAACAGTTGGGTTAAATGTTTTTGTACATTACATTATGTTAGTTAGTAGGACGTGTGTTATCCGCATTTAGCCACACAATTGGGCCATTGTGCATATGTGACTGATGCCTTGTTTCATTACTCATACCACCTCAGCTGCTTCCAGAAAGATAATAGGGGACCGGTGTTGCGCAGTACTTCCTTCATTGTTTCTGGACTGTTTACTAGTTTCGCCTGTTGGTTGCTCACGCTTTTGCAATGTAGCGGCACGTGAGTCAGTGTCTCCTTGGTCTCCATGCAGCCTCTACATACGGGACTGTCGGTGATGCTGATGTTGAATAGGTGTTTGTTGAGTGAGCAGTGGCCTGTTATTATCCCCACTAGATGTCTCAGGATTTCCCTTGAAGAATTACATTATGTGATAAGACTATAGTTTGAATGTTTATATATTTGTTACAAACTGTTTGATGATGAGTTGTAAGTAGTAATATATTATCATATTTCATTGGACTAATGAGGCTGTCTTAGCTTGCTTAATGCTTTTTATCAATTTTCTCATAATACTCCTTGTTCATTTAAAAGGAATAAATAAACCGCAGTGAATACTCTCTTATCATATCAAAAACATGATAAAAACCAGTTTAACAGTACACTAAACTAAGGTGTGTGCATTAACCTGCCAGGTCTTGGTATGCACAACATAATTAAAAAACCTATTGTGTCTGGCCACCAGTGTTTAACTTAATTAATAATTTAATTATTTTACAAGAAAGTATGAAGATCCCTAAATTATTAATGCGCCTTAATTATTATTCTTTCTCAATTAAGTATATATTTGACATTTGATGTAATTTTGTGTTTAAATTTTATTATATAAATATTTTGATTAACTATTTCAATTTTAATGTGTTTTATTATAATCCTATTCTCTATGTCATTTTTAATTTTCTAATCCATTGCTTTCATAATTTATTTCTTTCATTGATTTTCACAGTATTGTAAGTTTTATATAATTGTCTATTAATTGATGTACACTTGTAATTATTATAATTGACATTGTTGTATTTTCGTTATATATTATTATTTTCTGTGTGCATGCTGTGATCACCTGTTATTGAGGAAACACATGTCCTTGTAATACATTTCTTGTTGGAGGTTCAGAATAAAATAAAAATCCTTACTAATATTATAAATTCGAAAGTAACTCTGTCTGTCTGTCTGTTACCTTTTCATGGCTAAACCACTCAACCGATTTAGATGAAATTTGGTACAGATATAGTTTAAAACCTGAGGAAGGACATAGGCTACTTTTTATTCATGTAGGTACCACGCGGGCAGAGCCGCGCTCAAAAGCTAGTAAAATATAATTTTAACTTAAAATCTGTAATGGGTGACTGTATTACATTTATATGGAACTTTTAACTTGTTGATGTAATGTGCCCATATTAGGGACATTCGGCCATTTGTTTATAAATTATTTGGGTATAATGGGGGTTAATGACACATTTCATCATGGTATCAGTAATATTGTGCCATCTTATACTTTTAAGTGCATATCCTTATAAACATGTTTGGAGGTTTGTATGTATGTTACTCAAATTATGCATATACAGATTTAGATAATATTGCCACACTGATAGTCCTAGATTGACATTTAGGATAACTTTTAACATCAGTATTTGTACCCATGGAATTTCCATTAAAAAACTGTAAGAAAGCAATTCTGCCATCATAAGGAAAAAGACGTATCTGCCAAAAAAAAATAATTCTTTATAATTATACTGGCAGATTCGTCTTGTTTTACTGATTCCAAATATGTAAAGATCTTAATTTCGAAAAAATCTGTTAGATACGTCTTTTTTCCTTATGACGGCAGAATTTACAAAAAACTTATTATCTTATTATAGTCTGTCCATGCCTCCATCTATCTCACTGTCTGCTTATTTATTGGGTCGTAGCGTGATGTTATATAGTCTATAGCCTTCTTCGATAAATAGGCTATCCAACACTAAAATAATTTTGCAATTCGAACCAGTAGTTCCTGAGATTAGCGCGTTCAAACAAACAAACTCTTCAGCTTTATAATATTAGTATAGATAGGTATGGACAACTGAAACAGTGAAATCTACAACTGTAACTTATTAAGCCGTAAAATCCAGTGCTCTAATTATGGCCTACTAATAAAAACTTTTTTGTCAGGTTCCACACCTAACGGGCAAGTAAAAACGGACGCACCTAGATTTCCCCCGCCACAACAACCACCACAAAGAAACTCGCCAGACAAACCTCGACCGGCCATGCCACCAGCGCCTTCAGGGGGTTCCAATGTTGGAGCACTGTCAGCCGCACTTTCAGAAGCGCTGGCTGGCCGTGAGAGAGAATCGAGGGAGGCTAGAGAATATTCTAGAGAGGTATCAAGAGAACCGCCTGCGAGGCCCGCGGTCAGGAGACAGCCAAGTGATATCAGAACAAGAGGGCCCCCTCCTCAGCCGCCTGTGCAGAAACCGGCGATGCCTTTGGTAAGTCCGATTTGAACAGTATTACCTTGGTAATAGAAAGGAAAACGATAAAACATGTGCATCTATGTATCCATATTGTCTTATTAGTAGATATATGTTAAGTAGTAATTTACTCATGCGTAGAACGTTACAACCATTAAACAGGGTAGTCGCGTAGATAAATAAACGAGACTAACCGAACCGCGTGCTTTTGGCGAGACAGCCGTTTCTTCTTTTTTAAACTTTAGCGCGAAACAGCCCAAACTTGTTTTAACTAAAATAATGTATACACGTGTTTTGAATATGAAGCAGTAACGATATTTTTTATTATAATGGTTTTTTATTGTATTCCGCTCCCATCAAGCTAATTCTTCTTTTTATCCTCGGCATTTGTGTTTATAGCTATTTGGTTGGCTATTTAATCAAATTATTTAAAAAGAGCAACCTGCCAACTACTTTGACCAGTGAACCCAAAAATTGCACTAATAAAATCCTTTCAGTGTACTCTTTGGGTTGATCCAGAAGAGTTAGCTACCGGGTATTATCCGAATTGGAAAAACCAGTGTATTTTACAGCCGAATCTCAGGACAGCTAGTAGCTCATCATAGCTATCTCACCAGAATTAAAAAGCATGCTAAACCAACCCTAACTGTAAACTTTAATTTTTCACGAACATTCGCCATTCTAATAATGAATGTAAAATTTATAATCTGTAAGTCTATGTGAAGCATTATACAACTAAGTTGGCAAACAAGCATACAGCCCACCTGATGGTAAGTGGTCACCGTAGCCTATGGACGTCTGCAACACTAGAGGCATCACTTGCGCCTTGCCGACCTTTAAGGAAAGGAAGTGGGAAGGTGAAGGAGTGGGAAGGGCGAAAGGGGATGATTGGGCCTGCGGCACTCTCACCAAACGAAACACAACAGTAGGAATACTGGTATTTCACGTCGATATTCTGTGAGAGGGTAGTCCTTCCCCGGTCGAGCCGGGCCATTCATGCTGAAATCAGCGAAGCTCTACTACTCGAATTGTATTGAATTGTACTGAAACTATAATATTTTGTCCGATCAGCACTTGTGATCATGCATATATATATGTATCTCCTTGCAGCTTATCCAGGGCCGTCATAACTGTCAAAATATGGCTATTATGCCTATAACACCAACATTTTGCTAGTTATGTTAGAGTTTCATGTCAAAATCAAAATCTAAAATAAATTTATTCAAGTTAGGTTACAAGGTAACACTTATGTCAAAGTTACAGTTCAGCAAAGCAAGAGTGTAGGGCTCATGAGAAGAACGGGCAAGAAACTCATAGCGCCTCTTTTTTAATCGCCATAGGGAAGACTAATATAATCGTCGCGCGATTCATAAAAGGGAGCTCGATAAAACTGTCCTATCTAATAGCGACCAGTTTGCTCCTTAATATTTAAAACAAGTTTTGCCCCGCGGTTTAACTCGTTTCGCTTATAAAAGTTGAAGAGTGATGTTAGAGCAAAAATAATTATTAACTTTTGACAGCTAAGTCTAGAAATTTTACGTAATATTAGTGTAAATAATAATTCAAATAAATGTTCTAAAGTACGATCGATTCTGGCCGAGAATAATTAGGTGATTGGTTGTTCCAATGATATAATAACGAGATTTTACGTAGTGAGAACTAAATACTAATTTTGGTCATCAATCCGGATCGTTTTTCACATGGATATTGGATTCACTTTCAATTTTCTATATATTCTGATCGGTATTCAGGTATTTGGTCATTATTATTATGTAATTTGTGTGAAAGTGATAAAAAATAGTGATGCGCACAGTTATAGGCATAAAATCTGATAAACGTAAACTTGTTTTAGTATAGTATAGCTTGGCCATGTTTTTATACATTAGGCAATACTTCAAAATGGATACTGCCGTCTAAGAATGTCAATCTTTCTGTGTCTATAGTAAAAAGCACAGTGCATGGAATGCTACATGTGCTTCGACTATAGACGAAAGTAATTATAATAATCTGGTTATGTGACAGTAAGCGCCGTGCGCAAGCAGCTATCAGTTTGTGTCGGATATCATCTGTATTGATGTCACTGATTGATGACGTCATATAAGTTAAAGGTTCTCTAGAAGAAAGCTTGTGTGGTTCGGTTTCTTGCTCTGTGGATAAAGTTTACTGAAGAAAGAGTCAATTGAATTAAGGCATGTCGACTATGTCAAAGGTTTTACTTAATATATTTCCAAACATTGTTCACACAAAAATTCCTACAGATAAATTATTTTGGGATCACACATTTATTGTGGTGTGCAATCGAACTCATAGCTCTCGGCATATTAGAAATGGTGAGCTTCCAATGGAACCACACCGCCTTTCCTGAATTTTCATTTCCTCTTTTACAGTTTTTTTTTCTGTTACACTCTTTTAGATCTTCAGTCTTCTCACTACTCTACTAGTATTTGCTTTGTTTGCTGGCTGTATAAATAAACGTGTTCTTTCACTTTTTCAAGTGACATTTAATACGTGAACTTATTTATTATAACGTTTTTTAATTGTCAAGGGTATCACAAACGCATTATATCTAGTACCTTACTTTTTAATCGTACCTTTATTGAGTCCATTAAAGATCATCAATTAAACAATATTTATGAAATTAGTATATTATCAAGCTAGCGATAGCTCAGTTGTTGGGAGACAAACAGACTGCAATGCAGAGGGTCTCGGGTTCGAACCCACGTCGCGCACCTCTGACTTTCGGAAGTTATATGACTTTTCGAAATTATGTGCGTATTGATTGATAATTATCGCCTGCTCCGTGCCTCGGATAGCACGGTAAGCCGTTGGTCCCGACTGCCATGAACATCTATGGCAGTCGTTATTGGGAAGTCAGTGCTCGATAATATCCTGACACTGGTTTAGCCTTAGGGTATCGTTAGCCTTTGGGTTGCGGAGGTCAGGTGACAGCCGCTCCGTGTAAAAACTGATATCTAGTCAAATCCGGTTAGAGCAGAAAAGCCGACCCCAAGTGACTTGGGAATAATAAAGGTTAGGTAGAAGAAGTATATTATCAAGACGCTACTGCAGTGTTAGTGAAGCAATTGTTACGCTTGAAGCTTCGGGTTCCCGAATGCTCGAGTTGGGTACAGTGTTATTGAGTTACTTCTATCAACAAATCTATACTAATATTATAAAGCTGAAGAGTTTGTTTGTTTGAACGCGCTAATCTCAGGAACTACTGGTGCGATTTGAAAAATTATTTTAGTGTAGGATAGCCTATTTATCGAGGAAGGCTATATAACATCACGCTAAGACCCAAGGGGGCGGCGCAGTAACGATAAACGCGGGTGAAACCGCGGGAACTAGTTATTAATAACAGCACGGAGTCTGGCATTGTACCCAGTAAATAGCAATTGCCGTCCCTATTACGTATGACTTAGAATCGTAGCTAGTGAACTGCTGAATACACCTCTTGCCTACTCTAGGGGATATAGGCATTACACTAAAAAGAAGAAAAGATCGATTAAAATTGCGATCAAAGCTTTTGAGAGTTGGCATGTAGATAATAATAATGTTCTTCAGACCGAATTTCGGTCACGGCGGCCAATCTTAACGGAGACTGGCCATCGGCGCAGGAGATAGTATAGTGCACAAGTGTGTGCGCAAACACAAGTGCACTCTCTGTTCCCTAACTCTCATGATCTGATGGGACGAATAATCCGACACGACTGGAGAGAGATCAGGCGCAGGACCAACGGCTTTACGTACTTTCCGAGGCACGGGGGTGTCTAACACCACCAACTTCCTAACTCCGGGCTCGTATTGAGATTTCTTAACAGAAAACCCAACAACTTTTTTGTTGGCCCGACCCGGGATTCGAACTCGAGACCTCATGCACAGCAGTCGTATTCATTACCGCTGCGCCACGGAGGCAGTAACGTTATGATAATATATACCTCGAATTAAGAGATAACCATTACTTTCTTTGATTTAAAAGAACTTGCAACTCAGCCTATGAATTCCTTACCTTAGCTACATACACTTAGCCTATGTGACGGTCTATGATATTGCTTCTCCAGTGCTAAGCGGAGAGCTATGAAGAGCAAAGGGGCAGGTCATAAGCATGGCGTTTCAACGTTCTCCTTATTAAACTACATACATACATACATACATAGATTCACGCCTGTTTCCTAAAGACGTAGGCAGAGACTACGGATTTCCATTTGCTACGATCCTGACTCACTTCTCTGGCTTCATTACTAAACTATCGTTTCTATATCCAGCAGTACTTTAATCATAGTGTTACTTAAAACGGCGACTTGCAATGTGAGCAGTAGAGAAAGTGAGTACTTCGACATTATATTAGCTCGCTGCTTACGTCATAAAATACGTGATTATATGTATGCAATAAAGATTAGCCACGCTTGTTGACTCGCTAATGTTGACGAGACGAAAGCCGCGCCGATGGCCGGCGTGCGAAGGTTTTGTTTAAGATTCATTAAACATATAATACTAGCTTTTGCGCGCGGCTCCGCCCGCGTGGTACCTACATCAATAAAAAGTAGCCTATGTCCTTCCCCAGGTTTTAAACTATATCTGTACCAAATTTCATCTAAATCGGTTGAGTGGTTTATCCGTGAAAAGGTAACAGACAGACAGACATATAGACAGACAGAGTTACTTTTGGATTTATAATATTAGTAAGGATGACGGAGAGCCTATTAATCCTAACTAATATTATAAAAGCGAAAATGAGTTTGTTTGTTACCTTTTCACGCCTAAACCACTGAACCGATCATCCTGAAATTTTGCATATACGTTGAACAGAAAGGGACATAGGCTACCTTTCATCCCGAAAAAATTACTGTTCCCGAGGAAAACAACAATAACTTTCTTATGATAATAGATGGCGCCACGTGTCTTTCGAATCATGATTGAATTATATTATTACAAGCAGAGAACAACCCGAATTGATTGTCAAATTCTAAATTAACGCGAGCGGAGCTGCGAGCAAAAGCTAGTAGATAATAATGAAAGGCACAGATTGTTTACGCGACTTCTTTGATTTCTGGGCAAAGTGTTATTTCGTTTTTTTGTCAAATGTGGGTGTATCTCTGCCCATCCCGTCAGCCATTAGACTATATTCCCGACGTGATAGGTAGAGATGAGAGGAGACGACACAAATATTAATATTATAAAGCTGAAGAGTTTGTTTGAACGCGCTAATCTCAGGAACTACTGGTTCGAATTGAAAAATTATTTTAGTATTGGAAAGCCTATTTATCGAGGAAGGCTATAGGCTATATAACATCACGCTACGACCCACGGGGGCGGTGCAGTAACGATAAACGCGGGTGGAAACGCGGGAACATCTAGTTATTATATATTTTGGCTGTCACTCGGCAACGTTGGGCCAACATATTGTATTGCCGGTTTAAGAATACTCACAAATTATCATACTGCTGTCGTCAATCATACATTTGTCATGGCCGACCTTCGATAATAAGGGATCGACTGAATAGATTCACAAAGAGGGAAGGCATTCAATCATGTTCAATGTTTAATAAGTCTAATGCGACGCATTTGATATTCCAAATCAAAGCAAACCTTTAATATTGACTAATATATTGTAGCCTAGACGTATATGGAATTATAATAATAATAATATCTAATAATTTTTTTATTCAATAAATAATAAAAAGTCTTTACAAAGTATATGGAATTATAATAATAATAATATCTAATAATTTATTTATTCAATAAATAATAAAAAGTCTTTACAAAACACTTTACAGGCTTCCTATTGTATTAAATTCACATTAAAACTATATTTAATCTAAAGGAAAACATTTTACAATTTAAAAATTGGACACAAAAAGTCTTGTTTATAAAGTCTGTTTTTACATTTTATTACCTGAACTAGGTCAGAGACCTGTGTTTCAGGCTGTTTCTAATATTACATTGTTATTCTATTGTTAATAAAGTAAGGGTCTACAAAAAACATTTAACATTTATACATGTACTGCAAACATATATAGGTAATTAAGTATACCTACAATTTAAAAAAAATTGCTTTGAGCGTATCAACTGCTGGGATTGACTGATTGAATTAACAACAGCCAATCTTACTGAACATGAGTTTGATTATGAGACTTAGTTAATCAGCCTTTTAGCAATGGTGTCGTTTTTTTACGTATCGGTCTTTCTCGTTAAAAGTATAGTAGTTCTAAAATACATTCAAGAATATCTTCAGAGGGGTACAATAACGAAATTTAAAAGACCGTATTTTAAAATACCTATGGAAGAAATCCCAAAAAATTTAACGCCGAATGATTGTTTGGCCGAAAGTTTTAAATCCCGAAAGTTCATTTGCCCGAAAGGTTAAAATCCCGAAGATCCATATCCCGAAGTCATCCGTACGATTCCGACTCGGAAGCGGTAGGTTGTGTTAGGTTCTCATTTGTAAACCCACCCAGAAATAGGAGCCCCGCGAAGCACTAACATAGAACTGAGTAATTCCATTCGGGATTTCGTCCATTCGGGGTTTCATCCTTTCGGGCATTTGAACATCGGTATTTTATGTTTCGATATAACGGGTATCGGCATTTAAAACTTTCAGTATTTTGAATTTCGTTGTTTTGGATGTCGATATTTCAGTCATAGTTATGAAATTTCGGTATTGTAATACGTACCATACCCCTTCAGAGCTACTGGGTGCGTATGTTTAGTGTGAATGACACTAATATTAATTAAAGCGAAACCAACTGATTGATTTTACCTTTTTCCGACTAAAGGGCTAAAGGGTTCCTAATGTAATTTGTCAAGAAGATGGATTGTTGGGTAGGCATAGACTGCCTTATGTCCCACGGAATTCGCGCAGGCTAAGTAACGAGTAGAAACTATACCTGCATACAGTCGCTCATTGATATCAAAGTGATTAAAACTATATCTAGTTCAATATTATCAGAAGCACGTAAATAGAATGACTGTTTGTTTGTTTGTTTGTTACCTATTCACGCCTAAACCACTGAACCGATCATCCTGAAATTATGCATATACGTTGACAGGTGTACAGAAACGGACATAGGCTACCTAAAAAGATTACTGTTCCCGAGGAAAGCAATAATAACGTTCGTATGATAATAGATGGCGCCACGTGTCTTTCGAATCATGATTGAATTATATTATTACAAGCAGAGTACAACCCGAATTGATTGTCAAACCCTAAATTAACGCGAGCGAAGCCGTGGGCAAAAGCTAGTTGTAAATAAAGGCATAAACATGTTAAACATTTAGAACTAACATTGGCATTGACTGTCAACCAAAACAAAGAGTACCTACGAAAATAGTGTGTTCCACCCACCCGGCAGTATAGTGAATGTATAAATACCCTTAGCGGGGATGGGCACGTGTTGCAATAAAATATTTAAAATACAGCACGTGGGAGGCGCGCACCGATTTGGTAACTTGTTTATTTTGGACCGGACTGGCTCTCCGGCGCGCCCGCACCATCGCCACCGCCAGCTTTTTATTTAACTTTACATCTTTTATATAGTTTATCTTGTTTATGGTTTGGTTAAGATGGCGAATTTAAGCTTTGGGGAGTGAGATTTTTAGTTGTACGGTCTGGCTGTAATTTTTTACTGTCCTATGTTTTATATCTATATATTTTATTACGTGAAGCAAAAACTTTGTACCCCGATACGAAAATTGCGCGGACGGAGGAGTATGAAATTTGGCACAGTTTAAGTTTATATGGAGAAAGAGGGGCGAATCCTAATATTTTTATAAAATATGTATTAGAAATATATTAAATGAATGAAAAAACACTAAACGCACACAACCATGCATTGGACATAGGCAGTCGAGTCGCGTTCGTATTATTTTGACATTGTTCGTCTGACGTCGTACAATTCTTTGTAACTATGGTTACCTATACCTTATTTATTAGAGAAAAACAGAAAACAAAGTAGCAAGCTTAGGAATTTTGGTCGAATTTTGACCACTAGGCGACCGCTAGTAAAAATTATAATTTGATTAGGTGGAATCATTATGCACCGTATATCTGATTCTATTAACCGGAATCAGATGAGATGTAGCCTAGAATTATAGTTGAACTCCAATCTACTAACCGGTTTAAACCACAGTACAATCCGTATCGTACATATTGCGTGATCAGCACAGACAATAATATCAGTCCTGAATATAGACTTTCCCGCTGTTGGGCACTCTGGGCGCAGAAGGGTTAAGCCATAGTCCACCACGACTGCCCAATGCGGTTTGGCAGACTACCCAGGTGCTTTTAACATTATGATGAACTCTCAGACATGCAGATTTCCTGACAATGTTTTCCATTACCCTAAAGCAAGCGATTAATTAACTAATTAATCTATATTAATATTATAAAGCTGAAGAGTTTGTTCGTTTGGTTGAACGCGCTAATCTCAGGAACTACTAGTTAGATTTGAAAAAATATTTTAATGTTAGATTGCCTATTTATCGAGGAAGTCTATAGGCTATATATAACATCACGCTACGACCCACGGTGGTCGCGTAGTAATCATAAACGCGGGTGAAACCGCGGGCACATCTAGTATATTATACAATTTCAACAATGAATGTGTTTACAATTACTCCCTGTAAAAAACTTAAGATCTATACTAATAGGTATTATAAAGCTGAAGAGTTTGTTTGTTTGTTTGGTTGAACGCGCTAATCTCAGGAACTACTGGTTTGAATTGGTTGGAATTGGCTTTTAGTGTTGGATAGCCTATTTATCAAGGAAGGCTATAGGTTATATAACATCACGCTACGATCCACGGGGACGGCGCAGTAACCGTATACGCGAGTGAAACCGCGGGCACAGCTAATACAGACAACTTCGAAAAGTCAGAAATGCGTACCTTGGTATCTAACTCGAGAACTCTGCTTGGTATTTCAACTGTCTACCACAAGCTTATTCCAAAAAGTTGATAACAACTAGTTTTCCAAAATATTTTTGATATATACATACATACATAGATTTACGCCTGTTTCCCAGAGGGGTAGGCAGAGACTACAATGTACATAGTATGCTTATAATTTTGTAATTAAACACATATTATACGTATATATTATGTATGTGTGTTTACGAATATAAATATCCCAGTGCGACAGTTAACGGATCTAAATGATTGACGCCCGTGTTCTGCTTACCTAGAATACGCCTCCGTAATGTACCCCTGATCTACTTTTCTCAATTGGCATAGACATTTTCTAAAGTAATCGCCGCTGATGGAACTATTTGTTGTACGAGAATGTATCACACAAGTTGCTAAAAGATGAGTGCATTGCGCAACGGTTGTGAATGTGACTGCCGTTCATGTAGTCTCGAGTTTGAGTCGTGTCAGGCAGAGTTATTGGGGTTTTCTGTGGATTAATTTTAAGAAGAACAGTTTCTGGAACTGTGCCTCGGAGAGCACGTTAAGCCGTCGGTCCCGGCTGCCATGAACATCTATGGCAGTCGTTTTTGGGAAGTCAGTGCCCTCTAATATCCTGACACTGATCTAGCCTTAGTGTATCGTTAGCCTTCGGGTTGCGGAGGGCAGATGGCAGTCGCTCTGTGTAAAAACTGATATCCAGTCAAATTCGATTAGACTAGAAAGTCGTGACTTGTGAATAAGAAAAGGGCTAGGGAGAAGTTTCTGGAACTGTGCCTGATAGACGGCGATAGGCTTGAACGCTTGGCCTATTACTTGGGACCTGATAACAGCCCCTGGAATATAGATGTAATACATACATATATCTGCCTATTTCCTTAGAGATATAGGTGTGAGACTATGTATTTATATACTAAAATATACTCATGGAATTCAATTATCAATATCTGCTACGAGAAGTAGTTAAAGGTTTTGCTTGTCTATATGTCTGTGACATCATATCTCCTAATTGGGTGCACCGATTATGACGCGGTTTGTTGTGTTCGAAAGTTGGTTTGGTCAGTTTATTACTTATGTTTGTTAGCAATCGCGTGTGTGTGTATTTTTATAGCGCATGATAGAAACGTTTACGAACAAAGTAGGTAATAATCTCCATTAGAGCAGGATTTACCAATATAAAAATCGTTTTTAGGCGTGCTTATTTAATTTGCTTCAGCGGAATTGTTACAATACAATTTACGACTAGCTGTTTCCCGCTACTACGCTCGGGTGGATTTAAATTTTATGTTTTGTAGAAGATCAATAGTTTGACTTATTTAATTACAATGATTCAAATGGATTCACTCCAATCATGTACGACGATTTAGCTAAATACCCCTAAAACTCATCACCAATTTTTTTCTAATGTTGAAAATAAGTAAGTGAATAAAATATGTTTTAGTTTGTTTAGTCCTAAATAATGACTCAAAATGCACAACATATTGAATGAAAGTATAACTGATACAACGTCTTCAACAGAGCGTTTATATTTTATAAAATGCAAAAGTGAATATCTGTTGCACCCTTATAGAGGGTAAATTTGAATTCCTGTGAGACACGTTATTAATATTTACTAGCGGTCGCCTAGTGCTCGAAATTCGACCAAAGTTTGCCTGTAAGATATTGCTGATATATCTAATAATATATATTGACATTATTATGTCATATATGTAACCATAGTTACGCGCTTCGACTGCGTGTGTCAAATGCATGGTTGTGTGCGTGTAGTGGTTTTTCATTAATTTAATGTATTTTTAATGCATATTTTATATAAATATTAGCATTCGTCACTTCTCTGTATAAACTATAAGTGTGCGAAATTTCATACTCCTCCGTCCGCCCAATTTTCGTAAAAAGGGATCCAAAGTTTTCGCTTCACGTATTAATATATAGATACCAAGTTTCAGGTTAATTCGCCAAAGCAATACGTTTTCTCACTAAAACCTACTCTATCTTAATCCACCTTTTGAAATACAATTCTAAACTTGACAGTAAGAATATAATTTAAAAGCACGTATTGTTAAAATTGTGATATTTTTAAATCATCGACGTACTTCGGCCTAGTAATCCCTACCATTCGACCACATGTAGATACCATCGAAATCATACAACTGCCTTTCATTCCCCATTATAATCGATTTGCGCTTTGATAGACAGGTACTCACAGCGTATAAAATTTTACGATAATCTGTTTTACCGCATATTTTGTAATTTTTCGGCGCTACATAAACATTCTGAACGAGCGCCGAGCATCTGGCAACCCTAATATAGTTCAAAGCGCTCACAACCTTGTTTACACAGATCATTAGTTATCAGACCAGTACTTTACGATTGAGATAATTTTATTCCACTGTCGGGATATTACGGCCCTTGACCTCTACCACGTCATCGTACATTTGGTTCCTGCCCCGTGCAATTTTATCGGATGATTTTTGTGCTACTAAAGTGACAAGCATACGGTTTGCCTGATGGCAAGGTGAAACTAGTGATGACCCTACGTCATTAGATTCACAAATCAGATAGATACGGCGGATAAGCCTAGAAAGAAACATAGAAATATTTTTATTTTGGCAAACAAAAGGGCACACCCAAAACATAAAGAAATAAAACAAAAATAAAAAAAAAAAAAAAAAAAAGCAGAACAATCTATACTAATATTATAAAACTGAAGAGTTAGTTTGTTTGTTTGAACGCGCTAATCTCAGGAACTACTGGTTCGATTTGAAAAATTCTTTTAGTGTTGGATAGGCTATTTATCGAGGAAGGCTATAGGCTATATAACATCACGCTAAGACCCACGGGGGCGGTGCAATAATGATAAACGCGGGTGAAACCGCGGGCACATCTATCTATACTAATATTATGAAGCTGAAGAGTTTGTTTGTTTGAAAGCGCTAATCTCAGGAACTACTGGTTCGATTTGAAAAATTCTTTTAGTGTTGGGTAGCCTACTTATCGAGGAAGGCTATAGGCTATATAACATCACGCTAAGACCCACGGGGGCGGTGCAATAATGATAAACGCGGGTGAAACCGCGGGCACATCTATCTATACTAATATTATGAAGCTGAAGAGTTTGTTTGTTTGAAAGCGCTAATCTCAGGAACTACTGGTTCGATTTGAAAAATTCTTTTAGTGTTGGGTAGCCTACTTATCGAGGAAGGCTATAGGCTATATAACATCACGCTACGACCCACGAGGGCGGTGCAATAACGATAAACGCAGGTGAAAGCGCGGGAACATCTATATGTAATAAAACTAGAAAAATAAAACAAATACTGATACTAACACTACACCTATGTACTTTATACAATGCTTGGATACAGATGCAGTGACATGTAGACGTTCGCGTACAAACACTTTGGGTCTAATGGTTGAATTTACTACATTCGCCCGACTTGGTCCGATAAATAAAAATGTCTACGTAAATAAGCGTCTGTTTACAGTTCTATTGAGCAGATTATCCTGTATCGCATATGTTTTACCTAATAAACTTGTGCTACTGGAATCAGTCACGCATAGTCTACGGCACAAGGTTCCTGAAGGTGTATTCTATGGTTTTATCTTATCTTATGTCAGTCAGTGCAGACCGGCGACACTTCGACCCAGTGGGATCTTTTGTGTCGACACTCTTTCAATAACGACTGCCATAGATGTTCATGGCAGTCGGGACCAACGGCTTAACGTGCTCTTCGAGGCACGGAGCAGGCGATAATTGTCAATCAATACGCACATAATTTCGAAAAGTCATATAACTTCCGAAAGTCAGAGGTGCGCGACGTGGGTTCGAACCCGAGACCCTCTGCATTGCAGTCTGATTGTCTCCCCACTGAGCTATCGCTGCTCCGTATTCTATGGTTACTTATACTTAACAACATTTAGGTCATTTTGAAGTACCTAACGATTACCAAAGCAAGGATAGTTGTACGTCTTACAGGACAGGCGGCAGGTATGGAAACACGGGTAATCTGCCAACTAACTAGGAGTTAAACAATGTGTAAGTTTTTGTTATCGCTAACAAAGTAATGTGGTAGTTGTAAGTTGTATAAAAAGTATTATAGAACCATGGAATAGAGCAAATGACGATTGTACAGAAACCATTGTTGAAAACTAAAAGGTAAAACAAAATAGTACAGGAAAACGATATGACTTTGTAGATTGTATAACATTATAAATAAATTACTCTTATTATAAAATGTAAAATTATTCTGAATGCCTATTTTGCTCTGTCCATTTTCTAAAGTCTGGGTTTGCAGTCGACTGGGTCGAACAAAGTACCATTCCAGGGTTTTCTCAGGCAATCCAGAACCTTTTATAGCAATAGACTAGGCAAATTCCACTAGAAGAGGTTAACCCCTTTTAGTGGTATAAGATAACTAATGTGGGCGCAGTCAAACGAAATAAAGGAAAAATTGTTGTAACGGGTAATTAGGTATATGCGTGACTCAAAAATTATTGTCTGGGACTAAATATAATGACCACCAAAAATAATAATTGCGTAGCAAAATATGCTTACTGAAATATATCATAACGAGCACCTATACGCCTCAAATCACTGCATTCCGTCTCGGAAGGGTAAGGTTATGTTAGGTTCCTTCTTAAACCCACCCAAAAATAGGAGCCAGGGCTCCATCGACTTATTTTGATATCTTCTATACAAATAAATAAAATTGAAGTGTTTGTTTGTAATGTCAAAATAACAGCTTTTTATCTAATGCATATGACAATATATAAGGTACCTATACGAAAATATCTATTTTTTTTTTAAAAAACTGTCTGTTCCGGCTAATCTCCGAAACGGCTGAACCGATTTTGACGGGACTTTCACTGGCAGATAGCTAATATTATAAGGAGTAACATAGACTACTTTGATTTTAGAAAAACAAAAATGTTTCCGCGGAGACAAACACTTTTTAGTTAAAGCTAGTTAAATATATTTTGCTGTGCAATTTGGTGATCATTTACTATTTTTGACTGTTATATTTTACTATATCTGGTGATAAGTTAAACATAAGCCTTATTGTCTGCATAATATATGTATGTACTTTGAATCACTTAATTGTAATGTTTGTAAAGTCACCCGCGACACAGGCTAGGTCTATGGTGCGGCAGATGATAATAAAAATAATCAAAAACAAATATTGCGAAACGTATCACCTCCCTCTGCGACAGAGAAGCGGCATTTCATAATTATGCTAAGTTAAAAAGCAGAGAAACCGACTGCATACATTATACCACCGTGAATATGACTAATGGTTTATATTCTAGTCGAAAGTAAGAGTAAATGTAAATAAATCATAATGTTTATCTGTGTGGCTTCTGACCTGCAGATTAATCACCCGGTGACTAATAAACTTGTTTATTTCTCGTGCGGTGTGCCCGGATGGAGTAGCGGTGTAAGTGGCGTAATTATAAAACTGCGCAGTTGCCGGTTTGATTTTGATTGAAACATCCTACTAATCTTATTATGTACTAGATGTCCCCGCGGTTTCACTCGCGTTTATGATTACTGCGCCGCCCCCGTGGATTGTAGCGTGATGTTATATAGCCTTCCTCGATAAATGAGCTATGCAACACTAAAATAATTTTTCAATTTGGACCAGTAGTACCTGAGATAAGCGCGTTCAAACAAACAAACAAGCTCTTCAGCTTTATAATATTAGTAGATACTTAGATAGGTCTGATACTCAGACACGCTTGAACTGTTGAACGGATTTGGATGAAAGTTGCTATACAGACAGACATTACGTATCTTGGATCAACATATTATAGGGTCACTTTAATCTCAGTACGCGTTCCCGTTGCATTTACGCGGACAATGCCGCGAGACGAAACTAGTCCTTACTTCCTTACTAATATTATAAATTCGAAAGTAACTCTGTCTGTTTATCTGTCTGTCTGTCTGTCTGTCTGTTACCTTTTCACGGCTAAACCACTCAACCGATTTAGATGAAATTTGGTACAGATATAGTTTAAAACCTGGGATAGGACATAGGCTACTTTTTATTGATGTAGGTACCACGCGGGCGGAGCCGCGCGCAAAAGCTAGTAAAGAATAAAATTTGCTCGCGGGTTTGCTTTTCTGTAAGATTTTTTGGTTATTTACAGGAAAAGGGATGATTATGTTTAGTAGGTATAGTAGCGTATTATGAAGACTCCGGTTAAGCCTCAAAGCAGCTTTATTTAACAGAAGTAGCGCCGCAGAAAATCTCATTCTAATGACCCTATGTGTCCCTTCTTTGCATAGTACTGTCGAAGCTCCTTGGAGATGCTGTCAACTATGCTTCGGCTGTACTACGACTGGCCTCGGCCTTGCATAGTCAAGGCCGAGCCTTAGCTGTGAGACCAGTGGGCAGGACTTTGCATTAACAGCGTATAGAACTGACTGTTTTTTTACAAGGTCGCCAATACGCAACCGATATTCCCGGTATTGCAAACTAGTACAAAGTGCTTACTATTCAAACGGATGTATGTTTGATTTCCACATCATTGCCACCATAATTGTAAAGTACATACTTACATGTACTAATAAGCAGCGATAGCTCAGTGGGGAGACCAACAGACTGCTATGCAGAGGGTCTCGGGTTCGAACCCACGTCGCGTACCTCTGACTTTCGGAAGTTATATGACTTTTCGAAATTATGTGCGTATTGATTGACAATTATCGCCTGCTCCGTGCCTCGGAGAGCACGTTAAGCCGTCGGTCCCGACTGCCATGAACATCTATGGCAGTCGTTATTGGGAAGTCAGTGCCCTCTAATATCCTGACACTGGTCTAGCCTTAGGGTATCGTTACTCTTCGGGTTGCGGAGGTCAGGTGGCAGCCGCTCCAGTTACACTAGAAAGCCGACCCCAAGTGATTTGGGAATAATGAAGAAGACTTACATGTACTAATATATTTACTTAGCCTAAACCTATATCTTAGCGGTGCCCATACAAAACGTACATATAGACTGTATTCCCGAAAAGTTCACCATCATTTTGCCAGCTATGGTTTTAGGTCACAAGTGATAGTAGGTGACCCTATTGTCGTCTACCAGACAACTCCAGATTCCGTGCTGCTATTGAGAATTTTTAGATCTAGCTACATACCATTATGCATAGCAGTCGCTTTTACTGCTCCATCGTAGTCAATACGAAAATATATTAAAGAGCAGCTGTCCCTCGTGGTTTCACCCCTGTTTGTAATCACTGGTCTGCTCCTGTCCATTGTTGTTGTGATGTTATATAGCCTATGTTACTTCTGGATAAAGGAGCTTTCTAATGGTGAAAGAATGATTAAAATCAGTCCAGTAGTTTATGAGTTTATTTATTACAAACTAAGATACAAACCTTTTCTCTTTATAATATTAGTGTAGATAGAAATTCTGACGTTTTCAGCAAGTGTACGAACGGTACGACCACTCTTATCGTGAAATCAAACGTGATATTTGAATCAGCAACACCAGTAATTGGATAACCAACGTTATGAAGTTCACAATAGGACTAAACATTGGATAAAGATTTACAGACAGACGGATAGTAGGGCTTCACCTCAGCTGTATCAAGTAGCCAACGATGAGCCGAAGGTTACTAGATAATTGCGCAGATTGTTAATTAATAATTATGATAACGTTGTTTATGTAATGACTTAGAAATCTGTTAGCGTTTATTCAATGAAATCTATATATTAATAATAATTGAAGCAAAAACTTTGTACCCCTTTTTACGAAAATTGCGCGGGCGTAGGAGTATGCAATTTGGCACAGTTAAAGTTTATATGGAGAAGGAGGGGCGAATCCTAATATTTATATAAAATATGCATTAGAAATACATTAAATTAATGAAAAAGCACTACACGCACAAATGCATGGTTGTGCATGTAACACACGCAGTCGAAGCGCGTAACTATGGTTACATATATCAATATATAATGACATATATATCAGCAATATCTTACAGACAAACTTCGGTCGAATTTCGAGCACTAGGCGACCGCTAGTTCAATGAAATTGTCGTATGGTGAAACTTTGGAATACTATAGTTATTGTTTGCGTTTTTTGAGCGTATTATTCATTTCGATGATAAATTCTTAGTCTATTTGCTCTTGCCTTGAACAAAGACTTTTTAAACAAATATTCTTCTATGTTAATTTTCGGACACCAGCGTCTAGATGATGCTTTTTTATTGTGTCGGTATACAATAATTCCGACCCCCATATTACGAGAAAAGTATTACCTTGTGCTGGTACAACCGTACAACCGACATAGATGACAAGAAAATTATTCCAGCTAGTGACAAAGAGAGATACATGGAATTAAATAAATTATAACAGTTTGAGTCTCAGGCATGGAAGGGTATTAGGTATAAGCGAGTCCTGCAGGGCTGCTTGGCAACTCCGCGGTTTCATATTAATGATGAGCTATGTCATTTTAATAAAAGTAAGGACTATCTCGCTTCAATAATAAATATGTTTGGAATTATGCTTTCTTTTGATAAAAGGAATATGCTTCAAAAATGTATTTAATGTAACCATAAGTTAGAGTTGCCAACCGTCCTGTTTTCCCAGGACATGTCCTAGTTTTTGTGTTGTCCTGGGACGTCCTGAAAAGTTTTTAGCAGCGTCCTGGGTTTTTAAATGTTAAAATCCGTGCGTCTCTATTCCCGCATAAATTCACAATGGAATTTTGATTTCACCTATTTTCGCTACATATTAATTTACCTAACTATTGCAACTCTATTACTGCGTCCTGTTTTTAAACCGAATTGTCCTTGTTTTTCCAACTTCAAATCCTGGTTTTTTAAATTTGGGGTTGGCAACCCTACTGTAAGTTCATTTTTCGTAGCATATTATTTCATGATTACATCTTCGATCATGAGCGATTTCCAGGTCAGGCAAGTTATTGGGTGGTGTAACATTATGTTTTTTCCATTAGTAAATTCTCAGTAGTCGCACGAAGTCAGGAAATGTGCTCGGAACACGGCAGTTGGCTCGCCCTATTAAGAGTGATCTGTAAACAATACAAGCGAAATGTAGAAGCGAGTTAATGTTGTTTTTATTATAAATCTGTTATTGTGAATGTAATGTGATTTTCTAAACAGTGACAGCAAACTAACGCTGTTTAGAAAACCCCGTCCCTACGTTGGCCTTTCATAATGATAAAATGAGAAAGATATACATTATACATTTATGAATATTAACCATCATAAATATTTTATTAATATAATCCGCAGAGTATAGATAGACCCTATAATATCACCATATTTATTTACAAATATGGTCATAATTATTATATAACTAGCTTTTGCGCGCGGCTCCGCCCGCGTGGTACTTACATCAATAAAAATGTCTTTCCCCATGTCCTTCCCCAGGTTTTAAACTATATCTGTGCCAAATTTCATCTAAATCGGTTGAGTGGTTTAGCTATGAAAAGGTAACAGACAGACAGATAGACAGACAGAGTTACTTCCGAATTTATAATATTAATAAGGATAAATGTGTTTTATGAAAGTAGTGATTCGGCCGTGCATAAGGTGTCGAGTTCGATGCCTGAGACGGTCGAAGTGTTTTTGAGTTTTTCGGGCAAGAAATTGTCAGAAGTAGCGCAGTCAGGAACCGGGCTTGATAAACGGCTATAGGTCCGCTTTTTATTACGTGGTATCTAAAACCATAACTGGCGTAAGACTATGTATGTCATTGTATGTATGTTTATAAAAAGCGTAACCAACATTTAAAATCATGTGTTCAAATTTGAATTTCTCACTTAGCTATAGCGTGATGGCAGCTCTTGGAACCACGCCTTGTTTGATGGTTTAACTAAGTGTAGCGACCCACTATAGCGTAATTACGTTAAAATTACGCTAGCACCGAGCAGTTCACGCTTCGACGTAATTTGTAAACGCTGTTACTGTAAACTTTCACGATTACCATTTATTTTTTATAGTAGCAACACCATATAAGTGCTAACGACATGCCGTGCGTGTGATACCAAAATTAAAAATGACATCAATGGCAAGTTCAGGCACATATTTTCTTAGGGTACCCTATAATGTTTGGGTCAGCAATG
This sequence comes from Catocala sponsa, assembly GCA_963564715.1. Lineage (NCBI taxonomy): Eukaryota > Metazoa > Arthropoda > Insecta > Lepidoptera > Erebidae > Catocala > Catocala sponsa. The sequence goes on from OY751336.1 coordinate 1,025,920, forward strand.
TTGGGCGGTAGTATTAGGGTCGGCTTTAATCAGCTCAGCCGGTGAGGAATTAATGGACAGCGTGCCGATCGAACGAACCGAATAAAAGCCGAATATACAAATGTACGTAAACTTTTAATCAAATGCGTCGAGCAAATGTATACACACCTTTAATATATACCGAATTATTATATTATTTTTTAGTATAATTTCTTGTAGAAGTCGCGAGACAAGAAAGCCTTTACTCGTAAAGATGGGATGATTGTCCTTTTGTGTGGGAGGACAATAACAGCCCATTTCGGTACAATTTGTTATTTTGAGCTAGAATCATCAATTAGCCGGCAAGGAGTTACAATGAATAAGGGATTGTGTCTGAGCCTTTGAGATTGTTGGCTAAGAGACTATGTTATAATTACCATGTTGGCAAAATAAGACCTTATAATTTATGAGAAATACGTTTAAAAGTAAAGGGTATTCTTTTATGAATAACCATAATATTTAAATAATGCAAATAAAGCGTCAAAATCATTATACTAAACAGTGTTGTTATTCTCCTGTTGTTACTTTTATGTAACTATACGAAATAAAAACTTAAAATAGAACCATTAATAAACGTACCTACAATTGCCTTTAATTATTTACGAAACAAAACGTAGCATAAAGAAAATAATCATACAGTTACAAATTCTTCTGACGCGCAAAGACAATAGACTATAGACTATTATCTCATATTAGCAAAGGCATTCAGTTTTTATGCCAGTATAGATTACACACGAGTTTAATTCCGGATAGCTTGAATCGTGACGGAGCACGTGTTTGAAATGTTTCCGGCTCAGCAAGGGATTGCTGAGGTCAAAAGGGGAAATGTGGGGCGTGGTCCGCTGACAATAAATAAGTAATTCTATTTTGTAAACGGCTTTGTGCTACTGCCGATGTTAAACTACTGCACAGCCGATGTGTAGCTCTATTGTGCCGTAGTGTTGCGCCGGAAATTAATAAATCAAGCTAATACCAATTCGGCAGATTGACCGCCTACAGCTAGAAAGTAATTTGATGCTGGGCGTGTTTGTACAGTAATTTGATTACATTAACTTTTATAATGAAAAGCAATATGTCTTTGGAACACTCAATATCTTAATTTCAACACAGAATTTCGTCTAGAGGAGTTAAAAGATCTTCGAGGTACATCTCAAATAGGCGTCAGTCCTGATTGTTATGAACTTGTACTTATGACATGCTGTGTGGAGGGTTAGTACCCTCAAATAGTCTGTCATCTGGTCGGACCCTAGATAATATAGTTAGCTTTCTGGTTTGCGAAGGACAGATGTTAGTTGCTCTGTAGAATAATTTATATTCAGCCGTATCTGGTTAGTCAAGTCAAAAATAATTTATACTTTTAGGTATAAATTATTTTTGACATGACTAATTAGATTATGATTAGTGAGAATTTTAAGTTACATTTAGGTTAGGGCTGATTTTGCAATCACTGCCTCTTCATCCTTAACGTAGATAGTAGTAAATACATGAAAGGTTACACAGGTTTAGAATTGAAAATTTCAACATTTTACTTTCTGACTGACGATAAAAAATTTGGCCATTAGCTAAGCTAGAAAAAAATGCAAGTAAACTCCTTTGCTGTTTATGCTACGAATATAGGTACTGTAAAAAATTGATCACGGTATGTCTGGCCCGAGAATTGAACGATGCAGTCTGTCGCATTTAACATGTTATTGTACTATTCTAATTCTTATAGAAGTTGCAAGGGAGTGACAGGATACAATTAAATCTGGTTTTTACGAGATGAGAGTCTTTGTTCGTCTAACTTAGGACTTTCACGACATTACAAATTTTAACGTGTAATGTCATACTGACGGTCCGAGCCTGATGACTAACAATCAAGTGGTTGCCCATTAAGATGTTGTTAAGCAAAAAACAGCGTGGGCGCAGCGATTAATGTATAACACTACATATTCTTACTACTGTATTTTGCCTAACGTAGGTTATTAACTTGATGAATCATTAACAGTTTAGGTACAGTTAGTTTGGAAGGACGCTAATGATTTATAAATTATCTAGTTCTAATTTTATTCATATTTCTAAAGACCTCAGCGTTTGACTGCTCCATTATCCAGGTGCATGCGCAAAAAAATTGATCCTTACTAATATTATAAATACGAAAATGAGTTAGTTTGTTTATTACGCTTTCATGCCTTAACTATTCGACCGATCACCATGAAATTTCACATACATGTTCTGAGGGATACAAAAAGGACATAGGGTACGTTTACTCCAGAAAAAAATCTGTTCCCAAGGAATAGCTAGTAATATTACGGTCTTCATACGAGTTACTGATTACTGCCGTGAAGTGTTACTGATTTTTCAGAAGGCTCATTATGGAGTCTAGAACTACGTCCAATCCTTATCCTTACTTCCTTACTAATAATATTATAAATTCAAAAGTAACTCTGTCTGTCTGTTACCTATTCCCGGCTAAACCACTCAACCGATTTAGATGAAATTGATACAAGGCTACTTTTTATATATTATTATGTAGGTACCACGCGGGCAGAGACGCGCACAAAAGCTAAATTAATAAATGCTTGCTTCCCTGTTGTATAATTATATACAAGTACGATATATTCCAACCAGTCATATGTAACTCAAATAGTAAGAGAATGATGTGCTATTTTCCGTGTATAAATATACATTTATGTGAACGACATAAATAGAGAGCTATGTACGTTATCCAATCCAGTGCTATGCGATATCAGGAGATTGGATTGTTATCAGCGCAACTGCTAGCTGAGTCATGTATTTATCTGATAATTATCAATAACACGTATTATGCGCACGCGCACGTTACATACTTGTATCGCACTTATTTAATTATTTATTGATCTATATCCTTAGTTCCCAAATTGGTCCAGGTGGATCCCTAAAGGTCCACGGGAGACTCGACGGGGGTCTACGTTGGCGTGACAAAAAAATGGGGGTTCACAATTCGTAAGGGTCCACGAAAATTTATTTGCTTTCGATAGTAAAGAACTAAAATGTTGGCTTGAATTCACCTATCAATGTACGCAGACAATATATTAAGAAGCTCAGCGACTGTTACTTGTAAAAACTTGCATATTCCATATCATCAGTAGAGAATTACTAAAAAAATTGAGAGATTTGATCAAATTTTTTAATTGCATGAACTTGTTTGATTCTTCACCAATACAAATACGAATGCCAAGGAATATGGTAGTAAATGTAGCTGCAGGGGGTCCACCGGAACCAGGTACATTTTGAAAGTGGTCTATGAGAAAACAAGTCTGGGAACCTCTGATCTATATTGATGGTTCTTCTAATTCTAGTCTCGATGAGGTTATGTTAAAACCACATTTCGGCTATGATTTGAGATCCATGTAATATGGGCGTCCATTGAACACAGTTACAGACTTCAAGCTGGTACCGAGTATTTCTTGACAGGAAAATCCAATACAATTTTACCGCTCTTGAATTCGAACCCAAGAGGCACCAAGGAATGCGGCCTCTCCTCTCAACACGTATTACCTACCGTCGCGTCAGAAAGTTATGTGGAAGTAAAAAGCATACGCCTATTTAATATCTAAATTACACAAACTAATTCAAAGCATTTTTATATTTTTCATATGTCTATAATAATGTATATAATATACATTACTAGATGTTTCCGTGGTTTCCCCGCGTTTATCGTTACTGCGCTGCCCCCGTGGGTCGTAGCGTGATGTAATATAGCCTATAGCCTTCCTCGATAAATAGGCTACCCAACACTAAAATAATTTTTCAATTCGAACTAGTAGCTCCTGAGATTAGCGCGTTCAAACAAACAAACTCTTCAGCTTTATAATATTAGTATAGATTATTATTAATATATGTTTACATACATATGACATGTCTTTATATCCCCATGAAGTTTGGGGAACATCCATGTTTCTAACTATATTTGAAGTCCGAGTTAATAATACCTTTTAATCAATATATTATACGTCAATAACCATATTTAGATACGATAAAAACATTATCCGTGAACACTTGCGTCCAAACAACTAATTAGGAATTCAAAGGAAAACAATAAATTCATGCAATTATTTTAAATATTAATTAAAAGTTCAGTGGCATATATGGTTTAATCAAATTTATAATGCACTAGTTTTCACCCGCGGCTTCGCTCGCGTAAATGTAGGTTAGGTTATGTTAGGTTTGCAACAGTTATTTTTCTGAATGAAAGGTACCCTATGTCCTATTCTGTACCCCTGACAACATGTATGCAAAATTTCATGTTGATCAGTTGTGTAGTTAAGGCGTGAAAGCGTAACAAACAAACTCATTTTCGCATTTATAATATTAGTAAGGATTATTACATAAATTTACCACAAAACTTACGTTTATGTAGCGTAGGTTTGATGGCGTCAACTGTTGATTCATTTTCAGTTCATAGTTGGTGTATATTAAATAACAACATGGTGAGAATTTAGACCATCGCATCTGTTCAATTAATAACCATACAAGTGTTATGTCATACACAATTATTATTGCAGTTGTTAACCTAAATAGACTCGCTGTGTTGTCCGGGAAGACTAATACGATCCAACGTGAAATCAGTTCCATATTATCTTGAAGTTATAAATACAAAAAATCTCCCACCTAACTTAAAGTCAAAACTCATTTATTCATTTAGGTCACAAAGTTACACTTATGAAGTTATGAACGTCAAAATATATAGGTTTAGTGGGTTTACTAAGATACTGAAGCTACATTGACTTTAGTTGCTAGGTTCAGGCAAAGGCCTATGAGAAGAAACTTATGGCCACTCTTTTAAATCGCCTATTAAGTATAATTTTGTATTTTACAACTCATATCAACAGCCATTATACCACAGATTAGTGACCATAAATAACTAAAAATAATAACTTTATAATATTACTAGCCGACACGCGCAACTTGGTCTGCTTCACATAAGAGAATTTTCCCCGTTTATGCAAACAATTTCATTTATGCTCTGCTCCTATTGGTTGTAGCGTGATGTTATATAGCCTTTAGCCTTCCCCGATAAATGGGCTATCCAACACTGAAAGAATTTTTCAATTCGAACCAGTAGTTCTTGAGATTAGCGCGTTCAAACAAACGAACGAACTCTTCAGCTTTATAATATTAAGTATAGATAGAGATGCAATAATTTGAGTTTAATTAAATTATTTAATATTTATCTATAATAGACAGTAGGATGACATGATGGCTCATATATCCTGAAGCGGTAGATGGATTACACCAACGATTGGCTATAACTCTAGATCTCATGTAAAAGGGGCAAGCCTATCTACCGAGCCATTTCCAGACGACATGGTACTACTACCTGATCATTTCTTGACAGGCAAACCCGGCACCCAACAGCTCATGTATAGCAATTGCATTCATTACTGCTGCGCGATCGAGCCAGTCAAGTTATAAATAAATAGCAATTAAATATATATCGACATTTATGTATGACTAAAATGTAATATTCTGTGACATATTTGTAATTTATGTCATATCTGACAATGTTTAAATATAACATCATTTGTATGCTCATTTTGGTAAAACATGTTTGTCCTATTAAATCTATATCTGGCCATACATACATTATATATTAATTTATGTCTTGGTAATAAAATATAATTGGTATCTTATTAAGGCTTGGCTGTTTAAACTTTTTAAATATGGCATCTGATTTAATAAAGTTTTCAAACATAACTAAACTATATAGAATTATAGTTTAGGTGTACAAAATATATTTTAATATTATAAAACTGAAGAGTTTGTTTGTTTGATTGAACGCGCTAATCTCAGGAACTACTGGTTCGAATTGAAAATTATTTTAGTGTTGGATAGCCTATTTCTCAGGAAGGCTTTAGGCTATATAACACTACGTTACGAACCACGGGGACGGCGCAGTAATCATATACGCCGCGAAACCGCGGGCACAGCTAGTATTTAATATAAGTTACATAAGTTGCGGCTCACAGTCTTACAAAACGGACCATTTAACCCTAACGACCTTAGACTGAGACAAGGTCAAGTCGTAAGGGTTAGACTGCCCATTTAATTGTTACGAGACTCGGACAAAATTGAATTACGTCTTTCGTTAATGACCGACTGAAGAAAGAAACAAACTACTGAGATAATTGTGTAACTTAATAGCTAACAACTCTCCCATCTCGCTGCGACGTGTGACGAAACATCAATGCCTAGTAAATTTAGATAACGATAACCGCAGAAAAATGATAAAAGATAACTTTAATCCAGATAAAACAATGTGGTGTCATAACTTTATATCTCAATGTGAAATCGAATATTTTCTTATATGTTCGTTTGTGTAAACGTAAGGCAGTAAAAGGTATTTATATAGCAAAGAGTGACTTTGGCGCCATTTGCTTTGGATATCAGCTTAAAATGATGTATGTATGTACCTACACATATTTGATAAGTGAACTTTTCAAATTAAGATGTGTACTTTTCGTTGACTACTCTATGGCCTATTTGCAATTGATCGTCTGAATCTTTTTTTAAATTTTATTGTCTGTACAAATGGAAATTCTCGCGGCAAAATAATGTTCGATTTTTGAATCCGTGTTTATGAATGGCCAGTTTATCACACCTTTTATGGCGAAGTGAGTTGCCAACATAAAATACTTCGCCAGATGTTCAGCCGGAATGTTAAGTTTGGAAACGGTTGTTAATATATTCAAGAAGAAGTTTTGGTATTACCATGCACAAATGTGATGAAAGAAATGTGTGATGCAATATATAATAAATATTTATGCTGGTGATACTAGGCTTTTTTATATAAGGCTCAGAAAACATCGTATGATAAATGATTATTGGGTGCGGAGAAATTATGTAGAATTCATAATATTATGAACATTATGCTAACGAGACTATATGATTGAAAACTTAGACGTTTGTGTGAATTATTTGGAATATATTATGATGTCTGTTAGTTTCCCTCGATCATGGTAATATTTACTTATCTCACCCCTTATGAGATCGAATTATATTATCATCATTTGATGAACGTTTTCAAAAAAGAAACAGTTGGACGATAGTCTAACTTGCTGCGAGCCGCAGCACAACGGTATTTCTACCTAAATCTGAGATTTTACTAAGGGACTAAACATACATTCACATAAACGAATATGAAGTACATACCTACACAATAAACAATAATTTGTGGATGACACATATAACTCTTCTATATGAATTCGAACCCAAACCACCCAGCTCGGCGGCAACGGTGAGGCGACCACTTTAAGAAACTATAATTATTGTTTTTCTCACCCTTTCCAAACAATCAAAGTGTATTTTTATCGAACTGTTAGAAGTGTCATCGTCTGAAACTTGAAGCTAACTGGAAGTTACGTCAGTTAACTTACGCGACTGTCGCTTCCATCATAATGTATATGATTAATAAATACTCGTTTATCGCCATTATTAAATCGAGCGCAAACGGATTAATTAATCTCGTGTTAAGTGTTTATAAAAAAAAACACTAGATATGGCGAGGTATGGTAAGATAAAAGTACAAAGACCTTAGGGCATATGTGTTTATTATTTTACGTACACGTAACAGAACTGAGTGGTTATAAATGATGATCGTACAGTAAGTGCTACAAAGTATGAAATACAAATCAAAATTAAAGTTTTTCTCTTTATCAGTAATATCGACTTGTAAGGCAGCGACAACTCATTGAGGAGACCAACAAACTGGAATGCAGAGGGTCTCGGGGTCAAATCTACGTCGCGCACCTCTAACTTTCGGCAGTTATATGACGTTTCGAAATTATGTGCGTATTGATTGACAATTTTATTATCGCCTGCTCCGTGCCTCGGAGAGCACGTTAAGCCGTTGGTCCCGGCTGCCATAAATATCTATGGCAGTCGTTATTGGGAAGTCAGTGCCCTCTAATATCCTGACACTGGTCTAGCCTTAGGGTATCGTTACTCTTCGGGTTGCGGATGTCAGATGGTAGTCTCTCCGTGTAAAAACTGATATCCAGTCAAATCCGGTTAGACTAGAAAGCCGACCCCAAGTGACTTGGTAATAATAAAGGCTAGGGAGAAGAAGTAATATCGACTTGTAACGTATGTCGAAATAAGTGATTGGATAAGTCCTGCTGCGCTTGAAGAATTGTCCCGAAATTGTTGTATTAAAGTAGTAAAAATCTTTATACTTTCTTTTCCTATATATTTTATTAACAATGTCTTATGCATACTACGTAGACTACACATAGGTACACATAACACAACAATAAACATTTGCAGTGACAATACGTTGAAGTAACCCTATAAACAAGCAAAACTGAACCTTATCACATTAACATTATACCTATGTTGTAGATGTAAATTTTCGATACTGAAGCGAAAACTTCTTTAGGCGCGTTGAGCACTTCTTGGGTGAACAAAAATCATGGAACTTGCGACATCGTCACGCTTTATTATTTTTTTTAGAATATTAGCAATATCTCAGAAATGGTGCGTCCTACGCAAAAAATTACGAAATTTTGACCACCATTATAACCTCTAAGAGAGTATCAGAAACTAGCATCCGACCCGCCCCTTTTCTTTTGTTTTTCTTTTTATTTATAAAGAAGTGTTTATGATCAAGGATTAAAGTTTTCACTACTATCGGCAGTCCACAAAGACTGCCCCAATTTTTTTTTATTTCGATTACATAAAGAGTTTGTCAGGTGCACAACTGCACGTGCATTATCAGTTTTATCACACATAGCAATAACAGATGTAACCTTTAACACAGATTTGGCACATTCATGCGCGCCTGTGCCAAATCTTCGCGTTCATTCGCCCCAAATACTCGATAGCATTTGCTAACTTTGTCCCGCGCACTGGCAACATACGGACTCCTTAATTGCTGGCTCGGCAGTTAGCGAAGCGCTGTTTCAAGCGTATATTATTTATCTATGGTATAAGCAGTAGAGAAGTGTGTCAGGATCGTAGCAAATGGAAATCCAAATAGTCTCTGCCTACCCGTCTGGGAAACAGAAATTATAATGCGAAAACTGTTCATGGCCTGTAGCATACATTAGACATAGTAAGACTGTTTGTTTTCCAATTAAAGAAAAATAAAAAATAAATAAAAGATAAGGCTCTTAAACATGACGATGGGGCCTTAGGACCAGCGTACATATAACATTGACTGCAAAACTGGCGTAGTGGTTTATGTGGTCGCCTCGCCACTGTCCCTGCGCCGAGTGGTGTTGGTTCGAATCCCACACGGGACAAAAATTTGTGTGATCCACAAATGGTTGTTCCGAGTCTAGGTGTTCTTTGTGTCTGTTGTTTGAATGTTTGTAAAGTCTCCCACGACAGAAATTCTTTCGAGAGCGGGAGACTTATATTTAAATAAAGCATACATAACAAAAATAAACTTATAACCGGATACTTAGGCCAATAGATCACCAAGTTAGTCAGTTCATTTAACATTAATTACGAGTCGTTTTAAGATATCTATACTATTCTAAGTATCGGTCGAGTGCAAAGTAAATTCTGATGCGATCTGTTCAAGTAAAGGCGAGGTTATTAGTAATATTAGTCATTGTATTAGCTAACGTAGTCATGTTGTCTCACCGTGAATATCAATGAATTGTGAATCATCAGGTTGTTTACACTTGTCCAATACTTGGGATTATTGCTGACATTACATTATTTACAGCCATATAAGTGTTTTTTAAACGGAGATTTCATTATATCTGGTAGTAATTTTTATACACATATGTATTTGAATGATCTTATCTTATATGGGGGCCAGTCAGTGCAGACCGGCGACACTTCGACCCAGTGGGATCTTTTGTGTTGGACACTCTCCCAATAACGACTGCCATAGATGTTCATGGCGGCCGGGAGTCCGGGACCGACGGCTTAACGTGCTCTCCGAGGCACGGAGCAGGCGATAATTGTCAATCAATACGCACATAATTTCGAAAAGTCATATAACTTCCAAAAGTCAGAGGTGCGCGACGTGGGTTCGAACCCGAGACCCTCTGCATTGCAGTCTATTGATCTCCCCACTGAGCTATCGCTGCTTACTATTTAATGATATACCCATATAGATTTAATAATATCAGCCTTAAATGTAAACTGTGTCACTGATGGCCACGCGTCTCTTGTCAGTGTAAAAAGGGTTAGGTTATTATGTCCTTTTCTGTAACCCTGACAACGTGTATGCAATATTTCATGATTATCATGAAATTTTGTTTGGGTAGTTAAGGCGTTAAAGCGTAACAAACAAACAAATAAACAAACTCACATTCGCATTTATAATCTATACTAATATTATAAAGCTGAAGAGTTGTTTGTTTGTTTGTTTGTTTGTTTGCTTGCTTGCTTGAACGCGCTAATCTCAGGAACTACTGGTCCGATTTGAAAAATTCTTTCAGTGTTAGATAGCCCATTTATCGAGGAAGACTATAGGCTATATATCATCACGCTAAGATCAATAGGAGCGGAGTACCAATAAAGAATGTTTCAAAATCGGAGGATATTTTTTCCTTTTGAGAGCTTCCGCTGCGTGCGCTGCGTAAACAGTTAAAGTTTCGCAAAAATAATGTATGACAGAATTGTTCCCCTTTAAAAGTTCTAAAAAAAAGTCCGCGACGGCATATGTCTATCTTTTAAGGTTGGCTCACTATAACCATTTTTATGCTAACGAAATTTGTTCTAAAATAATGCTTTATTTGCGAAGGTATTTTTATAACCATCATATTAATCCTTATCCAATTAATACGTTATTCATCACAAGTATTTAATTTAAAACAAAATTGCCCTTTACATCATTCGATTTCAAAAAATATCTTAGGAGATATCGCAGTTTTAAAATAACATTGCAGCAAAATAATTATCCATTACAGACATAGTACAAACGATGTTTCTCCTGGTTTATTCTGCGTGATTACTACGGGTTCGATTTGAAAAATTCTTTTAGTGTTGGATAGCCTATTTATCGAGGAAGGCTATATAACATCACGCTACGACCCACGGGGGCGGCGCAGTAACGATAAACGCGGGTGAAACCGCGGGAACATCTAGTAATATTATAAAGCTGAAGAGTTTGTTTGTTTGTTTGAATGCGCTAATCTCAGGAACTACTGTTCTGTAGCTAAGGTTAATGGTTTTCATGTTGTGAATTCACTTACGTCGGTGGTATAAGATGGGAGTCGAAAACAGTGTGTAGTTGATAGCCGTTTAAAGCCCTTAATAGCCGTTTAAAGGTCGAGTAAAAGTGTTGCGTAACACAAAAGGCACCTCACACACCTGCTCCGATGTTGTTCAATTTAAATTGAGCAACTGTTGCCGCCTACTGAATAATACTGTCGGCCTCGATGGCGTAGTGGTCAGTGTAACCGATTGCCACGCCTGAGATCGCGGGTTCGATTCCCGCACAAGTCAAACATTTGTGTGCATGAACATGAATGTTTGTCTTGGGCTGGGTGTTTCAATGTATAATATGTATCTATTTACAAAAAAGATGTATATATGTATGTTTATCCATCGTCTAGTACCGATAGTACAAGCTCTGCTTAGTTTAGGCTAGATGGTGTTGTGTGTATGTGGTAGAATATAATATAATATTAACTGTTGCCGCCTACTGAATAATTTATTCGACACTATTTTTTGCCCACGGCTTTGTCCTCGTGAGTCCTACGGGTTCACATACCGGGATAAAAGTAGACAATGTGTCCTTTCCAAATTTCAGAAGCGTTCCATAATTATGACTATTACTTAAATCATAACAACTTTTCTCCAGGCCGAATTTCGATCACAGTAACCAAACGGTATTACTGGTGACTGCGACAACAGCACATGAATGTGAGCGCAAATACAAGTACAATACAAATAATTTATTATCTTCAGTCAATAACATTTTTATCGGGTAATCAATACTTATATCGAAAGACCAGATGTCCCCGCGGTTTTATCCGCGTTTATCGTTACTGCGCCGCCCCCGTGGATCGTAGTGGGATATTATACCTATAGCCTTCCTCGATAAATAGGCTATCCAACACTAAAATAATTTTTCAAATCGAACTAGTAGTTCCTGAGATTAGCGCGTTCAAACAAACAAACTCTTCAGCTTTATAATATTAGTACAGATTGCAGTGTGGAAATGTACATAATGCATGATTTGATTTTTAAATACATATGGTTGGTTTGTCTGTACGTCGCATTGCCTCTGCTCGTGCGCTGAGCGCTGTAGGTTCGATCTGAACACTGTTTATGAATTTACAATCCAAAAATAGTTGATCTGAGTCTAGGTTGCCTACGATACTAGAATAATTTCAAGCACAGTAGTTCTTTACAAGAAGTATAACCTCTTATATTTACCATTCATAGATTACGTAGAAACAGCCTGGTATTAAGACGAATACTCTTTATTATGTGCTAATTTTTTATCGTTTATCGTTACTGCGCCGCCCCCGTGGGTCGTAGCGTGATGTTATATAGCCTATAGCCTTCCTCCATAAATAGGCTATCCAACACTAAATGAATTTTTCAAATCGAATCAGTAGTAATCACGCAGAATAAACCAGAAGAAACATCGTTTGTACTGTCTGTAATGGGTAATTATTTTGCTGCGATGTTATTTTAAAACTGCGATATCTCCTAAGATATTCATTGAAATCAAATGATGGAAAGGGCAATTTTGTTTTAAATTAAATACTTGTGATGAATAACGTATTTATTTGGATAAGGATTAATATCATGTTTATAAAAATACCTTCGCAAATAATGCATTATTTTAGAACAAATTTGGTTGGCATAAAAATGGTTATAGTGAGCCAACCTTAAAAGATAGACATATGCTGTCGCGGACTTTTTTTTAGAACTTTTAAAGGGGAACAATTCTGTCATACATTATTTTTGCGAAACTTGAACTGTTTACGCAGCGCACGCAGCGGAAGCTCTCAAAAGGAAAAAATACCCTCCGATTTTGAAACATTCTTCATTGGTGCTCAGCTCCTATTGATCTTAGCGTGATGATATATAGCCTTCCTCGATAAATGGGCTATCTAACACTGAAAGAATTTTTCAAATCGGGCCAGTAGTTCCTGAGATTAGCGCGTTCAAGTAAACAAACAAACAAACTCTTCAGCTTTATAATATTAGTATAGATTTAGCTAAGCATACAAAATATGTCATATAATTATAAGCATATAGTGTTTGCATCTAGTAGTATACATCTTAAGCTATGATAAATACTATTGTACTATCGTTAGATTGTTTCCAGTGTTGCGAGCCAATAAAAAAAATATACAAATCAGTTCACAAAGAAAAAAAACAAGCTAATTACTATCATACAAAGTGACATTTAACACTTCATTTGCGTTCATAGAACTGTACATCTTGGCGCGTAGAGATTGGGTAAAAGCGTTGCACAACACACAGACACACAGAAGGCTGCTCACCTTGCACATCTGTTCCACTATCATACTCACTGCTAAACTTTTGTAAATTTTATTACCATCGCACCCTTGCAACACTGAATGTTTCACCACTTTACAAAAAATTGCTTCAGTTAGCGCAAGTTGTTTTACCAAACAAGACGACTTTCTGTTTCTGTCTAAATACCAGAAGTTAAACAGTGATTTAGGTAAATATTTTTCGATTTTCACTATTTGTACGATTAACACAATATTAGACAACGGGTAATAATCACATTAGTACGCATAAAAAGGTGTCTATTTATTTCCTGACGTTTCGATAAACTTCCATCAGTCCTGGTCACGGATTGCATTAAATACTTGCCAAAGCGATTAAGACTGGCTGTCTAATATTTTATTAAGTGATCTGAGTGCCTGTCTAGAGAATGTCTGGCCGACGCCGATATACAATGGATTCGAGGTGGGTGGAATGTTCTATACCATGAGAGATTTAAGACGTTTTATGATGCTTGCGCAAGTTGTTGCGTTACTGGCATAGAGCAGCGTTCTAGTTGAGTCGGATACCACCTCGCTCGTATCTGACAAATAAAACATATACAGTCGATACCGAATATAACGACATCGGTTATTACGACAAAATGGCAAGGTCCCGGCCGAATCCCTATACAAATAATTAAGTAATCATACCGCCTATAACAACATCGGATACAGCGACATATCGCTTAAAACGACGAAACTTTACCTATATTCATCGGCTTTAGCGACTAGATAACCGTTTTTCTTGTTCCAGCAAAACAAAACAATACGAACAATTTAATTATTAAAAATTTTACTTATCTTAATCTATGAAGGAATATTTTAAGCTGAGTACAGCTTATAGACTACACTTAGTATATATATGTATATAAGTTTTTTCAGAATAAACATTTTTATTTCCTTTTTCGACATTTCATTTGAAAACAAGTTTTTAAGTATAACGTATACCCATACTACATAATTGTACATATTTAAAAATTCTAAACATACATATGAGAATTAATATGACTACATACTTGTGTATATTGCTTATAACAGCTATCGGACATAACGTCCGAATTTATATGGTGCCTTCAATGTCGTTATATCCGGTTTTGACTGTATTTATTACTGTTAATGTGCTTAACAAACATTCAACCCTTTTGAGGATACGCGGTCGTAAGACCAAAGAGGCAGTTCTGTTAGACGATATAAGGTCTGTCAGACCGTATTTCCATCACGACAGCTAATCTTCACAGAGACTGGCCACCGAAAACATAAGTGCGCTGTCTATTCTGTAACTCTCACAATACCATGGGACGGCAAACCCACACGCCCGAAAAACAGACACCTTTACGTGATCTGAGCCCGATCTGGTATTTAGACCCAAGACCTTAAGCAGAGCAGTCGCATACAATACCGCTTCACCACTAAAGCGCGTCACACATGGCGAAGATACTTTAATATTTTATGTTAAGATAAAATATCGCTCACCAAACAGTTTGTATGAACTATCACCAACGACTAAGATACTATAATATTTTAGTCGTTTATGATTGTACATACAAACTGTATAGTGAGCGATATTTTATTTTATTTATTTTATTATTCAATGGGAAACTTACAGCTATACGATACAAGTAATAAAACATGAACAACATAAATAAGGCCAATGAAAAGTTTTCACAAACAACTAGAGATAAATAAAATCGCTCATAGGTAGATTCTAGAACAACAAGAATCAAATTAAACAAAATATTAAACACAATTGTTAATATTTTGTTTAATTTGATTCTTGTTGTTTATCTTAACATAAAGTATCTTCACCGTGTGTGTCGCCCTTAAGACAGTCGATACGCGTGATCCTGCAACTTAGAAATCATTGCTTTGCTGTCTACCCTCTATCACACACGTTTGCATTTAAATTTAGCTAAATAGTTACGCGATACCCATATCGAAATGATCAACCTCGCGTGTGGGTGGCGCTGATAGGCGTGTCGCCTGTGCGTGTAAGCATAGTCATGATTAGAACGTATCTAATCGTCACCGCCACCACTGAACGCGACCGATGGCTTCGGTTTGTAAATAAAAATACGCAAAGCAGACTCGATATGTCCCTGTTCAGGCCTTCGGAGATTATCCAGCGTAATTCTTTATATTAATTCGTGAAGATGAAACTTTGTGATGAATAAAATGAAGAATTTTTAGCATATTGCGCGCACGAAGAACACACAACACGCACATTCGGCATAGTTAAAATATATGTTGGTAAGGTGTCTTCCTTAAATGTATAACATTAACACCCATATTCTAAGAAGTAACTTCAAAACTTCCTCAACCTCGACTCAACCGAGGATACCTTAAGGATCACCTCAAGGAATCCTCGAAATCGGTATTCTTATTCATGTCTTTCTCTTGACTTGAGGTAATCTTGAGGATCCTCCAATGAGGTTGAGTCGAGGTAAAACGTCATTACATACGTCACAAAATCATAGATTTAACATACTTTTTAATGTTTTTGTTTATGATCACCTCAAAATTTACAGATGTTTGTTTTTTAACCTTATCTGTGTCGCATCGCGTCATTCCGAGTTGTTTATGTTTGATTTGTTTGTTGTGTTGTGGTCCAAGTTTTATCCTTTAGCTTTATTTGTTGCACACATATATGTCTGGAAGACAAATATTCATTGAGGCGGAGAAGTTGCGTCTCGCAAATAACGCCTTTCAGGATAATCGTACGGATGATCATATAAATAATTAAAAAATCGTTGAAAATCCATTACAAAACACTTTATAAATCTTCAAATAGAATTATCAGTCGTATTTACAAGCGTAGGTGAATAGGTAACAATGGCGTAGATCTTCCTCGAGTACCTACTCCTTAAGGTTGGTCGCGACGTACCTTGAGTTTGGCAGTTGTCTCCTCACCTCGAGTGAGGAAAGATGTCGAGGGACGCCGAGTGGAGGGGATTTTTTGCAACTGTGAATATTGATTTCCTCGAGTGAGGTTGAGTGGAGTCGAGGAACGTTTGAGGAAACGTCTTAGAATATGGGTGTAAGACTGTGCCGAGCGAAATGTGCCAAAACAGGCGGTCACAGTTAAGTTGATAAAATCAACACTTTTTGTTTAATACAAATACGTATAAAATATACATTTACCATAACAATGAATGTGTTTACAATTATTCCATATAAAAAACTTAAAATAATTAATATTTTCGCCTACAAAATTACGTAAATTTGCAAAAATGCAAAAACGTAAGCTCGCGCGATTTTTAGATTATAACAGTAGAAATCTATCCTATTTTACAGCTTAAACGAAACGTAAATAGTTACCTATATTACAATTTGTCCGTATCAAATATTTAAGTTATTGGTTGACAATAAAGATACATATTTATCAAAAAAGCACTTCAAATCCTCCATACAATTTTACTATGGCGGCCGCGCGCCGATTTGAATATGCGCTTCACGAGCTCTGTCATTATCTGTCTTACACTCAGCGCAGTCTTAATGAATTATAGACATATTTCGGCCACTAGGCGACTAGTATTTAAGTTAAGTATTTCAATTTGGCATTGTCTAAAAGAGGTTTAGCATAATTAAATTAGCAGACACAGCGTCGCTGTCTGATTGGTAATTTCCTACAGACCTACACTCGTGATGAAAAAATTTTCTCTCATCCACAAACAAAGAGATTTCTTAGAAAATGGTTACACTCCCATTTTGGATACCCTATAACTGAATAAGTTATGTATAGAAGTGATCGGAGTAGTTCGAAGAATAATAGAGCAGGCAGTTTTCCTTTGGCCTATTTTCTCAGTGTTATGTTTGAAGTTCCCTTTCTAAATAGACTTTCCCCAATTACTTACGTATTTGGCACATCCTTTTCAGACATTGACCTTTTTCACCGTTGTGTGTTTTTCGTACGTTACATCCAAAGATCTCGTCAAACATCTCTGTTACTTAAGTAGGTACTTGTGACTGGGACTTTTAGAATCCAAACTTGGAAACATTGAAAGAAAGAATACCTAGACTAAAAACGACTATGTATGAATCATATACTTTTCTCGTGCCGGGTTGTCATTTACGCTATTTTTTATAGTTTTGGATTTAGCCATCCACGCACACTTGGCATATTCAGACGGTATTATCAGTAAACTAGATGTTCCCGCGGTTTCATTCGCGTTTATCGTTATTGCGCTGCTCCCGTGGGTCGTAGCGTGATGTTATATAGCCTATAGCCTTCCTCGATAAATAGGCTATCCAACACTAAAATAATTTTTCAAATCGAACCAGTAGTTCCTGAGATTAGCGCGTTCAGACAAACAAACAAGCTCTTCAGCTTTATAATATTAGTATAGATAAATAAATTGCAATATGAAATATTTAAAATGTAAGTAAAAGTTTATTTAATAACAGCAAAATGTTAGCTGTTTTGTAAACGCGACATTGCACATATTCTTTCAGCATTAATACATTATTGAATGTCAGCAATCAAAATTTAAACACCTTCTATATCTATAGCCAGTTGCTTTTGATGCTGGTTTCCTTGCCTATTTTCTGTCATTTTCTAGCCAGGTCATTGTCCCTTATTCCTTTCCCTATACATATTTTATTCTTCAAATTACTTATTGCCGTACATATGACGTTCAATGCCACTTCCATCGGGTTGGTTTCCCGATTCCATGGTCTAGCTTCCTCAATACTCTAGTTCTGAGTATGCTGGGACACAGTTTCCTTATTGTACACCTCCTGTAGGAATAGTATGAGGAATTTTTAATTCCGGGTACACATGGTCATCGTCGTCACTTACCTCAGTGATTCAAAGCCATTACCACACAATAACACCACAAAGATCCTTGATACCACAACACGTACAGACTAAGTTTCACTTGCCGTGAATAAGGAATCATTTGAGTCATCAATGTCATCATTGACTCACTACTCCATGACCTGTGAATCATCGGAAAACCTGTCTTGTGTCATTGTCATAGGTTTTATAATTAGTTGCAAGGGTTTGGTTTGGTTATGTCTCATCGCGCGTTGCACTGTTGCCAAGAGAATGACCGATATTGTGTTGACAAATAATTTTGTTTACATTGTTTTGGTATCAATACTACTGTTTACGCTATTTGTAAGTGACAGTCGCCTTGGAAAGTTGTAATAGATTTTGTAGTTATAGACTACCAATACTACCTAGTTAAAGGAAAATGGGTATTCTAACATTCAATATTTCGCTTTGTTCCCGTTGGGTAACACCAGATTGTGTTTTCGTTTATTAGTTAATCGTTACATTTTGTTGAAGGCGTATTTCAACAATGATTTTATTATAAAGAGGTGTTACTTAACGAGAATACAAAATTATGTTATGTTACAGTGTTACCTATGGGGAAAAAGAACGTTGTAATACATGACAGTGTTAGTTTTCGGGAATATTTTTCCAATTGAGTAACAGTATGACACAAACTGGTGTTACCCAACGGGAACATGCGAATATTTGTGATGCTCCTAATAATGTAATAGAAAACTACATTTAGGTATCGTGACTAACTATAATTTATACGATTATGGAAAAGTCAGGTTGGAGATTTTTACATGAAGGGTCAGTCTTGCTCGATGTCTCCTACAACTTACCAAATATATTATTTTATGCAATGGCGGTTTAAAACGTCAATTGCATACACCTTTCGTAGATACTTGTTACATGTTGAGCTTAATGCAACCTAAGATTTATATAATAGTACTCAAAACTTTCTTACCTTTTACAATGTATGTACCTACTCACAAACCAATCCAGTTTTTATACTGTGACACAAGTTTGCCTTTCGCGGGCTTTTATTCTGAAGCTCATATTCGACAGTTACATTCAATATTCAGAATTCAAATAGTTATACCGGTTAAAGGTTATTAAAATCCTAGCAACAGTGAGCTTTAACGTTTTAAAAAGATAACAACAATGGTATTTTTTATCGACACTTTATTCAACGCCACGCGAGAAGTAATAAAGTATAATAAAATTGTAATTATTTAATAACAGATTATGATATCTTGCGGTTATCTTTTAACGTCTCAAATACAATGTTTACATACATACATAGATTCACGCCTGTTTCCCAGAGAGGTAGGCAGAGACTACGGATTTCCATTTGCTACGATCCTAACACACTTCTCTGGCTTCATTCACTTTCATCACATTCCTCATACACGCCCGTCGGTTCAAGGTGCTCTTAACTTGGCCTTTGTCCAGAACGCCTCCGATCTGATCGAGAAACGTTCACCTAGGTATTAATTATTCACCTAGAATTCAAATCAATACTAGTGTATTGATCTAATATTCTGAATATTGAATTTATTGATATCCTCGAGAAGGATTGCAATTTGTTTCGAATAAAATGTTAGTTTCCTGTGAGTCATTTTTATCTTGTGATTTCGAATTTAACCGCACCTAGGGTTGCCAGAGTGGCAATCTATTTAAGAAAAAATATAATAAATTCTAATTTAGATTAAAGAATAAAGAATTATATTGCGGGTTTTAGGTTTTATAGGTTTGTCACATCGTACTGATGTTTCTTACATGTATTACTTAAATATTAGATATATGTTTTTATTAACTTGTCCCTTGTCCAACGCAGAATTGCAATGTTTGTTAATTCGCATGCGATACCAGTAAAATCCATTACCGGGAAGTAATTATGTAAATTCGAAATAAACTCCGTATACCGGGGAAAACTAATATTCATTTCCTATTAATGTCGATCATCTAGAAAACACAATATATTTCAGTAATTCCGACTGTAATAACTAATAAACAGTTTAAATTAAAATTTAGTTACGTATTAATAATTGTTATTATATTTTCGCACGGTTGTAACAATACACTTATCCTTATGGTCTTACCTGCAATGGTACATAACAGACATAATTGTTAAATGGATTAATAGTGTAAAATATAAACAGCCTAGGTAAAAAATACCTAAAGTTTACCAAAATCGGTTCAGTAGTTTAACCATGAAAACGTAAAATAAGAAACACGAGAGTTGCTTTCTTATTTACAATATAATTATTCACGGAGAAAATCCGTTTTAAAAAGAAAATTTGTACCTAAATTTTATACATATTTATACTCACATAATATACATTTTAATTGTATATATGAATAGTATCACAATTAATGTTTTTGATTTACATTTATTTAAAAAGTACACCGTATTTACATAAAGCGTTATTTTTTTTATAACAGTTTAATTAGCCCATCAAATGCTATGTGGTAAGGATGTATCTAAAGTTTAAAAGTACGTTCCCATGCGTGATTGGCTGATCAATTTTGGGATGCAGACTTTGTGACACTGTTTAGATTGCCTTGCTTTGCCTGTAACCATTCCACTTCGCTTGATGGTAAGCAATTACTGGACTTGCGAAATTGGTGTTGTAGTTACTTTAACAGATTTAAGAGGTTCTTTTTCAGTCATCGCTTAAAGCCAAGGATAGAATCATGATTGTTTATATCGAATTTATAGTTCTTCACTCGCAGAAGTTCTCTCTCTCTAACTAAATGATGTGTATAGTTATAATTGGACTCCAGATTTGAATATTGTATACTGTTTAACATTATGTATGTATGTATTAGTCTGTAGTCTGGTACTGTACCTATTTAATAAAATAAAAATAAAATGAAAGAAACGCGTTGGCAATGCGTTCTAGGTTTTCATGCCAAGAGGCGCTGAAGCGTTCGCGTTGGTATTGATTGTGCTGTGTAGGTGCGACACCTAAAGATGGCATGTGTTTTAGGAAGAATGGAGAGAAAGGATATAGAGGTTTTAATTTAAAATATTTACACATTTCTGAGTAGTACAGCCTCGCTGATTTCAGCATGTATGGGCCGGTTTGACCGGTGAAGGACTACCCTCTCACAGAATATCCATGTGATATAGCAGTATTCCTACTGTTGTGTTTCGTCTGGTGAGTGAGAGTGCCTGAGGCCCAATCACTCCCTTTCCCCCATCCCGCTCTTTCTCCTTCCTACTTTCTTTCCTAAAGGGTCGGCAACGCGCAAGTGATGCCTCTGGTGTTGCAGGCGTCCAAAGGCTACGGTGACCACTTACCATCAAGTGGGCCGTACCTATATTTGTTTGCCACCTTAGTTGTAAAAAAAAAGTATAAAGTTACATTTAACACTTCATTAGCGTTCATACAACTGAACATCTTGGCGCGTAGAGATTGCCCTATCAATGTCTTGCCCACTTCCCGATCCTTCTCCTTCCCATTTCGTTTCCTAAAGGGTCGGCAACGCTGAAGTGATGCCTCTGGTGTTGCAGGCGTCCATAAGCTACGGTGACCACTTACCATCAGATGGGCCGTATACTTGTTTGTCACCTTAGTTGTAGGTATATAAAAAACACACGATTTCAAAAAGGCTAATTACCGACAGGTAATGAAATTCAAATCAAGTGATTTTATAGGCTGTTGCTAATGAATTTAGCTCATCCCAGCAGTTGCCGTGAATTTAATCGTCTGTATCCTATTGAGTCGCAGCGGCACACCGGTGGCCATACACAATCGATTTTTTATTATGTCTGGTTTTCTAAGGATTGGCAGTTTACCGAATTGTAATCTTAATCTGCCTTTCGGAAACTGGGGGTTAAGGTTTTCTATCCATTATTATTGTCCTACTGATATTTTAATGTCAAATTTTGTGAAGATGTTCGTGTGTTTGTGTAAACTACGCGTAAACCGTTACAAGGTTTCGAGTTCAACTTGCCAAACAGATACAGTAAGTTCTGAAATAACACCAACATTACTTTTTATCCTGTGTGCTGACCCGTAGGATTCCGGCCGACAGTCACGGACAGAAATTAATTAAAATATTAATAACTAATCAGTTACATGTAGTCGCATAAAAGCAAATTAACATAAAGTTATAATTATAAGCTACTTATTAATAATGTAATGGGTGCTTCGCTCTCGTGATTAGTCGTGATGGCAGCTTGTAGGCACTCTCGTGGGTTTGCTCGGCTGTCGGTCGTGTCGCAACTTGTGACTCATAGCGACAAACATATTATGTATTAATATCATTACTTTGTGATTATTTCCTTACTTTATCTGTATAGTAAATATGTGAATAAATACAATTTATTTAACCATGACTAATTCCTTGGTATAGTTGAAGCTTGCGGCTGTGTTTTTTATCGATCGAGAGATCAGATTGTTTAATTTAAAATTTGATCTTATTTTTTATGACAGATTCTAGAGACCTTTAAATCTGCATATATGAAGGGTACTATAAGTAATTTTTGTATCGTAGAGCAAGCATTCAAGCAATGGACACAAAGAATATTCAAAAAAATAATTATATGGAACTCATTAGCTTGGTTTAATGTCGGTTTTATTTAAAACCCAGTAAAATCATGTACCACCAGCTTTGGATCCAGTAATTCAAATACCCAAGTAGAAGCAAACCACAGCTAGACTTCAAGATACTTTGAGCTCATTCTGCGTAAATTGAAACACCAATGATTAAATTATGTTCGGGTACTTTGAAATAACTACACTGGAACATTGAGACAACTACCATCTTAGTCTCCCCGTGACCATGGCTGCTGAAATGCAACCGAAACGTCGGGGAAAGTGTTAACATAAATATAAATAGTTTTAGTAGATTTAATAATTTAATTAGCTTAAAAATTTATAAAGTTTCATAGTAATAGTAGTGTAACAGTTTCTAAATTATGTACTAAAGTGTCAAATAAACAACGCGATAAAATCCGTATATAGTAGTTTAATTTCAATGAATAACATTCGCGTAAATAGAAGACAATATTATGAAACTCATGTATCTCACGATTAATTGGCATACAAGAAAGAGATAACTACTATGTCGTTTCTGTTAAATTGTTATGTCCAATAGGTCATATTTGTATAAACATACGTAGTTTAGCCTCTATTCCCTATTGGGTAGGAAGAGCTGTGCACACACCTACATTTCGCTACCTATATTTAGTTCTAACCGAAAAGAGCAGCGATAGCTCAGTGGAGAGACCAACAGACTGCTATGCAGAGGGTCTCGGGTTCGAACCCACGTTGCGCACCTCTGACTTCGGAAGTTATATGATTTTTCGAAATTATGTGCGTATTGATTGACAATTATCGCCTGCTCCGTGCCTCGGAGAGCACGTTAAGCCGTCGGTCCCAGCTGCCATGAACATCTATGACAGTCGTTATTGGGAGAGTGTCGACACAAAAGATCCCACTGGGTCGAAGCGTCGCCGGTCTGCACTGACTGGCCGCCCACATAAGATAAGATAAGATAGTTCTAACCGAATAAGACTAAGACCGTTTACCGATCTCAGCTCTAGACTCCGTGCTTCTAAAGTTCCATTCAAATGTAAATAATAAATGTACGCAAAGAAATCAGACACAACCAGTTGTAAGTAATCTGTATAGCAAACAGACGCATTTAATATACTTAATTAGTAACATTTCCGCATGTGCGGAATGCTAATTGAATCAGCTCAGATGTTTGCGTAAACTCGTTGTAAGGTTACGATTAGTATTCTCGCGGCAGATAACGGATGACTAATGTGTTTGTTGCTTTGTGATCTTGTCCTCGGAACTATGATACCCTTTATACGTCTGACCGCTACATTGATGACAGAGATTATCATACTTTAAGATAATGGCGGTGTTTTTAAGTCATATTTTATAAGAAGACTAGCTTTTGCCCGCGGCTTCGCTCGCGGTAATTTAGAATTTGACAATCAATTCGGGTTGTACTCTATTTATAATAATAAATAATTCAATCATGATTCGAAAGACACGTGGTGCCATCTATTATCATAAGAAAGTTAGGTATTATTGTTTTCCTCGGGAACAGTAATTTTTTTCGGGATGAAAGGGGTAGCCTATGTCCGTTTCTGTACACCTGTCAACGTATATGCAAAATTTCAGGATGATCGGTTCAGTGGTTTAGGCGTGAAAAGGTAACAAACAAACAAACTCATTTCGCTTTTATAATACTAGATTTTGCGCGCAGCTCTGCCCGCGTGGTAACTACATCAATAAAAAGTAACTTATGTCCTTCCCCAGGTTTTAAACTATATCTGTACTGTTGAGTGGTTTAGCCGTGAAAAGGTAACAGACAGACAGACAAACAGACAGACAGAGTTACCTTCGAATTTAGATTAGTAAGGATAGTTAGGATTAGGAAGTTAGGATTCTGCTTGCTTATCAACACCAACAGCTTGAGTCGTGAATTAACGCTTACGCTTCTGCTGATTATAGGGTCTAATATGCGCCCGGAAGAATTTTCATGCTGGCTTGGTCACGTAGCTGTGCATGTGGTTTCACGGTCAGTTTTATACAGTTTTGACATGTTCAATTACGGTACGGAGTCTGAAACTTAGCCTGGTAAACTGGTAAAAGGCACTGTCCGCCTCTAGGTGGTACCTCAAACCAAAGTCTGTTAAATTTATGCGTAATACACCTCTGCTCACCCCTTTGGGGATATAGGTGTGAGACTACGTATGTATGTAAATTCTTAATAGCAGCATGGCTCTGGAATAGGGCCTGATCGATGGATGGCAATAAGTTCGTCTGTACATGGGATTTACAGCACCCTTATCTTCTTTAGAGGAATGTTCTATACAGAAGATACATTATCTATCTATATATATTAATACGTGAAGCAAAAACTTTGTACCCCTTTTAACAAAAATTGCGCGGACGGAGAAGTATGAAATTTGGCTCAGTTAAAAATTATATGGAGAAGGAGGGGCGAATCCTAATATTTATATAAAATATGCATTAGAAATACATTAAATTAATGAAAAAATGTGTGTGTGTACCAGAGTACACAGGTAAGAAGTGAAACTTCTTTACGACATTAATTATTAGTTAATTAGTTAACAAAAATTATTTAACTAACTTTAATATTATTATTTATTTCATAACTTAATAAAAATAATTCAAAGCAGATATTTAATGACTTAATCAATTACACAAGTTATGAATAAATAATTGGAATTATCTTTTCAAAGTAATACAATTATGTATGATGACAGTTAATCTTGTAGAAATGCAACGATTTTATAAAATTAAAAATGAATAAATAAATCATTAAAAACGAATAATTAAAAAAGATGTACGTATACATATTTTTATTTTCTAATCTTGTTTTGTTTTATTTTTAAATTATTATTTAATTTATATTTTTTATTGTTTTTAGAATTAATAATATTCACTAGATTTACAGTCATATTTATTAATACTTGCTAATTTTAACAGATTTATATACATTCACTGATACTTACAATCAAAAAGTGAGGTTAACCTCAAATAAATATTAAAATCATGCTCATACGTGTTGAATTTATAAAACGAAATATATAATCACTCTCACTTTTCTTGTAAATTCACTTAAATTTGAATAAGTCTTTTTATTTTTTATCACTTTCAAATTAATATATTGTTATTCTTATTTCAAACCAAACTTCAAAACTAATATATTGTTGTTATTATTATAAATATATTACATTATATTCTTTACGTCACTATACTAAACTTTGATAAAAAAAGCAACATGGCGCGTAACCGAAAAACGTGACGTTTTTTTTTTTACACTGCTACAAAATTTCTCCCATACGTCGATAAAGAAGTTTCACTTCAAAAACACTACACGCACACAACCATGCATTTGACACACGCAGTAGAATCGCGTTCGTAGTATTTCGACATTGTTCGTCTGACGTCGTACAATTCTTTGTAACTGTGGTTACCTGTGGGTATCTTATTTATAAGTAATAGAGAAAAACAGAAAACAATGTAGCAAGCTTAGGAATTTTGGTCGAATTTTGACCACTAGGCGACCGCTAGTATTTTGAATTATTTCATCTTGATATGTCATGAATCTAATTTAATTTGATTTTATGTAATTTTTGATTAGGAATTTTATAATTTAATTTGTTTAATGTTTTTATTCAAATGTTGTATCACTTTTACTATGATATCTTTAAAGTTGGTCTAAATAACCTTTCTGACATACACCGCAAATTTCTTTCTTTTTACTTTTTTTTTCTAAGCTCATATAATTGTGTATGCAGCCTTAAAAGGTTACGCAACCAACTAAAGTCTGTTATTGTATCAATTTTGTGTGTTGTTGTTGTAATCACTGGTGGTCCTAAATAAATATAATACACTATATTTAGTAGAAAGTTTCTTAATATAGTTTAACATTAAACTACCAATTAGTTGCGTGCGTAGCGATCCATAGACAGCTGTTTCGAAACCGGGTGTATTGTCAGTTTATTTTTTAAGACATACTTGCGACGTGATGTAACTCCAACACACTTATTATAACAAACGACGCATTGTACCTTATACAATTATTTATTTAGTTTGGCAGTATTAACATTAGACCAAGTAATCGTTGTATGTTAAGTCGCTATTGTTAGAAGTATTAATAATAATAATTATATATAATATTCTATCACATACACACATAGCCAGTTGCACTCACTGACCGGTAAACGATTAGCGAGGTTAAGCAACGTTGGGTGCGGTCAGTCTATAGATGGGTGACCACTTAGTGGTATTTCATCTGAGCGTCTGAAAGTCGGTCCCAGTTGTTGCCAAATTGACAGCAGTCGTTAAGCCATGTCAGGGGCCTACGGGCGGCTTGAACAACTCTTGACAACAGGTTGGCCACCAACCACACGAAAAAAAAATACATACATACAACATCATTTAGCCCAAACTAAGCAGAGCTTGTGCTATGGGTAGATACTAGGCAATGGATAAACATACATATTATTTTATACTTATTTTTTATTATTATTGGTATTTTTCGTTTGTTGGTCGTTTTTAAACCTCTGAACCTCTGTTTTTACGTTAAAGTACAAGTAACTGTGGTTTTTGTATGCTAAAATTAAAAGTATTACTGTCTGGTACAGCCAAGACTGAAAAATTATGAGTTATATTTCCTTCAATAGAATATAATGTCAAGTATGGCTGGGAATCCTATTTAAAACATTCCTATTTAATATATAACTAAATTGTATGAAAAAAATGCTTACAGATAGCAGTCACTAAATGTTGGACCAAAATTTATACAATATATTCTGCCCATCTTTTTTTCTGGATGTGTAGGCCAATAAACCCGAAGGCCCGAATGGCAGACATAATCCCTTTTCCATTATGTCTGAATCCTGGCTATCGAAGGACTAAAATCATCGAATCTATATCTAACAGACGAGGCGTACAAGATTTTAAGCAAATTACTTAGTCAATATTATAATCAAATTACTTAGTCAATATTATAATCAAATTACTTAGTCAATATTATAATCAGCGGGCAGGTATCGAACATACAATCTTTCGGTCACAAGACAGCTGTAAAACTTCAGACTTGCGATACCACCTCTTCAAGTCGCAACACGAAGGACTGATTACAATGAAGGCTATCCTATAGGCTATATAACATCACGCTACGACCTACGGGGGCGGCGCAGTAACGATAAGCGCGGGTGAAACCGCGGGAACATCTAGTAACTTATAAAATCAAAATACAGGTTACGCATCGCGGTTGCCGTGCTTAGGTATCGCTTCTATTTTGCGGGCGACCACAGCGATCGGAGTGACTGGCGAATAAAACAGGCCGCGCTGTATTGTGACGTAGGAACAATGACTGTAACTTACTGGGCGGGTGCTTCGCGGTTCTGTATAAGTACCGACGGATTGTTGGCACACAGCCAACGTTATTGAGAACGCTGTTTCTTTAAGATTTACGCGGTTAGATAAGCTGTTGACGCATTGGCACAACTTTTGTCTGAACTTAAATGTAACTTCAGTAAACTTATAGGCTATTAAGACTGCGCCGAGCGTAAAACGCGGTTGGACGAATGACAGAGCTCGATATTCAAATCGGCGCGCGGCCGCCATAGTAAAATTGTATGAAGGATTTGAAGTGCTTTTTTGATAAATATGTATAATATGTATCTTTATTGTCAACCAATAACTTAAATATTTGGGACGGACAAATTGTAATATAACTATTTATGTTTCGTTTAAGCTGTAAAATAGGATAGATTTCTACTGTTATAATCTAAAAATCACGTAACACGAGCTTACGTTTTTGCATTTTTTCGTCCAAATTTACGTAATTTTGTAGGCGAAAATATAAATTATTCTAAGTTTTTACATGTAGTAATTGTAAATACATTCATTCTAATGATAAATGTATATTTTATATTTGTATTAAACAAAAAGTGTTGATTTTATTCACTTAACTGTGACCACCTGTTTTGGCACATATTTTCGCTCGGCGCAGTCTTAATATAATACATAAATAAACCTCAGCAGGGCATGACACCATCGATTGATAATTTAGAGGTACATAAGTGACGGCATGGTATGTAATTCCTCATTACACGAAACCGTAAGTGCTGATGCAATGGGCAGACCTTTTGACCGTACATTGCATCGCGTATCACGAATTCGTTTCCTACAAGGAACAAAATATATGAATTACCCTTGTGTGCATTTCATTGTAGACTACGCGAGAATTCCTTCCGTTATTATCAGAAGTATCCATATCGGTTTCATCTTAGAATATCAGCGAACTTGATCGCCCGTGAATACGTCTATTCGTAATGTAAGCAAAAGATCTGACCAAACAGAAAGTGTTCAAACAACATACCTATTAGACAGGTTTACGATCTTGTCACTCTCACAGGCCATCTTTCTACTTGAGACTTTATTTGTGCATAACATAGGCCAAATATGGCAAGCCAAATGTTGACAAATAAAAAATAAAAAATACGCGGCTTGTTTTGGCCTTCCCGGTGGAAGATTAAATCGTTTGTAAGCTTTGCTGATTAAAATGAAGTGACAAGATCTGACTCTGGCGTAAAAGGAGGTAATAGTCATACGTAATATGCACATGGTTTCGAAAACTGGAAAGCTTGGGCATCTCAAATGAATTGGAGACAGATGCCTTAAAATACACTTCTACTAGCAGTAAATTGTTGTAACTTAAACTTCCCAATATTCCTGTACGGAGTGGAAACGTGGACGATACTGGCTCGAGAAAGGCAAAGAATTCGAGATTTAGGTACTGGAGGCGTATGCTGCGGATACCGTGGACTGCCAAACGCACCAATGCATCGATTCTTGCGCAGCTTGGAATAAAAATCCGCCTATCCAGAATTTGTCAGCAGCGCATTTTGACATACTTCGGCCACATAGTACGGAGAGGAGATGAGAACCTCGAAAAGCTGATCGTAGTTGGGAATACGGAGGGCAAGAGAGCTCGAGGACGGTCCCCAACCAGATGGACTGATCAAGTAAAGCACTCATCTTCAACCAAACTCCGCTCGGTGGTCAAAAGTGCCATGAACAGGAACCGATGGAGACAAATCGTTCGATCCAAGTGTGGATTATCCAACGATGATCACGATCCTCAGATATGAGGAACCGACCATAGAGAGAAACCACCCGTTCTGTTCTTAAACCATAAAAGATTCTAGTCAAATAACACTGCAATGTGGTGGTTTGGAATTTCTTAAATGTAACAGAAGCTTTATGTTACAAAGTTGTCTAAACACTGACCAATTACAGTTGATGAAAAACGTACCCCCTATTGTCATAGGCCTCAGCAATAATTGGAATATTTGGGTCGTTAGCTCCACACGCAAGCCTTCGTAGGCCATTTATACAGTGTATGGTATGCCAACACGAAACGCAAAGGCTGTTCGAGAAAAAGGCCTTAAAATCAATAGTCTGAACTCGTGGCTTGGTCAACGCACACCGCGTGGTCGGTCTGTAGCAGATCGTATATTATTCTTAGTAGAAGTTTGTGTAATTCTCGCTTTGGATCTTACAAATATCTAGGGTATTATCTAGCTAGGTGAGAGTCTTTTATTTCTTTAAAGTGTTAACTTGTAAGTTTAACCATGACTAGGCAATGATAAAAGTATTGTGTCTGGACGTCGCTGAACGAATTGAAGAGAATTCCCGCGCAAATTGATTAAGTTGCGATGTTCTACACAGATTATGGGTATTGATCGTGTACTTCATTACCATAATCTATCATCATCATCATCATCAGGCTATAATAGTCTACTGCTGGTCATAGCCCTCCCCCAAAGAGTGCCATAGCGCTCTGTCTTCTGCGTGCCGCATCCAGCACCTGCCTGCAGTCTTTCGCAGATCGTAATAATAATCTATATAAATAAATAAAATTGAAGTGTCTGGTTGTAATGTCAAAATAACAGCTTTTTATCTAATGCATATGAAAGTAAATAAGGCACCAATACGAAAACATCTATTTTTAAAATTTTTGTCTGTCTGTCTGTTTGTTCCGGGTAATCTCCGAAAAGGCTGAACCGACTTTGACGGGACTTTCACTGGCAGATAGCTGATGTTATAAGGAGTAAATTAGGCAATTTGATTTTAGAAAAAAAGAATTGGTTTCCGCGGCGACAAACACTTTTTAGTTAAAATCTACGCGGACGAAGTCGCAGGTAACAGGTAGTTTAATATAGAAATAGACACAGACAATACTCAGTTTCGAAAGTGCAATCAGTAGATTTCATGATTTTCTCCTATTGGGATTGAGATCTAAATATTACAGCTAGCTAGCTGGCTGGCCCTCACGTTTTGCCTCACGGTTATGATAACTGCTGTGCTCCCGTAGCTCTAAGCTATCGCATATGTGACTTCGGGAAACAAGCAGCTTCCTAATGGTAAAATAATCCTAATCCTAACTAATATTATAAAAGCGAAAATGAGTTTGTTTGTTACCTTTTCACGCCTAAACCACTGAACCGATCATCCTAAAATTTTACATATACGTTGTCAGGTGTACAGAAACGGACATAGGCTACTTTTCATCCCGAAAAAATTTACTGTTCCCGAGGAAAACAACAATAACGTTCTTATGATAATACATGGCGCCACGTGTCTTTAGAATTATGATTGAATTATATTATTACAAGCAGAGTACAACCCGAATTGATTGTCAAATTCTAAATTGACGCGAGCGAAGCCGTGGGGAAAAACTAGTGTTTAAATAATGTTTAAAATTGGTTCACTAGTTACTGAGTTTATCGAGTTAAAATAAACATATCTTTCCTCTTTATATTATTTGTATAGATTAGTTGTGTACAGTGCCTATAGTATAGTTAACATTATACTTTATTAACATTTTTCGTTTCCTCTTGTTACAGAGTTCCTCAGATTCGGTGCTGACGACCAACTCGGTGCTGGACCGCATCAGCAACCTGCAGCAGCAGGTGTCAGACCAGGGGCTCAGTCCTCATGCCGCCTCCACACTGCACAGGAACAAAAGCTCCCTACACGCCACAGGTCAGGGGGCCCTTGGTACGTAGATTTAATTTATTTTAAGAGCCACGGTAGAGCGGAATCCTTCGCGGTACCTGGTTACCGAATACGGTAGACAGAGATTACAGGTTGCCTGTTGTTACGATTTTGAGATAATTACCTAACTATTTTCTTTTTTTACGTGGGTGAATGCTTCGACGCATACCCCTCCGCGGGGGCGGGCGGAGGGGTTATGTTGGACTCGCCGGGGTAACAGAAAGATGTTAAAACGATAAAATGGACCTCCCGGAATAAAAACTAAACCTACCACGGTGTTCCTCGACAAACCACTATCGGCGGGGCCGCGCGAATCACTTTCACATGCGGTCGCGACCCCGCGCCGAGGTTACGGCCCGCCGTATGAAACGGCAGGCCACTACACGAAAAGGCCTACCCACTGGTCACAACTACAAAAAAGCCCTACTGTCCCCCCCCCTCTAGAGGGGAGACGGACACGACACAGAGGCACGCGTGGGAACACGCACGCCGCCTCGGACCTGGTGCTGAACGGATGGCGGGCAGGCCCACAAAGCCCGCCACCCCCAGGTCAAACCTCAGGGTGGCTGGAGGTCGTCCCGCGCCCTCCGGCGCCCGGTTCTGCTGTTGGGGAGAGGGTTTAAACGCTCCCTCTCCCGCTCCGCCGCCTCCTCGATGGAAATCACTTCCTCACAGAAGGAGGCGACGGCGTTCCACGACCTCTCACTCCGGACCATAGACTGAACTACAGCCGGGAGCGAGAGGGCAACCAATCTGACTGCCGCGGTCAACTCACGGCGCTGCGATGCCCAGGCGGGGCAAACCGCCAAAGTGTGCAGCGCCGTGTCCTCAACAACGTCGCGGGAGTCGCCGCAGTAGTGACAACCGGGCGTCTCTTGCCGGCCTATACGACACAGGAACCGGCCAAAACAACCATGGCCAGTCATTAACTGTGTCAGCCGGAAGGTGAGGGCGCCATGCCGCCTCTCCAGCCACTCCTCAAACACGGGACTTACCGCCACGAATTACCTAACTTACACTAACCTAACAATATTTAGTTGGTAAGAAAAATAAAATTTTAAGATAAAGAAGGACGACGGGCATCTTTTCTGAGTCTCCTCGAACTTTACTTAAGACTGCGCCGAGCGTAAGACGCGGTTGGACTAAAATTGTTATTTAATAATGGTGCAATAAAGTCTTATTAATTCGATGTATATGTATATTTTAAAATATAAACAGATAAAATATGGATGAAAATTAACGCTTGTTTTGTTCCCCAGGTGGTAGCATGACCTCTCTCTCATCCCCATCACCGACTCCCACGCCTGCATCATCCCTGTCCACGTCAGACCTGTGCGAGCGGCCGGCGCGAGTGAGCCACGGGAAGCCGAACCTCGCTCCGAAGCCTCCGGCGTTGGCTCCGGCGCTCGAAAGCAAGCCGTCTCCTCCGCCGAAGAAACTGATCACCAACGGGAAAATCGCCGGCAGAACGCAGAGTATGAGGGTACCAAGGTGTGTTCGCTTAAATATCTGATTAGCGACTATTTTATTAGTCGATATAACTATAAGTATTGTGTCTAGTCGAGCAGCGATAGCTCAGTCGAGAGACCAACAGATTGCAATGCAGAGGGTCTCGGGTTCGAAACCATGTCGCGCACCTCTGACTTTCGGAAGTTATATGACTTTTCGAAATTATGTGCGTATTGATTGACAATTATCGCCTGCTCCGTGCCTCGGAGAGCACGTTAAGCCGTCGGTCCCGGCTGCCATGAACATCTATGGCAATCGTTATTGGGAGAGTGTCGACACAAAAGATCCCACTGGGTCGAAGTGTCGCCGGTCTGCACTGACTGGCCCCCACATAAGATTGTGTCTAGCCAAGGGGTCTGATCGTCAATGGAATTAAATATACAAACCTTATTTATTTACAAACAGAGAAGTAAGGTGTACAGTATACCTTACATCAGCATCTCTAACTTTTCAAAGTTATGTGCATATTAATTAGTTAATTATCTCGCTTTAATGGTGAAGGAAAACATTGTGAGGAAACCTGCATGCTCTTTTATATGACAACTCCTGCACTAGGCATTATTCCTGTGTCGCGGGGACTTTACAAACATTCAAACAACGGACACAAAGAACACCCAGACTCGCAACAAGCATTTGTGGATCACACAAAGTTTTGTCCCGTGTGGGATTCGAACCCACAACACTCGACGTAGTGGCAGCGGCGAGGCGACCACTTAAACCTCTACGTCATTGGTGCAGTCATGTATAAGAGTTCTCCATAATGTTCTTGAAGATATGTGAAGTGTGCCAATCTGCACTGGCCTAACCCTTCTCACACTGAGAAGAGCCCGAAAGAGCCCGTGCCCAGCAGTGGGACAATTTAATACAGGGCTGATACACATATGTATGTATGTACATAGTAGTGCTATGATTTTTATGTGTATATCCTTGTCTCCAGGTCACCGCCAGCGTCTCCCTCATCTCCTCAGACGGGCGGCTCGCGGCCGTTCAACCTGCCGCCCGCGCCAGCCAACCCACCTATCGGTACTAAGAACCCAGCTTCGCATTTTGGTAAGAACATATACCTTTACATGTTAAGACTGAGCCTTGGCAGCACAGCGGACGTGAATGCGTGCTTGAGATCTCAGGTTTAAAACCTACTAAATGTGCCCGCGGTTTCACTCGCTTTTATGGTTACTGCGGGGCCCCGTGGGTCGTAGCGTGATGTTTTATAGCCTATAGCCTTCCTCGATAAATAGGCTATCCAACACTAAAATATTTTTTTCAATTCGAACCAGTAGTTCCTGAGATTAGCGTGTTCAAACAAAGAAAACCATTCTCGAATCCACTTGAACACACACAAAAAGTTTCACCAAAATCGGTCCAGCCGTTTAGGAGGAGTTCAGTGACATATACACATATACACGTACAGTAGAATTATATATATAAAGATAAGGAATGTGATAAAAGAGAATGAAGCCAGAGAAGTGTGTCAGGATGGTAGCAAATGGAAATCCGTAGTCTTTGCTTACCCCTCTGGGAAACAGGCGTGAATCTATGTACGTATGTACATATGTGCTTATCATAAACGCTTGCTGGATGGAGAAAAGTTGCTTACTATAAACAAGCGTTTATAGTAAGCAACTTTTCTCCATTAGACTTTATTCCATATACTAAATGTTGTGTTGTGCAGGTACGCTGCGTCCGTCCCGCGGTATGCGTCCCCCCGGCGTGTGTCCCCCGCCGCCCCCCGGCGCGCCCCCGCCCCCGCCCCCCTCGCGCCACGCGCAGCCGCCGCCGCCGCCGCCGCCGCACCACAGGCAACCTGTACGTACCACCTTACTTATACAAGATTGCTATGATCCATGGACATTAAAATGGACAGAGTGTTCCATATGGGCTCAGTGTTACATAATTCGAAACGGTTAAAAACTCTATAAAGATAAAAATAGAAAATCACTTTTTTCAAACAAATTTAATCAATTTAATACGCAAACACCATATTTTGTAAACATCTGTTGACTTTCATTGTTTCATTGTTGTCACGGGTTTAATTTATTGCATTCTTGTTTCTGTTACAAACTAATGTTGTGCTTGTTTTCGTTCTTATCGCGCTAAGATTAAGACTCACTTTGGCGTGATTGTTGGCTACTGTAATAATGTATACTAAGTATCAGAGGGGCAACGTCTCCTACATTTTTGTCGCTTTAAGGTGCATGACCTATGCTTAGACTCTCGGTCAGCTGTTAGGGCAGATAAAACCTGTTGCAGTTTAGCAAAAACTAAAAATCTATCCTGTGACTAAACTACTGCTCCTATTGAACTGAAATGTGGTGTAGAGCTTGTATGTGGTACATACTATATGTAGATAGAATTAAAGCCTCACTAACTCACTGTTTAATCAAACTTGTATATATATATATACTAGCTGACCTGCGCAACTTTGTCTGCTTCACATAAGGGAATTTGCCGCGTTTCTACAACACTTTTCATTGATGCTCCGCTCCTATTGGTTATAACGTGACGTTCTATAGCCTATAGCCTTCCTCGATAAATGGGCTATCCAACACTAAAAGAATTTGCCAATTCAAACCAGTAGTTCCTGATATAAGTGCATTTGCTTTCAAACAAACAAACAAACTCTGCAGCTTTATAATATTAGTATAGACTTTCTTTTTATGCTACTAAAGTGGTAAACAAGCATACGGTCCACCTGATGGTAAGTGGTCACCGTAGCTTATGGACGCCTGCAACACCAGAGGCATAACTTGCGCGTTGCCGACCCTTTAGGAAAGAAAGTGGGAATGTATTATCCTCGTACGTAAATCCTAATAGGTCAAATAATAATAAATTAGAAATTACTTGAAAATATTTATATTGCTATAAATGAACAACTAAAAGTTTATGCCGCATAGTCAATAATAATTTATAAAGGAAAATGTTAGTTGTAGTTATCGAGTGACCGTGACATAATTACTAAATACGAAATAAACACTGCACTATTGTTTTTGATCACGAGCTTCGTTCTAGACGTCAGACAGCAGTGCTAATAGCAATTAATTAAAATTATAACAAGCTAATTATTATTTACTTAATTTAATAATAATTCTAATCACCAGTATGACCATTAAATTTAATCATGGCCGAGTTGAACTGTCATACAGAGGTAATATAATAGTAATATAATATTCTATCACATACAAACAACACCATCTAGCCCAAACTAAGCAGAGCTTGTACTATGGATAAACATACATACATACTTTTTTTTTGTAAATACATACATATTATGCATAGAAACACCCAGACCAAGACAAACATCCATGTTCATGCACACAAATGTTTGACTTGTGCGGGAATCGAACCCGCGACCTCAGACGTGGCAGTCGGTTACACTAACCAATACGCCATCGAGGTGTAATTCAATATAATTGCTTATTACTTGAGCTGTAGCGGTTTGTTTTACAATTATGTCTAGCGGACGTGAGTAAGCCTTCATGATTAAGATTTCCATTGTTGTTCTCGAAAATGTGTAAAGTTTGTCAATCCGCACTGGGCCAGCGTAGTAAAATATGACCTTACGGAAGAAAATATGGGCAAACGGAAGAAAATATGGGCAAAGAAATGTGCCCGGCAATGTGACAGCTTATAAATGGGCAATTATTGCAAACTTACTATGACAAGTGTAAAAACATTTTCAACATATTGTAACACTCTAATTGTTTTAAACTGTCAATCGACTGCAGTGATGGCACTGTAGACTCGCACCACGCAAGATCAAATACCAATACCGTTAAAATCACTTGCGTACTACAGGTTGTCCCAGAACATGTGAATCAAATTGTAACGTGAAATTCCTTAAGTAAGGACCTTTCAAATGTGCTAAATAAAAAAATTATGTTGTGTTGTTGGTCAAACGTACAAGATTTTCTTTGGTGCCAAAAATACACCAAAATAATGCTGCGATTTCAAAAGTACGTCAGTTTAAAAAAAAATCGTTTGACGAATCAATCCTTCACAAATAATAATAGTGAAAATAAAATGAAAATTAGCCATAAACGAACCACCTGTAGTTAAAAGTCTGAAAAAAGTCGTACTTTTTAAAAACTTTGTTTTTTCATTTTAACCAGGTCATAATTTTTTAATTTTTTTATTAAGCTCTTTCGAAAGGTCCTTACCTGAGGAATCTCCCGTTACAATTTGATTCACATTTTCTGGGACACCTGTATATTTACGTTATACAAGTAAATAACTTACTAATTTCAAATTCTTGTTATCCACAGAGCATAAACAGTATAAACGGTGACGACGGCGTAGCCCCGGCCCCGCCAGTCCGGGGCTCCTCCATGCGGGCTCTGGACCTCGAGGCGAGGTTCGCAGACTTGTTCAACCCATCGTCGCGGTTCCCCGACCCCGACCCCTTCATGCGCATCGCTAAGGGGTACAGCAGCGCCACCGTCTCCGGTAAGTACTCGTGAGACGCCGGGGGACTTGTATACGACTACTGTGTTTGAAGTTATAGAGGGCGCCACTATACGTGTAGCATACAAGGACTTACGTTATGATATTGTAGATGGCACCACTATACTACTTCCATTGGTTAGTGCTCGATTTCAAATATACGAGGTATTAACTTTGTTAAAAGAACGAAAGCTGTGGGTAAAACTGCAGAGGGCGCCACTGCAGTTGACCCTAAACAGTATTTTTAATAGACTTTGTAATGAACCAATACTGTCTCGAAGTTATGAAGTTGAGATCTGTATGGTTTTGATTAGTACGAGTTGTAACAGTTTTAATACATGAAAACTGCAACTGTACGTTGAACTTAAAGGTGGTCAGATATGTAGAGGGAAGATGGCGCATATAAACATTTGGGTTTGTGTATGTTTTGTCAATGTTGGGCATTTATCGATATCATAAACAGTGATGACTTTAAAAGGCTACCACGCACAGTAACTAAATTTGGTGCCGATTAAAACATATATTGTTAGTCTCGAAAGAAAATTGTTCAACACCTGTTTATAACTCAGTAAAACAAGATATGGCAATTTATTGTTGATATGAAAATTTTCGAAAAGATTTACCTAAGTTTAAAAAATCCATTCTGGATATTTATGACAATAAACACAGTATATGAAAGTTATTATATCTCGAGAAATGAATCTTGAGAATATTTTACGAGTATCGATATATCGACTACTTGAAGTGAAACAAAGATTACAAATATTATCGATATTGATGTTTATAGAGCAAAACGCACAAGTATGCTCTACTTAGTCATAGATTTAATGTAGTTTTATATAGTTAGCGTTATCTTAAGTGCAATAGGTACAAGTTGAAATTGACGCGCATAATATCTAAGCAAGTTAACTTTAGTCAAGAGTATAGATGCTAAATTATAATTCATGAGAATCAAATTGTTATATTGTGGATAAAGTATTATTATTTTTTGTTATTAAAATGTTTATTTTACGTGCATGACTGCATGACGTCTTGGTTAAGTGTCTTTGTGAAGACTGAAATTTGGATTAAAAGTGTGCACTTGGTAATTTAGTGCAAGGTATTTCTTTTACGCCCTGTTTCACCTTATGCTAATATTATTTAGCGTTGTGTGTGTATATCAAAGAGAAAATAATGATATAATACAATACATACATACATACATACATACATAGATTCATGCCTGTTTCCCAGAGGGGTAATACAATGGTTTTGATTTTATATTGTTCAAGACATTACCTATGGATATGCTTTTTAAGCGGAGCGCAAACTATTAACCAATAAATAGAATGGTGTTTTCAGTCACTTTATGGAAGTTTATGATTACGATTTATGTTTTGTAAATGTTTGGAAGAGTTAGAAACAAACTACGATTTAATCAATTTGCACGTTTGTTAACTAAAACATATATACATCTATAACATAGTTAAATTACATGTATAAACTTGTAATTTAACTATGTTATAGAATATTACCAGTACTATTTATTTGCGTGTACAAGTTGCAAGTTTCACTGTAATACAATATCTATATATTAATACGTGAAGCAAAAATGTTGTACCCCTTTTTATGAAAATTGCGCGGACGGAGGAGTATGAAATTTGGCACAGTTAAAGTTTATATGGAGAAAGAGGGAACCCTAATATTTATATCAAATATGCATTAGAAATACATTAATGAAAAAACACTACACGCACACAACCATGCACTTGACACACGCAGTTGAAGCGCGTAACTATGGTTACACATATCAATATATAATGACATAAATATCAGCAATATCTTACAGGCAAGCTTTGGTGGAAATTCGAGCACTAGGCGACCGCTAGTAATCTTAATTCAATATAAAAGATAAGCTTTAAAAGACATAAACATGACCATATTTAGGAATGGTGAAACAAGGCTGCATAATTATTCCGTACTTTTAATTGGCTTCCGTATTTTGATATTAAATTCAACCCATCGACAATATCTAATGTAAAACATCATCTATCTAAAATTGTTTTGATTATATCATTATTATTTGATTAAATAATTTAAAATTAATATTCTCGATGGGTTGTTTTCCGCTCTGCAATAAAATTAGCGAGTGCACACCATATATTTATATGTACTGAACTTTACTTCGCTAGAAACTGCACATAGTACCTAGTTATAGACTAGTTATACCTATGCTTATTGATTTATTGTTGTTTCACTAAAAGTTCATTCTTATAGTAAATTTATTCGGAAGTACAGCGATTATATACATTAAAAAAAACAAGCATTTATTAAACTCATTCCAGAAACACAGATTTGGCGTTCAATATATGTATTTTAAATTGATTTATTTTTAAATGCAATATTGCAAAATCATTCATTGGCATTTCATGTTCAAACTCATAGTGTTCCATTTTACTAACAAATTAGTTTATCGGAGTACTGTCTATATACGCAAAGATTTTATAAATATTAAATAAAGCGACGCGTAATACGCAAAGTGACTTAAGCGCCATTTTGGTTCTACACTGTCGCTTAAGCCACTTTGGCTTTTATCCGTCGTAAAATGCGTATCAAGTTAGTATTTCGAATCAGCGTTCAAAAATGCAATGCAAAATTCATATTAGTCATTTTCATGTCAATTTAATACCAAATTATATTTTCATTTATTAAGTAAGGGTCTTTTTATATCGACGGGTAAGAGGAAAAATGACTGAGGCGTCTTTTTAATGAGTCTTTGTACTGCACTGGTCGATGGTGCAGTGTTTGGTCACCTCGCCTCTACTAAACTGCCAAGTCTGAAGTCGATACAATGGAGTCGATTCCTGTACGAGACTGTAATTTATATGATCCATAAATAGTTCCTTATCTAAGACCTTTAATACAAAGTTGAGAGATAAAATGGACATTAAAATAAATAAAATAATAAATCGATATTTCATTAAAGATGTCGCTTCAGTCACTTTGCTTTTACTTGTCGGTATATGGAGTGTTTTATTTTAGTAATAAAATAGGACTTTTACCAATGTATCGCGTTGAGTCATTTAGTGTATTTATATTATTATAATAATTATAGTTATTACATTTTAATTATAATTTGGTTTATGTATTTAACGAATCGGTTGTTTGATTCGTGTACCAATGCTTGCACGATAGAAGGGAGTAGGCGAAAGAACTATGTTGTGATCCTTTTTTTTTAATATAGTGAGGTGCCATTACTGCGAATGTTATATGCTATTGTTGTACCTGTATCGCTTCACCATATTTCACTATTATTTAAAAAGCTGCTCATTAAATTGCTTAACTGCTATTTTATAATTCACTACTCAATAAACAGAAGACATAGTTTATGCTGATGTTTTAAAACTAATTAAGCGTCGGTAAATGGTTTTTAACTTATCGTAACTTGGAATATTGGTATAACAATGCCACTGGTGCATATATTAAGATAATCGACTAAAGTAGCAGTCCGTTGTGTGGTTGCTATATCGCTTAGCTCGTTATTATAGTCTGTGTAAGGGTGGTGTTGTTTATTTTTGTTGCAGTTAAGAAGTTTAGTGATGGGCTAATTACGCTTTTATGTATTGAAACGCAACCGATATTGTGATAGTGATGTGTACGACGCTCATAGTATTTATAATAATATTAATATTATTTTTTGGATAATAAAAGAGTAATAACTACCAACGAGTTGTCCTGTATTTTATTGTCCTAACATGATATATGTCGTGATACAGCTTGTTTGTGTTGTCCAACGGAAAGTTTTGGCAGTTACGTTAAACTCAGAGTAAATGCCTATACGAATAAAATGTTTAAACACAGAAAATTAATTCATAACGTGCTTATATTTAATCTTCACGTTAATCAAAGTTCTTAATCAATTTTAATGAGTATTAACTAAAGAGAAGCATTGATAATTTTGTAGTTAATTTTCATTTCAAAGTTATATAATAGTACCTACGTTATTGTTGTACGATATTGTGCCCTTCGGGAATATTCGGTAACCTTCGGCAATCAGAATGGTAGTTCTAAATTTAAAAGCTCTCATTGGTTGACCATTTGTAGTTCCGAAGCAAAGCGAAGATTGCCGAATTGTATAATATTGTACCTACTATTATAAAGGTGATGTTCCATTGAAGCGAACATTGGTGATGCTTGCGCTGTTCGTCGAACTTGCTTGTTCTAATGGAACGTCACTGTCTCGGTATGTTGATGTAGTACGGTACAATGTTGTGTTCTACAAATACATGGTCTGCATGTAACCGTGGGTAAGTTAATTATTATTATTTCATGCATGTTTATCTTCTATACTTCGTAAATTACTGTACTCGTTCTAATCTTGCATGTGGCATCTGCATGTCCATCTTACTAATACTTGCTTGACACATTAATACGATGTTTTACTACAGTATTTCGCAGACTTAAGTACACTCGAAATACGTTTAAAAATAAACAGAAAAATAGTCTTATAAGACAAAAATGTTTAGCGATAAATCTTCTTTGTG
Organism: Catocala sponsa; assembly: GCA_963564715.1. Lineage (NCBI taxonomy): Eukaryota > Metazoa > Arthropoda > Insecta > Lepidoptera > Erebidae > Catocala > Catocala sponsa. Next base: position 1,068,218 of record OY751336.1, read on the forward strand.
ACAAAAATCTGCGACATATTTTTAGACAAGTAAATATCGCAAGTTTGTGGCAATGTGCGTGCAACGGAAGTCGCAAAAAGACAATTTTATTTTTTTAATTTGCAATTTATCTCAATCTATGCAAATCCGCCTCTTATTACATTGACAAAAAATTGGTTATTAATATTAGTTATAGAAATGTGCTCTGAATATCCAATTATAACACAGATACTTTGTGGAAGATTTTTTTATCCAGGCATTACACCACGCGATTTCATGAATGTCTTAGTCGATGAGACGTAATTTGGCAAATGCATGTAGCTAGTTAGTTTCGAAAAACCGTCATCTACCTCACTATATACACTTGTTATCTATATAATATTATAAAGCTGAAGAGTTTGTTTGTTTGTTTAAACGCGCTAATCTCAGGTACTACTAGCTCGAATTGAAAAATTCTTTTAGTGTTGGATAGCCTATTTATTGAGGAAGGCTATAGGATATAACATCACCCTACGACCCACGAAAAATCGCGGTAGCATCTAGTTTTGCTTAATAAGTGTAAATGAGATTTCAACCCATATGCTTGCGAACTTGTGGAGATCGACTATTAATTACTAATAGACATTTAGGAGTGGTAAGCATTTTTAAATAGAAGTAGAGTAAGAGACACTTCATTATTAGTTCAAGATCAAACTCTTATTAAAAGCAAAACGCAAATTAAATAATAACGATTGTACTAAATAGATACTCAATTATTCCTAGTATTTTGTTAAAATTCATAAACCGAAATTATTAATATTATTTGTGAAATTGTGGCTACTATAATAATACTAGACAATTTGAAAATTAATAACATTGTGTACATACACCACTAGAGCCAGTTCTACTAGCGTATAACGTCTGTGTGACGGATCTAGGCGAACTGGTGACGTCATGTACTCTTTACTATCGAGAGACTGGTGGAAAAGTCAAACGTTCACACAGCAGACAGAGTCATACATTCATGTTTAATTGACTTGGTACTTACTATTCATGATAGGACATAAAATAGTAATAGTAAAAGGCACAAAGCCTACGTCGATTGGCTTTTGCGTCAGACTCTCAAATCTATTTTTACGTCTATACTGCTACATTGTTGCTCGCCTCATAAAAAAGTATTAACAGAGTTTTAAGAGCTTTTCTTGACGAAGGCGATCCTATAAAGCTTCAGCCGTTTTCAACGATACGAACTTACGATATATTGGTTTAAAGAAGTTTTGCAATGTCTACGTTTTTTTTAAACTTGAAGCGTGCAACAATGAAGTGTGTTGTTGCTCCGGCGTAAATCTGGCTTTAGTGCTCAAGCACACTAAATAAGTTTTGTTACCAAATCGGACGATTGAGCGCAATTGCTGTGTTCCTAGATATGGTCACAGAAATTTATGAAAGCAGGAAGTACGAAATGCTCTTTGACATCGCGCCACAGTAATTTGAATTTTAGCAATGTAAGAATAACTCTGCATTGTAATGCCAATTTTATGATTTTAAGTTTTGTAGTAATTAACCTTGTGTTATCTGTGCAACTAATTTCGTACTGCCTTGTGTGCTTGAGCAGATTTGTTACCATATTTACCTATGTGCTTACAATAGCGTGTGGTGTTCACAGTGAGCAAGGCGCAGGCGCCGCCACCGCCGCTGCGCGTCCCGCTGGAGGGCTGGAGCGGTACCTCGAGCGCCTGCTAGCGAGTGCGGGGGGCGCCCGCCCCCGCCCCCCCACTGAGCCCCGCCCCCCCACAGACACACGCCCCCCACCCGCGCCACGCCCCCGCTTCGCACTCGGCCAGCACGGCGCACCTCGCGCCCGACGCGCACCCCGCGCACGCGCTGCTGTCCGTCGCGCACGCCTTGCTCTGCCCGGCCAACACGTTGGCCGCGCCCATACTGCCCACACCCAGACCATCCCCCGACCTCACCGTCCTGCCGATAGACGAGGTGACGATGCCCGAGGAAGACGTGAGCGACTTGCGCGATGTGTTCGACGCCATCAACAGACTGTGCGACACCATGAGGTCCTCCACCTGCGAGGACGCGGAGAGCGTCCACGAGCCGATGATTATACACGAAGTGGGTGAGCTCGTCGGAGATATAGATAGTACTGAGGTTGCGAGGATGGTGGAGTGCGCTGCAGAGCTGGCGAGTCCTGCAGAAGTAGCCGTGAGGACAGTGGACGCGCACCGCGCGGAGCGGTGGAGCGACGCGCTCGTGTCGCCCCCGGACGAGGACACCGAACACGCGCTCGCTACCGCCGAGCCGGTCAGCGAGATGTACTACACGGCCTCCTCTGAGGTGTCCCTACTCTCTGATGGTGAGGTGCCAGAGAAACCCTCGACTGACGAGGATGCTGCGCCCCAAGGACAGGAGAAAGAAGATAAGGAGACGAGAAAGGAGTGTGTGATAGCGGGTCACGTGGCCGCGATGCGCGAGCGCTTCGAGAGCATGACGCGCACCAACACGCCGTGCCCCGAGCTCGCGCGCTCCGCGTCGCCGACCTTTGACGTGTTCCGCGACATCACGCCCTCGCCCGACCTGCTCGGATAGCCTTCCTCATTCACAATCAACCTTCCCAACTTGCAGACAGCGGAAACATAGGTACATAATAATAAATACTAAAGCAAACCTCCGCGCCAGTATGATGCCCGGGTCTGATATCCTTACAGTTGCAGCATACTGTAAAACTGTGACCGATAATAGATGGCAACAGCCCCAGCCCTTATTACGTGGGACCTAGAAATAACTGCCAAAGTGTAGGTGTTCTTCACCTCAAGCAAAATTTTATGAGCACGATGCTTTTGATAAATATATTTTAAGATACTTAAATCACTAAAATGTGAAATCCAAAATGATTTTATCGATATTTAAGTGTAGTTCGGCTTTTTCTTATAGGCTCTGCAAGTATAAAAAACAAATCCAAAGACAACGTCAATTGCAGCCGGCCATCTTGTTTCGATTGTCTGCGAGTTATGGCGACCTTGTCGGTTGGTATATTTAATGTTAGAGAGATGTGTGACTGCGTAAAATTGTAACCTCAATTGTAAAAGTAATCAGTATTCGTTTCGTATTCGATCGTTGCTAGTCCTCTTGTTATAACCACCATCCGTAATAGAACGAGCGTGCCAAACGGTGTGTTCACACTTAGTTAAAGGGTTGTGATTTATTTTGTTAGCCTCGTCAGATCGCAATTATAATGAACAGTTACATATCGACAAACATCCGTTGTGTAGTCTAGGATGTACGTAGCCTTGTAAGGACAGTTTTCTATTATAGTAGGAGCTCGTATCGCGGGCTAGCGGGCCGCTAGAACTATAATCATAACATTCAGTACTAAACATACATTATTCGGTTACATTTATTGTGATTTTGGAAAGCTCAAATTTTGTAGTTTTATAACTAAATCGTAATACTTGCAGTCAAGTGTATTGTGTAAACTTACTTGTATTTCGTCAGACCAAGTAGCGTATATGCTTAGCTTAGCCGTTACAGAACAGATTACTAATATTCATTGCCACTCAGACACAGACTATACAGATATTATATTGAGGTGTTTGCATTTCAAATTGCGTTTTTAATGTTGCCATAACTAGATTATAAGTATTTGTTGTGAAATTATTTTTAAAATAGCATCATTCGTTTTTAATTTAAAATTTAAATGTTGTGAATTATTTACAAAAATATTTAATTGGGTTGAACGAATCGTTTGATGGTGATACTAGTTAAATGCAATAATTATATTATTACTTTATTATGTTAAGCCTGTTGTATTTCATGTATTTAGGGTATAATTATTAATATTTCATCTAACGAGTTTAGTGAATAGTTGTCGTGTATAAATGTGTTATGTGTACAGACGAGACCTTTTATTATTATTGTAATAATTCAATATACAGCTTTATTAATATGCACACTTTTATTTCATTTCCATTCTAACTTGTGAGGTAGTGGGTGCCTACATCATTATACTGGGTGTATCTTATCTTATCTTATGTGGGGGCCAGTCAGTGCAGACCGGCGACACTTCGACCCAGTGGGATCTTTTGTGTCGACACTCTCCCAATAACGACTGCCATAGATGTTCATGACTTCCGCGACCGACGGCTTAACGTACTCTCCGAGGCACGGAGCAGACGATAATTGTTGATAAGTCATATAACTTCCGAAAGTCAGAGATGCGCGACGCGGGTTCAAACCCGAGACCATCTGCATTGCAGTCTGTTGGTCTCCCCAATGAGCTAATATTGGGTGTAAAGGACAGCGTATCGAAAACCGAAATAGTAGATTCAGACCATTATTCTGAGATATAACCGTTGTAATATGTTACAGAAGTTTTATACCGTAATTTTCAATTTTCCTGAGTTGGAATTATAACATTATGCATAATTTTAATTTAATAAAATACAGCATTGTAATAGAATCTTAGTGATTTAAACATAGCTGTTCCCGCTAGTGGTGTGTAAATGTCAATATTCCCCATACAGTACAATTGAGGACACGAGGCAAGCGTTTCTCTTACGTTTCGCCCTACCCCGCCTCATATCGTCGTCAGTTAACCACATAAGTCGGGCCTACGTGCATACCGCACGTAGCTCGAACAAAGATATAGTCTCGGTTCCAATATCCAAGAAACGAGCCGTTTTACCTAAACAGTTAATTTTGGACATATATTCTTTGTTAAACATGACATTAACTATCCGAAGCTTATACGACTCGTTGCTTGAATATAGAAACTGGGCCGTAGAGTAGTTGCTGACGTAGTAACTGGCTGACGAATGATCAAGCATTTTCAATGCAAGTAATATTTTTGTATCTTATTAGGTTTTAGGGCTTAAGCTACCTTCACACTAATTTTGCTCTTCAGATCGGCTTATAGCTAATCTGCCGATCTATACATATATACCTCTACGTACATATAAGTAGGTACCTATGTAAATATAAAAATATAATATGATACTTCCAGTTTTTTTATATGGAGTCATGGAGTAGTTGTTTCTAACATATTAAATAACATACGTCCTTTTGAATTTAACTTGCAAAAGAACCTGTGTAAAATTAATTTAATTAATTATTATGCGTCTAAAATAAGTAGGTATTCATTGTCTCTTCGTTCTATCGCATTTACCTATGTTTCTTTACTGAACGAACTGCTCGATTACGAAGTGGTAGAAAAAGCGAGTGTTGAACTCCCGGGCTCGATTCCGTAGCTACTGCTCGAAGTCTGGGACTGTGCACTTTGTTTATTGTAGAACTTTTAGTCTTGGCTGACCTGTATAATATAGCAACGATAGCCTAGTGGGTACACTGTTGGACTGCCACGCAGATTTCTCGAGTTCGATCCCAAGGCGCGCATCTCTAGACTTTTTGAAGTTATGTGCGTGTTAAATAGTTAGGTACTTAGCGCTCGCTTTAACGGTGAAGGAAAACATCGTGAGGAAACCTGCATGTCTAAGAGTTCTACATAATGTTCTAATTTGGAATTTAGGTAGGTACTAACCAATTGTTAATATTTTTTGTCTTAGCTAGGTAGGTACCTACTTGAAAAGTCAAAGAAAGGAATAACTCCAAAACAAGGAAATATTTGGTTAGATGTTGCTAATATTTATTCGAATTCGCTTGTTGGTAATTTCAATTATAATAATAAATGAAAGATAGTCACGTAGGTACCCATATTTATAATATAAGGGATAAAACATAATGACCACAAAAATAGTAATTGCGCAGCAAAATATGCTTACTAAAATATATCATAATGAGCACCTATACGCCTCAAAACACTGCATTCTCAAAAGGGTTAGGTTCCTTCTTAAACCCACCCAAAAATAGGAGCCCCGCCAAGCGGGGCTCCGTCGACTTATTTTGATCTCTTTAAATATATTTTGCTGTGCAATTTCGTGATAATTTACTATTTTTTTGACTGTTATATTTTACTTTATCTGGTGATAAGTTAAACGAGCCTATTTATAATATCTGGTCGGCTAGGTACCTGTCAAACATAAATTCATTTCTGTTCTACAGAAAACAGTATTGTCTTTGGCTTGCTCGCATCGAAGCGAGCAAAGGTAGAAAAAAAAACCAAGAGAAAAATGGCGGGCTCCACACTGCAGTAGTCAAGAACGAGCTTGTTTGATTGGTGAATGACTTAATCCTAAGAGAGATATCGGATAATAAGTAACTTTGCAAAATTCAATAAAGGAGGCATATCTGTAGACGCAGAATATTTGCAAATTAGCCAATGTGTCAAGCAACAGTATGCTTAGCAGCTACAGCATACTGTTGCTTGACACATTGGCTAATTTGTTTACCCATATCGGCTATTCGGTCTTCAGATCTACTGTATCATGCCATGGGAGACTTACTCGTACTTTCATCCATCTCCAAGCTGGTCCTGCAGTTGAGCTAATTTATTCTTGTACCTACAGATGACAAGCGATATGTGCTTTTACATCAGTAGTTCCCGAAGGTGAAAGTCAAGATGGCGGGTGTACCTTAATCAATCGAATAATAACATATACCAAAAAATGTACCTAAATTGTACTATTTAGTAACTCGGTTAAAAAAAATTGTACCTCCTTTAGAAGGAAACCACAGCTAAATTTAGGTACACCCGCCGTATTGACATCAATATGGCGGGTGTTCTATAATATTTTATTACTAACCATTACTAATAAAATATAATAACACCAAAAACATGTACCTAAATTGTACTATTTAATACATCGGTTAAAAAAAATTTTACCTCTAGAAGGAAACCACAGCTATATTTAGGTACACCATTACATTTAACTAGTAATATTATTCCCATCGACCATCACCAATCTGCCACCAGCGCAGCGGTGGCAATTAGAACAAAATATTTAATATTGTCCCAACGGCCCCTATAGTTGTTGTAAATAAAACAATCTATAAAATCAGTATTCGTATATTAGAAAAATCATCACAGCTTCGCGGGGCTGCTCTATTTTTGTATGGGTTTAAGAAGGAACCTAACATATTTAGTAGTATAAACACTTTTGTAATTATGTTACCTTTTTTAACACGTTTGTAAATATGTATTAGGTTAATTCGTTTTAAAATTAATAATGTAAATATTTGTGTCAAGATAATTAAATAATAAATACACACATAACCTAACCCTATATAGGTGCTCGTTATGATATATTTTAGTAAGCATATTTTGCTGCGCAATTAGTATTTTTGGTGGTCATTATATTATTATTTAATCCCATAGTATGTGTTATCATGTTTTAAACTAAGCAGTTACATTCCAAATAAAATATAAGTATACATACGTAAGAAAATAATTCAAGTGAATCTATATTTTTGTTAGCCTTAACGTGCTATCGCGCTTTTGAAGAGTTTTAAGCGCGCTTAGGAGACCGCGTGCCAGCGCTTATAATCTGAACACAGTACCTAAACGCAGTAACGTTTACGTAGTTCAATGAGGTTGAGCCTTAGTTTACATTAAAACGATTTTGATCTATTCATAAGGTTTAATTTTACCAATTAAAATTGATGTGATACCACGATACCTACTCCTTAATAACTGTCTTACATATGGCTAGCGTCTTAGAACTTATTTACTCCAGTAAATAAGTGACTCCAGTCGTCACACTGAAGATTGAAACTAGAATGTAAATTCTCCCGCTCTAGGTTTGAGGGCCACTTTCACGACAACTCACAAAATACGTTTAGCACTAAATAGATTTAAAACATCGTGGCATCTCAGTCACCTTCACACGGATGATTGCGACAGCACGATGTTTTAAATCTATTTAGTGCTAAACGTATTTTGCGAGTTGTCGTGCAAGTGGCCCTAAGTCTCATAGAAACTGATGAACCTAATCGTAATAAATGATTTTGAGATCACTAGCCCATATGTTAAGGAGAAACTCCACAACAAATAACACCAACATACAATTTTATTCACATTCTGATTTACATTCAGCAAAACATAAAAGTGGAAACTATAAAGTGTAACATTGATATTGCTCACTAGCCTAACAAGCATGGGCGACGGCAGCAGGGTGCAAGGGGGTGCACATGTACCCCCGTCAGGAAAAATACATAGAAAAACGTGTTCCGTTCTGGCTCGCCCACAATCGGTTTTGTTATCGCAAGTGATGTAAGTCATGTACTTCAGGTGTACTTAATGTACTAAGAAGAGATTTTTTGTGTACCTCAAAGGATAACTCGAAATACAAAGATAAAAATATCGAGGCCGACAATTCATATACAAATCTAATCAGCTTTAAAACAAAATTGTAATATGTAATCATCTGAAGTATTTTACTTAGCCATAAAGCTAAAACAATGACTGCAATTTTTTTGTACAGGCGCTACGTACAAAATTATGGCTATTCCTTACTTTTCTTTCGTTGTGATAGAAAAGTAAGGAAGTTTTAATGTAGATTTATACATAGAAAATGGAAGAACAATAAAGGTACAAGTATTTAATTGATATTACGTTTGATTTTAACCCTCCTATCTATAGTTGTGGCCGGGCTGCGGCGTACACGTAGCAGCCCGGCCACTTTGTTAAGTATATTACGAGTTATCCTTTGAGGTACACAAAAAATCTCTTCTTATTACATTAAGTACACATGAAGTACATTACTTGCGATAACGAAAAGCGATTGTGGCCGGGCCAGAACGGAACACGTATAGAAAAATTGCATTTATTTTTTCGATGACCAAAATATATCCGTCGTATTATTGAATTTGACATTGCATTTATCTACATAATATACATGTATGTACTTATAAATCTATAGGTATATTGTATCAGTTAATAGTAAGATATGTAGGTGCAGATGCACCTCCCTGAAAGTAATTCTGGCGGCGTCCATGCTCACAAGTATAATGTACACTCATGCGGTCTGTGACTGCGCGTCTAGAACACAAACTGTGCCAGTACTAGCGGGCCTGCGTGCGATCGCAGCACGCAGGTGGTGCAACATATTGCTTCAACAACAACGACTCTCTCCATCAGTTATACAATTTGTATTTCACAAGTGTTTGACCTTTAGTATCACATAGCTAAAGTTTGTTAAGATATCGTTGTTATCATGGATAACTGACAGATAAAAGGTGAAATGAAAAACAACATCATGTCCAGAGCATTTATTGCGTAAAATAGTCAAAATTCTACAAGAGTAGGCAAACGTCACAACTTATGTGGAAACGCTTAGAGAATCATCAAGGCAGATAACATTTATTTCTTTATTATTCTTACACACATCTCTTAACACCAGAAAATTTAAGAACGGAATTCACTACTGAAATCTGCTGTCGACAGTCTATGTGAGAGCTCAGTGGTAGGGTAAGGACTATAATGACTTATGGCGAAGGGACAGGGGGCCGCCAATCCAACAACACGTCGTTGTGACAGGTAAGGCGTCGCCTGCGGCCGCCGCCGCAGGGAACTGCCGGCCCAGCCACGGCGCGGCCGGGCGACCGCCCATCACCTGTCCCGCGTCGCGGCCTTACCTGCGCGCGTTAGTAGCCCCTCACCGCGTTTAGCAACGAGCCGACGACACACAACCGCAAGCGACGTACATACGAGTGCCTAGTTGGAGCGCCTACCTTCGCTCGCGCCGGGGCCGCCGGGGGGCCGGCGCGCGGCGACTACCGGTAGCGCGGCTGCATGAGGCCGGCCATGCCGCCCGGGAACATGGCGCCCATCGGCATCATGCCGCCTGGCAGCAGCATCCCTGCACACACAAGCGGGTCAGTGCGGGCCGGCGCCGCGCCGCAGCAACAGGGGACCGCCCGGTCCAACACACGGCGGAGCCGTTGTGACTGCTGAACAATCGCCTGTCACCGGCCCGGGCCCGGCGCGCGCGGGCGCTGGGAGCCGCACCCGGCCGCCCAGCGCCCGCGCGCGCCGGCGCTGGCGACTCTTAAGGTGCAGTATAAGCAAAGGAACACAGGTAGGTAGGATAAATAATTCACATGAAAAATCACACTTTCAAAATACTCGGCGATGTAATAATCGTAATATCCGTAGTCATGCATGGTTCAGTGTGATCCGAGAGTGGTTGCTCGTAGAATCCAATTCAGCCAACGACTATGAAACTCTTTCGTATCATGCACATTGTAAAGCGACAAAACTACTGTACGTAAATATAATATTAGTGTACCCACCCGTAAACCGACAAAGTCACATTTTATATGACACTACGAGAAAATCGAGACAGTAATAAGATAAGAGCTACTACAATAAGCAAATCCATTAAGGAATGTGAATAAAATTACCGCTCATTTTCATTCCGTTCCTCCGATAGTGCGGATGGCACATCAAAATCACAGTTAACTCTTGGCAGTGTTTTGTCTAGGGACGGTCGTTCGGTACTAGAGTAAGGGCGGTGACGGATCGGCCGGCTCGTGTTAGTGGGTGTTAGGGGCGTGTGAGTATCGACAAGCTGTTATGTGTTTATTATACTGAGACAGATCGGAGCGGCACCGCAGACTCCGCACACGTGTAGCGCGTGTGCCGCGTGTCACGCGTGTAGCGCGTGGGACACATGTAAGTACATAAAGTGGCACCCACCGAGCGAGTGGCGACTACCGCAGCCTGCTCTGAAAGTCAACACTCGAGTGTCTTGTGATGCCTTCGAACATTAGCGAACTAAGTGGAGCACTCCTCCACGCTCTTAAACATAAGCGGTCACTTCCTTACACAGTCATTAACTAAAGCTAATCAACACTCCATTAACATCAATCTTCGCGTGGAAAACAGATAAATAAAATCATCAGGTATTATGCAAATTTATTTTATAAAGACAATTCTAGCACTCCATTTTCCACGTTTAATATTATATCCTAAAGTGTTGCGTGTATAGCAAAACGATTCATATCTCACAACAATGGTTGACTTACTGTCATCTTAAACTATAACTATCGAAAAGCAACATTATTACTAAAAAAATCACCCTTGCTATATTATTCTTATGATCAATAAATGCAAAAACAACACTATGTGTCAATAGTGTAGGTACATAATAGTCTAAGACCCGGCTGCAAGATTGCTACATGAATCGAGTATGTAATAAAAATCTATTTTTTATGTGCACCTGCACCTGCTTCTAACGCATGCCCACTGGCTTTAAAATCACGTACAGCTGGCAATCGCCATCCTTGTCTAACGACCGATGAAACGCCATGACTCTCTTTCACTTTAATCTTTAACAGCTAGGAACCCCTACTTGCGGCCACTTTTACTTAAGCAGACATATTTCGTCATGAAAAAAAAAATTGCTTCAATTAAGATATAAATGATGAACATACGCCATGAACGTATAAATGTAACAAAGTTATGACCTGTTTAAACCTGGCTGCGAATAGGTTGCGGCGAGTGCGCAACGGCAACCATCACTTGTCAAGTTCTGTACATATATAACTGTGCAGTGGATTATAGTTTATTTTATAAACACGTGAATGTAATTTTTTGGAAAAAGTCAATTAATCATATTTTAATTAAAAATACTAGCGGCCACATTTTGATTGGCACCTTGGCAAAAATATGTGCCCCTATTTATAAGTATACATAAAAATTTGATGATTTTTACATACTCGATTCATGTAGCAATCGTGCAGCCGGATCTCGTACTATAACTACATTCATTGTGTGAAAGGTGTTGCCAATTATTGTCAATATAAAAATATATGACGACTATATAGAACCTTTTATCGGAATGTTTCAAAAATCCAGTCTTTTATTAACGTTTTATAACATTACATAATTTCTTTGGTTCACATTGTACAAAACTTTCAACGAGTCGGCGCTCAGGCTTTGGACCATTTCAACATTAAAAATACATTTCATTATAATTAATACATCGTAACTCAACGTCAGTGTGCAACATTAAAGATAACGAGAATATATCATTAAGAATTAGCCAATACTTTGATATGTCCTATGTAAAAATATAATATACAAAAACATCGCAATACTGTTGTTATTATCATTAATCGGGGGACCTGTCGGGATCTCAGCGATCAGATGGGGGCATAATCGTATATAAAGTCTTTGATCAGTTCTGATACCATTTATAACAAATTACTGGTAAAAATTGGTAGGGAATAAAAAGTACCTAACAAGTAACGTCTAATCTATATAATATCAAACTTCATAAAGTATCCTCGCGATTTATATATAGATGCGGATACGGGGGGCGCGTTATACACCCGAAGATGTCCGGTGCAGTCACAGAAGCTAACCAGCGGCACTGGGATCATCTACATAATACTGAGATAACGGTCAGGGTCTGATCGACGGTACTAACTGGGCGCTGGTGGAGTGTACATAGGGGGCGACACAAGAGAGTAATGGAGAGTGACGTCAGAGTAGCAAGTACGGCTGGGGGGTCCCTAGCGGTAGTGCGGGGCGGAGGCGGAAGTATGGGGGTAGGCGCCGTAGCCGGGCGGGTAGGAGTACTGACCGGGCTGCAGCGGGCGCACGAGGTTGAACTGCGGCATGACGGGCAGCATGTGCATCTGCGGCATCTGCGACATCTGCGACATCTGTGACATCTGTGGCATCTGCGGCAGCGACACGGGCACGTGCGGCACGCGCTGCAGGCCGGCCGGCGGCAAGCCGGCCGGCAGCACGCCCACCACGCCGCCTAGCACGCCGCGCCGCAGCGCCGCCGCCGCCTGCTGCTGCCGCGCCGCCGCCACCGCCGCCGACATGTGCGCCGCCACCTGCACACGCGCACGAGCGCTTAGTACCTGGCACTCACGCCTAGAAGGTGTTAGGCAGATCCACATCGCGATTTTGGCTACTCAAATATTTTACAAATCATTAGTTTTATTATAACAGAAATATTTTAATTCATGAGATCATGTCACTAAATTGCAGTTAAAAGTTACCATCTACACAAATTCAGAATAAAATTGAACTATATTTACATAGAGCAAAAACTCGAATATAATTTAGTGTGTGAATCAAATCATATAAAACTTTAGCGAGTGCCATACGGATGCGAGCGAGTTCTATGTACAATCGACCAAAAACGTGGTCTATACGGTAGAGATTCATTTGAACGTTACAATAATATTATAACAGTGACCATTGGTCTTTTTATCATGTATTATATTTACGTCATGTCATTTCATACACTCCGTCAAAAAATTCAACCTTAGCGATATTTCAATTTCACAGAAATGTTTGTCGGCCAACTTTCTTGGTCGACTGTACATACTAAGATGTTGTTAGTCTAAGAGCTAGGTATAATAGAAATGAAAAACAACTAACCCATACCTCGGCTTGACTGGTGCTGGGCGTGACGAGTGCGGGCTGCGGCGGCGGCGGCTGCGGCGCGTCTGGGCGCGGGCGCGCGCGGTACCGCGGCGCGCGCGCACGGATTTCCTCCAGCGACACGTCCTCGGGAGGGTGCACGATGCGCGAGCCGGCGCCCGTGGCCGTGACCAGCGGACACGCGTTGGCGGCGGGCGGCGCCACGTCCCCGTTCTCCTTCGAGTCCGTACTGCTGGCGGGCGTCGACGTCGTCGGCGGCGCGCTTATTGTAGCATTACTGAGAGTGCCGGAAATTTTGGGGTTGATTTCGTATCGAGGTCCAAGACGTACCGAGCGACTTCTTACTCATTTTGGTCGGTTTAAATTTCGCTTATTATATTTTGCCATTTTAATAGGTGAATATGCTTTAGCTTCATCGGAACGCGTAATTTGGTATAAAATACTACGTCTAATATGTAAATGTAAATCAACGATTACAGATATAGCATTTATTATACAAATTCGATCATAAATTATTTTGTACGAACTTAACTATTCTTGGCAAAGATCTGTAATATTCTCATGCAAATACATCGTGAGTTCATGAATCTTCTTTGTTCATATGCTAGACTAGTGAATATATTATGTTATCATACTATTATTTGTATCACTACTGCGTACAAATGGTTCAATTATACATGTAAATACTAACAAGTTATTTGATTTATATTGATATATTTTTTATTTATCATCTCCAAACTTCAATAAACCAATAAATGGAGCAAAAGAGTAATATATCCGTCCTCACAGAATTAATAAACTATTTTATATAGATCTAAAAAAGTTAATTCGTTGATAAAGTATTATATTTTAAACGGATTGAGTTGCCGCTGAATCACGTAATAAACATATTATTACAACTTGTAAACTTTACATAACCAGTTTGACATAAAAATATGTTAATTGTATGTTCTTCAAATTGTATTAATTTTGAATATAAACTATTATTATAATTAATTATTAACACCTTTTCTATCGAATTACTATTATCATGAGCTTGTACACCTTGTAGCCTGTTTCCGAAGGGCAAAATCGCAAATGTCATATTTTGAGTTTTAAAAGTATTTTATTTTATTTGGGCTTTATATTAAAAATGTTTTAATACACTCTATAAAGTAAGATAAAAATGTATCATAGATATAATATAAGTATTTTTCTATGCACATTACGTCACAATATTTACAAGTTGCCATACGGAACATGGACCAGACCACAAAGCGATTATGGTGATATCTCACGCAGCCTATTTCAGTTGTGACTCATTTATACGACGCAAGTCCTATGAAGTGTCGTGTTATCTTTGTCTTACTTGTGAAATAACACTTGCTTCAATAAACTTGACATATTTATGAGCCTTGTCACTATAATAATGATGGGTAACTCAACCGATATATTTGAGCTGCGACTCAGTTCAGAGCTGTCGTACCTTTTTTTATGAGATAGGGGGCAGACGAGCAGACGGATCGCCTGATGGTAAGCGATTACCGCCGCCCATGGACACCCGCAACACCGGAGGAGTTACAAATGCGTTGCCGGCCTTTTAAAAAGGAGTACGCTCTTTTCGTGAAGGTTTGTAGGTCGTATTGGTTCGGAAATGCCGCAGGCGACAGTTCATTCCACAGCTTAGTCGTGGGAGGCAAAAAATTTCTGGAAAAACGCACAGTTGTGGACTGCCAACCATCTACTTGAGTCGGAGCTGCGATTCTGTTCATAGATCAGCTCAAATTACCTACGCAATTCTGTTGTTCTATCAATGATTTGCTGGAGTCGTACACCGTCGTCTATAAATGATTCATATTTTTAATACCCATCTAACAGATAACTACTTGAATCTGATTCAACGCATATTTTAGTTTTAAAAATATATTATAAGTTGAGCTAAACTAGCTAATATTAATGTGTAACACGTCTGTAATAATGAATAGGCAAGGATAGGGTATTTTACTTATTTTTTGTACAAGAAAAATACATGCAAACCCAGATCGAATTGCAAAACCAGTGCAATAATTTATTTTCGTTTGCCTCCTACACCATAAAAAAATAACAATTTTACTTAGTTCGGCTAAATGATTTACTAACATTAGGTACATAACAGTACTTAAGTTTATATTTTGTAACAGAACACAGATCAGCTCCACTTGACTCGGTACTTAATATTTAATTTATTGTTATATTCATAGTTCATGGATTATAGAACTGTGAGCTGTCAATGGTCACATTGAGTCGCAGCTCGCCAGTGATCTGTATATTTGAACTGGCTCTGAGCTGAGTTACACACCTCTACACTATAATCAACAACTTTAAGATATAATAACTGGTAGTGCAAGTTCATAACAGATTAGCTATTGTACCTTTATAAAAATAGATGTTTACCGCGCCCTAATGAACAGAAATACAATAGCTGTCACAGTAATTAACACAATCAACTAACAATATAATTAGTGAACTTTTTATATGGTCGATTGGATCATTAAATGTGACATTATGTGCCAACATATTTAGATAGCAGGCAGATGATTCGTTACTTCCTTCATAGTATATAAACATACAATATATTTTACTTGTTCAATCTGTACAATATTAAAATATTCTTAATATCGATATCGCTTTTAAACTACGATAGAACTACTTTCAATTTAATTAGCAATTCAACATTGAACAATGGCATTGCTAATTTGTGTGGCAGCTGTATTTCTTAGCATTTTCAAATATGGCTCTATTTTTTGGATATCGTAGTTTAAAAAGATACCAAAAAATAAATTTATGTAACTACATATTCATAATTCTACTACATTTTTTATATAACTCAATACATTTTAAAGTATAACAATAAACTATTAGTCAAATTGTGTACTTTGATAACTTCCTGTAAATTACTTAAGAAATTCAAAATTGTTAAAGGTCTTCAACGCCTTGAAGGCCTATCCAGCAGACAATAGAAAATCTATTTATTGTAGATGGCGATTGCGTCGTTACCCAAGGACTTAATCCAAGCTTTTAAACGAAAATTACTAAAACTAAATTACAGTGAAAAAAAGTCATTAAAAGTATTTTTTATGTACAAAAAACGACATACCTATATGCAGGGAAGGTAGGTTTACTTGTTGACGTGGGTGGCATGCTGGCGGCCGGGAACAGCGGTCGCATGCCCGGCATCATCATCCTGAAAGAACAAATAACCAACATCAACTACATTCCAGGAAATAATTATTCAGCTTGATAGTCAGACAGTATATAAACAACTATAAACCAATGGAGAAAACTTCAAACAAATTTGGCATGGTTCCATTTTTATACATTCTTAGTGTTACTAATTATAGAAAATAAGTTTGATGGCTATGAACTTATTATTTAGCTAGTGTGCTGGAGATGTGTTAGTTTATTGACGTTATAAATAGAAAAAGCGATAGATATTGGACACAACCGCCATTGCGCCGCGTCAAGGAGTACTGACCCTCATCCTAACTAATATTATAAAAGCGAAAATGAGTTTGTTTGTTACCTTTTCACGCCTAAACCACTGAACCGATCATCCTGAAATTTTGCATATACGTTGTCAGGTGTACAGAAACGGACATAGGCTACCTTTCATCCCGGAAAAAATTACTGTTCCCGAGGAAAACAACAATAACGTTCTTATGAAAATAGATGTCGCCACGTGTCTTTCGAGTCACGATTGAATTATATTATTACAAGCAGAGTACAACCCGAATTGATTGTCAAATTCTAAATTAACGCGAGCGAAGCCGCGGGCAAAAGCTAGTACTGAATAAAAATTTGTATGATCCATTCTAGTACCTACCTTTTGTTCTCGCAAAAACAATTTAGCAATAAAATATCTGTTATCACTAAGATCACACATGCTCAGAACAATGGCAGACATTTTTGTAAATAAATTGGGTTGGTTTATGAGATATAAAAATGTAAGTTATTTTTGTAGTTGGATTAAGTATAGGTTTTATCTTCATCTGGATATGTTAAGTAGGCGATAAGTTATTTTTCAGTAAATTTATTTCCTCAACAGTTTATATATAAAGAAAACATACTATGTGTATATTCTCATAGGTTTACACAAATGTTTCACATTGAGGTTGAACAACTTTATACGAATTTACGAAATGTAAACAGCAATAAAACTGTTCAATTTCAATACTATGTGCATGGCCAATTCTGAATAAATTATTGATGTCATTCGCAAAGTCAACCAGTGTTATTTGGTATTTGGGTCAGGATACACCCACTAGCAACAATTTTTAGTAGCTGTGTCTGAAAACAGATGAGTAAAAACTTTTATATGACCATAGCAGCTGGGATCTGGATGTGACTCACCTCTAACTTTGGTGATTTATAAAATTATAATATTATAATTATAAATTGTAGCCTTCAAGAAACTAGAAACGTTATGAAGCTTTCAATGATAAAACTAATAGAAACTTCAAGTTATATGACCTTCAGATGGTATGCAATGGTCCAAGGTAAACAACAGTTGAGTAGAAATTGTTGCACCAACCTACTATGAATGAAAACATAATTTGACATGTTTCACACATAATATTGATTGAAAAAGCAACTAAATTAAACATGACATCATGACATCATTGATTATAGACATGTTAGTTAGGTAGTATGAATTTTAATTTGAATGCTTGTGTTTTCTGATTGTTGATTACAGCGAGGTATGGAACAGAAATCATCATGATTGGCTCAGTAGGCAATTTTACCTTCTTAGCTATGTGGATTTAATATAATACTGACTAGGGTGGTCCTCATTCCTAAGAAAAAAAATGTTTTTCTTTAATTTCGCGGGGCACCACGTAATTTGATTATATACCATAAGAAACTATTTTAGTAATTTTATTGAATTTTAAATGACATTTAGGGGTCGCTACCAAGGTTTGAATCTATACTAATATTATAAAGCTGAAGAGTTTGTTTGTTTGTTTGCTTGAACGCGCTAATCTCAGGAACTACCGGTCCGATTTGAAAAATTCATTCAGTGTTAGATAGCCCATTTATCGAGGAAGGCTAGAGGCTATATATCATCACGCTGAGATCAATAGGAGCTGAGCACCAATGAAGAATGTTTCAAAGTCGGAGGATATTTTTTCCTTTTGAGAGCTTCCGCTGCGTGCGCTGCGTAAACAGTTAGTTTCGCAAAAATCATGTATGACAGAATTGTTCCCCTTTAAAAGTTCTAAAAAAAGTCCGCGACAGCATATGTCTATCTTTTAAGGTTGGATCACTATAACCATTTTTATGCTAACGAAATTTATTCTAAAATAATGCATTATTTGCGAAGGTATTATTATAAACATGATATTAATCCTTATCCAAATAAATACGTTATTCATCACAAGTGTTTAATTTAAAACAAAATTGCCCTTTACATCATTCGATTTCAATGAATATCTTAGGAGATATCGCAGTTTTAAAATAACATTGCAGCAAAATAATTACCCATTACAGACATAGTACAAACGTTTCTCCTGGTTTATTCCGCGTGATTACTACTGGTTCGATTTGAAAAATTCTTTTTGTGTTGGATAGCCTATTAATCGAGGAAGGCTATAGGCTATATAACATCACGCTACGACCCACGGGGGCGGCGCAGTAACGATAAAAGCGGGTGAAACCGCGGGAACATCTAGTTTTAAATAAAAGTCTATATTTTGTTGTTCATTGGTTATAATCAATTTATTATATCCTTCCATTAAAGCAACATTCTTTTAAAGCAATCTTCTGTGCCTTAAATTTTCAGTGCTTCTACCATTTTTTTCTTTACTTGAACTGAAACTTCGTCATCGAAAAACGAAACTAGCTCTTCTCATAAATACCACAAATAATTTAGTATTTTTTTTAGCACAACTGTATACATTTTTTTGGTAAGCTTTCAAAGGCTTTAAGGTCAAATTAAATTCTGATCGATCACATCCTGCACTTTTCAAAGTAGATGTCACGACCATAGTTGCTTTTCTGTCACTCAATTTAGAGACATCAAGAGTGGAAGCTAATTGGCTGTTAATAATGTCTTTTCGAGCTCGTTTCTGAGGTGGTTGCATTTCGGACAATTGTGATATGCATTCGCAATCAGGTGAAGTTGCTTCTTTACTGGTGGTGCCAGACGACGACGAAATAAACGACAATGAAGAGCACTTTTCTGTTAAAGCCGAGATATCTTTGTTTTCAACTTCGCGCAATTTTTCAAGGCGTTCTCCTTTCTCTTTTATTTTCTTACATTTGTTTAAACTTTTTCTGTCCACTGAACCAATTAAAAATTATACTAGCTTATTCCCACAAATTTATAACTTCGCAAGCCGCCAAAGTCGCAGATTCACGAGTGTTTTTTTTTCTTCATTCTTGTACTAAAAAACAAACGCAATACTTCATCGATGGATGGCAACATTGATTGGTTTAATTCGAATAATAATTGACAGATATGCCAAACCTTACTTTGATTTCTAGTAGCTGTACTGAGTCCGCTACTTGTAGACGCCATTGCAAGTTGAAACACGTTACTATGACTTCTACAAATAAAACGCGTGCGCTCTCGTTAATGACTTATTAGAACTGAAGTGCGGGGCGCGGGCGAATCTCGATGCGTGCGTCGGTACAGAAAAGGGGTTGAGGGGAGGAGGGTAAGGAGCGATTTCACTTGCATATAAAATTTGATATAAACACTTAAATAAAACATTAGTGAAACCATCATTTAAGCTGTCCTTCAACGCTTTTTGTAAAAATTTTGACAGCTGGTAGCGACCTCTAAACCTTAACAAAAAAAAAGAAAGAAAAAAAAAGATCTTATCTCATATTTAGATGTATATAATCAAATGACAAAGTGCCCCAGGGATAATTCAAAAGTCGAAAAATAAGGACCACCCTAATACTGATTATACATGTAAGAGCAGATAGGTTAGTATAGACAGGCTTGAGGAGATAATGATCATGACAGCTCACTGTAGTACACTTTACTAATCCATCAACTGGTTTAAGTGCATGGTCATTACCTGCATGCAACATAGAATTGATTGCTTTGGAAAGTGCTGAAACAATTTCTGATTGAAGACATTACACAGAAAGCATTTGCTTAGGTAATTGATTCGTTTACACTTGTTTTGCTGATGTGTGAATTGCTAGCATAAGTTTTTTTTCGTTTTAGAACCTATTGTTTTCTTTTTATGATGAACTAGATGTTCCCGCGGTTCCACCCGCGTTTATCATCACTACGCCGCCCCCGTGGGTCGTAGCGTGATGTTATATAGCCTATAGCCTTCCTCGATAAATAGGCTATCCAACACTAAAATAATTTTTCAAATCGTACCCGTAGTTCCTGAGATTAGTGTGTTCAAACAAACAAATAACTCTTCAGCTTTCAAATATTAGTATAGATAGCTGTCACACTAAGTATAATTAAATGGCAACCTCTGCAACTATAAACGCAGTATTCTAAATTATTCTTATACATTGTTATTTATTTAATTTTGACACTGTCAAATAAAATTGTATGCTATACATTATAACTTTATAAGACACATTGATAAGGTCAATAAGACATTAATCATCATAGCTAAGGTATCATTTATCAATAGCCCTTCAAGGTAATGATAACTGATACTTGATAACATAATTATGATATGCATATATAAAGAATGTGAATACTTTACATCTACATTAATTACAAGATCATATTATAAGTTAGTATGTTATTGAAAACAGACTCTAATAAGATACCCAAATTTTTTTAGAAGGTTTGTCACTTATCTATTGGATTTCTTCAATGTTTATCATATCAAGTTCAAACTTACCTAGGTGCCTGCATATATGGTGGCATCATTGGATTCATAGACATTGGTCCCGGGTACATCCCTGGTGGGACTGGACCCATAGGTGTGGGGAGTATACCAGGAGTGACTGCTGAAGGTCCTGGTCCCAGCTGCACATATATAAATAACAAGATTTGAAAACCAATGCTGTCACATTCAATCAATTTAAAACTTTAGCAACTCTGTAGTAAAGGTTCATTGTGTAAAATACTTTTTCTATTGAAATCACTTAAGTAATTGTTAAATATCTCCAAGAGTGGCCATTAGTTTTAATAAAGTAAACTTACCAATGCTGGTGTTGCTTTTTTTTTTGCAGCGGGCTCGTCGTCTTCACTGTCAGAGCCTTTGCCACCACCTAGATAAATATTAATAGGTAAAAACATATACAGAAGAACTTTTAACTGACCCACCTTTACTTATGTTGGAACATTCAATCAAACTACACACCTATATACATTTATGACTAGTGTCCCAAGCATAATAAAAAAGTATTGTACATACATCAATCCAAAGTGGTTCAGTTGTGCCCAAATAAAAAAGTTTTTATACCTGATTTCTGTTTCTCATGCTCCTTGACATCTTCAGGTGGTATACCTTCCATACCATAGATTTCTATTTCTATATTTGACCTATTTGGTAATGAATTTGGTACTTTATCTATGGCTTCTTTGTGGACCTGTAACAAAGAAATAATATGAATTTTATATTGTTTGTTTTAAAATTAAAAATAAAATATAGGTCAGATTACCCACCCACGTGAATATAGGAAAAGATGGAAAAGACATTTTGCATATTACTATTATGGGAGCAGAATTGGGCCCGTAAGTCGCGCCAAATAGTCTATAATATATTTAAGTATGCGAGTTAAAAAAAGCGAGCGCGCGTTGGCCGTGGGCGGGCGGGGTGTCTGCCAAAACTATGGCACTGACGCACATACCTGCATGCAGTGTATTGACAATCCAGGTCCCGTGTACAGTTTCTTGTGACAAATGTGACATTTGAAATGTTTCGCCTTCTGATGTTGTATCAGAATCTTTTCGTCGTCGAATTCCCTGTTGCAATACCTGAACTCTGGTTAAGGAAACAATCCACACTTGTTTAAGTAAAGTTACAAGGTATATATGCGATTGACCTGATTACGAAGGTCACGTACAAATCTAATTTCGTAATCCAGTTAAACATTGGAAAAGGATACCAGCACCATGGTTTAGATGCCTTCTTCTTCTTTCTGCCCATTGTACCGTAAAATATACGAAAACTTAGAATATAATAAGTTAAATACAACAACGTATATACACTACTTAATTACTAACAATCACAGATGCGTTATACTAACAAAATAATTATTAATTCAGTGAATTTCCAAAAGCCACACAAATGCAATGGAAAAAGCAACGCAAAATGGCGTCGTAGAGTAATGTCAATGCGGCCACGCCAGCTATACCATAGACAAATATTGCGACGTAAAATAATTATCGATTATTCAATTGTCAATTCGTTAATTTGCTTGACAGTACAATAAAATATTGTCTTTACTATGTACGAGTAAATTTATAAAACTTTTATTATAAAGTTAAATTTACAAGCACACACGCACACATTTCATGCTTCTATAAAAAACACTAACAACTAACAACTAAGTTATGATTGTCTATGGTAAAATGTTTTTTTCTAGGCCAGTGTTGCCAATTGAGGTAGCTCATCCAAAAATATCTTTGAACTCATCTCCTCATCCACATCATTTAAAGCTTTGTATTCATGGTACCGCAGGTATTGATACTGCACCCGTAGCCAATATATTACTTGTTATATCGATTATTTCGTACTCGGCTCGCAAAAGGTTTGTTGCGAGTACAAGGATTCGCTCTTCTGTTGCCTCACGCCGATAGTGATGCAAAGTTTGTAAGCTAACTGAACTTTGAAGTCACTGAGTAGTAAAGAGAAGACGTATCAAACTACTTTATGTGTTCCGTTTTGTGCAGATAAACTATGATGATGAAAAATATGTTCAAGCATTTGTAGCAAAATGGACCACCGTCCATTTTGCTACAAATGCTTGAACATATTTTCATTTTAATGGTTAGCATAAACCGACGTATGGTCTACTAAATTGCCTAGAAAGTAGCGATTTATGAGTAGTAACTATTGATATATAAAAACATCAATGGTAGTAACGAAACTTACTATAAAAATTATTCGCGATAAATAATGGATTTATATATTATATTGCAATGTATATGTGCGATAATATATTTGCGATTTTAGTCGCGTAAAGATTAATGCTATTTCTATAGATCCATATTCGAAATGTCGATTACTTGACTACAATGAAATTGTTAACTTGGTGTTACCTAAATAAACTGAGTAGGTAGCGGGTATGCAATTATGTTGTATTAGATTTATAATTCCAGTACAACATATTATTCATAGAAACGAATAAACTGATGGACATGACAATCGTTGCTGTTTTTATGATAATAATAACAGACGTTGGAATTAAACTACAATATACCTATACCTAGATTTTATGACAATATTTATTTAAAAGAGAAAGGTTTGTTTTAAATTGTTTTTATTTTAATGTCTGAAATTCGTGTCAATTTTAGACAATATTATGTTATATTAGGCTTATATGAGTAGCTTAGTTTCAAAATCCTCTAAAATACTTTTCACAAAATAATCATAAATCTCAAAAAAACCATTTAAGACATAATATAAATGGAGTATTTTAGCGGTGTTTGCAACAAACTGCTATTTTTGTGAGCTGATTTAATAGAATTTGAGTGGGTTTTGTTGCACACTGTAGCGACACTGCTGACGCATTAGTTTTGTGTAGTCAGGCGCAAGTATACAGTAGCGCCGCGCGGCAGTCGTCTCCCCGCAACCACTCAGTTAGGTCGTAGTCCAATATGTATTTATAGTATTTATATCTGGTACCAGTAAATATATAACCATATCTATCAAGAAGTATTTTATTTGGACTCCACAACAAGAACTTTCATTTACCCCCCACACAAACTATCAGTGCTATGCGATAGAAGCAACGAAGGAGCTTCATATTCAATAGGAACATTATTTTTGTTCTGATATCGTTTTGGCGGGTTTGAAACTAAACTCCTCATATTATTATAATATTAACAACTGCTGTGCACGGGTCTCTTCTCTGTGTAAGGCGGGCTCAGTTCACTACGCTGGCCCAGAGCGAGTTGGCTAACTTCACAAATTTTTTAAATCATTATGGCAAACTCTTAGACATACCTACAGAATTCCTTATGATGTTTTTCTTCACCGATAGTGAGCGATAGTTATAGGCTTCCATCGAATTAACGAAAAGTCCCATGGTTTCCTACTAGGCTATCGCTGCTCCACAATAAATATAAATCTTTTGTAAAAATGAAATATTAACTATAATATTATTAGAGATTCCCCTCTATGGACAACTATGACTTTAGGTCCGGGCACGCCACGATCGTGGCGATAAGTCCCGTTTTTGAGGAGTGGCTGGAAAGGCGGCATGGCGCCCTCACCTTCGGGCTGACACAGGTAATAACTGGCCTCGGTTGTTTTGGCCAGTTCCTGTGCCGCATAGGCCGGCAGGTGACACCTGGATGTCACTGCCACGACTGCCGTGATGTTGTGGACACGGCGCTGCACACTTTGGCGGATTGCCCCACCTAGGCATCGCAGCGCCGTGAGTTGATCGCGGCAGTCGGACTGGTTGCCCTCTCACTCTCAGGCGTGGTTCAGTCTATGGTCCGGAGTGAGAGATCGTGGAACGCCGTCGCCTCCTTTTGTGAGAAAGTAATTTCCATCAAGGAGACGGCGGAGCGGGAGAGGGAGTGCTTAAACCCTCTCCCCAACCGCAGAACCGGGCGCCAGAGGGCGCGAGATGACCTCCAGCCACCCTGAGGTTTGACCTAAGGGGTGGTGGGCTGCGTGGGCCTACTCGCTACCCGATCAGCGCCAGGTTCGAGAGGCGGCGTGCGTGTTCCCACATGCGCCTCTGTGTCGTGTCTTTGTCCCCTCCAGGGAGACGGTGGAAGAAGTATTTTTGTATAGTAGCCTGCCGTTTCACACGGCGGGCCGAAACCACGGCGGGGTCACGATTGCATGTGAAAACGATTCGCGCGGCCTCGCCGTCTATGGTTATGTCGAGGAACACCGTGGTAGGCTTAGTCGGTATTACCGGGGTACCTTTTCCCCGGTGACCCTGAAATAACCTCTCCGTGTCGCCCCGCGGAGAGGTACCTATGCGTCAAAGCATTACCAAAAGTAAAAAAAAAAGCTAGGTATATCTTTAGGATTGGTACCATATAATAGATGCTAGCGTGTTGCCGTCTATTTGGTACGTTACCTGTTTCAGTGCTGCTACACTAATTCGCCTCACCCCGGAATTGCTTCGATTTCACCTCCAGGATGTTAGGTTTTAAAGTCAAAATTCTTGGGTTCATAAAGGCTACTGCTGTTTACAGTTCCCCAAAGGAATAACTATAAATATGCCAATGGTTGCCACTGAGACAAGCGCAGGCAAGCATATGTGTTAGTTCTCAATTGGTCCCGCGGCATCCCACCGGACCATAAAGCGTAAGCATAATTGGTTATCGTAGCCTACGGTGGCTTGTAATACAGGTGCGTCATTCACGCGTTGCCGACACAGTAAAAAAATAAAACATTGGGTGAAAGGAGAGAAATATACGAAGTAGGTGCGTGGTGGTGCCAGTTGCCTGCAAAAGAGTTATACTCGTCAGACAAGCCTACTCACTGATAATTATCATCATTAAGCAATTGACCAAGACGGCGTTTATCAATCCTTTTAAATACACACGCACACACTCGCACGATTAAACTGTGGAATGAACTGCCTGCGGTATTTCCGGACCAATACGACCTACAAACCTTCAAGAAAAGAGCGTACTCCTTTTTAAAAGGCCGGCAACGCGATTGTGACTCCTCTGGTGTTGCGGGTGTCCATGGGCGGCGGTAATCGCTTACCATCAGGCGATTCATCTGCTCGTTTGCCTCCTAACTCATAAAAAAAAACATACAAATAGTGTAGTACCTAGTGTATTTTATTAGTTTTGTTACAACGATATCCCAACTATACTAAATATCCTAAATAATATTATATACTAGATATTGCCCGCACCTAAATGTAAGCTAGGTTTGATTAGTAACAGTAGGAACTTTTTTTGGGTGAAAGGTTCCCTTTGTCCTCTTCTATTTACCTGTCATTTCATGATTATTGATCGAGGAGTTAAGGCGTAAAAGCGTAACAAACAAACAAACTCACATTTGCAATATTCTATATTCTGTGCTTGTAATAATAATATTTCTATGTTGTCCCGCGGCTTTGCCCGCGTAAATTTAGGCTAGCTTTGGTTAGTATCAGTACTTTTTTCTGGATAAAAAGTTCTCCTGTATCCCTTCCTGTACCCCTGGCAACATGTATGCGAAATTTCGTGATGTTCGGTCGAGTAGTTAAGGCGTGAAGAAGTAACAAACAAACTCACATTCACATTAATAATAATTATTAGTTGATGATGATACACAAAACTAGATCGACCACGCACACGACGCCTGCTCGAAAGTGCTAATATTCTAAAATTATTATTGCAATTGAGCTATGCTATATGTTAATGAAGGCCTAATTTTTGATCTTTGACATTTATTATTACCGCATTGATAACGTGAATATCACGATTTACAAACAAAATGGTGATATTATGCTAACAGCAGTACCTAATAGCTGAAACGTGATTGTGAATACACCTGATGCTAATCCTATTAACATAGTCAGCAATAAATAAGTATACCGAGAGCGCTTTTTACTCCAATTAGCGTATTAGGAAGAGAAGCCTAGGGTTATAAGCACACATAGTTATTTCTTATTTGTTTCCGTTCACGCGATGAGTTAGTGACTTTATTATACCTAAGAGTGATATTTGCAGGGATGGATTTAGGTCAGGACAACAAGGTTATCAGGCCCAAGCCTTTATAATAAAGTAGTCTCCGCAGGACATTTCACCGATGACTGGTTCAACGATTATTCGTGGCCTTCTTCTTTTTCTTGTCCAGGGCTAAGCATCCAAATTTGGCCCTGGCTACGTGAAAGGATATTTAAGTCTGACAATAAAGCCAAATGTGTGACTGCACGGATCGTATAGTGGTGTAAGTAATCGCAGTGTTGCCAGTGCGACGAGTGCTGTAGTCAAATGTATGTAGTCTAGTCATAAAGAGTTCTTAAATGTTCTTTGTGACTGTTTATAATGTTTGCAGTCTCCTACGAAAAGGATTTAACTGGATAAAGCTAAAGCCAGCGAAAAATAAAACAAAAAAATAGTTTGGGGCAGTCTTTGGGGACTGCCGATATAAGTGAAAATCCTTGATCATAAACACTTCTTTCCAAACAAAAAAAAAAGATGCGTTTGGGCGGGTCGGATACCTGATACTCTTTTAGAGGTTATTGGGGGTCGAAGTACGTTATTTTTTGCGCAGGACGCACCATTTCTTATTGTTAATATTCTAAAATAATTCAAAAATGGAAAGCGTTCGGTGACGATGACGCGAGTTCCATGATTTTTGTTCACCCAAGAAGTGCTAACGCGCCTAAAGAAGATTTCACTTCAAAAAGACACAGCCGTTCTTATTGTAAATTCGTAGTCTTTACCTATCCTTACGGAAAATAGGCGTTGGTTTATGTATGTTTGTCGTCACTCGTCAGTAAATGTGGAACGGTGTGCTAGCAGCAGGAAAACAGTGCTCTGAGTATTCTGTTCTCGTACACTGCCAACACAGCGACGCCATTTTTGTAAGTTTGACAACGCATAGGTGCTTCCACACTTCCACCGGTATTATAATTTGTAAGCGATCTTAGCATCTTTGCAATGTTATCTTTATCTAAGCAATAAGCTAAGTTCCTTTGATGATTAGTTTCTTAATTTTAATTAGTGCATCAAAGATGAAGTAATAATGCATTAAAAAAATTAAAACAAAGATTTGACGATCTATCAAGCGGTTAAAACTTTGCTAAGTAGTATTTAGATTATAATTGATTTCATAACAAAATAAAAATAAAAGCACACCGTTAGTCTGCTTAGTAAAAGCTCTGTAAAAGAAATACCTACATATTCAAGCATAGTTTTTATATTTTGTCAGGCGCTTTTGTGGTATCGTTTTACAAATATTAAAACAACGAGATGGGCGTAAGAACCCAGGACTCAACCTCTTCGTCTTCATGTGACCTTGTGACCTCTATATATTGGAGGTCTTTTGACCAACAGGGCCCATATTCAAAAGTATGTCCCCAAGGTGTCTGCACACCAAGTTACAAGTCAATCGATCCAATGGTTCCGGAGTTATGCCTGTCACCAACAGACAGACACACAGACCCACATAGTGTTTTCATTGACCTCTGAAGAAGAGGTTAATAAAAGTATAAAATGCTGAGACTTGGAACAAATATTTCTGGATCATCGAGATGATTGTCTCGAGCGCAGAATACTCAATACCTACTTGATACTCGAAACATCTCCAGTAGCGGTGGCAAAATCAGCAGCGACCGCAACACTATGTTTTTCGGACGAAATTAGTAATGTCAAATACCTACTTCATTTCAATTAAAAACTTACAATTTTAATACCGTTGTACAAAAAGTTTATGTCACTGTTGTTTACATGTAATGAGTATTACCTTTATCCCTTATTTTATAATAACTCTAGATGTTCCCGCGGTTTCACCCGCGTTTATCGTTACTGCGGCGCCCCCGTAGGTCGTAGCGTGATGTTATATAGTCTATAGCCTTCTTCGATAAATAGGCTATCCAACACTAATGTATAATAGTATAATTGCTGAGTATTGGTACGATTCTCATTTTATTTTTTATTTTCTTTTCATTGAAATGAAACTACTATATACGGATTTTATCGCGTTGTTTATTTGACACTGTTACAAAATTTTGAAAAACTGTTACACTACTATAATCACTATTAAACTTTACAAATTTTTAAGGTGTGATGGGGGCAGTCTGCCTCGAGCTTTGCAGACTGCCCCCATCACACCCAGGATTTATAAGAGGTTTGTAGATGATACTTTTACAATATTACCAACAGATAGTGTAAGTGTATTCCTAGAACATCTTAATTCCATTAATAACAACATACAATTTACTATGGAATTAGAGGCAAATGATTCATTAGCTTTCTTAGATGTCCTTGTCATCAGGAATTCTGATCATACTTTGAGCTACACTGTATATAGGAAAAAGACCCATACAAATAGGTACTTAAACGGTGAATCTCACCACCATCCTAAACAGTTAGCTACCGTGGGAATGTCTTTGTTTCAGAGAGCCCACGGGATCTGTGACAAGAAACACCTGGACGCCGAGCTTCAACATGTCAAGCAAGTACTGCAAGACAACAAGCTCCAACAGCCGCGCCGCTGTCACAGATCCCGAGAAAAGCCAGCCACAGTCGAGCGCCAGCCTGCTATACTACCTTATGTGAAGGGTGTCACTGACAAGATTGGCTACATCTTGAAGCGAGCTTCAATAAGATAAGATAAGATAAGATAGATAAGATAATTTATTTTTGTTAAAACATGGGTGTATGTTTACAAATAGAAAATATGCAACATAGGATGTAAAATAATAAAAGAAAGACCCATACATGTTTTGCCTAGTACAGGCGTACAAAATATTTTATACAAATTAAATTGAAAACGTCATAAAATCAGGTATCGTTCAAGTACTCATTAATATTATAAAAACATTTGGCAACAAGAAATCTTTTAAATTGTAATCTAAACCTATTTAAGGGAAGCTGCTTTATTGATTTAGGTACTTTGTTGTAAATGACAGGTGCCAGGCAAAATACACTTTTGTGCATTAGTGCAGTGTTGCATGGCACAATGCACAGTTGGTCTTTATGCCTACGACTGCGACTGCTTATGTCTGCAATGCGACTAAATAATTTAGGGTTCGTTTTTACAAAAACTGCTACCTCATATATAAACAGAAATCAATCAATACATACTTCAAGCCGCCAACGAAGATAAGTCAATTTTTACCATCTGTCAAGTGCCAACTACCTTTACAAGATGCAGGGGTCTATAAAATAGATTGTGACTGCGGACTCTCATACATTGGTCAAACCAAGAGAAGCATAGGCACCCGCATAAAAGAACACATAGCTGATGTAAAACACCAACGCTCGTTGAAGTCTGCTGTGTGTGAACATGTGCAACAGGGGACCAACCACTACCTGAGATTTGACAAACCACAGATGCTCGCTAAAGAACACCGATTCCTACCAAGGATGCTTCGCGAGGCTATTGAAATCAAGAAACATCCTAATTTCAATAGAGAAGATGGTTGGAATGTACCACCAGCTTGGGATCCAGTAATTCAAATAGTCAAACCCAAGAAGAAGCAAACCACAGCTAGACTTCATGATACTTTGAGCTCATTCTGCGTAAATAGAAACACCCTTGATTAAATTATGTTCGGGTACTTTGAAATAACTACACTGGAACATTGAGACAACTACCATCTTAGTCTCCCCGTGACCATGGCTGCTGAAAAGCAACCGAAACGTTGGGGAATGTGTAAAAATAAATCTAAATAGTATAATAGTATAGTAATAGTATAAATAGTTTTAATAGTTTCAATAATTTAATTAGCTTAAAAATTTGTAAAGTTTAATAGTGATTATAGTAGTGTAACAGTTTTTCAAAATTTTGTAATAGTGTCAAAAAACAACGCCATAAAATCCGTATATAGTAGTTTCATTTCAATGAATAACATTCGCGTAAACAGAAGACAATATTATATTTTCTTTTCTTTATGTTTTATGCGCAATTTGTTTTCATATTTTTTGTTTTATATAGATAATTCACGTTCATAACGTCATTTTGTCGTTAGCAACACAGTCCCTTGTGATCATGTAGTGTCACAGATTACCCCCATTGGGGGTAATTATTACACACTACACACAGATTACCCCCATTGGGGGTAATCTGTGTGTAGTGTGTACACATAGTTAGGAACTTAGTGTAGAACATAACTGTAATATGTATTTACTTTCAAACCTACTTGTACTTTGATCTGTTTTGTGTTCCTAAAAAATAACAAAACAAAAATAAAAAATATTTTTCAAATCGAACCAGTAGTTCCTGAGATTAGCGCAGTCAAACAAACAAACAAACTCTTCAGCTTTATAATATTAGTTTAGATTAGATGACCTGGCAGACACGACGCGACGTACCGAACCTTACAATACACTGCGCGAAGAGTTTCGTTTAACTCGATCAATGACACATACCGGTTCCAGATTTGGACATACCTACACATTTTTGGCGCTGAATCAACATTTAAAACTGTCTATGTATAATAAAATATGTAGCTATGTAATTCTTAAACTGTCATCGTATAAGTAGATGGCACATGTTGGCGAGTATGAAATTACGGGTATTTTAGTACCTACTTACAAATAGGTAAATAAGTGTAGATTAGTATGCCATAGTCTTTGCCGACCACTTTGGAAGTGAGAGTGAGTCTGTATGTATCGATTACAGGCTTCTCTGTTCACATAAACAGAAGTATTTGCGATGGTAAACGTGTGCCCGGAAAACAAAGCTACCTGTAAACAACAGTTTATGACTTATCAATATTGAAACCATTTTTAAGTGGAGTCTGACGTCATCGAGTTTCCGCTTGATCGTTTGCACCACTCCTTTTGTAGATATAGTACCTACTCTATACTATTTACACATGGTGGGCTTGTCGCCTTGCTTTCGCGTAAGATCAAAAACATTGACATGAGGTAAATATTGAAATTATTCGTATAGTTATAAAATTATGACTGTAGATTTCGTACCATCTTCATTTTTCTATCAGCTGATCGCAGCAGGGTACGTCTTTCCGATCTGGTAGCGTTTAGACCCTTAATTCCCAAAGTGGTCCAGGTGGACCGCCAAGGGTCCACGGGAGATTCGACGGGGGTCTACATTGGCGTGACAAAAAAATGGGGGTTTACAATTCGTATGCGGGGTCCACGAAAATTTATTTGCTTTCGATCGTGAAGAACTAAAATGTTGGCTTGACTTCACCTATCAATGTACGCAGATAATATTTAAGAAGCTCAGCGACTGTTACTTGTAAAAACTTGCATATTCCATATTCAGTACTAGTGGTCTCGTCTTAGAGAATGACTAAAAAAAAGGTAACCCGTAGAGATTTGATCTAATTTTTCTTAGAATTGTAGCTGCAGGAAGTCCACCGGAACCAGCTAGATTTTGAAAGTGGTCTATAAGAAAAAAGTCTGGAAACCTCTGGTTTAGACAGTACGCTTGCAATGATCATTTCTTCTATTACGGGTCCTATGCTTTGGCTTTAACTACCTGACGCGATGTGGCCAGAGCGCCACTAACTGTCCATCTAGGGATCTAGATATACACTACTATTTAAAGACCGTATTAGTCTTATGGGAGGCAGCAGTTTGGTTGATATACTTTTAGTATTTGCCAATATTGCCGTAGTTCATAAACGGCGGTTTTATAATCGCCACTTATTATTGGTGGCAGACGAGCGTTTATTATATAGTCTGCCATGAAACATAAAAAAAGGCACATGAATAAAAATCGTCATCTTGACGAGTACGCTGCACCAGATTTATTGAATCACAAACATAGCGAATCAGCAACAACCCGATTCGACGATCAGCTGTGATATTGTCAAATCTGTATGATAGCACTATTTTACATTGATGTAAATATAAATACCATCATCATCATCATCATGTCAGCCAAAAGACGTCCACCGCTGGACATAGGCCTCCCCCAAGGTTTTCCACACAGACCGGTCTTGGGCCACCCGCATCCAACCGCTTCCCGCGACCTTTACCAGGTCGTCGGTCCGCCTTGTGGGAGGCCTACCCCTGCTGCGACCATACCATACTCGATGATATTACTGTAATAAAAAAAGGGTAATATTTAATTGTTCCTCAATTGTTTGTCTTTGTTCCACCAAAAATACTAATTGCACACCAAAATATGCTTACTAATATATTTAAAAAGTGATCAAACTAAGGCGACGGAGCCCCGCTTCGCGGGGCTCCTATTTTTGGGTGGGTTTAAGAAGGAACCTAACATAACCTAACCCTTCCGAGACGGAATGCAGTGATTTGAGGCTTATAGGTGCTCGTTATGATATATTTTAGTAAGCATATTTAGCTGTGCAATTAGTATTTTTGGTGGTCATTATATTTAATCCTATAAAAAAATTACTCAAATGGAATGTATGAACTCATTACACACTGGCAGAGTAGAGGGCCTCGCCTACTGATTACTACTAAAATATGTTCGCAGTCACAATGATATCTCTCTTCGCACCGTGAACTCGCGTGTACACAGCAACAATAAAACAATTGATATATTGACTCGCCTTGACAATCATAGAAATTGCATCATTAAACCATCTTTATTATCCGAGATCATTAATGATAACAATCGTTTAAAATGCAAATAGTTACACGTGTGCAAGCCCTGTGTTGTTGAGGCACACGGAGGCTCGGCTGCGTAGGATTTAGTCTTATTTGCAATAGAATTAGCGTGGTGATATATGATATTTTCTGTGGCACGATAGTGAGAGACGCATGCTTGCCACTTACTTATCTCATGACACCCATGAAACAGAGGCATGACCGTTTCCCGCCACTTGATTGGCTGAAACAAGCACACTGCAGTAAGTATTGTCTTATCTACGAAGTGATGTCGGAAGATTAGCTTTCAAGATGTTTCATGATCCTTTAATCTGATATCGAACTTGAGTTTTATATTTCTCAACTCATGAGCAGTGTGAGTTATAGTCTTATAGTACCTACTTGAGTTTTCTGTCGCTTTTCGGTAAACGTTTGTTATCATATCGATTTTTGACTTCCTGGAGATTAGGTAGAATATTTATTTATCTTTGCATTACGCAAGGTTTTTTACGCCTAACTTTTTGGTTTACCTCGTAACCAAAAAACCCAGATTGTATTTCTGAAATGGGTATCGTTTCAGGCATTTGCGCTGGAAGCACATGCCCGTTTAAAGATTAGTAACGTGTTAATGGAATGTACCGATGGGATGATATCTTAAGGCTATTGTAATCGCTTACCTTAGATGCAAAAGCAGTCCCTATTGAGACAGGTTTCTATCTTATCTTATCTTATGTGGGGGCCAGTCAGTGCAGACCGGCGACACTTCGACCCAGTGGGATCTTTTGTGTCGACTCTCTCTGCCATAGATGTTCATGGCAGCCGGGACCAACGGCTTAACGTGCTCTCCGAGGCACGGAGCAGGCGATAATTGTTAATCAATACGTACATAATTTCGAAAAGTCATGTAACTTCCGAAAGTCAGAGGTGCGCGACGTGGGTTCGAACCCGAGACCGTCTGCATTGCAGTCCGTTGGTCTCCCCACTGAGCTATCGCTGTCTGTAATTTTAAATATTGTCGAAGGTTTCTAACCAAAGAGTAGACATTTAGAGGGTTTCCTAAAAGGGTAAGTGAACTTTTTCTTACAGAAAACGCAACTTAGATGTTTATTATTGTACTGTAGTGATGACCGTGGGAATAGCGATTTTTACACGTGAAGTACAGGAGAAAGTTAAACTGGCTTGGGACCCGCAAATAATTTTAATCTTAAGTATATCGGAGGAGTTATATAATAAGCAGCGATAGCCTAGTGGGAAACCGTTGAACTGCCACGCAGAGGTCTCGAGTTCGAACCCAAGGCGTGCATCTCTGACTTTTCGAAGTGTATTAAATAGTTAATTATCGCTTGCTTTAACGGCGAAGGAAAACATCGTGAGGAAACCTACATGTCTGAGAGTTCTCCATAATGTTCTCAAAGATATGTGAAGTCTGCCAACCCGCATTAGGCCAGCGTGGTAAACTATGGCCTAACCCTTCTCACAGTGAGAAGAGGCCCATGCCCAGCAGTGGGACAGTTTAATACAGGGCTGATATTATTATTACTATTATATCAGAGGAGTTGGAAAAGGTATTCCAGTTCTATTCAAAGCCAAGCAGGGGGCCAAGTAAAAACATTTCGAAATTCCAGAAAGGATAAGGACTACGGGCACGAACATTGAGGGGCCTAATTATGAGCTAGAGCTACAAAACAGAATGTTCGGTGGCTATACCTGATTCCAATAATATGTGAGGCTCAACGGCTAAACTTGTGGAGCGTTCCTGGTATGTGGCGGTAGACATGTATACAGGGTATTTATATAATGTAACGGGTATTAACGCAATCATGCATAATGTTTAACTTCGTCTTTTTTTAACTTTATATATATATATATATATATATCATGCAACGCGAAAGTTTAAAAGTTATGTATACAGGATGATTTTGAAATCGTGTAATTCCTTTTAGCCACGCATTCTACTGGTGGTATACTTTTTTTTTACCATATATTTTTTTATTAGAATCTTTTTTTTGAAAAATTAATGTACTGTTTTTTTTGCGAAATGGTTTCAAATACTCATATGTTAACATGTTAACCACCCGAGGCAAATTTAATTTTTTACTATTTAAAAAAAATATAACATTACAATAATTAATGTCGTAAATAATAACGGGCGGTCCTTTTTATTGCACCTTGTTATTTACGACATCAGTTATTGTTATGTTTTTTTTTTAATTAGTAAAATATTAAGATTGTGTCGTCACCTGTAGTGTTTCTAATATTTTCTATCTTCAGAGCTCCTTAATGAAGGTAGTGTTTTGAAGTCGTGGTGATGTTGTTGTAGTGTATACCAATTCGGTGTGCATTTATCTTGCAAAAATATAATGAGAAAAATAAATCAAGGTAACTGTTTGTCTGTCTCAGTTGTTTATATATGACAACGCGAATGTATGTTAAGTTTGTTTTGAGATCCCCACACATTTACACAACAAATAAAATTGTTACTGCTTGTCGTCATATTGGAACGAGAAAATTCTTGCGATGATTATGGAGGGAACAATTAAGATATCTTTTTTCTTAGAGTCTACGTATTATCGTCATGACGAGATTAATATGATAGAATTAAACGCTACACTACTTCATAAGTAGGTATGGTACCGATTTAAACCCTTTCCCCAATCGCAGAGCCGGGCGCCGGAGGGCGCGGAACGACCTCCAGCCACCCTGAGGTTTGACCTTGGGATGGCGGGCTTTGTAAGCCTGCCCGCCATCCGTTCAGCACCAAGACCGAGAGGCGGCGTGCGTGTTCCCTACCTTCTCCCCTCTAAGGGAGGGGGGGGGGAGGGACAGTAGGGATTTTTCTGAGTGGTGACCGCAGGGTAGAACTTGTCATGTAGAGGCCTGCCGTTTCATACGGCGGGCCGAAACCTCGGCGAGGTCGCGACCGCATGTGCAAGTGATTCGCGCGGCACCGCCGATAATGGTTTTGTCAAGGAACACCGTGGCAGGTTGAGACGGTATTCCGGGAGGTCCATTATTATTTCAACATCCTTCTTTACCCCGGCGAGTCCGACATAACCGCTCCGCCCGCCCTCGCGGAGGGGTATGCGTCAATGCATTCCCCCAAGTAAAAAAAAAGGTATGGTACCGATGTCGCCAAAACTTCTTCTTTAACAGTAGAGTCATGGCCATCAAGCCAGCTCTTTCATACGTTCCAGCATGAATAGGCTAGCTTGACCGAGGAAGCATTACTGTCCCACAGAATATCATATCGAAGTTTGTATGGTAAGTGAAAGCTCCCAATAGTCCTTTGATTTGATGATTGGCACCTATGTCTTTTCAGTAGTCAGCAGCTTGGCTGTGTTGCTTTGGAATTTCTTCTGTGATGTCAATTAAACACAAACATATCCAAAATCGGTTACCATCAGGTGGACCGTTGGCTAGTCTACCGACAGCATTAAAACAAAACAGTAGTTACATTTAGTCTACGAAAATCTCAGTAAAAAGCAGTTGATATTTTCCGTTGGTGTTCCAAATTCCAAACACAAAACGATTTTTAAACATTGTGGTGTTACCAGAGTGAATAAAACAATAATAGGTATAGCACAGCGATTGTTCACACGACTACATCATGGGAACGTAAATATTCGTTCCGACCTATTTCGCTCTAGATTGTAGAACGCAACTATGTATATGATTACTGTACCGTATCGGGTTTGTTAACGAGGCTCGATAAAATCAGCAACGAGTACGTGCGAGGCAGCCTGCGAGTACGCGATGTCACGAAGAAGATGCAGGAGAGTGGGCTGCGATGGTATGACCACGTGAAACGAAGGCCAGCAGATTAAGAAGTAAAGCCAGCACTACAGCTTTTCATCCCTGGTCAGACTTAAGAACAAGGTGAAAAGACATAATGTTGAGATACATGAGGGAATCCCAGCTGTCCGATGACGATCACAAGGATATAGCGAAGTGGAGAGGTCAAATGAAGAAGGCTAACCCCATCACCATGTAGAGTACCTAGCCACGAGGAGAGAGGATCAGGCTTGTTAATGTGTTGTATTGTAATGCATTTCTTAAAATATAGTTCCAAGATGCTACCTACTTTATATTTATTTTGACGACTCGATGGCGTAGTGGTTAGTGTAACCGACTGCCACGCCTGAGGTCGCGGGTTCGATTCCCGCACAAGTCAAACATTTGTGTGCATGAACATGGGTGTTTGTCTTGGTCTGGGTGTTTCTATGTATAATATGTATGTATTTACAAAAAAATAAGTATATATGTATGTTTATCCATTGTCTAGTACCCATAGTACAAGCTCTGCTTAGTTTGGGCTAGATGGTGTTGTGTGTATGTGGTAGAATATTATTATTATTATTATTATTTTAGATGTTCCTTGACAAATAGGCTATCCAACACTAAAATATTTTTTCAAACCGAACCAGTAGTTCCTGGGAATAGCGCGTTCAAACAAACAAACTCTTCAGCTTTATAATATTAGTATAGACTCCTCCTCCTAGATCTCTAGACTCCTAGACTCCTAGATCTCCTTTTACAACAATGTTTTTCTTTAAACTATAGACTATTAAACTACAATTTAATAGATATATATGACGCTGCCTTTTAAAAATCTATTTAAGACCGTAATTTTTGTTTTGCATCGTTTCTAACATAAAATGTTATTTAATATAAAAAATACATAATTGCAGCGTAAAGTTTCCGGATAAACTATATTCAAAGTGGACCCTTCTGGTACGTATGCATAAAGATTTCTGGAACTACTGACCCGGGAAAGAGCGACGTACAACTGCCCATGTAAAAACAACTGAGACTAAGATCTACTCCAGCAACGCGGAAAGTCTGACCCTGAGCTTTATTAATTGTCATTGCATAACATACCGATACTGGGTATTGTATATAAAGAAAAGAAGGAGAAACAAACAAAAACACTAAACAAACTAATGATATTATTATCTAATACCTACTTTAAAATTATATCTAAAAACTACGTATCTATGTATTTTTAAAATCTAAAGCGCGCTTATTGCGAGAACAGTGAATAAGAACCACGTCCGTTCGCATTAAGAGTGACAATGTGAGTGAAGCAGGCGAGTCTTTTTTTTTTTTTTTGTGTGTCCTAGTTGTTGGCCTCAGATGGCCTTTACAACTTTACGCGGACTGTGAGTGAGCGCAGAAGGCTCCCAACCCGTTATAAAATAAACTAGACAACGTTGGTCCTCAAGGGTGGACTACCACGGACCTCGGCTTGGGGCGTTGTCGGCAACGTGGATCTAAGGTGATCCACGGAATTAACATTAGCGCGACGCGTATTCCGGCCTCTGGGGCGAGGGCGGAACCGCGGACGACTTTGTATGGCTTCGCGAGCCGTGTATGCTTTGTCTTGTGCGAGTGTGATGCTTTTTTTTTTTTTTTTTTGTGTGTGCTAGTTTTTGGCCTCAGATGGCCTTTACAACTTTACGCGGACTGTGGGTGAGCGCAGAAGGCTCCCAACCCGTTATAAAATAAACTAGACAACGTTGGTCCCCAAGGGTGGACTACCACGGACCTGGGCTTGGGGCGTTGTCGGCAACGTGGATCTAAGGTGATCCACGGAATTAACATTAGCACGACGCGTATTCCGGCCTCTGCGGCGAGGGCGGAACCGCGGACGACTTTGTATGGCTTCGCGAGCCGTGTATGCTTTGTCTTGTGCGAGTGTGATGCTATCATCTGGTTCGTCTAATATGAGCCTAGGTCTCCTAATTTTGGATATCCTAGATTGAGTGTAGTTTATCGCCGCAACCACTAGCGGGTTGGGGTGAGTCTGAGCGC
This sequence comes from Catocala sponsa, assembly GCA_963564715.1. NCBI lineage: Eukaryota > Metazoa > Arthropoda > Insecta > Lepidoptera > Erebidae > Catocala > Catocala sponsa. The sequence continues at coordinate 1,107,631 of OY751336.1, forward strand.
CCCCGCCTTTTTATAGATGCAGCGGATGGCCGTTTCGCGCGTTAAACAAAAATCAACTGTATAGCCGTACCCATACTGGCGCGGCGAGATTTGGAAGTTTTATTTCATCTATATCTTATGTGTTTATAAACCGATTTCTATAATTTTTTTTAATAAAAATGATATTAAGGTGTACTCTTTGAATATGGGAGTTTGATAAAGATATATCTATGTCGAATACAATATATTTATGTATTTAATACACTTTGAAGAAATGCCTAACGATGCAACACGTTATTGTGGCTAATTTATAAAAGATAGATATATACTATTGAGGACTTTTTTGTAGATCTTTTGAAGACCATCATCTTTGTAATACATACTTTTGGTGTATGATCAACGTATGCGAGGATAAGAGCTCGAAAGCGCATTTTCATCCGACTTGCTTCACATTTATCGTCACTGCTCAGCTCCTATGTGTCTTAGCGTTATGTTATATAGCCTATAACCTGCCCAGGAGTATGGTCTACAATCGTACCAAGTTTGGTTAAAATCCCTTCAGTAGTTTTTGACCCATGCGTGCATATACAGACAGACAGACAGACAAAAAATTTACTGATTGCATTTTTGTCATCAGTATCGATCACCATTCATCCTCCAATATTAATTTTGAATATATATTCAATGTACAGAATTGACCTCTCTACAGTTTTATTATAAGTATAGATATAGATATAGATTGTATTGTGATAAGGAGATACAATTTTTTTTTTCTCTTCTTTTCTTTTCTTTTCTTTCTTTTACGCACTTTCGATTATGATATTATGATTTTCGGTCCCACGTGATAGGGAGTAAGCGTATTCTCGTCTACCGGTACGGCTTGGTAGTCTTCTGCGCTCACCCGTCTGCGTAAAGTTGTCAAGGCCATCTGAGTGCCAACAACTAACACATACAAAACGTCATCTACCAGGCACTATGCCAGATCCATGCTGATATTGAGTTGTTTTTTTGTATGTAGATACATAATCGATATAGACAACTCTCGCTCTAGGAATAATGCCTAAATCGCGGGCAATATAAAAAACATTTAATCGGCACAAGAAACATCCACACTCAGAACAATCGTTTGTGGATGGCACAAATATATTTGTTCCGTGTGGGATTCGAACCCACAACACTCGGCGTAGTGGTGAGGCGACCATTTAAACCACTACGCTATCCGTGCAGTCAAATTTAAGACAAGACAGACTTACATTTTGCCCTACCCGGATATCAAATCCGTTATTCCAGACAACATCCGCATTGACTACCGCTGTATCTCAATATAATAGGTAAATAGGTTGTGCGCAAATAAAAACAATGGAATAATTTATGTAATTAAATAATTAAAATTAATCTAGTGTCATTATTATATTCCCAACAAGTAAAATGATTATAATCCTATACCTATTATCTATTTTCTGTGGTTTATATAATGCATTAATCTCGACATTACGATGAGACTCTTCGATTTTATTATTATATACGTACCTATGTATTTTGCATTTTTATTGTTTTTTAAAAGGACGATTCATGCGTTAGATCTCCATTTTTGTTTCGCGGGAATATTTACAAACAAATGAAAATTTACACCCAGACTCAGAACATACATAGAATCACGCCTGTTTCCCAGAGGGGTAGGCAGAGACTACGGATTTCCAAGAACAATAGGGTAAGTAGTTGGTTAACAATTTTTATAGTAAAATAGTTACATTACCTAAACACTAACTTATAAAGAAAGTTTGAAATTTACTCAAATCTAAATAGGTACAAGACGCCTCAAATCTGGTTGTAGGGATAAATATCAAATTTCAGAAAAAGGTTGCAGGATACAACAAACTGTGATGTTTTTCTTTTTTTTTTACGTGGGTGAATGCTTTGGCGCATCCCCCTCTGCGGGGGCGAGCGGAGGGGTTATGTCGGACTCACCCGGGAAAAGATGGAGATATTCCGGTAATACCGACTAAACCTACCACGGTATTCCTTCTCACAATCTATGGCCAGGGATCACTCGCGCATTCATCCTGCAGCGATGACAAACTGTGATCTGACTTTTATTTAAATGCTGCTCTATCGGACGTAGATAGCGAGATATTTCCACTACAGCCACACTTTTTCGTATATGCAAATTCAAAATATTTGAAACGAATAAAGAAACCTTTTTGTGCAAACAGGATGAAAATTGGTTGTACTATATGAAAGTAATTTTCTTATTTTACAACAAATTTTTATCCTGTTTGCACAAAAAGGTTTCTTTTAATTGCTATTTTCCTATGTGTGTAAAATAATGCAACCATGTTATTGCTTGTGCTGCTTCACACATATAGGGGAACATGTTAAACCTTGGCACTATGTATACCTAGGCCATTTGGCTCGTTTCAAATATTCGCTCGATACTAAATTCTACTGTCTATGGTATTCGGTACGTCACTACTGACTATTCAATGTGAAGTTAGTCGCACACCGCCATTAAGCCGGTATTTGGTGTTATCGACGTTAAAACTTTTTTTTGACGAAAATGTAAGTACTATGCGTTTCAAATAAGAATGTGCATGAACCCGCGCCATATTGTGACGTCATACCTGTCAAATCGAACGAAATAGGTATTATATATATTTTTAATCTGAATCTTGTAGTTCTTCGATTCCGCTCATCCCACTGCTTAAGCAGTTATCATCTTCTTCGCCATCATCATCCTCACTGCTGACTTCTCCTTTAAAAAAGTATTTAGGTCATAAAAATATTCTACTGACTGTTATTTAAAAGAAAAATATTAATTTTGTTACCCGTATTTATAACGAAACTGAAATTATCATCGTCTTCTATAAACTCTCGTTGGCGGTATTCATTTTCGATAGGAGTCACAGAGTTACTTTATTTAAACAAAAAATCATAGACAATATCAGTTATTCGTAAGTAGTTATTTTACATCTGATAGCACTCAAATTTTCAAGAAAATGATGTAGGTGTTTATTGTTCATAAAAAAACCGCATAATAATATAATTACGTAAATTATTTTTTGTTCACTAATAAAACGAAATATAATATAATAATATTTACGCAAATTATTTTTGTTGCTATCTGTAGTTTCCTAGCGACATTGGCAGATCGAGGTCATTGACGGGCCTATTCTTATTTGAAACGCATAGTACCTACATAATTCGCCCGTATAAGATTATTATATATTTTGAACAGTTTTTAAAACGATACTTGGCTCTCCTACAACTAGTAAGATGTTTTATTCCTTTAAGTATAAACGAATTGAATATATTATAATATTAATATATTTTGTCGGCCTCGATGGCGTAGTGGTTAGTGTAACCGACTGCCACGCCTGAGGTCGCGGGTTCGATTCCCGCACAAGTCAAACATTTGTGTGCATGAACATGGATGTTTGTCTTGGTCTGGGTGTTTCTATATATAATATGTATGTATTTACAAAAAAAAAGTAGATAATATGTATGTTTATCCATTGTCTAGTACCCATAGTACAAGCTCTGCTTAGTTTGGGCTAGATGGTGTTGTGTGTATGTGATAGAATATATAGAATATTATATTTCTTGTGCCAATTGAATAATAAGGAAGGAAAAGGGTTTTATATTCGGAAGGAAATAACCTTCGTGGTTGGAGTATCATAATGTTAATATTAAAGTACCGACGCAAAAACAAAAACTAATAAAAAATTAAGGCTTGAGGTTTGAACATTTTTTTGGCTTTGTACCTTGAATTGAATGACTATATTATTTAATACTAGCTTTTGCCCGCGGCTTCGCTCGCGTTAATTTAGAATTTGACAGTCAATTCGGGTCGTACTCTGCTTGTAATAATATAATTTAATCATGATTCGAAATACACGTGGCGCCATCTATTATCATAAAAACGTTGTTATTGTTTTTCTCGGGAACAGTACTTTTTTTGGGATGAAAGGTAGCCTTTGTCCGTTTCTGTACACCTGTCAACGTATATGCAAAATTTCAGGGTGATTGGTTCATTGGTTTAGGCGTGAAAAGGTAACAAACAAACAAACTCATTTTCGCTTTTATAATATTAGTTAGGATAGGATTATATTCACCTCATGCCATGTGTGAACATGTGTCAACCTTAGCGATAGTTAGATCACACAGAAACTTTTGTCAAAATTGGTAGACCACTTTCTTGGCCGATGGTACTATGTAGCACGGAACCGATAGTAAATAAATTCTTGTTCTCAGCCCATTTTCCGTTCTTATTATTTAATTCTCTGCCCAAGTTACTTAAATGGCGTAGTTTTTATAGTGTAAGGCTAGATAATAGCATGGCTTACTTAAAAACAACATTTAAATATGCGTCGTTAGATTACACGCTGTCACAGAATGCATAAGAAAAATAAAGATTCACAGCTCCTCCCCCGTAGGTTGACCCGACCTGTTAGTAATATTCATGCAAAATTTGAAGTAAATCCATGCAGTACTTTTTGAGTTTAGCCCGGACATACATACAGACAAACAGACAAACAGAAAAACAGACAAACAGAAAAAAATTCTAAAAACTATATTTTTGGCTTCGATATCGATTGTAGATCACGCCTCAATTATTCTTTTAAAAAATATTCAATGTACAGTTTTGACTTTCCTACGATTTTATTATGTATCTATACTAATATTATAAAGCTGAAGAGTTTGTTTGTTTGTTTACTTGAACGCGCTAATCTCAGGAACTACTAGTAGATTATAAAGCTGAAGTTTGTTTATTTGTTTGAACGCGCTAATCTCAGGAACTACTGGTCCGAATTCAAAAATTCTTTTAGTGTTGGATAGCTCATTTAACGAGGAAGACTATAGGCTATATAACATCACGCTACGACCCACGGGGGCAGCGCAGTAATCATAAACAAGGGTGAAACCGCGGGCACGTCTAGTGACTATATATTTATGGAAGCAATTCAGTTATATTTTGTGTGTAATGATTATAGCATAAGCAACAATAAACTACTGGGCGATCGTGGGACTGCCACGCAGGGTCTCAAGTTCTAACCCAAGGCACTAGCCCTATGAGTCATAGGGCTACGACATAACGACAACTTGGAAGAGTCATAGGCTATGACTCTTCCAAGTTGTCGTTAGTTATCGCTCGCTTTGACGTTAAAGGAAAACATCGTGAGAAAAACCTGCATGATTAACAGTTCTCCATAATGTTTTCGAAGATATGTGAAGTATGCCAACCTGTACCCAGCTAGTTTGGTGGGCTACGTCCAAATTTCAGTGGGACAGTTTATATACAAAGACTGATATTATTTATTATTTTATTATACTATTAATGATAATAAAGGCCTGAAACTATTACAATTTATACTAATATTATAAAACTGAAGAGTTTGTTTTTTTGTTTGTTTGTTCGCGCTAATCTCAGGAACTAGTGGCTCGAATTGAAAAATTCTTTTAGTGTTAGATAGTCCAATTATTGAGGCAGGTTATCGGCTACATAACACCACGCTACGACCAAAAGGAGCGGCGCATCAATGAAAAATGTTGCAAAAACGAGAAAAGTCTTTTATTTGAAGCAGACGAAGTTGCGCGGGTCAGCTAGTATCTTTATAAAGTCGGCCTCGATGGCGTAGTGGTTTGTGTAACCGACTGCCACGCATGAGGTCAGGGGTTCGATTCCCGCAAAAGTCAAACATTTGTGTGCATGAACACGGATGTTTGTCTTAGTCTGGGTGTTTCTATGTATAATATGTAAGTATTTACAAAAAAAAATTTGTATATGTATGTTTATCCAGTGTCTAGTATCCATAGTAGGTACAAGCTCTGCTTAGTTTGGGCTAGATGGTGTTGTGTGTATGTGATAGAATATTTATTATTATTATTAAAGCCACAATCCTTCTGATATTGTACATAAAAGATATTAAAATGAATTATGTTATGGAGGAAAAATCAGATGAATATGAGATGATTCTTCAGATATAATCAGTCCGAGCTGTAGGTGCGTGCCTCTTTTACATATTGATATTTCGTTCAGGCCCAGCGTCTCTGTCTCTGTCAAAATATTTTCTTTAAATGTTTTATGTTTGTATTTCCTCTAAAAATGACTAGCTAATGCAGTACCTACTTAGTTTCCCAAAGGTCGTAGTGAATCTGATTGACAGGAAGTTACTAATAACATCAATTAGTACAATATGAAGCAATTGTGTGAGGGTAGGTGACTGGAGAAACCCCAAGACCTTATAGTCATGTATTAGACTCACTAAATTCTGTACGTACATATGTACGGTCAAAGACAAAAGTCGAATAGCATCATAAAATAAGTAATCGCATACAGTCCCGAGCGAATACCTTCGTGTGTTTCAACACAAACAATGAAACAGTTTTCAATGAAAATGATATTAGGTGAAGTTCGTCATGCGCATGCGTGCAACGCGAGACAAAACCGAGTTCTTGTATACCTATATACCTATAATTACTACTATTCCGTATATTTAACAAGTGTTAAATATTTTAAAATTGTTTTGGCTTCTGTTGTTCTTTTAAAAATACACTTTTTTTTTAATATCTCCGAAGTACAGACATCGACCAGTTACAATTTTATTATGTGCACAGATAATAACGTGTTTTCGTGTAATTGAACCTTTCTAAATGTCATTTAACCGTTTACAATACGTGTTAGGAATTTTAGGATATTATTAAAGAAAGGAGAGCAGGGATTCCATAAATCTTATGTTTACATTCATGTGGCATCATCAACAGTAGAAAATAATATAAATGCTTAACTTCATAGGTTACACAAGTCAACACACAACACTTGAAAATTTATTGAATATTTGATTGATATGATCATCGATATAAAATTTAACACATTCGATTGTTGTACATGTATTTTGTATTTATATGAATGTGTGTGTATCATTATGATTGGGTGTGTGAATCAGTCTTCAAGTAAGCAATAGAATCAGCAGTGAAATCTATCGTTGTGGTTTTCACGTCACATTTACGTCATACATGAATAGTAGTAAGTTACCATCTGGGGAAAACTAGGGACAATGTCCTTTAATAAAATATAGGCTATAAAATCTTACTATGGCGTAATTACCCAGGACCTTTCTGCTGTTTATTAATGAAATGAGAAATCATACTAACGTTTCTATAGAGGAAAATTACATAAAATCTTATGGCTATTATTTTTCTTGCATCAAACAGATATTAAGTTTACTTTATAGCTATAAGAGGCTTCTAAGCGGGCAATATTTGTAGTGAAATAAGTGGCTGCAATGTTTTTAACTAGGGCCCATTCAGCTCTAAATACATCTGAGTGTATCGGCCAATTCAAACATAATTCTTTAGATAATCTTATCCAAAATATTGACGTGTATTTTATAAATTTCCTGTTATTGCCGGCCAGTATATTGCAACTACACATTGCAGTTAAAATAAAGCTCGTTTAGAAGCCGTTCGTTTAGTTATTGTTTATTAAGAAAATTTAAATGAAAATGGAAGTAGAAAAATGCACACTAATGTATTAAAAAAATATAGGTAAGTACCTATAGTAAAATCAGTTAGGAATGTCGTGCTATGATCTTCTATATCATACAAAAAAAGAATATTATATTTGTGGTAAGGTAAAGACAAAATACATTCAGCCTGTGGAACTAAAAGTGTCTATGTGTAATCACGATCTTTAACCTAATACGTGCGCGCTCTTCGTGACTCCTGACAACCTGGTATTTCCACATCAAATTATTCTAAGATTCGGGTACATGAATCGTGTTATAATTATGCAAATCTATCGTATGCAATGCAAATGAGAGCTGAGAAGTATGTATGATACAATGTATTTTTTAAGGATAGACGTAGAAATAGTGCCATAAGAGGGCATTTTTATAATAAGAATATCTAGTAATCTTAGGGGGTACGAAGAGACAAAGTACACAGATAAGATACCTAATTAGTAGCACAGATAATATAATACTATACTAGTAGTAGTAGTAAACTCTACTAATACTTATCTTATACGTATTTATCAGTCGTCTGTCTGTTCTGAGTAAAGTAACAACCCCGGTGGCATTTGATCAAATCATTTTGAGAAAATTGGATTCAACAATACTCTAAAACCCGAAAATGACGGCGTGCATGACAGGGAGGTGAGTTTGACGAAGCGAAAATACTTCATTGGAGGTAAATGGAGGACCATAGTTTTTGCCATTGTTTTCGGTCAAAAACGTAAATCAATGTATAGCACTTTAACTCGAGCAACGTTAAAATTATCAATTAGACATTTTAGTCATGGTTATTGTTTATTATGCATTTTTTAAACTCATTATGCTTTATTACTAGGTTCTTTATAAATTAAAATAATGTAAAAACACATCCAATGAGCCAATTTTTTTTATTATGTCGTAAGGGCAAAAGAAGGATATTTTTAAAAAGATCGTTATATCATCGTACCTCGAAAACAGTTAACTTTCTGCCATACATATGGTGCGTTAAATTTATTGCATTGCCGGTAATACGTTGAGTTACTATTAACCCTGTAGATATACGCAAATCTAGCTGGTTAATAAGGAGATAATTGAAAATAAACGTAACTTTAACAAATTAATTTCTATCACGTAACGGTTTTAGAGTGAATCACCCAATTGAGGAGTTGAATCATGTTGTTTAAGTCAACGAGTTTTAATGAGGAACTGTGCGTGACACAGGTACCAAATTGATATTCAACATTAGTACCTACTAATATTCCTACAGTCTTGTACTTCATCATAATGGCTGGACTAATTTTTTAGTCGAATTGAAACGGTAGAAATAACTTTTTTTACAGGGATATCTGCAAAATAATTAAGCAAATATTAATTATTATTTTGTTATACTTATGCTATTACAATCTAATAGTAATAAGCTAATGTAACTATTAGATTTACTGCTAAGTGTGCTTTTGTTAAAATCATTTAAAATTAAATTGAAATTGAAGTTCGTAATGATTTGTCGATGTAGTTTAGGCGAGGTATTACCATTTAAATGTCAATGCAACCTTAAAGTACTAGTTTTGATTATAATTTTAGGACATTGTCAAATGGATAGACACACAATGCAATTACATTTTAGATGTTAAGATGGATAACATCTAAGTGTTATTGCATTGACTATTTGGCGAAATGACTGCTAACTGACAGCCAAAACCAAAAAGGTAGGTACAATATTCTAAAATATATTTATAAATGTAGGTCACAAAATAATCTTTATGCACATCCAAGTTACTTATCTTCTTCTTTTATCTTTATTAAAAGACAGCTCGTTGCACTAGGAATAATTCCTGTGTGCACTTTACAAACATTCAAACAACGGACACAAAGAAAAGAAGTTACTTTTATTTGCATATATAATATAAAAATGATAATATAATGCCTAAGAACGATGATAAAGCATTACAAGGATTTGCTATATTGAATGTTATAGCCGGGCCGACAATTTTACGTGTTTAGTAACTTTTATACCAGTTCACCAATATAGAATAATAAAACCCAATAAAATAAATAATGCGCAATGCAGAGCTACACAAATTCATTGTGATTTTCGTGGTTTTCTTTTTTCATGTGATTCCCAATACGCTCCTAAGGTACACGACTAAATTCTTTTGTTATAAATAAAAATTGTCTTACATTATATAAGTTGCTATATATATATATGTATATATGTATATATATATATATATATATATATATATATATATATATATATATATATATATATATATATATATATATATATATATATATAAATATTGGACATAAAAAGTCTTGTTTATAAAGTCTGTTTTTACATTTTATTACCTGAACTAGGTTAGAGACCTGTGTTTCAGGCTGTTTCTAATATTACATTGTTATTCTATTGTTAATAAAGTAAGGGTCTATAAAAAACATTTATTGAAATATTGAAAACGTCTTGAGCTGCAGCGGCACACCGGTGGCCAAACTCAATTGTTTTTAAATTATGTCTGCTTTTCCAGGACTATATTTAATAGATTATAGATTTAAAGTTTGTATATGAAGTGTTGGTAGATGACAGGATATTGAACAAGTAATATCGAAAAATCATTAAGATAACAATGTAGGTACTGACGTCAATAAAAAGTTTAAATATCATCAATACAGACAATACACAGGTAAAATATCGATCCCTGACGTAATTAACATCAACAGATTATATTCCTCAAGGTCGCTGGTCTAAGTCCTGCTTCATGGATTGGCTTTTCCTCGTTTGTAATTTGCATCAATGATAAATGATATTTATTTCACAGAAAATGGAGTACATTTAAGGGTGTTGTGGTATAATTAATAGCTCTTCCATTTAGTCACAATGTGGCATGCGAAATGATTTACATTTTTTAAAATAATTCTAATTATTGTATAGGTATGACAATTCAATTAAATTAGTGACATTGTTATTTAAAAATAAATTTATAATATATTATCATCAATTGTTTAACGTAGAAACTTCTTAAGGGAATAGTATGACTTTTCTAGTAGCCATGCCTTAAGGTGATTCTTAAATCGATAAAGTGGTAAGTCTTTAAAACTTTCCGGAACTTTGTTATATATAGTTATGCACATACAGTAACAATTATTTTTATACATTGTAGTTCTCGGAATGGACTCTAGAACTAACCTATTAGGATGCCTAGTGTTTCTCGGATACTTATCCATGGCCTTGGTAAAAAGGTGTGGATAGGTTTTAACAAAAACAGCAACAATAATATTGAGCAAGATACAAACGAGGAAAAAATATTTTTCTAATTAATCTCTAAATATCTCCTAAATGCACTAAAGGAATAGTTCGTATCCATCATGCCTTTCGGTCTTTACCGGAACTACTTACTACACTTCTAGCTTAACTTGCATGTAATAATAATAATGTCCACCAGACCGAATTTCGGCCACGGCGGCCAATCCTAACGGAGACTGGCCAACTACGCAGGAGATAATATAGTGCACAAGTGTGTGCGCAAACACAAATGCACTTTCTGTTCCCTAACTCTCATGATCCGATGGGACGGTAATCCGACACGACCGGAGAGAGATCAGGTGCAGGACCAACGGCTTTACGTGCTTTCCGAGGCACGGGGGTGTCTAACACCGCCAACTTTCTAACTCTGGGCTCGTATTGAGATTTCTTAACAGAAAAACCCAATAAGTAACTTTTTGTTCGCCCGACCCGGGATTCGAACCCGAGACCTCATGCACAGCAGCCGCATTAATTACCGCTGCGCCAGGGAATTAGTTAACTTGTATATATAGTATGTCACCGTACCTATGCTGGCGTTGTGTAAGCGATAACAATTTAAATCTTCGGCTGCGGCAAGATGGATAACGGCAGCATCACAAACTAGACAGCTGTAACCTTACATTGGGCCGAATGTGATTTTAAAGGGCTTATGTTTAACTTATCACCAGATATAGTAAAATATAACAGTCAAAAATAGTAAATGATCACCAAAATTAAAACCGCATTTTAATACCAAAAACATTAATTGCACAGCAAAGAGATCAAAATAAGTCGACGGAGCCTCGCGGGGCTCCGTCGACTTAGTGATTTGAGGCGTATAGGTGCTCGTTATGATATATTTTAGTAAGAATATTTTGGTGTGCATTATTATTTTTGGTGGTGATTATATTTAATCCCATTTTAAAGTCCGTTTTATTATTCTACGTAATAAGAAAATTTTGAAGCATGTAGTGCTTTTGTGTTGTCAAAAACTTCGGGATTATTCGACCAAGGCGACTATCTCATCTCTTTGGTACAGGTTTAAAGATGACACGAGATGTGACAATCTTGCCTACATTGAGAGTGGCATATTACTTTAGATTTTAACCATAGAGATGCAAGTTGCCTGGTGCCGGTAGCGGCCGGTCTGTTCTCCACATTGTAGGGCCAGCACTGCGTTTAGTTTCTTTCCCAACCCATCCTCTTTTTAACAAGCCGAGGCCATGACCCTGAAAAATAAAATAAATTGAAGTAAAGACGTCGTTATCTTTATCCACAGTTATCCCCAGACACGACAATGATAATAAAATGATTGTCACGCCGGTTTGGCATTGAAAATTTTATTTTTAATAAGTTATTTCCTGGATGTATAATTTAATTGCATCCTTACTAAAGTAAATAATGCGTACTGTGATAATGGCCTCACAAGCGAGTAAAGAGGTTTATTGTGACCTTTTTACATTAATGGGCCAATCTTGCATGAAAGCGGTAAGCTTATTTGGAATGAACTAGGTCGCGGAGAAACGCATGGGAGCGTATATAATTAAAGGGATTAAATATAATGATCATCAAAAATACTAATTGGTCAGCAAATATTGCACAGCATAACGAGCATCTATACGCCTCCAATCACTGTATTCCGTCTCGGAAGTGTTAGGTTATGTTAGGTTCCTTTTTTAAACCCACCCAAAAATAGGAGCCCCGCTAAGCGGGGCTCCATCGACTTAGTTTGATCTCTTTAAAATTTGCTGGTCAGTTAGCTATTTCTGCTCACAGATTATATTTTTTTGCTCACAAAAATACCAATACTACGCTAACCATTTAAATAACACCCATAATTAAAGATTATTGATATGCATTCTTTTAAAATGGCACTTATTCAACGTAAGTGGTGTTGATATCGTAGCAAGCTTTCTTTGAAGGACGTCTATCCTTTTCTCCACTTATAATAAACACGTGTTTTAAAAAAATATATTGAATAGTCAAGTATTAGATGATTTGTTTCAAGTACTGAAGATATAGATTCCTATCACTTGCGGGTAGGGTTGCCAAAAATTCTATATCTAATGGGATTCTCCATACCTGGATTTATTTTAATATCAGAAGAAAAAACACACAGACCCTCCTATTTTTTTTTATACCGCTATCGTGTCAAACAAGCATACGGCCCACCTGATGGTAAGTGGTCACCGTAGCCTATGGACGCCCGCAACACCAGAGGCATCGCTTGCGCATTGCCGACCCTTTAGGAGAAAAGGAGGAAGTGGGAAGGAGAAGGAGCGGTAAGGGGGGAAGAGGGTGATTGGGCTTCCGGCACTCTCACTCACCGAATGAAACACAACAGTAGAAATACGGCTATTTTACGTCGATATTCTGTGAGAAGGAAGTCCTTCCCCGGCCGAGCCGCTTTTCATGATGAAATCAGTAGTAGGTACTACTCACTAATGGTAAGTTAGCTTTCAACCCAACTTAGCTGGATACTGGCTTGAAAAGCGTTCGCTGCACTGGTTATGAGCAGGTCAAAGGTCATTTTGTTGATACACAGGTAGTGAATACAGCTGTTGTGCATGAAGTTTCAAGTTCGATTACCAAGTCAGGCCAAAGCGTCATTAGATTGTTCTGTCAAGAAATCCTCAGTAGATGTGGCGAGTATGGTACTGTGCCCATTCGACGATAGTAGCTTACGCCTATTACGTGTGACCTAAAATATAGCTGGGCAAATGTGGTTGTCAAACATCTGTATCGTAAGATGCATGGATCTATATTTGTATATCCTAACTAATATTATAAATGCGAATGTGAGTTTGTTTGTTTGTTGCGCTCTCACGCCTAAACTACTCTACCGATGATCATACTTTTCATGCAGAAAAAAGTATTTTTACTAACTTAACTTCACCTACATTTACGCAAGTGAAGCCGCTGGTAAAATCTAGATATTAATATTTTCCGATTTGAACTTTTATTCAGAAGATGACAAGGTGTTATTACTAATAAGTTATTTTTTAGATTCATATTAATCTAAAGATTGAACACCTTTAGAGATTAGACAAAGAAGATGTGGCCTTCCCCTAAGGCAAGCCCGTCTTTAAGGCTGATTGATTCATCGAAAATGTCTAGTGTTTGTGAAGATGATCATAGATACATATATTTTTTTTATTTTACAGATTATGATTACGAAGTCTCGGGCCAGCCAAAAGTTATTACGTTTTCTGTCAAGAAAATCTTGATAGCAACTCGGAATTAGGAGGTTGGTGTGTGCACCCCCGTGCCTCGGTAACCACGTAAAGCAGTTGGGCCTGCGTCTGACCTCTCTCCGGTCATTTCGAATTATGAGAGTTAGGACTTGTGTTTGCACACACACTTATGCACTATGTCCTGCGTAGATGGCCAGTCTCCGTTAAGATTGGCCGCTGTGGTCAAATTCGATTTGGAGGACCTTATTTATTTATTCAACTTTATTATAGACTATTGGATATTTACTTATACATGATAAGTACTAAAATATATTTATAAAGATTATTTAAAAAATGTGCACATAGACGTAAAATATATTTAAGAAATTATAATAATAATAATATAATAATATTCTACCACATACACACAACACATCTAGCCCAAACTAAGCAGAGCTTGTACTATGGGTACTAGACAATGGATAAACATACATATATACTTTTTTTTTGTAAATACATACATTTTATACATAGAAACTCCCAGACCAAGACAAATATCATGCACAAATGTTTGGCTTGTGCGGGAATCGAACCCGCGACCTCAGGCGTGGCAGTCGGTTACACTAACCACTACGCCATCGAGGCCATTTCCTTTTGCCATAATAATATGTATAAACATACCTACTATCAAACCTCCACACTCCAAATAGTTGTGCCCAGTCTAGGTGTTTTTTGAGACCTTCGTTATCTGTATATTCAAATCGATAGTACATTCCTTTAAAAATACCGCTAATCCTTCAGTTTAAAGAAGACCTCATAGTGATTATGTATCCCATGACTTTTTATTTTAAACGTCACACCTTAGTTGCATCGGTCGGTCGTAGCTAAACACAACTTTTTTAATTGGGCTTTCTAGCAACTGACTGTTTAAACATACATAACTAATCCTAGGCCTGTATCCCCAAAGCGGTAATTAGAGGCAGTGCGACTGCTGTGCATGAGGTCTCGGGTTCGAATCCCGAGTCGGGCCAACAAAAAGTTATTGGGTTTTTCGGATAAAAAATCTCAATAGCAGCGCGGCGTTAGGAAGTTGGCGATGTTAGACACCCCCGTGCCTCGGAAAGCACGTAATGCCGTGGGTCCTGCGCCTGATCTTTCTCCGGTCGGTCTGGAGGACATTATGTGTAATGCATCTATACTTCGATTAGATTTAGGTCGCAAGTAATATATACATATTTTCAGTCTCCGCACTGCTACTGTGAGTTTCTTGGCAGAAATCAAACCTGAGACCTTACGCACAGTACCAATACCGCTTCGTCACCAAGGCAGTCATCATTATCGTACAAATATAATTATTAATATACAATTAAGACTATTCTTACTAATATTATAAATGCGAAAGTAACTCTGTCTGTGTGTCTGTTACCTTTTCACGCTCAATCCGCTGAACCGATTTTGATGAAATTTGGAATGGAGATAGCCTGAGACCCTGGGAAGGACATAGGCTATATAACATCGCGCTACGGCTCACGGCAGCGGCGCAGTAACCACAAATACCACTGACGCGGGTGAGACCGCGGGCACAGCTAGTACTAAATAATCTTTACTATATAGTAAGTATATACATGTATGTATGTGCACACAAACAACACAATGGCGCTGATATCGTATCTTTACAACGTACTTATGACTGCTTGTGTGTGAAGCATACTTTCAACAGCTTAATCCACACTTAACAGCCTGTTTATGACAGGCTGTGCTTAATGATACATATCTTCTAAGCAATCATCTTAACTAGAAAGTACGGTTATTAGACTTTTTGAAACTATCACGCTGGCTCGCGCCTCTACTTAGTTGGAGCGGTTAGTCCACAATGCACAAATTATTATTTTATTTATTTGAACATTAACAATTTTTACATTGTGTTTGATTTGCATTGGCATTACATAGTAAAATAATATAATTCAATTAAAATAAAAACAAAGCAAAACAAAAAATAATAATACACACAAATTGCAATATTAATTAAATCAATATTAAGTGACTAATTGTCAGTATTAGAGTATATAGTATCATCAATCATCAATACCAGTTGACAGTCTTTACACATCTTATCGAAAATCTTAAGACCAGCAGATTTTCTCTAGAGGTTTTCGACGCCGCTGGTCGGTCTGAGTGCGAAGTTAATTTAAAGGCATGCCAGGCCATGGCTCTGGCATTCCAGACTGACCATGGTAATTCATGACGAGATAAATGAGTAATTAATACAATGACGATAGTTATTATTCTACAGATAGTAATTTAATAACATAACGCTCTCAGAAATAAAAGAACGAGAGCAAGTTTTAAATAAGTGTTATTTATAATTTTAATAAGATTATTTTATTTTTATTTCATTTTATTTATTTAATAAGGCACACAAAACAAAACAATGCATACAGTATAAAACTTATAAACAGATTTGGTTTAAACTATGGTTCTAACACATCATGATTATTAGATATAGATCAGTACAAGATGACGCTACAGAGCTCTAATTAAAAATAAAACAAATAATAACAATTGACTAAATTATTGTATTATTGTATTTTGAAGCTTTTATTCCGTTGGTAATACGACTCGTTTTACAAATACTATATTAAATAGGAGGTATTCAAATAAAAGAAGTGTCCATAGGGAAAATATGAAGTTACACTATTGACTTGTGATGCAAAGAAAAGACAAACAGCGTTTCGGCTTTCGTTGGCAGCGCACCAAGAAATCGCCATCATAATAAAGACCTTACGTAAAAAATATTCTCGCTGCGTGAAAGGTAGCATTGTTTTCAATCTGTCCCACTGCTGAGCTGTCTCTTGTCCATATGACAAGGGTCTACAGTTTACCACGCTTGCCTGCTGTGTGTTGGCAGACTTCTTACATCTTCGATTAGTGCATACGACTGCAGTTCTTTATGGGATCCCGGCTTTGATTCCCGGATCGAAACAGCAAAAACTTTTCGGATTTTTCTGTCAAGAAATTCTTGGCAAGAAAGGCTGCAATTGTTAAGTTGCCGGTGTTTCATCCTCATAAAGAACGCTAGATCTTAAACTTTGTGACTGAAGGAATAGAGTGCACTTGTGTCTGCGCTAACACTTGTGCACTTTAATATCTCCTACGTAGATGACTAGCCTTCGTAAAGATTGGTAGCCGTGACCGAGATTCCGTCTGGAGTCATTATTGTTATGTATTGTAAAAAATACATCTACGATAATGGTATTTTGCATTTAATTTAACTTGAAATCTTTAATAAATGGAGCTAAAAGATCTAAAGAAACAGCCAACGGACTTTCGATAGATTCCCGTTTTTAATTAGTTATGTGCGCAATTACATTCCAATAAGTTAACACTACAGCATAGCAGCGATAGCTCAGTGGAGAGAAGAACAGACTGCAATGCAGAGGGTCTCGGATTCGAACCCACGTCGCGCACCTCTGACTTTCGAAAGTTATATGACTTTTCGAAATGATGTGCGTATTGATTGACAATTATCGCCTGCTCCGCGCCTCGGAGAGCACGTTAAGCCGTCGGTCCCGGCTGCCATGAACATCTATGGCAGTCGTTATTGGGAAGTTAGTGCCCTCTAATATCCTGACACTTGTCTAGCCTTAGGGTATCGTTAGCCTTCGGGTTGCGGAGGTCAGATGGCAGTCGCCCCGTGTAAAAACTGATATCTAGTCAAATCCGGTTAGACTAGAAAGCCGACCCCAAGTGACTTGGGAATAATAAAGGCTAAGAAGAAGAAGTAGAGAAAGCTGTACATATAAAAAACATAAGTTTCAGTATATCCTGTGATTAAGCATGTATACCTAACCGCAGGATATACTGAAACCTATTTACAAATTTTGGATACTATGAAACAAAAACAAAATTTTAATAAAGAAAAAAGAAAGACATGCTCAATCAACAGACTGCTTACTAAAGGGTACGTATTACAATACCGAAATTTCATAATAACTATGACTGAAATACCGACGTCCAAAACAACGAAATTCAAAATACCGAAAGTTTTAAATGCCGATAGCCGTTATATCGAAACATAAAATACCGATGTCCAAACGAATGAACGATGGACGAAATCCCGAATGGACGAAATACCGAAATAATATATTAAATAAACATTTAATAAACTGGCTGGCTAATGCTTAGGCTATTCGTACGATTCCGACTCGGAAGCGGTAGGTTGTGTTAGGTTTTCTTTTGTAAACCCCCTCAGAAATAGGAGCCCCGCGAAGCGGGGTTCCGTCCAAAACTCCCATTAGTTTATTAATTCTTCGGGATTTTAAACTTCGGGATATGGATCTTCGGGATTTTAACCTTTCGGGCAAATGAACTTTCGGGATTTAAAACTTTCGGCCAAACAATCATTCGGCGTTTAATTTTTCGGGATTTCTTCCATAGGTATTTTAAAATACGGTCTTTTAAATTTCGGTGTTGTAATACGTGTCCTTACTAAATGTTAAGGAACCATCAGGGCGAATATCTGCACTCGCAATGGCTCGCTTTTATTACGCAAGAGTATATTCACACTTATAAGTATTTACGACATAGGCAGGGAACTGTACTGAGTTTGTTATTACAATCTAATCTTACACTAACACAATAGATAAATGATTGCTTCAGTATTTGAACTGATCTTATGACTTATCTCGCATATGACGTTACACAGATGAATATCAGAAGTGTAAGCTGACTTATGCAACGTATGGCTACATGCGATATTGAATGTTAGTTGCTGTTGTGTATATTGTATCTATATATCTATATATTATAAAGCTAAAGAGTTTGTTTGAACGCGCTAATCTCATGAATTCATGGTTCGATTTGAAAAATTCTTTTAGTGTTTGATAGCCTATTTATCGAGGAAGGCTATAGGCTATATAACATCACGCTACGACCCATGGGAGCGGCGCAGTAACGATTAACGCGGGTGAAACCGCGGGAACATCTAGTTGTATATATGTATAGGTAGATCCTTTAGATTTATCGCACACCCAGTGCAATTAAGACGTAAGTACAATTACGTCGATTTTTATTTTTAATTGCTGATTCGAATAGTGCAATTAAAGAATTAAGCTCAATTAATTTGACAAAAAAAGGCTTTATACAAAAAGAACCGTCATAATAAGTTTGATATTTTTCAATCTTAAAAAACTATAAGCTTACTAAAATACTTAAAATTTGATAAAAATACACTTAGTCTTACATTATGTCTTTGTTTCCTAAATGAAACAAAATAATATAAAAGTAATTTCTTTAAAACATATATCAGACCAAGCAGTATTTTTTGTTCTTCTCTAAAGTTAGTATAATCTTCTTACGCCTTTATTCCACTGGTGGTGCGTTATTTCCAATTAAAGAATGTAAAATACAACGAAGAAAGAATGTAACATTGACCACAAACTAGTCTGAATCTTGGAAGCCAATATGGTTTACCGTTAAATGTTATTTAAAATAGCTCTCCACTAGATATATTCCTTGTATCGATGGATGGATATAAAAAAGCAAAATCGGATAAACGATTTGTAAATCACACATATTTTTGTCCCATGTGTAGATTTAACCAAACACTCGGCGCTACGCCATCCCAGTCAAGAATTATATTGAATTTTTATATCGTCGGAGAATACTTAAATGTTTTTTTGTGTTTTTATGTTTTCTGGGCACACTACCAGTCGACTGTGATGCGGAGGAATTTTATGACGCCTATTAGGTTTTAGCTTTCTTTTTCTTTCTGTTTAAAATATAATATTTTTTTAAGTTAACTCACTAACCTATATGCTTTGACGTTCATAAGTGTTACTTTGTGACCTAAATGAATAAATGATTTTTGACTTGATTTGACTTGACTTGACTAAGAAATAAATACTTATTTAAATAGCAAACGTTTGAAACATGAGCATTATCATAAGTAGGTAAGTGGTATTTAAACCTGCAGTTTTTGTCATAATATTGATGCGTAAAAAGCTATATGTTTTAAATATTTATTCACTAGGAAGGCGCTCATAGCCAGTTGCACTCACTGATCGGTAAACGATTAGCGAAGTTAAGCAACGTTGGGTGGCCAGTCTATAGATGGGTGGCCGCTTAGTGGTATTTCATCTGAGCGTCTCCGTGCTTCGGAGGGCACGTAAGAAGTCGGTCCCGGTTGTTGCCAAATTGACAGCAGTCGTTAAGCAATGTCAGAGGCCTACGGGCGGCTTGAACAACTCTTGACAACAGGTTGGCCACTAACCACACGAAAAGAAGAAGAAGAACCAGGAAGTGTATTTCTTTCTAGTTATAATTCATGATCACGGTGGACCATTAACAGTTAAAATATTGGCTATTCCATCGAGACATCGTGGTTCTAACCCCACACATTATACGACGTGAACCCACTTCTAACACAAGCATCTAGCATACCTGAAGGGGTTAGCAAGAATACGAGTATTATGTAATCCAAATTGTTAGAGGTTCTTATAAAAAAAGACAAATTGTGACGCGGGCCGGTCGCTCCTGAGCGGCCGTGCTAGCGGCGCCCCTCCATCAGTCTGTCCTCCCCAGCGGCGGCCCTATATAACCGGACGGCGCCCTGGTTCTAGCCCGCTCCTTCCGCTACGATGCCGTGTCGAAGTTAAGTGGTCTTTTCTACAAACTTCCTTCCTTCCGCGAACCACGCCCTAATTCTCTACTTAACATCTAGTCGATTGTTTTATATATATAATTCGGTTTAAGTATATACTTGTATACACCTTGAGGGAGGCCTATGTCCAGCAGTGGACGTCTTTTGGCTGACATGATGATGATGATGATGATATACTTGTACAAGTTGTTATCAGAATATAACATTTTAATGTTTTAATTGTCTCCACTTAATTCATTCCTGGGTCAACCACGCCTCTAAAGCGGGTTAGACCAAATATAACGTTACAAAATCTTAGAGGTTTATCTTCTAAGCAGAACAGCCTGAGGAAAGTAATGAGAGTGTACGAAGCATGAAAGCTATGCCAGGATTAAAGCAAGTGGAACTCTGTCTGTTTCTGCGGAAAACGGATGTAAGTCTTCGTTTGTATGAAGTGTGGTTCGAAACCATCACTACGACGCGCCAGGGGCAATCTGACTAGTTGGACCACTTTGCCATTCTCTTTAATAGATATTTATTTTCCTGTAGTAATAACCTTGAAACTAAACAATACATAGATTGACTGCTGAATTGAAGATGATTTAAAAAGTCGTGACATGAAATTCTGGTTCATTTAAATAGTTCTAAGAACAATGTTGTAAATATAAAACGTTTATCGAGGAAAAAACAACTCTGACTTAGGACCATGGATAAGTACAGTAAAACACCACATACCTGTGTAAAGGTGCAATAATATTTTAAAGTTTCGTAGCTATATCCTTGGGTGGGTTTTTTTTTATACAACTAAGGTGGCAAACAAGCATACGGCCCACCTGATGGTAAGTGGTCACCGTAGCCTATGGACGACTGCAACACCAGAAGCATCACTTGCGCGTTGCCGACCCTTTAGGGAAAAAAGGAAGTGGGAAAGAGAAGGACTGGGAAGGGGGAAAGAGAGTGATTGGGCTTCCGGCACTCTCACTCACCAAATGAAACACAACAGTAGGAATACTGCTGTTTCACGTTGATATTCTGTGAGAGGTTAGTCCATGGGTCGGAATCTGGCCTACATTGAAGGAAAACTTCGATACAATCGCCCTCTTGTTTTAGACATGGAACTATTTTCGTTCGCAAGTACATACGTCACAGCCATCCTACCAGTTAAACTTAAACACTACCTATTAGTAGAATTTAGCTTATGAGTTCTGTGACTTACAAAATTGGAAACGATACTAGGAAAATTTGTCATTAGATATAAGAAGATATAAGTCCTATATTTTATTTTAATACATTTTTATACCCACTAAAATATATGTTTATACAATTTTTTTCTCGTATTGTAACCGAATGGAATGAATTTATTATTTCCAAGTCACTCAGTCAGTCGGCATTTCTAGTCTAACCGGATTTGACTGGATATCAGTTTTTACACGGAGCGGCTGCCATCTGACCTCCGCAACCCGAAGGCTAAGGATATCCTAAGGCTAGACCAGTGTCAGGATATTAAAGGGCACTGACTTCCCAATAAAGACTGCCATAGATGTTCATGGCAGCCAGGACCGATGGCTAAGCGTGCTCTCCGAGGCACGGAGCAGGCGATAATTGTCAATCAATACGCACATCATTTTGAAAAGTCATATGACTTCCGAAAGTCAGAGGTGCGCGACGTGGCCTCGAACCCGAAACCCTCTGCATTTTCTTTCTAGTCTAACCGGATTTGACTGGATATCAGTATTACGTTTGAGTTCAATCCCATTAAAGATTAAAAATGTGTGTGATCCACAAACAGATGTCTCAATCTGATTGTTCACTGTGTCCGATGTGTTTGTAGAGTCCCTCGACTCAGGCATAGTTTATAGTGCGGGAGCTGTCTTTAAACAAGAAATAAATACGGTGCCTGCTCGAATATGCCCAGTTATCTATACTAATACTATAAAGCTGAAGAGTTTGTTTGTTTGTAAGTAAGTAAGTAAGTATTTATTTATTTTCAAAACATAAGTAAGTACACATTATTACACGAATATTTTACAGTACACAAAAACACAGAAAAGTAGGTACCTACATATGTAATGAAAATGAGGTTACCACTCAGGTTTATTGTTGTTTGAACGCGCTAATCTCAGGAACTACTGGTTCGAATTGAAAAATTCTTTTGATGTTGGATAGCCTATTTAAGGAAGGCTATAGGCTATATAACATCACGCTACAACCCACGGGAGCGGCGCAGTAACCATAAACGGGAGTGAAACCGTGGGCACATCTAGTCACTACATAATCCACGCATAGAAGACAATAATACTGCACAATCTTCTCACCCCAAGGATATCGGCAATTTAACCAGCTTTACTACCAAGTCCATTATAAAATTATACATACTCGTATCAGGATGTAGTAATATCGTATGCAGTAAAACATAAGAAGGAAACCATAATACAAATTGCAGTGTTGGTCGGTCCATTCATGCAACGATGTATTGGTTCACATCAAAGCGTCCCACGGGTCAGTCTCATGGTAACGTCGAAAATATGTTGATTGTTCGCATTGCGATGTGAGACCACTGTTTAAACGTTGTTATTTGTTAAAAAATAAATAATTGTTTATTGCCAAAAAATATTAACATTGTCAAATACAATATCCTGTGCCCCCACACTAGGCAAGCCTGTCTTGTGGGTACCTGACGCGACAAAATTATTTAACATACATTGTTAGCTCGGACAGCATCATAAAGTATATCTATGGCTCATAAATTTAAAAAAGAAAAATAGGTACAACAAACTTATAATTACTATAACATGCGAAGTTTATAATACTAAAAATAAGTGCATATGAAAACAATATAAATAGGTAATAATAATGTCTTCCAGACCGAATTTTAAGCATGGCGGCATATTTTAGCGGAGACTAGCTGTATCATCATCATCCTCTTGCCCTGGTCCCAATTTATTTGGGGTCGGCGCAGTATGTCCTTCGCTTCCATACTTCTCTGTCACCCGTCATCTGATCATTTACCCCTTTCCCTTTCATATCCATCCTCACACAGTACATCCATCTTTTCCTTGGCCTTCCTCTCCATTTTCTTCCCTCTACCCTCATATTCAAGACTAGCTGTATGCGGAGGAGATATTATAGTGCACAAGTGCACTTTCTCTACACTCATATAGTTCGATGGGGCGGCATCCGATACGACCATGGAGAGATCAGTTTAGGATCAACGGCTTTACGGGCTTTCAGAGGCATGAGGGTGTTGAACACCGGCAATTTTCAAACACCAGGCACGCAATAGCAATTAAAAATTCCTTGATAATAAAGCCCCAATGACTTAAAGTTGGCCTGATAAGTGATTTAAACCCATGCAGAGTAATCCCATTCGCTACCAGTCGCCACAGAAGCAGTCACAAAATATGTATATGTTATAAGTACAGCAGTTTCACATTCAAATCAAATCAAATCATTTATTTCGGGCTGCATAGGCCCATAGATAAATACTGTAACCTAAATTTACATATTATATAACTTTATAATACATACAACACCATCTAGCCCAAACTAAGCAGAGCTTGTACTATGGGTACTAGACAATGGATAAATATTACATATATACTTTTTTATTGTTTTATAAATACATACATATTATACCTACATAGAAACACCCAGACCAACACAAACATCCATATTCACGCATACAAATGTTTGACTTGTGCGGGAATCGAACCCGCGATCTCAGGCGTGGCAGTCGGTTACATTATCCACTACGCCATCGAGGCCGATTTGATGTTAGTAAATACACCTTAATACTATGTTAGTAAAACTTCACTGCGCACACTTAATACTAGTGCTTCGCATGCATTTAACGGTTTATGAGTGATGCGTGAGTGAGTAATAAACATCCGAAGCACCAAACATCTGCGCAATATTTTACATTAATTATGATACCTAATATCATAATTAATGTAAAATATTGGGCAGATGCGCTTTAACTACGAAATTGCCGTCAATAACCTACATCTAATTTAGTGGTTTCTGTAAAAGCTGTCTGGCCGTATTCGTTGTTTAATTCGCCATAATTATAATAATGTAACCAACCATCATGTCGATGTTGTTAATTTAAGACAAGCCATAGTGGCCTAAATACAACAAACTATACATGAAAAAAGAACATAGAACTCGAATTGGCCATTCACAAAATATTGATGATAAACCGCAACCGATTTTCTTCTTACAAAGCGGCAACTTCATATTTAAACCCATCTATACTAATATTATAAAGCTGAAGAGTTTGTTTGTTTGTATGCGCTTATCTCAGGTACTACTGGTCCGAATTGAAAAATAATTTTAGTGTTGGATAGCTCATTTATCGAGGAAGGCTATAGGCTATATAACATCACGCTACGACGCACAGGGGCGGCGCAGTAATGATAAACACGGGTGAAACCGCGGGAACATCTAGTCTATCTATCTATATATATATAAAAGAAGATGTCCTGACTGACTGACTTAGAGACAACGCACAGCCTAAACCGCTGGTCGTAGGAACTTGAAATTTGGAGAGCATGTTTGTTTTAATTTGTAGGGGTGTACTAAGAAAGGATTTTTTGAAATTCCTCCCCTAAGGGAGTGAAATAGAGGGGTAAAGTTTATATGGAATTTGCTCATTTCTGGACTTATAAGTATAAAAATAGGTATACAAGTTATGGATTATAATTGAAAATACCTGTGTAGGTAAAATGGACAAAACTCCCCCTAAAAGGTAAAATGAGGAGTAAAATTTGTATGGAAATTTTCTCATTTCTGGACTTAGCAGTATGAAAATTGGTACATAAGTTTTCGGTTACAATTGAAAAATATCTGTGTAGGTGAAATGGATAAAACTCTCCCCTAAAGGGGCGGAAGGTGGGATAAAGTTTGTATGAAAATTTTCTCACTTCTGGACGAGTACGACCCGAATTGATTGTCAAATTCTAAATTAACGCGAGCGAAGCCGCGAGCAAAAGCTAGTTTATTATATAAGTAGACTATTTGTAAGGCAATCTCGGAATTGCCACTAGTTTAGTAGTAAATGCATTAGATTATTACAGCAATAAGTATAAAGGATTAGAATTGATCGCGTCATAGTGTAATAATTAAGTACCAACTTAATCTATACTAATAGTATAAAACTGCAGACGTTTTATATTTGTTTGTTTTATCTCAGGAACTACCAGTCTAAATTGAAATTTATGATTGAACTAGATTATGTCGTGCCTCGGCGAGCACGTTAAGCCGTCGGTCGCGGCTGCCAAGAAAATCTATGGCAGTCGTTATTGGGAAGCCAGTGCCCTCTAATATCCTGACACTGGTCTAGCCTTAGGGTATCGTTAGCCTTCGGGTTGCGGAGGTCAGATAGCAGTCGCTCCGTGTAAAAACTGATATCAAGTCAAATCCGGTTAGACTAGCAAGCCGACTCCAAGTGACTTGAGAATAATAAAGGCTAGGGAGAAGAAGGATGTGCTAATCTTTGGTATTACTAGTCCGATATGAAACTTTTCATTTTGTAGTTTGTTTATTGTGGAAGATTTACGGATATTTAACATCACGCCATGCATCGCCACGATAGCGGAGTAGCGTAGGTGAAACCGTGAACGATAGCTAGTATAATTACTTATGTATTCCAATAAAATACACAATATGTGACACGATGTATTCTTACATCGTAAAAGTTGTTCAATGTAATACGAAGGCTTTGTTTCAAACGATGTCAATGACTTTAGTTATTACCCGGCAATGCATTTCATTTCCACTTCATATCGTAAGACGTCTTTGCAGTACATCCCCGAAAGGTTAGTCAGAATTGAATCAAGTTATATTTCGTCAGATGTTTACATCTCATGTGGTATCCTCTGTGCATCAAAATATTTGAATAAAAGGTTTTATAAGATCTATTTCTGTCCCGCTTAGCCCAAATAAAATATCAATGTGTAAAAAAAATACTACAGCCCGAAATGATTTTACTTTTGATATAGTCATTCCGTATTTCCTGTTACTTCCTCCAAAAGAAAACAGGTTTTAGTTATTTTAGATGTCTTAAAACAACAGTATAACCAAGTGGATTTCTAAATTTTGACGATTATTAATTAATAATTTATTTTTGAATGATTCTGCTTATTATAATTAAATTATAAAAAGCATAATATAGGAACATGGCAGTGATAGATATAGATTATATACAACGTTTTCGAAAAGTAGCGATAGTTTAGTGGAACACAGTTGGATTGCCACGTCTCTGCGTGACAGTCCAACTGTCACGCAGATGATGTTTGACTTTTTTATTTATTTTGACGAGAAAAAAAACAATATATATTATGCACATTCCTTTAAAAAGTCAGAGTTACGTACGGTCGAGCTCGAGACCTCTGTCTTGAGCTCGATCGTACGATCGTCGATATATTGTTAATTATTGCTCGCTTTAACAGGGAAGGAAAATATCGTTAGGCAACCTGCCTGTATGAGAGTTATATTAGAAATCGCGCTGCGCCAGCGAAGTGGACTATGGCGTAACTCTTCTTATACTGAGAAAAGACCCGTGCTCAGCTGTGGGACAGTTCGTAAATGGAGCTGTTATTATTAACACATAGAGTCATTTTCCATAGAGAACACCGAGAAATGCATTTGTATGGATTAAACCAGCTGTTTCCCGGACTGCGCCGAGCGAAATGTGCCAAAACAGGCGGTCACAGTTAAGTGAATAAAATCAACGCTTTTTGTTTAATACAAATATAAAATATAGATTTACTATAACAATGAATGTGTTTACAATTACTCCTGTTGTCAAGAGTTGTTCAAGCCGCCCGTGGGCCTCTGACATGGCTTAACGACTGCTATCAATTTGACAACAACCGGAACCGACTTTTACGTGCCCTCCGAAACACGGAGACGCTCAAATGAAATACCACTAAGCGGTCACCCATCTATAGACTGACCTCACCCAACGTTGCTTAACCTCGTTAATCGTTTACCGATCAGTGAGTGCAACTGGCTATGCAGTTTTTGTTCTACTCGAGAATCGACGTTTATTTATAGATGCCAGATGTGCATACGCTGTTACATACTTTATTGTCACTATAAAGCAATTTATCTATACAGGTGTAGGATTAAATAAAGTTATACATATTGTATTAGATGTGTTGCATTAAATAAATCTCTTTTAATTGTAAAAGTGACTTGAAAGTTCTAATACCTCTACATTATGGTGTCAAATATAGTGTAAATTCTTTTACACTATATTTGACACGATAACTCATTGTTTTATATGCCACAGTGGTATTTATAGTTTAGATAGCTCAGTGGGGAGACCAACAGACTGCAATGCAGAGGGTCTCGGCATCGAACCCACGTCGCGAACCTCTGACTTTCGGCAGTTATATGACTTTTCGGAATTATGTGCGTATTGATTGAGAATTATCGCCTGCTCCGTGCCTCGGAGAGCACGTTAAGCCAACGGTCCCGGCTGCCATGAACATCTATGGCAGTCGTTATTGGGAAGTCAGTGCCCTCTAATATCCTGACACTGGTCTAGGCTTAGGGTATCGTTAGCCTTCGGGTGGCGGAGGTCAGATGGCAGTCGCTCCGTGTAAAAATTGATATCCAGTCAAATCCGGTTAGACTAGAAAGCCGACCCCAAATGACTTGGGAATAATAAAGGCTAGGAAGAAGAAGTGGTATTTATAATTTCTAACATTATGAATAATAAACCTCCTAAAACACTTGCTATAAGCTGTATTTGAACAAAGATTATTTTCTTCGTTTTCCTTCCTTGAATATGTTTTAAACATGTTAAGTAAAGCAATTCATGACATTACTCAGTTACTTTGCTACCTAAAGTCCAGTTCAGATTGTCATATGCTGTGGTTGTGACGTCACAGACCAGTCATATAGCCGGTCCCGAATTCGATAGTCTGCATTTCTTCACTCGAACCGACGCGTGCCGAATGCCCAATCAGTTTCGTTCAAGTACGACAGAACTGGTTGTAGAACGGCTTTAAGGAAAGTTTATTGTGTTCTCCGAAACAATAAAATGTTCGATTTTAAAGGTTACAGCCCTTGAGACAAGATTAAGAGAGACGTTCTACAACCTGACAATTAATTTTCATTACGAACTTGGAAAGATATCGAGATGCAAACAAGTACGTAACAAAAATAAATTTGTAAAGACTTTGTTTGTGTAAGTAAAGTTGGAAAGTAGTTTTGATTTATGTATTAAGTGAATGTTCACTTCGCGTGCATTTCCACTGTCGACATCAGTTTTCGATGGCAATGGTACCCACGTAATAGGCGCGCTATGCCAATGTCAATGTCATGGGAGGCCAGCATAACACACTGACATTTCGTAAAGCTAAACATGATAGTAGCAAAGGCCTAGTTTTATATGTCTTTTGAATACCGTTCCGTTGATAACGTTTTTTTATCTTAGTTTGCTGTTTAATGTTTGTAATACCAGTATTTATTCAAATCTACTTGATAAATCTTGATTTACGACTGCGATCTAATCAATCAAAAGGCATGTATATGTTGTAATGTAGTATGGACCTAAATAGAGTCCTAGTGTAATCCCCATGCAGTAGTTTATTTATTAATAATAACAGAGGCCCTAAAATGGTGCCTTGTGGCACTCCTGATCTGTTTATTCGAAATTGAGATCTATAAGGTGTTAATAGTAATTTGTCATTTATGCGAAATATTTCTACACATTGAGTCCTATCGTACAGATAACTTCGAAGCCAGTACAAAGCCGGGCCTCGGATGCCATAGCGCTCACATTTCTCGAGCAGATTTTCAAAATTGACCAGATCGAAAGCTTTACTCATGTCCAGAAAAACCACAGTAACTGGATGATCTTTGTCAACGTTAATATATTCATGTTATTCATGAATATATTCATGTATGTGTTAAATATTATTAATCCTAATCCTAACTAATATTATAAAAGCGAAAATGAGTTTGTTTGTTTGTTTGTTACCTTTTCACGCCTAAACTACTGAACCGATCATCCTGAAATTTTGCATATACGTTGTCAGGTGTACAGAAACGGACATGGGCTACCTTTCATCCCGAAAAAAATTACTGTCCCGGAGGAAAACAACAATAACGTTCTTATGATAATAGATGGCGCCACGTGTCTTTCGAATCATGATTGAATTACATTATTACAAGCAGAGTACAACCCGAATTGATTGTCAAATTCTAAATTAACGCGAGCGAAGCCGCGGGCAAAAGCTAGTAAACAATAAGACGAAGATTACCAAGTTACGTATAAATCAAATTATGATAAGGTAGTTCTTAGTACCTCACGTGATGCTAACGGCTCACACCTTAGATATAAATAAACATTCATAAAATGTAAATCATTTAGTTTGAACACGTCTATTGTACATAATGAAACACTTATTACATTTAAAATAAGCAGACACTTCTTGGAATTATACATACATAGAATAAGGTCTGTTCCGGTAGGCAGTGACAGAGGGTTACAGTTATGTTTATCGTTCTGTTCCTTCACGTCGCTCTGGCTAACATTCGTATTTGGAAAGACTTCATCATAATCATGCAACGAGAAAGTATAACAGTGATATCTGAAAGAATAATCAACGCCACAACAAGTGATTTCATTGTTGAATTTAGTCAGCCAATCCCAGCAGTTGACGTAAGTAACGACTGTCTTTTACCAAATGTGGTGGTCTGCCTTTCAGAATCTCTGGTGTAAGAGTATTATTAACTAGGTATTAATGTTATAGATTCTAATAATCTTATTTATTAAACATCGGTTTTTCAAATATTGTTATTATTGTGGAGAATTTAACTCAATATTTTATTTGGATATGTTAAGTAATTAGTTAATAACTAACTTTGAAGTACACTTCACGTTTCAAATACGTAGGTATTCGCAGAGTTCTATAGCTGCAGCATAATTTACATAAATTATGTTTAAAATGATAAATGTTTCCATTCTATGTATAATATTTAATTACGGTGACATCATTACACAAATCAGACTCTTTTGTGTTATTATATTTAGTCGTCTTGGTTCTTCGTTGAAAATGATCTCGCTATTATAATATAATAATAATTTGCGTCATGGTCGAATAAAAAGGCCTAATATCAGTCATTTCATATGACGGCTGAATAATTGTTTCACGATGACAATTTGGGACTAAGCTATACCACGTTACTTTAAAGCCACGTTTTTTTAATAATTAAACTTGTTTTGTATTCTTTTAAAGCGGTGTCTTGTCGTGGAATAATTTAAATAAATTATATATACAAGAGATAAAAGGTAGGCCGCAGTGCAATGTGTAATCTTTTCTTAAACAATGTGAAAAAAACCTAATATGCATATCTCCCATTACGATCTAGAACATTTCTCTTTTAAAGGGAAACGTTACTTGTATAACACACAAGGTTTATTCCACTACTTTGTTTATGTGGGCTCCAGTTTGACCACGACGTCATCATACTACACACCAGCTCAACAGACCTACTAAACGGAATTAATAACGCATTAATAAAGGCATTTAAAAAAAATATCTACTGCTTGTGAGGGTCTTTTCACACCTTTTACTACAGATATTTACTTTGTGATTTTTTTTCCTTATATAATCTTGAATAATGCTTCTTTAAGTTTGCGATTTTTTTCGTTTGTATATATCTTTAGTATTATATTTATGTAGATATCTTTGATTTTTTTTAAATGCCTATAATTTTTAAAATACGTAGTTAAATTTTATTTTTATTTTTCTGATAGCTATTATAATTTAGCATGTTACTTGATTCCGGTTTGTCGTCGACTTCTGGGACACCTGTATATGCTTACATTTATTAGGTTGGTATACACTATTTGTATTTATGGGTAAACTAGATTTTGCCGTGGCTTCGCTCGCGTTAATGTAAATTATATCAATAAATTTATATCCCTCGGGAACAGTACTTTTTTCTGGATGAATTGTAGCTTATGTCCCTTTCTGTACCTCTGATAACTTGTATACACAATTTCATGGTGATCGGTTGATTAGTTAAGGCGCGAAAGCGTTATAAACGAATAAATACAAACTACATTAATATTTATAATACTTACTAGCTTTTGCCCGCGGCTTCGCTCGCGTTAATTTAGAATTTGACAATTAATTCGGGTTGTACTCTGCTTGTAATAATATAATTCAATAATGATTCAAAAGATACGTGGCGCCATCTATTATCATAAGAACGTTATTGTTGTTTTCCTCGGGTACAGTAATTTTTTTCGGGATGAAACGTAGCCTATGTCCGTTTCTGTACACCTGAGAACGTATATGCAAAATTTCAGAATGATCGGTTCAGTGGTTTAGGCGTGAAAAGGTAAAGAACAAACAAACAAACAAATTCATTTTCGCTTTTATAATTAATATTATTAATTAATGTATTAACGCCTGTTAGGATTTGGATTAGGATAGTTAGGATTAGTAGATAAGGATTATTTTACCTAAATTATTTCATATTATTTAAACACTATAAAATTAACCGTAATTAAAATAAATAAATAGGTAGGGTAAGTATGTACCTACTACAATAATTACATACAACGTTTGAAATATTTCAATAGATTTTTTATCTGTCAAAAAACTATGATGCTAATTTTTCGTTAAGATAATCCGTCATCTCAATTGCCATGTCAATTTCACTGATCTAAGCCTACGTACGCGCGATAGCCGCTGCGTGTGAAGTGCGGTGCGCGGCGTGCCTGCAACTCGACTCGCGTGCCTTAAAAACAAGACTAGTCCATCGTACCGTGACAGTCGACACCAACCTTCGCAGACAGAGTACGCGGCCAGGCTCACCTGTCGCGAGCATGGCGAACTGACTCGCGCGTATTTATTTTACACAAACGACAATAAATAATTCTAACTTTTTTATAACGATTCCAAATACGAATTGAAACAATTTTATTAATCTGTGCTATAAGTGAGCGGGAAAAGCGTTCGATTTTTGAATTCAGTTTGTTTTTCTTTTTTTAAATTTCTGACTGTGAAAATGGGTTTGAAAGCGGAAGATACGAGGCCGAGCAAGCTGGCGATCATGGATGAGGATATTTCGGATAAACCAAGTAAGTGCAATTTATTTATACTTAAAAAGAAAAATATTTCGTTATAATTTAAATAAGTGAAAATCATAGTTCTTTTTCTTTTGTAGAATAATTATAAATCGAAGTAAATAATAGCTAACAAAAGTTTATTAAATGAATAATGTGTTAAAAATATATCCCAATGGTTTTTTTTAAACTAATAAATAAAGTTCACGTATTTGGTATGTAGGTAGGTATCTAAATAATGTTACCATGTGTGAGTTACTTAAATTGTCATTTAAATATCAAAATACCTACTCAAACGAAACGAATAATTTTACATAATTTGCAATTATCAAATGAATTCGTACATATATATTCCTGAACATAAAATCGTTCTACATGTTAAATTGTTTTTGCTAAACTAGATACCTAAACTAAATAAAACATCTTATTATTTGC
The DNA here is from genome assembly GCA_963564715.1 of Catocala sponsa. Taxonomy (NCBI): domain Eukaryota; kingdom Metazoa; phylum Arthropoda; class Insecta; order Lepidoptera; family Erebidae; genus Catocala; species Catocala sponsa. The sequence goes on from OY751336.1 coordinate 1,140,722, forward strand.
CATTTTTTGCGAATTTTCTTATCTATCTTATTTGAAGGGTAAACACAAACAGTTTGTTTCTAATAATAGTCTTTAAACAAGTTCACTTGTTATATATTTTTTTATTGTTGTTATGTATATAGTACATTAATTTAAAACTATGTAAACAATTACTCAAAAAAACAATATTAGTCAGTAAATGGACACCTACAGCTATTAAAATATTTATATTTCTTATCGGAATCGAATAATATAAAAGTAGGTACAGGTGCCAAAAGAAAAAAAAACTGAGTATGATATTAATATCTATGACTATAAAACTTAGAAGATTGTCTTTACTATGATCATAATTATTGATGTCTTCTACAATATTGCGAGCTACTAACTAATTATCCAGTTAATTAATTTAATTTATGGAGAAATTACAATACTGTGAGACATTCGCTTAGCAGCTAATATAAGTATCTGTATAATAAAAAATAAGAAAAGTGTTTTGTAGTTGCCCATGCAAGCAAAATTAAATTCAATTATGCATTTACAAGCCAATGCTTATGCATGTATGAACTTATAATTTGCACTACAATAGAGTACCTATTGTATGAATTATTTATTTTATTTATTATTATTTAATAAGACAAATTCAATTAAACTTTTTTATATCGAGGCAAAGGTAATTTAGTGTTGCGTGTGACATAAATCACTTCGTTGACACATAGGTAGGTCACATTAATTCAGCTAATGTTAACTTTTATAATGCGGGCATTACCACATACATTAATAGAAAATACTTAAACGAATTATTCGTGAAATTAATATAGTTAAAAATGCTTTGTCAGTAAAGATTTTAGGCTTGGATGCTTATGGTGAAACCAAATTCACTTTATATTTTTCACATACATCGAAATAACGAGCACAAATAAGTTCCAGCCTTAGAGTATACAATGTATATTCTAATGTCCCAGCTTTCTTCAGCTTCTTCTTTTAAGCACACATTTAAATAGCGAATGAAACCCTTAACCATACAAATCACATACACCACAAAAGTATGATACAAAAATACCAAAAAAACTTTGCTGTGACCGGATGTTATACACTAAAGATCACCATGTATTTGATTTGATTATTGACATTGTTTGTTAGCTCATTTCGGCAGCAAAATACAGTCAGCCAGAAAATTATTCACACGCAAAATGTCGCTTACTAGTTAGACAATTACAAAAAAATATCATTATGTGTACAAAACCGATTACATGTGATATTATAAGCATATTTTTGGAATTATTACGACTTATGCATAAGTAGACAATGCCAAATATATGCGTAGCGGTTTGGATAAGACCATGGCTATTAGAAGAAATTCACACTGCAATCTTAATTGAATATACCTACAAATAAAATACTTGTAACAGGTATATTCTTATAATAATATTGAAATTTGTAAGTAGGTATATTAAAAATGGGTAAATTTATACTACAGTTAGTCTACCTGAATAACTTTGTGACTTAAAATATTTATTGTTATTTGGCATAATAATGTGTTATTTGATTGTTATGTGCCTTATTTTATTAAATATTTATGTTGTATAGTAAAATATGGTTTAATGGCATCGTTTTTATCTTTTTAATGTTTTAATATTAGATATACCGAAGGACACAGATATAAATAGGTTCATTGGTTTAAACAAAACTGCATAGTCATGTTATGCACTATAATGCGTGTGCCCGTGAAATACCGATTATGTCAACAAAATAAGTTAGCAGTTTATAATTTAATATAATACAAATAAAAAATCGTGATGGCTATATTTACTTTATTAAACGGCAAAAACGAATCTGTTGGCCTAAGTGATATAAATTTCGTGTCTATTACAGCATGATACACATTTTTTACAACACTATTGTATATTTTTGAGGTTAAGTACCGGAAAATCGATCATTTTTATACCGGTTTTTATTTTTATGACTAGTCTTATACATATTCATGAAGTGGTTGAACATTTTTTAGCGGTTGGTATTAGATTTTTCGCTTATACATTTCTATAAATAGTTTTTGTCGTGTGTGGTTGTGCGGCTAGCGACTACCGCAGTTGACCTTACTAGGAGAAATTTTCTAAGTTCGGCAACCTCTTGAAGGACTGGTGATCAATATCGACATGTGAAACTTAATATATGTATGTAGCTCATAAAGTTCGACGTAACTGAACCGTGACCTACTATTACATTATGGCCAATTTATGACGACATAGTCTAAATATGTCTATTTTTATTTGGACTCCAAAGGGCGTTCACTGGGTTAAATAAACCAAAATATATGTATGTGGAGACCAGAGGTTCCCAGACTTTTTTCTCATATGTTGACCACTTTCAAAATTTAGCTGGTTCCGGTGGACCCCCTGCAGCTACATTTCTACCATATCCTTGGCATTCGTATTTATATTGGTGAAGAATCAAACAAGTTCATGCAATTAAAAAATTTGATCAAAACTCTCCGGAATTCTTTTTTTGTTATTCTCTACCGAAAACAACGGTAACTTCGGAACGACTGAATATGGACTATGCAAGTTTTTACAAGTAACAGTCGCTGAGCTTCTTAAAATATTATCTGCCTACATTGATAGGTGAAGTCAAGCCAACATTTTAGTTCTTCACTCGAAAGCAAATAACTTTTGTGGACCCCCACTTACGAATTGTGAACCTCCATTTTTTTTGTCACGCCAACGTAGACCCCCGTCGAGTCTCCCGTGGACCCCTGGGGTCACTTTGGGAACTAAGGGTGTAGACAAACATTTCTGGTATACCTATTTAGGGGGTGTTATGTGTATAATCAACGACTGCGTCCGTCGGTGGCACAGTGGTACTTCATGCGACTGCTGCGAATGAGGTAGCGTGTTGGATTCCCGAATCGTCCAAAGTGTTATTAGATTTTCCTGTTAGGAAATTCGCAATCACGGCACGGTATCTTGTAATGTCCAGTAAACGCAAATAAGCACGCCGCTATTATTTATTTATTTACATCACGAACGAAGAACGACTTGCGCCAATTACACTATTTAATAATATAATATATAAATTTAAAATTTAGCATTCATGTATTCTGCTCACAGTACCTCATAAATTCTAATAATAATACTTTCCATTATGTGGAATCTAAAACTTTTAGACTAAAACCAACCTAGGCAAAATGTGGATGTGTCTCACTTCTAACGGATAGGAGAAGTAAGACAGATCCTCATTTTGCCTGAATTTTATTCGGGTATATAAGAGTAAACTATGTATGTACTCGTAATCATGTTTGGTATATCAATGTTTGGTAAGGTATAATAAATAAGCAGGCTATTCAATGAGTACATCTATTAAATAAAATTGAAGCAATAAAATTCGAATGTAACTATTTTATTTAAAACTATTATTATACATTACATAATCTTATGTAAATTTTTATTGCTTTCGTTGCATGTTTAGGCGATTATAGATTCGCAAGTAAGCGATGTTCAACAAGATGAAGCAATTTTATTGTTTTATTTGATATCACAAATCCACAGACAATAATTTATTTCTTGTGTGTTGCCTTAACACCTGTGGTTGTGTGACAACACTAATAGTTTCTACGGCATAGACAATGCTAGATGAATCAAAGGCAACATTAAAGAGAAATAATAGGTGCTTTACATGCTGTGTTCGATCACACAATGAATGAGTAAAATTTATGACGCATTGATAATTCGTTATTGTCATAGTTTGCTTGATTTCATGCAATTATTTTTTTATGCATTCGAAAGCTGTGAAGAATTTCTATACTAACAATATAACGCTGAAGAGTTTATTTGTTTTAAACGCGCTAATCTCTGGAACTGCCAGCCGGATCTGAAAATTGTTTTCTCATTTGATAGCCTAATTCGTCAGGAAGGTTATAGGCTACTAGATGTGCCCGCTCGCGTTTATAGTTACTGCGCCGCCCTCGTGGAATGTAGCGTGATGTTATATAGCCTATAGCCTTCCTCGATAAATAGGCTATCCAACACTAAAATAATTTTTCAATTCTAACCAGTAGTTCCTGATATTAGCGCGTTCAAACAAACAAACAAACTCTCCAGCTTTATAATATTAGTATAGATATAACATCACGTCACGAACGACGGGAGCGGAGTAGTAATTATAAACGTGGGTGAAGCCGCGGGTGGCAGTTAGTTGAGAATAATGTCGTGAGCCGTGAACTTGAAAGTTATTCTTCTTCGTCTAATGCTAATTTTATGATATCTGACACAGGCGTCCGATAGCGGCTTTGCTTGCATAGTAGTCTGCCAATTTTACGGTTAAAGTACATGCAGGTAGGTACTTATTGCTGATATGCGACAATAATAATATAATATAATATAGTATTCTATCACATACACACAACACCATCTAGCCCAAACTAAGCAGAGCTTGTACTATGGGTACTAGACAATGGATAAACATACATATATACTTTTTTTTTTAAATACATACATATTATACATAGAAACACCCAGACCTAGACAAACATCTATGTTCATGCACACAAATGTTTGACTTGGGCGGGAATCGAATCCGTGACCTCAGGCGTGGCAGTCGGTTACACTAACCACTACGCCATCGAGGCCGACAAATAGGTTCCAATGCCATGATACTTTAAGCTGATTTTGCGTCTATATAACTACAGAAATGTTATCACGGCCTGTAGAATGAACTACATTACAAGACAATGAGCCAATCACAATCTTAATCTCCCTATGACCACGATTGCTAAAAAGCAACCGACACGTCAGAGAAAGTATAAATAAAATAGATTTAATATGTAGTTTAACCTATTAAGTCGTAGCGGCACACTGGCGGCCAGACACAATAGATTTAAATTATTTCTGGTATATCTTAGCGCGCACCAACAAATTTGGGTCCTCATACCTGTGCCGAACGATCAAGGCACGGAATTCTCTGCCACGACACGTGTTTCCTTCTTCCTTCAATCCTGGGTCCTTTAAGCGGGGCATGAAAAAGCACCTCAGGCCGTCAAAGAAGGACCTCAACATCGCCTCAGCTGCTATGAGGATGGTGTGGAGGCCGCTGCTCTTAGACCACATGATCGCTCACGATCAGGTGGAGTGTGATCATTTTGACCAGCAAAAATAAAATCGAATACTTATTTCTCAGATTAAATATAATATGTAGTTCAGAAGGAGTGTTTTCAAAATAAACCGCGATTAAATATGTATAAAGAAATTTAATTTACAATTATTTCAAAAAAATATTGTACCACGACCTGAATATCTTGGATTACATATCAAAGTAGGCAATTGAGTTATCAATAGTGCAATTTTATATTTTTTTATTTACCATGACGTGCCGCCATTGCTGCAAGACTGTTGCCAGCACATAAAATGAATAACGATAAAACGAACACGCATAATGCTTTTCCTATTAGTTATACAACTGACAGAACGCGTGTCTGGAAGATGTGGTCAGAACATTTGTGGTTTGTTATGTGCACGTCCTACAGTAATATTGTTCTTAACTTTCACAATTTGCCTCGGTGGTGCTGTGGTGATAATTTCCGCTTTTGTCCATGTGGTTGTAAGGTCTCGGGTTCAATTCCCGGGTAAGGCAAAATGTTATTGGTGGCTGTTAAAAAAATTACAGAAGTACGGAGTCTATAAATGTGCTTAGTGAAGTACAATAGTCTCGCGTCCTATTATATGGGACATAAAACAGCTGGCGAAATTTGGGTGTTTTACACCTCATTTTACTATGGGGATATAAGACGAATAATTTACTTCTCAACTCTACAAAAACTATGTATCAAGTTTACATTGCCAAACATAAAGAGTCCTAACGTGAATATAATTTTAAATGATGAAATTATTACTTTTGTTCAATCTACAGTCTTTTTAGGATTAACTTTAGATCATAAAGTTCAGTGGGGCGCTCAAATATCGTGTCTTGCAGGGAAACTTAGCTCAGCCGCATACGCAATTCGGAAAGTAAGACAGCTTACTGATATAGATACTGCAAGACTAGTATATTTCAGTTACTTTCATAGTGTCATGTCCTACGGTATATTATTGTGGGGCAAGGCAGCTGATATTGAGACAATTTTTATTCTTCAAAAGCGTGCAGTACGTAGCATTTATAATTTAGGACCACGAGTTTCCCTGAAAGATCGATTTAAAGAAATAGGCATACTTACTGTTGCGTCGCAATATATATTTGCTAACATTATGTTTATTAAACATAACATTTACTTATATAATAAGAATAGTGATATCCATAACGTAAACACTAGAAATAAGCATAAGTTAGTAGGCCCATATCATCGTTTACATAAAGTTCACAATACATTTGCGGGACTCGGTATACGTTTTTTTAATAAATTACCTATTAATATAATTAATTTACCATTGTTTAAATTTAAAAACGCCGTTAAAAACAACTTATTCGGAAGGGTTATTATTCAGTCAACAACTACTTAAATGACAAAAACTCATGAAGCTAGTTGCTTGTTGCATACAGGATTCAAAGATCTGTATTACTTATAAGTCAATTTAAGCCTTTGCATAGTCACAAAGTGTAAGTGTATGCGCCATCATGCCATCCTACTGTCTATTTTAGATTTATATTAAATAATATATCTTAGCTCAAATTATTTCCTCCCTATAATATTATTAAGTTATTATTTTTATTATCTTTAGTTTTTATAGTCAGTAGTATATGACATAATGGCTGTAACACCTTGTTAATCTGAGTTGTAAAATACTGAAATTATATTTAACTGACGATTTAAAAGAGTGGCCGTGAGTTTCTTGCAGGTTTCTTCTCATAGGCTCTACCCTTTGCCTGAACCTAGCAACTAACCTAAGCAGCTGTAGCTTCAGTAACTTAGTAAACTCACTAACCTATATACTTTGACGTTCATAAGCGTTACTTTGTGACCTAAATGAATAAATGATTTTTGACTTTGACTTGACTTTGACTTTGACGCCAGTGTATGTAACTGGGAAACAGGCGTGAATCTATGTATGTATGTATGTAACTATGTATGAAACGCACTTGTAACTCTTCTGGTGTTGCGGGTGTCCATGGACTCATCCAAGCAGGGCTATGTCCAATCGCTTACCATCAGGCAATCCGTCTGCTCATTTGCCAACCATTCCATAAAATAAACTAAATGTTTGTTACTTAATCACATTCGAACAGCTGATCTAATTTTGATGAGATTTTGCAAGCAGAAAGACTATGACTTTGATTCATCTATGGGTACTTTGATGCTGTAAGTCGTTTAGGTTTTTCTATGTGGCTATAAGTTAATACGGGACAGAAATTAGGGTGGTATTAGTTATTGAACAAAGTATCTATACTAGAATAATATTACTCTTCTCCCTAGCCTTTATTATTCCAAAGTCACTTGGGGTCGGCTTTCTAGTCTAACCGGATTTGACTGGATATCAGTTTTTACACGGAGCGACTGCCATCTAACCTCCGCAACCCGAAGGCTAACGATACCCTAAGGCTAGACCAGCGTCAGGATATTAGAGAGCACTGACTTCCCAATAACGACTGCCATAGATGTTCATGGCACACGGGACCGACGGCTTAACTAACTCATAATTCTACCTACATTGCAGCAATGATAACAACAATTCGCACGGATTACACCGGGCGAAGCCGGGGCGAGTTGCTAGTACTTTACATAACTATACCTATAACACATTATGGTATAGTCACGCCTAAAGAAAAGTGGATTTGTTTGAATTGAAATGTTTGTCTAGTTGTGTAATGTTTACTTCGTTAGTCATAGTATTGTTTGTTTTGAATCACGTATTTATTATTCACGAAGGAAAGCAACAACATATTGACTATACTTTTCCTATTTAGTAAGGTTTACCCAAATGTGTAATGCTAAATTTTAGCATTACACATTTGGGTAAACCTTACTCCACGCGCATACTCTCTCTTTGACTAACAACTAATGTTATGTGAGTTTGTTTGTTACGCTTTCACGCCTTAACTACTCGACGGATTGTCAAGAAATTTCCCATACACTTTGTCAGAAGAATAGAAAAGGACATAGGATAAGTACATATCATCAGAAAGAAAGTAGTGTTCCCGAGGGATGGCTTTAGTAGCCATCCCTCGGGAACACTACTTTCTTACATAACTTTATTGTTTACTAGATGTGCCCGCGGTTTCACTCGCGTTTATGGTTACTGCGCCGCCCCTATGGGTCGTAGCATGATGTTATATAGCTTATAGCCTTCCTCGGTAAATAGGCTATTTAACAATAAAAGAATTTTTCAATTTGAACCAGTAGTTCCTGAGATTAGCGCGTTCAAACAAACAAACTCTTCAGCTGTATAATATTAGTATAGACTAGATGTTCCCGCGGTTTCACCCGCGTTTATCGTTACTGCGCCGCCCCCGTAGGTCGTAGCGTGATGTTATATAGCCTATAGCCTTCCTCGATAAATAGGCTATCCAACACTAAAAGATTTTATCAAATCGAACCAGTAGTAATCACGCAGAATAAACCAGGAGAAACATCGTTTGTACTATGTCTGTGACGGGTAATTATTTTGCTGCAATGTTATTTTAAAACTGCGATATCTCCTAAGATATTCATTGAAATCGAATGATGTAAAGGGCAATTTCGTTTTAAATTAAATACTTGTGATGAATAACGTATTTATTTGGATAAGGATTAATATCATGTTTATAATAATACCTTCGCAAATAATGCATTATTTTAGAACAAATTTCGTTAGCATAAAAATGGTTATAGTGAGCCAACCTTAAAAAATAGACATATGCTGTCGCGGACTTTTTTTTAGAACTTTTAAAGGGGAACAATTCTGTAATACATGATTTTTGCGAAACTTTAACTGTTTACGCAGCGCACGCAGCGGAAGCTCTCAAAAGGAAAAAATTCCCTCCGATTTTGAAATATTCTTCATTGGTGCTCAGCTCCTATTGATCTTAGCGTGATGATATATAGCCTATAGCCTTCCTCGATAAATGGGCTATCTAACACTGAAAGAATTTTTCAAATCGGACCAGTAGTTCCTGAGATTAGCGTGTTCAAGCAAACAAACAATCAAACAAACAAACTCTTCAGCTTTATAATATTAGTATAGATTTAGGTTTTGAAGCACTACGTCAATATTGCAGCGGTAGTAAATGTCTAAAAGAGCTGTGAATAAGGTCTCAGATTACATTCCGGGACATAGTTTAGTTGGGTTTTCTTTGTAGAAATTTTTAGTAGCGCGTTTTCTGGAATGTTGAAAGGCAATAACCTCACACCCTTTTGCGGAAGAAGGGGAACGCAATCACATTGCTTCCTCTAATTCAATTTCTTTATGATATCGCACCTTTTTTCAAGTAATGCTTAGTAGATGCATAGACAATATAGACTTATGACCATTCCTACAACTAACAAGTAAAACTTATCCGAAAGATAAATCGCATGATGTCTCACTCTTGTTAGGTTAAAGAAGAGTGATGGCGAGACTTTTATCTTATAGATAAATGTTATTTGGAGGTGATGGGACGAGCCCTTAATCGGTAATACTGGCACGCAATATAATATCTATGGTAGCACTTCTAATATCGTTAAAAAGAGGTCTAATATCGTTATAAACAGGTAGCACAGTGTTGAAAACCACCAGGATTGCGTATAGGATTATTAATAAGGAGGTAGATACAGTGTAACCTTAATATAACGAGCCTCAATATAACGATTTCCTCGATTAAACAAATTTTTCGAAATCCCCTAGAACTGCCCGTAAGAGCTAATGCAAAATATACCTTTACATTACGAATACATTTATCCAAAAACCTTTTTATAACGAATTTTCAATCATTGCAGAATATAATAATATGTATATAGAAAGTATTATTTACCTCTATTTAACGAATTTTGTCAACTTATAATCTTTACATAACGTATCCTATCTCTCTCTCAATTCCACAATAATTCATGTCTCGACAGGTTTAGACAGTGTTTTCATTAAAATCTGTCTCATTTTTAGTTGAAATCGTTGTCTTTAACAGGGTAAGCAGAGGAGTATCTACGTAATGTTGAGGGTTTCCTTACCTTGAAATTAAACTACTATATACGGATTTTATCGCGTTGTTTATTTGACAGTTTATTACAATACTAGATGTTCCCGCGGTTTCACCCGCGTTTATCGTTACTGCGCCGCCCCCGTGGGTCGTAGCGTGATGTTATATAGCCTATAGCCTTCCTCGATAAATAGGCTATCCAACACTAAAAGAATTTTTCAAATCGAACCAGTAGTAATCACGCAGAATAAACCAGGAGAAACATCGTTTGTACTATGTCTGTAATGGGTAATTATTTTGCTGCGATGTTATTTTAAAACTGCTATATCTCCTAAGATATTCATTGAAATCGAATGATGTAAAGGGCAATTTTGTTTTAAATTAAATACTTGTGATGAATAACGTATTTATTTGGATAAGGATTAATATCATGTTTATAAAAATACCTTCGCAAATAATGCATTATTTTAGAACAAATTTCGTTAGCATAAAAATGGTTATAGTGAGCCAACCTTAAAAGATAGACATATGCTTTCGCGGACTTTTATTTAGAACTTTTAAAGGGGAACAATTCTGTCATACATGATTTTTGCGAAACTTTAACTGTTTACGCAGCGCACGCAGCGGAAGCTCTCAAAAGGAAAAAATACTCTCCGATTTTGAACCATTCTTCATTGGTGCTCCGCTCCTATTGATCTTAGCGTGATGATATATAGCCTATAGCCTTCCTCGATAAATGCGCTATCTAACACTGAAAGAATTTTTCAAATCGGGCCAGTAGTTCCTGAGATTAGCGCGTTCAAGTAAACAAACAAACAAACAAACAAACTCTTCAGCTTTATAATATTAGTATAGATTTTGAAAACTGTTACACTACTATTACTATTAACTTCACTAATTTTTAAGCTAATTAAATTATTGAAACTATTAAAACTATTTATACTATTACTATACTATTATACTATTTATATTTGTGTTTACTTTCCCCGACGTTTCGCTTTTCAGCAGCCATGGTCACGGGGAGACTAAGATGGCAGTTGTCTCAATGTTCCAGTGTAGATATTTCAAAGTACCCGAACATAATTTAATCATTGGTGTTTCAATTTACGCAGAATGAGCTCAAAGTATCTTGAAGTCTAGCTGTGGTTTGCTTCTTCTTGGGTTTGACTATTTGAATTACTGGATCCCAAGCTGGTGGTACATTCCAACCATCTTCTCTATTGAAATTAGGACGTTTATTGATTTCAATAGCCTCGCGAATTTATTTCCTTACCTTGTTAAAACGAATCGCAGTCCAACCTAACCTCTATATAACAAACCTCATTGTAGCGAATTACTTGGTATAAAATATTTTCTAATTCCCTTCAGTTTCGTAATATCGAGGTTACACTGTATATATATAGTTATATATTGTTTCACAATTAAAATTGATACTAAGTCTAAGCTATTACGTTAATTGGAAGCGAATAAAATTATTTTCCATTTCCTTATTTAAATATTGGCATGAAGACGTTTTGTTCTTCTAAAACGAAACGAATCAGATGATTCAGCCTTATCAGTAATCAGATTAAGTTTTGTAATAATTATCATTAGAATGAAGCAAACGATTATCATAACGTAATAGGTACTGTTTCGTCGAAGGCCATTGCACACACCTACTTGACCGGTATACATATCGTACTATTACAATTGTATTATTACGGTTATGCAATATAAAATCGTTTTTATCGGTTTTCTCTATTAGCGTCTCCCCACGTGCGTTCCAATTACGAAATATCAATTACTTTTTTATCGTTAATATATCGATGTTTACTAAAGAATCGATAAAGCTTGCGAAATGCTTGTCCTTTTGTTATTAAATTCGTTTTTCTATTACAAGAAAGCATGTCAAGGATTGCCCGTGAATGATCGATAGTAATAATTATTTATTTTCTTATGACAAATATAGTGAAAATAAATATTCATTAGATAAATTATAACGGCGGTTTTAATCTGATTGATTGCCTTGGGCTATCGTGCATCTTAACACTTTATATCGATTAGTTATCATGAGTCTTCATCTCGATTCCTGAGATAAGGAAAATATATTAGAAGTTTAGCTTAAAGTCGGCATGTGCTTCTGAATTGTGTCTGATTGCTAAAGCTTCATACGGTACTCAATAACAAACGTTGAATTGGCGAAATAACAGATAACTAATCGTATCAATACGACAGAAAGCTCGTTTCGTGAGTAACTCGATAAATTCAGGACAATCAACTTTGATTCGATTTAGTTAGGTATTGTTTGATTTCATATCGACTGCGTCAAGTTCACTGTCGATCCAACCTTTGCGATGTCACCGTGAACTTCAGTACAATTTGTTTTCGATATTCTTGAATATATTAAACTGAGCTATGTGTTTTACTATTCAATCCTAATATAGGAGGAAACGAGAACGGCCTGTAGGCTTCACGACACAAACGGACAAAGTAATTGTAGTATCGTCACGCTAGGAGCTGTACTTCGAACAGTCAGAGATATTGCGATGTTATCTGCATATTAAATAGCTAATGATCGCTCACTTTAACGGAGTAGGAAAACATCGCGAGGAAACCTGTATAATAATATTCTAGCACATACACACAAAACCATCTAGCCCAAACTAAGCAGAGCTTGTACTATGGGTACTAGACAATGGATAAACATACATATATACTTTTTTTTTGTAAATACGTACATATTATACATAGAAACACCCAGACCAAGACAAACATCCATGTTCATCCACAGAAATGTTTGACTTGTGCAGGAATCGAGCCCGTGACCTCAGGCGTGGCAGTCGGTTACACTAACCACTACGTCATCGAGGCCATTAAATGTTATGTCTGAGAGCTCTAAATAATGTGACTACAGTCTGTCATAGTCTACTGGCTATGACAGACTGTGTGCTATGAGAAGCATAGTGAGAAAAGGCTCGTGTAAATAAACAGTGCTGTTATTATATGCATTTCAATAGCCTCTTGAGAACATACGTGTTATATAACAGACTCCATATGTACGTTTATGGTACATACAATAATACCGTATTGTTCTAGATAAACCTAAACATACACATACAACTTGTATCAAGTAAATCGTTGCTTATGAGTTAGAACGCGATACCTACAATGGCAATTAATATAGCCCATATATTAGAATCCATACGTAGCGATAGTCCTACGCCTGCTGCGGCTAATGCCGCTGTAGGTGTTCCATCCCACCTTTGATTAAAACTCTCGAAGGGCCTCTTCACGTTGGACCCATGTCTCCGTGTAAGCGTCCCAAAGGGCCGGGTATTTTCCTAACGTATTAGGAATATACCCGTGAAAGAGAAACAAAGTATAATACTATAATACTACAGGAGTGATTCAAAACATTTAAACACCATACCCAGTCTGCTATTACAATAGCATGCAAATATTTGCCATAGGTAGACAAACAATACTGACACAACAAAGTCTATTAACATTACATTATTGCCTAATTTCGTGATATAATAAGGATGTTTGTTACTCAATTATGCCTGAACCGTTTATCGGATTCTGCTGCAAGTTGGCACATATCGGACCATATCCTGGGGTCCCATTTTGCGGGTTAAGACACAGGCAGAAGTTAGTCAAATGATTTAAATATTTTGAAGCGACACTAAGTATTACAAAATAATTGAAGAAGGTTTTCAAAAGTACATTTCGTCATATGAGCAAACGTTAAATCCAGCGCAGAAGAGAAAAACAACAATGCTTTTAATATTGTAATAGTTTCATCTTCTTCTTCACCTTAGCCTTTATTATTCCCAAGTCACTTGGGGTCGGCTTTCTAGTCTAACCGGATTTGACTGGATATCAGTTTTTACACGGAGCGACTGCCATCTGACCTCCGCAACTCGAAGGCTAACGATACCCTAAGGCTAGACCAGTGTTAGGATATTAGAGGGCACTAACTTCCCAATAACGACTGGCATGGCAGCCGGGACTGACGGCTTAACGTGCTCGCCGAGGCACGGAGCAGGCGATAATTGTCAATCAATACGCACATAATTTCGAAAAGTCATATAACTTCCGAAAGTCAGAGGTGCGCGACGCGAATTAGAACCCGAGACCCTCTGCATTGCAGTCTGCTGGTCTCCCCACTGAGCTATCGCTATTATTACGCTATTGTAATAGTTTCATAACCCTTGATAATTTTCTACTTACTATATAGAAGAGAAAAATTACGTAATTGGAAAGCTAATACAACAATAAAAGTAATTTTAATGTGTTGCCATTGCTCGTCAGCAAATGTGACAAAAGATCGTTCACTCTCTTAGTAACGGTTTTAAGGCTTTTGTTGGACGCACTTTCGCTGACTACTAAATAAATACTGTACCATAGATCACGCTTTATGGTCAACTATTACTTTCCTTCTGAAGTCATTAATTTGTCTACCGGGTTTGTGTGTCCCAGCAATAATTTTTGAAGTGAAAACTTCTTTAGGCGCGTTGAGCATTTCTTGGGTGAACAAAAATCATAGAACTCGCGTCATCGTCACGCTTCCACGCTTTCCATTTTTGAATTATTTTAGAATATTAACAATATCTTAGAAATGGTGCGTCCTACGCAAAAAATATCGAAATTTTGACCCCCTTAATAACTCCCAAGAGAGTATCAGGAACTAGCATCCGACCCACTCCCTTTTTTGTCTCTCGCGTCGTCTTTAACTCGCATCATTGTCACCAAATGCTTTCCATTTTTGAATAATTTTTGGTTTATAATTTGGTTTATAATTTGGTTTATAAAGAAGTGTTTATGATCAAGGATTAAAGTTTTCACTTCTATCGGCAGTCCCCAAGGACAGCCCCTATTTTTTTTAATTTCTTTGGTTATCAGCCTGTATTGTCCCACTGCAGGCAAAGGTCTCCCTCTCGCTTTTCCACATATCCCTGTAATGCGCTAGTTTCCACCAGTCTCTCTCTGTAGCCAATTAATTCATCCCGCCATGGACGCTTTCGTCTACCACGTTACCGCTCAGCACCATCTGGGATCCAGTCCGTGCTGCCGTTAGCTCAAAGTTCCTGCAGCATACGGCAAACGTGACCAACCCAATCCCATTTGAGTTTTGCGGCTTTCTGGGTGACGTCTGCGATTTGTGTTTTGGTGCGTAGTGTAGAGATTTATTCCGGTCCGTTAACCGTACCCCTAAGATACTACATTCTATGGCTCGCTGACAAGCCTCTAGTAACCCCCCCACTAATACATCGAAGAAAAAGTAAGTCAATATGATTTTGACATAAGTTTGCACTTAAACAAAATTTTAAGGTGTTTCTGTTAGAAAGTTCTTAGTAGCAAGACTGTGTCTAGACATATGCTGCGTAGGCAAAATTTAAACAATAAAAATAGTAAACTAATAGATTCTTTTTTGTAACTTCCAACGCGGCATTCCGTCTATTTGGTGATAAGCAGTTACCGTAGCCTATTGGCGCTTGCTGTACTAGGTATTTCACGTGCACATTTCTGACAATACAAAAAGAAAAGACTGCGCTGTCAACGCAAGAGAAAACTACTGCTATTCTGCTGATATCACATCGCATCCTTAAGCAAAGGCTGAAAAGACAAGAAAGCCTACTTATTGCTGTGCAATAAGTAGGATTCGAAAAAAATAACTAAGGCTATTACTTTTCTGTGTTTACCTATCTTCTAAATATTGCCTCAAATCCACTTTCTATTTGATGAGAAAGAGCATATTGTAATAACCAAGTACCTTTGCAGTATCACCTACTGATGTCCCGCTTAAATAAATTCAAAGCAAAGCAAAATTGCCAACACTAAATAGATTTAAGTACGAGTCACTGAGGCGTGTCCCTAATTATCCGCGTTTATCCGAACTGTGTCGGATAAACGATGTTTTTCGCAATATGTCCGTCTATCGCACGTCCCATCTGTCAACTGTCCGCTGTAATGACCGTCAGTGTTGTGAAATGTCAGTGTAAATCGATCTCTTCCTTTGAATGTTACGTCACATGTCACGAACAAAGGCCGAAGGGTTTATTGCTCAATACATTGACACAAACTATGTAAATACAGGTGGACTGATAAATACGATTACACATAGACACAAATGTATAGCGACATCGTGTTATATTATTCGATTGTCATACTTAAATCTGACACCTATATCCACGAAGGCAGATTGTATTAATTCACATTTCGACAGTTATGTAGGATTTTAGTCGCAGTCATTGACAATAATCCCGCACAAGTCAAACATGTGTGCGCATAAACATGGATCTTTGTCTTGGTCTGGGAGTTTCTATTTATACTATGTATGTATTTACAAAAAACAAAGTATATATGTATGTTTATCCATTGTCTAGTACCCATAGTACAAGCTCTGCTTAGTTTGGGCTAGATGGTGTTGTGTGTATGTGGTAAAATATTATTATATTATATTATTATAATATTTTGATATTGTCAATGACTGCGTTCTGCCTACTTGATCTAAAACTGCAAATGTTACTATATTTACACACAACGCGTGTGCAAAACGAAGCGTAGCTCTGTTCGTGTATGTGTGTTTGTCTTCTGATTTGAGCTGTCGTTCTATACTTATCTGTTTTGTAACATGGGTCAGTGGGATGCTAAAAAAATATATCACTGTACAATGTATATACTTAGTGTAATTGAGTCTGTTTTTTTTTCCTGCGGGAATGCATTGACGCATACCCCTACGCGGGGACGGGCGGAGGGGTTTTGTCGGGCTCGCCGGGGTAAAAGAGAAAGATGGAATAAGAATAAAGTACCTCCCGGAATACCGACTAAACCTACCACGGTGTTCCTCGACAAAATCACGAACGGCGGGGTCGCACGAATCACTTGTACATGCGGTCGCGACCCCGCCGTATGAAACGGCAGGCCACTACACGACAAGACTTGGTCACCACTAAACAAAAATACCTATTGTCCCCCCCTAGACGGGAGACGGACACGATACAGAGGCGCGCGTGGGAACACGCACGCCGCCTCTCGGACAGTCTATTTTAGTCTGTAGTGTCCTAATGTAACTACTTTTACTTTTTTCACGAATCTGTTTTGACACGAGGTCAGATTTTTTGGGTACTTTATTATTAACTTATTTTCATATAAGTACGTACAAAAACCTATTAAGCCCGGTTCCTATATCCAAGAAACGACCGTTTACCTACGGTCAGTAAATTCTTTATAGGTACATATTCTATGAAAAATTTGTCAAGAGTCAAAACTGTCTGTAGTCAAAACGACTCGTGTATAGAATATAGGAATCGGGATACAGCATCTGCAAGGATGGCGTAGTGGTTTTAGTGGTCGCCTCGCCGCTGCCACTGCGCAGAGTGTTGTGGGTTCGAATCCCACACGGGACAAAAATTTGTGTGACCCACAAATGGTTGCTCCGAGTCTAGGTGTTCTTTGTGTCCGTTGTTTGAATGTTTGTAAAGTCCCCGCGACACAGCCATTAATCCTAGCGAAGAAGCAATCGCTTTAAAATAAAAAAATGTAAAAAATGTCCTTAGAGTCAACTACAGGGCTAAGTCTAAAATTAAAAGAGCCTTTCAAGATATCGACGACAGTGAATGAACTTGTTAATTTTTTTTTGCATATAAGGTATTTATTTCACTCTTTCTTGTATTTTGACAGTTTTTGCTTGCTATTTCTGCTACACCAGAGGAATTCGGATATCAAGACGGGGAGCTTTTTTACTTCCTATATCATATAACTGCTTATACATTAAAGAGCAAATATGAATATTCCTTTGACAGAACAGTTTTATAATAAAAACATTGTTCTGTCTCTCATAGTGAGGATAAAAATAATAAGGTAAGACATTATTCGCTTCGTACTTACCTGACATTTTAACTGTGACGCGTGTAGATTTGTATCGTAATGTCCTTAATGTTTCCTGCTAGAAACACGTTGAGTTTTTTTGATATCAATTCAGGTGTATTTAAATATACTTTCAAGGTCACTCGTATTAAAGTGAAAGCGATTGTTATAAAATCTATGGTACAAAGTGTTGATCCGTATTCACACCAAATTTTGTAAACATACATACATACATAGATTCACGCCTGTTTCCCAGAGAGGTAGGCAGAGACTACGGATTTCCATTTGCTACGATCCTGACACACTTCACTTCACTTTGTAAACATATAGTAAGAAATATATTTAATAATACAACATTTATTTTATTGATATGTATTTATTTAATTAATAACCGTATTAAACAACTATATACGGATTTTATCGCGTTGTTTATTTGACACTTTATTACAAAATTTTGAAAACTGTTACACTACTATTACTATTAAACTTTACTAATTTTTAAGCTACTTAAATTATTGAAACTATTAAAACTATTTATACTATTACTATACTATTATACTATTTATATTATTTTATGTTTACACTTTTCCCGACGTTTCGGTTGCTTTTCAGGAGCACACAAGAGTAACAGTTTTCAGTTTTCATTCGCGTGAACAGAAGACAATATAATATCCATATTTTCAATTATTTTTGTAAATAATACACAATGTATTAAACAGTCGCTGCGTAAGCGCAGCACAATGTGCCTCTTGCTATTAGCTCGATGACGTGTTGCGTAGTTACGTAGATTTTGTGTAAGTTACGGATTGATACAAACTTGTTATTTATGAATATGCAAAATAAAATATGTAAGCAGCGATAGGCAAGTAGATGACTGTTGGATTGCCACGCAGACAAATCGATTTCGACGCCATAAATAAAAAAAATTGGGGCTGTCTTTGGGGACTGCCGATAGAAGTGAAAACTTTTGTCCTTGATCATAAACACTTCTTTATAAACAAAAAAAGAAAAAAGGGGCGGTTTGGATTCCTGATACTCTCTTACGGGTTATAAGGGGTCAACATTTCGCGTAGGACGCACCATTTCTGAGATATTGTTAATATTCTAAAATAATTCAAAAATGGAAAGCGTGGAAGCGTGACGATGACACGAGTTCTATGATTTTTGTTCACCCAAGAAGTGCTCAACGCGCCTAAAGAAGTTTTCACTTCAACAAAGTACTTACAGTCAAGCAGTCTAAACACTATGCCCGAACTCGAATCCATTAAATTGATCGCTATAAAGGCAATCATTAGTATAAAAGATTGGTAGGTACTGAAATATTTCTCTGCAGACAGCAATAGCTCAGTGGGGAGACCAACAGACTGCAATGCGGAGGGTGTCTGGTTCGAACCCACGTCGCGCACCTCTGACTTTCGGAAGTTATATGACTTTTCGAAATTATGTGCGTATTGATTGACAATTATCGCCTGCTCCGTGCCTCAGAGAGCACGTTAAGCCGTCGTTACCGGCTGACATGAACATCTATGGCAGTCGTTATTGAGAAGTCAGTGCCCTATAATATCCTGACACTGGTCTAGCCTTAGGGTATCGTTAGCCTTCGGCTTGCGGAGGTCAGATGGCAGTCGCTCTATGTAAAAACTGATATCCAGTCAAATCCGGTTAGACTAGAAAGCCGACCCCAAGTGACTTGGGAATAATAAAGGCTAGGGAGAAGGTGGACTGAAATATCTCTCTGACTTATATTCCCGATGTCCTAAAAATAAAGTCAACATGCTTTTCAAATACTCAACGTATGCTGTTCAAATCACATCAGTAACATTCTACAATCGGTAGTAATAGAGAGATTATGGAAATGAAGTGTTGCAGTAAGCGAACATCGTCTACTGTGTAATTTATAATTGACGCGTCGTTTGCATTTTTAACCTTGGCAATCTTCAGCCACGGATTATTATCCGTTAAGTATTGCCACAGTGAATGCGTTTATGATAAATGAATTGAATCACAATGGACTTGACTATCTACTTAATAGTATACTGTATCTTTGTTGCTAGAAATGATATAATTACAGATATACATACATAGATTACTATACATGTATATTGCATTGTTAATAAAACACCAACTTAATTCAACATTTGGAAGAAAGGCAATTTGAACTCTAATGCGTGACTATTATTCTAATATTATATAGGTGTTAAGTAATTGCAACAGAGTTTAAATTTGTTTAATCCAAAAATCTCAGATAGGCCTCTGTTCTATTAAGAGTGTGAATTATCTCGCGCCTTAGTATGTGAAGGAGTAGTTAGAGCTATGTATGAAATTAGGCGGATTTTTGAAGTGAAAACTTCTTTAGGCTCGTTTAGCACTTCTTGGGTGAACAAAAATCATAGAACTCGCGTCATCGTCACGCTTCCACGCTTTCCATTTTTGAATTATTTTAGAATATTAAAATAATATTGTTATAGGCAACAATAAAGAAAGGTATTTATTATCTGCTGGTATAAATAAGTCTGAATTAATATGAAGTTTATTGTGAATGATGGGCGACCAGCAAGTTGGCAGGGGTAGTTTTCGTATTTCGCGATTGCATGTGCAAGTTTACGACGTGATAAACCTACCACGGTGTTCCTCAGTCAGTCGGTATTACCGGGATGTCGTCAACTTTTCCCGGTTGAGTCTGACATAACCGCTCCGCCTGCCCCCGCGAAGAAGTATGCGTCAATACTCCAGGTAAAAAAAGGATGGGTTTCGCATTATTACATATTTTTGCTATTTGAAAGCTTTGAATTATGTTTACGAATGCGATAAAAAAAGAAAATTGCGTTTAGAATAAACGTCACCAGATGTTAAAAAGCCGAATATTCTAAGGGCAATAAACTTGCAACTTTATGACACGATTACAAACTTCACATAGTAACAGTAATTACAAACAATGTACTGTCCTGTGTTGTCCTGTTACTAAACAGTGATATTGATTATTAGACTTTTTATTCATAAACAAAATTTTAATGTTTATATCCACTTGAACTATTCTGTCGATTCGACTATTGAGGTACGATCTATTAACACAAACAACATATTATTATTTAATAGAAATCAAGAATATTAATACCAATTTACTTAATGGCGGCTATTTCATAAAAAGATCAAACTGTCTGAGGCATAATTGCAAGGATTACGTATGCACATCAATTAGATTGATGGTAAAAATATATTGTCTATGTTATTGATTGCCAAACTTGAGAAACAAGTATCAATTAAAAATCAAGACAGAAATAGACAATCTTGTATTTTATACCGATGTTAATAGACAAAAATAATTATATGTAGTTATTTTTATAAAACAATTATAACTTCGGACGAATCAAAAATGAATAGGAATGAACAAACGTTTTGTGGACCCCAGCTTTGGAAAGAGCGGGAAACAGTCTTTTCTTTGTGGTAAACATCCATAACAGTGGTGATGCAAACTTTTTTGTTGATCTAACCCCTGGTGTTACCTGAAGATAACGACTTTGTATTACAAAATGATGACTCATGATGTAATTTAATTGCTGCCTTTATTAATTTCGAATTAATCGTTCAATTAGCAGTAAAAGTCATGCAATGAGCGCAGAAATAATTAGACTAATTATTATTACACGTTACTTATGGCAAAATATGAATTATAAATATGTGATTTCTGGTTTTTGGACTGACAATAAACTAAGCTAGGCCAATAGATTAGCCCATGGGATTTAAAACCGTACTTAGCTAATAATACTTAATATAATAATAACAGGCCTGTATTAAACTGTCCCACTGCTAAGCACGGGCCTCTTCTCAGTGTGAGAAGGGTTAGGCCATAGTCCAACACGCCGGCCCAGTGCGGGTTGGACTTCACATATCTTCGACAAAATTTGGGCGAACTCTCAAACATGCAGGTTTCCTCACGATGTTTTCCTTCACCGTTAAAGCGAGCCATAATTAACTATTTAATACGCAAAACTTCGAAAAGTCAGTGATGACCTTGGGTTCGAACTCGGTCCAACGGTCTCCCACTAGGCTATCGCTGCTTGTCACTTCGAGTATATAGGCGTGCAACTATGTATATACATATGTATAAAAATAATTCTTTAAGTAATATATATAGTTTCTGACAATGTAAATACTTAGTACGAATTCGGTTCTTCTTCTCCCTAGCCTTTATTATTCCCAAGTCACTTGGGTCGGCTTTTTATTCTAACCGGATTTGACTGGATATCAGTTTTACACGGAGCGACTGCCATCTGACCTCCGCAACCCGAATAACGATTGCCATAGATGTTTCTGGCAGCCGAGACCGACGGCTTAACGTGCTCTCCGAGGCACGAAGCAGGCGATAATTGTCAATCAATACGCACATAATTTCGAAAAGTCATATAACACCGAAAGTCAGAGATGCGCGACGTGGGTTCGAACCCGAGACCCTCTGCATTACAGTCTGTTGGTCTCCCCACTGAGCTATCGCTGCTATATAGTACGAATTCGGTTATGTAATAATAAATAGCGGATGAAGTAAGGCGTGTCAGTAGGATACATTCACATTGATTGTATGTGCGTGTTATTATCTAATATCAATTACTGTTCAGCCTGTCTCGGAGTAAGATACCAATCACCAGTATATAGAGAACTAGAATTTGCCTGCGACTTTGGTCGCGTTAAAGATAATTTTTTTCTTTTTTATACGGCTAAGGTGGCAAACAAGCATACGGCCCACCTTATGGTAAATGGTCACCGTAGCCCATGGACGCCTGCAACACCAACACCTTTAGGAAAGGAAGTGGGAAGGAGAAGGAACGGGAAGGGGGAAAGGGAGTGCTTAGGCCTGCGGCTCTCTCACTCACCGAACGAAACACAACAGTAGGAATACTGGTATTTCACGTCGATATTCTGTGAGAGGGTAGTCCTTCCCCGGTCGAGCCCGCCCATTCATGCTGAAATCAGCGAGGCTCTACTACTCTATCGTTTTTCATCTAATGTGTGAGTTCACTCTTTTAAGTGCGATCTTTCTCTATGTGGTTATCATGTAAAGGATTAGACACGTTAAGATTCATTTTTAAATGAATAACCAAATAATTACAAAATCTCTCATTTAATTATTTGTGAGTATCACGTTTGGTGTAGGAAACAAAAGTTTTACGACTTTCGACAACAATGTAACATGTTCTCACAATGCTTATTGAGGTAAAATTAGTCTCAACAGATATATTTATGACTAGATTAGATGTTCACGCGGTGTCACCCGCGATTATCGTTACTGCGCCTGCCCTCGTGGGTCGTAGCGTGATGTTATATAGCCTATAGCCTTCCTCACTAAATAGGCTATCTAACATTAAAATAATTTTTCAAATCGAACCTGTAGTTCCTGAGATTAGCGCGTTCAAACAAACAAACTAACGAACTCTTCAGCTTTATAATATTACTATAAGATGTGCTCGCGGTTTCACCCGCTTTAATGATTACTGCGCCGCTCCAATGCATCGTAGCGTGATGTTATATAGCCTATAACCTTCCTCGATATATAGGTTATCCAACACAAAAATAATTTTTCAAATCGAATCAGTAGTTCCTGAGATTAGCGCGTTCAAACAAACAAACAAACAAACTCTTCAGTTTTATAATATTAGTATGTATTACACGACAAAGATCCCATATCACACAAGTCTTCATACTATCCTTAAAAATAAACCACATATTTCATCATTTCCTCATAATATACATAGGTATTTTCATTTCATTCTGAGTAGTCTTGTTTTCACTGCATTTTTAGTATTGTGTAGGTATGTTTCTTTTACCATACCTGACTTTCACAAAGAAACTTAAATGTATGCACCAATATTCCTCAATGCAATTGTTCTTTTTGGACACGTTTCGACTGCTCATAAAAGCGTATAGTTGACCTCATTCAGTTTGTTTCCTGCATACATATACTACACAGTTCAACTTTACATTTTCTTTTTTTCCTTTCATTTATTTGAGCGAGGGTTTGTTCATTCACTGAACATGTCAACCTCATACAACTTTACATTTACGTTGTGTGTATGTCGCAGCCAATTTGTATGATGCCGCGTTTTACAAACGGCGTCGTCCATTTAGAAACGCTCGTTGATTGTTATAGTAGGGTGACCGTCGACGGAGCCCCGCGTCGCGGGGCTCCTATTTTTGGGTGGGTTTAAGAAGGAACCTAACATAACCTAACCCTTCCTAGACGGTATGCGGTGATTTGAGGCGTATAGGTGCTCGTTTTGCTGTTGAATTGTCTATCAAATGTTGTGGGACAAGGCAATTTACATTTTGCCTTCGGCATATTTTCAAACAGCGTGCGTTCTTTAACGGACAACGCCATTTGTAAAACACGGAATTATACAAATTGCCTGCGACATGTACTCGTATATCCCGACTTTTCGGTCACCATTCAGCTATCATTGTATGTAGAAAGCGGAGGTATACCTACTTCAGGTTGACTTAAAAAGTAAAAAAGAAAAGATTTAATTTCATTTGGTTATTATACAATTGCACAAAACCATTTTTGTTTTTACAATATTAGCATGTCGTTGTTATAATTGGAAATAGTAGATACTTCTTTTTATGTCTTATAGATGACTAGATGTTCCCCCGGTTTCACCCGCGTTTATCGTTACTGCGGCGTCCCCGTAGGTCGTAGCGTGATGTTATATAGCCTATAGCCTTCCTCGATAAATAGGCTATCCAACACTAAAATAATTTTTCAAATCGAACTAGTAGTTCCTGAGATTAGCGCGTTCAAACAATCAAACAAACTTATCAGCTTTATAATATTAGTATAGATTGACGCTTACAAAATCTATTCGAAATCATTGGCTGCTATTTTTAATACGATCCTATAATTAAATTATTATGTAGCAGTATCCTGTTCATATATTCTTTTTTATTGAGCCAGTAACAAGAGCTGAGATATTATGCGGTCCAATACAATCTACATTTATTGTGTTCTGTCGTTAGGTTTTTTGCTTGCTTTGATATTATTGTCGAGGATTATTACGTAAAATTATAGACCTCTGAACTAATTGACGTGTTGTTTTGTAGATTAAAATATTCCTAGAAGTAAGTTCAGTAATATACCCAGCTGCTGCTTATAGCCAACGCTTAATTCATCCTAATCACATTCTTCATGCAAGATATATTTACATGAAAAATTATTTAGATCACAAAGTAACACTTATTCAATGAATGTCAAAGTTTGGTGGTTAGTAAATTTTGCATAATTTTCATTTATGTTACTTCCCAAGATAATTTCAGGAAGTTCACAGCCTTTTGAAATTGCCATCTAATGAGTAGTCTGGTATTCAACTTACATTCTATCTCCATATCTGAATTTATTTTTTAAGAAATAAATTTCAATCATACATGTTGAAATTAAACTACTATATACGGATTTTATCGCGTTGTTTATTTCACAACACGATAAAATCGTTATATAGTAGATTCATTTCAATTAATAATATTCAGTAGTAAACAGAAGACAATAAAATCATACATGTGTTAAAATTATGCCAGTAGGTATGTTTCTTATGTTCAACTAACGCCAAGTTTGACACAAGTGACCTATAATGTTTTCAAGTTGATATATTATCACTAAGCTTGCCATTTCAAATAACAAGTGCAGTTCATGCAACAGCATAAAAAGTCTCCTTCAAACTTCATTGCTCTTGATTATGAAATCAGTACACGACACAAAATGAAAGCTTCATACAAAGACATTATATATTTTAATCTGACAACGCAAGGCTATCCACTTGTGTCACTAAAGATATGTCCGATGTGATAACGTGTAAGATGAGGTGATATAGATTGCCAATGTCCAAGATAAGCGATTATGTACCTAGGTAGACTATCGAAACGTGACCGAGAGGAATTATCTACAAGTATCTGAAGAGTATTGTTACGTAAAGGACATTATTCTATAGTTTCTTAGTTTATTTTAATTTTATCTGGCAGCTTAGGACAGTTCAGAAACTGGCGATTTAAAATACTCCTTTGTCTATGCAGGATATTTCATTGTATTCTTTAAAAGCGTTTTTAACATAGGCTATTTATGTCGAGAAAGTATGATGATTTTCACACCTAATTATTATAGTACTAGCTGTCCCATGCGGTTACATACGTGTTTATGATTACTATTCAGCTCCCATGAGTTATAGCGTGATAATATAAACTTTACAAAAAAAACGGACTGTCGACTGGAATAATGTTTTCAAAGTCTGCTTGGTACTTAAAGATATTAGTTTGTTCGAAATTCAAAATAATTAGTGTAGATATAACAATTTATTGAGGTAGATAGCAGATTTTCTGATTTGAAATAGTAAGTGCCTTCAGCCATCTTCGAATAATCACGCTCTTCTATAACGTGACGAAAGTACGGTTGATAAAACACGCATCCGCATTTATGAAATTAGTCGTGGTTTTACAGATATTATAAGAAAATAATATATGCTAAGAGCGAAGTAATAGTGTACAGAAATGATTTTAGTTATGGTGATATATGTATAGGTATATCCATCCATCACGTGTATATATTATTACTTAGGTACGTGTTTGTTGTTCTGTTCACGACAATAGGAGATATGATGCATTGGTTTTATTATTTTAGTCTAAAAGTAATCCAGAATCGAACACAGGGGGCACGGAGGCTAAGCCAGAATTATTTTTGAAGTGAAAACTTCTTTAAGGCGCGTTGAGGACTTCTTAGGTGAACAAAAATCATGGAACTCGCGTCATTGTCAGCGAACGCTTTCCATTTTTGAATTATTTTTGGTTTATAAAGAAGTGTTTATGATCAAGGATTAAAGTTTTCACTTCTATCGGCAGTCCTCAAAGACGGCCCCAAATTTTTATAGAATAATATTAGTATAGAAAGGAGACGTTTTAGCTACGTTCAGTTAAACCTATAAGTACTACTAATATTATAAAGCTGAAGAGTTTGTTTGGTTAAACGCGCTAATCTCAGAAACTACTGGTTCGAATTAAAAAAATATATGTTGGATAGCCTATTTATCGAGGAAGGCTATAACATCACGCCCACGGAGGTGGCGCAGTACCTAACCATAAACGCGGGTGAAACCGTGGGCACACCTAGTTATAAGTAAAATATATTTATTATGTAGTTTAACCTATTAAGGCGTAGCGACACACTGGCGGCCAAACACATTATATTTTAATATGCCTGGTATCTAAGACTTGTCAGATTAAAAGATATAGTTCAGAAGTAGAGTTTTCAAAATAAATTACGATCAAATCTGTATAAAGTAGTATAGTTTACTACTATTTCAAAGAAATATGATATGTACCACGAATTGAATATCTAGTTTTACATATTTTTCGTATAATATGTTTCAAAAATGAACTGTCTGTAGGTAGAATAACGTTTTTCTTGAATTTAGAAACCGGGCTTAGGAGGAAACCGCTGCCAGTAAAGGCCCCCATATACGGAACGATTTGTCGTTACGATCCGTCGTTTCAGACCGATCGCAACGACGAATCGATGGTGTATGTCCAAATCGTTAACGATTTACTTGATCGAGGACGATATCATGATCGCAACAGAAACCAATACAATCATGAATATTGTGACTATAAATCGAAGGTGTATGGGTCTTTGCGATCGACGCTTCGATTTTTGCCTCAGTCTCCGTCTGCCTAAACGAACGATCTCAACGACCAATTGTTTAGACCAATCGTTTCGTGTGTTGAGTGACAATTCGACGCGATGTATACGATTTTCTTCAGATCCATCGTTACGACGAATCGTTCCGTATATGGGGGCCTTAAGCCTTTTTCAATGGGGAGCACGTGAATGTGCTTGAAATGGCAGATATCAAATAAGACGTGTTGGCTATCTGTAGGCTCTGAAGTACATTTAACTGATAATAATATCTTCGAAATCCGGTTGATGTAGTAGGCATATATTCAATTGTATTGAGGGTTTTGTTATCTAGATAAGGTTTCCAAGCACCATTTGAGAGTTTATATTAACTTACTAGATGTACCCGGGGTTTCACTCGCGTTTATCGTTACTGCGCGGCCCCCGTGGGTCGTAGCGTGAAGTTATATAGCCTATAGCCTTCCTTGATAAATAAGCTATCCAACAAAAAATGTTTTTTCAATTCGAACCAGTAGTTCCTGAGATTACCGCGTTCATTTTATTTTATTTTATTTGGGAAAACAAACAGTCGTACGTTGTATATTAAATCTAGGTATACAGTATGCTATGGGTAAATATACAATCCGCAGCGTTTCCACATATTACTAACTTATATTAGATACAGTGTTGGTTAAGTAAACAAATATATAACAATACAGTTATTCGCTATTTCGCAATCTAGTATTTATATTCAAAAACTAAAACTTAATACATATATAATTTATAATAATTAAATATTTTGAGCAAGGCGCACAATAACTTGTTTTTTAAATTTGGATATAGACAGGGCAAATACATCGATATCGTTGAAATTCTCATTATAAGCTTTAACCAGTCTCCGGAGCGGCGCTCTCTCACCCGCATTTGTACGGCAGGGAGTCGTAGCAAATAGTGGATAAGAGCGCGCCTCTCTTCTCATCACTGTCCTAGGTACGATATAACATATTTTATTTATCAATTCGGAGCAATCATACTTATTATGTTGTTCAAACAAACAAACAAACTCTTCAGCTTTATAATATTTATAGATTAGCTTTTTAGATATATTTTTATTAATGTGAATAATTTAGATTATTAATATGAAAGTTTGTGACGATGTTTGAATGTTTGATTGTTAGTTACTTAATAAACGATGAAACTTGGCACATAGATTAGCCTAGTCCTGGATCAATATAGGACAGGACTTTATATCCTGGTATGTGACCCTGTGAAATTCGCTCTAGCGAAGCAGCGTGCAGAAACTAGTTTCTAAAAAGCATTATGCTCCTTAAGTAAATATATATATATATATATATATATATATATATATATATATATATATATATATATATGTATATATGTATATAATGTTAAAGGTATACCAATAATACAGAAATTTATATGTTTGTTGTTCTTTTAAAAATGCTAAACTACTAAATTGATTTTGATTACATTTAGAATGGAGATAGATTAAATACTGGTAAATGTACTCGTTCGTAAGAGGTATACTATACATGCGAAAATCAATCAGTCTGCTACTTATGTTATTACAGATAAACTGGACCAATTTTGATGTAATTTGACATGAATTAAGCTTACTTCAACGCAGAGGACGGCTTATTAAAATAACCAATTAGGTCGCCACTTTAAGAACAATTTACGCATTAGCCAGCATTAGAACATTATACAATAATATATTTTTCCCGCGGCTTTGCTCGCATAAATTTAGGTTAGGTTAGTATAAGTACGTTTTTCTGGATGAAACCATGGTACTCTATGTCCTTTTCTGTTCTCCTGACAACATGTATGTGACATGTGTACGTCGCAGGGGTATGTGGTTAGCCGCTGAGGACGACATGTTCGTTGCTCGGGAAGCACGTGCCGTGAGCGTCGGACTCAGGCGCGGCTAGTGCGAACCAGTCGGTCGCGCGAGGCACGGATTTGTCTTTAGCGAAGTGGCAGCGTGGATTCACTGCCACAACGTATCTCGGGCGCTTGCCTGCTCAGCAAGTAAGAGTCATAGCTGGAGTGACTCGGGCCACACTTGGCTTGTAGGCCTATTTGGGTAGGCGTACAGATGTACGTCGGGAAGTGACCGTGCTTTATACAGCTCCGGTACCATACTGGAGATATGGGAGGCGGCTTCTCCGTCGGCTTCAGCGAGGTTTTCGTTAGCAACTCCCGGAGTTGCGAGTGGTGAGCGGCTTTATTGCTCCGGTACCTATCTGGAGAATATGTAGTGTCACTTGGGCACGAGGTAGCTCGCTTATGAGAACCGAATCTCTGAGGTTAGGATGGAGAGTCGAGATTTGGAGACAAGACCTCTCTATACTGGTCCTGGAAGGTGCTCTCGGGCACTGGAAGGTACAGTGGCTCCACCTAATATAACCTTGACGGTTGCTGTAGGGGAACGCTATATCATAAACTGGACTAGTCGTAGAGAGAGGGGATGTATGTGACATTTCATGATAATCGGTGGAGTAGTTAAGGCGTGAAAACGTAACAAACAAACTCACATTCGCATTTATAATATTAGTTAGGATATACGGAACTATTTAAAGATCGTAGCACGATGTAAAAGAGTCTGCAAACTTTAAATGAACATATAAAAGGCATCATAGTCGTAGATCTAACTGATAGTTCCAGATATTCGAACAAACAACATCTTTAGCTTTTATAATATTAGTATAGATACAGTCATACTATCAAGTAATGGATGGCTATTTTCCCTTTATCCTTGAGCACTTACTGTTGCGGATCACGTCGGCAGTGTAGACCATGGCCGTGGGCATTTCCTCACTGGCTACCGGGCTTTACATCTCTTAGTATGCTCAGCGTGCCAACTATAATTATGAACGGCTGACTCACCATATTTCCGTGATGGCGGCAAGGAAAATTGTGATAGATTTATCGCCGGTGTACTAAAATAAGGTCATCTTTATTAAGATTGTTTGAAGTGGCTATTAGAGATAATTAAATGAAAGGTAATTATGTTGGAATAACTGCGATCATTAATCATTAATTTATTGTAAAAGTGGCTTTATTTCACTGCTATAATGTGGCTGGAATATACTGGCCGGTAATAACAGCCTTATTATAGAATACGCGTCAATGGTGCCAATTCTGTTGTCACAAACTTCTCTAAACTTAACTAAAAATCACTAAAATTTTGTTTAGTCCTGTCAAACGACATTTCGTATTCTGAAATCGTTAAAAGTGACAGGACTAAACTAAATTTTAGTGATTTTTAGTTAAGTTTAGAGAATTTTGTGACAACAGAATTGGCACCAATATCTACACTAATATTATAAAGCTGAAGAGTTTGTTTGTTTGTTTGAACGCGAACTACTGGTTCGAATTAAAATAATATTTTATTGTTGGATTGCCTATTTATCGAGGAAGGCTATAGGCTATATAACATCACGCTACGACTCACGGGGGCGGCGCAATAACCATAAACGCGAGTGAAATCGCGAGCACATCTAGTTTTCTATATGGCTATCCCAAGAATTATGTTTGGAATGGCCGATGCATTCAGATGTTTTTGAGCTGGCCGGGCTATAGCTAAAAACATTGCAGCTAGATATATAACAGTAACACTACAGTAAACAAACAGCGCGTTTAAAACTGTTTAAGTATAGGTAATGTTACGTTTAGATGGCTACGACTTTTTTGTTTTTTTTTATTGTGCTCGTCAAAATGACTCCACTCCACCTGATGGTAAGCAGTCGTGTGGTCTAAGAGCAGTGGCCTCCACACCGCCCCCACAGCAGCCGAGGCGATGTTGAGGTCTCTACTTTGACGGCCTGAGAAGGTACTTTTTCACGCCCCGCTTAAAGGACCCAGGAATCTCGGTTTTTAGTAGCCAAGAAAACATAATTAGGATCATGTGTCCACCTCGCTGTCGTTACGTCAAGGTTTTTGTTAGATTTCTACAGGGGACTAATATGTGGGATGAATAAATAATTGTTATGAGTTTGGGAGTTCTTTATGTCCGGATGTATACCTATAGCAGATTTATGAGTAGTAGAGCCTCGCTGATTTCAGTATGAATGGGCCGGCTCAACCGGGGAAGGACTACCGTCTCACAGAATATCGACGTGAAATACCAGTATTCCTACTGTTGTGTTTCGTTCGGTGAGTGAGAGTGCCGGAGGCCCAAGCACTCTCTTTCCTCCTTACCGCTCCTCCTTCCCACTTCCTTTCCTAAAGGGTCGGCAACGCGCAAGTGATGCCTCTGGTGTTGCAGGCGTCCAAAGGCTACGGTGACCACTTACCATCAGGTGGTACCAGTTTGGGTGTTCTATATTATGTCCGAATTTATACCTATAGCAGAAGTTGTCTTTAAGCAAAACCGAATGAAATTTTGTTTAAAACTCTCATATGTGTGAAATCGTAAGAAATTAGGCCCTGTACTATAAGTTTAAACCATTAGTTCCCAAAGTGGTCCAGGTGGACCCCCAGGGGTCCACCTGGACCACTTTGGGAACGGGAGACTCGACGGGGGTCTACGTTGGTTTGACAAAAATGGGGGTGCACAATTCGTAAGCGTCCACGAAAATTTATTTGATTTCGTTATTAAAAAATTTTTAAAGTGGTCTATGAGAAAAAATGTCTGGAAGCCTCTGGTTTAACCTATTCCAATTCTTGGCAAGTAGGTTACTTTGGCATATGAAACTCAAATTCTAAGAAATATGTTTGATTCTACTTAATTTACAACATAATTGAACGTAACATATTTGTTTGGCAATTTACTTTTATAATAGTTCTGGAAATTTTGAAATATTTTCACGTAATGTCAAAATGTTTCGTAAAAAAACGCGCAGTAATGCACTTATCATTGGTGTAATAATAATTATTATGTAGTTGATATCGTAATTGTTTACTATAGAAAAACCATAATAATTGAATTACGAGTGCTATATTATGCGTTCGTCACGTAGTCCATTTTATATTGGATTGTTTACAATGAGGGTTGTTCGAAGTTGAGCAAGTGGTACGTGATCACGATCAGGTGTTTGATTAATTTGAAAATAGAAGTTCGTAGCTTTTTTAGTTTAAGGGCAAGGGACATTATAATGATCGAAATCATTGGCAGCCAGTGATTAAAAAGTTTATTTATAGAACGAAATAAGTTTCTATATGATATTATTAGGTACCTAGGCAACATCATATAACGGTAAATATGAACAAATGTTACGTGTTTTAAGTGTCACTTTTGATGCAACGTGCTGGTTTTTCGATTTTTTTGATAGATACCTGCTGTCGGCCTCGATTGCATAGTGGTTAGTGTAACCGACTGCCACGCCTGAGGTAGCAGGTTCGATTCCCGCACAAGTCAAACATTTATGTGCATGAACATGTATGTTTGTCTTTGTCTGGGTCTGTTTTCTATGTATAATATGTATATAGGTATTTACAAAAAAAAGTGTATAAATGTATATTTATCCATTGCCTATTACCCATAGTACAAGCTCTGCTTAGTTTAGGCTAGATGGTTTTGTGTGTATGTGATAGCATATTAGTATTATAATAACTCTTTGTTCAAATCGGAAATCAAATTTGGAACACTACGTACTTATTCCACATGATCAGACCCAACAAGTCGGTTACGAAGTTACGTAATATGGAGGCTAGGCTTCTAAAGGAAGAAGAATATTTTTTGAGATAATTTTAGAGTAATAATAATTAATATACTAATACTTACTATAAATATAAACTGTAAACGTATGATATTTGAAATTTATTAGCACTGACATTACTTATTAAAAAATGTTCTTTTCTTTTTCAGGTAAGTTCATCTTTAATATTATACGAGCATATCTGCTGGCAATTATGTTTGTCAACCTTCAGTGAGTATTATTATTGCCGACTTAATTTTTTTTTAAATAATTCTATTGATAAATTTAGAATGAAAAACATAGACTAGCTACACAAGTGCCTTATCTTATATCTTTCGTATCATAAACATAAAATCTTAACCTTATAAATTTTAAATTTTATTTTAACATACTAGCTGTTACCTGCGACTTCGTCCGCGTACATTTTAACTAAAAAGTGTTTGTCTCCGCGGAACCCTATTTTTTTTTCTAAAATCAAAGTAGCCTTAGTTACTCTTTATAACATCAGCTATCTGCCAGTGAAAGTCCCGTCAAAATCGGTTGAGCCGTTTCGGAGACTAGCCGCAACAAACAGACAGACAGACAAAAATTTAAAAAATAAATGTTTTCGTGTAGTTGCCTTATATACTTTCATATGCATTAGATAAAAAGCTGTTATTTTGACATTACAAACAGACACTTCAATTTTATTTATTTGTATAGATTTGGAAAATTATACTTTGCTGAAATGCATTTATTATGCAAATATTATAAATGTAGCACATTTACATAATACATTACAATGTAAGAAATACCCATTAAAGTTTATTATTAACACTTGAGCCAAATATTAAATTATATGAAAAATTCACACTAAAGTGTCTATGGTAAAACCATAGACACTTGGACACGCTCATAGAATTTCACAGGATTTCTTAAATTATTTGTAAAGCATATTAATTTTCCAAAGGTAAATTTAAAGGTAAATAATATATGTTTTATTTATATTATTGCTGTTTCATCGATTTATTCAGTCGAGTCATGTACTTCATTTCATTTAGTCAGTCTTTTTACTTAATCTTTACCTTATACAGTCAGGGCTGAATGCAATCTTTTGCTCACTTTCTGGTCCCAACATATGACGTAATAATACCTTTTGGGAAGTCCCTAAGTACACGACATCAATCGTGCATTCGCGACACCGACTCCAAACTGGTTTTAAAGTTTTATTCGCGTGCTTTTGTGAATGCAAATGGGAATGATCATGAGGTAATTTGAGTTGATAAAGCGGCTTTCAGACTACACTATACTATTGTGCTATATAGTATAGCAAAGAAGGACCTAATGCTATACTATATAGCATGGCGTTCACATTACGCGATATTATCGCAAGCATTTATATGTAGTATATAGCAAGCTCAGTTGTCAGTTGTTCCATGTTGTAATCCTAGATCTACAATAGAGAAAAACTACGACAAAAACAATCATTTGGCACCAGTGCAAATCCGTCGGCACAGGATCGTGTCCAGACGTGTTGTGTCGCTCGTTTCGCTTGCGGGACGGCCGAAGCCGAGGGTGAGAGAGGAGGAAGAGGGCGGCGCGTGATATAGCACAGCATGATCTCAGCGCATCGCACCAATTTTATAGCGTATAAGTAAGCCAATACTATATAGTACAGTACAGTGTGAACGTGTCCATAACAATGTATGGTGCGCGATATTGTTGTGCTATGAGCTATATACTATAATATGCTATTATATTATAGCGTAGTGGGAAAGCCGCTTAATACTTGCTTACTTGTTTATGGGTAGATTTTATTATTTCTGACAACTTTTATTATCTTGACTAGTATGTAGGTATATAACTAAATATAAAGCAGTAAATTTTCATTGAACTGTTTGTAATAGGCCTAGCCTACCTGGCCTTCCTAGGTAGCGCGGTGCGGGGAGCGGCGCGGGTGCGAGGACACGCGCGATCGTGTCCGTCCGCAGTCTAGCGCAGCTTCGTCTAGAATGTTATCTTGTCCAGTGTTTATCAAAGTATAATATGGATGACGAAGACTTATTTTTACTAGAAAATTCTTACTTTAAATGGCATAATAAATGTAAAACTTGTGACAATGATTGAATGATTGTTACTTAATCACAAACACTTTAAAGGTTTTGGATGAAACGTGATCTATAGATAAACCAGGATTAGCACTAAGGAAAGGATACTTTTTATCCCGATATAGATTTGTTCTGTGGGATTCACGTCGTCGAATTTGCCGACAAAAACTATTAATAAATATGTAATATATAGATTACATGTTTTCTGATCTAGCAGCTATTTTAACGACTGCAGAGTCACATGATACAAAATTGCTTTTAAAGCTAGAATTACTTTTCATTCTAGTAAACGACAACAGCGATAGCTCAGTGGGGAGACCAACAGACTGCAATGCAGAGGGTCTCGGGTTCGAACCCACGTCGCGCACTTCTGACTTTTGGAAGTTATATACTTTTCGAAATTATGTGCGTATTGATTGACAATTATCGCCTACTCCGTGCCTCGGAGAGCACGTTAAGCCGTCGGTCCCGGCTGCCATGAACATCTATGACAGTCGTCGGAAATCAGTGCCCTCTAATATCCTGACACTGGTCTAGCCTTAAAGTATCGTTAGCCTTCAGGTTGCGGAGATCAGACGGCAGTCGCTCCGTGTAAAAACTGATATCCAGCCAAATCCGGTTAGACTAGAAAGCCGACCCCAAGTGACTTGGGAATAATAAAGGCTAGGGAGAAGAGTAGTAAATGCCAATATCTAATCCCAGTAGGCTATGTATGTGTATGAATAACATTGATGACCATCTTCTCACTCATCGTCATAGCAGCTGTGACAATAGGTACATTAAGGGCACATAAGCAAAGTGGTACGTTCAGAATCTCACCTACATTAAGGAACGCATCGACGCCACGCCCGGCTACATGGTATTTGTAACGGTGCAGTCTTTATTTTACTTTCCTTTTGTAACTGCGTCGGTCTACAGGTGACGTCTTTTTAAGATAGTTTTTTTTTGAAGTGAAAACTGCTTTAGGCACGTTGAGCACTTCTTGGATGAACTCGCGTCATCGTCACCGAACGCTTTCCATTATGAATTATTTTTAGTTCATAAAGAAGTGTGTATGATCAAGGATTAAAGTTTTCATTTCTATCGGCAGTCCCCAAAGACTGCCCCAATTCTTTTTTTATACTATTAAGGTGGTAAACAAGCATACGGCCCACCTGATGGTAAGTGGTCACCGTAGCCTATGGACGCCTGCAACACCAGAGGCATCACTTGCGCGTTGCCGACCCTTTAGGAAAGGAAGTGGGAAGGAGAAGGAGTGGTATGGGGGAAACAGGGTTATTGGGCCTCCGGCACTCTCACTCACCGAACGAAACACAACAGTAGGAATACTGCTGTTTCACGTCGGTATTCTGTGAGAGGGTAGTCCTTCTCTGGTCGAGCCGGCCCACTCATGCTGAAATCAGCGAGGCTCTACTACATATAAAGTTATAATAATACTGTGCTAGACTACGGGCGCGCCGTAGTCTTAAGGACGTTAACCGCCGCGGCGGTTAAGCATAACAGAGATTAGCCATCTGCGCAAGAGATATTACAGGACAGAAGTGTGCTCTCCATTCCCCGAACCTACATAGTCCGGTGGAACGGCAATCCCACAACGACCGAGTCCGACGAGAGAAATCAGCCGCAGGAGCATTGGCTACAGTGCTTTCCGAAGTACGTGGATGTGTAACTCTGCCAAGTGCCTAACTTCCAGTTGCTATTAAGAATTTCTTGACAGAAAAACCCAATAACTTTTTGCTTGGAGCCGTTGGAGTCAAGAGGCGTTAATTATTTCCACTATTTATCGTTGCAACCGACAATAAAAATGCAAACACTGAAAATCTAATTGATACACAATGGATAGACACAATATTGTCTTCTGTTTACGCAAATGTTATTCATTGAAATTAAACCACCAGCTTGGGATCCAGTAATTCAAACCCAAGAAGAAGCAAACCACAGCTAGACTTCATGATACTTTGAGCTCATTCTGCGTAAATAGAAACACCCATGATTAAATTATGTTCGGGTACTTTGAAATAACTACACTGGAACATTGAGACAACTGCCATCTTAGTCTCCCCGTGACCATGGCTGCTGAAAAGCAACTGAAACGTCGGAGAAAGTGTAAAAATAAATATAAATAGTATAATAGTATAGTAATAGTATAAATAGTTTTAATAGTTTCAATAATTTAATGAGCTTAAAAAGTGTAATAGTAGTGTAACAGTTTTCAAAATGCTGTAATAAAGTGTCAAATAAACAACGCGATAAAATCCGTACATAGTAATTAAATTTCAATGGATAGACAATATAGACATGTTTATATGCGTAAACAAGTAAACCAATTTTTGGCTTGATCCCTTGAGAAGCTTTTTCGAAGAGTCTTGTATACAGATAGTAATAAATAAAATCATATCGAACACATTAAGCTGTATTATTACGACATACTTTATTATTTGCGCGACATGTATAAATATTTATTCTGGCATTGTTGAGTGTGGCGTGTGGTCAGAAACAATAAAATAGTTAACGTTTTTCGCGTGACAGCTGGCACTTGTGCTTGTGCAAACAGCCTCGTAACGGGGTTATCGAAAACGGTTTTATTTGCTCACTGCTTTACTATGACAGAAATATAAAAAGATATATTATGTAGGTATAGTGAAATGTTACCTATAATTATTTTCCCTTTGGGTATTTTTTAATGTGTGTTGCCGCGTCATTCGATATAATTATAAATCTAGTTCTTATTCCACTGCAGGGCAAAGGCTTCTCCTTTATTCTGCCAGTTTTCCCTATTATCTGAAATCTTGATATTAAACATCCATCCGTATGTATCCAGTCCGATATGCAAAGTTACTGGTAAAACATTCAATTATTCGAATGCTTGATTGATTCGAATTTATTCAAAATTAGGGTGCCATGAAATTAATTGTTATGCATTGATTGACTATAATACAATTATTAATAAGTAAATAACGCAATTGACCACAACGGTCGAATCGTGTATTTCGTTCTTGCGAAACATTGAATTACTCGTATTATGATTCGATTCATATCGCATCAACGTATATCATCGTTCGAATGTAGATGCGTACAATTTTCGAATGAACATCGAACAATGGCTTTCCTGCTTCGATCAATAATTATTGATCGAAGTTTTCCTAACATTGGCTTCAACATATACCTATTATTTCAATAGCAAATATATTTAAAATATCTTTTCAGTTTAGGTCTAAACGTAACAAACATATGAAGATACTTTTTCATTTATTGGTCATGCGCAGAAGCATAGCACATTTCATACCATTTGTAAATAAATCCAATAAGTAATTACTATAATGACTGACCATAAAAAATGCTTCCCAACTCCAAATTATAAAATTAAGGTCGTTCAACTTAAAAAATTAGGTACACGTCTTTCGAAATTTCGTGGTAAACAGGTTTATTGCAGGGAAAACATGTTTTATACCTTTTTCGGGTCAATAAACAGCAATTTATTATTTGCACGTAACAAAGAAAGAGTTGGGCTGGACTGCCAATATGACGTACCTACGGTATGTTGATAGATCATTCCATCTCATCCGTATCTAAACGCACTGGGTTTAACTTATCTTAAATTTAAATGTTTTGGATTCTTTTAGATATTAATTTCTAACATTATATAAACGTATTTATTTCTTTAATATTCTACTAGCTTTTGCGTGCGGCTCCGCCCGCGTGGTACCTATATCAATAAAAAGTAGCCTATGTCCTTACCCAGGTTTTAAACTATATCTGTACAAAATTTCATCTAAATCAGTTGAGTGGTTTAGCCGTGAAAAGGTAACAGACAGACAGACAGATAAAAAGAGTTACTTTCGAATTTATAATATTAGTAAGGATAATTTTGTTTTCAATATTTGGAAAGCTTAAAACACGATCGTTTAATTTCTCATTATCCAAAGGCGATGTATGTTAGCGAACACTTTGGAGCTATCCTTACGTTGATTTTAAAGAAAGGAAAATCAGATAAAGTAGCTATATTGAATAAAATAAAGCGAGACAATATTTCATTTTAGAA
This sequence comes from Catocala sponsa, assembly GCA_963564715.1. NCBI lineage: Eukaryota > Metazoa > Arthropoda > Insecta > Lepidoptera > Erebidae > Catocala > Catocala sponsa. Next base: position 1,180,055 of record OY751336.1, read on the forward strand.
GTTATGCTATTAGTGAGAGAAATCCCTCGTGATACACGTGTTAATTGAAATGTTTAACAATAACTTGCGACGTCTCTTTGTACTGCATAGAAGAGTATAGTTTCAAAACCCGGCAAAACGATATCAGAACAAAAATAATGTTCCGATTGAATATGAAGCTCCTTCGTTGCTTCTATCGCATAACACTGATAGTTTTCAACAAAACCCACTGAAATTCTGTTAAATCAGCTCACAAAAGTAGCAGTTTGTTGCAAACACCGCTAAAATGGTCCATTTATGTCTTAAATGGTTTTTTGAGATTTACCATTATTTTGTGAAAAGTATTTTAGAGAATTTTGAAACTAAACTATATGTACATTACGATAACGTCACATTTATATATTCCCAGAGTGTAGACAAAGTTGCGCTACACCTCTTCACGAGCTATGTTTTAGGTACCACAAGTACCTAACGTATATAGACTATACTGGGTATAGCTATCTACCAGGCACATTGTCAGACTCGGTGCTGCTACTTAGAATTAGTTAATAGAAAACGCACTTGCACTTTGCTGGAACAGAACCCGGATCTCACGATTGCATGCAAATACAAGGTGTGTTATGTAAGAATATGGCACATACTAGCTAAATCCGGCCGCGTTTCGCTGTGGTCTAGTTTGGTATTAATTATTATTATATTTAAACCTCGCAAAACGCTTGGAATTTGGCGTTCAAATAAAAACCTTGTTGTAAAAAGTATATAAAAACACTCTTATATAGAAATCCAACATTGTATGAACATTTAAACCCAAACCATTTACAAATTTTCGAGTTTTGCGAACACAAACATACGGAAGCTTAATTTATATAGATACATAAAGATAACACGTTTCAAACTAACGGAATAGATGTATATTCTTTGATTGATGATTTATATTCTTATAGTTTTGTTGACTGTATTCCATTGACGCCAGAGTCAGTTAAAAATACTCTAATAATAATATATTAGTTTAATATTCAATAGGCATATTTAACTATAAATAGTTAATAAACGAAAATAAGATCATCAATTATATTTATCACTTCATTATGATAAGACGTAAATTATATTTATTATTGGCCACTTTGAATAGAATTTTATACATAACTAGCTGACCCAGCAAAGGTTGTTTTGCCATTAACATTTTTGCCGAAAAATAGATAAAGAAATTCTGGATAGGGACACCCTAATCACCTAGCGGTATGAAATATACTTTACGACCTATTCTCATACCTACTAAATATACAAATTTCATAAAATCGGTCTAGCCGCTTCGAAAGAGTGCGACCACAAACACCGTGAACCGTGACACGAGATTGTTATATATGTCTATATAGATATACAGTTTGTGGCAAACTCTGTCAACCCGAGAACATATATTGTCGTGTGTAGGCTATGCCCTGCTGTTCTCTGCAGGGCTTCCATGGATCCACGAATTTACCATGCATTAGCAGGCGACTTCTGCCAAACTGTTTCAGTTATAATCGCTGATATTCCTCCGGAAGTTGGTAATAATTACTACTACTCAACACATTTTTTAAGCAGCTATAGTAGACTGCCACGACAGACCCGCAGCTCTAACTTTTCGAAGTTATGTGTGTATTATGCCAGCAGTCAGCTTTAGCCAAGCGTGCTGGACAATGTCCTTGCCCTTCTGATACTGAGACAAGGTCCGCTCGCCTTTAAACTCACGGCCATTGTTCTTAATCGCCAATTTTAATGTTGTTTACTTACATAATATTGTCTTCTATTTACGCGAACGTTATTCATTGAAATTAAACTACTATATTACACTACAAAATTTTGAAAACTGTTACACAACTATTACTATTAAACTTTACTAATTTTTAAGCTAATTAAATTATTGAATTAATAGTAATAGTAGGGTAATAGTTTTCAAAATTTTGTAATAAAGTGTCAAATAAACAACGCGATAAAATCCGTATATTGTAGTTTAATTTCAATGCTAATACTTAATTATGTAAAATATTAGTCTATACTAATATTACAAAGCTGAAGAGTTTGTTTGTTTGTTTGATTTGGTCTCCCTACTGAGCTATCGCTGCTTAAAATAAGAAATTGCGTGTAGCAATCAATATAACAACACTTTCTATTATCTGTGTTAACACACTTGTCATAATATTTATTTATTAATGCACTATGTTAACAGCACATACTAATATTTAAACAATGCAGGAGTTATGTGCGGTATAAGGAAGTATTTATTACATAATTGATACTAATCTACACTTGATTATACAGTTACCGAGCCTACTCGGCATTGTTTAAGCAAGGAAAACTAGTTTATTGTCTTTTACTTTTAGTTTTCAAATGAAATTAGATATATATTACTTACAAACTTCGAGAATGGACGTCTATCGTGCCTTATAATATACTAGATGTTCCCGCGGTTTCACCCGCGTTTATCGTTACTGCGCCGGCCCCGTGGGTCGTAGCGTGATGTTATATAGCCTATAACCTTCCTCGATAAATAGGCTATCCAACACTAAAATAATTTTTCAATTCGAACCAGTAGTTCCTGAAATTAGCTTGTTCAAACAAACAAACTCTTCAGCTTTATAATATTAGTATAGATAACAATGAAAGTACCAATGACTGTAGCTATCCCTTGAGCATTTTTTTATTGTTTCGAAACGTGCAATAACAATACATAAAATAGTTGTAAGCTTACGTCAGTGAATAAAAAATTGTATACAATACAATGGTTCTACTCACAATAAGAACGGATCGTTATCAATAAAATGCACAGTTAAAGAGCCATGTCTAAACATATTTTTCACAATGGCAATAAAAATAATCATTTAGTTAGTACTACAATAATAATAATAATAAATCATTTATTTGTCAGAATATGAGTACAAAAATGATGATAAAAATACATGGTAGTTCTGTCCATATTCTGCCATTAACTGGCGTACAAGTAAATGTTTTTGGAGTTAGGTAAATTTATCTGAGACATTCCTAATTTCTGTAATCGTTATTTGTTTAAAGAATTAATTTCGATATATTTTATATTATTCATTTAACAAATTAGTCTAAGAATTAGTTAGTGTATACAATGTAGTAAAATGTCAGCTAAATCATCAAGTAAACATATAACATACAGAATAGCAAAACATATGTCAATTGTATAAGGAATATCACACAGTAAATTAATAAATAGCAAAATATAAAATGTCAATCGATAAACACAAAAAGATACAGAAAAAGAACTTAGAGAATGTCACATAAAGAAAAATAAATATAAAATGTCAGATACATAATTTATATAGAAGCATTTGTTTATCAATAATTTGAATAAACTACTTTTAAACTCGTTCATATTTTTGTTTTTAAAACTATTTGGTAATTTATTGTAAATATGAATAGCCATGCAATACACATTTTTACTAAATATATTAACTCTTTAGGTAATGGCGATAGTTCAGATAGCAGAGCCTTCTATTTAACTTACATAAATAGCTATATTCTTATATATTATACACTCACATACATAGACTGTTTCCCGGAAGGGGTCTCTTGTTTTATTCACTTTCACACTTGAGAGTACTCTTCACATCGATCATTTGATCGAAGACTCTTCATATGAAATTTCTTTCATGTAATCGCATAAGTGCCGCCCGCATGGTACCTAAATCAAGAAAAAGTAGCCTATGTCCTTCCCCAGGTTTTAAACTATATCTGTACCAACTTTCATCTAAATCGGTTGAGTGGTTTAGCCGTGAAAAGGTAGCAGACAGACAGACAGATAGACAGACAGAGTTACTTTCGAATTTATAATATTAGTAAGGATGTTCGAGAATATCTCCCATATGGTTAGATAACGTTTGCTAACGTCTGACGACTGTTCCATTTTAATAATAGTCAACTATTACATTTTATTTTTACTTAATCTTTATAAAAATGTTTACTTCTATACCAGAGTTAATCTATGACGAGGTAGTAGATCAACTTCGTCAATGAACAGCAACAATTATTTTGTCAAGCGCACAAAATATTGTCCTGTATAAGGATCGAACTCAACACTTGGCGCAGTCGCAGTAGCGCCTGTTAAGCCTTCGGAACCTTTGGCACTTGCCTGGTGGCTGCTTTTAACTTTAAACCTTGGTGGTCCAAGGTTAATAACCTTGCGCTCTGCCTAGTCTGCCGCTACAAGTTCGAGTAGTAGAGCCTCGCTGACTTCAGCACGAATGGGCCGGCTCGACCGGGGAGTATTCCTACTGTTGTGTTTCGTTCGGTGAGTGAGAGTGCCGGAGGCCCAATTACTCTCTTTCCCCCTTCCCGCTTCTTCTCCTTCCCACTTCCTTTCGTAAAGGGTTGGCAACGCGCAAGTGATGCCTCTGGTGTTGCAGGCGTCCATAGGCTACGGTGACCACTTACCATCAGGTGGGCCATATGCATGTTTACCACTGTAGTTGTAAAAAAAAATACGTCGCTACCGTTGTAAACGCAAATAACAAAAATTCACGCCTTTCCGGCGTCACACAGCTCACAGTGCCTCAATGATGTTCTTTGGTAACCTTACTATTTATAGAAGCACAACACAAGGTTAATTGCTTGCCGATATTTTGTAGGCTACACTTATGCCCTAGTCGAGCTGTGCAGGTAGCGTAAATAAAAATAATAATGTTTATAGGGTCGCTAAATGACGCATTTTAATCTTAAAATAAAACGAGATGGGTGTAAAAACCCAGGATTCAACCTCTTCGTAAAAGTAATGAAAAGAAATGACCCCTATATCTCGGGAGTCTTTATACCAACAGGGCCCATATTCAAACTCGACCGAGGTATGATCCCAAGGTTTCTGCGCACCAAGTTACAAGTCAATCGGTCCAGTGGTCCCGGAGTTATGCCTGTCACTAACATCAATCTGTCACTAACACAGACCGTCACAAAGTGATTTCCTTGTATTAACCTCTTCGAAGAAGACTCAGAGGTTCGTAAAATGTCTCGTATTGCCTTATTATACGAATGAGATCAGCGTGTTCGACGCTACACTACAAAATACTTACTTTTATGGTGCAGATCGTCTTAAATAGTACGTTTGTCTTATAAAATCTTTGACTGCACGAACGGCTAGTTGGTTTAAGAGTTTCAGCATTACCAGTACGCCGAGAGGTGTGGGTATGAATTCCGCACGGGACAATAGTTTGTGTGAACCGCATATAGCTTTTTCGAGTCTGAGAGTTCTTTGTGCCAGTCGATCGAATGCTTGTGAACTGTCTCTCGCGACATAGGAGCTATTCTAGTGCGGAAAAAAATAAACAGCTAAATACATATTTGAAGATTATTGGAAATGTGTTGAGTGGATTGTCGAAGAAAATTATCCTATGATGAATCTAGCTTACAATATCAATGTTGTCAAACGGAGAATACGGTATCCAAAAAGTTTTCATGTTAATATCTGATAAGCGTTGTCATGTCAAACCCTTGGACATAAACACACTTGATTATATTTGTCAATGTCACAGTCAAATGGTTGATGTAATTTAACTGGCAACATCCAAAATATCAAGGCTGTATTCAGATTTATTTATATAGAAACTAGCTTTTGCGCGCGGCTCCGCCCGCGTGGTACCTACATCAATAAAAAGTAGCTTATGTCCTTCCCCAAGTTTTAAACTATATCTGTGCCAAATTTCATCTAAATCGGTTGAGTGGTTTAGCCGTGAAACGGTAACAGACAGACAGACAGATAGACAGACAGAGTTACTTTCGAATTTATAATATTAGTAAGGATAAGTAATATTGGATTTTTTTTTTCGTAATTTATATTATGTGTACTTTAGTGTGTATTACCTTTGGGCAAAATTATTTCTTAATTTGAATACTTACCTAATCTATAGATACTAATATTATAAAGAGGCAAGATTTGATCTTTTGTTTTTTTGTAAGGATTTAGTTCAAAAACTACACAACCGATTTGAATAATTCTTTCACCATTAGACAGCTATATTATCACCGAGTAACATCCTTACTAATGTTATAAATTCGAAAGTAACTCTGTCTGTCTATCTGTCTGTCTGTCTGTCTGTCTGTTACCTTTTCACAGCTAAATCACTCAACCGATTTAGATGAAACTTGGTACGGATATAGTTTAAAACCTGGGGAAGGACATAGGCTACTTTTTATTGATGTAGGTACCACGCGGGCGGAGCCGCGCGCAAAAGCTAGTAAGCTATATTTTATTAAAAAAACTACTGTTACTAACAAACCTAACCTACTATTACGTGAGCGAAGCCGAGGGCAAAAGCTAGTGAAAGATAAAATAATACATATAGTCACATCTACATCCTTAAAGGGATAGGCATTACGCCCATATTCTACTCATTATGGTTTAGATTACTTCTCATAAGACTGCTTGCTGCTATACCTACATAATTTTGTACCAGAAAATTCAATAACCTTTTGCCACTCTTTTAAATCGCCATTACGGTATAATTTCAGTACTTTACAACTCGTCTGTACGATGTGTTGCAGTCATTATACCATATACTACAACATAATTTAAAAAAATAAACGTTTGTGAATCATTCTAATGACCTAAGTGGAATGATTCACCAACAAGCATAACATTTAGGTCGTTACCTGTGAAATTACGGTGTACATCTTAATTTCGTCATTCCTGTACGAAATACAATGATTATTTTGAAAATTAATTTTAAATCCGAGTTAGGACTATAGGTATATTTTATCATTACATTCAAACATTTATTATTAATAATCTGTATCCAATAATTTTACATTACGATTTGCGTTTAAATTTACATGTATAAAATAATTTGCGTTCAAATCAGGACGATTAGTTAACAGAAATTGGGTATTAACACGATCATGCTAGGTATATATGTACATTGTACATGTTTGAAAGGCTTGAATGTTTATTTTTGATTTTGATGTGTGCTTTAACACCTTTCAAAAAGGTAAAATACCCAGCATGATTGCGTTCATACCTAACCGTTTCCCGAAATAAATCATGCAACATAAGCATAAGTGATTATAATTATAGGTCATCTAATATTATCCAAGTTTTTAATCGCTTGAATTCGCCTTGATTACATGATAGTTTCTCTTTCTAATCATTTAAGACACACTATTCTCGCTTGAAAGTATATCAAATATACATGTAAAATACATATCTAGACCAGAGGTTCCCAGACATTTTTTCTCATAGACCACTTTCAAAATGTATCTGGTTCCGGTGGACCCCCTGCAGCCACATTTCTACCATATTCCTCGGCATTCGTATTTATATTGGTGAAGAATCAAAAAAAATCTGAATATAGAATATGCAAGTTTTTACAAGTAGCAGTCGCTGAGCTTCTTAAAATATTATCTGCCTGAAGGTGAAGTCAAGCCAACATTTTAGTTCTTCACTATCAAAAGCAAATAAATTTTTGTGGTCCCCTGCTTACGAATTGTGAACACCCATTTTGTTGTCACGCCAACGTAGTCGCCGTCGAGTCTTCCGTGGACCCCTGGGGATCCACCTGAACCACTTTGGAAACTAAGGATTTAGACTCACGGATATGCCAGTCAACAAATACTGAACATTTTGTTTAACCACAACGTTATCGATTTCCTCCATACAGAACGGTACATTAATAGGTAACGACCTAATAAATATTATTATGTACATTCGTATGCAACAATAACCTTGTACGCTTCAAAACTTTGACTTTATGCATTTTCAAGGAAAACATTAAATTGTTCAGCGTCGTAAATGTTGATAACTTGTTTTACACAACCTTGTTTGGAGAACGTCATATGTGCAAGGATCTTTATGTGGGTTAATGTTTAACCGTTATCTTATATTTTATATACATATACCATTTGCGTATAGCTTACTTCTGCGGCACACATGGTGGAAAATGTTAGGTTTATTTTTCTTCATTTCTAGGCTGGCCTATATTGATTAGGCTGTAATCCTAACTTCCTAACTAATATTATAAAAGCGAAAATGAGTTTGTTTGTTTGTTACCTTTTGACGCCTAAACCACTGAACCGATCATCCTAAAATTTTGCATATACGTTGACAGGTGTACAGAAACGGACATAGGCTACCTTTCATCCCGAAAAAAATTACTGTTACCGAGGAAAACAATAATAACGTTCTTATGATAATAGATGGCGCCACGTGTCTGTCGAATCATGATTGAATTATATTATTACAAGCAGAGTACAATCCGAATTGGTTGTCAAATTCTAAATTAACGCGAGCGAAGCCGCGGGCAAAAGCTAATAGAGAATAAGTGCTCTAGTGCAAATTGTAGATTGCGACAGGATTAACGATTGATTGGGTTGTATTGTTATAAGCGAGGTTTAGGTATGCAATAATATCAAGCTAACCCATAAAATAGTTATATTTAGCCTCTTCTGACAAAAGTGTGGCTAATATCTTGCTAATAATATCTACTTTTAATTTTAGAAATGTCAAATTGTCAACACAATTGTTCAAATTCTAAGTGCGTTGGATTTAGCACAAATTAGTATGGGCACTAGACTTTTGACGTCAATTACTATAAATGTAACATATCAACACTAGGTTTGTTACGTCAAAGTTTTTGCTGACTTGCAATTTGCATACGAGGAACACAGCATAAGTTTATTAATTTAGTCTGTGTTAAAGACGGCAGGTACTTTGGGCCGGCTTCTCTATTTTATTATTGAGAATTACCCACCCTTGCGGGCCGAGTTCATCTGAGTGTCTACCACCTTAGATCAGCTTGGTCTGGCTACCTTTGAGGCGACAGCCTCCTTTGTGTCCGGTTGTTGTGGGTTTAAAGGACACCGTTGCGCTAACTCTTGCCAATCAATAAGATTTACATAATCTTTTTGTTATTTTTACCTTTACGATGACACCGATCCGATTAACGATCATGTTACGATCTTAAAATAGATTAAATCTATAACATTTGTGCTTATATTGCCTTAGTATTCCCTCTTTTCTATGACATTGGGTCCTTCAAACATAGTGTGAAGAAGCATCTGGTCAGACCGGCTTGACACTGGCGACGGCTAGAAGACATCTATCTTCTCGTCGTCACTGTCTCTGGACTGTAATTGGGCTTTCCATCAAGTCCGTTACAATCACTTTGCCGTGTCAATATAAAAAAGTAGAAAGTCCTGGCTTCTACTTACAACTTTCTTTCCTCTTTCTTGGCCAAGGAAAGTCCACAGGAACGCATACCGGGATAAAATTATAACGTATGTGTAGGTTCGGGACACGGTCTCCTTGCATCCAAGTCTATTAAATAACTAGATGTTCCCGCGGTTTCACCCGCGTTTATCGTTACTGCGCCGCCCCCGTGGGTCGTAGCGTGATGTTGTATAGACTATAGCCTTCCTCAATAAATAGGCTATTCGACACTAAAATAATTTTTCAAATCGAACCAGTAGACCTGAGATTCGCCCGTTCAAACAAACAAACAAACTCTTCTGCTTTATAATATTAGTATAGATTAATGCGTAATTAAGTAACCTCATATTTATAGTATTAGCAGGATTTATGCATCTATTGTACTGTGTGTATCACGACCGAATTCTTATCTCCGATAATAATGCAAAATAAAAATGTATGAACTTTCGCCACAGTAAATATTTGCATATTTTATGCGACTTACTTTACACTTTTGAAACGGCATTAACAGTTACTTAAAATGCTATTTAATGTTATATTAAACAATAATTACTAACCCATTGTTTAGTTCTTAGAACTTTTAATAATCACAGTTTTGTTTCACTTGTTGATACATTGTCGTAACAGAAATACAAAGAATAGATAATACGCCGCGCGCAGTTGCAAACGATATTTCAGTTTGTTTTTCTAGTTTTAATATTGAAATGTTAAGTTATCGTAGCCACAGATAAGGTTAAACATGGTAAAACACGTCTCTGGTTATCAGTTTATATTAACTTGTTTCTTTTTAATATTTATTGCCAACGAAATTTTAATATTCTTAAATCTGTTCGATTTTAAATTTTATTTGGGAATGCAATCTTTTTATTTTCAATAAAGATTAATAATATTTTAAAAATAAAAAAAATAATTGCTTATTTTTTTAGTTTTATAATTATATGTTAGTAATTAATATAAAGCTCTTTTTATTTATGGTGAGAACGTTAGAACATATTACCTTCTGAAATGGAACCTTATCGATTGTTCCTCTTTGTCAGCAGAGTTATTGTTTATTTTAGCGGTCATTTAAATGCAATGAAGTTGTAGAACTACTTTTAAGATAAAAATCTATATCTAGGTTAGTAAACAAGTACACAGTTCTCTATAAAGTTGCGGTTACTGAAGTGTCTATGCGCTTGCAGTACCAGCAAAAGAATTGTTATCTTGCTTGTACAAGTAACATACAACCTGAGCATACAACAATGATTGCCGGAATTCAACGCTTACGCCTTGTTGGGTTCTTTTTTGTTTGTGTGTAGTAGAGCCTCGCTGATTTCAGCATGAAAGTGCCAGGTCGACCGGGGAAGGACTACCCTCTCACAGAATATCGACGTGAAATAACAGTATTCCTACTGTTGTGTTTCGTTCGGTGAGTAAGTGTGCCGAAGGCACAATTACCCTCTTTCCCCCTTCCCGCTCCTTCTCCTACCCACTTCCTTTTTTTCCCAAAGGGTCGGCAACGCGCAAGTGATGCCTCTGGTGTTGCAAGCGTCCATAGGCTACGGTGACCACTTACCATCAGGTGGGCCGTATGCTTGTTTGCCACCTTAGTGGTATAAAAAAAGAAGATGGAATTTTCTAGGAACATTAGTAATTCGCCCGATGGCCGTGTCTGCTCTAGCTTTGAATGGAATTCGTGGTATCCCTTCCCCTAAACTGAAGCCAGGGTGTATTAGCTATTATCTAGACTGCCTGTTAAGAAGGAACCTAACAAAACCTAACTCTTAGTAGCCTTACCCAGTAGTACTCTTAACCAGTAGTAATCAAGCAGAATAAACCAGGAGAAACATCGTTTGTACTATGTCTGTAATGGGTAATTATTTTGCTGCAATGTTATTTTAAAACTGCGATATCTCCTAAGATATTCATTGAAACCGAATGATGTAAAGGGCAATTTTGTTTTAAATTAAATACTTGTGATGAATAACGTATTTATTTAGATAAGGATTAATATCATGTTTATAATAATACCTTCGCCAATAATGCATTATTTTGGAACAAATTTCGTTAGCATAAAAATAGTTATAGTGAGCCAACCTTAAAAGATAGACATATGCTGTCGCGGCCTTTTTTTTAGAACTTTTAAAGGGGAACAATTCTGTCATACATGATTTTTGCGAAACTTTAACTGTTTACGCAGCGCACGCAGCGGAAGCTCTCAAAAGGAAAAAATACCCTCCGATTTTGAAACATTCTTCATTGGTGCTCAGCTCCTATTGATCTTAGCGTGATGATATATAGCCTATAGCGTTCCTCGATAAATGGGCTATCTAACACTGAAATAATTTTTCAAATCGGACCAGTAGTTCCTGAGATTAGCGCGTTCAAGCAAACAAACAAACAAACAGTCTCTTCAGCTTTATAATATTAGTATAGATTAGTATAGATTACAAGCAAAGTACAACCCGAATTGATTGTCAAATTCTTATTAACGCGAGCGAAGCGGCTGGCAAAAGCTAGTAATATATAAATATAAAATTCAGCATTCATGGATTCTGCTCACAGTACCCCATACATTCTAATAATAATACTTTCCAAACATCCACAAAAATATCAACTTTTGGTTTAAAGTCCAAGAGAGCGTTAAGCTGCTTTAGTGACCGAGGTGTGGGTGAGCTACAGCCTGCAACAGTACGGCACGCTGGAACGGCCAGCAGTCGGTGTTTTCTATCACGACAATAGTTGTTATGCACAAACAATCTGCAAAACAGTTGTGCTATAACATAAGGTATATTTTCTATGCAGTATAATCACGGAACAGAAAAAACAGTTTCTTCTGTTCCGTGAGTATAATAATATTTCAACTTACCAATAAAGAAGAACAAAGCTACATACATATGTAAAGTTGACAGCTGTAAAAAAAAGATTTGTAATAGAACAAATACAAATTACCCGGTTTGTCAGTATTCTAGTTTGTATAGATTCAGAATACAGTGCAAGCTATTCATGGTATTTTGTCAATGTGGTAATGATTCCCGGACAACGAACCGCCTTGTGTTCGTAAAAACCTGGCCGGGTTATTTTTATTCTGTGTTTTTTATACCATCAAGCTGGCAAACAAGCATACAAACAGCCTGGTAAGCAAATATAGTAGGATAGGGACGCTTCCAATACCAGGCTATCATATAAGTACCTATAACTGCAGATACCATATTTATACTCGCCTGTTACCCAAATTATAGTCCACAAATCGATATTTTAATGCTGAGTGTTTAGTGACCGTTTCTTCAATAGTAAATGACTTTATTAATAAGTAAAATTAATACATTTTAGTTTATAATGTACATATTTTTATTTTTTTATACGACTGAGGTGGCAAACAAGCATACGACCCACCTGATGATAAGTGGTCACCATAGCCTATGGACGCCTGCAACACCAGAGGCATCGCTTGCGCGTTGCCGACCCTTTAGGAAAGGAAGTGGGAAGGAGAAGGAGCGGGAAGAGGGAAAGGGGGTGATTGGGCCTCCGGCACTCTCACTCACCGAACAACACACAACAGTAAGAATACTGGTATTTCACGTCGATATTCTGGGAGAGGGTAGTCCTTCCCCGGTCGAGCCGGCCCATTCATACTAAAATCAGCGAGGCTCTACTATTCATAAAGGGTCATCTATAAAAATAGTTTTATTTTGTTATCAGTTGTAGTATGTTACTTTGGGTTAAGTTCAGTGGCAAGTTGCGATATGTTTATCATTTTCTTCATGTTGTTGCAATAGCGACAACATCCAAATACACTCGCACAACACCTCATGGACGATAATTTATATTCCCGGGAGTACGCAGACTAAAGAAAAGAGTACCACAGGATTTACTCTGATTTTTTAAATTATGAGAATATGCCACTGGGCATATATCTCGCACGCTACCACATCTCAACCAACATAAATATTGTTGAATGTCCTCAATACAGATTGCAATAATAATTGAAAAAAAATATATTTATGCATCTTTCTTTCTTTTTTTATTTTCATTAAGAACATAATTTCTTTATTCATTAGGTCAACAATACTTTAGGTGGGACCCAGGAATAGATGCCAGAACTAGGCACATACTCTCACACTTACAAATGACTGAACCAACAAGGCTGGTTTATTTCAAGTATGTAACTGCACGGGTTGTGTAGTGGTTTAAATGGTTGGCTCGTTACTGCCATTGCGCCGAGTGTTGTGGGTTTGATCCCCACACGACACAAAAAATTGTGTTATCCACAAAAAGTTGTTTCTAGTCTGAGTGCTCTTTGTGTCCATTGTTTGAATGTTTTTAAATATCCCCGCGACACAAAAATATTTTTTTTTCATAGATTATGGGGCAAATGAGCAGACGGATCGCCTGATGGTAAGCGATTACCGCTACCCATGGAAACCCGCAACACCAGAGGAATTACAAGTGCGTTGCCGGCCTTTTAAAAAGGAGTACGCTCTTTTCTTGAAGTGTTGAAGGTCGTTTTGGTCCGGAAAATCTATACTATAAAGCTGAAGAGTTTGTTTATTTGTTTGAACGCGCTAATCGCGGTGTTGGATAGCTCATTTATCGAGGAAGGCTATAGGCTATATAACATCACGCTACGACCAATAGGAGCGGAGCAGCAATGAAAAATGTTGCGAAAACGGGGAAAATTCTTCTATATGAAGCAGACGAAGTTGCGCGGGACAGCTAGTCTATACTAATATTATAAAGCTGAAGAATTTGTTTGTTTGAACGCGCTAATCTCAGGAACTACTGGCTCGATTTGAAAAATTCTTTTAGTGTTGGATAGCCTATTTATCGAGGAAGGCTATAGGCTATATAACATCACGCTACGACCCACGGGGGCGGCACAGTAACGATAAACGCGGTTGAAACCGCGGGAACATCTAGTTTAAAATAAAAACACTAGCTTGTCCCAAGAAAATCCATAATAATACTATGTTCAGTGGCCTCGATTGAGGTTCAACATTATTTATGATTCAGTCATTAGTCTATGGTAGCAATAATTGTATGACAATGCATTAATTGTCCTCAATTTTGGCTTTACATTCAGGAAACGTGGCAATCAGCATATCATTACGCCTGTTTAAGTAGGCAGACGCAAAAAACACAAAGTAGTTATTTATAGTAAGTATATTATAATATATATGTAATATGTTTATGGAGAATAGCCATGAAGGACCGGGTTGCGTTTCCGAGTTGGAAAACAGTAAGTAAACAGACGGCACTGTACCCGCCCCTCAGTTACGTACGAATATAACACAACTTTGTCAATTTCTTTATATACCTATGGGGCAATATTCTGACAATAGAAATATGCAACTAAATACTCGAATCTTCTCCCTATCCTTATTACTCCCAAGTCACTTGGGGTCGGCTTTCTATCGCTAAATGCTCTAAAACTACTTAATTTATATAACATTACTAGCTGACACGCACAGCTTCGTCTGCGTCACATAAGAGAATTTTCTCCGTTTTGCATCATTTTTCATTGATGCTCCGCTCCCATTGGTCGTAGCTTGATGTTGCATAGCTTATAGCTTTCCTTGATAAATGGGCTATCCAAAACTAAAATTAACTTTCAATTCGAACCAGTAGTTCCTGTGATTAGCGCGTTCAACCAAACAAACAAATTCTTTAGCTTCATAATATTAGTATAGATTATAATTAGACTTTGATTATTTATTTTAATTATTATTATACCTATTGCTATATATACAACGACAGAGTGCAAGTGAAACAGTACTAACATAGTTAATAAGTTATATAAATACTAACACAAATTGTATGTATGTTAGTCTATAAGGTATTTATCTATGCATCTGTTTCTATGTAGGTATAATATATATGTATTTACAAAACAAAAAAAAGGTATATAATTATGTATGTTTATCCATTGTCTAGTACCCATAGTACAAGCTCTGCTTAGTTTGGGCTAGATGGTGTTGTGTGTAGTATTATAAAATTTTATAATTATGTAAATTTAGGTTAAGGATTTTTGCTAAATTGCTTCTCATCTCGACATAATAATTCTAGCAAATGCAATATACCTATGTAATATGTAGTATAAAAAACTATTCGATTCGATTTAGTCTAGCTTATCATCATGGAGGCTGAATAGGTATTCACGCGGTATATTAAATGATTACCGTAAAGTATGATCGTTTGCAATGCCAGTCGCATTTATGACGACGCTAGGGAAAATAAATTGGGCAGTCTTTGGGGACTGCCGATACAAGTGAAAACTTTAATTTTTACCTTGATCATAAACACTTCTTTATAAAACAAAAAAGAAGGGGGCGGGTAGGTTGCTAGTTCCTGATACTCTCTTACGGATTATTAAGGGAGTCAACATTTTGTTATTTTTTGCGTAGGACGCACCATTTCTGAGATATTGTTAATATTTTAGAATAATTCAAAAATGGTAAATGTAGCAGCATGACGATGACACGAGTTCTATGATTTTTGTTCACCCAAGAAGTGCTCAACGCGCCTAAAGAAGTTTTCACTTCAAAAACTGTCATTGTTGGGCGTGGGCCTCTTCTTAGTTTGAAGGGCTAGACCGTAGTCTACCACGCTGGCCCAGTGCGGGTTGGCAGATTTCACATATCTTAAAGAACATTATGTAGAACTCCCAGATATGCAGGTTTCCCCACCATGTTTTCCTTCACCGTTCTGGTGACCGATAACGAACTATTCAATACACCACTTAACTTCAAAAAGCCAGAGGTGCGTGCCTTAGGAGTTGGGATGGAATCCGAGACCTCTGAATTTTTTTACTTTTAATTTGATGTACTTACTTACCATGCGAAATGCAGAAACAGAAAAATAAATATAGGTATATATATATTAAAAATATATATATATACATATTTATATATATTCTTTTACATATTTATATTTATATAAATATATATGTATTGTTTTTAGTTTTTAAAAATGTTCCTTTTGTAAAACAGGAAGTGGCCATCTTAAACATAGCTATCAATTTAAAAAAAGAATAGCATTCCAATTACAACGTGTCGGTGACATAATGCATCGAAGTGTGACTAAGTAGTCATCGTGTTTATTTACCAACATCTTGTCTATGAACACTTGCGTTTATTTGTTTATGTTACACTCAAGGCGGGACTAATGGCCGATTAACGCGATTCGCTAAGGTTATCACGTAACAAGATTAAACTATATTATTCAAACTTTTTGAAACGATGACCTTACAAAAGTTGGAAGTGCTTCAATATAGTTCGAGAAAATAGACGTGAAAAGACGTTGAATATTTTTAGAACTTTGGAATGAAAAAGAATCTTGATTCAAAACTGATACGATATTCATGTGTTTATGAAACATTAGCTTTCCCTCGCGGCTTCGCTCGCGTAAAAGTAGATTAGGTTACGTCCAGTAACAGGAATAGTAGATATTAATATGTGTTATTAAGATTTTGCCCGTAGTTTCACTCGCTAGGTTAGGTTTTTCTGGATAAAAAGTACCCTCTCTATGTTCTTTTCTGTTCCCCTAACGACGTATATGCGAAAGGGGAATGCCTATTCTCCATAGTGTCTCAGGCCAAAGATGGACATCAACAATTACTATAAAAATTATAATAGTGTTTTAAGATCTTAACAGTATTACATATCTAAAAAATATATTCAAATTGACGCCACTATTTTAGAAATACCTATAAAACCAAAATGTATTAAGGTTATTTTGTTATACGAAAATGTGTCTGGCTGTGAGATAATTTAAAAACATCTCTTTTCTCAATGCTCTATTATTTAATTATAATATGAGATGTGTTTGTAATATATTTTTATCCAGTTATACTTAATAGGGTATGAAAAAAAACACACATTGATTATTTTAAACATCTATATTCTCTTCATTGTCATATACTATTAACAAATCATCTAGAAAAGGCGCAGGAGGGCATATATTGGACTCATATCTTGCCCAATAGACTTACTCTATTTAACTATTTTTGTAAATTGCAGCGTCGTCAATTTGAATGAAAGTAAATACATATTTTTTTACGATATAATCAAGTGGCAAGTATTTTTTCACTAGCCTCTTGTCCACTCGTGGCCTCAGACGGGCATTTCATGATGATTTGTCAAGTACCTAGTTAAGGCGTGAAAGCGTAACAAACAAACTCACATTCGCATTTATAATATTAGTTAGGATTAGGATGTGTATGGTACTATTCAACCGTCGGTGCGATAAATAAGTACTTCTTACGACCAACAATCATATTTTGTAGGTATTTCAATTGTTTCCCTTAGGTAAAAAGTAATAATAGAACTCGTAATAATTGTAAGTGTTATCAACGCGTTCGAGCTACATTACATAACGTCACCAGTAATGTTTTACAAGGCAAGCCATTTCAGACTGTAGTGTGATATTTCGTCACCGATAGCTCTGGGTTTACGACATAAGGTTACATTTCATCACCTGGCTTTGTACGAGGTTGATAATATAGAAACAATTTGTATTGAATGACAATTACTAACTGTTTGCTAGACTATGTAATGGATATTGACCTTTTTAATAAATGGGAGTGTTAACTTAAGAGCAGATGGTTTCCGAGCTCCGTGTAAACTGATTTGGTAAATTCTTTAAACCATATTATATCCTGCAGTGTCCTGCACATATGGGGTAGTGGTTTAAGTAACCCCCTTACCGCTGCCCCTGCGTCGAGTGTTGTGGGTTCGATCAAAATCAAAAATAAATTTATTCAAGTTAGGTTACAGTGTGAATCTAGGCCTCCAGCTATCTACATACCAAGTTTTATCGCAATTGGTCCAGTAGTTTTTACGTGAAAGAGTAACAAACATCCATACATCCATACAAACTTTTGCGTTTATAATATTAGTAAGGATTATAAGTACCGAACTTTGCATGGGAACAGGCAATATTTGTAGAATACTTATACTTCAAACGGATGGCATAGAGGTTTAGGTATGTTCGATTTCATACGGTACAATAGTGTGACCCAAAAAGATTCTTCCGGGCCTGGATGTTTTTTGTGTCTGTTATTGTGATGTTTGTGTCCGACGCAAAAATTATACTTATAACGCGGGATTATCATTTTGTTAAATTGCTGCTTTATAGTTATTATCAGCCTGAACCACAGCAAATCGTAGCCGGTTCTAGCTAGTATGTCATAATAAATAATGATAATAATACGCTGGAGCAACGAGAATGAGTCAAATATTCATAATATAAAAGTATATACATTATTTATTCTTGTCCTGTTCGTATAAATTTCTTTCATGCCAATTTTTATAATTGCATGTCAAATATTGAGTTCAACATTTTAATATAATAATAATAATATTCTACCACATACACACAACACCATCTAGCGCAAACTAAGCAGAGCTTGTACTATGGGTACTAGACAATGGATAAACATATCTACATATATACTTTTTTTGTAAATACATACATATTATATTTAGAAACACCCAGACCAAGACAAACATCCATCGGGAATCGAACCCGCGACCTCAGGCGTCGCAGTCGGTTACACTACGCACTACGCCATCGAGGACGACAAATTCGCTTGACTTGTTAAGGTGTTTCTGGGAACATTTGAAAATAGATTATTATCTCTTTTCTCAAAAAGACAGCCGCTAAAGAAATCTTATACGCCAAATATACACGTAACTGTAAAAATAAGATAACGGTTACAGAAACCTTTAAATCATTTACTATAATTATATATAAATGATCAAAAATGAATATATAGTTATTTTAAAACGGGTTCTATGCTTGGTATTTCTAGGTTTTAATTTATACAAAAATTATATAATTATTCTTATAAATATTCAATATTCATGATTTTTTTTGAATACGAACATCTTCTCAATTTAAAATATAATTATACATAAATGACCGTTATTATGTATTACGGTATAATTATAGATACCTAATTATAAAATGGCTTATCCTCAATTGCGTATTTTATTAGGTAAGTATATATTTAAACACAAGTACCTATTTAGCCGTTCGGAAGAAGAGCTTGACGCAAGACGTTTAGACGCTTTGTTCATTTTTAGTAGCAGACATTTTAAAAACTGATTTTAATAGATGAGAATGGATTCATGTCCAGTGCTTGGGGCAATAATATTGCTTATGAAAGTGACAAAATGCAGGATTGTCACCTTTTTTAGAACAACAAATGTTTAGTGTTCTAATTTTGTAAGGGATTAAATATAATGACCACCAAAAATAATAATTGCGCAGCAAAATATGCTTACTAAAATATATCATAACGAGCACCTATAGGTACGCCTCAAATCACTGCATTCCGTCTCGGAAGGGTTAGGTTATGTTAGGTTCCTGCTTAAACCCACCCAAAAATAGAAGTTTGCGAAGCGGGGCTCCGTCGACTTATTTTGATCTAGGTATTTAAATATATTTTGCTGTGCAATTTGATGATCATTTACTATTTTTTACTATATCTGGTGATAAGTTAAACATAAGCCATTTTGTAAAGCACATCGGCAAAAAAGCGTTAGCATACTGATTAATGAACCTACAACCGAATTGATAATCAGAATTGTTTGTCGTCGCAATGGCTAGTTCCTTCTGTTAATAAGCGAATAAAATACTGGAAGCAGTTATAACGTTGTTTTAAAATCGAGGACGAATTATGGAACATTATTGCAAAGATCGGACTAACTTATCAAATGACATCCAATTTAGGATTATGTGGAGTAACCTCGTCCTCGTCCGTCTTACACCAATTAGATAGGTAATTATGTATTTGTTAATTTTACATTGTATTTTATCTTATCCTCTTTAATAAATAGATATTGTCTTCTGGTTAGTTAGATAACTACCGCATTTAGAAACCAGGTAAAGATTTTTTAAAGTGCAATGTGCTCAAGGGCCGTCGTACGATAGAATTTATTTATATACAGACATGTTTTAAGTGATACTCATTGCCTCACTCATTTTGTCTTCGTGGAAGTTTCAGAAACGCTACTTATTTATCTTTATGAACAAAGACAAATTATATATAAACCGAAAAAAGTGGCATATTTAAAACATTTTAATAATGATTTAAATATGCCACTTTTTTAATATTTAAACGCTTCGCTTTCGCTTTATTAATATTTAAACAGTCTGGTTATTTCCACGTAGGTACATTTTAACGGAAAGGGACATGTTTTGTATTTAGTTTTAACTCCAAGAATGATTAATATTCTATTGAATGTATTTGATAAATTGTTCAAATAAGTGTTAGCCATTTTTATGCAAATTATAAATGTTGGTTAAGTCTAATTTATTAAGTAAACATTATTCTAACTAATATTGATTTCGCTTTGTTTTCGATTGTAGTAAAAGGATTATAAGAATTTCTTAGAATTTATAATCTGTTTATTTGTTTGTGTATATTTGAAGACAAGAACTTCTACTATATTTTGTTCTAAGTACTGATCAATTTCAACGACTGCTTCACATCAACGATTCTCAATTTATTTTCGTGAATAACTTTAAGAAAGATCGTAAACCCGCATATACAGGCTGATTTTGAAATCGTGTAATTCCTTTTAATATATAATAACCCTGACCATATTTTTTTAATTAGAATTATGTTTTTTGAAAAATAAATGAACTGATTTTTTTCGTGAAATGGTTTGAGATAGTCATATGTTAACCACCCGACACAATCTTAATATTTTACTAATTTAAATAAAATAACATAACAATAACAGAATTACACGATTACAAAATCATTCTGTATATTGACCACTAACGCGGAATACTTTTTTATTCCTACTAAGTATCTAATATAATAATATATCTATATATATTAAAATCTGGTCTCACAGTGTTTATGGTCGCACTCTTCCGAAACGGCTCCACCGATTTTTATGAATTTTTTTATGTAAATTTGGTAGGTATGAGAATAGGTCATAAAGTATATTTTATACCGCTATGTGATTTGTATGGCAGAACAAATATCCAACCGTGTCAATGACATCTACACAGGCGATTTTAAATATGATACTTATAATGTCAAAGTGGACTAAGTGCGCTCGGTGCAGTACCTACGTTGTATTTTGTGACCTTAAACGATTAATTGAAAAATGAGAGATTTCGCCATGTCTAGGGCTTAAGATGAGAAATATGATTTCAGCAATAAATAATATCAGTGCTGTATATAGGTAAACTGTCCCACTGTTAGGCATGGGCATCTTCTTATTATAAGAAGGGTTAGGCCATAGTACACCACGCTGGCCTATTGCAGATTGGCAGACTTCACATAATTTTAAGAATAATATGAAGAATTCTCAGACATGCAGGTTTCTACACGATGTTTTCCTTCACCGTTAAAGCAAGCGATAATATAATTAACTATTTAATACGCACATAACTTCGAAAATTCAGAGGTGCGCGCCTTGAGATCGAACCCGAGACCTCTGGGTGACAGATCGACTGCTTCTCAGTTGCCTGACAGACAAACTCTACAATACTTTGGCCGATCCAACAATCGAATCCGACAATAAGCGTAAAGGAGATTTTTGGTGAAATTCTACAGAACTCATTGAAATTAAACTACTATATACGGATTTTATCACGTTGTTTATTTGACACTTTATTACAAAATTTTGAAAACTGTTACACTACTATTACTATTAAACTTTACTAATTTATAAGCTAATTAAATTATTGAAACTATTTATACTATTACTATACTATTATACTATTTATATTTATGTTTACACTTTCCCAGACGTTTCGGTTACTTTTCAGCAGCCATGGTCACGGGGAGACAGAACTGTTTATTTAAAAGCTATTTACATTTTCCAAGTGTGTCAGTATACTGCAGGCGACAGAGACACGTGCGGCGCTAATTGGTAATACACGATTAGATTGCCCTTAAATACCATTTGGCATTTAATACATATGTTACGCTCAGTGAATCACTTTAGTTACGAGTATTTCAAGGTCTTATATCAAAACAATGTCTGCAATAAAATACCTTTTTTACTTTCACGTCGAACGTTGTGCACCTAAAAGTAAATAATAAACATGATCGCTGAAATTAAACTACTATATACGGATTTTATCGCGTTGTTTATTTGACACTGTTACAAAATTTTTTTGAAAAACTGTTACACTACTATAATCACTATTAAACTTTACAAATTTTTTAAGCTATTTAAATTATTGAACTATTAAAACTATTTATACTATTACTATACTATTATACTATTTAGATTTATTTTTACACTTTCCCCGACGTTTCGGTTGCTTTTCAGCAGCCATGGTCACGGGGAGACCATGGCAGTCTCCCCGTGACCATGGCTGCTGAAAAGCAACCGAAACGTCGGGGAAAGTGTAAAAATAAATCTAAATAGTATAATAGTATAGTAATAGTATAAATAGTTTTAATAGTTCAATAATTTAAATAGCTTAAAAAATTTGTAAAGTTTAATAGTGATTATAGTAGTGTAACAGTTTTTCAAAAAAATTTTGTAACAGTGTCAAATAAACAACGCGATAAAATCCGTATATAGTAGTTTAATTTCAATGAATAACATTCGCGTAAACAGAAGACAATATTATGTAAAACATGATCGCGTTAATACTCGTTAGGAATTATCTATACTAATATTATAAAGCTGAAGAGTTTGTTTGTTTGAACGCGCTAATCTCAGGAACTACTGGTTCGATTTGAAAAATTATTTTAGTGTTGGATAGCCTATTTATCGAGGAAGGCTATATAACATCACGCTATGCACCACGAGGACGGCGCAGTAACGATAAACGCAGATGAAACCGTGGGAACATCTATAATAATATACAAAACAATATCTATGTAATTTTGCCGTTATTAAGAGAAGTATAAGATTATCCCATGGTATTAATAAGTACTTATCTTATCTTATCTTATGTGGGGGCCAGTCAGTGCAGACCGGCGACACTTCGACCCAGTGGGATCTTTTGTGTCGACACTCTCCCAATAACGACTGCCATAGATGTTCATGGCAGCCGGGACCAACGGCTTAACGTGCTCGCCGAGGCACGGAGCAGGCGATAATTGTCAATCAATACGCACATAATTTCGAAAAGTCATATAACTTCCGAAAATCAGAGGTGCGCGACGTGAGTTCGAACCCAAGACCCTATGCATTGCAGTCTGTTGGACTCCCCACTGAGCTATCGCTGCTCAAGTACTTATGAAGTCCTTGGAATGTAGCGTATGATGAAAATGGGGAAATATCATATGGTAGGCAATTCTTACCCTTCTGGAATACAGTCTAAGTCTGTGTATGTATTACTAGATGTTCCCGCGGTTTCACCCGCGTTTATCGATACTGCGCCGCCCTCGTGTGTCGTAGCGTGATGTTATATAGCCTATAGCCTTCCTCGATAAATAGGCTATCCAACACTAAAATAATTTTTCAAATCCAACCAGCACTTCCTGAGATTAGCGCGTTCAATCAAACAAACAAACAAACTCTTCAGCTTTATAATATTAGTAGATATAGATTATATGACTTAGGTCTTCTTATATTCATGATTAATAGCGGTTCTCAACAACTTATGAATATGTCTATGGTCTTCTTCGGCATAGAAATTTTACATAATCATCATGAAAATTGTCAAATATCTATCTAGTTTCTAGCGAAAAAAAAAAACACACAGATCGATCATTTTATTAGGGACTGCCATAATATCGCACTTATAACAAAATAGCGACTTAACTCAAAATTCGGCAGTAAGGCAATTTGAACTCTAACTATGTGACTATAAATGTTAAACTTATGTATGTGTTAAGTAATTGCAATAGAGTTTAAATTAGCTTAATCCAAAATACTCAGATAAGTCTCTCTTTTATTAAGCGTGCGATATGATAAGTCTTTGGAATGTAGTAGAGAACTACGAGCAGATGTACGGAGGCATCAGGGCAGTTCTGCCATTGTACAAACGCTGTAATAAGCCCATCGCTGGACGATTATCGAAATCATTGCCGCCATAACCCACGCCGTTCATTGATACTCAGTCTGTTTACTCTTAGATTACACCGTGGGCACTCAGTGGTGAAGGTTCAGGCATTTCTTTGATTGTTTTTTCATCACGGTATTACCGGTGCCGTGTCCGACAAGGTTACTCAATTCGCTACGCAGTTATATATAATGTTTGAATTTCCTGCAACTGATAACACATTGTGAAAACTCCTTTCATTATTCCTTTAGATTACATTGTTACGAGTCATTTGATAAGAGTAAAATTTGCGTCTTTTAATTATGTTTTAACACTAGCTGTTACCTGCGACTTCGTCCGCGTAGATTTTAACTAAAAAGTGTTTGTCTCGGCGGAACCCTATTTTTTTCTAAAATCAAAGTAGCCTAAGTTACTCCTTATAACATCAGCTATTTGCCAGTGAACGTCCCGTCAAAATCGGTTCAGCCGTTTCGGAGATTAGCCGGAACAAACAGATAGATAGACAGACAGACAGACAAAAATTTAAAAAATTGATGTTTTCGTGTATGTAACTTATATACTTTAATATGCATTAATTATAAAGCTGTTATTTTGACATTACAAACAGACACTTCAATTTCATTTATTTATATAGATGTATAGATTTCTTAATGCACGTGAGATAAACCCCCGACTCAAAATATTAAAATAGTAATCGGCCATTTTGCGGTGGCAGCCATCTTGGATTTGAAATGTATCGTAGTGTATAGTATTCTACTAGTCAAGTCTTTCATTTGATACCCATATCAAGGGGGTTGTGAAAAAATATGTAATCCGCTATTTTGTGGCGGCGGCCATTTTGGACCGATTTTCATCAAACATAGCTAAGAACACTCCCGACTAATTCACATTTCAAACAAAAAAACTATATATAGCCTATAGTCTTCCTCGATAAATGGACTACCCAACACTAAAATATTTTTTAAAATCGATCCAGTAGTTCCTGAGATCAACGCGTTCAAACAAACAAACAAACTCTCAGCTTTATAATATTAGTATATGGGTAAATCTTGAGATTGGGAATATTCAGTTGATTCCCGTGGCGCATTTTTTATATTACATTTTTTACAAATTATAGTTTATCGTGATTCTTAGCCGAATTATATATAAACACATTTATCAAACAGTCAGGGTAATAAAAGACCTAGTGAAACAAAACCAGGGGAATCAAATATTTACCTCCGTAATTTCGTCCACGGGCAAAGTGAGACGAGACCTTCCACCACGGCATTTGAAACCCGACTAGAACTTGCACGACAACGAATATCTATGCTTCTCGACCGCTCCACTAGCGATCTATGCCTAGACATGTGGCGCGCCAGTGGAATCACTGTTTAGCTTGGGACCAAACTTTAAATCTATTTCTATGTTAAACTATGGGGTAAAATACAAACTGTATATTTTTATTTTAAGCAACTACTAATCTAGTTGCTGAAAAGCTAGATAAATGATCTATTTTGCATTTATAAATAGGCGATTTCGGGTTGCTTTCACAAAAAAATGTGTAAAGGACGCGCCAGGGTTATCAATATTTGTGACCTTTTGTTTTTTTTACGATAATTACATTAATTACACACAAATTAAAAAGAAAAACTATCGTGCATCAATTAGATACCATAGTGTTAAGACGTAAAAACAATACTTTGGGTCTTTATTTCGGGTACTTTTTACCTCCGGACGTCATAAATTGAGCCTCTCAAGATTCACCCCTAGATTAGTTATCTATCATTAGTAACAAAACTAACAGAACAGTTTTATATATTTTCGGTTTTATTGGAAAAAAAACATGAAATATATACTGGCAAATTTTCTTGAAACTTTGGAATGAAACATTGAAAAAACAACGGAATTGAAAAGAAAGGGGATTTTTCCTGCATTTTTCAACGCTAGTTTTGAGACCATAGCATTTGTAAGTACTTATAAATTCGATCTTTGGAACATATCTTCAATAGGTATAAAACACTAAAAAGAAGAAAATAAACCGCTAAATTATTGGGTCATTACGACAATATAAATGGCACAGGTGCACAGCACAAAACAAAGTCACGAAAGATCTGAGTGTTTACATCAGCAAAAACAAGTTTTAGAGACAAATTAAGCGACGATAGCCGGATGGATAAGACTCAAGTCCCCCTCATTGCGCTAGGTACCGATGTAAACCCAGTTTTAACAGATAAGTTAACTGCTTCTGTTGGTAAGAATACTAGTCATTTGTAAATGCAAATTGCATAGTGACCTTTTTAAAATTCATTCTGAATGGATGTCATTATTTTTATGTTTACCAGTATGCCATTTAAAAACTTGCCGATATCTGGCGAAGTTCTAACGTTTCTTATTTGTGTAAAAGACTTCTCCTACACTGGGAATATTGCCTGTGTCGCGAGGGACTTTACAAACATTCAAACAACGGATATAAATAGCATCCAGACTCGGAACTACCATTTGGAACACACAAAGTTTTGTCCCGTGTGGGATTCGAACCCACAACACTCGGCGCAATGGTAGAGGCGAGGTGACCAGCTAAACCATAACGTCATCCGTGCAGTCAGATCTCTTCTAATATTAAGGTCCTTGTGCTCTGGTAACCACTGCCTACCAAGTTGGGCAAACATTTGCATAGTACGGATAACATTTAAAATAAACAGCGATAGCTAAGTGGGGAGACCAACAGACTGCAATGCAGAGGGACTCGGGTTCGAACCTACGTCGCGCACCTCTGACTTTCGGAAGTTATATGACTTCGAAATGATGTGCGTATTGATTGACAATAATTGTCGCCTGCTCCGTGCCTCGGAGAGCACGTTAAGCCGTCGGTCCCGGCTGCCATGAACATCTATGGCAGTCATTATCGGGAGATCAGTGCCTTCTAATATCCTGACACTGATCTAGCCTTAGGGTATCGTTAGCTTTCGGGTTGCGGAGGGCAGGTGGAAGCCGCTCCGTGTAAAAACTGATATCCAGTCAAATCCGGTGAGACTAGAAAGCCGACCCCAAGTGACTTGGGCATAATAAAGGCTAGGGAGAATAAGAAGGATAACATTTAAAATGATAATTCGGGGGAAAATTCTAAAGCTAAGTAAACATTTTCCTTTATTATTTCCATAATATTTTCCTCATTTCAAATTAAGTAGACAAACCAGCACCTGTATGAATCTGATTGCCTCATTTAGGAACAAGTTTGCTACAATATAGCATTACAGTTTCTTCACATATGACAAAACTTTAAGTAATATCCTTATACCTACACGCCTATATCCTTAAAAGAGGTAGGCACGAGCGTCTTACAACCACATTTCATCTAGTATGTTTTTAGACACTAAAAAAACGATGAACGATGCGCCATCGAAGCAAAATATTCTACAAATGCTCTTTTTATACCTACTACTTAGGGCCACTTGCACGACAACTCACAAAATACGTTTTTAAAACATCGTGGCCTCTCAGTCACCTTCACACGAATGACTGACGACAGTACGTTTTAAATCTATTTAGTGCTAAACGTATTTTGTGAGTTGTCGTGCAAGTGGCCCTTTGATGAGAAATAAGGATACCACCATTGAGCTGAAAAGTATTTTAGATACGGATATCTTTACTTTTTTGAAATGACTTCTCTCGCGCTAGGAGTACCTAATTCCTGTGTCGCGGGGCACTTTACAAACATTCAAACTACGGACACAAAGAACTCAGACGCGGAACAACCATTTGTGGATCACACAAAATTTTGTCCCGTCTGGGATTCGAACCCTAGGCGCAGTGGCAGTAGCGACCTGACCACTTAAACCACTACGCCATCCGTGCAGTCTATGGATTGTTTATGTACCTAATCTATGTGTTTAGGCATGGAAACATTGGATGAATAAAAGTTTAAGAACTATAACCCGACTACGTAAACAAGGGGCCTAAAAAGGAGAAATTTAAAATTTATATAGCCTATGTCACTCGGGCCTTTATTACGAATCTATTGACACC
This sequence comes from Catocala sponsa, assembly GCA_963564715.1. Lineage (NCBI taxonomy): Eukaryota > Metazoa > Arthropoda > Insecta > Lepidoptera > Erebidae > Catocala > Catocala sponsa. The sequence goes on from OY751336.1 coordinate 1,208,211, forward strand.
TCATTCATTAAAATCGGTTACGTAGTTAAGCGCTACAGTGGAACATATAAACATACATACCCAAACTGCCAAAATCATTACCCTTCCTTTTAGCTTCGCCGTAGCCGGGTAAAAATGATTATTGTCTAAAACATACGACGAATGATCTATATCAAAATGACAAGTATTCTAAAGAACGACGCTTAAATGTATGCTAAACCGACGGATATCCACAGAGATGGATGTGAGAAAGAATGAACTGGAAATCTCGATCAATGCCAACTGCATAAAACGATAAAAATGATCGTTTCAAGTGCCTGTGTTAACTAAATCACTTACAGACATCCTCGGGATGCGCCCACTTCAAACCTGTCGTGTAACAATAGTACTTGAATTGCAGTCTCACGTAACATATACGACATTTATCCTAATACATATCTTATGTCGTCGATTTAAGGATGATATTTGGTCGTGGATGTTCAAATTAATAATTTTACGACTACCTGCGGTCAGTTCCTACTTCATTGTTCTCGAGTTAATCAGAGCATCTTGCTACTTAGATTGTGATACGGATATACATCATGGTTTTGATCATATCTAGTTCTTACACCTTATAGTATGGATTATATCAGCTCGGATTTAACGACGCATAATAGCGTTGTCTGGTGGCCTACCCCAGGATGATTCAGAAAGATTCGTCTCAAAATTCTAGGGCAGGGTTGGCCATTCCAGTTCCGCCTGTAAATTACCCTGGATACGCCAATTGACGAAGTAGATATTCGAAGACGACATTCTAAGTGCCGAATTTATACCGTATATTAATCTTAGCCAGCGATAGCTCAGTGGGAAGACCAACAGACTGCAATGCAGAGGGTTTCGGGTTCGAACCCACGTCACGCACCTCTGACTTTCGGAAGTTATATGACTTTTTGAATTTATGTGCGTATTGATTGACAATTATTGCCTGCTCCGAGCCTCTAAGAGCACGAAGCCGTTGGTCCCGGCTGCCATGAACATCTATGGCAGTCGATATTGGGAAGTCAGTGCCCTCTAATATCCTGACACTGATCTAGCCTTAGGGTATCGTTACCTTTCGGGTTGGGGAGGTCAGGTGGAAGCCGCTCCGTGTAAAAACTGATATCCAGTCAAATCCGGTTAGACTAGAAAGCCGACCCCAAGTGACTTGGGAATAATAAAGGCTAGGGAGAAGATTAGTCCTAGCCAATTGAACTTGAAGACGTATTTCAATCGGTAAAGTCGGAATCAACACTAAGTCAGTAACATACCAAATGCCATAACAACTCGTAAATATTCTTTCATATATTCGTTACAAAACTATCCAATTACCATAACGAATTTGCGCTATCTTTGCAATAAACTCTATTTACATACCTATACGTGGTTTAAAGAGAGTTTATGAATAGATATATTTCACGCATATCTTCTTTTGTCTAAAGTAATATCCGTGAAGTTTGTGGTTTTAATTATGTCTACAATCTATTGTTTGTAGGTATACTTAATTTACATGTTGTCTCTGACATCATTTATGTTTTATTTATCCTTAAGTTATGGCCATTAGGCAAGCCACTTTCTTGATTTGCTGTTCATCTTGTTGATTTGTCAATTAGAGGTGTATTGTTAATAAATATAACAGTTTTATCTATGTCGGGGATCATATATTATCAAGGCCTGAAAAGTTACCTTGTGCAATACTAAATTGATTGTATTGGATAGCAATTATTCTGATATTTCTACACATTGAGTTCCATAAACCAAGTATTATTTGAGTCTAATCATCTTAATTTAATACTTTATCTTGGTCTACGTAATCAACGGTTTTTTGACCATACCAAGAAAGAGCCTGGTTATTTGTTTACTTACTTTTTTAGCTTAAATGCTTATTTAAAGGTACCTACATATTTCATGCAACACAATGTATTTTTTGTCACAGCCTTATAAAGTCTTTCGTATATAACTTTGTGAGTGTTTAATATGACATGAAAGTTGCCGGGTGATAATTTATTATTATTTTAAGAGCATTTGTAAATGAAATTTATAGTATTTCCAAAGTTCAAGAAGGGTGTACTTACTGGTTTATTCTAAGTGCTTCCATACTTAGAGAAGTATGGCTATTCATAATAGGTAGATACCTATTATGAATAGCAGTGATTCTTTCCAAATGGCCTGGATGCTCTATTGTAATTTTAACATAATATGTACATGTTTCTAATTACTTAGCACATGTAACAACTAAATGTACTATAGATAGAAATGCGATTAACGAATACCTAGATTGTAGGCTTTCAAACTATGAAAAAATAATAAATAATGTCCTCCAGACCGAATGTCGGCCACAGCGGCCAATGTTAACGGAGACTGGCTATGTGTGCAGGAGATAGTATAGTGCACAAGTGTGTGCGCAAACACAAGTGCACTCTCTGTTCCCTGACCCTCATGATCCGATGGGACGGTAATTCGACACGACCGGAGAGAGATCAGGCGCAGGACCAACGGCTTTAAGTGCTTTCCGAGGCACGGGGTTGTCTAACACCGCCAACTTCCTAACTCCGGGCTCGTATTGAGATTTCTAAACAGAAAAATCCAATATCTTTTTGTTAGCCCGACCCGGGATTCGAACCCGAGACCTCATGCACAGCAGTCGCATTCACTACCGCTGCGACACCGAGGCAGTTATAAACTATGAAATATTACCATTCAACACGAAAGCAATTATGACAAGAGGGTGTGATTGGCGAAATCCCGTTAATTTGCCATAAAAACAGCCATTTTACTTTGAAAGAACCATCATTACGGAAGAAATATTATTCGTAATGATTTGCAGGTGTACTCGTAAATTAATAATAGCTCGAGATTATGTAGGTATGATGAGTTTCGCGATGTCTTCAAGTGTCTTCAGTACTATAGTCAATTATGTCATATTTAGTACAGTTAGGTTTTATTACAAAAGAGGATGTCGTGCATTAAGATGATAATAATATAAGTTTATGTTCCAATTTGGTTAGTCAACCAGGTGACTGTGTGGATGACGTGTTTCATATAAAAATAGTTGCACTCCGGGAGTGCCGGCAGAAGTGAAACTTGAATATTAACTTTGTGAATTTTTGATATTTTGGAATGGTTAGGGAATAATTTTGCACGAATTGCTTTAATTATCAGTATAAAATTACTATCATTTATGTGGTAAAATACAATATTCATTTATAGCTGTATCGTACATAAAATGATAATTCTCAAAAAGCACACAATGCCGCTAAAGAAGTTTTCACATCAAAATCATAAACACTTAATTAAAAACCAAATTATAAACCAAAAATAATTCAAAAATGGAAAGCGTGCATTTGACACACGCAGTCGAAGCGCGTAACTATGGTTACGATTGTCAAGGCAACTCTTTCCTGGTTATGCTAGCCTAGTACTTGGAGAGTTGACAATTCTCCCTCCGTCTTATGAATTTTCGATCAGGCCAAAAATGTTAAACTCGCGTCAGGTCACGCCTGACGCGTTTTTACCCATCACAAAAAAGTGCACAACGCCGCTAAAGAAGTTTTCACTTCAAAATACAATCTGTATTCTCATGCAAAGACAGTTACATCTGTAAAGTACTTCTTTAAATTGTCAGCATAACCATATTGAGGAATAATGATAAAAGCTATAATGATAAAATATTGAACGTGGGAGAGTCACGCTTCGGCACGAATGGGCCAGCTCGACCCGAGTGATGCCACGGCCTCACAGAAAACCGGCGTAAAATAGCGCTTGCGTTGTGTTTCGTGGAGTGCGTGAGGGTACCGGAGACCCAACCCTTCCCCATTCTGCGGGTGGGGAGAAATTTAAAAGGCTGGCAACGCACTTGTCACTCCTCTGGTGTCCATGGGCGACGGTAATCGCTTACCATCAAGCGATCCGTCTGCTCGTTTGCCTTCTATATTATTAAAAAAACCCGAGTTGTTTGCTCCAACATTCAATAAGTTCTACAGCAGATATAGTTTTTAGCTTGCTTATACTGCGAGCTATGTCGGTTACTTTGATTCTGTACCACGTTACAAAACTTGTTTGGTAAAGAATATTGTCATAAACCTGTTAAGAATCTATATTTCAAAACTGCAATATTGCACATAAGACATGACATGAAATTTCTGTAAAAAGTTTAAAATTACTAATGCATTTGAGAAATCTTTCAATTATTACTTCAAAGTTGTAAGTCATGCAATAACTCAAGACAATGTGGCGCCGAGCGCAATAAAAGACTATCTGTGGAAGATATCTTATTTCGTCTCGAGTAGTTCGTCCTAGTTCTGCTACGTTTTGTTAGTTTTTACAACTATTACTATTTACTATGCATTTATACATATCTATACTAATATTATAAAGCTGAAGAGTTTGTTTGTTTGTTTGTTTGCTTGAACGCGCTAATCTCAGGAACTACTAGTATATATATATATATATACTAATATCATAAACCTGAAGAGTTTGTTTGTTTGAACGCGCTAATCTCAGGAACTACTGGTTTGATTTGAAAAATTATTTTAGTATTGGATAGTCTATTTATCAAGGAAGGCTATAGGCTATATAACATCACGCTACGACCCCCGGGGGCGGCGCAGTAACGATAAACGCAGGTGAAACCGCGGGAACATCTATTATGTATATTCTCTCTGACTCATCGACTGCATTTCTACAGTATGCATTGCCTCGAGGCCAATGTTTACGCAGCCTAGCGTTTTTCACGCAGCATAATATGAATTAGTGACGCCCATATTAGATTTGAATTAAAATTCGAACACAGGTGTGCAGAACGCGATACCTATTTGGCATAATGATTGATCTGAACGCAATATCAAGGAGTATATCATACCGCGCATGGGCAGCTTTTTTCTTATCTTTATACATTTTTTGAAGTGAAAACTTCTTTAGCGGCGTTGTGCACTTTTTTTGTGATAGGTAAAAAATGTTAAACTCGCGTCAGTACACGTGACCTGATCGAAAATTCGTAAGGCGGAGGGAGAATTGTCATGTTTGTGTACGATAGCGCAATAAATGAATATTGTATTTTACCACATAAATGATAGTACTTTTATACTGATAATTAAAGCAATTCGTGCAAAATTATTCCCTAACTATTGCAAAATATCAAAAATGCACAATATTCAAGTTTTCACTTCTGCCGGCACTCCCGGAGTGCAAACCGTTGTTTTTTTTTCTGGCTGTTCTTTGTGTCCGTTGTTTAAATGTTTGTAAAGTCCCCCGCGACGTAGGAATGATTCCTAGTGCGGGAGTTGTATTTTGACAAAATAAAAATCATATTTTATAATTACATCATATCAAAGCTGATAATAAGGCTAATGCAATAATCGATTTAACTATTATAACAAAATTATCATTACATAACTAGGCGCTTATCAAATCGATTAATAATAGATTGTGTGTTGAGGGTTACCCTTTGGCTCGACTACTATTTATTTATTTATTTACTATGTTCAAGGAGGTTTCATTTCCACCCATAATGGCTTCGCGCTAATTACTTTTTAATATACCTACCATAGATAATAACGAGTGTTTTTCCTTTTGTTTCAGGTGAGTTTACTTTTCAATTGACGTGGCAGGAGTGAAGGTCATCATGACAGTAACGTAAGGTTTATTTAATTTTGCCGCCAAATTAGTAATTAGTAGCTGTCAGGGTTGCGCGCTTGTCAGCAATATTTATAAGGATTGCAACTATATATTTCTACCTGGCAATGCAGATTTTCATTTAAATTTTCGCGCAGCTTTACGTCACTGGATCAACGAGGCTGTAATAATTCTTATTTTCTATTCATGCAACAATTTCATAATGAACAAGACTACCACGTGCTTCTCTATTTTACTAACCGTTTAATTTTACGAGTGGTAATTTAAAATAACTGTACTCTATGTACTTGATAATGTACGAGGAACATTTATTCGCAAATTACATAATACCTACTTAAGTAGTGATCTAATAATTCAATTTCGCATAAACGTTGTCAGGGGTACACAAAAGACAGGCTACCTTTCATCAAGAAAAATAATTATTGCTAACCTAACGTACATGTCCACGAGCTAAGCCGCAAGAAAAATATAGTTACTTATTATTATAAAACATTTTTTTTTAATGTTGTTAGATATATGTAGTTTTTTGGTCCCTCACTATGTCCTTATTTTAATCCAGATGTTCCCGAAGTTTCACCCGCGTTTATCGTTACTGCGCGGCCCCCGTGGGTCGTAGCGTGATGTTATATAGCCTATAGCCTTCCTCGATAAATGACTATCCAACACTGAAAGAATTTTCAATTCGAACCAGTAGGTCCTGAGATTAGCGCGTTCAAACAAACAAAGAAATTCTTCAGCTTTATAATATTAGTAAAGATTGAAAGCGAATAAAAAAGGTTCGTTAATGATATACCAAGCTTATAAGGTACACGCATGTATTTGCGTAATAGATGTATGATGACGCGTCGACATTTTAATAATGATTGTGCTTGAAATTTAATATGTAATAAAAGAATCTGTGTAAAAACAAAAAGTATTATCTTCAAATTTTATCGGCACTGTTTGCTCATGTCTGCGTAAACGGATTCAGACGGCAACCCATATATTTCTGGTCGACTAGAACAGCTGACTACAAAATACATATAACTGTGCGGTTGCTGTAACCACAACGATACTTAAGTAATAATACACTCTGCGGAGTATAGAAGGAAGATTGAAAACCAAACGTAGGTGATGTCGCAAACACGCAAAGAGCCACTTAGTATTTTATGCTACTGCACTACTCACGAAATGTTAATAGTTGCACAAAGCATGGGACACGGTAGCTACCTGCTAGAAACAACCACTTGTCATACTCACGTAAAGACAATTTCTTTTTATACCTTTTATCTGGCAAACAAACATACGGCCCACCTGATGGCAAGTAGTCACCGTAGCCTATGGACGCCTGCAACACCAGAGGCATCACTTGCGCTTTGCCGACCCTTTAGGAGAGGAAGTGGGAAGGAAAAGGAGCGAGAAGGAAAGACAGTGATTCGGCCTCCGGTACTTTCACTCATCGAACGAAACACAACAGTAGGAATACTGCTATTTCACGTCGATATTCTGTGAGAGGGTAGTCCTTCCCCGGTCGAGCCCCCATTCATGCTGAAATATCAGCGAGGCTCTACTACTCTATGACACTACCGGCGCTGGCTGCGTTCGGCGTTGTCTGTCACTTGTCACCGATATTACTTTTATCAGTAGTAATTTCACAAATGCTTAAAATCTATAGTATAAATATACAATTTGTGTCGGCTATTATATTACTAAGGCCAACAAGCAGACTATTAGCGTATGGTGAGCAGTATGATAGTCCAAGATCACTTGCAGTACCCGATCTATCTCACTCATGCGTTGCTAATGTACCTTGGAAGGACTCGCCGCGCTTGCCGTTGTGACAGCGAAGAAGATCATACTGATCCTGAATTTTTTTCAGAATCTTGTAGACCGCTATAATGGGATTCTATGCTGTCAGCAAGGGATCTATAATCTATCTATTTATCTCTTGCGCTGTCAGCGTTGTATGACATCTCCGAAGTGATATCTCTGGTGTTTGAAGCATCCAAAGACTACGGTAATCGCTTACCATCAAGCAGGGTGTCTGCTTATTTGTCACCATTATCGTGTTAATAAGCAGAAACATTTATTACGTATTTTTGTAATACTATTGGAACAATTTATCGGTCTATTGTTTTACTTTGAAACTCCTTTGTTTGTTTCTCGTAAAATATAAAGAGTGTGCAAATATTACGGTTAGTCAAATAAAAATTCGTATTTGCTTATCGTAATATTCGCAACGTAAGAAAACTTCCTCAGTCTTTGATAAGATAAATGTTAAGGTTTTATTTAGAAAAACTATATTTTATTAAATTATTTTAAACGATATTAAACCTAACAAACTGCACGAATAGCGCAGTTGTTAGTAGTTGCCTTATCTGTGTCAGAGAGCCTAGTGTTGTCGTTCGATTCCCGAACGAGTAGTAGAGCCTCGGTGATTTCAGCATGAATGGGCCGGCTCGACCGGGGAAGGACTACCCTCTCACAGAATATCGACGTGAAATACCAGTATTCCTACTGTTGTGTTTTGTTCGGTGAGTGAGAGTGCCGGAGGCCTAATCACCCTATTTCCCATTTCCTGCTCCTTTTCCTTCCCACTTCCTTTCCTAAAAGGTCGGCAACGCGCAAGTGATGCCTCTAGTGTTGCAGGCGTCTATAGGTTACGGTGACCACTTACCATCAGGTGGGCCGTATGCTCGTTAGCTACCTTTGTTGTACAAAAAAAAAAGAAAGGTATAGCAGCTAAGAGATCAACTTAAAAAGTAACGTACTTTTGATCTGATTATGTTCTGTAAAGTCGTCGCTATGGTCCACATGCTGATACATTTAAATAAAATTGGACTAAGTCACAAAAGCTAGTCACAAAAAAGCAACCGCCGCGCCGCCACCAAAATATAAAATTAGATTTAGACCGAGGTGATACATTTTTTCGTGGACAGTTTTTCTCTGGTTTACCTCGAACTGATACAGTGACTCACAATTGTGTAGGTTGGTGTTTGTCCGCACATGTTTTGATTACAAGAACAATCTAACAATCAAATGTTTTGTTGTGCCTTGTGGTTTGGTCCGCTGTTCGCATTTCTACTGCGGAACATGTTCATTCACATCATTTTTATAATCCACCTGAATATTACCTTTATGAAGATTATTTTTACCTTGTCACGTGCAGAACAAAAATCAACTAACTCTCAATTAATATCGATTGCACTCGAATATAAGGAACAATCGAATAATTGGAATAATTTTAGTAACCCGAACGCTAATGTAAATTAATGGAACATGAATGATGCCATTGCTGACGAGATCGTTTTGTGCCTTGTTTAAACGTTTTATTTGCCGATCTCTGTTCCTCGTTCAGACAAAAAGTATTGTTAATTGCCCTCTCCAGTTGTAATATAAGAGGTAATGACAGACTAGCGACCGTTGAACTGCCTCGTCAAGGATCCACAGACGTCAATTTCGACAATTTGCGATAATTTGCATAAATAAACTACTAACATTCGATATAGCGATGATCGTAAACATTTCAAAGTCCATGTATTCGTTGAAATTAAACTACTATATACGGATTTTATCGCGTTGTTTATTTGACACTTTATTACAAAAAGTGTAAACATAAATATAAATAGTAGAATAGTATAGTAATAGTATAAATAGTTTTAATAGTTTCAATAATTTAATTAGTTTAAAAATTAGTAAAGTTTAATAGTATTATAGTAGTGTAACAGTTTTTCAAACTTTGTAATAAAGTGTCAAATAAACAACGCGATAAAATCCGTATATTGTAGTTTAATTTCAATGAATAACATTCGCGTAAACAGAAGACAATATCCATGTATTCGATTAAACTTAGAATTGTTTTTAAAGTTAACGAAATTGACTGCACTGGTCTCGAAATGGTTATCTGTGGTGACCAAACCACGTTAAATATTACGGGTGCGATCCTCACTCAAAAATATATATCACTAGCTTTTGCACGCGGCTTCGCTCGCGTTAATTTAGAATTTGACAATCAATTCGGGTTGTACTCTGCTTGTAATAATATAATTCAATCATGATTCGAAAAACACGTGGCGCCATCTATTATCATAAGAACGTTATTATTGTTATCCTCGAGAACAGTAATTTGTTTCGGGATGAAAGGTAGCCTATGTCCGTTTCTGTACACCTGACAACGTATACGCAAAATTTCAGGATGATCGGTTCAGTGGTTTAAGCGTGAAAAGGTAACAAACAAACTCATTTTCGCTTTTATAATATTAGTTAGGATTAGGATTAGGATAGGCTTTACTAATATTTTATTATACATATATAATTATTACACAGATACAAAAAACACCGAGACTCGGAACAACTCTGTGGATCACTATTTTTGTGACTTGGTGGATCGATCTCAAAACATTTGGTGTGGTTTAGATAATCCACCTTTGCGCTATCCTTTCAGTAATTAGTTCTTTAATTCAGGTAGTTCGTTCTTTATTATCTACTAGCTTTTGCCCGCAGCTTCGCTCGCGTTAATTTAGAATTTGACAATCAATTCGGGTTGTGCTCTGCTTATAATAATATTTTCATACTGCTTAGTCCAGAAATGAGAAAATTTCGTTACAAACTTTACCCCCCATTTTACCACTCTAGAGGGGAGTTTTGTCCATTCCACTTACATAGATCATTTTTGTTTGTAATTAGGACCCAATATACCAATTTTCATACTTCTAAATCCAGAAATGAGAAAATTTCCATACAAACTTTACCCCCCTATTTTACCTTTTTAGGGGGAGTTTTGTCCATTTTACCTACACAGGTCATTTTCAATTATAAATAATCAATAACTTGTATACCTATTTTTATACTTATAAGTCCAGAAATGAGCAAATTCCATATAAACTTCGCCACCCTATTTCACCCCCTTACGGGTGGAATTTCAAAAAATCCTTTCTTAGTACACCCCTACAAATTAAAACACATATGCTCTCCAAATTTCAAGTTCCTACGACCAGCGGTTTAGGCTGTGCGTTGTCTCTAAGTCGGTCAGTCAGGACATCTTCCTTTATATATGTATATAGATACGTCAGCTTATAGAATATTTTTGAAATTAGAACGAGGACCAATGACATTCAGACAACCTAACAAAGCTGTGTCCGCAAGATTAAGTAGTGTTCGACATCCATCAATCATATTGTTAAGTTAACAATGTGTGGCTAATATAAATAATTATCTACAATTAGTTTTCGGTCAGCAGGTACCACTTCCTATGCAATAAAAATTAAATATATGTATTGTCTTTTAGTGAAACTTAGCCGCAGGAAAGATAATAGATGATTTAAAAATGAATATGCTGCTTACAGCCTTCCTGATGACACGGTTACTATAGTTTTAGAGTAGCCCCGCTGATTTCAAGCGTGAATGGGCTGGCTCGACCAGGGAAGGACTACCCTCTCAAAGAATATCGACGTGAAATAGCAGTATTCCTACTGTTGTGTTTTGTTGGGTGAGTGAGAGTGCCGGAGGCTCAAGCACCCGCTTTCCCCCTTCCTGCTCCTTCTCCTTCCCACTTCCTTTCCTAAAGGGTCGCAGGTGATACCTTTGGTGTTGCAGACGTCCATAGACTACGGTAACCACTTACCATCAGGTGGGCCGTATGCTTGTTTGCCAGTTTAGTAGGATAAAAAAAAATGGAAAAGGATTTATAGATACGATAAAAAAATAAATTATAAAGGCAGGTGTGAATCGTCGGAACGGACAAACAGTAATAATAGTGTCTCTACTCGTATACTGGTTTCTTTCAAGAGGGTAGCTCTTCTAGGGGTGAGTTGGCGCATTTTTATTATTACAAACTAAAAAACTAAACAAATTACGTCGGAAATTAAATCATGAATAACTTTATATTCTTGCGATGAATGGGCGTTTTATAGCTTACTAGATACCTAGGATACCCGCAGCTTCGTCCGCACATGTTTTTTTATTTATCTATTTCTTCCCAATCCCGTGAGAATTTCGGGAAATCCCTTCTTAGTGCACCCCTACAGTACCCAAGGAACATACCTACATGTCAAATTTCAGCTTCTTGCGCGCAATAGTTTCGGCTGTGCGTTGTCTGTCAGTCACTCAGTAACGGAAGGGTTTTATAAATATAGATTAAGCTGGCTCTAGGATTATAAGGAACTAGGATCTAGGAAGTTGGTATTTAGCAAAACCATTCTTAAGGTGAGAACAGTCAAGCAAGATAGAACGATGCAGGAGTTACTTCTGAAGCTTCATATTAATTGAGGAACTAGTAAGGAGATCAATAACATGCACAACAACTCCTTTTTACAGGGTTGCCTGGAACTGCGCCATTTGCACATTCTACATCTAAGTATACTAATATTATAAAGCTGAAGAGTTTGTTTGTTTGAACGCGCTAATCTCAGGAACTGCTGTTTCGAATTGAAAAATTATTTTAGTGTTGGATAGCCTATTTATCGAGGAAGGCTATATAGGCTATTATAACATCACGCTACGACCCACGGGGGCGTCGTAGTAACTATAAACGCGGGTGAAACCGCGGGCACATCTAGTTTATATTATAAAACTAGATTTTGCACGCAGCTTCGCTCGCGTAAATGTAGGCTAGGTTAGATTAGTAGCAGTCCTTTTCCTAGATTGGTTGATTTCCCTTTGTCTTTTTTTGTTCCCCTAACAAAGTGTATGCGAAATTTCATGATGATCGGTCGAGTAGTTAGGGCGTGAAAGCGTAACAAACAAACAAACTTACTTTCGCATTTATAATATTAGTTAGGATAATCATAGTGACAAATTAAGTATGAAATTACCAAGGCCTAAGTACATTGTTCATATGTATGTATGTAAACGTCAAAAACATACTGTGATATATCCCAGCAATAGCATGGAATTACTCATTGTATTCACGAGCGTATAACAATAGGCGAGTAAATTAAATTGTTTATTTATTTCTTGAACAAACAAATTATACGTTGTGAGTAATGTGCTGGTGATCTTTGCAAAATATTAGTTGTTACCCGCGGTTTTGTTCGCAGTTTTTATACTGAGCAGAGAGCAGCGATAGCCTACAGAGAGACTGCTAGACTGCTACGCAGAGGTGTCGAGTTCAATAATTCTGAGCCACGCGTCTCTGACTTGTTGAAGTTATATGCGTATTAAATATCATTATAACGGTAAAAAAAATATGGTGAGGTAATAATAATTCTACATGTTTTTGATGTGTGATGTCTGCCAACCCGCACTAGGCTATGACTATGGTCTATCCTTTCTTACATTGAGAAGAGGCCTGTGCCCAGCGGTGAGATAATCTATACTAATATTATAAAGCTAAAGAGTGTTTGTTTGTTTGAACGCGCTAATCTCAGGAACTACTGGTTCGAATTGAAAAATTCTTTTAGTGTTGGACAGCCTATTTATTGTGGAAGGCTATAGGCTATATAACATCACGCTACGATCCACGGGGGTGGCGCAGTAACGATAAACGCGGGTGAAACCGCGGGAACATCTAGTAATATAATAATTTTATTTAATTACACGAATATTACAAAACACAAGAAATAAAATAATTTCAGTCCTTTTGTATAAACATAAACAAGACTAAAATTATTTTATTTTATTTTAAAATATAATCATATCAAATTGTGCCAAAATCGGTTCAGCGGTTTTGTTGTAGTAATGTAACAAACAGACAAAGAAAGAAAGTTACTCTAACGTTTATAGTACGTACCTATTAGCTCTATGGTTGTTTGCCTGTAGTTGTACCTAATTTCTAAGAGAGAGGTGCTAATATGTCAGACTCGAACTTTCATTCTAGGTAACAAAAAGAGTAAACTAAATGAATGTATGTGTGATAAAAGTTACTTAAGTCTAATCATTAGTTGGACTGTTCACCGCCTCATAGCGATTACGTCACTCAGCGAAAAAGGACGTTGGCTGCTTGTTCTGCTAGTAACGAAGATTCAAGCCCTAAACATTCTACCTGCTTGTCAAAGGAAGATATACGATCTATAATGAGGGAGGAATTTAGTATCATGAGAACAGAATTGGCACAGGAGCTACACCAAAAACTGAAACAATTGGTTAAATCCGAACTTCAATCCTTCAGAAACGAAATTTCAACACTGGAGAGTAGCGTAAAATTTTTAAATGATTCTTATGAGAGCACCAAAAACGTTATCACCACATACCGCGACTCGATGGATAATCTCCAGAAACAAAATGCGCAACTCAGCAACACGATATTGGAACTGCAAACCCGGCTCCAAGTCACTGAACAGCACAACCGATCTAACAATTTGGAGTTGCAGTGCATCCCTGAGCATAGACAAGAAAACTTAATAACAACTGTAATGCAACTTGCCAAGGTAATATCCTGCGACTTAAAGGAAACTGATATACATCATTGTACTCGTGTGGCTAAAGCCAACAAGGACGACAGGAGACCACGAACAGTCATAGTCAAACTCGCCACCCCAAGACTTCGAGATACATTCTTGGCTAAATCTATTCACTTCAATAGAGCAAACCCCAATGACAAAATCAATACAAGTCATCTAGGGATTGGTGGCAATAAATTACCAATTTATATCCAGGAGCATTTATCACCAACAAATAAAAAACTACATGCAGCTGCCCGGCAAATGGCCAAAGAAAAGGGTTACAGGTTTGTCTGGATTAAACAAGGTCGTATTTTCATACGAAAAACGGAAAATGATGAATATATTTACGTCAGAAATCAAGATATATTAGATAAACTCAAATAACCACTCATTTACCATTTTATTTTTTGTTGCAATGTGTCGTCTTTGATTACTTTTTATAAAATTCAACTGTTTAAATTTATACTACCAGAACGTCAGAGGTCTGCGGACTAAGACTCATGAGTTTCTTTGTGGTATTGCTTGTGCTAATTATGATGTAGTTGTGTTGTCTGAAACCTGGCTGAACGATAAGATTTACGATGCCGAATTATTTGACGCTCGTTACACCGTTTACCGAAGGGACCGCGAAAGTTCAGGTTTTCACTCAAATAAAGAGGGAGGAGGAGTGTTAATAGCCGTTTCTAATAAGTTCCATTCTATACGATATAAAGATTATGAGAGTCAATGCGAAGATCTTTTTGTTAAAATTGAACTCAACAAGCACAAATATGTAGTTTTATGTGCTGTATACCTCCCACCTCCAATAAATAAAAACATTTTGGAACATTTTATAGATAATTTCAACCGGGTGTCGGATGACATTGACAATATTTGCCTGATCGGTGACCTTAATTTAAGTTGCATCTCATGGCCGACTTATAATAATGCTTCTAGGCCTCTTATAAAGCATAGTTCTTCATTGGCCCAAATATTTATTGATTTTATAGCACTTAACAATCTCATACAATACAACGATGTATCCAACAGCTATAACAACATTTTAGATCTGGTTTTGTGTAATATGCCAAAGACTACTGTTGCGAATACTGCAAATGCTATTGTCAGTATAGATTTACATCATCCCCCTTTGGATATAAATATAAAGTTTACCGATGGTGAGTGTTTGAAAACTAACAATGTGCTAAAATATAATTTCTTTAGGGGAGATTACGATGCAATTAATTCAGAGCTAAATATAGTGGATTGGACTTATGAATTTACCCAGTGTGGCAATGTGAATGAAATGGTTTCTTTATTCTATGGAAAGTTATACGAATTAATTGATAAATTTGTGCCAAAAACTACCATAAGTAAAAAAAAATTTCCACCCTGGTTCAATAAGCAGCTAATTAATTTAACAAAGGAAAAAAGTAAATTACTTCATCGATACAGAGTCTACAAAAACCCTTTAGATGAAATATCACTGAAACTCTTAAGTAAAAGATGCAAAACTTTGGCTACGGTTTGCTACAAAAAATATATTATTCAAACTGAGGACAATATCAAAAAGAACCCAAAATACTTTTATAGTTACCTAAAAAACAAATGTAGTAATGCAGTCCAAATACCCCAAACTATGACTTTGAATGATACTAGTGTATCTGATGGTCCTGGCATATGCAATTTGTTCGCAAAATATTTTTCTTCAAATTTTACTGACTCTGATCAAAATGTATCGTTAAATAAATCCGACTTAATCATTGGTAGTATTACAGGATTGCATATTCCACATATTAGTATACTGAAATATTTAAAAGGCCTTAATATACATAAGGGGTCGGGTCCTGATGATATCACACCATATTTCATTGTGAGATGTGCTTTACCTTTAAGTTTCCCACTCTTTATTATATTAAATAATTCATTATCAACCGGCACATTTCCAACCATGTGGAAAGACGCTAAAGTAGTCCCTATTTACAAAAATGGCAGTAAAGATAACATAGGAAATTACAGGCCCATCTCAATATTGTCTGCTTTTGCTAAGTTGTTTGAGGCTTTAATCTACCCCTCCTTAAAAAATCACACGCGTCACATATTTGTAAATGAACAGCACGGATTCATTCAATCACGCTCTACAAGCACCAATTTAGTAACTTATCATAATGAACTAATTAATGCAGTTGATGCTGGCATTCAAGTCAGTGCTATTTATATGGATTTTGCGAAGGCATTCGACAGAGTTTGTCATACAGTGTTGCTAAAAAAATTAGATTTATATGGTGTGGGCGGCACTCTCTTAAATTGGTTCCAATCGTATTTATCTGATAGAACTCAATATGTAGTAGTTAAGGGGTACAAATCCGTAAAGTATACGTCTTTTTCTGGGGTTCCACAGGGCTCGCATTTGGGTCCGTGGTTATTTAATTTATTTATTAACGATTTAGTGTCCTGTGTTAAACATAGTAAAGCTTACCTCTTCGCTGATGATTTAAAGCTCAGCAAACATATAACTAAATCCGTAGATTGTGACCATCTTCAGAAGGACCTTGATGCTGTAATGAATTGGTGCATTGAAAACAGAATTTCTTTAAATATAAATAAATGCTATACCATCACTTTTACGCGCAACCGTAATATTATTAACACTGAATACCATCTTAGTGGTACGATTCTCCAAGAGAAAACCGAAATTAGAGATTTAGGCATAGTTTTTGATTCCAAATTAACATTTCTACCTCATATTGACAACATTATTAATAAATCGTCAAAAATGTTAGGTTTTATTATTCGTAACAGTAAATTATTTCGTAATCCAGATACAAAAATATCCATATATAACGCCTACGTACGGAGTAATCTCGAATATTGCAGTGTAGTGTGGTCTCCTCAATATCATGTGCATCAAATCAGAATAGAACGTATTCAGAAAAGATTTTTAAGACATCTTGCTTTTTCATGTCGAATACATAAACAACTGCCCTCGTATACCCAGAAGTTGACGTTTTTTGCGATGGATAGTCTATTGGTTCGTAGGCAGTTACTCGATATGACTTTTTTGTTTAAGGTTTTGAGAAACGAATTTGATTGCCCCTTGCTTTTAAAATTATTTGGTTTGCGTGTTCCTAGACGTGTGCCAAGGCGAGCACTTGTCGATGCTGGATTGTTGCAATGCCCTACCGCTAGAAGTAACTTAAAACAATTTTCTACCATTTCACGGCTGTCGAAGGCATATAACACAATTTGCGGTGAACTTGACATTTTTGCTGATAGCTTACCATCCTTTAAGAAAGACGTATTGAGATTGTTAAGAAGTTCTTAATTGCACCTATTTTCAAATTGAATTGTATCTTGTTTAATATGTATATTCTCTTGCTTATTTTGTTGTTTAAATTATTTACCTAACTGTTAACAGTGTTACTATACTGTGGATGCTGTGACACCTTCAAATGTTGTGCATTTAATTATTTTTTTTAAGGATGATTTTAGATATAAGAAACAATGTAACAACTACTGGTTGTCCAAATAAATAAATAAATAAATAAATAAATAAATTAGTTTAGCTTTTAGTAAAATATGTCATATTTTTTTTTAACGTTTTGGTATACTTTCTCGCTTACCTCTTATGTTCTTATTATACAAAATGAAGCATCTCTACATTTTGCCACACAAGGCGTGCAAAATAATGTCAAAATAAATTAATTAAAATTAAAATTCCATACAATAATGTCAAAGTAAATTCTCAAACAATGTCTATGTTAAATCCATCGATGCATAGCAATTATATTATTTATAGTATCATGTTAATGGAATACCTAGAAAAATTTAATTATACGGACACAGAAAAACTGCTAGAAGTCTTAAAATTATATTGAAAGTAAATTTAAAGTTGTATATTACTTCCTAAACACCTTTCGATTGTAAATATTTGTATTAATTATGCGCTAGCGTAAAATAAAATTCAGACAGGCTTAAACATAACTTTTGAACATAATTTATTTTGTATCCACTATAAACTAACATAGTTTAAGAATTAATTTTAATTTAAGCTTACATTATTTAATGCAGGTATGCTTTAACACTGTTGATGTAATATGTATGATGAAGGATGTATCCTATTTTTTCTGGCAATAATTAAATAAATATTATTATTATATTTGAGCAGCGATAGCTCAGTGGGGAGACCAACAGACTGCAATGCAGAGGGTCTCGAGTTCCAACCCACGTCGCGCACCTCTGACTTTCGGAAGTTATATGACTTTTCGAAATTATGTGCGTATTTGACAATTATCGCCTGCTCCGTGCCTCGGAAAGCACGTTAAGCCGTTGGTCCCGGCTGCCATGAACATGCCATGCAGTCGTTATTGGGAGAGTGTCGACACAAAAGATCCCACTGGGTCGAAGTGTCGCCGGTCTGAACTGACTGCCCCCCACATAAGATAAGATAAGATTATTATATTACAATATGATCAGAATTTGAAATTACTCATATTAATTGTGTCTAATAAACACTCATATTAATGGTTTCATGACTGTAACCCTGAAGGGCCTGAAGACGAAGATGTATATTAGCTACATCCCACTAATTAGTACTTTAGGTGTTATGTAATAGGTGGTACGCCTATTGCCGCCTACCGTACGCGACTCCAGACTACTGCAACTGGAAACTTCTTGAGAGAAAACTCAATATCACTTTTTCCGATTCGGTAATTGAACCTGAGCTCTTATACACAGTAGTCGCATTTCCTATTTACATTAAAAACCTACAGTCAATAAATCAGTAAATCACAGCGATGTTTCGCTAATTTGTTCATTATCGTGACAATAATTACTGATTAATTGCTCGGATAAAAACCTCAGCCAGCGAACCTGATGCGAATATAACATGGCCTTGTTAACGCCCTCATCATCGCATGACTCTCATTCATATTCAAGTGCATTTCTATTAATTTATACACTCGATCTAGAATCCATTAACACCTTTAAAGACACCATCTTTGCTTATAGTTATAATTACACTATATGTGCCTGCGGTTTCACTCGCATTTGTGGTTACTGCGCGGCCCCTGTGGGTCGTAGCGTGATGTTATATAGCCTATAGCCTTCCTCGATAAATAGGCTATCCAACACTACAATAACTTTTCAATTCGAACCACTTGTTCCTGAGATTAGCGCGTTGAAACAAACAAACTCTTCAGCTTTATAATATTGGTATAGATGACAAATAAATAACCAAAACAATAAACACAATAAGTGATTACGACTCCACTGAAAGTCATTATTAAACTTAAGTAAGTACCTATTAAGTAGAAAGTATACTGGCTATCAAAAATTATGCGGAATTGGGGCGACGTTCGTTAATTATTTTACCTTTTTTTTATTTGCGTGTTTTGGTAGCATGATACCTAAATGTTTTAGCAATCTAGATTGTATTTATAGCTGTATTCGACACGCTATGTACGGTAGGAAATAACTAAATAAAAAAGGTTGGTTAGGTTGTTTACCAAACCTATATTTTATTCTGGCCCTGACAAATATGGTCTTCAACTTATTTGTTTTCCTATTCTAGGTAATAACTTTATTTACCTTCATATTACTGCATTTATGAAATCTTTTAGTCCTGGGGTCGTCTGTAAGAAATTGGTTTTAATAAAGGTAGATTTTGTACATCTATACTAATATTATATTACTAATATAGAGATTAGCACGTTCAAACAAACAAACAAAGTCTTCAGCTTTATAATATCACTAGATAAATTTAAAATTATACATAGATATATATTAATAGCAAGAAATGAAGCTATTCTTCATTTCGTCACCTACGCTTCGACTTCACATATCTTCGAGATTATTATGTAGCACTCTCATGCCTGGTTTCTGAGGCACTTTCAGACATGTAGACTTCCTCACGGTGTTTTCCTTCACTGTTAAGAGGAAACACAAGGGCCGTTTTTCCATACAAACGTAGTCCCCTGTTTCCTCCCTGGATAATGCCAGTAGAGCAATAATCTTTTGCCAAAAAATGTATGCCCTCTATTGGCATGTCCCTATGTTTTCCTTTTTTTCATAAATTAATTATTAAAAGAGACATGCCTTCAAAATCGTCAAATATTGGCCTGATTTTCCGCTGTGTTCAAACATCAATTTGACCAGATTATATAAAAAAAGGAAAACACAGGAACACGGCCAAAGTCTTTCTTTAATTGTTAATGGAAAAAGTAGTTAAATCTGTCAAACTTTGGAAAAGGAATCACGGGACTACGAAACGTTGATTTTGTGTACTTTTAATAGGTATTTTCGGTCCAAGCTGCAGTTGTCTCTATCGCGCTCATGAGAATGTACGATGGCACTGCGCGACAGCAATAGATTTTACAAATACTTATTTTTTAATTCTTTCGCCCTTAGTGTTTCCTCTTAAAGGAAGCGATAAGAAACTATTTAAACTATCGGCCGCGGTGGGCCTAACGTTCAATCTTTCTTGCCACTACAGAAATTCTTAGCTCCTTCTGACAAATAATAAACATCTCTAGATTATAATTATGTACTATAATAACTCGACTCTCGACAACATATTCTGGTCATTGGACCCTTTCACTTCTCGGCAAAAGACTCGATTTTACGAAGATCAAGGACAAAACATAAGCTTGTAAGACAAGACACTACTCTGCGATGACATAAACACGATATACGATAAATGAATAATAATGACAGTTAAGTCACGAGTAAGGATCTATAATTACTTGTAAGTAAATATTATATACAGTATTCTAACGGGTTTCACGTGACAAAATATCAATGGCCTACGATTTTATCGCGCGTAGGACAATGCCAAGGCACTCATTCATACAGCCAAAGGCATTGACATTCAAAACGGTGCTCACGTCCTAGTATGCGCGACTCGCCGACAGATGTCACCCTATTGTGTATTAGTACCGCAAACTTTAATACACAATGTTTAATTCAATTTTAACTGTTACGATAAATATATTTACTGTTATTGAATAGAGATTAAAATGTTTCATCATTCTTTGATAAGATAGATAGATCCTTCTCCATAAAACATTACTTACTAGTTAGAACTGCTTAAGTTATTATTCTAAGCGTGTTGTTGAAATAAAAATCCGACACACGCTATTATTTAATAATGACATTAATGACTTGGCCTTGTGTCCAAAAGGCTGTGGATTCGAATACAAAATTAAAATTAGAAATTGTTTATGGGATTAAATATAATGACCATCTAAAATACTAATTGAACAGCATATCGAGCAATTATACGCCTCAAATCACTGCATTCCGTCTCGGAAGGGTTAGGCTATGTTAGGTTTCTTCTTAAGCCCACATAAAAATAGGAGCCCCGCTTGGCGGGGCGCCATCGACTTAGTTTGATCTCTTGAAATATATTTTGCTGTGCAATTAGTATATATTTTTGCTGTGCAGTTAAATACTACCCATTGTTTATTATCATTTTCTTATATGTTATTTTATAATCAGTGAATCAAGCAAATCAATCCATTTTACTACCGACAGGAGCCCATTCCTAACACAAAGCACGTTAGATTAGCTAGACGGGTTAACAAGGATATCTACTATGGCTATATCAACTTTCCAATCCCGGGATCAAGACACGATGTGTCTATATATGTATGTAGATATATTGACTCATTGAGTCAATAGCTGCTGAGCTCTTTGACTCTAAAACTTTGTAAAAATATAGCAACGTAAACTTATAGTCGACTTCGTAGGCTAATGCAAAAAAGAAACGAAATTTCAGCTAAAACTAAAAATTTAACCCATGTAAGTATTATTAAAAAATAACTGTACATACAAGAATAATCAAACAATACATGTGGCTGTAACGTGGGAAAACAATAACAGTGTCTAGAACAACGATATCTCGGCACGTGGCTCTAACGTCATAAATATTCATGAAGCACACTATGTAAAGTACGTTTCTCATGCCGTTTGAATTTAATTACTTAACGCTTTTACTGTCATCCTGACGTGCTATGCTTTACAAAAGACTTGTATGTATTGAATTTTCCTTGTTTAGTACTGATTGAAGTGGAAAAGTCTGCGCTTTTGCCAAATGGGGACTGTAAGAATGAGCTGGCGGAGCTGGTGACATATCATCAATTTATAGAAAACCGGCGTTAAAGTATTCGTATTGTTACTGCGTTTCATCCGCTGAATAAGGGATACGAAAGCTCTCACCCGTTCCTTTCTTTTATTGCCGTTTTTATCCTTTGTCTGAGGTTCCCAGACTTCTTTTCTCATAGACCACTTTCAAAATTAAGCTGGTTCCGGTGGACCCCCTGCAGCTAAACAAGTTCATGCAATTAAACAATTTGATGATATCTCCACAGGCCGACCTTTTTTTTTAGAAATTCTACTCTATATGGAATATGCAAGTTTTTACAAGTAACAGTCGCTGAGCTTGTCGAACAATCGTGGACCCCCGCTTACGAATTCTGAACACCCATTGTTTTGTCACGCCAACGTAGACCCCCGTCAAGTCTCCCGTGGACCCCTTGGGTCCACCTGGACCACTTTGGGAACTAATGGTCTATAATAACAACGTGTTCCGAATTTAATTTCGGTCACGGCGGCCAATCTTAACGGAGACTGACCACCTGCGCAGAAGATATTATAGTGCACAAGTGTGTGCGTAAACAAAGTACCCTCACTGTTGCCTAACTTTTATGATCCGATGATGTAGTAAACTAAATCATTGATAATACTTACTAGCCACGTCCATTCATAATCTTGAACGGCGCACGCGCATTTACGTGGCGCTTCACTTGAAATAATCTAGTATCCACACGCTATCTGAGGGCGTGGGCTAATTCAAAATGGCGACATCCGGCACAACAATGAGTTTCCACCTATGTTAGGTCATTATTCAATCACGGTGCAATTTATCAGTCTTTTGTGGGACACAATAGGGAATGGTTTGTAAACAGATTTTTTAGTCATGTAGATTAAGCGATGGACATATTTGATAGGTTTACAATAGGTGACAAAGGCCAATATCATTAGGACAAAATTTCCATACGGAAAAATTGACGCGTAATGTCCTAATCGTCTCCCAAGACATAAAATTGGGACCACCAGCCGACTTGACTAGCTGGAAACTTGATTGTAATAATCTGTAAATAGGACATTACTACTGTCCGCTAAATAAAAAGACGTTAAGCCATATGCGTTCCATATCACTTAACGTCCTTTCAGTACGTAGACGGCAGATTATGCGTCGCTACTAAATTATCAATTACAATAAATAGCTGATTTTATAAACATACCTAGATATTTGTAAGAAACATACACAGTCTCACTCCTCTCTGAAGTCGTAGAAAAATGGGTTATTGCACCCACATTTATATTGCACAAAACAGGATTATTGCCTCTACCGGGCATATTTGATAATTGATAGCACTTTGTCAAACCTCAGAATCTAACCTGAACTCTCACGATCGTACGCATACTTATTGCACCGGTTTAATGAGGCAATCATATTAGTAATAAATCACCCCATTTAATACAAAACTAATAGAATTTTTTGGTAAAATGTCTTCACTCTATCATAGCTTAATTTTTAGATCTCTTATTTTTTCACTGTTTGAAAAGGGCAATTTGGTCTATTAAAAACTATTATATGTAGGTACTCTGTCCATTTTAATGTCCATGGATCATAGCAACCTTGTTATCATCATCTTCTTGCCAGGGTTCCAATTTATTTGGGGTCGGCGCAGTATGTCCTTCGCTTCCATACTTCTCTATCACCCGTCATCTGATCATTTACCCCTTTCATATCCATCCTCACACAGTCCATCCATCTTTTCCTTGGTCTTCCTCTCCCTTTTCGTCCCTCTACCCTTATATTCATTACTTGCTTACCTACATGCGCATTATCTCTTCGCATAACATGTCATAGCAACCTTGTATAAAGTAAAATTAGGTATAGCGTGCATGTATCACCGAACTAATCTAGACAAGGGTGTGCCGCAGGGTGCAGTTTGTAGCCCATTCTTATTTTATCGATGATGGACATTGTAAAGTGTGCATGTCAGATTATACTTTCAACTATTAATAAACTAACAGATAGGTATAAACTATGATAAATAAGCTATTTGACCTTGTAATCACGAAAGTAATGGTTTATTTGATTTATTCTGTTAAACAGCCAAGGTTTGTTTTTTTTTTTTTTTTTTTGGTTTGTGCTAGTTGTTGGCCTCAGATGGCCTTTACAACTTTACGCGGACTGTGGGTGAGCGCAGAAGGCTCCCAACCCGTTATAAAATAAACTAAACTAGACAACGTTGGTCCTCAAGGGTGGACTACCACGGACCTCGGCTTGGGGCGTTGTCGGCAACGTGGATCTAAGGTGATCCACGGAATTAACATTAGCGCGACGCGTATTCCGGCCTCTGCGGCGAGGGCGGAACCGCGGACGACTTTGTATGGCTTCGCGAGCCGTGTATGCTTTGTCTTGTGCGAGTGTGATGCTATCATCTGGTTCGTCTAATATGAGCCTAGGTCTCCTAATTTTGGATATCCTAGATTGAGTGTAGTTTATCGGACACAAACCAACTCCCGCTTTTATACTGTCGTGTCATCTACCAACCCCACTCTAGTATGAAAACAGTGTTGCCATTTTTATCACAAAAACAATTTAATAAAATAGAATTAGGTACCTCAAAATTATCATCACAATTTCAAGTGCTTCTTTAAAATTAACATAACCTTACATTATAATCTAAACTAATATTATAAATAAGAAAGATTTCATTTTTTGTTTGTTTGTTTGTAAGGATTTAACTTAAAACTAATTAACCGATTTTAAAAATTATTTCACCATTAGAAAGTTATATTATCATTATCACTGAGTAACGTAGGCTATATTTTATTTTTAAAAAACGTAAGTACTGTTACTAACCTAACCTAACCTACTCTTACGCAAATGAAGACGCGGGAAAAGCTAGTTTATCATAAAAACTCACATACACTGAAACAAACAAACATATTGTAATAGTCAGCGACTCTCATGCCATCTACCGGGTTTACTACCAAACTCCGTTCTGCCATTCAGAATTGCCAGCAGAACAGCTCAATAACATTTTAATAAAACCCGTAAACAAACCCTAGATTGCTTTTTACACTGTAAGCGTTAGTTCACGCTATAGGAATCTTGAATACGGCAGTCTAATAAATCAGCCCATATGCAATAGTTATTTTAAATAATTTACCTATTTACGTTCAAATTGTAGCATTTAATACATTAGCATTTTAATATTGTTATCATATGTGACAATATTACCTTTTATGTTTGCATGTCAGAGAAACGTGTGGCATTGATAATTGTACATTTTATTGGCGTTTTATTTACAAACAAGGTCACGGCGGTCATAGGTTCTGTCAACCCTAAGTTAGTTTTATTTATTTAACGGTATAGCAACGTTGAGTGTAAAAGACACGCGATCAAGTACTTAATTTGATTATTACCATTGGAGGTTGTTTGAGTAGAGAATAATAAAAGCCAAGCTAGGTAAATCTACATATTTTGTCGGCAGTAATAATTGTGAATGCCCGGCAAATAAAAAATCACGATC
Organism: Catocala sponsa; assembly: GCA_963564715.1. Taxonomy (NCBI): domain Eukaryota; kingdom Metazoa; phylum Arthropoda; class Insecta; order Lepidoptera; family Erebidae; genus Catocala; species Catocala sponsa. Next base: position 1,233,790 of record OY751336.1, read on the forward strand.
TGTGCGAATTATATTGTCACATTTCTGGTAACAGCGCCCTCTGTTATGTTTTTTGATTACTTTTACAACACAACACAACTATAAATAAGTTTTTGTATTAAGTAATAGATGGCGCTGTGGCCAATTAAAAATCTTACAAAACACATCGATAGATGTCAGTACAAAGTTCTGTTTGAGTATCATCACGCTAGCTCTTCGTGCGGCTTACGGAATGATAAGTAAATCATAAACTGTGTGTTATTATTGAATCATCATAATATTAACAAGGTCAACACAGGTATTATTTTCTAAGTACAACAATACCATACTTTATTAGCTTACTTTATATTTTGTCTAGTTTCTAAATGAGTAGATTAGTTTCAAAATCCTCTAAAATACTTTTCACCAAATAATGGTAAACATTAAAAAACCATTTAGGACATAATATAAATGGACTATTTTAGCGATGTTTGCAACAAACTGCTACTTTTGTGAGCTGATTAATAGAATTTGAGTGGGTTTTGTTGAAAACTATCAATGCTATGCGATAGAAGCAACGAAGGAGCTTCATAATCGGAACATTTTATTTTTGTTCTGATATCGCTTTGGCGGGTTTTGAAACTATACTCCTCAAATATTCTCGTTACTTTTGCTGTTCATCGTTGGCTCGTTTAATGATCACATATCTGACTGCTTAACTTGAGATCTATAATAACTCGCCGGCTGGCACTTGCTTTAATATATTTTCATTCAGGAAATTGCTAGTGACCATCCCGAGCCTGGAACAGCTAAATGTTAAACATCACTTAACGTTTAATTTTAACTGAAGTCTGCCTCGTCTTTAGATAAGATAGTGACGCTTGAAGCGGTTTAAAGTGATCAGAGAGTATTGAGCGGTAACGTTTACAACTAACTATGACCTATGATGTGCTGTGTTCGATTCTTGAATCGAATAATCTATACTAATATTATAAAGCTGAAGAGTTTGTTTGTTTGTTTGTTTGAACGCGCTAATCTCAGGAACCACTGGTTCGATTTGAAAAATTCTTTTAGTGTTGGATAGCCTATTTATCGACGAAGGCTATAGGCTATATAACATCACGCTACGACCCACGGGGTCGGCGCAGTAACGATAAATGCAGGTGAAACCGAGATCACATCTAGTCACATATTAATTAAATTACATTATCATTCAGGAACCTTGCCCGTCTTCTTGTTGTTACTGAAAATTTTCTAACAGACAGCTCAATGACACCAGATTATTACGCAATATCTGTCACTATAAGGTCGAGCTCAGATGGACCCACGAGGCATATAGAATCACCTTTCAAGATGGATCTTATAATTCGCACTGATAGGTCTTGTACTGTACGCAGGTTAGCTTCGCTAAGGAATCGCTTAAATTTCGCAGCACAGTAACTGTTTTATAACTAGTGTAATCTGATAAGCGTGTATAGAATAAATAAATAAAGTAGTGGAATGATTGTAGAAACTTTATTTTCCCCAGGGGATCAGTCATTGACCTGATGTTTTACGTGATCTTCCGGTTCACATATTTTATACAGAGTTAGTAATAGTACTTATCTATAATAAAGCAATAACTTTTTTTTATGCAAGTAACGTGGCAAACAAACATATGGCCCACCTGATGGTAAGTGGTCACCGTTGCCTATGGACGCCTGCAACACCAGAGGCATCACTTGCGCGTTGCCGACACATTAGCAAAAAAAAGAAGTGGGAAGGAGAAAAAGCGGGAAGGGGGAAAGAGGGTGATATGGCCTTCGGCACTGTCACTCACCAAACCAAACACAACAGTAGGAATACTGCTATTTCACGTTGATATTCTGTGAGAGGGTAGTACTTCCCCGGTCGAGCCGGCACATTCATGCTGAAATCAGCGAGGCTCTACTATTCAATAATACTTGATCGAAAGTCGTCAGTATATATATGTAGGTATAGGTAAATAATTCATCCTAATATTAAAAATGTAAAGGCATTGTATATTTTTTTGTTCCGAAAAGGAAAATAAATCCTTCTTTTTTATTGGACTTAATCATGATTATGTATACAGAATAACATAGTTATTTATGCATAAATTCGGAATAAGAAGTTACCATAACAATTAATAGTAATGATACTTTAAATGCAAAATGGATTCTTTCAAAAATATGTACGTAAAAGGAGTGTCTCAAGGACGCACATCAGGACGCTTCTTACTTTCGATTTATAACATATATATTACATGAAGGTAATATATATTTTCTCTACCCATATACATATACTAGATGTGCCCCCGGCTTCAACCGCGTTTATGATTACTGCGCCGCCCCCGTGGGTCGTAGCGTGATGTTATATAGCCTATTGCCTTCCTCGATAAATGAGCTATCCAACACAGAAATAATTTTTAATTCAGATCAGTTGTTCCTGAGATTAGCGCGTTCAAACAAACAAACAAACAAACTCTTCAGCTTTATAATATTAGTATAGAAGACTCACTAATTTATTAAAATTTATTGATGGCCTGAGATTTACAAACATTACATAAAACATTCAAATTAAAAAGTACTGAAATATAAAACATCCAATTACAAATTATAGGTAAATACTCGTAACACGTGAGCATTTACACATACATTGTTGTCATCACTAGCAAAACATAAAAACAGGAATGAACAAAATACGCAATGTATTTATAGCGTACTTACATTGACGTAGAAAACCGCGAGCTTGTTCCTTCAATAACGGTTTTCCCTCATGAGTCATAGATTACGATAATGTACATATATTGAATTATGGACCCTCGTGGCGGTTACAATAATAACAATTATGCACTGATAGATGGTCAAATTAAATTGATTTATCTGGTAGTAAACAGACTGCTTTTAACTGTTACGATTTAATATAGATGTACATAGTTATATCAATAATTGGAAATGAGTTAGTCTACTTTTTGTACGTTTATTGAGTCAAAATAGTGTATGATTTATAATCTATACTAATATTATAAAGCTAAAGAGTTTGTTTGGTTGTTTGTTTGAACGCGCTAATCTAAGGAACTACTGATACGATTTGAAAAATTATTTTATTGTTGAATAGCCTATTTATCGAGGAACGCTATAGGCTATATAACGTCACGCTACGACCCACGGGGGCGGCGCAGTAACGATAAACGCGGGTAAAACCGCTGGAACATCTAGTCTTTGAGTTTCATAAGTTTTGCACGAGTAACAAATATTTGATTTTAATTCAATTGTCTGAAACGAGATACTCTCCTCAGCTCAGGTGGATATTTTTCGTATGTTTTCCATTGTGGTTTTCATCAGAAAGGGCAATAAAAATGTTTAGCTGCGTAGGGCTATGAGATAGTATATGTCGCTATCAATAGAAACAAAGGGCAATGTTCATTTCTTTCTTCTAATTAAAGTCCTTTAGAACACATTAATAAAACGTTATTTAAAGTCAGAATCAAATCTCCTGTATCCATTTAGGTCACAAAGTAAAACTTCTACTCTTGTATGTCAATGTTTATTGGATAGTGAGATTGTTATTATTATACATTTGGTAAAGGGTTGAGCCTATGAGAACATACCTGCAAGAGTGACTGCGATTGTATTTCAATCGACATTAAATTGCAATTTCTATATTTTACAACTCATGTTATCTGCATGATGGACAGCTGCGTTATTTTTTTATTTTGCTCGTCAAAATGACCACGCTCCACCTGATGGTAAGCAGTCGTGTGGTCTAAGAGCAGTGGCCTCCACACCGCCCTCATATATTTGCCATCTCACATGTGGTTTCTGAACTCCTAACGCAAGATTTTGTCAAGGCTTTCGTCGAAGTTCTATTGTCTTGTATAATTTGTATTCTAACATCATCTGTTCCATGATTCGTTACAATAGCCAAAGTTTGTTTGAACTTGTTTGGACACGGCTCTGTCAGTCTGTTTGAACCGAAACCTGTCTGTTATTTTTGTGTTTTCACTACAAAATACAGCTACCTATTATGTATATTGTTATATAATACACATCTTAAATAAGATGACATAACGTATCCCGTTCTTGTATCTTTGAAAGAATAAGCAGAAGTTATAGAACCTTTTCATTTACCATAATAAAGGACGACCTATCGCTGTTTTATTAAAATAGAATAATAAAAAAAATTATTGGCCAGTTTTAAATTGCGACTGCGAGTTTTAAGTTGACAACTGGATAGTACTTACTTATATGCTTTCTTTTTACAATGCTCACTCTATCTAAATAACTACGTATATATATACTAGTTCAAGGCGACTCTTTCAAATATTTGGTTTATTTTGCCTAAAACCTTAAACAGCTCGCTAAAGTTTCAATAAATCGGCGGAGCTATAAGAACCTATACATTTGCGTTATAAACAAACATACTTTTACGTTAATATAGTTATCTAGTAAAATCTCTTTGTTAATTGGATTCCACGCCGGTTCTCAGAGAATGTCACGCTGTGATCAGCATGCAGTTTTTATCGATCGAAAAGAGCATTTAAATCGTCTATTTTGCATCTGGCTTCTAACACACTGTTGCATAGTTCTACACTTCGGCATCGACGCTTTTAAAACCGATTTTTTTAACTGGCGACGTCAAATCCAATTTATGGTTATATACATTTCCAATTGCAGATTGCTTTCAGCGCTTAGCCGTTTGGTGAAAAAGTTGAGGCGGCTCACGTCATCGCATGCTTGGAGCGCGTGCGCCGTATCCCCCTCCTCCGTCCCTCCCCCTCAGCCGCGCCGCGTTCTCCGCTTTCCTTGTATTTACCGGCGCGTCGCGTCCGAACAGCACCGTCAGTCGGTCAACAGTCCGCTTCAGCATAACCTTGGTATACCATCACGTCAAACCCTCGCGATGTCTCCATATCAAGCGTTACTTACCGTTGGGTCACTCACCAATGTTACATAGGTCTTAATACATCGGACACTCCTTAGTTTGTAATTTTCGGGTTAATTTAGGATTATTTTCGTGATTTCTTCTTGTACTTCAATATGGTTTCGTGTACTCGCGGTACTCACGTGTTGGTGTGGGACCAGCCTGGTGTGGAAGACCAGCGGCCTCGGAATTATACCGGTAAGTCACCGGCTGTTTACTTGTTGCATCGATAGAGCCCTGGTCATAGTACTCCCGGTCGTAATGACGTCATGGGGAAGGACGTCTGCTTTAGGGTTGGTTAGATACTTATCGGGCTCCATAATAGTAGTCTAAGTAATAATGCGTTATAAATTCTCCTTGTTATGATTTTGCGAAACACGTGTCGATGTTTTCAGTTTTAACTTAATTTTAAATTGCTGGTTTTTATGCGATGTTGGATAGTTTTTTGAAATATTTCAATTTTATTTTGCGATCTTATTGTTGCCTGGGTTTTGAGATATTTGAGTTGTATGTACAGTGTAGGTACGTAAACTTTTAGTTTTTTAAGAGGAAACTCGATACGCTTCAGATATGTCTTTCAGAAGTTTTTCGCCACGGGTTTCACGTAAAATGTTGATTGTCACTTTTTTCTAATAACAATAGATCTTACAATTGACTTTTACATTAATTTCAGCTTTTTATCAGTTTGTAATTTTTCTCTTTGTACAAGATACTTTTATAAATACCTATTAGATTTAAAAGTAAATGGCACTTATATATTTCGTGTGCACAATTTTGGCATATAAGTATGCCAAAATGTGTATCTATAAGTAGACACACACGTAATACATACATACATACATAGATTCACGCCTGTTTCTCAGATGGGTAGGCAGAGACTACGGATTTCCATTTGCTACGATCCTGACACACTTAATATCTACTCATAAATATAATTTAAGGAAGAAATTCCAAGATAATTCCAACATTGATGATACAATTTGTTTACTGATAGCTCCTGGTTTATTTAAGATCATTACTTTATTAGACACCAACATTTCTTTGGTAGCAGTGAAAGGTGTCTTTCAGGTAAGCCAGTTAGGACTTCAGTTTTATGTAAAGATTGTAGCATTAATACTAAATATAAACTTTTCTTTTAATAATATATATAGTTATTTATCCAAGCGCCTGATAAATGTTTGTTTTGTAAAAAAAAACTAAGAAGAGCCTATCCTTTTTTTTAAATCTTACTTAGTATGTATGATTGTAACAATGAAATCTTCAGCAGGTTATTTATACTAACACAGGACACTTTATAATAGTTATTAATAATACGTAAGTACTTTATATTAGACAATATTTTGTGATAAAAATGTACCGCCTATGAAGTTATTTAAAAAAATATTATGACTCCCGTTTGCATATATCTAGGCGGTAACATTTTTTGTCACATGCGGTTTGTATCAGATAACAAAATAACAAAAATCTAAGTAAATATCTGAGACATTAGACCGGAAATACAAACGTAAACTCTCGTAAACTATGAAATCTGCATCAACAGATTATTGCGCAGTGACTGATTTTTACAATGTATATGTATCTTTCTACAGCTGTTCATAGAATAATCGTACTTTTAAAATCTCATTAAATACATTGACACAAATATTATAAAGTTGAAAAGTTTGAACGCACAACCTCAGTAACAAACAGTCCAATCTGAAATATATTTTTGCGTTAAGTATCTATTTAATAAGAAAACTAGGCTTATATAACATTACTCTAGACCCATCGGAGCGAAGCTGTTAAATCGTTTCATGTTGCAGAAAATTAATCTAGTTTACAAAGCTCGTATTTTATTTTGCAGCTAGATATTGATTCTGTAAAAATTGGGTACCAATCAATCATCATTGGGCATCAAAACTTTATATAAGAAACGGATAAAGTACCGTAATAGTTTAAAAAAATAAAGATATCACCGTTTCAGAACGTGATCGTTAACCATAAATGTACTCAGCAGCAGGAAGTAGACATTAAATATAAATAGACAGTTGTTATTATAAAAATAGCTGACAAAAGAAATGCTCGGGTAACTTCCATTTTGCTATGAAGCAAAATATTGTTTGCGCTATGCACTTGTCTCATTTGCTTCCTCAATTTATCGCTTATTTAAACATATTTTCATAGTTATATGCGAAAGTATCTCTATATGTTTGTTACGTTTTTATGTCTAAACTACTAAATTATATTGATAACATATAGTGTGCAGATTACTTGGGAAGAGAAATATCAAAGGCACTTGTTGAAAAACTCACGCGAAGTTAAAAAAAGTTTTGAATAACCCTAAACTAATGAGTTAATAACAAAAATAAAAATGCATACACAATTAAACATCATTCGTTTTTATTGTAACATCGTAATAAAGTAATTTGCCTGCCTGAAAATTACCGAAATTGCTTTTGAAGTTGTACAATAATTGTACATGCTTGCTATCCGAGGCCTGTTACATCTTCAACTATTTGCAAGGCTAACAGTTACATTAACTTTTGACTGTCAAATTAACAATTTGTTCGTAATATTCTCGGGCGTAGATTGTCGGCTAAAAACACGGCTGTATTTTCAGAAACGTGCTTCAAAAGATCATGAAGTTTGCCGCCACACAATGTCTTATCTAATACATAGGTTTATTATAAAGTTTGTATCGCGGTTTTCCTTGAGAGGCCATTATTAAATACATAATACTAGCTTTTGCTCGCGACTTCACTTGTTCGCGAGCAATACTTTTTTGCATAAAATGTTTTTACCCTATGTCCTTTTCTGTATCCCTGATAACGTACCAGTAACTTCGTATGACTTTAGCCCTGAGGGGTGACATTGGCCCTTAATTGGCAAAAGCTGTTTTACTGACAGTTTATAGTGCTATCTATTGATTTCCACGTATATTTTTCCGGCAAAAAGTATGATAGTGGTCTGGTGGGAACTTCAAACTTTTTCCAATTAAGGGCCAATGTCACCCCTCAGGGCTAAAGTCATATGAAGTTACGGTATGAAAAATTTACTAATGATTGGTCAAGTAGAAAAGGCGTGAACGCGTAACAAATAAAAACTCACATTTGCGTTTAATTAAGATAAAGTGGCATTCATATATACATTTGAAGGTCACATTGACATCACTCACTTAATTACCCATAATATAATCCAGAAATTCATCACTATTAACTAAAGTCAAACAAACAATCTAACATTGAAACAATAAATCACCTGTTTTTCAAAATCATCCTTCCTGTATCAACAAAGCTAAATGTTTACTAAATCAATGTAATCTTTCACGTTATCTGTGACAGCATCTATCTCGTGAGTCTCGTGACGTACGAACTATAACATACCATTACACTCGTGTGTGTCGCTCGTGGTTGTCTGTGTCTGGTCTGTAGCCAAACAGGTGAAATAACGTTCTCTTGGAAGCAGTTACAAATGTCCTCTACTGTCAAGAAGGCCATCATTAAGTGGACAAAGAGATAGTAATAAAATTGCAAATTAATCTAAGAAGAGTTTCTAAAGATAATCTCATTACGAGCAAAAAAAAATGTATAGTGTAGTAGGTATCCATTACCCGTGACGGCGCGGCGTTCGCCTTTTTGTTAGTTAGGTATTATATACTAAATCACTGAATTCCCCATTAATTACGGAACACGTAGCCATAAAATAAATAAAAGTTCCGCTATTTTGGATCAAAGAATCAGCATTGCCATTTAACGTGGCAATGCTGCCAATCTTCTGACAGTCGACAGGGATGCTGATAAACGATCTAGACCAACCAGCAATATGTTATAATTCTATATATTTTTGGTGTTTTATAATTGTAAATATTTATAAGTAATGTTAGGTATGTAGATATTGTTCATACAGTGCATATTAGATTTACGTGTCATGCCGATAAATTAAAATTCTACCTGTTACGATATTATCAAAACAAATAACAAAAATAAGTTTTGATTGCAGAACTTATTAAATATACCTACTGCACTGGATTTTGACTACGGCTTCACTTGCGTTTATGTGAATAAAGTTCTATCCCTGTCGGTCCCTGGACAAGTCGTATGCAAAATTTCATAATTTCATTTCACATTCACATTTCAATATTAGTTAGGATTGGAAAAGACCATTAGATAAATATGAGTTGGCAATATACAAGGTGATTTTGAAATCACATAATTCCTTTTAACCACGCATTCTACTGGTGATATAGAATAACCCTTACCATATTTCTTTTTATTAGAATTATATTTTTTTGAGAAATTAATGTACCGATTTTTTTCGTGAAATGGTTTCAGATAGTCATATGTTAACCACCCGACACAATCTTAATATTTTACTAATTTAAAAAAATAACACGAATAACTGACGTCGTAAATTATAAGGGGCAATAAAAAGGACCGCCCGTTATTACTTACGACATTAATTATTGTTATGTTTTTTTTTTTTAATTAGTTAAAAATTAAAATTGCCTCGGGTGGTTAACATATGACTATGTGAAACCATATCACGAAAAAAATCGGTACATTAATTATTTTGATAAAAAAGAAATATGGTCAGGGTTATTCTATATCACCAGTAGAATGCGTGGTTAAAAGGAATTACACGATTTCAAAATCATTCTGTGTAAGTACGTGTAGTTGCGCTGAGTCTTAAGTGTTTATTTTGTTCGTTGCTTTAGAGTTTGTAAAGTCTTCGACACCATAGATGTACTATCTATGGCGTAGTCTTTTTTTAAAAAAAATAAAGGAAAGCTTCCCCGCCGGCGAAGTAGAATACGATGGCAATATAACGCAGGGAACCAAAATGACATGCAATTCTGTCCAAAATTTGTTGTTTTATGAGCATCATAAAATTTCGTTACGTAACTCTATATTGTGATGAATGGTTAATGTTGTCACGTTCGTGACGTATTAACAGCTCTTTTGGAATCTTTCACGCTGGCGTTGCGTGTACTTAATAGCAATTAACGTGATTTTGATCGTGTTTACTTTACACTGGTGCTTGAGTTGCCCTCGTCACATGCTGACGCATCATAACGTAGAGCAAACAGACGCATGACTTTATTACTTTATATCAGCGCTGGGTATAAATATTTATATCTATACTTATATTTTAAAGCTTAAGAAGTTGTTAAACGTAATACTCTCTGGAACTACCAGTCAGATCTAAATAAATATTTTTGCGTTTTGTAGCCTGTTTCCTGGAAAAAGGTTACAGGCTGTAAGCTGAATGGGCACAGTAGGTTATCTATTTAAAAGTGGAAGTAGCTCATTTGTTATGCTATACAACATTTTAGTACAAATAAAATTTTCAAATCCCTAAATATTATGGAGAACTCTCAGACATACAGGTTTCCTCTCAAAGTTTTTCTTTACCGTTAAAACGAGCAATAATAAACTATTTAATACGCATACTTCGAACAGTCAGTGGTGCGCGCCTTAGGATCGAACTCGAGATCTCTGAGTGGCAATCCAACAATCCCACACAAGATTATCGCTGCTATTAAAATTAAAATCTCAGTATGAATGTTATTACGGCAGTACTGAGATTTTGAATCGGACAGTGTAAATATGAGGTAATCAAATGCCCTTGCGCATCTGTCTATTACTTATTATCTACCTCTCAATTGCCTTAATAACGAAGCTGCTTGATAGCATATTATGTGATTCAACGCAAATTGATATTTAAGTTTTGCTGAATAATATGAAAATTTGCCGTACATGGCTATGATTTTCCAAACATAGAATTATCTACTTACGCATCAATTCTACATACCTGCTTTATATAATTTATGATTGTGTACCAAGCTCTCGTAAATTTACTTTGTGGTTATAAAATGGCGGTGTAATCTGCTTTACCGTTCCGTTCAAGGCCATTGAACAAATGTTTGTTGTGTACAATGGTACAATATCTGCACATCATCCTGCATTCTGCAGGTCAGAGCTCTGTATACATGATCAAGGGACTACGTACCGAGTATTCAAACTCTGTACCTATACTAATAATTATATAAAAAAATCAGTTTACGCATGTTTGTGTTCGCAAAACTTGAAAACTAGTGGATGGATTGACATGAAATTTTTACATAATATTGCAATTTTATTTAAGAGTGTTTTATATGAGTACATTTTATCGCTAAATTTCCACGGAAACGGAAATAATTCCACTAATAATAAATAACAGATTGAGCCATAGCGAAGCGTGGCCGTGTTCAGTTCAGCAAAGTAACTTTGTTTAATAATTATAGTTAATAATCTTTAATTTATTTATTTACTAAACCAAGATTCTTTTACATTTCCTTAAAAAGTATTACACAAATTAATTCCCTAGTAGCCGATATACTGAATGGAACAGACAGTGCGAATCCAGCTATCGGTCGTTTCACTAGTTCCTGCGCGCATACATATCAAGGTTATACCTCGGTCGAGTTTGAATATGGGCCTTGTAGGTCAAAAGACCCCCGAGATATAGAGGTCATTTCTTTTCATTACTTTTACATTTAAGACGAAGAGGTTGAATCCTAGGTTTTTACACCCATCTTGTTTTGTTATATAACGTTTATTTTATACTAGCAACCCGTCCCAGCTACGCACGGGTAACTTTAACAAATTATAGGTACCTGCACCCCAATCGACTTCATGAATCACTCTGTGTATTGGTGAAAACCGCATGAAAATCCATTCAGTAGTTTTTGAGTTTATCGCGAACGGACAGATAGACAGACGCGGCGGGGAACTTTATTTTATAATAAACCAGATGTTCGCGTGGTTTCACCCGCGTTTATCGTTACTGCGGCGATACCCTGGGTCGTAGCGTGATGTTATATAGCCTATAGCCTTCTTCGATATATAGGCTATCCAATACCAAAATATTTTTTTAAACCGAACCAGTAGTTCCTGAGATTAGCGCGTTCAAACAAAAAGACAAACTCTTCAGCTTTATAATCCTTACTTCCTTACTAATATTATAAATTCGAAAGTAACTCTGTCTGTCTGTCTGCTACCTTTTCACGGCTAAACCATTCAACCGATTTATATGAAATTTGGTACAGATATAGTATAAAACCTGGGGAAGGACATAGGCTAATTTTTATTCATGTAGGTAAGTACCACGCGGGCGGAGCCGCACGCAAAAGCTAGTATTAGTATAAAAGTATAAATACGTAGTGATAGTTACGTAACGTTTTTATGCGTGTCTCGTGTCTTAGGACGCGTGCGCATACAATGAATTAGCTTTTATTAGTAAGGTGCTCTGAATACGGCCTTGGACTTCATTGCAGGCTGTTTTCAGGTGAATCAAATTGAGCAATATGTGTTTGTGCCGTCAATGTGGCCTCTTGAGTCATTGACACTAGGTATATTATTTGCATTGGTAATAAGCTAATAAGGAAACTATTATTTTCTTGCATGTTTATTTTATTTTCATTTATATTAAGCAAAATGTAAGTGTTATTGTCTATCAATACAAAAGTATGTAACTGCTTCATTGGCGCAGCGGTAGGGTATACGACTGCTGTGCTTAAGGTTAAAGGTTCGATTCCGGATAGGGTCATAAAATTCTTAGTAGCAACACGGAGAGTAACTGTGCCTGGTAGACCTCAATAGGATCCCCTTATTTCTTGGAATCATAAATAACTGGCGAAATGTAGGTGTACACTCATGCCTACCCTCTTGGGGTTAAGGTTGGTTAAGGCGTGAAACTATGTATGTATATATGTATCACTATATATTATAAAATAAACTCCCTCACCGCATCTGTCTGTCTGTCTGTTCGCGATAAACTCAAAAAGTACTGAACGGATTTTCATGCGGTTTTCACCAATGGGCAGAGTGGTTCATGAGGAAGGTTTAGGTGTATAAATTATTAAGGTTATCCGTGCGTAGCCGAGCGGGTAAGTGTAAGTATATTTCACTACAAAACAAATTTAATTTAAAAGCAGTTTTATGAATCGGTTTCCTAATAAGTTAAGTCAGCAAATACATACATCAAACTGTACTTAAACATGTTAAAATACTGTAATAGAAAAATCCATTCACACTTAGCCTTATGAGGGAGTCGACTTGACCATAACCGTAAGTGTGTCAGCAAATATGACACGTTTGAAGTTTGAACCCTTGGGAAACCTTATAACATTTTGTTACTCATATCAGTGATAAGCAAGCTCATGCAATTTCGCGATCCTTTCCGTAATAATTTATTATTAGCGGTCGCCTAGTGGTCAAAATTCGACCAAAATTCCTAAGCTTGCTACTTTGTTTTCTGTTTTTCTCTATTACATATAAATAAGGTATAGGTAACCATAGTTACAAAGAATTGTACGACGTCAGACGAACAATGTAGAAATACGACGAACGCGATTCGACTGCGTGTGTCAAATGCATGGTTGTGTGCGTGTAGTGTTTTTTCATTAATTAAATGTATTTCTAATGCATATTTTATAAAAATATTAGGATTTGCCTCTCCTTCTCCATATAAACTTTAACTGTGCCAAATTTCATACTCCCCCGTCCGCGCAATTTTCGTACTAAAGAGGTACAAAGTTTTTGCTTCACGTATTAATATATAGATTCCTGTCTTCAAAGCGTGTAATATAATATGTTTGTATTACAATGAAGCGTTATAACTGCTGCGCTGTTGAGTAGGGGTAAGATAATTTGACATGTATATGGTATCCTTCTATAGACACGTATAATGTAAGTGATTAAAAACTTCCATAGCAAATAGAAACCGAATTTGAATTGCAGTAGTAGAACATCTGAGATGTTTTGTAAAGTCCCTGTGCAGATTGTGTTAATACTAGAAGACTAAAAATAAACAAAGATATTATGATGATAATATATTCTCATCTAAAATATCTAATTTCAATAGTAGAGCCTAGCTGATTTCGGTATGAATGGGCCGGCTCGACCGGGGAAGGACTACCCTCTCACAGAATACCGACGTGAAACAGCAGTATTCCTACTGTTGTGTTTCGTTCGGTGAGTGAGAGTGCCGGAGGCCCAATCACCCCGTTTCCCCCATACCACTCCTTCTCCTTCCCACTTCCTTTCCTAAAGGGCCGGCAAAGCGCTAGTGATGCTTCTGGTGTCGCAGGCGTCCATAGGCTACGGTGACCACTAACCATCAGGTGGGCCGTATGCTTGTTTGCCACCTTAGTTGTATAAAAAATAAACTACAAAATCTAATTACAAATGTCAGGGGTACAGATCAGGACATAGGGTAGATACCTTTTAGCCAGAAAAAAGTGATAAAAATTTATTCACATAATCTACATTAACGCGAGCGAAGCCGCGGGTAAAATCTAGTAGTCATACTTGAGGAAGCCAGTAACATTAATGTCACAGGCAAGTTAGGTATTTGGAACAGGACAACGAAAACTTCAGCAAATTCCCTAAGAAACTTACCACAAAACCGTGAGTGACGTAAAATTTGTAACATTTTATAAGTTAGGTATACAAGGTAACAGGAAAATGAAACATACAATGATATTAAACAAACTTTATACGGATTTTATCGCGTTATTTATTTTTTATATAATACTATCTATACAAATAAATAAAATTGAAGTGTCTGTTTGTAATGTCAAAATAACAGCTTTTTATCTAATGCATATGAAAGTATATCAGGTACCTATACGAAAACATCTATTTTTAAATGTTTTGTCTGTCTGTCTGTTTGTTCCGGGTAATCTCCGAAACGGCTGAACCGATTTTGACGGGACTTTCACTGGTAGATACCTGATGTTATAAGGAGTAACATAGGCTACTATGATTTTAGAAAAAAAAATAGGGTTCCGCGGAGACAAACACTTTTTAGTTAAAATCTACGCGGACGAAGTCGCAGGTAACAGCTAGTTATTACATAATTTTGAAACTTTAAACTACTATTGTTAAACACTTTTACTACCTAGTTACTGATTACTTCAATTTAAGCTATTAATTAAATGATACAACTATTTAGATTTCATTTTACACTTTCCCCGACGTTTCGGTTGCTTTTCAGCAGCCATGGTCACGGTCTCTAGCTTATACCCCCGAAGAGCTTAGTAGAGGTGTTTTTTGTTTATATCCACGTTACTATTGCATATATATAAAATTTATTTTCAGTAAAACGGAAATCATACCCGGCTCTCATACATAGCAGTCGTAGACGACCGTATGCTCTATGTACTTATCAATGTGTTCCTAGGGGATATCAAGCATATGCTTATACATAATTATGTATTCATAAGCTATAAAGGTAGCAAACAAGACTGAATAAAGAAATAATGTGCAGCATATTTTGGCAATGCATCTCTTATGTGCTAGAATCATTAGATCCCAAAGTGATCCAGGTGGACCCCCAGGGGTCCACAGGAGACTCTACAAGGGTCTACGTTGGTGTGACAAAAAAATTGGGGTGCACAATTCGTAAGTGGGGGTCCACGAAAATTTATTTGCTTGCAATAGTGAAGAACTAACTGGCTTGACTTCAACGACTGTTCGAGAAGCTCAGCGACTGTTACTTGTAAAAACTTGCATATTCCATATTCAGTACGAGTGGTCAAAAAAGGTCAGCCCGTAGAGATTTGATCAAATTTTTTTCTTCTTAAATTCTTACTTAGCTAAATTTTGAAAGTGGTCTATGAGAAAAAGGTCTGGGAACTTCTGTGCTAGATTCTCATCCTTTACATAAAACAGTCTGTAATTACAGTCATTATATGCATTCAGTATACATATTATAATATTATTATATTATACATTAAGTAGTAAACGGTACACGTGCTAAAACGTTTCGAACATTCATCCTTCGTAAAGATCCGTTATAATAAATCTAGTCTCGCTACAGATGCTTCAAGGCGACGCGACGGGAACCGGTTTCTTTAGAATTTCAGCTAGTTTATTGCCAACGAAATTGAACACTGAATAGCAATGGTCTACGGACCCTCTTCCTCGGTCATATAAAGGTGAACTTATAATAAATTTGGATTTTGAATGTATGAAAAGCAATGATACTTTTTCATAGGCAATAGCTTAAGGAAGGGAGGAGAGGACGAGAGAGAGCTCCCCTCAATTTAATTGATAATTCAAATCTATACAAATATAAAGAGAAAATATTTTTTTGTACTCGTTGAAACTCTGTTAATGCTTCTTTGACCATTAAAGTATGGGTAATCAGAATCGTGGAATATGCTGGTACTTAATAATTTTTTTATTTTACATAAAAATGCTGTTTTCCCATGTACCTATACAATAAACGTTTTCATCCAGCCTCGGTTAAATCTTACATACTCAGTAACTGGATTTGAAATGCACTCCATATCGCGATGTTTTCCCAAGCGCTATTGTTCGTCTTAACTAAGTCTAAAGTATATACCGTGTTTATACTTAAGACCTACGGTACCTACTGTATAGCCGTGACATTGTTTAATCCAGGACATTGTTATAATCCTAACTAATATTATAAATGCGAAAATGAGTTTGTTTGTTACGCTTTCACGTCTTAACTACTCAACCGATCAACATGAAATTTTGCATACACGTTGTCAGGGGTACAGAATAGGACATAGGGTACCTTTCATCCAGAAAAATATCTGTTGCAAACCTAACCTAACCTACATTTACGCGAGCGAAGCCGCAGGTGAAAACTAGTCTTCTATAAAGTTCTGCTGAAACATTACGCTATTATTGAGTTAAGCTTACCTTTTTAATTTTTTTAGTGGAACCCAGAAATAAGTCGAGTAAATCTATACTAATATGTATTATAAAGCTGAAGAGTTTGTTTGTTTGTTTACTTGAACGCGCTAATCTCAGAAACTACTGGCCCGATTTGAAAAATTCTTTCAGTGTTAGATAGCCCATTTATCGAGGAAGGCTATAGGCTATATATCATCACGCTAAGATCAATAGGAGCGGAGCACCAATGAAGAATGTTTCAAAATCGGAGAGTATTTTTTCCTTTTGAGAGCTTCCGCTGCGTGCGCTGCGTAAACAGTTAAAGTTTCGCAAAAATCATGTATGACAGAATTGTTCCCCTTTAAAAGTTCTAAAAAAAAATCCGCAACAGCATATGTCTATCTTTTAAGGTTGGCTCACTATAACCATTTTTATGCTAACGAAATTTGTTCTAAAATAATGCATTATTTGCGAAGGTATTTTTATAAACATGATATTAATCCTTATCCAAATAAATACGTTATTCATCACAAGTATTTAATTTAAAACAAAATTGCCCTTTACATCAATCGATTTCAATGAATATCTTAGGAGATATAGCAGTTTTAAAATAACATCGCAGCAAAATAATTACCCATTACAGACATAGTACAAACGATGTTTCTCCTGGTTTATTCTGCGTGATTACTACTGGTTCGATTTGAAAAATTCTTTTAGTGTTGGATAGCCTATTTATCGAGGAAGGCTATAGGCTATATAACATCACGCTACGACCCACGGGGGCGGCGCAGTAACGATAAACGCGGGTGAAACCGCGGGAACATCTAGTACATAATATAGTATCAGACGGATATAAAGTTCATTTATTTTTAAGACTGTAGTAACAATAAGGTGTCTTCAAAATTACATATAGGTATGTTAAATATATTCTACCATGTCTGGTGTACAACCCGTGTTGCTGTTGAGCGTCTGTTTAACCTACAATTACTTACAGCTGTTTATCTTTACTTACTAATATTATAAAACTAAAGAGTTTGTTTGTTTGAACGCGCTAATCTCAGGAACTACTGGTTCGATTTGAAAAGTTCTTTTAGTGTTGGATAGCCTATTTATCGAGGAAGGCTATAGGCCCTATAACATCCCGCTACGACCCACGGGGTCGGCGCAGTAACGATATACGCGGGTGAAACCGCGGGAAGATCTAGTAACTAAATAATTAAAAGGTAAACTTAAATAAAATAAATTGAACAAAAATAATATTATAGTGTGGACGCCATTATTTATGAAATGTCTAAAAAAGACGATATAATTAGAAATCGGTAGGTATATATGTACAGGAAATAATTTTAGTAAAATCATGATTTATTATAAAAAGGGCGCCAATTAAATTGTTTACCAACAATTGTATACTATGTAATATTAAACTTAATTTACTGAAGCGTACTCTGCCGCCAAACGCATCATATTTACATGTACATCACTAATTCTAAAATCCAAGACGTGTGTTTAATTAAACGATTAAAGTAAATCTTGCGGATATTATCCAAATAGCGATTGACATGTTGGCTCGTAGCTCACGTTTTATTGCCAAGTTTTGAGGTAACGCCATCTAGAGCTACCTACATCATTGGTGCACTATTTTCAGTAAACTTTTCATTTACGACACCTAGGGCCACTTGCACAACAATTCACTAAATACGTTTAGCACTAAATAGATTTAAAACATCGTGCTGTCGCAGTCATCCGTGTGAAGGTGACTGAGATGCCACGATGTTTTAAATGTACATACATACATACATAGATTCACGCCTGTTTCCCAGAGGGGTAGGCAGAGACTACGGATTTCCATTTGCTACGATCCTGACACACTTCTCTGGCTTCATTCACTTTCATCACATTCCTCATACACGCTCGTCGGTTCAAGGAGCTCTTAACCTGGCCTTTGTCCAGGACGCCTCCGATCTGGTCGAGAAACGTTCGCCTAGGTTTTCCTCTTGCGACTGTTCCATTCACACTAGCCTTATAAACTTTCTTAGTAAGTCTTTCCTCGTCCATTCTTTCTACATGTCCAAACCAGCTTAACATACCCTTTTCTATTCTTGTAACTATATCCACTTTCATGCCGCATCTCTCTCTAATCACACTATTTCTTATTCTATCTTTCAGAGTCACACCACATATGCTTCTCAACGCTCTCATTTCTACAGCATTTATTCTGCTCTCATGCTTCTTTTGCCATACCCAACTTTCACTTCCATACATAAGTGTGGGCACTAATAGTCCTCTATGAACAGCCAAACGTGCCTTTTCGGATACATTTCGACTGTTCATAAAAGCGCGTAAGGCTCCATTCACTTTGTTGCCAGCAATCGTTCTCCTTTCAATATCTCCGTCATGTTTACCATCCCTTGTAAACAAAGTACCCAAATATACAAACTCTTTCACTTGCTCCACTTTTTCTCCATCAATCATAATATTACACATCGTCACGTACTCTTCCTTTTCAAATACCATTACTTTCGTCTTGCTTACATTTATTTTCATTCCTTTACTCTCAAAAGCACCATGCATAATAGTTACCATCGCCTGCAACTCTTCCGCCGATGACGCAAGTATTACTTGGTCATCGGCATAAAGAAGACATTTGACAAATAACTCATTCATTCTTAATCCCCATTCACAATCTTTTAAATCTTTCAAACAATTGTCCATGTATAGGTTAAACAGCCAAGGTGACGCTACACATCCTTGTCTAACACCTTTATCGATGCTAAACCACTCTGTGTAGGTCCCATTTATCCTAACACAAGCTCTGGAATCATCATAAAGAGATTTCAGAGCTCGCGTGAGGTTGCTATTCACTCCATACATGGACAATGCCGACCAAAGTTCATTCCTCACCACTTTATCATAAGCCTTTTCCAGATCCACGAATGCGCAATAGACCTTTTGACCTTTGGCCAAAACTTTTTCGGCTATGCTCCGTAAGGAAAAGACCTGATCCGTACATCCCATACCCTTTCGAAATCCCGTTTGTGCATCCCAAATTTTCTTGTCGGTTACTTTCACAATCCTTTCAATTAACACTTTTGCATACAATTTACCGACGACGCTGAGCAAGCTAATGCCTCTATAGCTTTTGCACTCTTGCTGTGAGCCTTTTCCCTTGTATAAAGGTACTATGACGGCCTTGCACCAATCACTTGGTACACGGCCGGTATTCCAGCACAAGTTAAAAAGGCGGCACAACTGAGTTGCTATAAGACCCTGTCCAGCTGTCAGCATTTCGACTGTAATCCTATCATACCCACCAGCCTTTCCTGATTTCATGCTTTTCAATGCTTTCATTATTTCATCCATACTAATAGGGCTTTCATCACTACTATCATTATCATTCATTTCGAAACTTTGCCCTTGCCATTCCTCTCTTTCAAATAAACTTTCAAAATATTCCTTCCATCTCTTCAGTACGCTCTTTTCTTCATTCAGTAAACTTCCATTCTTATCTCTGATTGATTTCAGCTCTGTGGTTACGGTTTTACCTCGAACCGAGCGAATGGATTTCCAGAAGAACTTCGCGTTGGTCCGGAAATCTTCAGATAATCTTCTATCAAACTCGTCTTTCAGTTCCTCTTTTTTCCTTTTAATTACATCTTTCACTACCTTATTCATTCTTATAAACTTATTCCTAGCTTCATTCACATCCTCATTCGTTGCTTCTTGCATTCTTTCATTGGCTCTGACAGATAGCCAGTCCAACCATGCCTGCTTCTTCTCACGTACTACCCCTTGCACATCTTTATCCCACCACGCATTCTTCGATTTTATAACTTTCCTCTTCTTGCTCACACCGCATACTTCTGACGCTACAACAACCACTTCATGCTTAAACGACTGCCATAATTCTTCTATATCATCAGTGTCACAAAATCTTTCAAATCTTTTCCTCAATTGATTTTTATACTCGTCTTTCAATACTTCATCTTGCAAATTTTCTACTTTTATTCGTTCTTGGACACTTGTTCGGGTAGGTATACGGTGTCGCCATCCTTTGAAGAGGCCACGTATCCGGCTCATAATCAAAAAATGGTCGGTATGGACACCAATACCTCTATATACCCGAGTGTCTAGGACATTCTTTCTCAATCTTTCATCCACTACAACAAAGTCAATCATACTACTTCTTACATTCTTTGCTTCTCTTGTATACTGGTGGATTCTTTTGTGGGCAAACATAGTGTTTGTCACACAGAGATTCCACTCCAAACATAGCTCAAGCAACCTTTTTCCATTCTCATTCACGCTTTCGTCCCCATACTTGCCTAAAACCCTTTCGTATCCTTCACGCTTTACTCCCACCCAACCATTAAAATCCCCTAACATTATCAACCTCTCGTGTTCCTTGCATTTCCTCAAGACATCTCTTAAACACTCCCAAAAATCTTCTCTTTCTTCCCGTGCACTCTGAGACATACCCGTTGCTATGTTTACGGGTGCATAGACCCCTACCATAAACACACGAGTAATCCCTACTTTCATTCTCATCCATAGTAACCTAGCATTCACATATTCGAATTCTTTTACACACTCATTCATTCTAGCAGACAGAATAACACCAACTCCCTGACAGGCTCTGGTATTGCTAGGCACGCCGGACCAATACGCCGTGTAGGGTCCATGCCTAGTGGTGTTACAGCCTTTCCTTTTCGTCTCATTCACGCACAGAACATCAATCTTTCTCTCATTCATCATCTGACATACTTCATTCAATTTTCCATCCATCCCTCCTCCAACATTCAATGTAGCAAAACGGCTTTCCGTAGGCCACTTTTCGCCCTCGCGAGAAACGAGACGTGACGGGTGGCGGACCGCGTCGCCGCCATGCGGATTATTAATAAAATCAAAGTCCATATGCGTTCCCACGATTGTTAGGGAAAATACTGTCCACCTCCGCAGAGCCCTTTACAGAGGTAAGGTGGATCCATCCTGTGCCCTGTGACCACCAACACAGGCACCCTCCGTTCACGACCAGCTTTCCCTCTGGCCACGAATCCATCAGCACGGGTCGGTTAATACCTTGGATCGGGGTTTATTCTCGGGTCTGCTCCCTGAAAATTGGTTTGACTTCGGAGTTTTCCTTCTCCTAGACAGGTTGCAAACCAATGCTAACGAGGCCCATCTCCCCGGGTGTGATTTCGGAGTTTTCCTTCTCCTAGACAGGTTGCAAACCAATGCTAACGAGGCCCATCTCCCCGGTTTTAAATGTATTTAGTGCTAAATGTATTTAGTGAGTTGTTGTGCAAGTGGCCCCTAGTTTATTTTTAACGATTATCTACAATCTATGTACTTTTTGACGCTTTTCCAGTTTAGTTATATTTTAAGAGTTATAACTTCCGCTACCTACCTTTTTAAATTGTTAATTTTAAAAATACTTAAATACAGTTTGAACGTGTTCTTATGGTAGTTCACGTTCATGGACGCAACAAGAATAAACAAATACGAATAACTAAACATGTGTCCGGTCTAATTTTAGTTACCGAAATCCTCGGATTGATACATGACTACATATCATAATTATGCCTAGAATAATTTGTTTTGTGATCAAAATGTAATTTACTTAACAAACATTCAAACAACGGACACAAAGAACACCTAGACTCGGAACAAACATTTGTGGGTCACACAAAGTTTTGTCACGTGTGGGATTCGAACCCACCACACTCGGCGCAATGACGGTGGTCGAGGCGACCACTTAAACCACTGCGGCATCCATGCAGTCAACTCTTTACATCTAAACTAAATACATATAATTCATATAAAACTTATCTTTCATACAGAGCAGATTATTAAAATTCTTACTTTATATCCAACTATAAATAAACAACGATTTACTGAGTTTATTTACAGAACTTTTATAAGATTGATGAAATTATTGCAATCTTCAATGACGCAAGTGTTAAAGTCTATTTTTACCGAATGAAAACTTTTACTGTTTAGTTTTGAATTTAAAGTTTCCTTTGAAGCAAGAAATTTGCTATACTTAGGTACATTAACTTGTCAGTCTGTGATGTCAATAGCTTATATATGGATGCGGGAATACTTTATGATAGAGCAGCTTTAAATCGACTTGTAAATGTCATAAAGACAGTGATTCAATCGTTTTAAGAAAATTGTTCCACAATATGTATCTACAATGATATTTATCTTAGAAACTTTGTTATTATTTTTTTTAAATAATTTATTTCCATTTCTTACACAAATAATATATTTTACACAAAAATCGCCAAACTGTACACACACTTTGTTAGCGTAAGTAGGTATATGATCATATAAAAAATCTTTGTGAGTCGTCTCTGCCTATCTTTTCGACGAGTAATAGTCGCAATATTAATTCATATTTATAATGAGTCTCGGATATTCCTAAAGAGACACATTAGCTTAAAGGCGGAATAGGAAACTTTCTTACTTCTTGACCGAAGCTTTTTCCAATAAATTTCGTGGTTGACACGTAATGGCACGACAAATAGATAGTTATTTTTACTATTACTAAAGATAGATGTACAAAAGAACCTCGATACCGCTGTATAGTAGAAAATGCAACCGCAATGCATAAAAAGAAAAATATTACACGGTTTTTTATATTAAAAAAGGGATTAAATATAATGACCACCAAAAATAGTAATTGCACATCAAAATATGCTTACTAAAATAAATCATACGCCTCAAATCACTGCATTCCGTCTCGGAAGGGTTAGGGTATATTAGGTTCCTTCTTAAACCCACCCAAAAATAGAAGCCCAGCGAAGCGGGGCTTCGTCTACTTATTTTGATCTCTTTGCTGTGCAATTAATATTTTTGTTATTAAAATGCGGTTTGAATTTTGGTGATCATTTACTATTTTTGGTGATCATTTACTATTTTTGGTGATCATATACTATTTTTGGTGACCATTTACTATTTTTGGTGATTATTTACTATTTTTGACTGTTATATTTTACTATATCTGGTGATAAGTTAAACACAAGCTTTAAAAAATCTCAATAGCTGCACGGATAGTAGATAAAAGGCTCGCGCTCAATTATCTGTAACTAAAAACCATAATGAAATCTGAGTGTAACATTGTACCTATTATTTAAATAAATAAATATTATTATTATTATTATTATTATCTCTGCCTAATCTGCCTCAACAATGCCTCTGCTTTCTAGGATAGAGGCGTAATACTATGTACTTATTAGTATTTACAGAACTAATGTGATTATCATGTAAATAGTGACATGTTGAAACGTACCTACTCTAAACTACAAACATGAATATATCGGAAAATAAACATAATTATGATTTATCTTCTGTTTATTGTCATTTCTATTGCACTGATTACGTTCTATCTTATCTTATCTTGTTTTATCATAGCGGCAATTATACGGATTATTGGTAATCCCTAGATTTATAATATTAACTGACCTATCTAGCAATAAGATATGGAATATATCAGTTATAGCAATTATGATAGATAAGACTTTCTTTATAGCAGATATTAAAGTATAATAATACTAGGTAGGTAACTTGTAAATGCACAGCATACATATATAAACTCACGCTTGCACTCTTGGAGAAGTAGGCAGAGATAAACGTATAATGCAACTCACTCGTCTAAAATATTATGTCTATATTACCAAATTCACAGCAATTACACGAACTATTGAGAACGTCTTACTCAGTTGAATGCTAGTTTCTCACTGCTGAGCGATCTTTCGCCGAGAGAACGAGTTATTTCTCTCTCCACAATAACCACACTATTTAAAAATGATGGTTGGCTGTGTTGCCAGTTGAGTAAATAAAAACTCCCGAACAGAATTATTAACAAAAATAAGAAATCATGACAAACGTTAGTTATGTTTTACATTCCACTTAATAGGGTGTGCGCTTCTTGCCATCTACCTGGCACATTTTAAACTCCATGCTGTTTTTTGCATTATAGATACAGTAGAAATATATAATAATATATAATACCAGCTTTTGACCGCGGCTTCGCTCGCGTTAATTTAGAATTTGACAATCAATTCGGGTTGTACTGTGCTTGTAATAGTATAATTAAATCATGATTCGAAAGACACGGGGCGCCATCTATTATCATAAGAACGTTATTATTATTTTCCTCGGGAACAGTAATTTTTTTTTTTAAAAAAGGTAGCTTATGTCCGTTTCTATATACCTGTCAACGTATATGCAAAATTTCAGAATGATCGGTTCAGTGGTTTATGCATGAAAAGGTAACAAACAAACAAACTCATTTTCGTTTTTATAATATTAGCTAGATTTAGGATTAGGATTAGGATTAGGATAGGATAGGATAGGATAGGATTAGGATAGGATGGCATTACAGACAACTCTTTTTCATTTTTACTAATAAAATAATGATGAAAGGTTTGTTTTTAGTAGGAACACGCTAATGGCTGACTGTAGGTACTCGTCGGATATAATATTTTTTGTATTTAATAGTGCAAACAGCAAAACCTACTTTTAGGTTTCACCAGCTAAATTTTAATCTGTCTACATATAAAAGTAGAACAATTGAAGTATAAAGGCTAACGATACCCTAAGGCTAGACCAGTGTCAGGATATTAGAGGGCACTGACTTCCCGATTTTCATTTCCGAAGCAACGAAATCTGAAAACTAGAGATTTTTTATTTTATTTTATTTTATTTTATTTATTTGGGAAAATAAACAGTAACATAATATTGTGTTTTACAAATAAATATAACTATAGATCTAATAAATATGTTACCAACTACATTCTCCACATATAAACAGAAGACAAAGACAGTTAATTTAGTTTTACAATAAAAAGAAAAGAAAAGATAATAAAATAATAATAATAACATCATATACGTCCACAGCCACACTTACAAAAGTAATATATATTTTGAGTAGTTACATAGGTATAGATATAGATATAGATAACACTTAATCAAACACATTAGCACATAGGGTGCCGAGTAGGGTTTTAAATTTGCCAACAGATAAGAAAAATATGTCCAGACTACTGAATTTCTTATTAAAGTTATTTGTCATGCGACGAAGTGGGGCTCTCATTCCAGCATTTGTTCGAGCTTTAGTGACAGCAAACAGTGGACGCCCTCGAACCTCTCGTCTCTGTACAGTTCTAGGTATTATATAGCATAGCTTGTTACAAATATCCAAACAATCATAAGAGTGGTTACATAATTTATATAAAAACATTGTTTCGAGAAAAGTACGTCTTGACGTCAAAGGTAGGAGGTTATATTTAGTAAGTAAATCATTATAAGACATAGAATAATTTCTACAGCAGCGATAGTGCATTGATCTTAAAAACTTACGTTGTACACTTTCTATAAAATGCGTGTATTTATTATAGTAGGGATTCCACAAATTTTAACCAACCGTAGTAAAATAAATGTATACTTTAAGTGACATTCGAATTTGAGACACTACTTTTACAAAATAGTATCACATGAATAATGAATGAATATTGAACCAACGAACAGCTGTAAACCACATTTTCAGGAATACAAGATACTTACACTTACTAGCCTATATATTTTAGAAATATGTAAATTTGTACGAAAATACCCAGAATTTTATAGTACACGTGCAGAAAAACAAACTACTTATACTTTACGACACAAACATAGATTAAATTTACCAACATCCCGACTTAAGATGCACTCGTCTAGCACTCTGGTTATGTCTATAAAAATTTATAATAAATTACCGAAAGAAATTATACAGGAAAATAAAATAAATATATTTACTAATAAATTAAAACGTTTTCTGCTAACTAAAAGCTACTACACGATAAAAGAATTTTTCGACGATAAAATTAACTTCAAAATAAAACTAAAATTGATACATTTTTAGTGCAATTTATTTCTTTAACATTTCATTTCATTTTACTTCTAAACACCAATTTTATTTAAAGATAAAACTAGGAATAAATAAGTAATTAACAAATTGTAATTAACGATAATATTAATTACATAACAATATCTAAATATTAACATAAGTACACATAAATAAATGTTTATTATATTGGATAGATACATTATATTTTATATGTTTAAAACAATTCTTTCAATTGGTATGTAGCCCTCTTCTACTCTCCTAATTTGCTGTGTCCGACAGGATCCATAATGACCATTTGTTCATAAGTCCATCTTTATCATTGTGATTGCAGTGAAATATTGAGTATTGAGAATTTAGTATGTATAGAATGTGATATTATTGTATCTAAGTAATTTGTGTTTCTTCTCTCCTATGTTGCTGTGCCCGACAGGGTCCATATTGAACTATTATATTATTTAAGTTACCATCTAAGCCTACATTGTGGAACGCAATAAAAAATTGAGTATTGAGTATGATACAATTATTCACTAGGTATTCGAATTACGAAGCGCATCTAAACTTTATAGGCACTTACTGTGTATTTGATATCACGTCTTACGTCACCTAAACCTGTGGATAACCCATTTGTAATCTGAAGCACGCCGTAAAATGACGTCATAGAAATGGCGACCGTGTTTATTAAGCTATCCCCAGAGTATTTGTTACTATTTTATTTTAAAGTATTACAGCTATGTACAAGCCGATTTTTGTCAAAATCTGTTTAGTAGTTTCACAGTGAAAACGTTACAAGCAGAGTTTCTTTGGCATTCTTACTAATATTAGATTTCGCCCCCGACTTCGCTCGCGTAAATGTAACAGTCCTTTTTTCTGGACGAAAGGTAACTATTTGACCGATCATCAAAAAATTACGTATACATGTTAGCAGGGGTGCAGAATAGGACATACCTTTTATCCAGAAAGGAAGTATTATTCCTGAGGGATAGAAATTTCGTTACAAAACCTAGATAAATGCAAGCAAAGCCGCGGGTAAAATGTAAGTAGTAAGCAATAAGTCTGCATTATTGTATTATTCTGTAAGTTTAAGCTTGTTTAAATAACAGAGCCAATGAGTTTCAGGGCCTATAATACACCATGCACCCATAAGCCTATATCAGCTATAAACCCATATATATGGGGTAAAAGCCTATTTATCGAGGAAGGCTATAGGCTATATAACATCACGCTACGACCCACGGCGGCGGCGCAGTAACGATAAACGCGGGTGAAACCGCGGGCATAGCTAGTCATGAGATAAAGACTGAACTAGGTATACGTGCAGTTAGCTGAAGCTACCGACCGTAAGACAGCTTATAGACATTGAGATACCTAACTAACCAGTATTTTCCTTGTCCACAGGTGGCTTAGGCATGCGTCACTGGGTCACGTTCATGCTGTTCCTCGGCATGGCGAACGCGTATGTGATGAGGACCAACATGTCCGTAGCCATCGTGGCTATGGTGAACCACACGGCTTTGCCCGTGGTCGGTGAGCCGTCTGACACAGAGTGCGGTGTGGAGACCAACTCGACCAGTGTAAGTATAGACTTATCTTGTAGCAGTTAAAACTGCGCCGAGCGAAATGTGCCAAAACAGTCGGTCACAGTTAAGTGAATAAAATCAACACTTTATGTTTAATACAAATATAAAATGTACATTTACCATAACAAAGAATGTGTTTACAATTACTGCATGTAAAAATTTAAAATAATTAATATTTTCGTCTACAAAATTACGTAAATTTGCACGAAAAATGCAAAAGCGTAAGCTCGTGTTACGTGATTTTTAGATTATAACAGTAGAAATCTATCCTATTTTACAGCTTAAGCGAAACATAAATAATTATATTACAATTTGTCCGTCCTAAATACTTAAGTTATTGGTTGACAATAAAGATACATATTTATCAAAAAAGCACTTCAAATCCTCCATACAATTTTACTATGGCACGCACGAGCTCCGTCATTATCAAAGTCATAGTCAAAAATCATTTATTCATTTAGGTCACAAAGTAACACTTATGAACGTCAAAGTATATAGGTTAGTGAGTTTACTAAGTTACTGAAGCTACATTTAGGTTAGTTGCTAGGTTCAGGCAAAGGGTAGAGCCTATGAGAAGAAACCTGCAAGAAACTCACGGCCACTCTTTTAAATCGCCAGTTAAATATAATTTCAGTATTTTACAACTCAGATTAACAAGGTGTTACAGCCATTATGCCATATACTACTGACTATAAAAAACTAAAGATAATAACAATAATAACTTAATAATATTATAGAGGAAATAATTTGAGCTAAGATATATTATTTAATATAAATCTAAAATAGACAGTAAGATGGCATGATGGCGCATACACTTACACTTTGTGACTATGCAAAGGCTTAAATTGACTTATAAGTAATACAGATCTTTGAATCCTGTATGCAACAAGCAACTAGCTCCATGAGTTTTTGTCATTTAAGTAGTCGTTGACTGAATAATAACCCTTCCGAATAAGTTGTTTTTTAACGGCGTTTTTAAATTTAAACAATGGTAAATTAATTATAGTAATGGGTAATTTATTAAAAAAACGTATACCGAGTCCCGCAAATGTATTGTGAACTTTATGTAAACGATGATATGGGCCTACTAACTTATGCTTATTTCTAGTGTTTACGTTATGGATATCACTATTCTTATTATATAAGTAAATGTTATGTTTAATAAACATAATGTTAGCAAATATATATTGCGACGCAACAGTAAGTATGCCAATTTCTTTAAATCGATCTTTCAGGGAAACTCGTGGTCCTAAATTATAAATGCTACGTACTGCACGCTTTTGAAGAATAAAAATTGTCTCAATATCAGCTGCCTTGCCCCACAATAATATACCGTAGGACATGACACTATGAAAGTAACTGAAATATACTAGTCTTGCAGTATCTATATCAGTAAGCTGTCTTACTTTCCGAATTGCGTATGCGGCTGAGCTAAGTTTCCCTACAAGACACGATATTTGAGCGCCCCACTGAACTTTATGATCTAAAGTTAATCCTAAAAAGACTGTTGATTGAACTAAAGTAATAATTTCATCATTTAAAATTATATTCACGTTAGGACTCTTTACGTTTGGCAATGTAAACTTGATACATTTAGTTTTTGTAGAGTTAAGTAGTAAATTATTCGCCGTAAACCAGTCCAGGACTTCCGCGAGTGAATCATTAACAGCACGTAAATTTGGTGCTTTTCGGTCTACTATCGGTTACGCTCGGCGCAGTCTTAAAGGGTTTATAACATCCTTTCGACGAAAAGATACGTTTTTACAAGCCTATTGTCATTTATAGCTTACCAGACAATGTGCTGCTACTGAGCTTGCCTAACAGGAAATCCCTGGTATTTCTAGCCCACCTTGGCAGAGCAGGCTTTTTATAATTCTGACACTACCAGGAGTGTCACAGATATACCTAAAAAAGGATGTTCTATACCAGAACATAATCAGTTGTTACTCTACGTTTCAATGGGAATTACATCTTATCCTATCTCTCTTAAGTCTCTCTTATATAAGGTGAGATAAAGATCTGTAAATTGTTGGAATGCCAGAAATAATTGAAAACCTATCGTACCTGGCCGCTGGTGTGCCACTGCGAATCTATAGGTTAATAGGCCACCAACTTCTGAAGTAATCACAGTCATACAAATAATAATCCATTAAGTCCGTTATTGACTGCCAACGACGTTAACAGGAGAGAGAAAGTACTAGCTAATCTTGTGGTTAGCTGGTACCTTCCTCAAACGTGCTGCAGTGTTTTCATTGGCAAAGCGACCACTTAAACCTCTACTAGATCCTTGCAATAAAATTTGACGCCCAATATCTCTAGTTTTTTTTATATAACTTTTTTAATAAATGGTGTGTTGTTGCAGTCATCACAACAAGACGGGAGTTTCGTGTGGGGCTCGGCTCTACAAGGATACATCCTGTCTTCGTTCTTCTACGGATACGTCATAACGCAGATACCATTCGGTATCCTTTCTAAAAGGTAAATTGAAATCAATCAACAATCCTCTATTAAATGTATCATTAGTTAAATTTCGGATATCGCCAGACAGAGACATAAGACTAGAAGGTTCAGAAGGCCGGCCCAATACATCACGAGAAAACATTTTATTGTCAATAGAACTTGTTTCTATAAAGACTATTGCTCGCTATTAAATATCAACAGCTAAAAAGTAGATGGAATACTAAGCAATCTTGCAAAGATAATAAGCGTTTAAGCGCGTATCTGTGAACTAAATACCATCATATTAAATGTTAAGAGAGCGAATGCAATGCCATCAGAATATGATAAAATATATAAAAATTATATGCGTCGGTCTTATCGCCAGAATAGCCTTCTAGCTATTTTTATATACTCATGCCTGTTTCCCGAAAGAGTAGCCAGAGACTAGGATAGATCCTAGTCTCTGCCTAGGTAGACCTAGTTCTAAATGTGAGTTTATACTTATACTTAAATACAAATAAAGAACTTGGATTACACACCATAAATTAAATTATACAACTGTGCAATTCCTTTACATCTCAGTAGCAAACTTACAATTAAGTCCGGTCGTTATAATTACAGCTTTTCTTCAGTAAACATCGTAAAAACAGTAGGTTAATATGGCTTCTTCTGAAGCGATAATCGAGATAAGTTTTATAGAAGCCTCGTTGATCCTACGTCCTTTTCTGTATCCTTAACTGAAAATTTTTGTGATCGGTCGAGTAGTTAAGGCTTCAAAGCGTAAGAAACAAATAAACTTACAGTCGCATGCTATCATTTAATACTAATTAGGCTATGCGATTCTTACCATGACGTATTAAAACAGGAGCGCTTATTAAAACTTACGTAAAGCGTAAGTATACTTTGCAAAGGAATCAAGTTAGTAAAATATATATATATATTTTTTATACAACTAAATTGGCAAACAGGCATACGGCCCACCTGATGGTAAGTAGTCACCGTAGCCTATGGACGCCTGCAATACCAGAGGCATCATTTGCGCGTTACCGACTTTTTAGGAAAAAAAGGATGGGAAGGAGAAGGAGTGGGAAAGGGGAAAGAGGAAAGAGGGTGATTGGGCTTCCGGTACTCTCACTCACCAAACGAAACACAACAGTAGGAACACTGCTATTTCACGTCGATATTCTGTGAGTACTTCCCCGGTCGTGCCGACCCATTCATGCTGAAATCAGCGAGGCTTATAAATAAATAAAATAAATAAATATCGCGATCGTCCTTTGTGCGACTGTGTTCTTTAAACAAAGTTTTTCCCATCGGGCAATTGAGTAACTGTTTAGGATAATGTTTTGTGACGACAAATGAATCATTGTCGGTCGATTAATTTCGAATTTATAGCTATACTTTAAAACAGGCGACGTCCATTCTTTCTTATGCATATGTATTTAAAGGAACCTGTATGTTTTGATTTTTTTTAAATACTATTTTTTTTCGCTTTGAGATGCAAAACCAAGGTTGTAATATGGTTTATTAGACTGATTGCTCGTCACGGTGACGAAGTAACGCCTGAGATAATGCGACAGACTGACCTGTATAAGTACAACAACAAGTTATGTATTGGTCTTACCTCATCAGGTTTGGAGCTCGCTTGTTCCTGGGTGTCGGAATGCTGATCAACTCAGTGTTCGCATTGCTGGTGCCCGTCGCTGCTAACGCCGGCTACGAGTGGCTCATCCTGGTTCGGTTCATCCAAGGCCTGGGAGAGGTACGTTCCAGATTAGTTCGTAGCTTTCCAATACAAATTAATTAAATATATCTTTATTGACATAATTTTGTTGTACAATTATTTGAATCCCTGACCTCTGAGTTAGTTAAGTACTGTATTACAGGAATCAGTTTATTTTCCATAACGCAGTGTACAAAAATGACAATATTGTATTAATGAACCATGATAAGAAACTTATAAATTAAAAAGGTAAAAGCAAAAAATATTTACACACGGTCTCAATAACTGTTAATAGACAGCTAAACGCATGTCAATTACTGATATTGGTGAGCTGTACACACAACAAAATTAGCTGTACACAACAACTAATTAAATCATTTGACATGAGTTTGATTTTGATTCTATAAGAAGAACAAGAAGAAAAAACTGAGATGCTAGTGAAAAAGGTTTCAATTAAATCTTATTAAAAACAAGCAGATTAGAAGTAGTTTAATTGAATGCGAGCAGTAATCTGAGACTACGCACGTATCTCTTTAAAATTCAGCTTTCCCTTTCTATAATAGTAGTTTAATATATTTTTATAAAAAACCATCTAGTTTTTAACAAAATAATTACCCACACTTTGATCAAAGTCTTGGATTCAATTGATTCGTAATAATAATTTACACTTAATAAGCGACCAGTCTGACGGTTAAATGCGCCTAGCGCCCTTGAAACACAAGTCTCATCATTAACAATCTCGCAGGGATGACCTTCACGTAACACTAACAGTCGCATCTGGTAGATGTGTCATTTTCAAAGGACAGTCTATAACTATGTGAAAAATACAGTCGTAGTAGGTATATAGTCATTTTTAATGGTATTTGTTATTTCAGGGACCAATTGTACCATGCACACACGCCATGTTGGCTAAATGGATTCCACCCAACGAAAGGAGTAGGATGGGTGCCGCCGTATATTCCGGTAAGACCTTATTCACATTCAATAATATTACGATGAAGATAAATACAGCATACAGCAATCATTTTTGCCATTTGTCTCACTTTTACCATAGCAGTATCTAAATATATTCAATTTTTGTAAATACTATTTGATCTCAAGATGATGAAACGGGTTAAAAAAAATGATATTTTTTGGAAGCACTGCAAGTCCAAAATTACATAACGTTCATTTAATGCGTAAAGGACACTGATCTACAATGGAATGCCTTTTTTCATTTGGCTGAGATTTTGACATACAAGAAACGATATAATTTTGTTTATAACTTAATTTCTTGTTGACAGGTGCACAATTCGGTACGGTAATATCCATGCCTCTCTCCGGTATTCTCTCGGCCTACGGTTTCGCTGGCGGCTGGCCTTCAATCTTCTACGTGTTCGGAGTGATCGGCACCGTATGGTGTGTTTTCTTCCTCCTCTTTGTGTCTGAGGATCCTGAACAGTGCCCCAGGATTAAGGAGGTCGAGAAGAAATACATCTTAAGCTCTCTCTGGGGAACTGCTGGTTCCAGTGTAAGTTGCTATTTCAAGTACTTAAGATTCAATGTGTATTCCCTAAATAACATGATGCTTACGTTCAATTTGAAAAATAATGCTTTATAGGCTGAATTTCGAATATTATAAACATCTTATATTGCCATAACAACTTTTACTGCAAACTTGATGATTGTAAAGTTGATTGTCAACCAACTTTACACTTTATAGTTTTTGTAAAAAACGCTGCGCGAGCAGTCTGGCTTTCAGCTACCTGATAAACTAAATCTAACTTACACATAGTGACTATACGAAATTGGCTCCAATCTTCGTTCGTTTTGTTTCAGTCTCCACCAATCCCCTGGTCCAAGATCTTGCGTTCCATGCCATTCTGGGCGATCATGTTGGCGCACATGGGACAGAACTATGGTTACGAGACACTGATGACAGAGTTGCCGACCTTCATGCGACAAGTCCTGCACTTCTCTATAAAAGATGTAAGTAGACTATAATATATCTAATATCTATACTAATATTATAAAGCTGAAGTGTTTGTTTGTTTGAACGCGCTAATCTCAGGAAGTACTAGTCCGAATTGAAAAATTCTTTGTGGTGGATAGCTCATTTATCGAGGAAGGCTATAGGCTATAAAACATCACGCTACCCACGGGGGCGGCGCAGTAATCATAAACGCGTGTGAAATAAATTATAATCTCATTGCGTTATTATTATATTTGGCGGCCTTGATGGCGTAGTGGTAAAAGTAATCGACTGCCACGCCTGAGGTCGCGGGTTCGATTTCCGCACAAGTCAAACATTTGTGTGCATGAACATGTTTGTCTTGGTCTGGTTGTTTCTATGTATAATATGTATGTATTTAACATAAAAAGTATATACGTATGTTTATCCATTGTTTAGTACCCATAGTACAAGCTCTGCTTAGTTTGGGCTAGATGGTGTTGTGTGTATGTGATAGAATATTATTATTATTATATTACAGTAACAACATTAACTTAAACTCACTTTCGTTTAGTCTATACGTCCATACATACAGGCTTTAATTCGCAAATAAACACATAAATCA
Organism: Catocala sponsa; assembly: GCA_963564715.1. NCBI lineage: Eukaryota > Metazoa > Arthropoda > Insecta > Lepidoptera > Erebidae > Catocala > Catocala sponsa. The sequence goes on from OY751336.1 coordinate 1,268,523, forward strand.
ATCCCACTTGGTGTAATGCAGTTATTTATAGTCAATAACGTGGAACATAATACAATTTGGATCGTTGACGGCTATTAATCATTTGTCGCGTGGTCGGGTCAGGAGTTCATGCGCGGTCAATTGGTGATCTGTGTAGGAGTGGCACTTTTCAGATAGCGATGCTATATAATACCGATGCTATTCAGCTTAGAACTGAATGTTCGGATATCCAATTATGAGAAGTTTATTATCATTCATATATGCATAGATAAAATAAATAATAATATCCTAATCCTAACTAATAATATTATAAAAGCGAAAATTAGTTTTGAGAATTGTTTGTTTGTTACCTTTTCACGCCTAAACCATTGAACCTATCATCCTGAAATTTTGCATATACGAGTATGTTGTCAGGTGTACAGAAACGTATTCATTTCGAAAAATATTACTGTTCCCAAGGAAAACAACAATAACATTCTTATGATAATAGATGGCGCCACGTCTCTTTCGAATCATGATTGAATTATATTATTATAAGCAGAGTACAACCCGAATTGATTGTCAAATTCTAAATTAACGCGAGCGAAGCCGCGGGCAAAAGCAAGTATTAGCATAAAAGTTATAAACAAATTTATAAATGAAATGCTTCTTACCTAACATTATTAACTTTCCTTTATTTTTAGAATTTAGTTTTATATGGACAGTGACATATGGCATAATGACTGCAACACCCGGTACTTAAATGAGTTGTAAAATACTGAAATTATAATTTGATGGTGATTTAAAAGAGTGGCCTTAAATTTCTTGTAGGTATCTTCTCATAGGCTCAACCTTTAGCCTGAACCTTGCAACTAACATTTATGTAAATTCAGTAAATGTAACAAACTCACTAGCCCCTTTGACGTTCATAAGAGTTACTTTGTGACCTAAGTGAATAAATGATTTTTGACTTTTGACTTTTTGACTTATATTAGGACTAGATTTCGCTCACTAAAATATAATAGGTTCTTGATATTCTCAGAGCTAGTTTGCAGTAAAGGCAAGAAGTTGAAGATATTGTGGTTTTCTTTTTGGCAACAACATTAATACGTTATTAATATTGTTTCCGCTAAGTTCCAAATTAAAATGTTTATGCCGAGTAGATGTTTAAATAGCTCGTAAAAAGCAATCAGGTGTAGTAAAGAAGAATGTCATGAAGCGCCAGTTCCTAATACTTCAATGTCTCAAAATTAAATAGTTATCAGATCTACACTAATATTATAAAGAGAAAAGATTTCTTTTTAATGTTTTGTTTGTTTGTATTGAACAGGCTCCAAAACTACTGAACTGATTTCCAAAATTCTTTCACCATTAGAAAGCTACATCTTCACTGAGTAACATAGGCTATATCATATTTTCAAAAAAATTAGGGATCCCTACTAAAATTGAAATATGTAACCCAAGGTGTGAAAAACTGAGTCATAAAATGTCTGTCATCGCATGCGCTGCGGAAACTATTGATGGTAGAACAAAAAAATGTTCTAATAATGTAAACGAAGTTGCGTGGGTCAGCTAGTTTTATATAAATTGGTGTCAACCCTGTAAGGAAGCCATGTTGAACCACTGCCGCCGTCGTGTGTCAATTGGTTCTCGGAAATATACCGACTCCCCGACACTCGAAGGCATTATGCGATGAGAAGGATGCGCTTGTAAGGCTGCAATTTTCTCATCAACACTTGCCACCACAATACATATAGGTCTTATATAAGTGGTTGGCAGCGATAGCTCAGTGGGGAGACCAACAGACTGCAATGCAGACGGTCTCGGGTTCGAAGCCACGTCGCGCACCTCTGACTTTCGGAAGTTATATGACTTTTCGAAATTATGTGCGTATTGATTGACAATTATCGCCTGCTCCGTACCTCGGAGAGCACGTTAAGCCGTCGGTCCCGGCTGCCATGAATATCTATGGCAGTCGTTATTGGGAAGTCAGTGCCCTCTAATATCCTGACATAGGCCTAGCCTTAGGGTATCGTTAGCCCTCGGGTTGCGGAGGTCAGATGGCAGTCACTCCGTGTAAAAACAATATCCAGTCAAATCCGGTTAGACTACAAAGCCAACCCCAAGTGACTTGGGAATAATAATGGCTAAGGGAAAACATAAGTGGTTGACATAATAGCTATTGTTATTTTATTAGAAGTATATAGCTGGTCACTGAAGAGACATCCATTTAGAAAACTGCCAAATATACCTATTATGCATGGAAATATTCTAAGATTATGGTAGCAAGACACATTTCATGTGACAATAGTATACAGGGACCTTGTACCTGCAAATAACGATGGGTCGTTGATTTTCGTTCATCAACTAATTGAAGTCGTCAAAGTTAACATGACAACAAATGTTAAAAAAAAATTGTTGTGATAGTCTTCTTTTGTTTAAACTGCCTGCTACGGTGTTTTCTGAGCGCTATTTATTTATTGATATATAAAACAATATAAGCTTACAGTTACAAACCAAATCGCTTGTATGTTAAGTGAAGCTATACAATTCTAAAACTATCTATAGAAAATACACAATAGAATTTGAACATTAAAAACAGATTACAATATGATATGTCCTTCTTCAAACGAGGTTTAAAGAGAATTCTTCTTTCACGGTACGCAGCGGCTTTGCTGTGTCCTAACATTGCTGAAGTCCATGAGCAGCGGTTACCACTTTCCATCAGGTGGGCCACTTGCTCGTCTGCCACCAAAGGCAATAAAAAAAAACAAATAGCTTTTTTGTATTTTGATAACTGGATTGGTTGAGAGGTTAAACACATTAAGGTTTTTTTTTTAACTTTATGAACGGTTAACGGGTCTATACGAGACGTACAACGTTAAATGTTGACAACAATTTGATAAAGTTGGTATACATATTAAGGGATTAAAGCTAATCAAATATCTTTAAGGCTTCAGTCGATAATTAGTGAAGTTTCGTTTCGTTTAAACACACGTATCTTGTTTAGTTATATTCTTAAACTAGTTAACAAAATCTAGTTGATTTTGAGATGGTAAACGGTTGACACGTTAAACAACGATCAACCGTTGATTGAACTAGTTTGTTAATTCAACGCCTAAAACGCCTGCAAGCTAATATGCAATCTTAGCAACGAAACATTTTTTAAGCAACAACTTTTTTTTCAAAGCTTCGTCCCCCGTTAGGAATAATTCCTCTATCCTGGAGGACTTTTCAAACATGCAAACAACGGATTTGTGGATCATATAATTTTTTGTCCCGTGTGGGATTCAAACCCACAACACTCGACGCAATGGCAGCGGCGAGGCGACCACTTAAACCACTACGGCATCCGTGCAGAAATATCGTCGGCCTCGATGACGTAGTGGTTTTAGTGTAACCTACTGCCACGCGGCTACGCCTGAGGTCGCGGGTTCGATTCCTGCACAGGTCAAACATTTGTGTGCATGAACATGGATGTTTGTCTTGGTCTGGGTGTTTCTATGTATAGTATGTATGCATTTACAAAAAATAAATCAGTATATATGTATGTTTACTCATTGTCTAGTTCCCATAGTACAAGCTCTGCTTAGTTTGGGCTAGATGGTGTTGTGTGTATGTGGTAGAATATTATTATTATTATATTATATAAACAAAAATATGATATGTCGGTCTACTTCCAAATAGTTCGGCTCGGTTCGGCGCGGATGACGTTCGTTTGAATTGGAGCATACTCGAATATGATCCATAGATTGGCATGGATAGTTTTAGGAATACGAAAATAGATATCTTTTAACATTAATTTTTCTCCACAGAACGGCTTCGTATCTGCTCTTCCATACCTGTGCATGTGGCTGTTCTCCATGTTCATCTCTGTGGTAGCCGACTGGATGTTGTCCAGCGGAAGATTCAACCATACACAAGTCAGGAAGATCATCAACAGTATCGGTAATTTATTTTTTATTAATCTGATTGATTATGGCGATATTTTATTTGTATTCTCGCCATTTGAAATGTACATCCTCTAAAAATTACAGCATTGTGCAGTAAACCTGTTGTTTTTTTCATATGATTGGTTATTTGTTACGTCTAGAAGTAAAGAAAAAAGTTAGAATTTAATTTTGGAAGTGCCGATCATTGTTTATTTTTAGTGAACAATTTAGTTACAATATTAGATGAAGATTAATTTTATAGCGTTTTCATATAATTGTATCACTGTAATAATAATAATAATGTCCTCCAGTCCGAATTTTCGATCACGGCGGCGAGTCTTAACGGAGACTGGCCATCTGCGCAGGAGATATTATAATGCACAAGTATGTGCGCAAACACAAGTGCACTCTCTGTTCCCTAACCCTTATGATCCGATGGGACGGATAATCCGACACGACCGGAGAGAGATCAGGCGCAGGACCAACGGCTTTACGTGCTGCTTTCCGAGGCACGGGGGTGTCTAACACCGCCAACTTCCTAACTCCGAGCTCGTATTGAGATTTCTTAACAGAAAAACCCAATTCGTTTTTGCTGGCGCGACCCGGGATTCGTAACCCGAGACCTCATGCACAGCAGTCGCATTCACTACCGCTGCGCCACGGAGGCAGTTACTTAACGTACCCAGTGCTCAGTTACTTAACGTACACCCTTCTGTGGATTTATCCATGGCATTATGTACGCTATATAGGTATACCTATAATAATGCCTGTTATGTATACGGAGAGCATCGTAACCAAACCCTATAATTTGGACTATTGCATCAGAAAAACCAAAACTACATTTTAATAATATTTTTAGTCAAAGAATCTAAGTAGAAAAAGTATTCCAGGATATTCAAAGTTTCATTTGTTGTTCTCCAGGTCAATACGGTCCCGCAATCGGTCTCTGTATAGCTGCGAATACTGGATGCGACCCCGCTGCCACCGTCGCCATTCTTGCTATTGGCGTTGGTCTCAACGGTGGTATCTACTCCGGTTTTAAGGTAAGAGTTAATGGTTAAGACTATTTGAATAAGTAAAGCAGATGTCTTGTCGAGTATTGTTCTATAAATTATAGAAACATGGTTAGAGATCGTTCCGTCATACCATGGATACTTGCAATATCAGGATTATCTCTCGTGTATTGCCAACATTGCAAAAAAGGAGTCCCTATATTGCCAGCTTAAGAGGCATTGCCCATTTAATCCACCGGTTTTTTTTTTATACGTCTATGGTGGCTAACAAGCATATGGCCCACCTGATGGTAAGTGGTCACCGTAGCCTATGGACGCCTGCAACACCAGAGGCATCACTTGCACGTTGCCGACCCTTTAAGAAAGGAAGTGGGTAGGCGAAGGAGCGAGAAGGGGGAAAGAGGGTGATTGGGCTTCCGGCACTCTCACCAAAAGAAATATAACAGTAGGAATACTGCTATTTCACGTCGTTATTCTGTGAGAGGGTAGTCCTTCCCCGGTCGAGCCGGCACATTCATGCTGAAATCAGCGAGGCTCGACTCACAAAAGATAATACAGTACCTCCATTAGAAAGCCTGAATAGAATAGTCATCAGTGTTTGCTTCTTGGGGTTGACGATATGCGGAACGGCAAACCTTTCACAATAAAGAGTAAAATTAAGAATAGTAAATTTAAAGATTTTGGCTAAACATTTTAAGACATTTTAAGTACCAACTATCTTTTATTATCTAATGTTTATATGTTGTGTAGGTGAACCACTTGGACATTTCGCCGCGTTTCGCCGGTATCCTGATGGCATTCACAAACTGTCTCGCCAATTTGACTGGACTGCTTGCTCCTATCGCTGCTGGATACATAATTGAGGGCAGGGTATGTATTCATTTAACAAAACATACAATCTTTTTAGTATAAGGGAAATATCAGTTTGCAGCTTCATTTTAAATTATGACAGACTAATAAATATGTTTGTTTAATTAACAGCCCACACAAGCGCAATGGAGGAAAGTATTCTACATCGCTGCCGGCATCTACATATTCTGCGCCACATTCTTCAACGTGTTCAGCACTGGCAAACGACAGGAATGGGACAACCCAGCCAATGATGAGGCCAACGCCAAGAAAGCCGCCGACAAGAAAGCGGTAAAACAAAAGAAGAAAGACGCCAAGAGCCCGAGTCAAGAAGAAACCGCGCACTAATGCTAGCCAATATTAAAAATGTACAGCGAATACAACTGTCTAGTTTTGAAACATAGTAATCCATTGTTTTTGTGGAGACCTTGAGAATACTATTAAAAAAAGGGCTGATCAGGAATGACCATCGACTAGTTAAAAGTCAATAAAAAGAGATTCCTGCGCGTTTTTAAAATGGCGGCTGTGTTTGTTGTCGACGTTCGATCAAATGCGAGTCCAATTTATTTAAGTGAGACTGTTTATTTTGCAAATTAATGATTAGTTTAATTTTGTTTAATGGTTTTAGGTATGACTGTTATTTTTTCTTTCTGGTAGATAAATCTTGTGCATACTAATTTAGTCTTGCAGTCTTTACATCTGTCTATGTATTTTAAAAATATATAAGACGCACATCAATAGGGCTGTGATAATAACTTGTGTACAAATACACGATGGACTCACATTTGATCAACTCTTTTACTACTTTAACTTTTATTGCTATTTATTAAATTTAGTTTAATTATTATAAAATACCATACAAGTATTGTGAATAGTTATTTTATAGCTTATACTAGGGACGTATGAAAGATAAAAGCGATTCTGGGTCCAAATGAAATTGAATGTTGCCGTCCTAGCCAGTGACTTTCACATTTACAACTGTTTGTCCTCGCATTATTTAATATGAACAGTTTTCAAATATCAGTGCCATTCAAGCATTTTGATAGCAAGTCGCAGGCTCTCGAATGTTAAGCGGATAAAAAATAAAAATATTTCACTAATCCTTGACATAGACTAAGGAATATAATTCTTTCAAATCACGAGCGCGCGTTGTTCTTTATTCAAATAATTATACTTTTGCCTACATATTTATATAATGTATTTATGTGTGTGCAAAAAGGTCAGATCAAACAAAATTTAAATTTAATATCAGAAATTTGTTTGTGAATTGTTGTACACAGCAACTTAAAACGCATTTACCTAAGTAAATGAAACGCGCGCTCTTGATTAGCAAGATCTATACCTGTAAAATTAAAATAATTTAAATTAATATTTTATCATTTTGAGTCATGAATTTGTGTGCCTATTATTACTTATGACTTGTAAGCATCTAACATAGGTGCATGTTGAGCTTTTAAAATTAGAACCTGATGGCTTATTTAAGCCTCGAATTCCTTTTAGTCTATGGCTTTGTGTTAGTGCCAAATCGGTAATATTGTGTTGTGAGAATTGATTTAAAAATCATTTATTGTTCGCTTAAAGCGAATGTTGTTGCATTATTTAAGCGTTGATAAATATGTTTTTCGTGCAAGATTAATGTAATATTTATGGATTAGAATATATCATGTAACGTTGTTAGACGCTGCACGCCCAGGAGCTAATGTGATCATTCTGTAAACTAAGTTATTGTAATAATATACTGTAAGGTTAAACCGCGTACAGATTATTAGAAACATTGATGTATATAACTCGACATGCAATTGCCAAACAAAAGTGTAGTTACTTGCGGTATGCTAAGCATACGTCAAGTGACAAGACTTTGTCAAAAATAAAATGACGTTTATTTAGGTGTAAATCTGTCACAATTTTGAAGTTCCAAATGTCATGTCTAGAAATGTCAAATTGTCTTGTTCTAAATTTGAATTTGAAACTAGAATCATAAGACAAACGTAAGTGAATTTTCTGAGGTTAGTCGCTTTCAGTTACAAAATACTTTAAATAGTCATTTGTAATTAAAAGAGGCTTTTCTTTCGCATGTTATAGAGTTTGTTACTTGTTATAAACTTCAATGAACAAGTTCAGGTTACCGGTGTGTTATATACGCCGAATAACATCCATCAACGCTGTAATTACTTAGTTGTTTTAATAATGTAATAAGTTTCTATTGTAATACGACAAATACAGAAATTATTTTTAAATCAAATCGCAGTTTTATTGGTAAATAATTATATTATTTTTATTTTATGCTTTGGTTTGGGCATGTAGAAAGAATGGACGAGAAAAGACTGACTAAGAAAGTTTATAGCTAGTGTGAATGGAACAGTCGCGAGAGGAAGACCTAGGCGAACGTTTCTCGTTCAGATCGGAGATATACTGGACAAAGGCCAGGTTAAGAGAAAGAAAGAAACAAAAATGTTTTATTTGAATCTCCATACATACATAATTTTAAAAACAATAATAAATAAGTACATACAATTAAGCAGAAAACGGTACATAGAGATCAAATTAGGCAACTGCGTCAGCTATTGTTGCAGTATAGACTGCAACGCTGGTATTCTCGCAGGCCTACTAACAATAATTTATTAATATAGATCAATGGATAAGAAAACAAAACGGAAACAAAAAATGGGATAAATATAATAAATATAAACTTATACAAACCGGGCGGGTTTAAACCGGGCAACGTGCGTGAATGAGGAATGTGATCAAATTGAATGAAGCCAGAGAAGTGAGTCAGGATCGTAGCAAATGGAAATCCGTAGTCTCTGCCTTCCCTCTGGGAAACAGGCGTGAATCTATATAATGTATTTATGTTATATTCGCCCCATATATTCCCAAAATATTTATTGTATTTATTAAGCACGCAAATAAATTAAGATCGTGAAGAAGTAGAGTATCCTAACTATATATTATAAATGCTAATATAAATTTGTTTGTTAAGTTTTCACGCATTTACATACTTGACCGATCATCATGAAATATCGTATACTCGTTCTCAGGGGAATAGAAAAAGAAATCGGGTATCTTTCACTAAAAAAAAGGATTCTTTCTGAGTAAAATTCGCATGTTTCCGTTGGGTAACACCAGTTTGTGTCATACTATTCCTGAATCGGAAAAATATTCCCGAAAAGTAACACTGTAATTCATTGCAACGTTTTTTTTCCTATAGGTAACACTGTAACATAACAGAATCTTGTATTCTCGTTAAGTAACACCTCTTTGTAATAAAATCATTGTTGAAATACGCCTTCAACAAAATGTAGATATGTAATGTAGTAATATTGTGATTATCCCGATAATTACGATATTAGTTATTTTGCACAACGACGATGAAATAAATTATGCGGAAGCGGTAGATTGTGTTAGATTATCTTTTGTAAACCCACCCAGAAATAGGAGCCCCGCGAAGCGTCCAAAACTCCCATTAGTTCTACCATAGAACTGAGGAATAGAACAATGTGTAGAATTCGCCTAACCCATAAACAATTTTATAAAAGATTAGAATGATTTTATTTAATTTTCACCTAAACAATAAAGTTCTGGAACTTTTTGGGATATTTCGTCCAGATATGTAACCCTGTTACATACAAAGATCATAGTGTTAATTATTGAAAAAAAACGTTGCAATGATTTACAGTGTTACTTTTCGAGATTTTTTTCCAAACTGGTGTTACCATAATTCCATACAAAACTTACTCAGTTGCTTATAAGTAGGTAGTTGTATTAACTATAAAAACCTTCATTAATGCAAATTAAACTTTACCGCCTTAACTTTAAGTTGAATATACAAGGCTATCTAAAAAAAGTAATAAAATTTTACGAGCAGAGATCGCGATAGAATAAATAATAATGAATGGAGTCGAATATTGTTTTTTCTGACGTAATTATTAGAGTTTATAAAATGCATGAAAATGTGTGTTTTAAACACATATATGCTTTTACTTTTACCTGTAGGTATTTTACCAAGTTTGTGTCCTATGATGTTCAATAAAATGAAACTAATGTACTGCCATTATAATTTATATGTGGGAGCTCTTAAACAGATGGTAGAAAATGTTTTATTATTTTACCAGATATAACAGTAATACTTATTTAACAAAATAGACAAGACAAGTAACACATTTGTAAAATAGCATGTTTTTAATATATAACAGTAGGTAATAGATAATTAATAGGCACGTAAATTATATTACGAGTATGTTTCATTGCTGTTCATATACTCGGCTGCCCGACTTTGAAATTATACGTTTTGAACATTACGCGACTGATTGTACTTACAAATTAAAGCAACATAAAACAATAAAACAAGAGAAAAATAAAATTTGAAATATGTAAAGGTAAGTATAACATTCTAAGACGAAGAAGATCGCTAAGACGTAATTAAATATTATGAAAACTCTAACTGTAGTATCAAAACTTAAAATGTTATAATCTATACTAGGTAGGCATAAAAATAACATGAAAATGTTTATTGACACAAAATACACTCAGCGGATACAATAAGTAACTAATCGATGACAAGAGATATTTAAAAAAAATACATCAATACTTATAATAAAACTGTAGAGAGGTAAATTCTGTACATTGAATATATATTCAAAATTAATATTGGAGGATGAATGGTGATCGATACTGATGACAAAAATGCAATCAGTAAATTTTTTGTCTGTCTGTCTGTATGTGCACGCATGGGTCAAAAACTACTGAAGGGATTTTAACCAAACTTGGTACGATTGTAGTCCATACTCCTGAGCAGGTTATAGGCTATATAACATAACGCTAAGACACATAGGAGCTGAGCAGTGACGATAAATTTGAAGCAAGTCGGACGAAAATGCGCTTTCGAGCTCTTATCCTCGCATACGTTGATCATACACCAAAAGTATGTATTACAAAGATGATGGTCTTCAAAAGATCTCCTCTAGTGGGCCAGCGGCTCGCATGCGAGTCGGCACATTTGTACCCGTCGTCGGCCAGTGGCTCGCATGCGAGCCAGCAAAAGCGCGCGAAAACGTCACCCGACGCCAGCGCTCAATATCGCATTTTAACAAACTTCTCGTTCGAAACTGATTGCCTATTGGCTACGGATGGATTAGGCATGAATGACGCTACGCCACGAACCAATAAGAACGCCTCTAGACAGAAAAATAATATTAAAATATTCTAGAATGTTTTTAGTTGACGCGGAACGCCCGTAATGGCGGCTGTGCGAGTTTTTATGTCGTGAGTGTTGTGAATAAGTGTCTGTGTAATGGATTTCAGTGCTTGGAAGTACATTAAAACGTAAGTAATTGTTGTTCTATTTACTATTGTAATGATTCTAGTAGCAATAGCAATGTTTTAACAATGTTAACATTGTATAAAACTTAATACAAGATGGGAGGCGGCGCCTGCTTTTGTTTTTTTCTCCGTGTCATATTTATGCTATATTTATGCCAAACTAATAAGATTATTATGTATTCTTATTGCAATTCTAATAAGATTAAGATATTTGTAAGTAATAATTTGTAAGTAATATTATAAAATATATCAAGAAATATGAATAATTTGACTCTAAAAAAAACGGATCCTCTCTAAACAAAAAACGGACCCTTGACCCGCAGTTTGACACGCGTTTTTCATTTTATTTTGCCTAGGGATGATATATGTGCTATACATTGTTAGAAAGGTATATTATATCTACTTTTAGAAACAATATAACTAATAGTAAATTGTATTCTTTCTAGATATATAAAACGAAGAGAATAATACCATTGATTTTTTCATAATTATTTGCCTATTTTCATAAAATGCCTTTTTAGATAGAATAATAAGTTGTATTTCTTTATTTATTTATTTGATTATCATAGTTGAGTAGATTTCATACAATAAAAACGTAAAATTAACTATATCCACGCTTTAATTCGCTTAGGATGATTTTTTTAAAACATAAACGCAACGCAGCATATTTTTAAATAATGGCGGTTGTACTGTAATTTTCAAACGCTACAATTATAACATTTTTTTAGGCAAGTCTAGTCACTATTTTATGTTTTTGTAAAGGAAATATCATAAGGTATTACGAAAATATAAATACGATAGGTTAAATGTCATAATTTTATTTATATCAAGCACACAATGCACACGTATCATATGAGTCGTCATTTGTTTACATTATCTCATTTCAACCGGTCTAATAATATAAACAATTGAACACAAATGCTCTTGTTTATATTTTACTACGTAGCTGACATCATAACAAATTCTGTAGTACCATTTTTTTGATTCTACGAGCTATGAGTGGCTCGTAATTAACAATAACAAAATCTCAAGTGGCACGCGGCGATAACGGGCGATAATGTAAACATCCGGCCCGGCCGACAGGTGTTTATAGGCTGACGTAAGCGCGGCACAGATCAGGTTAAAATACATAAATATATTGTATTTCACATAGATATATCTTTATCAAACTCCCATATTCAAAAAGTACACTTTAATATTTATATTATAAAAAAATATATAGGAATCGGTTTATAAACACAAGATATAGATGAAATAAAACTTCCAAATCTCGCCGCGCCAGTATGGGTACGGCTATACGGTTGATTGTTGTTTAACGCGCGAAACGGCCATCCGCTGCATTTATAAAAAGGCGGGGGCGCTCACGCGCCGACTTCACTCACATTTTGTATGTTTGGTTGAACGCGATAATCTAAGGAACTACGGGTAAAAATTAGAAAAATATTTCAGTGTTGGATAGCCCATTTATAGAGGAAGGCTATAGGCTATATAACATCACGCTACGACCAATAGGAGCGGAGCATAAATGAAAAATATTGCAAAAACTAGGAAAATTCTCTTATGTGAAGCAGACGAAGTTGCGCGGGTCAGCTAGTAGAAGATAAAAATGCTTGAGATTGAGTTGCTTCCACTCACAGATTATTTATATTCACAATATAACATATATTATATCATATAAGGAAAATAATATAACATTGAATTGTATTGATGTAAACATTTGGCGATTGAAAAGAGTGGCCATGAGTTTCTAGCCTGCTTCTTCTCATGAAAGCTCTACTCCTCGAACAGGCTTTTTTCAATGCAAAATTTTTATTTCCTTCTATTTTTTTTAATAATTTTATTTTATTAATATAATAGTGAATTGACGTGTCCAAGAATTGTTTGAACATTTTTATGTAAATAAAGATTTTTGACTTTGACTTTGAATCTATTAACAAAACATAATTAACATACACACAAAGAAATGTAATAATACAGAAAAAGTCATGCTTGCACAGAACTATTTTTATTTTAATGGTTTTGTTTTTTTTGTATTTATATGGTTTTATTTATTTTACACATGGGACATTTTAATTGAGTGACAAGAAATATTTATGTTACATAATTGTTTTTAATATTCAACACAATATAAAAATTGTAATGACTAAATTTATATATATCTTAATCTTAATATATATAAATTACGTGTCACGTTGTTTGTCCGCTCTGGACTCCTAAACTACTGAACCGATTTTTAATAAAACTTCGTAACCATCTGTAATTTGGTCCAACTTAAAAGATAGGATAGTTTATTTTTTTAAACGGGCATAAATTATCTAATGTGAAGCAGACGAAGTTGCGCGGGACAGCTAGTATATAATAGTAATAATTCCATCCCATCTTTGATTAAAACTGTCGAAGGGCCTCTTCACGTTGGACCTATGTCTCCGTGTAAGCTTCCCAAAGGGCCGGGTATTTTCCTAACGTATTAGGAATATACCCGTGAAAGAGAAACAAATAATAATAATAATAATAAACTTTTATTTCAGACTATTGTTCATAAATGTTATCATATATGAAGTATCTTAATGAAGTTTCTGTCTGTATATTTATAGAGGCATCACGAAAAACTACTGTATTAAATTGAATGCGGTTTTCGCAGTTGTATTGCGGGATGTCTCATTTAAAATCTATCACGTAGCGTCAAAAATCAATTACAAAAAGGACAAAAACATTATGCATGATCGCCTTAATACAACGCGAAAGTAAAAAATGTATTCTTTTACTGGCCGTTTCCCGCGGCTTCGCTCGCGTTAATTTAGAATTTGACAATCAAATCTGCTTGTAATAATATAATTCAATCATGATTCGAAAGACACGTGGCGCCATCTATTATCATAAGAACGTTATTGTTGTTTACCTCGAGAACAGTAATTTTTTTCGGGATGAAAGGTAGCCTATGTCCGTTTCTGTACACCTGTCAACGTATATGCTAAATTTCAGGATGATCGGTTCAATGGTTTAGGCGTGAAAAGGTAACCAACGAACAAACTCATTTTCACTTATATAATATTATATATATATATATATATATATATATATATACAATTTGTATATAATATATATAGGTACCTACTTATAAAAAGTTATTGATATTTATTATGAATTATTAATAAATTTATTCTATTCTTAAATATATTAAATTTAAAAGAAATGGTTATTTAAAAAAATCATATAGGTATATATATACAGGGTGTCCCAAAACTCAACGTCAAGCCGAAACGGGGTGACAGGATTGATCATAACCATCACGAGAAAAATCTGAAAAAAAATCTATCCCATGCAGTTTAAAAATTATGGGCATTTTAAGAAAAACCTAGAAATTTGATCAAACTGTACCATTTTTCGGTTATTGTGGTTATTCTTTTTTATTTTTGTTCATTTGAACTTTGGAAACGTAATCCTAAATAACATTTCTAGAATCCCAATAAAAAATAATGACACAATTGCCTCAAGTTTCCGAGAATTGAGACTATTTGTTAAACTACGAATTTAAAATTTTCAAGATTCGTCGACTTTGACAGGCCCTCCTATAAAAAAAATGTACTAGAGTGCCTTGGCAAGTGGCATTAAAAGTTGGCGCATTTAATCAGAATTCTAAAATGGTACAATACTTGTTAGTTCCATACAATAGAAAAGAGTAAAAAAATTAAAACCTCAAGTAACCCGATTTTTGCTATCTCATTTTACTCAGTTAAAATGTTTTTAATTCACACAAGCTCTAGGTAGGTTCTTAATTTTAAGACAAAATGATGAGAGAGATGGATAATGGGTATGTTCGCCATGAGTGAGCGAGACAGATAGTGACGCCACTTTTATCAAAGTGAAAAAAAGTTAGTAAAATTAGTAAAATAATTAGGTTTGTTGGAATAAAAGTCAGATGATAGAGAAATAACGTTTTTTATTACAATAAATGTTCAAATTGTTTACCATCAGCCTCAATACAAGCCCTACATCTTCTTAAAAAAGATCTACTTATTAGTCGGGCATATCTTCGAGAGTTGATCGCCTCAGCTGCTTGAGAAATGCGTTCACGCAGGTCGGCTACGTTCTCAATGGGCTTTGAGTAAACTTTTTCTTTGAGAACTCCCCAATAGAAAAAATCCAGGGGATTTAAATCTGGTGAACGGGCGGGCCACGAGATAGTGCCCGAACGTCCAATCCACCTTCCCGGATATTCCTGGTCAA
Source organism: Catocala sponsa (assembly GCA_963564715.1). NCBI lineage: Eukaryota > Metazoa > Arthropoda > Insecta > Lepidoptera > Erebidae > Catocala > Catocala sponsa. The sequence continues at coordinate 1,283,821 of OY751336.1, forward strand.
GGAAATCTCTTACTTGCACTGCGAAATGCGCTGGGCAGCCATCTTGTTGAAACCACATGTCGCGAAGATCTGCTAGTGGTACGTCCTCTAACAGGGTTGGTAAATCTTCTCTTAAAAAATGTAGGTAATTAGTTCCATTCAAGTTCTCAGGCAGTTCAATAGGCCCAATAATTTTACCGTTTAAAATTCCGGTCCACAGGTTTACTTTAAAACGATACTGGGATCTATCTTCTCGCATTAAATGTGGATTCTCCACATGCCACTCGTGATAATTGTGCAAGTTCATGTAACCATCTTTTTTAAATGTCGATTCATCTGACCAGAGAATTTTTTGGATGAATTGGGGATTCTCATTATGCCTCTGTAGCATTGTTCTACAAAAAGAAATCCTTTCCTGATAATCTCGAGGTAGAAGACTTTGAACTCGTTGTACGTGAAACGGATGCATTTCGGCTCTTTGTAAAATACGATGAGCAGTGCTTTTCGGTATTCCCGTTCTTTCTTCAATTCCACGTACGGAAATACTTCGGTCACGTGCGACCTCTTGCAATACTTCTTCCTGGAAAGGAAACACAGGTCTACCTCCAGCCTGTATTTGATTCGGGAAATGGCCGCCCTCTGTGAGTGAACGGTGCACATTAACAAACACGCGGTGATCCGGGTAGCGCTCTAAATTTGGATATCTTTCACGATAAAGTCTAGCGGCAGCACTTGCGTTGCATCTGCATTCCCCATAAATGAGGTGCATGTTCGCATATTCTTGTGAAGTGTAGCGCGTAGGCATGGTAGATAAAAAGGATGCCAACACAAAAGTCCAGAGAGAAGCCAAAGTTGCCGGTATGTTATCAACAAGTCCAATTCACAAAGATTCAAGTCCAAAAAGAGAAGCCAAAGTTGTCAGTACTAAATCAACACAAGCGAATACGAACGTGCGCAGTAGACGAATGAGCGAAACGTACTAACTGGTTGGTGTCGGACTGGTAGCGTAGCCATTTGCTTGGCTGAAACTAGTGCGAATGAAACAGATAGATGCCATAGCATCTATCTGTTTCATTCGCACTCGTTTAAACGACGCATCTCCGTCTCAATGCGTGGCGTCACTATCTGTCTCGCTCACTCATGGCAAACATACCCATTATCCATCTCTCTCATCATTTTGCCTTAAAATTAAGAACCTACCTAGAGCTTGTGCGAATTAAAAACATTTTAACTGAGTAAAATCTGATAGCAAAAATCGGGTTACTTGAGGTTTTAATTTTTTTACTCTTTTCTATTGTATGGAACTAACAAGTATTGTACCATTTTAGAATTCTGATTAAATGCGCCAA